>OX337248.1:2796737-4026342 GCA_946965025.1 Blera fallax
TTCCACACCAGCGTGTCCCTGAAATAGAAAATGAATTCCCAGAATCATATCTCTGTTTTCTTTTGATGCAAGTAAACAATGCTGAGCCATTTATCTGTTTGTGATTGCATGATGCTGATATTGTTTACCATGATAACGTCGCTGAATAAAATTCCATGTTGGCTGACCGTTTGTCTCTTTGCTTACAATTCTTTCCCAGCAGAATCTTTAGCCTTCGGAAATGTTCTACGATTTCATTAGAGATACGTCTGATTTCAGCAAATTTGCTGATGTGTTCAACATGTCCGAGGCGTATTTACTTTGACTTCTCTGGTATCGTCAATGTCAATGTTGATTTTGAAGTTCACCAAAAATAAGTCGGAGAGTTTAACAGTTTAAGTGACGATCATTTTAATCCATGGGCTAAGCACCCCAAGCAAGAGAATTAGTAGAGAACTGTCTACCTTTTCACTCGTAGGAATCTGTTCAAATTGTTTACTGAGTTCATCAAAATTCCACTGCAAAGGCTAGTCTCGAAACCCGAGTTATCCAGCAAAAAGAACACTCCGTGTCCCACTGGAGCCGTCGTTACTTGTCGAATGGTGTGAGCATTTTCGAGACCCAGCGCACAAATTTTTTTCATGTTTAAATGCTCGCTCAAAACTTCTCCAAACCGTTCTTTGCTGATGTGCAACTCGTCCGCTACCTGACACATTTTTATTCTTCGCCCAGAACTAATTTTTCGACTTTTCCGACGATTTCTTTAGAGACCACTGACACAGGATGTCCTGGGCGGGGGTTATCTTCAAAGCTCCCTCGCCCTTGTTGGACTAGATTAGCCCCTTTTTTGAGCATGGTGTACGAAGGCCCAGAATCCTGAAGAGTCGATGACATGTCTTCTAATCTTAAACTTACACCGGCCAGGTCACAAGCCAACACACACTACTTTGTGGCCACTTAAAACCATAAAACTATGGCTTAACTCTTAGTGACGTTTGAATTTGAGTTCGAGTTTTTCGTAAACTCGTCTCAAAATCGATCGTAATCCACAGAGACAATCAATAACATTTCGCGTGAAAGCGATGAGACATGGACAAATTTAAAAAATGAATAACGCCACTGATGCACAATTAATTCCTAGAATCCAATTTTTTTTTTTAATTTTTTAAATGTCAAGGAGATAGAAACAGACCAACCACACATGTAGATCTAGATACTTTTGATAGGGGAGCACCTGACATGATTCCAGTTTTTACCACCAGTATACACAACGATTGCAAATCAAGTTTTCGACCCGAAAATCCCACGGTTAGTAGGACAGTTACACATTATTTTGCAGTTTTAGGCTTTAAAATGCTCCTACAACGCCTTAAAATGTTGACATTTATGCGCAATCCTGCTTAGAACCAAAACAATCAGGATGATTCACTGTCACCAAACAACTTCTGTATCTACTCATTCATTACATTTTTAGTCAATAAGTGTTTCTCTTATATTTAAGCGTTTCTGAGAAATGTTTACGATGAATTTACCTAAAAAACTTACCCTGCGCATAATTTAAGAGAATAATAACGATATTCGCGTATAATTTGCCCATTACAAAGCAGAGACTTACAAACAGATACTCTTCATCCTAAAAAACGATTTATAATTAAGAAGTAACTTTAGTACTCGTAAAGTGATTGCTATTACAGTGGTATCCCAATTTAAAGAACAACATAATGTGCAAGCATTCGGTACATGAAAAATTCCACATAGACCGAAGTGAAGAGCATATTTAAAGTGATTTTTATAAATCACAGCGATATTCCATTAGCATATAATTCAAATTGCGTAACGAACTACATGCAGTGGCGAATAAAAATACAGAGTGTGGAGGCTGCTCGAGGACAGGTCTTATTCAGCCATAGTGCTGATCGCTTTGTTCAAAGTTTTCCAGGGAACAATGTCAGTTTAATATCTAACTCATAAAATTAAAAGACACGTGATTGTTGCCAGATCACAGTGATCTCAAAAAACGCACAAGCTTGACGTCGAGTTGAAGACTTCTAGAGGCGATCTTTCGCCTGTTTGGAAACAAAGGAAGCATTCAACACTTTCAGAGAGCAAGAAAAACCCCGAAGTTGTTCAGCAAGTGCAACATTGTATTCACCAGAACCCTGGAACATGGATGAGGTCAATAATTGCACAGAATCTTCTAGTATCTGAGCGAACGTCGTTTATAAAAACCTCCGATATAAGTTTTATAGTCAGCTTATAACGAAGGAAACGACAAATTAACATATCCTCCGAGGAAGGCGGCTCATCAACAACCGGCAGCATCTGGAAAATACGAACTTTCCTTATATTTTTCGGGGAAAATAATCGTCGACTAGGACCGGAAAAGGTCAGTAGAAGGAACCACAGATGGCTGTTTTCCTTCAAATGTCATCCGTGTGATGCACGTGCCAGTAAGATGGTCCTTGGAGTAACGAGCAAGAGAAGTAAAAAAAAATTGAGCTCGGTATGATACAGTCGTCAATTTGTAGACCTTCTCTTTAACCCGTTCTTTAAGCACTGTGGGCACCGTGACTCAGTAGTTAGTGTGTTTGATTACTGAGCGGGAGGTTCAAGGTTCGAATTCCAGTAAACACCAACAAATTTTTTCACGGTTTCACCTCTCGCAAATGTCTGACAAACGTTACGTTCAAGAGTAATAATTGTCATGAGAGAGCTTCTAAAAAATCCTTTCGGATATGGCTCTGAACTGTAGGTCTGTTCCATTTGTAACACGCACAACACGAATGGCCGTGAGAAGGTAGGCCCTGGACCACATTCGATCTGTTGCGCCAAGTGTTTGTATTTTTTTGTTGTATTCTTTAACCTGTTCAAAACTTCAATTGTCTCCTTTAAGCTTGTCCTGCTTGTTTGATATAAAACAAGAACTTTGACTTCTATTGGGTCTACACAGAGGGTTAGTTCTTAATGTAAAATTGTTGCCAAATCGTCGTCTCGCTTAATACTTTAAACGAGAAGTGATGCTACAAATCGGATAAGATTTTATGAGCGTTACAAGCATCAGTTTATAATATTTCCGTGCGGCTTAATTTCGCGATAATTTCCCAGATTTTGCAAAATACCACATGACCCGATAAATTTCTCCAAAAACAAAACAAAACAAAAAACATGTTAATCGGGTCGATCTTGCTTGAATTACAGCGTTACAGCGCAAAAATTGGCAAATTACGAAGTATCGGAGGCCTACTCAATTAAAAGATACGAGTAATGCTATAGCAATATTGTCGGTAATTATATTAATTTTTTTTACTAATCAACGATGAGAAAGTTCAATATTTCGCAATACGCTGATATCTGGAGCGGCCTGTAGGCATTTTTTTTGTATTACTGCCGTTTATTTTTAGACAAATCAACTCTCCTTTCACCTGCAGTGATTGACACATCCTGTTAAGCCGGTTGATGTTACTTGCCAGGAGCTATAAATACATATATCATCGACATAATCCAAATGACTAAACCTTTCAAACGATCTGCACTGAATATCTTGCCTCTCCCCTGTACTAAGGCAGTCGGTACATCGTCTATCGCCAGCAGAAAGAGAATTGTCGATAGAGCATCTCCTTGTCTCACTTACTGTTGCACTTTGAAAGAGTCAGAGAGCTGCGCATTTTGCTATGCGAAAAACTTTGCGGTGTTGTAGCACTCCTTTATAATAGCGACAGGGGTAGTTCCTCTCCCAAGAATTGAACTACGTATATTTTTTTTTGGGTTAACCCGGTTAAAGGGTTTCGTGTGCTAATCAGGTGGTGTATGGTGGGGTTGACCCAAACTTCCCCGCCCGACGAGATAAGCCGTGCAACCGCCAGCGTGCCGCCGTTCTCGTCACCTGCACCGAAGTTGCCTCCGTGGCCCAATTCTGGCTCACAACAATCCTTCCTACTAAATGATCGAAAATCTATCCCTAGAGTGATCTATTCTATTTCTATCCCCTAGAGTGGGTACAATTCTGATGAAATTCGATGTCATACACAAGTTATCGCAAAAAATTCTGCTTCTCATTGCCCATTTCGGTTTGACAGGTTTTAGCCAGTGGTCACTGGTCTCTCTGCCTCTTGCAAGGTTTTTTTTTATTTCTGCTCCAAATCTTGCTTCCAAAAGTCTTCCTACAATTGATGACAAATCCATTGTGTTCCCTAGAGTTTGCACAATTCTGATGAAATTCGATGCCAAACATAAGTTCCTCGTTATCATTGTATATTTCCATGTGGCAGGTTCTAGCCAGTGGTCACTGGTTTCTCTGTCTATTTCGATTTTCTGGACACGGTCGCGCAACATAACCAATTTGCCTCAATGCCAATTAATGACAAACATGAAAGCGCTACGAGTATATGCCGCGCTTTACTCTTTCTCTCACTGTCTGTATCTGTATCTGTATCCGAACTTTGTAATTACAATTAATTGTTGCATCTTCTCTTAATGCGCAACAACACAGATACACACACGAATAAAAGCAAAAAAAAAAACGAAAGTACTTCTCTTTATCATTTCCGCCCTCATAACGTGAGCTCTGAGCGGTCTAAGTCTATGTCATAGTCGCTCAATAGGAAGGAGGATGTCAAAAACATCCTGTGTCATCACATTGCGTGCCACAACATCAATCTAAGCCTTTTCCACTCAGTCGACGCGCGAATTTACGCCGCTGCTGACAAGGTCATAGCTTCAAGCTCTCGAGATCAGCTCTCATGAAACCCTCTGATTCATGTCAAGAATTTCGTTGCTTATTTGCGACTCCGTGAAATTCTGCGAGATAACATTTGTTTTGCTCTCGTATATTACAATTTTATTTACAACTTCTCGGAGGGTGATTTCCACCCCCCTTCCTTGGAGGTGTTCAGTTTCGAGCAAATATGTTGGCAACGTGTGAAGGAAGGATTTACGACTCAAGCCGCAGAATAACAAAACTTTTTGATTGTTGGCGTTAAAACGCAAAACTTGTGCTGCAGTATTGTTGTTGTTGATGATGCTGTTTGTTGTTGTTGGCGTGCTTATAGAAGCTAAACAAGATTTTAAGTCTTAATTTAATCGTCCGTCGTATTTAATATTCAATAATGCAATGTAAATTGTTTTTTATGATTGATTGGGGGGATTTAATTGTTATAGGATAGGAGAGTCACACAGAGACATTCGTTTGTTATTGTTGTAGGGTAGGAAAATGTATCTGACGAGATATTACGCACCGCTGAAACCGACGACTTGTGCTAGTTTGCGGCAGTTCGTACTGGAAACACATATCGGCAAATGTGCATATTTTATACAGGACAGCTGTGAGGCGCGTCAGAAGTAATTACTAAATTCTGATGAAATCTGGGCTAATGAACTTGTTCTAATTAATCAAGTATCTTAAATATTCAATTCTAGTTGGCGCACTAGAGTATGTCATTACATGACGGAACATGGAGCAAGTGAATCTACTTATGAACGGACGTGTGTGCATACATTTGCGGATTTATTGCTTTGCTGCACTTCTAGATTTAAGTGGATAAGTTACTTAATCAAAGCTGACCTAACCAATGAACTACGATTTACGAGCACTGTAAAGCGGTGGCCCTTTAGTTTTTAACAAATTTTTCGATAGAGTGTGTAAATAGTCCATTGGCCTCTCTATCAATTGTTTTTTTTTTTCTTTATACCAATTGTTCTGTCATTTGAACGGGCATCTGCTACTAACCAGGTCCAATCCTAGTAATCGAATGCGGATGTTACAGTCTGCTTACTTACTTTACTTAGGTCCTCTGACTCCTCTTGGGGCCTAGAGCGTCAACAACGCCTGCGCGACATCGTGTTCGGAGCTCTGCAACACACAGTTGAGCTTGCTCAAAGTCATCTCCAATGATCTGGGTTCCTCCTCGACTGTCCTTCTCCATGTCTGTCTATGGCGGCCCACTTGTCTGCCTGATTGGGTAAGTGGATTCCATTGCAAGGCGTACATTGCAATGGAACTGCCTCCGTGCCGTAAGGTGTGACCATCTACTGCCCCTTTCTCTTCCTGATTTTGACGTCTACTTGACGTCTCCTGGCCCATTATCGTTGGCAGTTGATCGTTCGATAAACTGTTCGGCCATTTATGTAGTTTTGCAGCTTCCTTGTGACGGTGTTGGTCACTTCCCAAGTACTACACCCACAAAGTTTCTACGTTTCAGCAGTCTCAGGTTGATTTTTGTGCTGAAAACATCGCTTTTCCAGATTCGCCTTTGCTTTGCGTCTTCTGCTGTCCACATCCAGTTTGTACCACCATCTTCTGAGACCATAATTCCTAAATAAAGAAAGCTGCTTCCTTTCTCGACTTGCTGTTCGGCAATGCTGAGTTGAGCGACGGTGGTGTTTTGTTGAGAAGTTGACGTCCTTAAGGCCAATATCCTGTGTAGGCAAACGTTAAGATATTTGAGATATGATGTCATCGTCCATCTGCCTGGATCACATCCCTGATTACTGCAAGGAATAAAAGAGGTGAAAGTATGCAGCCTTGTCGTATTCCGCTGCGGACTTCAAATTCCTTTGACACCTTACCGTTGTGTAAGACATGGAATATACCGCCATCAAATGTACCCTTGCTGGTACACCCTTCTGCCTAAGGCTCGCCATACAGCATCTCAAGAGAACGAACGAATGTTTTATTCCTTTTGTAATATTCTCTCTGTTGCTTGGTTGTTGTAGATTGGACAGGAGTCGCGCACACTTCATCTCTGATTTGCTGCTCCCAATATGTTGTTACCAATCGCTTGCCTAAGTATCTGCCTTGTTTAGTTCAACGGATGATCTATTCAACAGCCCTTCCAACCCAGCAGAGTCTTACATTGTACTGCGGGCCAAGAATTCAATTAAGTTTAAAAAATGGAGAATTTGAAGATATGCCGCGAGCAGTCTTTATAGGACTTAGAGGTTAGGTTCTTGTGGATAAGCCTTCAAATTAGATTTGAAAAGAGCTGCTGAGCTTTGATTTCAATCCTCTGCATTCGTACCCTGAGCCCAGGACTTCACTTAATTTAAACAGTCGAATACAGGTTGTCTTTTGAAATGATAGACTTAATCGTTTAAAGAGGATTGAATTAGAGTGCTTCTTAGTTGAAACAAGTATTTGGCCTTTGCCAAAAGATGAGGGAAAGCACTATGAGATTGATATAGAAACTTTGGTCAGTTGAAAGCCAACTACATAAGTGACCCTTAATAAAAACTAAAATCAACTTTACTCGCCAAAAATTGTCAGAATTTCTTATTGAATCCACCCACAATCGAACTTAAGACCTTGGCAAAGCTTTTGGGTCAACGAACGAGATGCTTTAGTTAATTTTTTGAGTGACAACATCCTCCGTTTAAGAGACTCTAAAGCACCAAACACTCGAGAATCTTTTGAGAGCAAGCTACACCCCACTTTCGATTAACACGCTACTATAACCAACAAATTCAAGGTTAAACTGTGATTCTGAAATGATTTTTCAACAAAAATACGGGGGCTAACGCTTTGCACTCAGCCAAACCTTTTCTACTTTCAAGTTATCTTGTGATTTGCAAAGTACATATCTGTTACCCAGGTGGCAATTAAATTCATTCCAATTGGTACAGGGTTTTATGAAAGTTCGTTCACACCCCAAACAATTTTTATTGCATTTTCGGCGTTTTAAGTACCTAGCCCCACTTATCAAACGTGTTTCGAGATCTCAGGCGTTATTTTGTATTTTTTATGTTATAATTCAAAAAAAAAAAATGACGAATTCCTGGTATTTGTCCAAATAAAACAGACACATACCGAGACACATGCATCAGCCACAGTGCCTTACCTTTTAAGTAATCCAATTTCACAATATCAGATGTATCCCGACAACAATGGTGACAGTTGTATATCCAGCAGATATTTTCCATTCAAATTGTAATTCCAAATCTTCCAAAATGGACGAGAGACGACACACGATCAACGAACTTTTTTTTTGTTTTCTTTGACTTAAATCAACAAAATCACACAACAGTGGCCACTCTAAATCGAAATCAAAATGAATAATTGAAGTAGCACCACAGATGGATCGGAGGTACTACGCATACACTAAACGCAGGTCGCACAGAACGTGTATCTTTTGCTTAGCCTTAGCCCGGAAAACAGGAAAAATCTTGGAATTAATTAAGTGGATTTATTTTTGGGAAAAACCGTTAAATTATGTGCGGAACTTGTACCGATGCGTTTTAGGACTTTTCTTTTGAATGTCGATTCGAATATGTAAATTTGTGTTAGCAGACCTTTTTTTTCGTATAAAAATTAGCAATTCTCTCGGCGGTCTTGGCGAAACTGAGAGTAGTGCACAACAGCGGTTAGGCTGGGAGATACACGAAATTAATTCGATGGCTCTGCAACAAATCACAATACTAGTATGCCCTCTATTCGGATTAATACAAAGACGAAACGAAAAAAAAATCGTTTTAGTCGATTGTGCTTCAATTGATTCGACCGAAACAGTGGAAGCTAAGAATTGAGAGCCAGTAGTATAGAAGTGAAAATATTAAGGGACGCTTGCTCGCAGGAGGGGCTCTTATTGTGGTTTTATGTCGGGAATTAAGATGCCGTAACTTAATCTCTTTTCTGCCATCGATTAGTTTGTGCTAGTTCTAGTCATATAGTTGAAGCTCCCAGCACCTCACAGCTTGCAATGTTTTCTAAACTTGCTCACCGCAGGTTAAAATGCATTGAGACATTCACTAAGATCAGCACTAGATATTTTTGGTACTTTTTCTGATAAATTCATAAGTCATTCATTTGTGTGACGCTTAGGCCCGTAATGAGATCGAAGACTGTACATATATTTATAAGGACAAACGTGAACAGAATACATTGCTGGTAGTGTTGCTTTTGGTAGAAGAGGAACGAAGGAATAATATAACAAAAGCATACAACTCATCTTAGCTAGAATAAAAATACAAAGACTATCACCAACCCCACCTATTGAGTGAGCTTTCTTGCAGAAAAAGCAGTGAAGAGGTTGTGCTACAATTTAGAAGCTGTTCCTTCCAAAATATCATTCCCTTGTTGGATATATAGGCGACATCTTGTGAATAGGCCTTTGTTTTCCATCTCCTCCAATGTTAATAAGGGTTCCCCTTAGTTCACTTACTGCGTAGTTCACTTACTGCGGAATTCTTATTGACGTAGTCGGTATGTACCGGGCGGATAACAATTTTTTCTTCTCCAGCAATTCTTATCGACATTAAAAGAAACTCTGAGAGATCCTAGGATCTAACTTCTTCCAATCATTCGTGTTGTGCGTGTTATATGGAGGTGACCTTCGGTTTAAAGTCATATCCAAAAGGCAAAATGAGAAGCTTTCCTCTGACAGTTAGTACTCTCGGACATTTGTCAGACATTCGTGAGCGATGGGATGGTGAACTTTTATGCTGTTAACTTGGATTCGAACGTCGAACCTTCCGCACAGTAGGCTAATGCAATACCCACTGCGCCTACATGTATATACTCCTATTTAGCCCATTAAAACAGAAGTGCGTAGTTAGCGTCTTATATCGCCATTTGAACTTTTTCCTAATTTTTTCTGTGACTTGTAGTAGAAGCTTTTACATTTTTCATTTCGAATCAAAGTTTACATACTGTTTTCCTTGGTTGCATTCTGTTCACCCAATTTTCTATTTGTGGAATATTTCAGCTACTATATGCTAAAAAAAAACTATAAAGTTCATCTCTACTCGAGGTCGCCTTGTCAGTTTTAGTTACCTCAGCTCTAAGTCAAATGGTTCCAAAGTTACGAGCGAGCACAATTGTTCCAATTTGGCAGATACCAAAGCTACACCGCTAAATATGTCCAAATTGTCAGAAGAGATAATTTGGATAACTGCAATTGGAATGAACAAACCAAAAAGCTACCGTTTTTTTTTTTTTCAATTTGGTTGACGACATTATGGAAGCGGCATTTTTAAATGCGATATTCCGCCTCAAAACTTGTAACAAACAGGTTTAATGCTGCGATCAAAGTCGACTTAAAACAGAAGCACTACTTAACGCTATTTTACTCCCTACCTTTATTGTTAAGTCCAGTGCACCTCCTTTCTGCCTCTACTGGTAGGTCCACTGCATCCGTAGCTTGATTTCAAATTTATCATTTTAAATGTGTTCTAACTCTGAGATTTGTAATAATTTTATCCGCACTTTTAATTCAACTTAACTTTTAATTTATTGATCTTCTGTTTTAGATCTAGCCACACCCAGCCAACACACGGAATAGTGAAACATTAGAGTGCAACGATAAACTGTGACAATTTTAGCTGCAACGCTTGGCATACATGCATCAAATTTCTTCTTTTTTCTTCCACCCCCCTTCCCCATGTCACGTTTATCAAGAATTGAAGAGCAGATTAAACGAAACAAGCTGAGTCATGAAAATGAAAGGGGTAAGTGAGAAACTTAAATAGATTTTAAGATCTTGTAAAGCAAAGTTTTATAGATATTTGTAGCATAAATTCGTATTTAGAAGCATTAGACGATAGGAAAAGGCTAGAGTCGAAGAGGTAGCTTGACTGAGTATTCAAATGTAAACCGATATTCAGTAATTTAATTAGGCAGTAGGTTACTGCCTAAGACACTGCTATCACTTTTCGCGGTCCCATATTTACATATTTCTATCAATCGTCATTTCGCCTTAAACCTAAGCGCAAAGGACCGAAATATCTCGATATTTTTACGGACCTAGCGTAGTCCAATCATTTTATTTTCCGAATGTGTTTTGGACCTTCTTGCTTTGCCATCGACTTCTATAGGATCGATCTTGGTCGCAACTCAACGAGCCAGTCAATTGTAAAGTTTACGTTTAAAAAACAAAGTGCGCAAGACGATATGCGTTTAGTTTTATTCTAGTTTACTTCCAAACCGAACATTTTTGCCTGATTTAGAATTACTTCAATTGAATAAATCCCAGTATCAGAGGTCTAGAGATATATATGTACATATGTGCCCTTGTAGTCGATTAGTAAATGGTAGTCGCCAACTTTTCTCGGGTACCTGTCGGTTATTATAAGCAACACACGTAGGTAGGTGGTAGGTGGTTTTCCTTGTTTAGAAGATTGATTAATTTTGTTAGCATGTGTCCAAAGGGAAGATAGCATCTGCTTACATTGGAAGTTGTATGGTCTTGTCACATTTAATGCCAGGTCATCTTTCGAATTGATAGTGGAGGATATACACATATTTCTGCTGCAAAGTAATCAGCCAGTTAGTCTCTCTATTGGCGCATATCCGTAAAATATAAAAATAAGGTTTCTTATGTTTAATCCTACTAAGGATAGTGAATCAGTTATATAAATTTTGCTGCAATAAGTTGTTATGTAGAAATTACATCATTATTTGCCTGTCTTTAAGACAAAAAACTTAGGTGAAGATTCCATTTATATTGAGAAGCAGTTTAGAGGATTCTCAGCTGATAAAACGTTGGTGTTTTTATAAATAGACCAGTCATCTCAAATGATTTCATGATCCGATGCCATTCATAACCGACTGACGCTCATAATTCATACTTCAACCTACCCCATAGCACTAGTCCTCTAATCGTGTAGGTACCTATACAATTT
Source organism: Blera fallax (assembly GCA_946965025.1). Lineage (NCBI taxonomy): Eukaryota > Metazoa > Arthropoda > Insecta > Diptera > Syrphidae > Blera > Blera fallax. The sequence goes on from OX337248.1 coordinate 2,808,327, forward strand.
CACTTGCTAATTTGTTTGCCTGAAGTGAACTTTTTTCACACCCCACTGTACAGGCGTTGCGCTTGTTCATTTTTTCTAAACATTTTAATCTAATATCATAACTCGATTGTTAGAAGAGACATTCAATTCTATTATTCGCTGAACATCCGCGTTTGTGCGGCACCATCACATTAATTTTTATCCAAGCACAATGCTGCTACACTGACTACACTTAAACTAATTTACACAATCCCTAGAATGAATGTGATGGAACAACAACAATAAAAAAAAAAAAAACGCAATAGAAAACTAAAACGTTCAAGCAAAATACAAATCAAATCTAATGTTGAGCTAACTGACGCTCTTCTAACGCTGCTTCTACTACTCTCTCTCGCCTTCCGAGAAACAGAATTTAAATACAATAGATATGAGAAGAGGTCTCATAAATATATTCGCACATACAGGTAATGGTTGGCGGCCACGCCACCATCAACAATCACCCACATCTATGGACGTACATATGTATTTATATAGGTTTCTGGGTAAACTTATGTGAAGCCGTAAGAGGAGAGACCCTGCGATTTTGTTTGTTTAAAAATAATAAGGATAAATCTACCATAACACCTTTGTCTTCAACCAGTAGTCACTTGAGAATTCTTTGAATAAATCGTAGCGTTCAATATTTATCGATAAACCATGGGCCCCTAGTATTTTTCAAAGAAGAAAAACTATTATAATCACTTTCTTTTCGAGGATAGAAACGCCTAGAAAGCGTTAGGGGAGCAGAATTTCACATTTGGCCAATAAACTTAGCAAAGTATTTCTATTCTACAACAATTCTGCACACTTGCGCTGGGTTCTTAGGAGAATTGCTTTCCAAATTCACGTTAACAAACCGGTCATAACAACTTTTTAATATTTATGCGATACGCAATGCGAATCGACTAACGATATTCCTATATTATCGGGTGTAAAGTTTCAGCAATACGCGTCACGATTCGAATGCACATCAGTTCCCGCTCAAGCCGGACTTCGGACGTACTGTCAAATACAAGGATTCGTTCATAAGTCGAATGACACGTATGTGGAATGATCTTCCATGCCCTTTATTTCCTTATCGTTACAACATTCAAGGCCAACTTGAACCGGTACCTCCTCTGTACCTTTTCCTCCTTTTTTCAAATACCCGTTCCAAGAAAAATCAGCATAAGCGTATTCGAATTCCCTCGAAAGAATTTATTTTTATTGACTTTTGAAAACCTATTAAAATCCTTCATCTTATTTTAACTCTAACCTTAAGAACTCGTCTGTTTTTACACGTTCTAGCTGTTTTCTATAAGGTCGCGGTTGGTAGATGAATGCACGGACATACCCCCTATAAGATTCCTTCTTACTTACTGTTTTCATTTTAAGAAGTTACAAAAACTGTTACAGGAACAGGGGGCCATCGCCGACACAAGTTTCTTTAAAATTTGTAGTCTTTCGATCTCGTTTAAAGTGCACAGCTTGGACATAGCATGTGTATAAGTTCACTAATAAGTTGTAACCTTTTTGAGATTGTATCCTCTTTGCATCACAATGGACCTATCTTGACCTTATCGAAGGCCCCATCAAAAAATCCTCTTGACTCAAGCTAGCTGCACAGCTTTTCCTAAATCATTAAAATAATGCGACATAGCTTAATAAAGACCAGACGTTGCAACCACACCGGTGGCAAATTTTTTGCGAATGCCGTGACCGGCAGTGTTAACATATCTTAATTATTGAACAGGATATCTTTTCGAAGCAAATGTTTTAGCATTGTCCTCTCATCAACAATCGACCAAATAGGTATCTGACCCCACTGAACTCTACTTTATATTCTTCTCTTCTTCAATAATAAAGTGCAAATTCCTCCCAAACGAAACATTAGGCATTGAAGTGTGCGACAATATTTAAAGCAACAATCTGTTGAGACTCAAGAAAGACAAAAACTTTTTTTTTTTTCTAAAAATGAGGTCAATTACTGTACAAGTTTTATTGAACTCTTAGCAAAAAAAAACTCCTTATCAATTAACGCACGAATCAAAACGAATCATCTATTCGCTCCTCATCATCTTCTCCTTTTGCCTTTGCATCTTCTTCTTGGAGAGTTTCTTCTTGGCTGGCTCATCTTCAGGTGCCTTGGCGACAACCTCTTCCTTCTCGGTGAGGATAACCTCAACATGGCAGGGCGATGACATGTATGGATTGATACGACCATGAGCACGGTATGTGCGACGACGCAAGCATTGAGCACGATTCACTTGAATGTGGTCAACGACCAGACGATCAACATCGAGTCCCTTATAGTCAGCGTTGGCTTCGGCATTACGCAACAACTGAAGAAGGAATTCAGCGGATTTTTTGGGCCAACGACCTTGGGTTGTCTTCCACTGTTTGGCTTGAGCACAGCGGCCAATACCACCGTTGAAGCGACGGAATGGAACGCACTCCTTCTTTTCGACGACAGCCTTTAGGAAACGCTGAGCACGACGCAGTGGCATGCGCTTGATAGCTTGAGCTGTCTCGTGGGTATTCTGTAAAGAAAAAAATATTTTAATAATTGGAATAACCAAATGTGAATAGATTTGAATGGAGAAGGCACGTGTAGCTAAAGTTCTAGAAAGCAAACGAATGGAATAATACTTCGATCACTTGCTGATGCTTCGCTTGTTTCACTTAGAAACGTATTTACTCTGGCACTATTGCAAAAATGTCCTGAACTGGCATAATTTTATGTTCAGGACACCGATTTTAAGTGCGCGACATGAAATCACATCCTCAGCGAATAAAGGGCTTCTACCAAGTGTTGCGATATGACGAGGCATTGAGATTAGATTCACTTTAGATTTGTTTTCAATAAATTGATTCTATTCCGCTCCTTAAACTTTAATCGATCCTTGTTAACATACTTAGTTTGTATGTCCATGTCTCACGCTGTTCTACTTCGCTCAAGTAAACACTGTTTAAAAAGGCGTTTTAATAGTGACACCTCTGGACGTTCGTCGGTGGAAAAGTTAACTTTAGGAACTGCACCTCAAAGTACAAGTTCTATTTTACTCCTTCGAGAAAGGTAATCACAACTGATTGTCATCTCTTGTAGGTTTGCTGGCTTTCAATGCATCTGCCGCACTACAACACATCGACTTGTCTTTTCACCGCGCAAATTAATAATTAATTCCCCTGCCCCTTTATTACTTCAAAACATTTCCAGTTTGATTACATTTTACAGGGCCACTCAATGGCTTGACCAGGACATAAATCCTTAATTGTAGCAAAGTTCTAGATGCAAGTCGACACAAAGCCAATGACTTTCAGCTGATTCTTCGCGTATTTCATTAAGATTTCTCTAGCACTATTGCAAAAATGAATGAAACTTTTATATTCATGTTCCATCCACTGATTTAAAGTGCACACACAAAACTCCTCCGACGTCGCACAACACTCGGCATAATGTCAACATATTTTCACAATTTCGCGCTTCTCAAATCAAAATAAAAATTCTCTTCAATCTTACCTTGAAGTGCACTCGTAGATTTGGGCCACGAGCCTTGCAGGACTTGGTGGCATTCTCAGGCTCACGCGAGTATCGTCCCATTTTGTGTTTAATTTCTGCAAAAAGCAAAACAGCTTATCAATCTTTGTCATTAACTTTATCACTAATTCACATAGTATGCACAAAAAAATATGGAGATTCTATGGTTGTTTAAACATTTTCACAATCATTCATCATGTTTTCTTGATAAATTTCCATAATTTTCACATTGATGTGACGAAATTAATTTTTACAAGCGAAATTATCGTACCTTCTTCTTAGTGAATTAAACCGGAAAAGAACCTTTTGACAGCTACCATTGTCGATATGGCAGAGCTGAAAAAAAAATGGCCGACATCGTCATGTTCGCGGATGTTTCTCTACTTTAATATACGCCCTCTGTAGTTTGAATAGGTTAAAAGGAAAAGTCTAACTTTTTCCAGTCAGACAGACAGCTGTCAAATGAAAACAAGGGATGAAAATTGATCCGAGTTTCTTTTTGTCGCACTCGGGGAAAAGCACATCTTGAGCTAGTAAAAGAGTTTTCCTCCGTGTCTCAGCACAAAGCGCAATTCCCCCCGAAACTATGATAACTACGGGCAATTAAAAACAGTGTCTAGTGTAGTGTTTATTTTGATTTCGTTCAATTAGTGTCAAGAGTGCGGAATTACACTTGCAACAGGTAAACAAATTATTATTTATGAGAAATAATAAACAAACGAGGAAAAAAAAGGTGGAAATTCACTATTGAAGTTTGCAAGATTTTCTTTCTGTGATTTTGTGTAGGTTGTTTGTCTCGTTTTGTCGCAAAAGTGTTTCTCTGTCGCTCTGCAGGAAAATGATTGTGTTTTTTTTTTATTTCCACCACCACCCCCTCGGAGTGTCAAGCAACCGTACACAGCCCTATTTTGAGTCGCACACTAATCCTAGTGCTTGTCTCTGACTCGATATCGATTAGTTTTGGAATTGCTACAAGCTATGCCAACCTGGAGACGAACAAGCAGAGGAAGATAATGGGACTTCGGTAAGGGGGTCAGTCGGGAGACGCGTCCTACTCGGTCATTAAACGACAGAAGAGAAAAAGGAAAATTTGTGAAAAATGTTTCTATAAATAGCTGGAGATTAATGTCGAATAGGGTGCTCTACTGTGTCTTGCCTAATGCGAGCTGTGGTACTTCAGCTGCAGTGTGGTGTAGGCTAATGAACGAACACTGAAGGATGCTTCTATACAATGCTTTCGGTTTTACATTTTCAAACTGGAGTTAGCTACTAATTTTACTTGAAAGTGAAGACTTAAAATATGGAATCAGCCTTCGTAATCCTCCCTTCGAGGCATGTTTCATAACGACAGCTGTAAAAAAGGAGTGGTTGTGAAAAGGGATTAGCCATAGTATGGGGTGGTTGTGAATTGAAAGTAGTTATGTTGGGATTTCCCAGTTGGTAACGGTTGACGTGGCTCTAGAAGCGTACATAATTTTGAATTTTAAATTCATTTCCAGGACACCAATTTAGTTTTAAATGAGCTGTGCAGTAAATAAATATCCTTCCTCGTGCTGTACATTATGCGCATTCACTCTTGATACTATCCAAATTCCCTTCGTTTGTCTAAATCCCTGCCCGGCTTTTTCCTTATAAGATCGTTTTGTCGAATTTCTAGAGTATAAAGAAATGGTTGCGCCAGTTAGTTTATTACTCGAGCCAGCGAGGAAATCGGTTTGGGTCTTCATCATGGTGGAAAAGTTCACTCCTTAGGTAGTAGGCAAATGGTAGGGGTAGGGGTATGTCGGAAGTCATGGACTGAAGTTGAAACATTAAAGTGCAGAGTAGGCTTAGATTGGATTGGTACACATGTACATATGTATATGGTAGTACTTCGCAAAGTTTGGTCACTGCTTTTTCATAGACTGCCAGAGGCTTTTAGAAAGTTTTTTTTTCGTTAGTTTTGGAAGCAGACTAACATTGTTGCATTTTAATTTTTTTTTTATTTGGGATGTGTGTTTATTCGCTTTTGTACCACCACAATTCGACAGCTTTCAATTCGATCCAAAAGGTCTCTTGAAACTTGTCGATCACTTGTTTTTATTCAACTGTCAAGAGAAGTTTTGTGTCTTCTAATGCCACTGACCTTGTTGCAATTCAACCATCCTCTTGTATTCGAAAACATCTACGGAAGTTAATGTGGGATTTGTGCGGATCATACTGCGTAGCACTTCATCATTAATATCTGATAGCCATCCTGATCGGGATTCATCATTCAAGGACAAATCACTCGAACGGAATTTTAGAAACTCTCACTCTCGACTCTCAACTTTCACACAAGTTTTTTCCTGCTTGCACCGCGTTGTTACCTTTCTGGAACTGATAGAATATAGAGTGTCTCACTTGCACTTTTTCTTCACTTATGAATGTTGACACTTCGAAAGCTAACAAAAAAGTGGTAGACGTACATATGTTTGCATTATAAACTTTTTGTTAGGTGCTAATCTGCCTACTAGAATCGGTTTCAGTCACGTCATATGACTTCCTAGCGGTCAATAACGCATTAAAGAGCGACAATACTTTCCGTAACACGTTATGTATTTTCGAGTGTACTTTCGTATGTACATCGCTAATTAAATCAACGACAGAAGTGTCTGTAAACCAGACACAATCGAATCGAATTTTGATATTCAGTATCAGCTCGGCTGAGGGAGTTACAGCCATATCTACTATATTTTGCGCTGATAAGATAGAAGCTAGAAAAACCCAATCTAATCTAGAGTCTCGAGATCTTTATAACCAAACTGAAAGCAAAGTTTAGCTTGAGTATCCGCCAGCTTCAAAGTACCGCATTGTATTCAACTAGCCATCTTAATTTTTATTCGAATTCCGACATCTGAAGACAGTGACTTTGTTTCTGTATACTGCGCTCCAAAATTGTATTTTCGAAACTGAAAATATGACCTACGAGTATCACGATTAGAGTGACACGAAAATGAAGAAAAAAATAAAAACAGATACACACATAGAGGAAAACTCAGCCACGAATTTTCCTTAGCCTCTTTCTTTGTGTCTTAATTTTTCCGTCATCCCCTCCACACAGTGTAGAGCACACCGAGTAGAAAGAGTAAGCGGAGTGCATGCATAAGCGATGTACAACACGCTGTACTCGCTTGGTCTATGTGTTTTGAAAAAAGCACAGCACCCGTCCCGAAGACGACGCAACGACGAACACGAAAAAGCAATCCACCGCCGCGAATCTATTTTCTAAGTTTATTTTTACCCAAATTTATGAATGTTTAGATTTAAATCCGATTGCGGTGCTTGTAGATGGATCTTGAGATTAAGCGGATCCGCGGGCGGCAGCGACTATCGGAGGGGTGCGCGGAATTCGATTTGAGGATTTGTTCGGGCAATGGTACAGCCATAGTGTATTACGCAGCAGGAGAAAGAGAACGAGGAGGAGTTTGTTCTGTGTTTACGACGGCAATGTGATTTAATTTTAGTTTTCGATGTGAGATGAGGAAATGCCAAGCAGAACACGAGCAGCAACCGAAAGCCAACCATCCGCGCTTGTTGGCTGGTTTCACTCGCATCAGTTGCTCGACGCTGTATCTGTGAATTGATCTGGTTTTTCTCTCGGTTCTCGTGCGCCTTGGTTATACCTTTGGGGGACCACATCACTTGGATATTTCTGAGATTTTACATATTTGCAGTTGAAGAGAGTAAGTGAATTTAATTTAATTTTAGTTCAAGGATTAGATGGAGGTTGGAGTCCAGGAGACTGAAATTTTTGTTTGTTTTGCTCCTCAAATGATATTAAAAAAAGTTGATTCTATTGAGGAACATCGCTTTCGCCTTTAATTCCTCAAAACTGTTGTCTAATGCTCGTCATTGAGTGGGGAATTGTGTTTATTTTTAGAAAAAGAAAACATTTTTTCGTTTCGATTACTCGCCAACATTGTCGGCTGCAACAGCAACTTAATTATTGGAAAAAATTTCTTTTCTCATTTTCTATTTCGTTTTGAAAATGTATTGAAAATTTTCCAATTCGGGGGTTTGGCCATTTTTAGTATTAGTGATAATTTTGTTTGTTTACATTTTTCTGAGTTGAATCATTTGCTGGGGGAAGAGCGGAATTAGTCAGTCATTGAATCACTAATTTGGTATAAAATTTAGTTCCATGACGCTCTATTTCTTTAGCTCTTTGTTTTTGGAGGAACTTTCATCTGTAAATGCATGCTTTTCATTGAAAGAAAGTTCCTTACATTTGTGCTCGTATGTATGCCATACGTGACTTGCTAAGACAATGGGAAGGCAAAACCTGGAAGATTTCTAGGAACTGACAAAAGGGCTTCGTGGTCTGATGCTAAACCTGTCAAATGCTTCTGTTGCGTAACAAACGACATAAACGAATATTAATTGTGTCAAAATATAGCTTCATTACTTGTATCAGCCAGCTCTAGGCCTTGCATTATAGAATTTCTTTCACTTGCATTAACTTAACCCTTAATTGGCAGTAATATTTTTAGGGCATAACTATTCATAACCTATTTTCTGTCCTTAATATTGATTCAAAAGTTGTGAATATGGCCAGTTAGTCAAAGGCAAGCACCTTCATTGTACCCGGTGCCCATATTTTTTTATCAAGGGTTTTCAACCAATATTTTAGGCGCCAATGCGTTAAAAATGATTGTATCTTTAAAGGTACTGTGGGTGTTTAAGGGTTAAATACTATTCAAGACTTAGTTCTCACTGTTCACATTCTCTGCCGGCCATAAGTTTGGAATCACCATTTAATTTTTGCACTTTTCGTATTTTTTATTTATATTTGGATTCGTCAGTCCATAGAACCTTGCTACAGTCCTCCATCGTCCAATTTTTATGCTCTTTGGCTCAGACCAATCTTTTAGCTCGATTTTGAGATCTGAGCAGAGGTTTTTGAACTGCCTAAGCTTGCTTCAATCAAGCGCCTTTTCGCGGTAGTTAGAGAAACAGGCTGATGGAAACCAGAAGATGATGCCAAACTTATGGCCGACAGTGTTGATGTCGAATTGGGTATCATCCGTTTAGTGTTTTCGAGCGAAGTGACGCTCCTGAATATTTCTATTGGATTCATTCTACACCAGGAACTAAGATTGCCCATCCAAGTTATCGGCTGTCAACCCTTTGATTCTTCCTTGTAGGATAAGTTGCAGTACATAGTTCGTATTTCTGTTTCTCAGGATGCGTCTAAGATATTCCAATTTTCCTTACAAAGTTCTCATTTTGCTCTTAGTCTTGTCAGGATCTCTGCATTCGATAGTCTGTCGGTTCTTGCTAAATGCTAGGAAAGCTTTAAAGTGATTTTGTTTGCTACAATTTTATGTTGTACATGTATACTTACATACATACATATGTCCTGTATCTCCTTGTGGGTTGTAGGGGCTCTACAACGCCTACGCGCCATCGTGTGCGATTTGTGGCATTGTACCCTAGCTCCCCCAACTCTTCCCCAGTTGCCGTGCTTCCTTTTCGACTGTTCTGCGCCATGTGTTTCTTGGACCGCCGCGTATTCTACCTGTACATGTATACGTATTTATATATGTAATCCTTGTACATTTTAGAATACTTTTCTGGGATAAGTAACTTTACATGACGAGTACGAGTGTATTTCCTATATGAATCACTCACATCGGTACACTTGACGAAGTTCATTCGCACGACAATTGAAACAAGATAAGGCTTATTATGTATTGATTTTTGATTTTGATAACATGCGGATTTACGGTAGTCATCGCATCTGTTTAAATCCCCTTCCTTATTGTTCGATGAAGTAATTCAGTTTTTAAGCACAAAACGCGGTGGTAGGTGGTTCTGAGTTGCGTATTTAACAAATATTCTATCGAGTCAAGCCAGCTATACATGTCTATAAACTAAGTAGAAACTCTCTCTCGTGTGGTGTGTCGCTGTGTGTTTCACAGTGTTTGGGTGTCACAACACACAGCGACACACCACACGAGAGAAGTGTGGTTCTAGCTTAACAGTTTTCTTTCACTTGCCTAAGAGTGGTGTTGATTATTTAAATTTGAAACCGCTGATTTCAGTGGCAATAGCTGCCTTTCTCTATGTAATAAACTATTTTGTAATTCTCTTTGAGGTCATTTAGTAGTCGTTTGCTTATCATACATTCATAGGTCATATTCAGAAAAGAGGTTAAACCCTTCCTTTTGCATACGACTCATGGTCTCTTGCGCTGCAAGAGTCTGCGAATTGGAATATTTTCTAATGTCTGTCTTGCTGACTTACTCGGTTTGCTCTTGTCTGTCATATGTTTCTAGACCTGAGTTGGCACTGGGCTATTCGACCACTTGATGTTATGGCATAACAACGTCAGATGAATCGTTGAATCGATTCGTTTTGCAACGTGAAGAGAGACGGAACTATCAACTGTTGAAAGCAATTCAATTGAAAGTTTCTCGTGTTCTTAATTTGACTACATTTAATTGAATCTGTAATTTTTAGGACGTTCTTCTTACCATTTCGTCGGAATTTAAATTATTATGGTCCTATGGCTACCCCTTAACACCATGTTTTGAGCCTCAAGGTGGCGAAAATTACATTTTATCCCAAACTCATTCGCAAATCGCCATTCAAGATAGGTACGATGTAACAAGACTACTGGCAGAATATTACAGAAACATCAACTGACAATCGATTGCAAACTATTGACTCTAAAAGAGGGGTGTGACTTGCTTTAGTTTGTAGTTCTAAGCTCACTTGTTTTAGTAGTTTTCAAGCTTCTTGCTTTTTCCCATATTGTCTAAAATTGTTTTCTTAAAGCCTACGTGACTTTGTATATCTCAAAGAGTCCGGTTGAATGTTCTCCTTATCACTGACAACTTGTCAAAAGCTTAATCTTAGTCGAAAATTTATTCCGTAATGCATACATTAGTGGCTTGAAAACTGCAAGCTTTCATCAAATGACAAAACCATCGTAAAATACTACCTCTATCTTACATTTTATTGTATCTATGTATATCCAATCAGTTTGATAAGCCGGAGCGAAGTATCTGTACCTGTATCTGATAAAACACGTCAATCGATGTCTTCATTTTGTTTGAAAGCGATTCACGATTCACCTCCTAAAACCCCTCGCAATCACACCAAAATTTTGCGTAAAAATAATTACAAACAAACCAGATTCACGAGAAAACCAAAACCGATGAAACAATGCAGCAACTAATCATAGCTTTATCGTAATCAGTTTAGGCTCCCCGTAGATTCATCAGCCTCGTCCATTAGTTTAAAAGCTTACTGTTGCTGTGATAATAAACCTTATCAGGCAGAAAATGTTTTCATTTAATTTGCTGTGCGCGAGTGTTTACTCACTTGAACACACTCGCGCACCACAGTATACTCAAACTCGACTTAAGCTTTCAACTTAAACGACGACGACGACAGCGCTGGCTACGACCCACAACTATGTGTGCTGGTACTGCTCGTATGGCAAATTTTGTAATCTTTAATTTGAGATTAGATATTCGATCGCAGGTAGGTGGGTATAGAGAGAAGGGTAAACGGGCGCTTATGTGTACGCTTATCTTGTACTTACGCTCTTTTCAGTAGTGCTCGTCGTCTTCGTTGATATTGTAGGCCTTTTTGTTATCGTTCTAGAGGACAAAATTACTCAGAATCACTCTGAGGTTTTGTGCGTAAAGAAGACACTGACTTGGATTGAAAATTTGACGAAAAAACGAAATTTTTTTGTTTTGTTCTTCTCAGCCTCAAGACGTCACTTGGAAAGCGAATCAAAATGGAGAAGACTCCTCGTTACACGCAAAGGGAGAGAAATATGGTTCTCGGGTTCGCAGCACAGCATAAGGACGTTATCGAAAATAAACGAACAGATGCGGAGTCGAATCGGAAGAAAGACGAAGTGTGGCGAGTGATAGCTAAGGAGTTTAACTGTCGGGTGTACCATCAGAGATCAGCCAAACAACTGCGACAGTTGTACAAGAATATGAAACTCCTGTTAAAGAAGGACCTCTGTAGTGAAGGAAAGAACTCAAAGTCATTCATGGATATACTGGAAGCACTGTCGCAACAGGAATCTATAAACCAGTACCTCTCATCGAATGGTTCACCCAGTGGCACACCGTACAGTGGGCGGCAGCCATCGAAAATCGAGTTCGATGTCGATACCAAGGTAAATACAAATCTCTAGATAGTAGCTTTTATCTAAGAATTTTTATCTCGTTTTGTTTGTAGATGGCCAGCACATTTGACAACGATGTGATTGTTATAAAGTCTGAAGATATCAGTGACAATGATCAATCGTCGTCAGTACACAACGGGGACATGGACGACGACGATGATTGCCTTAGCACCAAAGACATCCCTGAAGTGTGTCTGGAGGAGGAGGATGAGGAAATCTTCAGTCGGCCGCCCACACAGCCAACGCCTGACATTATGATGCGCAATATACACAACGGTGGTCGCAAATCAAACATTAGTCATCTCCATGGGAACACCAATTCGTCCAGCAGCCCATCGAACCACATACCGCCTGAATGCGCGCCGAACAAAAACGAGTTCCTTCTCAATCTGGCCATCGAAGAGCGAAAACGCAAGATCGATCTCTTGAATGCACAAATCGAGTACTGGAGGACGCTCACCCGAAAACTTGAGGTCACAGGCAGTGCCTGTGGTCAGCACAGCAGCTGCACACCAACGTGCCATTGCCATTTACCCAAGATGAATGGCCACAACCAAAGCTAGTCACAGCACTAATCGGCTAATCATTTACATTTTTTTTTGTTTTTTGTACAACAAAACCCGAGAAACAAACTGCAGGCACACACAAAAAAGCGCGTAACTTTGTAAGATGTTTATTCTTTTTTTTTTAGTCCCCGTGTCAGTAATAGGTCGGCTTTTGTTTAGAAATGTACAAATGTGGTTCCTAATCTAGTCTAGTAATGCGTATAAACCCAAAGAAATATGAAAAAGAAAAAAAAAAATGAAAACTGAAGTAACCAAAGGATGGTCAAGTTTGCCCAAGTTTGCCATAAAAAAAACTTTTTATATAAATTTACTTTTAAGTTCGACAGTCAGCTATATGCCGCAAAGGATTAAACAGCGGTGCAACTATTATTTTGTATTTCTATGGAGTACTCTATTGTAACTGTGTACTATGTTTTTTTTTTATGTTCAATGTCCTTGTCATATGTATCTGTATCTATACATTTATTTATAAAACTAGTACTGTTTAGGATTAGTGTTTATTTTTTGTCTTGTTTTTAATCAAAAGGAACTTAATAGAGTATATTTGTAAAGTAAAACTGCATGAAATTGAATTTATCAATGTAGCAACCAAAGAAGAAATCACAAACAAAGGAAAGAAGAACAATTTATGTATGAATTCCTAGTCAGTAAATTATTTTTTAGTGTAATAAAGGTGGAACTAATATGAATTGAGTACTTGTTGATCGTTTGAAATTGAAAGTCTCTACTAACTGTAGTCAAAGCACTTTATTACAAAAGAAAAAAATAGTTTCTTCCATAAAATGAATCTTTTTCGTTTCAGTCCACAGGGGTAACAGTGCCTACATATCTATCAAGAGAAATTAAAAAAAGAACAGGCTGAGTATCATCTTTGTTAATAGAACTCTCATGCAGCGAGTGAATTTAAATCAGGTACGTACTCAAAGAAAAAATTATAAGCAAAATTGATTAAGGGGTAGAAGGTGGGAATCTTCGAAAGATACTATAGAAGTAATCGGTTCAGCAGCATGCCGGACTTCTACGGGTTAAAACCACCTCCCATCCTCTCCCGTGTTCCCTGCGGTATCGCTATTAAGCATTTCTTCACAGGGGGGCTTCAGCTTTCCTTGCCTAATGTTGATTTCTCTCTGTGAGTTCTGCTTTTGTGGTGCGCGCGTGGTCCTTTGTCAGTGTAATTCTGTAAATGCTTCTATGGGTATGGGTCTGCGTCCTTGATACTTGATAGATTGGCGTCACACTACACGCTCACCATGTCGTTTTGTTGGTCACGACTTCGCCTTCTTTCTTGGTTCAGGTGTCACAGGTCTAAGAACATGTTTCTTGCGAAAATGTACTGAATTGCATTTTGTCTCTGACTCTAACATGACGACCACTAGATCTTCTGGTGTTGGAGTTCCTTCCAGTTTTCCTATCAGCATCTGCCGTTGAGTGCGAAACCGTGGGCACTGGAAGAACACTGGGAAGTCGTCTTTTTCAAACCTAGATGTATGATCGGAAACAGCCATGTCCTGTTAGAACCTATGTTAGGAGAAGTCTATTTCTCCCTGCTTGCCTTTTATCCAAGTTTCAGTGATAGGGATTAGATGATAGGTCCATCGGCCCTTGCTTGACAGGTTCCAACGCTATGGGTAGTGTTTTCCTTTATTCGTATGTTGCACGAGAATCAGTGTAAGTCGCACAGCGTTTTTAAATCTTAAAGTTTGGCTAAAACATTGTTCTAGAGAAAATTCTCACATTGCAAGCAAGATGGTCCCCTGGTCCGTATAGGGCATACCTACATGCCAGTTGCTTCTGTTTCACTCATTAATTTTAGTTTCCTCTAAGAGGATGGTTAAGAAGTGCTTAACGTAGTAGTAGATTGCAGAACAGGACAACTTTCCTTTAATTATTTAGACTTTGTTGGTTTTCCCTTGCACGCTTCCAATCGGTTTACCTCATATTGAACCTCCCAATGTCTCTATCGTTGAAGTTTAGAATGAACCTCCGAATGCCTTCATTGTTGAACTTCTTTGGCGGCCCGGTTGAAATGGGTAATTGATCTTTTGCGAGCAAGTTCAAGTGATATTCATGAATTCTGGCCGCAGTACATGATCACCAGACTAGCTATTCACATCTCGTTTAAGGGAAACGTGCAGAGTTTAACGAATCTTGAGACACATCGCATTCAAATTCATAAATTGATAAATAAATAATAGAACACACTCATAAATTGATAAATAATAGAACCACTTTCATCTAATCTCAATTTTATTTTACAAAAATCATCTGAGCAACTTAAACGAGTAGTTATAACCTTAAAATTACAAAATTTATATAATTTTCTGTGGGGTGTCTTTGAAGAACGTTCCTTCATCTTCCGATACGTATTGACTTTCCATATGATCTTCAATACAAGTCTTGAGTATCGTTGAAGTAACCACGCAATCTCTATTCAACGCGAGACTTTTATGACAATGTACTATAGCTTCCTCTAAATTTCCCATGAGAGCATAAATGAATCCAATCGCTGTATACGTCTGCGATGATTGCGGCTTTAAAAGCAGCGCAAATTGATGATGTTTCAGTGCTTCTTCATATTTCTTATTCTTCCTGCAGCAATGACCGAGATTGTTGAAAAGTGACTCCCACTTGGGTGAGATGTCTTCCATATTTTGATTAGACCGAGTTGTGACAATCTCCACGGTGGCACGGAAAATGTCCTCAGCACTTTCATAACACTGGTATTCGTATTTAATAATTCCCAGCTCGTGGAGGATGAATACATCTAATGGAGCTACAAACAACGCTTTGTAGAAGAACTGTTCGGCTAGTTCAAGATTCTTTGTCATTCCGCATTCGACTCCTATGTATAACAATGGGAGATGGCAGCCGCGCATCAATTGGGTGGCTTTGAAGTAAGCCGCCATAGCTTGATCGTGTTCGTTTTCTTTGGCAAAAGAATGACCGTAGGCCAACCAGGCTGGTCCATAGAGGCGGTCGAGGGAAGTAGCTTTGAGGAGGTATCTCCTAGCTGGGTCACTCTTGCCTATTAGATCGTAGTAGCATCCAACGGCGTACCAAGAAATAGCCTTGTCTGGATAGTTATCGACTAGTTTATGTGCTAAATAAAATAGTTTACTGCAATCCTTTAGTTCAACCAGGCATCCTATTTGTACAGTCAATCCGTCTCGGTGGTGAGGGTCAATTTTAAGTAGCTCATTCAACACATGGAGACACTGCTTGTATTCACAGTTGTAGAAGAGTTTCAACGCTTTTCCAGCGAGCAGATCAGTGCTTCTTTCGAGTCTAGTCAAACAGGTCAACAATGGAATCAAGTTCGCCTCATCCATGTCTTTGGTCGCATTAAGGTTGCTGAAATTCATTCGATTTGAGTCCCCTTCGGATGGGAACACCTTTGATAGGCTGTTGTTGAAGAACGACGACTGGACGTTCTTCAAATCTTCCAGAAGCTTATTCGCTGGTGAGAGAATGTTTGTTGGTGGACCTGGTGCAACTAGATTTGATATCTTTGTCTTGTTTAGTTGCACTTCATGCGGTAGCGTCTTCATTATCTTCCCAGTGAGATCCTTGATTGACTTGAATTTGTTAAAGCGACTGTTTGCTAGGTTCTCTGCATTCATATCAGTTCCATCCGTTTCGTAGTATTTCTTCAACTTACTTGAATACAGAGCTGAAACCAGTTTAGTCTCTGCCTCAGTGCACTGCTGATAGAATGGCAAATGTTGAAGCAGTTCATTCTCCTCACTCGCCATCAACATGTCATGCTGGGTAAGTGCATCCAAAGCCTCAAAGCAAAACACAGACTTATGAAGCGCCTGCACGTAGTAATCCACAGCAAGTCCTCGATTGTCCATTGCTTCGTAGATTTTCCCTTTGAAATAGATTATGGACGCCAACACGTTGTTCTTGTTGACCTCATCCGACCAAATACTGCTGTTATCTCCCATACAAGACTTGCTGACAAACGAAGAAGAGAGGAGATCAAAATCGATGGTATTCATCAGTGTTATAGCTTCGTTGTATTCCTTGGATTCGTAGAGGCATTCCAATATAAGATAGAGGCACATGATGTTAGACCTTTCCAAGCCGTGGATTTTGATGGTATACACTGCTCGTTGGTATTCTCTTAGGAGAAACATGCAGTTGGCTTGCATGTAAATATCTCGCGGGTCGTTTTCGCTCATCAAGGACACTTTTTCGGCCCAGAACAAAGCGGTGTTATACCTTCGCATATCGATGAAGAATTTCACTAATTTGCGACAGTCTTCGATGTTTATGTAACCGCCAGTGGTACTCTTATTGAATGCTGTGGTCATTTTTTACGATTCTAAATAGAAAAACAATTAAAAGC
This sequence comes from Blera fallax, assembly GCA_946965025.1. Taxonomy (NCBI): domain Eukaryota; kingdom Metazoa; phylum Arthropoda; class Insecta; order Diptera; family Syrphidae; genus Blera; species Blera fallax. Next base: position 2,824,955 of record OX337248.1, read on the forward strand.
AGAGAAATATTTGCTTAAAACGCTGCAAATGTTTAAATTTCTTCGGCTGTCACTTTGAGCAGCTGTTCGAAGGATTTTTGTTTACGTTTGTTTGACAGAGATGGAGAGCTATAAGCGTTCAGCAGACGTACATATATGTGCGACGATAAAAGGTGCCTGACATTCTAAAATTTGTTTTTAGCTTTTTTGTGGGTAATTTTATACTGCAGTTTTGTGTAATCGAAACAAAAGGATGGTGAATGCATATAACAACCTAAGAAAAATATTTTTTTTCTGTTCTATTCGCGTCATGAAAGTAAGAAATCTAGTAAGAAAGTTTCTAATGTTTTAAGACAATTTCTATTTTTCCGAAATTGTTTGACGAATTGCGAACTAATTTGGACTGAGTGCGAAGCAAAAAGAAAAATCCAATTAATTGCCAATAAATTTGTCTTGCAGTTTCAATGTGCGAATGTGCGCAACTCTTTCTTGCAACTTCTATACGTAAATTATAACACGAGGGGGTTCCCTATAAATACATAACATCGTTCCTCTTTCGGTCCAATCGTAACCTATTTTGCAGTTGACATCTTATATGAAATAAATCCTTTTTTTTTAATCTAAAATTTGCATTTTCTTAAAACAAATTTCACTTTCATTCATGTGGAATTCCATACGGAATCATCGGTAACACAGTTCGGTTTTCCTACCCACAGCAGTAGAAAGAACAAATGTTTGTGTGGGGATAACATCATGAAATTTTGCAGAAAGAGCAGGATAACCTTAGTTGTGCATCGCTGTTATCATTTGACAGACTGTGACAACAGTAGCCGATGATAGCGGTGCCTGCCTGCCTTTTAGCCAGACAGAGCAAGTGAAAGGAACGCAAAAAACGGTGAAGAAGAAAAATTGCTCTATGTTACTTTCCGTCTTCCTTTTTCGTTGGCCTGTGTGAGTGTAGTGATTTTTGTTTTTCACATCGTCGGTCAAATTGAAGTCGGAAAATTTTCCTTCCAAGTTTCTCGCAGAGAAATGGAAGTTGACCGCACTGGGAAAGCGAAAAACAATTGAATAAGAGGAAAAATTCGCACCAACTTAAAAGTAAATACTCAAAACGCCGAATTTTCTTGATGTTTTCTTGTCTGGTTTTGTGTGTGGTGTGTGTGTAGATAATGATGGTGTGGTGTGCCTGAGCCGTTAATGAAAATCAAAATCGAATCGAAAAGAAAATCTGAAAAAAACGAACGAAACGAAATAATTTCTAATAAAAGTGTCATTTCCTGTGTCTTTTTCTTCAAAAGGTTATCAGCGCGTGCAGTTCACAATATCGGTTTTAAGTTTTGAGTCATCACATCTACCCAAGGCGTTTTGCTGTATCGCCCTTTTCGGTGCGTTTGTCGTGTCTATTTGGGTGCTGCCGTGCTTCCGGTGGCCGTAAACTCCTCATCGTCCTCGTATAAAAAAAAGATAAATTGTATTAGGATTGAATCAAAAGGAAATTTTTGCTTCGCATTGAACGGGTGCTGGAAGGAGGTCGGCTCAACACAATGGCAGATCTCCTGCGAATGGGAAACATCGATGTAATTCAAAAGGATAAACTCGGTTCTCCGTCGACTGGATCAGAAGACGGCGGTATGGGCGGTTTGGGAGGTTTAGGCGGCCTGGGCGGTGGTGTTGTGGGTGTTGGTGGCCTTGCAGTCGCCGGTGGCGGCATTGACCTAGCCGATTTGGCTCATGAACTCGATCAGGATGAATTCGATGGACCCAATATGTCAAATGGTGAGTTTATGGTGGGGTGGGGGAACCGCTTTATTATAGCAATTAATTGATTAAGAAAGTAGTTTCTCTCTTTTTTCAACGCCTCGCAATCGTTTGGAAAAATAATAAAGAAAACATAAAAAAACGCAATAAAACAAACAAAATTGTCGCGTTGAGCGAAAAAGAAAAAGACAATGATGAGAGTGGGGGAAGAAGAGACGAAATTAAAAGAGGAAAACTTGATAATTGTATTAATTATTGCCGATAGAATAGTAGGGTATGTGGTGTATGTGATATTCTTACAGTTTAAAAGCAAGTGTAGAAATTTACAAGCATAGTATGTACATAAGTTGGTGATCCTCTTATCAGAAGGACAATCTCAGTTTTCTTATAAATTTTGCTTGATTTCACGTAATTGCATTGTAATTACCCCTGTCCGTTGCTGATCCCTCCTTGTTGGCTCTAATCCATTAGTCATCAGTAGTTTCGCTGTGTAATTAATTCCTTTCTCCAAGAGTGCGAAGGCTTATGCTTCATGCACCTTGCAAGTTGGCGAAGAGTTTGAGTGTTGTATGCAACAAAAGCAAATTGAAAGTGAATACAAGCAAATTATGGACGCAATTTGCGTATTGAGAACGAGTAAGTGAGCACAAGTGTACTTAGTAAATATAATTACTTATAACATTTCCCATGTTTGTTATAAGATACGTTGATGTCCAGGCACTAGTGTAAAGTTTAGATTTTTTGCGCCTTTATGGGGGTAACTGAAGATATTTTTTCCTTCCAAATACGGGCGCAGACTTCTTGGCCGCACTGTTCAGGTACATAACAAACCTCTATGCATCTTGTAACATACATATCTAGTACTGCACGTAGAACGATTAATCTATAAAAACCCAGAATTCTTCAAAAACGCAACAAAATTCGTCACTGCAGACCCTAAATCTGCATGTGTGTTCACAAAATAAGCCTTTCTTTCGCTACACTTTTTCTTCCACTGTGGTCACTTATCGCTGATCGTGGTCCTAAAAACTAAATTAAAAGTTGTGCAATTTCACAATTTCACAATCTCACATTTCAATCACTCACATCCAGAGCCGAAAATCTATAGGGTCGCTGGTTTAATTTTAAAATGAATTCTCAACCAACATCAGGTGGACATTTATTAGTCATCCACTCAGTTGAGGCGTTAGCAAATTGAACGAATTTCTTGTTTGGCTTCAATTCTAAGGCTCCTCTAATCAAATAACTAGACGCCTGTTCAATTGAACTTTCACCTCTTTTGGATAAAACCAACGGCTTTTAATGCTCAAGGGCTACTCAGGTGTGGCGTTAGTTGGAAAATTCAACACTTAAGAAGTTTTTTATCTTTTTTGCCCTTAACTTATCATTTTCTCGAAATATTTTTGCAGGAGTTGTTAAGATGATGAAGAGGAGGTTTGCACTTAATGCACGCCATCAAAAGAAACGTTTATTTGGTATTTATCTTAAGTAGTCTTAGCATAATGCAAAGCTTCATATGCAGGTCTAGCTGGTTTCACACAAAATCATTTAGATATGGTCCAGTCCTAGCCCTACCTAATGTCTACTAAAGAGAAGGTGTTTTTAAATTAGAATATTCTTGACTTGCGGGGCTTATTTGAATGGATCTACACGATGCAAGCAGAAAAGTCATTTTTCTATCCGATTTGGCGTTCATTTAAAGTGAAACACATGTTATCTTGTATGTACATACATATGTATGTAGGTACATATTTCTGCATAATTGTGCACTCGTTACACAATATTTATTCGTTATTCTGTTCTATGCGATATTTAAGGAGGAGGAGTAGGGTTACATTTTGCGAACTTTTTATTGTTGATGATAAGCAGTAGCAGCATCAGATTCTTGGAAATGACGTCGTCTATAACCGCAACAGTGTAAGCGTTTCAAAATACATATGTATTTGCATGCTTGGCAATCGAAAAAAAAGAAATTTTATGATGTAGAAAGTACGAGAAAATCCCTTTTGCGTTCACTTTCTGCCTCTTTATTTCTACCGTAAAACATAGGCTAGTTTGATAACGTTAAATCCTAGCAGCAATTTTATACCCTTATTCGGCATTAAAAGTACCACAATCTAACATATTATCTTATGAATCACATTCTTTCAAAGAGAGCCTTAATAGCCGATGATCAAAGTTACCTATGTACAGTGGAATTCGGTGATAACGACCACTCATGGGAGACGAATTTTCCGTCGTTTCAAGCGGATGTCGCTATATCGGAATGAAAGAAAATCTTTTATTTTTTTATATTTTATATGTTGTTTTTATTTCATTTAAATCAAATTCTTACAAGTATATATGTATGTACATACATAGATACATTTTTTTTTTCTTCTGAACGCTTCTGAATGACAAATTAGCACAACTGACACAAAAATGAAAGAAAATAAACCCCAGATGCATTCAAACATACATATGTAACTGTCCTGCCTAGACAGTAAACACAGGAATAAGGCAAAAGCAGGCGACAATTCCCCCGTTTTGTTCTATTTTTGTCGTTATATCCGAATTTCGTGACAAAAAACCACGACGAAAAGGTCGTTATAAGCGAAATGGTCGTTATAGCCGAAGTCGTTACAACCGAAAGACGTTATTCATTATGGAATGGGAAACCAAACTTTAGCTTTTAACTTCGTCGTTAAAACCGAAATGTGGTTACAACCGAGGTCACTATAAGCGAATTTAACTGTATGTACATGTGTATACGACCAAAGGCATTCATTCTCCAACCGCTACGATAGGGTATGATTTGTTCCAATCAAACCATCTCGTATGCACTCGCTGTTTCATCTTCCACCAGTTCTTAATTTCCATATCATGAGTCATCTCTGTGTGTGAATCTCTCCATCGAAATCTCAGGAACGTTCACTTATTTTGCCCTCTCTCTCTCTGTCTATGCCTCGGTGCTGCGTGTCTCTGTCCTCTTGTCATTTTCATTAACATCCACAGAGTGTGTAAAGAGTATTTAAAGTTTCTTTGTTAATTGTTACACACATCATTACAAAATATCATCAAATCAAATCGGGAAAGACAAAACTACTGCTGCAAGAAATCCCAAAAATAAAAGAAACAAAATAAAATAATAATCCCCAACCAGTGCTGAGGCTAGCCGATATCATTACTACTATTCATAGTCGTTTGTTTGTCATAAAAACGACAATAATAACAAGAACAACAACACAACTAACAGCCAGAGCCGCTGGCAGTCAGCTAAGCTAGCGAGCAACAGCAACAGCCTTGTGTGGAATTCGAGTGCTTTTTCACTTATTTTCTTGTTGGCCTGTGCCTTGCCCCCTTATGAATCGATTGTCTGATTTCCATCGAAACCGAATGCCAATAATAATCACATCAGCAGTAGTAGTGGCAACAGCAGCACAGCAGAACACGGCTGTTTGCGGAAATTCGATACGGGTATACTAGTTGTTTATTTCGCACAAAATATTATCATCGGAAAGTAGACGGCCAATCTAAGAAAAGAAATCTTTTGGGGCACAACACCTGCAAATGTCTATCAAGAGCACAGGCAGTACGGGAACATGCGATTCCAGCAGCGGCATCTGTAAGTGTTTTCAAAAGACAATCGAATAGCGCTGTATCATCACCTGATCCCAATAAAAAAGTGATGTAACACCTTTCGTGAATCGAATTTCTTAAGAATATTTGTCACATTTTGTAATACTTTTCGGTGCTCTGTGTAAACTTGATAATTAACGGGAAATCTTATTTGTGTTTCGTTGTAGGTGAACGACCGGCGATTATTGCACCGCCAGAAAGTGAATGGTATCATGGACGATTGGACCGATATTCAGCTGAATCCCGATTGAGGGGTACTGGCAAATTGGGAAGCTATTTGGGTAAGCATTTTAGCGTAGAGTTGACGAATGAAATACTTACCTTTGACATTTCTCTTGACAGTTCGCGAGAGTGACAGGAAACCAGGGTCGTATGTGCTAAGTTATTTAGGCCGCACTGGTATCAATCATTTTCGGTAAGTACAAATCAGTGGACAGAAATTAAAGAAAGGGAGTGAATGTATCACAGTGAATCGAACATAGATTTCTCGTTCCTCAAGCCTGAAAAAATAGTTTTTTAGTATAGATTTGTTCTAAACTACTGGGAAGCAAAATTCCTGCTGTACAAGGTCCTCAATACCGTGTGAATTATGCAGAATGCATTCCTGTCCTAATCTATCGATTTGATGCTGTTCGATGGCACGTTTTTTGTTTATAGTTCTTCACCTGCCCCTTGTTTTGGGAGTTTGAGAAATTATGGAGGTGTTTCAGCTTAAAAGAAAACTTGGTCACTTAGGGATTCATATCCGAATCCTAAGTGCGTAAAGACGAAGACCAAACCACCATGGATGTTGATGAAAATTTGGAGATCACTTCGGTTCGCTGTCTCGCTTGGAAGTTTGAATCTAAAGAACAACCCTGCTACATTAATCATAAATTATACAAAGATTCTAGCCGAGATACTCAAGACAGCAGGAGATTGTTCTTCAAGACTTATTCCGAGAAAAGTGTGTGTTCCGAGAACTGGGCGCCAGTTCCTGTTTGCAGATTGGTTTTGTCTTAGGCGTACGAGTATTTGTTATCAGACCCACTTTGCATCCCGTTTTTGGATTTCAAAGTCTTTCGATACCTTAGCGTTGTGCAATGCATTGCAGTTAGCAAACTCTTAAGAGCCTTAGCAATAACTTTAAGTATCTTATCGTCAACTTACCTACAAGTTTCACCGTCTTTTCTTTTTAGTATTACAGCAGTATGTGGTGACTTTTACATCGGAGGAAGGCAGTTCATCTCGCTAAGCGATCTCGTTGGCTATTACACGTCATGTAGTGATCTACTGAAACGTGAACGCCTTGTCATACCAGTGGCTCCACCTGAGCCAGTTAACGACAAGAAGCGTGTGGTAGCCATCTTACCGTATACCAAAATGCCCGATACAGATGAGTTGAGTTTTCAAAAGGGTGACATTTTCTTTGTGCACAACGACATGGGCGATGGATGGTTGTGGGTCACAGCTCATCGTACTGGCGAACAAGGAATGATTTTCCGAGAGCTGGTCGACGACCTAGACGCTTCCATTGATCCCAACACTGTATTCCCGTGGTTTCATCCCAATTGCACCAAAAATGAAGCTGTCGATATGTTGGTCAAAGGTCAGAAGCTCGGGACTGTATTGTGGAGAAATTATTTTTATGTTTTCATTTCTTTGTAGCTGGCCCTGGAAGTTTTCTAGTTCGCCCGAGTGATAATTCTCCTGGTGACTATTCACTTTTCTTCCACATCAACAATCAAATTCAGAGATTTCGCATTGAGAAGAAGGGTGTACGGTACTTGATGGGTGGACGGACATTCGAGTGTCTTGATGCAGTGATTAATCGCTATCGCAAGGAGCAGATAGTCGAGGGCCATACACTGAATCATCCAGTAAGTTAGAGATTACTTCGCTTAGAAGTGGGAGACTTATATTTATGTTTATTTTTTAGGTAGTCAATGGCAGTCAACCGGAGTTCAACCAACAGTTTGTCGTGGAGAAAGCCGCGGAAAAAATCTATGCAACTTTGCGTGAGTGTCGCGATCAAATTGGCTTAAAGAAGATCAAAGGAATCAAGCAGCATGGCCATTTGAATAAAAAGTCCGACAAGACTGCCAAATGGAAGCAATTGTACTTCGCTCTGATCATCGAAGGCTCCGAGACACACCTGTGCTTCTATGACAACCCGAAGAAAACGAAACCGAAGGGATTGATTGACTTATCCTGTGCGTATTTGTATCAGTGCCATGATTCACTGTGGGAGCGACCATATTGCTTCCAGATTGTGGAAAGAGCGCTACCATGTTTGGCCACAGTAACATACCTATGCGCCCCTAGTCAAGAGAGTTACGTCGAGTGGATTAATGCATTGAAGGCGCAATGCGGCTCGCAGTTGAGTAGGGCTCAGAAAAAGGTGCCACGTTTAAGGGAATTGCGCTGCTTGAATTTGCATGTGCTGGAAGCACATCGACTGCCATTTAAACTTGTGCCACAAGCGTATTGTACGATCTCGCTTAACCAAGTGAAAGTTGGTAAGACACGAGTGAAAATTGCACCTGATCCAGTTTGGGAAGAGGAATTTGTGCTTGATGACGTTCCACCAGATGTAGTTACTCTGACAATAACACTGCTTAGTCGTGGTAAACGCGGCAAAGATTCAGAAGTAGCTGAGCTTACAATTGACTTGGCCAGCTTGAAGAATGGCCAAGAAACCGAAGAATGGTACCAACTCACTGGCATGACCCCAATGGGTGAGTGGGGATCACTTCGTCTTCGCATGAGGTACCTCGATGACTTGATAATGCCATGCGAGGAATATAGTCCACTGCAGCAGTTGTTACTCGAACCCGAGCTCTACGCAGTCAAAGCACTCGCCGAGCGTTGTCATAATGATCGTGTGCCATTAGCCACTTCACTTTTGCGAGTATTCCGCCATGAGAAACGTGAAACTGAACTGATACGAGTCCTGTGCCAAGCGGAGATCGCCAGAGAAAACGAAACTACAACCCTGTTTCGTGGTGCATCGCTAGCCACCACTTTGATGGATCTTTACATGCGCACAGAGTGTCATGGCTTCTTACAGTCCGCAGTGTCGGAAACTGTTCAAAAAATACTCGAAAGTAAACAGTCGGCTGAGCTGAATCCAACGAAAATGGATGTGAGTGATGATGCATGTTCAAATGCTGAGTTCCTGCTACAGATTCTGGATCTCGTTACCCAGTCAATTTTCACATCACCTGACGCATGTCCGCGTACGGTTCGATACATCTGCAACTGCTTGCAGAAGGCGGTGGTGACAAAGTGGCCAACAGAACGTTTGGTGCGAACCAGAGTCGTGTCGGGATTCATATTCCTGCGACTGTTGTGTCCGTCCCTATTGAATCCACGTCAGTTTGGTTTGGTCAACGAGACACCTCCGACAGCAGCAACGAGGTCATTAATCATGGTCGCCAAGTGTCTGCAGAATTTGGCCAATCTCATTGAGTTCGGCGGAAAGGTAACTGAAATACATAACTGTACAGTTGTAAAGAACATTGATTACTTGGTTTTTTAGGAGCCCTATATGGAGGTTGTGAATCCCTTCATCCTTAAGAATAAGGAACGCATGATTGTCTTCTTAGACCAGCTATCATCGGTAACTGATCCAAATCCACCACCAGGAATGTTCATTGAGCAAAATAGTAATAATCTGTGCTCTGACACAGGTAAGAGAAGATGAAGTAAAGGAATTAGCAGGAAATTGTATAAATTGTATAATTTTTCAGGTCGTGAACTCGCAACTCTCCATCACATTTGCGTGTCTTACCTACCACAGTTGCAAGAACTCACAAATATTATGTCGATAAAGAAACTGGTCACTGTCACGGATATGCTGACGAAGCACAAGCTAAAGTACCGCGAGATGATAAGTTAAACAAGAGGATGTGAGTAGTTTTCTCCATTTTCTCTTTCGTATTATTCTCGAAGTAAGGACATTTTTTTTTTCTTTTGGAAACACTATAAGGCAGTAAAAATTTAGAAAAAGTTAACTCCTTCCCCCTATCCTCAGCTCGAATTTTCCTATGTTGTCTTTGGTATTCATGACATAAACTGATATTTTTTATGAAGCAATACTCTATCTATTCAAAACGGCGCAACCTAGTCAAAGAAAATGAATTATATAGACATACAGTGTTAAATTCTCCCACGCACAATACCTAAGTAAATTTATTGAATCGTTTTTGATTTCTCCACTCAGGTTAAACTTATGTTATCTTAGCTTTAGGATACAAAGGGTGATATTGCATGTAAAAACAACGGAGATGCAACTTCAATGATATAAGCCCATTAATATCCCGACTTGAGTTTGCATTTAGTAATCACATCTTTCTTTCTATTCTGCTGGTTCCCAAGTTTTGACTCACACTCTTCTATATTTAGCGAGCATAAGAAATTGGGGGGATTTATTTTATTCATACTTTTAGGGTTTCACTTATTCTAATCTACTACGTTACCTCGACGAAAAGATCTCGGTGTTCGCTAAATCGCATTTTTATTTTGCAGATTTTTTCTTTGTTGTTATGTCCATTCTACGATTTCTAACAAATTTGATCTCGCCTGAACCAAATTTCACGAAGAAACGTGACAACATTCCCTTTTGTGCTATCTTTTATAAAATCCCACTGAAACATGAATTGTAAAGAAATGAAAATTCTTCTCATGATGCTCAGGATCATCCTTTGTTTTCCTTTTTGTTTTTGTCGGCAAGTTACGGTCCTTAAAAAGTTCAATGGCGGACAAATGCTCTCCCTCTTTCAAGTCGTGCTTGTAACATGGCATGCAGAGACCAATATTTTTCATTTCTGATGACTTATTTTCCTTTTGTTTGTTGAGGTTATGATCAGGATTTTAGGGATTATAACTCTTCCACTTTGCTGCACCCCTAGTGGTGCACCTGTGGGGTTCGCCGAATTTTTCATTTCTGATGACATGACGCAAATATTTCACTTCTCGTATTTTGATTGTATTCAGAAGCTTTCCTTTTGTTCTCATTCTTGTCAGAACCGCGATGGATATCCTGTTTGGGCATAGAATTTGCAGTATTCTTCAAAACATCCATATTTCGAATGCTTCAAGCCTTTTGTACCCTTCGTACCCTCCAGATTTCCACTCCATATATGTAAGAGTTTCGATCAAACGTAACACACAATTAATTTCTTATTTCCAGGTTCAACTGGTCTTCTGCCGCATAACACCTTCTTTAACATGTTGAAAGCTCCACGAGCCTGTTCCATTCCGCATTTTATTTCTTGGGAGCTGTTTGCCTTGTCAAATATTTCATCGTGTAAACGCGATCGATGGTTGTTCTTTTCATTTTCAACTCTTTATTTGTTATATGGTATTTTGAAATCACCATAAATTTTGTCCTAGCGGTGTCGTCAAGCCGTTGATCTGGTCGAACCTATTCACCATGGCGCTTAGCTCTTTTTCGCTTTTCACGATAATGACCGTGTCGTCCGCGTACCTTAAGTTATTGACCTCAATTCTGTTTACAGCGATTCCATCTTCATCATCTGGGTCGTCCATGTTTCCTCAATTCATGCCGATCCTTCTGATAAATTGTGTAATCTCATATTTAATACTCTTTTTCCAAAAGTACAACTTGCCTGTCGAAGCATGCATGGTGTTGAAATTATATTGAACGGTCTCCTCCATATGATACTCATAAATTGGATTTTGTTTTGTATTTAGGGAGCTGTGCATCATTGACCAGCAGCACGTAGTCGCTTAGGGACCATTGTACTCACTCACATATATTTCTTGTGCTGGGGAGTATACGTCTTTCATTTATTTTAGTTTTAGTATGTTATCCTCTTACTTACTTTCTTAGGTGGCGATACAATTCGAAATTGTTCCCAAGACGCTCTATGACGCGTATCAAATTTTTCTACATTACTCTTAATTTTCCTAGTACTTGTGTTGCCTCCTTCCTGGTTGTTCTCCACATCTGCCAGCAACTTAAATCCATTTAGCGCTGCTTTTTGCAGTGATTTCGCATTTGTTTTCTAGCCTCCTTTATATGATAGAGGGTGGACTATATAAAATTGTTCCTTCAAAGAGGGATAAGTAGTATTACACCTTATTATTCTCGTCCTCTGAAGCATTGTTTTCTCCTCCATGTATACTAGATAATCTTCGAACCCTCGAACTAATCTCCAGTTCTTTCCTTCTTTCTTTCCATTCGTTGCATCTCAAATGACTTCATACTCAATGGGCGTGCACTATCATTGTCCTTTGTAACCTAGAGCTTATAATTTAAACAAAAACGAACAAAAAATCTTGGCTAAATTTAGATACAAACTCGAAATAAACTAAAAACCAAAAAGGGAATAAGTAAAAATTTATACAAAAAAAAAATATTAAATAACTAAAATCGCAATCAGGTATTTTATAAACTTTAGTGTAAAAAAAGATGGTGTACTGCCCGTGCTCACCAGGTACATACACATATAAATATATAAACAAATCAACTCATTATTTTTACTGTGTTTTTGTCCTTTTTTTCTTAAGTAAATAATAAAAAATAGATTTAAAAAAATGCAGAAATAGTGCTAAAAAGTTGTCAATTAGGCTGCCTCGTGAAAGCAAACTCTATTTGACAAAAAACAAAAACATGTAATCGCACTCTTTTTTCTCTTCTTTTGTGTATTATGCCAAAATAAGAACAAAATAAAAACAATTAAATAGTTAAACATTATTTTAAGCTTAACACAACGCATCATATACATACAATTTTTCTCTTATTCAACAAAACAAATATAACGATACGATTAATATAGTAAAATAAATCGCTTTCTAATTTTTTTTAAACAAATAGAAATATGAGTCATTAAAGTATAATTATTATTATTACTATAATTAAAAAGAAGTAAAGACGTGTACGTAAAATTGAAAAAAAAAAAGGAATTTTAGACAAACAAAAAAAAAAGAGAAGAGAAATTCAAATTCAAATATACAACCATAAATACAAGTCGTAATTGTAATTTTTATATAAACGCTAGTTACTAATTTATGTATTGTATACAATTATAAAAGAACAACAATGTATTGAATATTATTACTATAATATATACTATTTACAATATTTAGCAGAAAAATTGAATTGTCTTTGTATTGAGTCGATGAATTGTTGGTTAGATCGCATGGCTGCGTCGTATGATGCAGCTCGCGGTCGAGACCATATATTATTTACAAATCTTGAGCACTTCAATGGAGAGGTAATTGAAAATGTATCTTCGCTGACTAGTGATTGACGATTGTCGATGTCGTTTTCAGTAGTTGGGCACATTATTTACATTCTATAGCATTGGATCAAGCATCAACACTTGAAGACGTTATTAGTGGTAGTTGCTGCAGGAGCACAGTTCGTTTTGTTATGGCCCTCCAAGAACGGTCATCCAACAGAAGGCGAAGAAAGTTTCTTATGAAGAAAGATAACGTACGTGGTAATTTATAACTTTTATTTTTTCTGGCCGAACGCAAATCTTTCGAAACAAAATATGTAGTGGATGCAAGTAATAAAAGAAGTGAGTAAATAGAATAGAAATCAATATGAAAAGGAACATCATTACTTTTCTGCCGTATTTTGGCAGCCAGTGTGTATGTTTCGAAATGTTTTGCGTGCGGCCTAGACAACAAAAGGACTGGGACACACAGTCAGTCACGAAAGTCTACATATAGCTCTGAAAAGTGCTTGATTTGTGATTTCTTCTTGTTTTCCTTGAATTATTCTGAGGAGAAGCATAACACCATAACGTGTTTTCCATAAGCATAACACCATAACGTGTTATCTAATAAGAAAATTAAATTTAAATTTCATCTATAATAATTGATCTAGAACTTTTCAGGGCTATATGTATGTAGGGCTTTCGTGACTGACTGTAGTCGTGTAGTCTATGGCGACATTGCATCTTTGCGCAGATGACTTGCACAAATTTAAATTTGTTTGATATTTTGCGTACCTGTGTAGTGTGTGGAGATTTGTTCACACAAACCTAGTATATTCGCTAGTAAGGATGGCGAGGACTGGGCGAAGTTCCTCGAACTCTGTGAAGATGTAGGGAGTTTGTCCCAAAGTTCCGCTCTTTTGCAGTCTTCTTCCTTTCTTAGTTTTAGCGTTCCCGTACCGTTCAGTAAATAAGATTTTTGACCTTTTTCTTCCTAGTTTGTCAGTTGTTTCATTTCCCTCTATCTCCCACGTGACCTGGCACCCATTGCAGTATGTTCCCATAGCTTCCGAATACTTGATTCTAGGCCCGTATACACCTACTCCGTTTCATATGGATGTTTTCAATACGTCTATTAATGGTGTTTTGCCAAAGTTGGTTTATCCCGACTTCACTACACCATTTTCTTTTGCTACTCAGCTTCCAGTTGAATTTCATCTTGAAGCAGTACATATCTCTTGACCATATCATCTCTGGGCCAATCCAGAAGGAGGACTAATTTGGAAAGTGCTTCCCACTCTATGTGTGCGATGCATTTTCCTTTCCCAATGTCCTTTTGATTATTCTTAATATAGTGGGGTGAGTCCCAATATCAGTTCCTGGTTTTCCTTGTTGTTTTCAGCTGGGTTCTTCCATCCCAAGCTAGCGCTCCCTACGTTCTTCATGAAAGTTTGCCGGCAACTGTGGCGAATTAAGAGTGCTGTCAGTCATTGCTACGCAGATCACAACAACACTCGAGTAACTAATGCTTGTGCTAATTGCTTAAGTAGTGTAGCCAAAGCATGTTTCCACGGACATGCTGTTGTCGTACATTTGGCCCTTTAGACCCTAGTGTACATGTATGTACATACGTTACACATCCCTTTCCCATCGATCACAATGTTTAAATGTTCGCAAACCACAATGCTAGTTTCATTTCTATCTTTGCTACTTACTACGTCTAAATTTTCTTTTTCATTTCCACTAAGCGTGTCTTTTTCCTATTTCTCACCACCAAATGATCTTTTGACACCAAATATGTTCATGTCCGAGAAAACACAAAGAGGATGATCACCAACCTCCTGAGAGGAGACCAATCATAAGGAGGTGTTCATGTCCGGTTATCTATTGATATTTACATGTTTTTACATGTCATATCCCAGTAGCTAACTCGTATAAAAGCTATTTCAACAGCTCCTATCGATGACTGGGGGATGTGTAACATGCCTAGTGTGATTAATTTTTTTTCCAAACACGTCACAAGTCAAGTCTTAAGTTTAAACGTTCATCATTAAGCTTTCGTCTCTCTTTCACACAATACAGATGTGGAAGATCATCCTGTTGAACCTTTTGAATTTATTAACCTGAACTCCTTTAACTGATGGGAAGTTGCAAAACAACAGTGAAACACGTACATCTGCAGAGCTATTTTTCAACACTTTGCCAAATCAGGCATTTCTCCCATCAATCTTAGGACTATGACACTACACTGCAATAAAACACAAGAAGAACTTGATCATTTTTCATTTTTATTAACCAATTTCCTCACATCCTTTTTTGAACATATTTTTGTTATATATTTGCTTAGCCTAAGTAAGTCTTATTGACTATACTAGTTCTAATCTATGCCAATTATAATAATTTGTTTCCATTATTTGTTCTAATGCGCTTGGCCTTATGTAATGCAATTTCTCACAAATTTGATTCCCATTTGGATCGAATTTTACTGAGAAACCTAACAATATTTTCTTTTATATGGTTTTAAGCCAAACGGGCTCCAGAGCGACATGGAATGTGTCCTGGCAGAGACAAAAGCATGGTACGGGTGTATAAAGCTAGAGGCAAATCCTACATTTTGTTTAGTTATTTCTGTTTTGCCCAACAAAAATGTTCACAGACCTATAAGTGTCATGTGACAAGAGATGGAGCAATAGTGACAATGGTTCGGCATTTGTGCTATATTACCATTGTGTCGTGCAACTTTAAATTGTACTGACTCACGGAGATTCGACGATTTTTACTTGCTCCATCCTTTGTCAAGTGCCTTCGCGGAAGTTTACATTTTCGAGAATGTTTTTACTCGCCAAAAAGGATGCACCCAAAGTGTCTTTAACCCCCGCGATCACTAACATTGTTCATGATGTTTAAACAATTCTTAAGCAACTTAAACGTTTGTAAGCGCACATAATTATTGTACTTGGCAAACTAGGGCCCAGTTTTGATAACTACATAATATTCTATTCTTGCTATATTCCTCCTTAAACTCTACTAATGATACTAAACAAATTGTTGCCAGACAACTCCGATGTTCGCCAACCCACATTATGGTACATCAATTTCATGTTTCCGCGATGCTTATACCAGATCACATTCCGCGCCGTTTCGGTGTTTGAACTCCCATCATTTTCATTATTTTTAAATATTTCAGTGTAAACAAATGAAAAGAAACGAAACTAATAAAAACTTAAATATCTTTGCAGGGATTTCAGAAGAAAAATAGATTGACAAATCGCACAGAAGTACGGGTAATAGAATTTGTCATGGGTAAGATCTTTCTCATCAGCTTTTCGCATTAGAACACCTGCAATCGAATGTAAATTGAGCTCTAAATCCGTCCATAAAAACAAAACGGGCAACAGAAAACAGGTAATAACACCACAAGAGTAATACAGGCGTTCATCTCCGTCCATATTTGCAATACCATACTATCCTACACGACTTCATTCTGCAGGATGACAACTTAACCTACAAATTTCCGTCGACAAAAATCAACTTAGTTGGCCAATAAAAATGAGCAAATTGCACTCGTAGCCACACTTCCATCGATAATAACACTACTACTCGCCATAAATAGATCAATCTGCATAAAAATTCGCATTTCCATCGGACCCGTAAACAAAAAAAAAATGCAGTTTAGTTGAGCGCACAACTGCGCGTAAAAAGATTCATGCGCATACTTGCCACAACGGAACTTTTATTTCTCACATTCTTTTTTAATATTGAACAAGTTTTTATGAATTAAATTAAAATTTTCAGTCGATCCAGACACAATTAGCAGCGAAAACAAGATTCCATCAAAACTGTCAAAAAGAGGTAAGAAAAACTGAAGCACCGTTCGTCAACAAGCGTCTATGAATCGAAATTGAGGTCTCAATACGCAAAATACCTACATTCAAATTGGAAGGAATAAAGGCGATTTTAGACAATTTTTTCATCAAAATCCAACAAGGACAACATTTTTTTTACACGATTATAACGTTTTTAAGTAACAAATATTCGCACCTCCACATCTATAAACACTGCAACCATTCATTGAATGATCATGCTATTTCACTCGCATTACTGCCATTATGACAATTTAAATAATCAATGGTGGTTTTAGCAAAAGAATCAGCCACAGAAACATATTTCTATCAATCCGAAATTAGTTAAATATCAATAAAAATGCTATAAAATTTCCAAAAACTAGTTTTTTTTTATTCATTTTCTGCGCCGAACTGGTAAACAAGTGCAAAATTATTAGTCCTGTCAATGACGTTTATCATTTGTCTCATCGGTCATGCGCACTACATTCCACCACAAACGATCATATACTGACGTCTCGCTCACACTCACTGAGTGGTTTGTTATTGGCTGAGATCATCCCGCGAAAGCGCGCCAAAGTGTGTAAACAAATGAAAATAAAACTCAGCTGGGATACCTGCTACGTTTCATGGGTACTTGGTGTAAATCGGAAATTCGGCTCCCAGGCGGCGATTTTCGATTTTCTGTGTATGACGTATGAATGGTAGATACATGTACATGTATGCACGTGTTGGGTGGATTTGATTTTGTTCGGAGTAAAATTGGATTTACGCTTGATCTCTGTCAGTGGGTATGAGATGGGTTTGAGATCGAACTTTTTTTTAATGGGCGTGGCAAAATAAATCGATTTAAATGCTAGGCTGGGGAATAAAGACATGCGGTCTGCTTTCATAGGTTTGTTTGCAAGTCAGCTTAGGGGAGGTGTAGGTGTGAAGTTTTGAAGCATACTTGTCTGATATAAGGATACTTACGTATTTAATCAGTGATTTGAGGGGGTAAGCTAGTGTTGTAATTTTCGTATTGTAAAGGAGAAGATTTGAAGGGCATCTTAGAGGAAATGCATCCCTATGATAACAGAAGTTACCTTAGATGGGTTAAAGCGAGATGTTAACTATGAATCCGAGGAGATTTTTGGAAAACTATTAAGAGCACCTAGAGCGGCTTGTTTAACGTAGCTTGCGACAAATTTTGCAAACTGTTGACCACGGGATTGAGGAGCTAACGCTGCTTAATTTTGAATTAATTTTAAATTAGAACAAATAAAAATTAAACAAAAATGTAAAGAAAAGAAAAAGAAAATTAAATTTTATTACTTAATATCACAATATAAAAACGGAGCAATGTTTGTTAAAGTTCTGGCTCTTTTAATTTCTTTGCTTTTTGCAGAACTTCTTTGTTTTAGACAAAATTGCGTGACTAAAAACTAAGAATTATACACTCGACATTGCACCATGTCCCAGCGGTTCTATTTTTCCTTATTTTCTTCAAAGAAAACCATAAAGTAAATAGAAAAAAAACGAATAATAAATTAAATAATCACTGCCCCGCCTAAACAAAAATATTCTATTTAACCTACAAATACACATCCATTTTCCAAATTACATATTTTTACTTGTTAGTTTAACTCCACTAGGATGACCTGCTTTAATTATATTCTTTTCTGTTTAAGTTTTTAAATTTAACTCATTTTTTTGTATTTTTAAATTGGAGCAAAGGTTTTTTTTTTGTTTTGTTTTTATTTAGCTATAAAAGAGATTTATTTTTAAGCTTTCATTTTGGTTGCCTTTTTAGAATATGAGTGTTGTTTTTTAATGCTATTAAATACTTGAATATATACGCTTACATATGTACTGCAAAGTTGGGTTTTCATTTTTTTTGTTTTAAAGCGAAAATGCTGTTTAAATATTTAGTATTCATGTATGTATATGTAGTAGTTTCTGTTTTGTTTTTTAATTTAATTTTTTTTTTAAGTTATGCACTAAGTTGTTTTCTGATTTTTTTTTTACGATTACATTTTAGTAGCTTTTAGCTATTTCAGTCAGTATCATCTCGATCCACCCCTCCTTCTGCCTCATAAGCGGAAGATGACGATGAGCTTCTGTCATGGATTAACATGGATAGGGTCTCTAGGCTTCGCCGGACCTGAAATAAAAGAAAATTGAAATTTTAAAAGGTTGAAAGGGTTCAAAGGATAGGAATTTTAACAAAATTGCTTAGATTGTGGTTACGTTGAAAATATTGGAAGTAGGACTAGGGCATTTCGAAAGTTTTTGTTAAGTTAAGTAATGTCCTTTTATTAATTGTAATTTTAAGTCTTTTCTATACAACTAACAAAAGCAAAAGATGGGACGGTACTTTTCGAAGAAGATTGATAGAGCACTTTGAAGAGCTATTAAACACAATAGAAGGGGAAGAGAACAACGAGAGAACATACAGAGAAGATTGGAATCAACATTATCACTACAGAAGAACTCAATAGCAAAGATTCCGGCGATCGATGAAATTGCATCAGAATATATTTTATGAGCGTAAAGGCACTGCTCGCATAATTTTCGCAGACTCTTCGAATCTAACAACGCAGCAGAGGACGACGTCGCTTAAGGTGGCGCGCATAGGTCGAAATGGACCTCAACCAACTTGGATTACGCAACTGGCTAAAGCCTGGGTTAATTAGAGAGGTTTCAGCTTTTGCTTTACTAATCAAGGCGAGAATCGCTGCTTCAGAGGAGTTCCTCAGATTAATTTGGGAGATGATTTCTCTACGAAAAATGCTTCTCACAGTGCTGCACAGAATCATACTCTCACATACGAAAAGAAGGTTAAAAAGAACTGCTGAATTTACGGAGTCATCCTGCCTATATACAAGAAATGAGACGCAAAAGATTATAGACGCATCAGTCTGTTCTCCAAGGCTCTAAAAGTTGACGAGACTACTAGAGAATAGGTTCGGAAAGGCGGTGGAAGAATGTCTATCAGATGTACAAAGTGGGTTCAGACCGGCACAAAGTTTGAGTATACAGACCACATTTTTACGGTGCAAAAGAAAAAAAGGTTATAAAATAAAGGACTAAATGCAGTTTTCATAGACACCATGAAAACATTCGACACGGTCAGTAGAAATAAAATTTGGGCAAATCTAAGTAATAAAGGGTGTCGACGATGTCAAAACCAGCAAGAGAATGTCGGAGAAGTCCTAGGAACGGACTTAAAGTGAAACCTACTAAAAAGGCCCTAGAAGATAAACCGCTCAAATAGTTTGGGCACATCGTGCGGATAGACCAAATCAGAAAAGTTAAAAAAAAAAATTCTACAAGACTTGAAGGAAAAAACAAAAGAAAAAGACCCAGAACAACATGGAATACATCTGCTCTGTGAATGCTGAGGCATAGGCCGGAGCAAACTAAAACACTTTGGAAGATACTTCTTTGATAGTTTAAAAGAGTTTAGGTCGTCTTTGACCCAAAATAATGATTTATTAAAAATCATCATAAAAAAGTGCATGGCTGAATCGGTTTAAGCCTTTTTAGGGTCTTTTTAGTGGGATCTTACAGTAAAGGTTGGGCAATGGGCCATTAATGGTGTCTGATGTGTATTGATGAGCTTAAAATCCTACTCAACCTAACCAAAGGGAATTAGAAATCGTATCGTGGTATATGTAGATACTCGCATGTTCGATGCCATACAGTTATTAGGGAATCAAGGGCATAACTATACAAGTGTACTGATGGTAACGAGTTTTCCATCAGAAAATCAAAAAAAAAGACTATCGGTATCGCTACAAGGAATCCTACTGACAGATCATAAACCAAAAGGCCCCGGCATCACAGGAGAATACTACTCTTATTTTGCTAAGACGCTTAAGAGAATCTATTAAAGTAGAAGGAAATGAGAGATTAACAAAAAGCGTCCCTTACTTCACAAAGCACTTGGCATAACCATGGCAGCTATGAGGTCATGTGGCCTTCAGAAATTATCTACGAAGTGTATTCATGTTCAAGGAGATTATATTGAAATATAAGATTTATAAATTGAAAAATATTCATGTCATTCCATTCAATTCCGCATATGTACTTAAAAAATTGGCACGTACACTACCACTCTTGCAACACGATATAATGCGCGTTTGGACTGAAGTAGCCGCAAGGGCAAGGAAGGTTTAACACCATATGAAGTCTTAAATCCGTTAATCCGTACCAAGCCTGTACGAAAATTTCGAAGAGAGTTACGACCTGCCTGAGTCTAAAAAAGAAAGCCTTGGAAATATATTGACGTAGATCAAGCAAATGAACCGAAAATCGAAAATCAGACATCGTATGAAACGACTTCACGCACTCCCAGACAAAACTGAATGTCTACCAACCTTGAGAGACTTGTAAGATGCAAGATAGAAATGAGAATAGCACCCCCTCCAGTGCTTCAAATAGTCAAATATTATTTTCAATCGCTCGTTCTTATTGTTTGCCGTATATGTATTGGCTAACCCTAACAGAACCAGACTTTCTGACAGCCTCTATATTAACTTTGAAATGTATTGTACGTTGGCCCTCCTAAGAGAGAGAGCCAGAGTCTACAATATTGTCTGGAAAGGGAATTTTCCTTATTTAACTGTTGCATAACCGACGCGAGTTCCTAATCGCTAGTCAGACCTTCTAAATTTACTTCTATAATATGTATGTCTTTCTAATGACGTCCTGATCAAATATCAACCTCACATTATTGATGACCCACATGATTGTTTTCGTTAAATTGTCTGTTATGACGTTTTCAAAGGGGGCTTTTGGGTGTTATCTCTACTATTGGAGATTCCCAGATAATTATTTATGTTCATAGACAATTCCTTCACTATCACAACGCTTTCAACGAAATGAGGAAACCTAAAACATCACTCAAAACAATCGTGCTTCAATTGACAACAGTGATCGCCTTCCACCGATAAGCGATTATGACCAGTTCATTAAACTGTTACTGTTACAGTTAAACCTCTTCACGAGATTCTTTTTTTTTATATAGCAGCCGCTGTTAGTCATACAATTCCAACTGTTCTACGTCATTTGCAGGCATGCCCCCATGTATGACTCAAAATTTGGAAAAGCCATTATTATGATATGAATTCTTACAGTTATAATGGAGGCGGGAGCTTAAACGGGCTTATCTTTGACATTACCATGGCGATACGCGTCTCCGCCGACAAGTATACAATAGAGATGCGTTTATTAAGGTGTTTGTTCAACAAAAGTTGAACGTAATTCTATCCCAAGTGTTGGCAAAGCAATCATACTGAATTCTATGCTAATCCCCTGTATCCATTATCTCAAAAATTTCTAAGAATAACGATAAGATAAGCCTTCTTTGTAGCCTTTCTGTTGGGTCGTACATGTGGCAAATATGGATCACAATATTTGATGTAAAACACAACTCCCTCATGCAACACGTTACCAACCAGGTTAATTGGACAAATGTGTTGGGAATATTGACGGCACATTCGGCCGCATATTGGAAAATGACGTCAATCTTGTGCTCGTATTATGAAATTGGAAAGTTCATTTGAATTGTTATATGACGGTTGATTGTAGCGGAAGTTTGCTTTGACAGTTACAAGCAACTTTTGCAAGCTGATTTTATAACTACTGAAAATGATGAAAGGAAAGTAGACAATATGTCGTACAGACAGTAGGTTTACACAGACATTATGACGATTTGTATGTTAACTACTCCAATGAATGTTAACTTTCGAGGGGTCTCTTGAAAGAGCGAAGTAAGCCTATGATTGTTGCCGAAAGCAGACATTAATCTAAGTTAATCTAGATAAGATGGGCCTACAAACCTTAAACTTAAAAAAGGTATCATGTAGAAATAATTTTTTCGGTGGTTATTGAAGCAAAAGCAACCGACATTTTTTGTCCAATTACTGCACTGTAAGTTGAATAGATCACCAATGTCCGGAAAGATCTCATCGCGTTTATTAAGCGTGTTTGTTCAACAAAAGTTGAACGTAATTTTATCCCAAGGAATTAGACGGGCTGTCATGTGATTTCTTCAACATCGTTCTTGAAAGAATTGAACGCCAACATCAGAGGCACAATCTTTTAAAAGTCCGCGCATCTGCTCGCATATGCCGATAATATTGACATAATCGACTGCATAGACGGAGAGTGGAGAAGAAAATATAATCATGAGCTGTACGAGCTATATAGCGACATCGACCTTGTCAGAGGAGTTCGGATACAACGACTAAGATGGTTGGGTCATGTAGAGCGGATGGACAACAACGCTTCGGCCCGGAGAGTCTTCGAATCCACTCCAGACGAACGACGAAGTAGAGGAAGACCTTGCCTAAGGTGGCGCGCTCAAGTGTAAAAGGGACCTCAAACAACTTGCTGTGCGAAACTGGAGGCAGCTGGCTGAAGATCGAACTGGCTGGAGAGGCTTGTTGTTTGAGGCCCATGTCCACCCCGGACTGAAGCGCCACCTAAAGGAAAGAAAAAGCTGAACAGATGTTTAGGTATCGGGAAAGTAAAGCAAAAAAGATAATAAGAAGAAGGTAGATCAGAGTCCAACGATGTTGCACAGGAGTGCTCACTACACTAAGGACTTATGTAGCTTACTAGCTTAGGTCAAATTCATAGGCAAGAGAAAGAAAAGCAACAGGAGACTGGATGGCAACTGCACGTTTAGGGACATGAGGGTAACTCTTAATCTTTCACTTCTACACCTAGTAATTGAAATGAGAATCATAAGTTAGGAAAAGGAGAACAAAAGAACACATCGGGCTTGCAGACTGGGATCTCTGCTGCAACTCCACTTTAATGATTTGAGCAAAAACTTCATTACCACACTACTGGGTAACCAACAAGAAGGTTACCCTCTTCTTAATCACTTATCACTTACCTTGGCAATTTGTTGTAAATTTGTATGCAATATATTCTGAGCTTCTTCGGTGCTTTTTGTCTGCAGTTCTTTCTGCCATCTGAGGGCTTCTGCAAAAATGTCAGCATCGTTTCCAGAGCCCTGTCAATTATAAATAAATGTCAATTGCTATCACAAGCCAATGTAACTCTGACTAAACTTACCCAATTAAATTCTACTGGTGATCGATATAAACTAGTTTTGGCCTCGATATCTAATATTCTATACAATAGGAATCCCGAGAATATAGCTAAGATGATTGACAGTACTACACCCAAGTAAACGATGTGGAATTCTGTGGGAAATTTCAATCGTACAATCGCACTTTGTGAAAATGCTTTGAATGCAGTCGATGAGGACGACACCACTGTATTGGGTGATGACGACGATGAAGATGACGTTTGACCAGTTACCGCAGATGATGTCGATGAGGTCGAGGAAGTAGATGTAAATGACGATGGTACACCAACAACGACATTACCAACAACGATTGCCGCTGCCGGTAGTGTGGAATTGGTTGAAGCACTAGTAGTAGTAGTACAAGAAGAAGATTGTTGTTGCTGTTTACTTGCTGTGGGAGACGCTGAATTGTTTGTGCTTAATGATTTAGGTGGCGCTGAAGCACGAGTCCCTGCAGTTGTGAGTGGCGTGTTTTTGGCATTAAGAGGCTCTGAATAAAAAAATGTCATTAGTCATTTTCACAGAATGTAAATGTATATAGAGGGGACTCACCTGAATGACGTTTATCAGCTAGATCGCCCTTCCCACCGTCGGCATCAACGGCTTTGCTTGTCCGTCGCAACAACGTCTGACTAGCATCTGATGTAGTCGTCGTGGTTGTAGTAGTTCCCGAATCAATAGGTTGGGGTGGACTCTCATTGCCACTGATCGAACAGCTACTGTCATCTTCTATCGAGCATTCTTCGGATATTTCGACGTCGGGAAGGGCTTTTGGGATTAACTGAATTGGATCTAATGGCGGACACACGCTGCACATTAATCGAAACGCAGACTCTCGACTTATGAAGCTGCCGAAGACGTGTCGCTCATCAGCAGTGGCTACACCAACAGCATTCGGGATGATTTTTGCGGTTTTCTCTTTGGATATTTTCGTAACCGACGAAGTTGGAATGACGACCTGTCAGGAAGAATATATTTATGTCAACTAAAATGGAGGTTTATGTCAAATCTCACCTTTGTAACATAACCGAATACATTTGAGTAAAATGCAAAGTGGTTGTCTGTTATGTATAAATGTCCTTGCAACAGAATGTCACTGACTAGTGCACATGAAAAGTCTGCAAATATATGCCATATTGTTAGTTTTTTAACCGTCAAATTATACTGTCATCTGTCATCATCTTACAATTGATAACTCTTTCGTCCTTTGAGACTTGTTGAAAGTGTCGATGGAATTTCTTCAGTCTCGAGCTGGATAGCTCTTTTCTCTTTTTTTCCTTTTCTGGAATCTCATTTTTCGCCACGATGGTGAGCTTGGAGTTCGGACTTTGAGTGCTAAGATTGGCCGAGGATGACACCGAGGTTAACGGTGTCGAGGTGCTTTGTCTCAGTGATCTAAAAAAAAAAAAAACAAAAAATATAATAGTTGCTGAGTGAGTCATAGTAGCTAATAAATAGTCTAGTTTATCCTCTTGAAGTTAATCAAATTTGACATTTATGAGATTATAAAAGCCCTTTTGAGGGTGTACTGCTTGCGATGATTCATAGTTTTGCTTCCCTTTACTCTGATTTCATGGGGTACTGACGTACGCGATTTTATTGAGCAGCATAGTCATTTCGCTATGAAATTATGAAATACAGATGAGATTCACTGGTCGAAATCGCGCGACATAAAGAAAAGAATTCGATTAAGGCAACATTTTTACCTCAACCTTCGGTACAAGAACTGACTTGAATAGGTAACTAAATCATGGGTGAATGTGTTAATTGAAAAGATGGACTACGGTGCTGGTACCATCTAAGAACTTAACCATTAACCATCAATTACTAGCTGAATTCTTATGAATTCAAGGTCGTCCTGTCCTACAGTGGGTGCAAATTTCATCAGAGGAAAATCTCAGAGAGAGGCAAAGGTATGGTACTGGAACTTTGGTTAAACTTCTAACAAACTGTCCAAACTGAAGGTTATCTTAAAGTTTTTTACACTTTGCTTGTAGAGTTATAATACCCTGAGAAGTTGGAGAACGATAACGAGAAATTGTGAGTTGACAACTCTGTGTCTTATTTTTTGAGTTCGCGCGAATGATTCTTATAAAACCAGCTGTCCACATATTTCGTAATTCCATAAAAAAATTAAATGTCACCCGAATTTGTAGTTGAAAAACTGTGATTAAATTCATTGGCTAGGGAAATCGTCTGCACAGAGATAAAGGAAACAATATTGTTGGTATGCAGGACATAGTATCTCACAAACTGAAAGGAAACAATGATTTCAGTTGAAGTTTTCGAGCCAATTAGCACCGGCTTATTACAAAATTGAGTTTTTTATAAGGGTTAATACAATAGCAAGTTCCGCAATATCGATAGGCATCCCCACTTCATAAGGAAATTGCTTCTGCTTTGTTGAAACAGATGGCTTTTCTAAACACCTGGGAACAATGAGTATAAAGTATTATAGCTAGCCAATCTTGTTAAAGTTATAAAAGCAATCCCGTGACAGATTATCAGCAGAAACATAGTCCATTGAACGATTATCGAAAAAATGGTGGAACTATGAATCAGCCAGGAATGATTCACCCACTTGTTGATCGATATGGACAGTCAACAAAAGTGGGTGCATTTCTGGATAAGCATAATGTGATTATTATGAAAACATATGTAATTGACAGTTATAAGCGATATGCTAAAAAATACAACTTTTCAAACTAAATTTTATTATGAACTGAAACAATGCGCATAGATACACGTACCTATTCGTATATACATACTTTCGAGTGAAGTAGTTTAGTATCGAAATAACATCTTCCTCGTAAATATTTAAGACAGCGCTATTAAAACAAACTAGGTATGTTTGGAAGCTTAGATATAAGGCATATAAAGCGACAAAAATGTCGCAATGTAGCACGAATTAAAAATGCTGCTTTTAAATCTATAAAAACCGCGAAAATTCTGAAAGGAAGTGGGTGTGCTGTGTGGTATCTGTGTTTTTAAATGAAAATCTCGCATTCTAATGAGA
Source organism: Blera fallax (assembly GCA_946965025.1). Taxonomy (NCBI): domain Eukaryota; kingdom Metazoa; phylum Arthropoda; class Insecta; order Diptera; family Syrphidae; genus Blera; species Blera fallax. The sequence continues at coordinate 2,851,430 of OX337248.1, forward strand.
TCGTTAAAAGAAAACACAACCATCACCGTGAGAGGTGAGAATCGAACCTCGAGCCTACCGCTCAGTAATCCAACCCCAAATCACTGATACACGGCGCCCTACGTTGGAAATGCAATTAAAAAATCGAAGTTTTGAAATCAACTAAATTTAGTTATATATAAGACCACAAGAGTGCTGTGAATATACATACATATAAATATTGTCTTACAAACATATGAACACCGTGTACTTAACAAAAGAGCGGCGTCGCGTCGTGATGACTACCAAGTTAACCTGGTAAATAAATTAATGACACATTACTCTCTCAAAAGATATACACAATGTCGGTGAAATAGTAAATAAATATATTTACACAAATAAGTGATAAGGTGTTGCAATGGGATTTGCTTTTTTATAGCTGGTTGGTTAATGGTTTTATGAATGTACTTAAATTGATTCAAAAGATAGGACTTGATCTAGAGGTTGTATAGAAGTTCGAGAATTAAGTTGTATTTATTATAGAGACTGCAATTGAATTTAAACTAATCTACCTCTCCTTGAATGAAAAACTTGAAATCTTTCTGAAACGTCTTAATTGGCAAGGAACCGTGATAATACATTAGCGTTTCTTAATTCCTTAGCAACATTCGAGAATCGGACAATTGACTTGGGAGTTCGTTTTTAGTTTCAAGTTAAGTCCACCAGCCATTCAGTTCAGTAAGTTTTGGAGGACGACCTATCAGATAGCTTAAACGTCCTGGACATATTGGGCGAGTTATCAAACTAGTTTACAAAAAAGGGATTCTAAAATCTATTCTGAATTCGTCATATAGTTCAGCTAGGCAACCAATAACACCGAAAACTAATGTTACTTGAAACTCTTATGCTCGTGTTAACGCAGTAAGTGAATGACTTAGGCATGCAGGCACCCTAGAACCAATACCTCTCTACATATACTTTTACAAATTTGACTGGTATCTAAAAAAAGTGAGCACTAAATCAATCTTTGAATGAAATGGGCAGGTAGATAGATAAATATTTATTTGTTCTGATACCACAAACCCATAATTTTTCTACAAAAGTTTAAGTAGTTACTGCTCAGCTATACGACAATTGCTTACTATCTTCAATCAAAATTCAGTGTGGAAAATGTGCTTCATGGATGAACACTTGAAGGGAAACAAAAAATGCTGATACCCTCAATAGCGAATTGGTGCAGCGGCTATCAGGCGAAAGTACTTGCTGTACGAGAGGTTTGATGTCTATTGAAACATATTTCAGGACCACCACCATCCTCGAGGATGGCTATCAAGACGTTTGTATCGGCTACATTGTCATCTAAGTTGGTGAAACAATACAAAATGGAACTCGCTGGGACACAGCGATATAGACTTTACACGTACCGTTGGGGGCTCTCAAGGATAGTATTTTAACGCAATTTCAATCAAAGACAAATGACGGAACACAATGTCTACAAAGCAGAAACGGTGCAGTTATTGCTAGAATTGTGGCGATTAGTACAGACGACTGGCCCATTGGGACTCATGGGCCAGACTGGGCAGTATATTCCATACAGATTGTTTCAGCATGAAATGCTGTTACAGACATTCCTACCTATGACATGATGGTTTCAAAAAGTAATGTCACCAATATAGAGGTAAGAATCGATGATGTTCAAGTAAATCGCGTGGAGAAAATCAAATCCTTGGGGACATAAATTAACTCCAAAGCAAACTCTACCGAGGAGATCAAATCCAGGGTCGAGAACAAGCGCAAGGATCGTTCTGCCAGCTGAAGAAAGTACTATATGGGCTTCAACTTGGGGACTTTAAGCAAAACAATAATGAAGTGTTCCGAAGCGTTTGAAATATGTCTGTATCAGACTCTTAAAAATATAATGGCCCGAAAGAATTTCAAATGTAGAAGGATAAATTCTAGAAGGGAACTAATGAACACAATCAAAAAACGTAAACTGGGATATAAAAGACACCAAAAGAAGAAAAAATTGATTCTTTGACATGTGCTTTAAGTTTTGCTTTTGTTCTGGTTATTCAAAGAGATAAACATTCAAACGACGTTCCGGATAACTGGATGGTTGGTGATCTTGGAAATATCCCTTCTAGAACTATATTTTGAAGGGCAAGAGCCATTGTGTACATGATCGCAGGGGTCAAGCTGGAAATATTGTTATAAAACGGACCCCGTATACATCACGTGCGCCTTGGAGTATTAAATTATTTAAAAGGAGATCTATCAACACTCGTAAATCAAACCGATTTATTAGCACAGCTGTGCTAATTTTAAAGCGCTGTTTTTAGAAACATACATTAAGAGAAAAGGAAGACGTCTGTAGGCCAAAGGCTTGCTCGTATGTAGAAGCAATGATCGAATAAAACAATCTGCTTCCTACCAATTGTAATGCTACTCAAATTCAGTTACGAGTACGAATCAATTGTTGCCGGCCAGCGAACATAATTCAGCGCAAATAAAATTTATTGATTCGTGAAACTACCGAAATAGCAGGAAGCAAGTACTTGGAACGAGTTTATTTAGACCATGACAGCTGTTAGTAGCAAATTCCCTACACGATTCCCTTATCTTAAAGTATCATAAAAGCTTCCACATTTTCACTCCATCGATTCGAAAAAATAAAACGTTCGCCCAATTTATCGTACCTATGCGTACGAGTATTTAAGTGCAAAGTCATGTTATTAAATTTGGAGTAAACTTCTTGCTAATTTTGAAACAATAGCAACTTAGAAAAAGCAAAACACCCTACACAACCTCGACCATCAATAGGGAAGCGTTATTTACCCCTGGCTAAAATGATGTAATTTCCCGCCTATACGAGTACTTACTCGACAGAGCCGAATCGTGACAATTCCGAATCCGTTCCACTGTCCGTAATGTAATTCTCGAACACATATCGTTGTTCTGACGGTTGAAAGACACTTTTTGATTTCTCGACTAGATTCAAAAGTTGGTCGTACGCCATCGCCCAAACGAATTTTGACACAACACTTTGCTTCGACTAAATGCTAAAAGGCTCCAAAATTTAGATGGAAACCACATGCACCGTACCGACACGTTTCAATGACACAACTCAACTGCCGCAATTGGTGTGTTTAGCGGTTCCTAATAACATCGAATGGAAATCGCTGATAAGAGTGTCGCTCATTGTACAGACGCTTGTGGAGGAGGAAGCCAAAGAGTGCGATGCATGCGCAACCCACTGATAAGGCGGATATATCAGAGACAATAAAGCATAACATGCTGTATTAATAAGTGAGAAAATTAACAAAAAATAAAAAGACTTTCGGCAAATAAACATGGCGATTTGAGAAACTCGAGAGAGAGCGCAACATACAAGTGGTTTTCGAGCGCAATGTTGAGTGTTTTTTTGGCGGATGACGGAATTTCTTAGAGATATTTACTCTATGTGAACAGGTGGGCCTCTAAAAAATTGAATTATAGAATAATCGATATCAGTGTGATAAATGACTGTTTCTTTTTTTTATTTGCCAAACGAGAACGATGAAATCAATAATGCATTTGCGAAATATTGGTCAATTCATTTGACATGTTTTGGAATAAAGAAAGCGGAAGGATTTGATTGGAGGTAATTAGCGGTGTCATGTAATGAGTTTTTGGCGATTATGGGCGGGCTCTGGGTTAAGTGCTTTTTGACAGCTGGGAATTAGAAGGGATTTAACAACGCGACATCGAATGTGATCAGACAGCGAAACATATCAAAGGTTTCGTTGTTATACGTATACGAGGGACGGATGATAAGTTCGCAGCTTGAGATACTCAGCAACGAGTCATCTTCTCACCAGTGATAGCACCAACTGCGGCCCTCTCTAGTAGTAAAAATATCACATCGTTTCAATAATAATCTCATTTTGCTATTATCTGTAGTAGGGCACAGGCATGGACACAACTTATCGCTGGCCTAAGTGAGCCGTTGACAGCTTCCGGGCAACTAGGGCACCCATTTACCTAACCTATGTCAGCCGAAATCGTAAATTCTCGTAATTTTGAGTACCACGCCGATATAAAGAACTTCGAGAAAAAAGGAAAATCGCGTAGAAATTTTCAAAGACTTGTGATTGACTCTTCAAGATTCTGAGCCTTTGCATACCATGATTACAAAATGAACTCGCTTATTGCAATAAGAGCGAGAGAGCTGTGAAGACCTGTGTCAATGGTCAAGAAAACGTCAGGAAAGTTGAAAAATTAGATCTGGGTGACCCAAGAATAAAAACAGACGAGTTGCATATTAGCAAAGAACGGATTGGAGAAGTTTCGAACGAGCATTTTACAGGAATTCTTAAAACCATGAAGGCCATCTGACTTTCTCATCTGCAAATTTTTTATTGCATCGACAAGCGTCATTTACTGATGTATTTGTGGTTTCATCACCGAGGTGCTGAAATGATTCTTTATAAAGTAGGAACCAAAAAGTTGGCTTTGTCAATATCCATGTAAATGAAGTTGGCAGACCGGCAATTTGTTATTTTTGCAAACGAAAATCACTTTTGAATTCCGGTGAAAAAGGAAGAAGAAAACCTCATTCAACTTGTGGCTGTAGAACATTACGACAAAGCATACACAAAGCATCAACTTTTAAAGCTAAGCCATATACAAGGCTAGGCTTTCTACACCTAAGGAATTCGTAATAGCATTGACGTAAGCCTTTAATCTATTGCTTTTAGTATTAGAAGTCAATGGCGACGTTTTTGTTTCGACATTTGAGACCATTTAACTAAACAAAAAAGCTCACAGCCGCTCTATAATTTAAACGTAAACGTTATGTAGAAGAGATAGGCACAGATGTCACTACAAAATTTTATGTAAAAAATACACAAAACAGAAAAAAAGTGTTCTTCATAAAAACTATCACTTATCAGATGGTATTTCCATCGTGATAGTGGAACACTTTTGCATTTGTGTAAACAAAGTTTGAGTGAGTCAATGCTTCAGGTGACTCATTTCTCTTAGGGTGGCTAAATAAATTGTGGATAGGTCAGTTTCGATAGGTGCACAAAAAGTATTAGTAATTCCTAGAAATCGCCGCTTTTTGAGATTGCTCGCGAGCTGTACTATCAATTGAGCTTCTTAAATAGCTGATTAATTAAAAAAAAAACAGAAAGCATGTGATAGATACTATGTTGGGACAAAAAAAGGAAACCGCATCAACACTTGAAAACCTGGGTTTTATATCATCTGATAAGACTGACACACCACATGTGTGCAATTGTGACACATAATCGGTTTATGTTGATGCCACAAATTCGAAAATTGTCTAAGTTCGACTGGGTTTTCAAAAACACGGTGGACGGTGGGGTGGATTCGTGGTAAGTGCATAGCGAATGTCAACTCAATTTAATCGGACTTAACCCCTATATATGCCCGTATCACCGTGAGGCGGTTTACAGACCAAAGAGAAATTTTCCTACATCGAAATGACAACCATTTGGATACAATGTTACTCGACACCAAATATGTATCTGCCAAAGAAAGGACAGTTCATTGAAACAGAAAACAAGACGTGAAACAGTCGACTGAAATCAATGCAAATAAGACTATACCCACTTCGTTTTCAACTGTGAAATGCTGGACACTTCAATTCAAGTTTGACAAAGTCATTAGAGAAAGATCCATGAATTGGCGTTGGGTGCCCAGAATGCTGACAGTGAAAAGTAAGCGTTAACGACTTGCGGCTGTGAATCAGATTTTCGACATGCGATTGAGAAACAAAAGAATTACATCGCATTGGGACGTGTGATGAGACTTCAATTCTCACAACTTTTCTATTTTTAACCCTGAAAAGAGGGCCCAAAGCGCAAGTATTTTTGCGGCAAAAATTCAGACCGGTTTTTCAAGGAATAAAAGGATTAACAAAAACCATCTGAAAGAGTTGTTGAGGTAAAACTTTTCTGTATCCATACCTATCGAGGTGTTAGTTTACGAAAAGTCAGAAAGTGGACTTTAAATAGAAACTCTTGTGTTGCAAATTATAAAAATAAACCAACTTTTGCCAGCGTTAGGTCGTTACCAGTATTCAGAGTGAATCAGGCAAGTTGTACACATCACAATTTAAGGCGAGCAAAGAGAATTCTAAGAGGCAAAGTAAGTCAGAACGTATGGAAAAGCTGAATAACTTAGTGTCTCCACAGGACGACACACGACCATTAGCATTTTAAACAACACTTTATATACAAGCATGCGAATCTCTTTGTTAGAGCGCTTCAAACAAAAATATGAATTGCAGATGAGTTGTAAAGCAATTTTAACCCAAATCCACCTACGAGTATCTTGAGTCCCATGTAAATGGGTGATTATTTAGGTCACCTCAGCGTGGAAATCTACGACGCATAGCTCCCCGGTGAAGCCCTTTGTTTCTGGACTTTAGTTAAGCGTACGTGCTCAGGCCATGAATGCGAATACTTTTTCTTTAATTACTCGTCGACTTCTGAGATATTTTACTTTCATTTATTCCCTCTCTTCAAATCATAACCCCGTTTCTATTCATCCACACATAGAACAACGAATAGATAAGCGCCCTCGAGATACACACTAATCTTATCTGTTAAATCCACAGCTGGTGTTGATACCGCCTCTGGCTTTTTATTTATTTATTTTTCCGTAACCTGTTTACGTTCGCAGGTGTTTACTTGAGATAGGAGTCCAAAACTATTGATAAATCTGCGTAGGAGCAAAGGCGCGATGGATGCTATGTGACAAATTGCATGCAATCGAAAGATTGGAAGGAAAAAGAAAAAGATGAGGCATTTGCATCAAACAGAGGTAAACAAAGAAATTCGGACAGGAAATAGGAAGTTTGTGCGGAAACGTTATCGCGTTATACCTGCATATGTCTTTGTCGATCTGAAAAAGCTTTCGATAGAATGGACGGCGCTGAGATATGAAAAATACATGTCTTGCAAAAGACGACGTTAAAATTAAAGTAGAAATTCCAACTTCAAGTAGGACTAAGGATCTTTTGTTAAAAGGACACATCAATGAAGCTCAAACGACATCTTTTATTTATTCAAAGTTGCTACATGAAGAGTAACGAACTATCCAGCTGGTTCACTTAGAGACTTGGTTGGATTTCACAAAAAAACCGAATTTCACAAATCAACTGTTGACAACGTAATCTACAGTTCCTAAAAAATTCGTCAATAAAACTTCACAAGAAACACTACACAAAATGCTCGTAATAAAAGCGATATCGAATTGTTTCGATATCGAAAAGGCCGCGGCAATCACGCGGATGGACTAAGAAAAATGGAATCGTGACACTTCTGCTTTTAAGTGAGTGAAAGTAAAGTAATTCTTAAAAATGGAAATTTTTTTTTTTTAAAATGAACTATGAAGCAGATCCAGTGGAGATATGGTGGCGACTTTAGGGGAATCTGCCCCCATCGAAAACAACAGTCAAAAAGGGGGAGGCCGGATTCAAATGTGGACTAGAGAGTGCTGAAGATGACCTGTGGCTGTGGAAGACCATCAACCTCAACAACAGATGACAACAGAATAGATTTGTGATCTGATTCATGGGAAACCGCAGATTAAAGATTCGGTATGAACCGACGCAAAACTTGGGGTGCTGTAAGCTTTCTGCAAGATGGGTTCCGAAACTGTTTTCAGTCGAACAAAAACGAAATTAGATGACGATTTCTCGCGAGTATTTCGAAACTAAAGGGAATCGATGATGATGCTAAAAAGCAGTCGAAGTCAGAGACTCTTATTTTTTATAAATGAAGCATAATATGAAATTCCTTGTAGTTCAGTCAAACCAATTCTTGACCTTTTTGGCGCAAGTTTAAACCAATTGCTTGCGGTAAGACACGATGAACTATTTATTGCGTGGAAAATGACAGGCACAGTCTGGTGGTCTTAAGTACTGTAGAGGCAACAATGTGCTTGTACCCCCAATTTATAAAGTGAAGTGGAACGGATATCACCGACCCACGATTGATCGATTAGCTCACAAGGTACAAGGTTTTGCTAAAAAAATTTTTGTTAAATGCAAATGATGATGGATGAATGGTAGAATGCTCTAGAATCAGTAGGCAGAAGAATATATACGATGTGATTTCTCAGACCACCCAGGGTTTAAGGGTGGCCACGGGAAAGTTGGTAATGTGTCTGCTTGTAACCTGGCCGGTGTAAGTTCAAGCCCCATCATGAGGAACATGACAAACGTATAAAATCTGAGTTCCTCCAACTACTACCCCAAAAAGGGGACTAATGTCCAATCCAACTCGCAATGGTTCCCTTATACGAATCTGGTAGAACACTAAGGAGATTTTTTTTTCTACGGATACTATGCCCAAAATAAGCCGATCGCACGAGTCATGGTATCGTTCAATAAAGATTGTAACAACCAGTATATCGAGTTGAATTTAAGGCTGTAGTTATCTATTAGCAAGTCATGCTCGCAGATAAATAAAAATACTAAGATACTCGTTATTTATTGCCGTAGTTTAGCATGAAAAACTGGAAGGAACCTATGTATAAAATGCAGCCCTTTGGGAGATACTCCGCAGAACAAGTGAAGTTGTAGACAGAGTACATAACCTTATTTTTTCCCGCGAACAGAATCAAGAACAAAATCAGGATTACTGACGAATTCCACTTCTAAATAAAACTTACAAATGAGACTTTGAATGGTGGTTTCCCTAACCTTTCTCGAAAACCACTAGCCTCCTGAATATCAAGAAAATGTAATTTTTCAGAAATAGTAAGACCTTTGGCCCATCCACAAAAAATTATCAAAATTTTAAGTAAGTCGTCATATCTTCTCATTGATTATCTTCATTGATTCGATGTTCGTACATGTGACTCTTACTATCTTATTCCCAATTTCAGCAACTATTCATTTCAAATGACATCCTAAACTATTTATGTTGGTTAGTCTTTCGATAGTGATTCCTTTATTTACGAGTATCAGAAGAAAGCAACAGCTTAAGCCTTTCAAGTGCTTTTAAATCAATATTTACACAGCGCCTTAGGTAATTTTTTTTAGAGAACAGGGGGGAATAGATGTCAACATAATCTCTCTGACCTACACCAATGTCGGTCATAACTACGAGTATTTCTGCACCACCACTCCCAAGGAGAAAAAGACTTTTAATGTGTACACACTCGTAGATGGCTTAAGGACATGTCCCACTTATGTCAACACTAACAGGGAGATCCAATGTGGAACAAGGTGACAGTTGAAATGTTCCGCAGAGTTTTTTTTTGCCCCTTTTTCTTAGATGTTTACTGTAGTGCGTAACATTTTTGTGGTGTTGAGACATATTTTGACAGATTTATGTATTTTGTGAGAAGGATGTTGCTGGTTGTGACAGTTTGAGTTTTTAAACAAATCTACTTTCAGACCGGAAGTTGTTTTCGGATGTAGAGTTCCAAGAATTGACAAAGTGCACACATTTAAGAGAAAAAATCGAGCGAACAATTTAAATGGTGAAGCGAATGCTTTTCAAAGCGAGTTAACTTGGCGTTTCAGGGATTTCAGGGACTTTACAAAGGTAAGCATTAAAAAGATGTTCTCTTACTGAGACTATAAACGAGTAAACGTACATACGATGGGTTCTTCAACTTATTCATAATGAAAGTCGATGGAATACCTACGATCCCTTAGTTAAAGGATAATGAAAATGGTTTTCAAGTGAGAGTCTTGGCGAAATTTTATTAAAAATAGTAAGAAATCGTCCAAAATACTATTCCATAAGGGAAGGGGGAATCAGGCGCTGGTATCATTTACGCTAACCCGTCGACTAAACTTGACATTTATCTACAACGATTCGCAACGGCGTTCTGTTGAGGAAAACCCAGGGCACCTTCTAAAGGAATGTGGAGCACCAATCCACAAAAGAAGAGAACATCGGGATGCTTACCAACTATTAGAAGAAGGTCATTGTTAGATCAACTCCAGGCACTCCGATTCACCAAGAATATCGGAGTGGAGGAGGTGATCTAAGGCCTTACCTCAAAAAGTAGGCCTAGAATTCGGAACGCGAACATAATGTATAAAACAAAAGTCAGATTTGTACACTAATCGACTGTCAAAAACACCGTTTTTTTAAACTACATTGCACGTACACATGAACATGACAAAGGCACTGTCTTACTCACTTATTATCCGCTTTGGATCCAATTGTGGCCGGTATTGTGCTGCTCGAAATCGGTTGTGTTATAAATGGACTAGAATTTTTACCAATCGTGTTTAAACAGTTTACACTTTGCGTTTCTGAGTGTCCCTGCAATGGTGCCATGGGAGAACCAGGTGCTGAATTTGAAAGAGTGCTAACGCTACTTGTCGATCTGCAAATAAAAAGAAAACAAATTTTCATTAAAACTGTTCAAAAATTAAATTGTACAAATGATACACAGTAAGCCCACGGAGATGATATCGACGCTCTTCCTCGAATCTTGCAAAGATTGATTGTGTGTCCACGTATAAATCGCTAAAGCCTTCGCCAACAACCAAGTGGTGGCGATGAAAAGTTCAATAAAATCCACTCAATCCAACGAGCGTGATGAGAAATAAACAAAGAACGCACGATTATCTCATTTCGTAGCGTTTTCCATTGACCCCGACGATCAGAAGAGGCATCTTTCATTTGACGGATAAAGAGGGAAATAAATGAACATGATAAAAACAATTTTAATTTTATTTTTAGCAAATTTTGTGACGTTTATTAACCTAAGAAACCTTTCCATATAAATTTGCTTTTAAAAATAAAATTACTGCTCGAGTCGAAAGAGTGCGTAATTGGCATGTGGCCCAGTTGTTGGGGAATGTAAACAAACATGATGTTTTCATAACCGGATGACATTTGACCAAGAAAACGAAAAAAAAAAAAAATAATCTAAAAACGCCAGTCGCCGACGGGAGTGGTTCCTCTTTCGTTTTTCTATGGCGGACAATGGATTTTGGTGAAATGACAGTTTCCTGTTGCTGTCAAAAGGGTGCCTGAAGGAAAACACATTTTGTTGACATTTCAAGTGTCAAAAGAAAAGAATGTCAATGCGCTGATGACAGCAAAAGGAAGTTAAATACATCATTATGAACATGTGTGCGTGTGTATGTTGTATGAAATTATTTTTAGGTACTGCATCGTTTGAAAGTAGTTTCAAGTGTCTGAGATGGTTAGATAGATACGGGTGAGCGATGGGTTTGTAGAAATTTACAAAAATGGAGTAAAAAATATTCCTTTATCCGCCAAAATTCTTATTAGATAATTAGAGAATTTCCCTTTGAAGGCAATACCCACTCAATACTCAACTCATTGCTATCTTAAGAAAATCGGTATCAGTATCATGCAGTACGGCCAGGACTACGCCACAACGACTTCTGTAGGAATTGCAGAGACGAAAGGTAATATAACCCATTCGCCACTTGCCACCAAAAGGAAAGACACTCTTCAGATCTATTCCCTTGCGGAGCAGGACGATCTAAGAAACATTGAGGTGAATAGACTCCTGAGATTTATACACATATCTAGATAGTTTAGTTTAACCGTCGATAACTGAAATTTAAGTTCTCAGGAGTCTACTATTGGACACAATGGACTCACAGCTATTCCAAGACAGTCTCCTGTTAACTAGGCAACCTAACCAAATCTAACTTAAAAAAAAAAACTCTTTAAAACTGTTTTTCTGATCGAATCTTCCCTACATCGAGAATACAGTATCAAACATGTCCACGACCATTTCTTCAGAGCAGGGTATTGGGTGAGAAATTAGAAATCATGTGTTGTTCAACAGAGGATACCTAGAAATGGATGCCGAGCGAACATCACGTGTCTTCTTAAACCGCAAAAATTTAAAGTCCTTTAGATAACTAGCCATACATAGATAAAGCCAAATGCAAAAACTACTTTATCTACACCCTATCCACTTGATTTACAGCGGAAACTACTTCCCAGATACGTGTGTCTGATCATATCAGTCTTATCTCAAAAGCACGTGAAATATAACTTCGATCTATAAAATTTTATACCTGGCTCTTAAAACAGTCATAAGGTGCAGTCCAACCAAGCTCTCCACAACGAATCACGAGCAAAGATCGAATGACCAGTGATTAACCCGCCGTACACACTTATAACAACCAAAAGATTAATGGAAACAACAATTAAAAATAATTAAGCATTTCATCTTCAACAACCATTACTCGTAATCTTATCTATTAGTTGCAATAAAAAAAAAAGAAAAAAACACGCACACATTAGACTTTGTGTCGTGAATATCCGTTTACATTTTAATAGTCACTTTCAAACCACTCCATACCCTAAAAGCTTTCAAATGAACAAAATAAAGTCAATTTCCTTTGTAACTCAACAGATGGAGTTGATCGCCGCAAGTAAGCTTTTCTGAGGAAAAGTACACATACTTTTAGGAAGCTCAACTGACAGATAAGAAATTTTTCATACAGGGTGATGATGACTAGACACCCTCGGCATTATACCTACTTCCATCCACAAAATACACTTAACTCTTATCTAACCGGCAGCCCGTCAATAGGAATTATAAATTAGCCCCTGTTTGTTACGTTCTTGGTTATTGGTAACATGGATGGGTGCTCTAACTACAAAAATAACAATAAATACTATCGATCCACACCTATTTATAGAGGAATTGCTTAGTTAAAAAGTCAAAATTCTTGATCGCAGCCACAATTCATGGTTCATTAAATAATCGAATCGTCGCCGTCATGCGGAATACGGTTCAACAAACTTGAGAAACTAGTTTAAGGTGGTTAAGCCACCGTCGCAACATCTTTCAAAAGGTGTGAGAGAAAAACCGCACCGCAAAGGTAGAGAGAAATGCATCCATCCACAAGACACAAGCAACGACTTCTCGTATGGAGAAATGAGATTCAAAAATATAGATACGAGTATAATACAAGGGAATGGCAGATGTAAAGGTCAAGGTTACAACTAAAGCTCTGTATTCAGCGTTTATCGTTCGGCTGGAAGTGTGCTGTTGAAAGTTGAAAAAGAAAATGCGACCACATGCAACCACCGCGCTCTGGTAAAGTCATTAATTATGAAGTGGTTCATAAATGAGGCAAACTTAGCCTACCATTTGCATGTTTGTTTTTTAATTGCTGGGCAATGATTGAAATTAGTTTTCACTCTAAACTTTGCCACTCGAAAGTCATTTTTTTTATTTTGTGTTTTCTTTTACTTGTTCTTGTCTAATTGTTTTTTTTAAATGTTTAACTCAAAAACTACAGCTGCTGACTGACAGCTCAGTCAGCAAAAGGCGCCCTTAAAACGGATGCCACTCTTAGGATAATGCTTTTTCCGTCGCACGACCATTCATTCTCAAAAAGTGGAAAACAAATAACAGCTTTTATAAGCCTGCGATTTGTCTCATTTTTCTGGCGACGCGATTGTCGCAAGGTAAAAGGAATCATACGTACTGGCCCACACACTTGCGATTTAAATCACACGCACTGGCTCACACACTTGCGATTTAAATCGCGAAATTGTAGTCGCAGCAAAATGCGGGTATCCACTTGTGCACTTTTGGTTTTCTATCGCACGATTCTTTAGTTACAAAAGAGACTTACATACAGTTGTAATATGAAAGCACATATAAGCGGTTCAATAATCGCAGCGATTAAAAAATAGAACAAGCCCTATTTTTTGGCGATTTTCTTGCCGCAAATTAAAATGGGTTATTGCATGGTTATATTTTGTCGCGACCACGACTTTTTAATCGCAGCAACAGAAAATCGCATGTGCGCGTCTAGCCTAAGAGCACAAGAAGTGGAGAAGATAGTCCACAATACTAAGATTGCTAACCACCATGAACGTGATGATATGCTGAAATTTTAGAAAGAAACAAAAGTTATACTACACCACAGCACGTAACAGAGTAAGACTTCTGGGCCGATATACTCTGAAAGGTTCTGGAGAAATGAAGTAAACATCATCAATTTGAGAATAATTTGCGATGCAGATGTGTTTAGCAAACAAAGCTAACAACCTAAAGCAACGTTATGCCCGTGACTGAAAAGTTAGAAACCTTTCGCAGGGGACAAAGAAAGCGAGTGCTACTACGTGTTTATACGGTACTGGCTTGTATGATAGTCATACTCGCACTTAAAAGTAAAAAGTCAGAAAAGGTCAGAAAAGCTTCTTCAATGGCACTGTATATATATGTATGTATAGTATATTTATACTCATGAGAGGGTCTACTCATCTCTTAACCTATAAAACAACTTCTTGTCAACTGTGTTTGTAAACAAATCAAATTGAATTTACTCCACCGGCATAGCGCCCGAGTCATTGACCACACTTTGAAACAGCCATTGTGTCAAACGTCAACTGTCACAAGAGCTTCTTGAACTACAATGGTCCAGAACATATTCATTTAAAAATTAATTCATCGAAATCAATGTTTATTTAATTTTATCCCTCTCCTACTCGAGAATCAACCATCACACCCTAGAAACATCAACAAGCCCAAGATGAATTCTTAAATTGACTTTGATTTCATTCAATTGTGTGTCTGACATTTTGATTTGACCCCCTCTTACGTTCTCTTGAGAGGGGAATACGGAAGACTTGTACAAATTGCATTTGTGTTCAAAAATAGAAATCGGATTAAGGGTCTGTGTTGTCACATAAACCACATTACACCGTTGGAGGGCGGTAGTGTATTTATTCATAATTACATGTCTGTCAGAATGATTGCATGACAGAGCAGCAATAACGCCAAATCGGAAGAACGTTTTGCGGATTTTCTCGGAAAGCATTTCTGCTTTCTCTGCACGAGCCAAAAAACCCATCAAGAAATAGGAAGAGGAAAACATTCATACACATACGGGTATCTTTAATCGTCGTTGCTAATAGATGGTCATCAGTATTTTGTTTTGTTTGCGCATTTCTATGTCGAATAAAAAAACGTTAATTCGAAGCTAGCTCAAGAACTACACTAAAAAAAAGAAACAAAAAACGGCAGAGAGAAAGAGGTGGAAGCAATATTTTTCTGTACGTGTTGGTCTGTGGTTTTTCGCTGATACATGTCTACTGGCGAACCATGGGGTAATGGATGATTTTTTTTTTGTGCTACAATACCGCTATCGGATACCTTTTGTGTCTTTTTTCGCCTAGTAGGGCAATTCCCGAAAAGTGCTTAAGGCATTGTGTGTGATCTGTATGGTGCAAAATTTAAGCTTCTTTTCTCTTTTTCAACGATATTTAACGGTCTTTTGAGGAGATATACACCAGAGAGAAAGGAAAAATCCCACTTTGATGCTCGTAGATTTACACATAAATGTATTTTTGTACTAAAAGTAAATGAGGGCAATATTTAACGCTGATTGTGAGCACAATAAACTGGTGAACAAAGATTTAGGAAGTAGTAGCAGAATGAAAAGAAACACAAAAGCCAAGTAAGGAAGGCGAAGGGCCGGAACATTTGCTAGAATACCTAGGTGTTTATTGGAATTATAAATCACCGAAATTTGGAAATGCAAAGCCTACTGTTTTGACCACCACGACCCACGGATAATTGATAAATCTGAAAAACCCCACACATCGTCAACTGATATTTTTCTAACAAAAAAAAAGTAGGGATTTAAATTTGGAGGTCAAAGTGGAGGACGTCAGGGGTGCATACTGTCACCGCTGTTGTTTTTGGTAGTCATGTACTCCGCGTAACATTGACGGAAGGTAACAATGGAATTCGATGGACTATCAAACCTATCTCGACTACACTTACGATGTTTGCCTACTTTCACATCGGATAATGGACCCTCATCTTCGGGTATTTTTTTTGAAAATTTGGTTTTGTCCTATCAAGAAGTAACACTTAAAAATATAAAATGGTCTACCCAAACACCCGATCTTAATATAAAAAAAAAAAGCAGCTTGGGACGAACTTAAAAGACAAACTTTGTGAGATCCGGAGATCAATAGAATGCCTAAATTTACGCCCAAAAGGGTGCAAGTACGAGTTGGATATTTCAACGAAAAAGAGGTATAAAACAGTCCAATGTACAGACTTCTCCGACAGATTGCACCTATATTGTCCGAAAGCTTCAGCACGTCACTGTACATAAATGAACAATGATGCTCCCATAAACACATCATTCATCATCTGTTGAGAAAAAAAAAACAGTTCAGTTGCCTCAATTATTGTTAGTTTGAAGAGATAGTCAGATAGATAGAGAGAAGTCAAACAACACATTTCCCATACAAATCTGCCCTTTCGATCCGTACTGTAATCCAAAAGATACACAATTAACCCAATTTCAATAGACAGCATTAAAAACAACTGCACTTGCAACTTCATGTGCAACCTACGCAGCTTTTTTTCCCCTCTTTCTTCACTGAACTCAAATGCATACGCCGAGTATTAAATTACACAGAGCTAAATAATTTTGAAATAAAAAAAAGAGGTGAAGAGGTGAGTTCTGCAAGAACTTAAGAAAAAAAAAAACATATAAACAAAACTCGTAATTTAAACAAGAAGTTGAGAGCGGTGGTCCGACAGGTTTTTGCAAACAAAAATGAAAAAGAAACCAACTACGTGAAGGAAGAAAGTAAGGTGTCCTCATTAAAATGCTTGATGGCAAAAAAAAAAACACAAATAATAGGGGCAATCTGGTCCAAAGGAACTGCGATGGGTTCAGGGGGAAACATACAAAATTGCATAGATACGAGTACCGCTTCAAACAGTTCTTTTTCTAAGGAAAATAATGACTTCATTGGGTTGAGCGAGAAGTCGTGCATTAAAAAAAATAATTGCAGCTTAATGAGCGCTACTCGAGTCTGCAATTGAGTAGATCATGATCAGCAAGTGCCATGAATTTTGAAGGAAACTTAACTTTAGAAATCCTCCCTAAAAGGACCGAGCATGTCTAGATGCAATGAATCTAAAGAATACCAGACCTAGGGAGACTTTTTTAAGCCGGCTTTTTTAAGCATGATTATGTGCTCAACAATTTGGACTTTACTCCACTGTTTCATAGTGGCAGCCTCAACTGAGCAGAACAACATTTGAAGTGCCACCTTAGTGCGTAGAATGGAATAGACAGTTTCAAATTTTATTCCTAAAGAGAAGTTAGGCTGCGGGTTCATATAAGTTGTACGAAAAACTACCAAAGGCTGATGAGATAGAAATATCTGACGCAAGAGATCGTACTATGTGGTCAAAAGCCTAGTTTAAAGGGACCTACAGGTTAGAACCATATTCTAAAGGCGTACCTCGTGAAAAAAGGAAAATCTTCTACAGAAATTTTCAAAGACATGTCATCGACTCTTCAGGATTCTGAGACTCTGTATACCATGGTCAAAAAGGGGCTAAGCTAGTCCAACAAGGGCGAGAGAGCTGTGAAAACGTCTGAAAAGTCGAAAAATCAATTCTGGCCGATCAAAGAATAAAAATGTGGCAGATAGCGAACGGAGACGTTTTGAACGAGCATTTAAACATGAGCGCTGGGTACCGAAAATGATTCGCCGTTTGACAAGCAACGACGAAGCAATTTTTGGAATTAGCTGGGGACAATCTCGATGAAATTTGCAACCGATGAGACTAGGTTGCCAGAGGCCAAACAAGAGTCTACTCGTATGTAGTGGATTAAAAGAGGTGAATGGCCGCCGAAGAAATTCAACGTGGAAAAGCTGGCTCTGAAGCAAAAGTGTTTTGCTGATTGATCACCTGCCAAAGGGGACTACGATGAATGGTCAAAATTATGCAAATTTAGAGACTCAGGCACCTGAAGCGGTAGTACAGAGCAGAATTGTAAGGCACACGTCAAGGCTAAGTGCTTTCCCCTGTTTTCTTAAATTTTTGAAAGTTTTATTGGACAATATCATGAAAAACTCACTTCGGTTGGGGCCTTTTGCACTAAACTTCGAGCAAAAAATTCCCACGTTGGCATAGAGACAAGGTGTAGATACACCATCACTTTATTATTCTTCTTGCAGCAAAACTATTTCAAGACTTACTGTCTCATACGATACACGTAGTTAAGATACAAAAACCAACAATTTACCTTGCTTTAACCATATGCCGCTTGCGAGGCGATTTGACTTTATCAATACTGAGCTTCCTTCCGTCAGGATTCATCCCGGTGATTCCTTGGACAAAACACAACATACTGTTACTATGCATTTAAATATTACAGAGAACTCGAAATTAAATATTTTTTTTCTGGTATCGCTAGCGCAACAGACACACCCCGCCACACTATCGGTAAACGAACAAAAACTTCACTTTTTTTCTCAAACAAAAAATCGCAGTTCTTTCATTTTTTTATGGGTATGTCGTCGTCGTGTGTGAATTTATTTATTTATTAAAATTCAATAAAAGAAGTGCAACACGATAAACTGTATGTAACGAGAAACAGCTGTTGCTACGTGCATGAACGCTGTTGCACGACTGACGGAGGGGTTCAGCTGGAGCACTGTAAAATGGAAAACCCACACCGGAAAGTTAGGATTTGTGAGCATTGAATTGAATGAAATGAATTCTGTTGCATAGTGTGGTGTGTAACTTAACAGTGTTTGTCCATAAATGTGTGTATTGTATGAGGGAGAATAAGCAGAAGTAAAAGAAGACTCGAGAAGAAACCGCAGACGTAGAGGGAGATGATGAAGCAGTAGTAAAAGAAGAACAAATGGTTTGGGTGGAATTTTTTCGTTTGCTGCTGCTGCTGGTTGAAATGGTCTAATGGGTTCTTATTAGATTCAGTGCGCAGAAGTAACAGTGGTAATTAAAAGAATACGTGCCAGTTTCTTATATCCTGTATGGCCTTTGGGGTCTTTGGGTATCTACTACGATTACCCGCCATCGAGTTCGATTTCTGGAAATGAGTTTCAGACCTCTCCAACTCTTCCCGGGACTTCTACTAACTAACTACTAAGCCACAGAGCACAAATACATGCGTTTAATTTGTTTTGTTACTTGTAACACCTTTACACAGCCCATACTGACTTTATAGTTACATAGCATATAACCCACGTCTTCTCTTATAAACGTGCAGAAGCAGACGTAGCCGCAGTTGAAATAGCTTGTTGCATATCGCGAAGAAAGGAGAAGATTTGTTGGGGCCCTATGCCCCAATCAGGGTTACAGGACATGATGATGATGAACCGAAAATAAGTGTTTATCGTATACGATGTATACGCAGAGCATTTATGCAAAAAAGTATAAGACGTGCAACACAAATGATCCCTGGACCCCATACGATCTATTGCCGCAAAGCTAGGACCTTAACCCATAAAATCTATTGCGGTAAAGCTAGGCCCTGGACCCCACTCGATCTATTGCGCCAAAGCTAGGCTCTGAGCCTAAAAAAAAACAAAAAACTGGGGAAATAGTCTCGAGAACTTTTGAGAAAACTCTCGGAAGCCAGGCATAATGACAGTTCAAAATGGATTAATCTTAAAATACTGCGACGAACAAAACTGCAGCGAATTTCTTGAAAGCAAATCCTGCCTCTTAGCCTTTTAGCGCTTCCTGAATATTAATGTCGATAAAGATCAAAAATATTCACTACAATACGCGATGCAATATTCTTACACCCTACTGTTTGGTGCATGTTCCTTTCATAACCCTCAAACAAACGCTCACACGTACACACATCATTATGAGGAATGACTTTATAGCTTAGCTCAAGAAACTTGCACGGCCACTTTTACTGTCTGCCGTAGCAGAACCAAAACGCAGCAGAAAAAACAACAACAACAACGGCGACTACCACCAACAGCAACTGACAACGACGCCATTACGTTCACGGGTTACCCCCTTAATTGTAACTGCCGTCCCATTAAATACTCTGCGCCTTGCAAGTTATGAGGCAAATGCCAGTTATATACTCGCCCGAAAAACATCCCTCAGCAATACCACCCCTTTGGCTAGTCGTCAATGACATGTGTACCATCTAAACAGACAGACAGAAAAATTTCATAAAAAAAAACAAAATCAAGCCAATGACATAAAGTTAATTAAATTAAAATGTCACAAAACCATTGGCAAGCGCAAGCAAACAAAAAAAAAAAAAAACAATTCTGGTCAAAAGAGGTTAATTTTGGATTAAGAACTGGACGATGGGCAGTAGTGGTGAGACATCGATTACCAATCGACGAAAGGTGGGAAATTCACCAGCCGCTGGCCAGATGTCAGAAGAAAAAGTGAAACACTCAATCGAAAGGGCAATTGGGTGACATTGGGGGAAAATATCGGGTTAAATGCGGTCAAGAATAGTACACCGATAGAGACTTGGGTGAATTCCCCTATCGCTGAATCTACAAAAAGTCATTTCAGAGCAAATGATTTTTAAAGAAGGCTTTACGAGTGTATAAAAATCAAGTCTGGGAGATGAATCGATTTAACCCGGGTTCGGAGCTAAACACTTTTCGGTCAGTAACAGTTTAGCAAGGTCAGTAGTAAATAAGTTAAATGACAGACGACAAATAATAATCTGAATGACCCACTGACCCATCATCAAAATAAGCTTAATTTCCGACAGATTCGTCGAAAACAACACCAACCGATAGGAACTGTCGATTCACCGATAGTGAATGTCATCATTGCTGACCTAGCAGAACCATACTCGTATGATTCACGAAACTTTTTAATAAACTTTTTGACTTAAATCTTACTTCTAGTTTGAAGAACATAGAGGCCAAAACTAGTTAATAGACTGACCGACTGGAACTACCTCAGACAGAAGGTGGAAGAAAGTATCCAACTATCATACGATGGAGCTCCCTGGGGACCTGTACTGTAACAAACAAATTATGGCCATTATACAACAAAGCCAGAACAGAAACTGTTGCAGAAAGACAGAAGGAACCTATGCACCCATATAGGTGTGATTACAGCGCACAATACCTTGCGGTACCATATGAAAAAGTTTAGGCTTAGCAATGATGACCTTTGTAGAGGATGTGGCGACGAGGATGTTCATGAGGATACAACCCACTTTCTCTGTCATTGCTCAGGCTCTACCACCTAAGACATAACATACGTGGAAAACACTTCTTTCAGGATATTGAAGAAATACAAGAAAAACTCATAAATGATATATGTAGGTTTTTAAGAGACTGAAATTGGTTTGAAAGGGTGGTCTTCACCCTACGGGTATCACAATGGGTCTATATTGACCTTAGTGTGGCGTAGGGGAATTTCACTCGCCAACCCATCCACCTAACCTAACCATCATCAGCTATTCAAATAGAAGATCAAGGGCAAACAGCAGTCAAGAAAAAGCAAACATTTTTGCTATGTATCTTGAAGACGTCTTCCAACCTTATGAAGATAAAGATTGCCAAGGAGCGGAAGAAACGTGCAAAGAAGTCACACCTATTCTCCCGGATACAGCTAAAGAACTTGCTATAGAAATAAAAGAAGGCCCCAGGGTTTGATTTAGTTACGGGATTTAAAAAAAAAAAAAGGCTTAAACGAAATTCATGACCAACTTGGTGGCTAGTAACGACCTGACAACAGATGAAGGAGAAGAAGTGGAACAGGTCTATGGTCACGAAATGAATAACCAAATCTTCGAAATTTTTCTTCATATACGCCTAGAGTGGGCAGCTTTTGGCAAACTGCAAGATATTTTTAAAGGAGGCTTACTTATAAGGGTTCTTGTCATAGACGTTATACTTAAGGATCTATGCAACGCAGGGTTTAGCGTCACTGCTTATACGGATGACGTGGTGATTTTAGTTCACGGAAAATTCTTAGATAGCCCTTAATAGGCTCGGAAGAGTGTAGACTTCATGTCCACCTGGAAAAACAGAACTAGTACTCTTTAGCAAAAAATACAAGATACCACCCTTCAAATTGCCTAAGTTTGCTGGAGTGGAGCTTTCCCTCTCGGATCGCGCAAGATATCTTAGTACGGTAGTAGATAGAAACCTAAACTGGAAACTTAACGTTCAGGAAAGAGTCCGTAAGGCTGACAATGCTCTCTTCATATGCAAGAGGAACACAGCGCGAAAAAAGTGGGACTTGAAACCGGCTATGATCCATTGGCTATACGTTATGGTAGTCAGACCCATTCTTACATATGGGTATCTTGTCTGGTGGAAGGCTACAATAAAGAAGAAGGGTTTCAGGGTTTATAAGGCCCTGTGGCCTGAGTTGGATCGGAAAAAATCTGGGGAATTAATAAAGCTCAGCAGATCAAAGTTAAGTATGGCAATAGGGATACTCTCTGGCCTTTGCCTTCGCAGAGAACAATGGAGAGATCAATACTGCGTGGAACAAAAAGATACAGAATACGAAACGCAACAATCAGAGCGAGAACAAGTCGAGTATCTCATCGACTACAGCTCCAAGTCGGGGTAGCGCAATAGATCTAAAAAGGTCGCGAATACAGCCCAATAACCCAATCTACAAATCCTTACTAGGTTTAGCTTGCAAAATGAGAGTAATAGTTGATCCGTTTCAGACACATTTAAGTACTTCATTCGATATATCATGGATCTACTCAATGGGAGTAGATCTCATCAGTATGCAGGTTAAGAAGAACATTTTCTTCCAGGATATCCAAGCCATTCAGAAAGCAACCACCTCTCGACGTATTGAAAAACGAACTCCCTATCGTCTCCCACGCTTTTTGTTACACATGGTCCGCGGTTATATAACCAATTTCAAGGCTGATTATTTGGTAAAATTCCACAAAAAAAAACCTCTCGTAAATCACAACCTCAACAACCCCATAGAATAATTTTACATAAAGCCTTCTCCTGCCCCTCCTCCTCCCTCACATTGAACTGACATTGAACACCCTATCCATTCCAAACAGAATTTATGGACGCCAAGTATCTTTCGCTTAGAATCGAAAACAATTTCGATTTCACACGAACTAACAACAGAAGATTTATTCTGTGGAACTTATGTGCTACACATATTTAATTTTTCTATTTTTTTCTCATCTTCATCGGTGTAGAAGGCGAGCGTCAATGAACTTTCACGTCGATGATGTGGTGTAGGCAGTACCCGTGGCACATGTAGAAAAGCCGCCGCTCTATGATCACCTAGAGAGCACACAGAACCCATCACACGACTGCAATAGGAATCAGATTTGGATTTTTCAATCCACAAAGTGTAGCAACAATAAATTAATTTAACAATCAAATTGCCGGATATTAAGTTTATTTATGTTAATTAACCTTAGCCTCAGGTTTTGTATTTTACGATGGGATTCGGGTCAAGGTTCTAGCGCAATTCATTTGCAATCGCGCAATTAAAAGAAGAATCACGATTCTTAATTGGAATCACTCAGAAGGGCTGCACATTCAAACATCTGGATCACAGCTTTTGAATTTGATTTTTTTTCTGTTTTAACGGGAACATTCTCTACACTCTTGCGTTCCCCGGCTAAAACATAACTCGACCTCAATTTCCGGCTACTTCCATTTTTGAAGAGAACGACAGTTTTTTCCCCTCTTTTGCTTGTCTGACACAATGAACGGCATGAATCAGTTTGCCGTGTGCTTTTTTTTTTTTTTTTTTTTGAAGTGACATAGAAAGAAAATGTGTGGAATGGGAGTTGTTGTCCCAGATGCAGATAAAGTGGCGAATGCTGCTCCAAATTCTCAGAGAAAATTGATTATAATCTTTTCATAACGTTTATCTATGGAACGGCTGTCACCAATGACACTTATGACAGATAGAATTGGGTTTTGACACATGAATGAATATGAAACCTTGGCAACGTATTTAGAAGAAAGATATGACACACAATGTAAAGGTAGCTAAACACCCCCAAAGTTGATTCCTTTTCGACATTTTATACAAAAAGATTCCATCATAAAAAAAACCGCGATAATGAGTGATAATTGCTTCGATGAAGCGCATTTGATTTGACAGTTCTGTCGGCCCGTCAATTGTTCATAAGAAGTCTGTTCACGTACTCTCCAAAAAAACGAATTTTTACAAAATCCTGTTCAGTTACGGAAAAATTTCGCAGTTTTTCGTAAAAAAAAAAAGAGTGTTCACGAAAGAGTAAGAAATTTCCTCACCATGCTGGGAAATAAATTTCATTGCGAGATCTATGACATCTGTCAATTCGCTGTACGTCATTTTTTGTTGCTTTGTTTGGTTGCTTTTGTGTGCTAAAATCAGGAAAAAATTGAGAAAGATGGAGCAAATCCAAAATAAAACAAAACTCTCCAAAACCAAACCATAAACTTCTTTCGCTTACACTTTTTTTTAAGTTTGCCGTTTAAAAAGTGGGCAACTGTTCTTGTTCAACGCGTTCGTTTACTTTTTCGTAGTATTACCTCTCTCTCTGAGAAAATTTCGCTCCACTCTTGTAAATTTGACAAACTACGAATTTTGATGCAAAAGTACACGAACTAAGGTTGCTAATCTGGTCAAATTCTGACCTCAGCAGAAATAAAATAAAAAATAATTCTTGCCAATCGCTAAAGGTCTCTGTTGCAATGGCAACATGGATAAGCAATGACAGTCAAAAATTGTCTATCAAGCTAGACTACAAGATTCCATTTGCCATCGCATGACATTACTTAAAATCACCTTGTAAAGCCATAGTTTACCATCGAAATAGTCTATGAGTATGCCTCGTAGAAGCTCTTAAATATAAAAAAGGATTTGTTTTCTATCGATTACGTCTTCAAAGATATTTGAGTGATTGCGTAAATAATCACCGGCAATGGAAATTCCAAGACAAAAAATAAGTTGCGGGAACGTATTTTTTTACGAACATCCGGTGTAGAGCACAATTTTGTTGTAAATCAGTTGTACAAAAATAAACTAAGATTTATTGCTGCAATTGAAGTATGTATATTTTGATCGGCTATCAAAATTTGACACTTTATTGCACTCGACTGATAAGTTGATATCAACAACACAGTTATTGCATGCGTCTAGAATTTTTGACTTAATTCTCAGTCTTTGAGGTAGCAAAACATACTTTCAAACGTCACTACAAGGAAGGGCTTAAGCCGAGAGTCGATTTATTATGCGTAGAGCACATGTGTTTGTTTATCATTGTCTGGGAAAATAACTGCGCTATGCGATAATTCTTGCTGCCACTGCCTTGGGAATTTCAATGAAAACAATAACCCGAAACACACATCAAGTCTGCATTTCACGACTTGGTCTGCTCAATCCCCCGACAACTCAATCGAGGATTTATGGGGGATTCTTAAGGATCAACTTGGGCTCACAATACCAAAAAAAAAAAAAAAAAACAAGGAAAATAAAGTCGGTATGACGTTGGTAGACTCAATTGTCCATAGCTGTTTGTACATGTATAGCCAAGCCCCCGTCAACTTCATTTGTCACTTTATCTTATTTCAAATTGAAAGGTTATACATACATGTAATCATTTTCAAGTTGATTGCACTCTGTGAAGGACGATTACAAGCGAAAATCATGCGACACGAAACTAAACGTCTGTCGGTACAATCCCAAAAATAAACACACACACCCCGAGTTATTTTCAAAACATCAACTCGTGCTCGTCTAAAAATAAAAAACAACAGAAAAAAAAACGAAATACTCCGTGCAAATGTCAACATTTACCAACAACTGTTTGTATATTTATGTAGAACTTCGTGTTTCAAGATACATATGTATTTCCAAGAAACAAATTCCTCCTCCTGTCGAAACTGATTATTTTAAATGTTTTTTAAATTCCTGCACCACTGCACTGTTTACACGTTTTGGCACAAATTCTGACAGAAAATAACGCAATAATTCTACTCTGTCGTGTAAACAACTGACTGAGCCCGAAAATGTTTACATTTTTACCGAAACGAATTCCCTTCGATTACCATGAGGGTAGGCACCCGCCGCTTACAGTAGAACCTTCAAAGAGTTCACACGATGAAATTTTCATCAATTAACCGTTGATTTTGATCAATAGGAAAAGGAACTTTCCACTCCATTAGAATAAACGCACTTTTCCGTATCCGTGGGAGCGTAGGCACTTGCATGCAATTACGAAGGTTCCAGAGTCAATGCTCGCATTATGTTTACCACGAAAGTATCCACAGACATTTGTGTATGTGTTCATCTACTCGTAGCTCGTTGACGTTTTAAAGTTTGCAGATTACAGTGGCATGTCAAGATAATTGCCAGCATTGGGCGGTAGACACTCTGGCGACAATTTGTCAAATTGCACAGAGATATAGTATTCGTTCTGCCGCCGCGGCTGGTGGTGGTATCCGTTCTTGCACTAAGAATCTCTCTCTTCCTTAATAAAAGGTGGGTAAGGTAGGTGAGTGAACTAAACGGGGAGACCGACAGACGCTGGTCTACGAGACCGGATGTGGCGTCGGCAGACGGCAGTACACCATTAATTTGCATTTTATAATTAATCACAAGCAGAGGAAAACTTTCGAGAAATGTTGCCTTGCCATGCAATTACTTATAGAACGGTAGAGGCCCAAGAGTGTCGTGTTTTACGAACAAATTTTAGGCAATTAAACACATTTTAAAGCTTCCGCTGTTACTGTCAGAGATAAGTATCTACAGGAACCAGTAGCAACAAATATTATCGCATCGCACTGTGCATTAAGAGGTTGTATGCATTTCAAATAGGTGCCACTGTAATTTCCAATAATTACTGCGTTTAAACTTTGCATCCAGTAGCGAATGACGAGTTTCCCAGTTAAGGGTGTAATTTTTCAATGAAAGCTAAAATTGTTTCTCATAAAAACGTGCATAATGCATGAATGTAAACTTGAACGTAATCTGTACGGCTGACAGTTTCAACTAGAATTGTCTCACAAAAACAAATTGATTGCAACTGAAGGCTTGATGCCTTTGACAGTGAGTGTGTCAATGCAGATTGGCGGGGAATATCTCACTGAAGACATAGGGAAACAGGATACGGAACAGGATACTGAACAACCGACCCAGAAAAAATTTCATTGGGTACATACATATACTGATCTAAAGGAATGTGGAGCACTGAACCACAAAAGAGAGAAAACACCTGGATGCCTACCAACTATTAGAAGAAGGTCTTCCATTGTGAGATCCGCTCATACTCGGATTCATCAAGAAAACCGGACTGGAGGAGTCGCTCTAAGTCGAGTATCTCATCGAATAGAGCTCCAAGTCGGGGTAGCACAATAGATCTACAAAGTTCGCAGTGTGTCTACACCAATCTAGGTACACCGGTCGCTACATGCAAAGTCAAATTCAAACTGGTTGCTATGGAGATATAAAATCTTAGGTGCACCAGTGGTGTAGACAAAGTAGATTTCGCCAAAGCTGGATCTAAAATGTTCTTCAATAGGTGTCATCACTGGCACTGTCTAATACGCAACAAGGCGAACGATTTTTGTAGAAGCTGAAACCAAGAGAAGAAACTATTCATTACCTTCTTTGTACCTCCCCAGCTCTCTGCCAAAGAAGGAGGATTCACAATCACATATTCGACGTGGGGCAACAACGAATAGGGAGCAAAAAAACACAACAGAAAGAAATGAATCATGAATAATGCCTGCGGAAAACTTAAATTTTTGAATGAAGAAATATTCGTTTGCTGTTATTATATTGATCTCAATTGGAAAACAAAATAAATGGTTTCTGTAAGCCCCAGAAATGTCCTACTAATGAAGGGTTTAAAAGCCATTATATGTATAAGAGTCTATTTAGAGTTCTTTCAAACTTCTTAAGGCCTACAACGTAAAAATAAGGGCAAAGATAAAACGACCTACAGACATCGCTTTGACTTTATTTATACAAGGACTAGCATAGACTCGCATAGACTCTCCATGGGCATTTCACCTACATATGAAGGGCATAGCGATGGGAGACCTTAACGAGAGGCTACACATCCTTCACTTCCTTGGTAGATGGCCCATACTAAGGGAATTTAGAGTGAGATCCTTTGAAAATGCATTTTCGAATAAAAGCAATGGAAGAATCACAAGCAATCGGAACAGACTGGTGTGGTGAATATTAAACTTCAAAATTGCTCTTCCTATACAATATGTCACAGAGAAGATACTTTTTTTGACTTTAATCTGAGGAAAGAGCTTGCAATGGAGAACACACAATTAATTCTGAATTTATTATGACATCATATTGTTGTCTGTTTATAGTTTTGATAATTAACGCCTTTAGGAAAATAGTAATTGATCGATGATCTAACGAAAAATGCTTAACAAATGTTACGACACTATACACAGATACAATTTATACGGAAACTGTGCTAAATCCGTCTTTTATTTTACATGGATTTCAGTGATTGAACGTTGATTTAAAAGCAAGTGTACTTCGAACCTTTGCACTTTTTGCACATAATTCACTTTTTAGATTGAAAAAAAACTACTCATTCCACAACCGATAGAAAAAACTCAGATACACAAACGAACGTAAGCAGTTTTAAAAGGCGTGAAGACCATGACAAATTTTCGAAAACTAAAATAAGAACAAAAAATCCATCATACCCGCTAGTTTCTTCGGACATTTCCCTTTCCAGCTACAGTTCTTTTTTTTTTTTGTATTAATCAAACTTAATTCTCCCGCTTAATCACTTCTTTATTTTTTTCTTATACACACGTATACATATGTACGTACGTAACGAATGTATTGTCAAAAAAACGTCAAAAACACTTCGCGGGAACGATTATTTTGCATACGACCAACGCACCACCACCATCCGTTTCCCGACTTAATTCAAGCGAAACTAGAACAAACATTTGGAATAGATTCTATGAAATGTGGTCACCTAGAGTGAGCTGTACGCGAACTATCTCTCGGGGCTATTAGTTACGTTTACGTGTTTCGTAAGTATAACAAAATCAAAGATCAAATGTTACCATTACGGAGCGATCGGGGCAATCGAATAAAATTTACTTTCGAATTTAGAAATGAAACTCTTCCCAGGAGAGATTGCACAATTCAAGATGTGATTGATTCAATTCGCCTGAGGTGAAATATTAAATTTTATTTGCAATAATTTGCTGGTTTGCGCATCTGTGTAATGCGTATCGGTACTTGTCGGACTACTGAGGCATTTGCTGAGACAAACCGAATCGAAGCGAGCACTGAGTGAGAGTACGAGACACAAGTAGGGTGGGATGATGGTGTGAGCATGATGATGATGATCAAACATCGTCTCCATCATTTTCGCCGTCAACGTCATCGTCAAACTACATCATCCGCAACTATTAGCGGTTGGAATAGATATAATTCTCCAACTGTGGAAGCAGATGCGAAAGTTGGATTACAGTCTGTGATTAAAGTATTCGTTTGAAAGTCAAATCTTAAATGTCAAACTCAAGTCAATATTCGAACACGAACACAAAATATTGCAAGTTAAAAAAAAAAAGATTTTTGGGCGTCGTAGCTCAGGTTAGTGCGTTGGATTGTGAGCGGGAGGTAAGAGGTTCGAATCGCAGAAAGCAGCGAACTGCGCACATCCCACATCGCGCGAATGTCTGACAAACGTCCAGGAGTAATAACTGCCAGGAGAAAGCTTTAAAAAAAAAAAAAACTATCCATCGATTTTGGATAGATTTGTGACGACAGAGGGGGCCTGGATTCACCATTAAAACTCTGAGACCAAACAGCAATCGAAAGAAGGGAAAAGATCTGGATCACCAGCCCCGAAGAAGTCAATTATCGACGGATAAGGTAAATGTATCGGTTCTCAGGGACTCATCATAGTTGATTACTATTAAATAAGAAACTCTGATTACTACTGCAGTCTTTCTACTTCGGAAAAACGGTCAAAAATGTTGAGGAAGAAAAAATGGTTTCACCAGGACAATGCATGCCTGAAGAAGTCGCGTTAAACCATGAATCACTGCCGCATCTGACAATTCGCCTGATCTGACTCCGTGTGACTTTCATCTGTTCCCCAATTTGAAAAAAAAAAAAAAGATTGCGAAGACAGAGTTTTTACAGGTGATGATGGAAAAAGTGTGTAAGGAGATTATGTTGACAAAATACAAGGAATTTGTCGACTTACGAGCTAAAGCAAACAATTCAAAACGTCAGAAGGTGTCAGGCAAGGAAGTGTACTAACTCCTCTATTATTTTTCTATGCAATGGAGGACGTTATACGATACGATACTACCAAGGAAGAATGGAAAGTTTGTTAGTGGGATATAGGCACTTCAGACAGATCCCTACACAGATCGTGCATTTGCAAATGATATAGTGCTGTTTGCAAACTCAAAAAAGATGGAAAGGTACAAATATTTTGAAAGTGGCGTCAATAACAGAGGTAGATCTGAACTAAAAGTTAAAAACTAAAATCTGCATTAAAGCGACACCTTTAAGACTCCACACAAATAACCCGCAGAACAAAAAAAAACTGGATCCTTTCAGAAAAGTAAAGTAAAGTAAAATTTTGATCTGGGATCTTAACCTCAGTTAATTAAAGCTCTAACCACAGAGCCCATATTTTGAAAAAGCAGAAAAATATCATACAACACCGCTCAGAAACCCAGACATTTAAAAAAAAATAAAAATAATTGAATAGTGAAAGTTTAGAAAGAATTTTCAAGTAAAAAGTTGTGAGTGAAATTAATCGATGCATTAGACAAACTTGTATCCCTCACTGTACTCATAGCCCGATTGCTTACACATCCTACCCAGCAGTAGTAGTGAATTCTAATTTCCATTTCCGATTACACTGTGTGTGTGAGTCTCTCTCCCATTCTGTGGAGACAAATGGATAATTCGAGGCGAAGTTGTATTTAAAAAGCAATAACCATACACCACCGCAAATTTATCCAAACATTTTCCCAGGCTTTGTTCTATCGAAACAAAAACTCGTATCTTTGAGCAGAAAACAGTTTTTTACACATAAAATTGAATTTTCTTTGAAAATAAGAAAAATTAAATAATTCGCTCACTACCTATAGATACTCGTTGTACTTATAAATTATGACCAAGGTGAATGGTTTTTGTTTATTCATCTGGTGGGTTTTTGAGTTTTGTTTCTATTTTGTACGTTGTTGTTGTATGAATATATTAAGTATTTCTGAAGTGAGCACATGGTGTAGACCGGTCCCAGTAGATATCGGATTTTTTTTTCCTTCTTTTTGGAGCTTTTGACATTTATTGTTTCGTTTGTGTGTTCGTTCATTCGTGCTTTGAATTTGATCAGCGAGAGTTTTGAATATGTGTAGATTAAAACGAAAGAGACTGATGAGTACTATCAACGGGAGCAGAATACCAGAACAGAGGCCGTAAATTAATTGTTAATGCGATTACAGAGTATTGAGACAATTTTTGTTCGTTTTTGTTGTTTTTTTTTTTGGAAAATGTGGGAGTCTAAGGACGCGAGTTTGTTGTGTAACAACACACACAGTGGTAGGGGTTTCCCAACTATTGTAAGTTATTTTTGTTTTGAAAATGTTGAAATTAGCGGACCTAGTTAATGAATTGTTTGAAGAGAATGACATTGAATGTGTGTTGGGACATAAAATGAAATTCGATTCGCTTGAACAATCGTCAGGTGGATGACCCTGAAGTGAAGAAAAAGATTAAATAGAATCCAAATGCTGCTTAATCATTATAAGCCACCGGCTTCAACTCAGACTGATAACAATAACAGCAGTATACAGTTGTCCAAGTTTTAGCTCAAAAACGGATGATTTGATGACGATGACAATAAAAAAAACATGCCTTGGGGATTGAGATTTCTTAAAACCAGACGGAGGACTTTGAAACAGACTTTGAAACGGAACTCCAGGATGATACAAACTAGGAGGAGAGACCTATTCGTGCAGTTACTTCTAGAGAGCTGGTGAAAGGCATTGAAATGAGCATTAAAACTAAAAAAGCTGCAGGTTTTGAACCACCAAAAAAAAGGCATAACTAAGCTCCTTTTCGCTTAAAACACATGCCATCAGCTAGTGTGGGAAGTAGCTGAGGTCGGGTAAGCTAACTACCGAAACTACATCACATCTGCCAAAATTATTCGAAGAAATTTTGCCAAGAAAACTCTTTGATACCACCTCATTAATTCGGATTCAAAAATAGGCACTGAACTATTGACCAGGTTCACAGAGTAACGGACATAATAGAAAGAACCTCAGAAGACAAGAAAACTTGTTTTGCAATTTTAAACTCAAGTCTACTCAATAGTGACCTCTATCAGAAACGGGTTCAAACTACCTAACAGGTTTGGATATTGGATACTCTATGTGCTATGTCTTTGATTTAAAAAATCTTATTAAACACAAATTTACTATTTGGAGGAGAGAACTGGACAGATTGAAGCCATGGAGATGAAATGTCTCCAGGAGAGTGTAGAAGTAAGAAGAATCGACAGGACAAGGAACGAAGATATAAGAAAAAAAAACACTATTTGGAATCAACGAAGAAAATCTTGGCCACTTAGTCCGTATGTATGGTAATCGGCAGAGGTAAAGAAAGTTTGAGAAGCAATGGACGAATGGAAAAATCAAAATAGGAAGGCCCAAAAACACCTGAAACAACAGCGTTGAAAAAATATTAAGGGAAGCTGGAGAAAATTGGTACTCGACCAAGCAACTAGCCCGAGGTAGAAACACTTGAATGCTCTTTCAGAGACAAATATAGAGGCAACATCGGCACAAGTGACTGTATGGAATGGCATTAACGTCAGAAGGACACAATTTAAGCCAAAACAAAGAAAAATTTCGTGCCCTTGAATCTAACTTGTACTTTGGAACCGCACAGCCCAAAAGAGAGCCGTCACCGAAATCAAAAAACCCAAATGGTCCTGGATTGGACATACCTACGGCAACCAAATAACTACGTCGTGAGACAGTCTCTTCGCTGGAACCCGCAAGGTAGCCGACGCCCTGGAGCTCCAGCTAAAACTTCTACGGCCAACAACTTTTCGTTCTTCAAGACAAAGACCCCCGCACACCTCAGGGTTGGTGAATGAATAGCTGCTTAATGCTCTAAGACAAGTGAAATATCCTACTCAGTGCTAAGCCTTAGCGCCATTGAGGCTTTATCGGGCTATCTGGACAAAAAAATCCACCAGCATGCAGTAAAAATCAACTGAAAGCCGTTTAAATGGACGAATTGACAAAGATTGACCCAGAAACCACCTCTTAGCTAGTTCATTCCATGAAAAAACCTGCTTAAATCTGCCATCTATACGGACACTTTTGGACTCAGTGTATGAAAGAATAACGTATATCGATCTGCTACACAAAACAAATCTACAACTAAATGGTTTATCAAGCCAATAGTGAGACCACTTCCTCTCAGAAATGAATCACAATTTCAACCACTGTCGACCAAATTGGAGGTCATTATAAGCCTTCACGTCTTGTACAACTGAGAAATCCTTTGCTTTACATTGTTTCATTCAAATTTCCATACAATTTCCGCTTGCAGGTTTATTCCTTCTTTTTGAAAGAAAAAATTCCTTACATGGAAACATGCAAGCATTTCCTTGCTATCAAGGAGCGCCACTCTCTATATTTTCCCCATTAGCCGGCCTGAAAACAAGATTTACAACCCCTAACATCCTGCAAAACCCCACAAATGCCCACACACGAAATGTGCCAATAGCGTGTGCGTTGCTAAAAACAAAGATAACGCTTTTTCCAAGGAAGCACAACACTACCACTGAATTTAAGGCAATTTTTCAAACGTTATCCTGATGGCAGATAATTATCTTCGCTTCTATTTATGGCGTGGAAAGTGTAAATTACAAAAAAAAAGACCATCGAGGGCGTACTGATATGGTTTATTTTAAGAAAGCTATTAATTTATAAAAGCGGGGGGGGAGAGTTCAAGAGGAAGGACACTGGAAAAGAAACTCTCCAAATGAACATAGTGGGCAGTGATGTTTGCACAGAAGGACCAAAATAGAATGGTATTTGCTCCTTGTGTCTGTCCTTGGAATGGGAGATACATTTGTCAGAAGGAGCACTCTCCAGAGTACTGGTTTCTGGTTGAATTCAAAGTCGTACCACACGTCTACTTAGTCAACACTGTGTCACACTTCAGTTTAATATTCAATGTCGACAAAGTTGAAATGTGCCAAGGTTGTCGGCGATAAGAACCCTCTGACGCAACAACTGATTTCGCGTCATTTCGCTTAGAAATTACTTCGATAACAGGTGGTAAACAAATATTGAGGCAATAGAGAAGAAAAATATACGACAATGTTGTAAATAGTTGTGTTGACACCTGGAAGGAAGGTGATCCCCTCCACAGTTTGCCAAGGGACAGCGCTTTTCAATCATACTCATATGGAAGCAAACGAAAAAAGGTTCCTTCACATCCTGATTGAAGTCAGCCGTCCGTCACGACCTAAAAAAAAATTATTTTGGACAGTTCAAAGCGTGGCCATGCTAGAGCTATGTGCCAGAGAATGCATTAGAAAACATCAGCAAAGATGTACTTGATATGCTTTTAGACCGTGCAAGCAAATCGCGGTATTGAGTCGGAATGGGACTATTTTGAATAAAATAATTGTTGTTCTCATTTTTTAAAAAGTGTTGTTTACTTTGGAACGCACCTTGTATAGTCAATAAAAACTGAAAATTAAGAAAAAAAAATCTTCGTCACGACTAAACTGCTTTTTACTTGACGAGTAATTTTCGAGATTAGTCCCAATTTTGCAAGAAACCTACAATTCGTTCATTAATTAAAGGCAGTAAAGCAATTTTGAACCCAAAAGACACTAAAAACGCATCAAAATAGCTTGTCTAATTCATAAGCTCGTTCGAGTCATAAAATATTAACAGAGGACGATTTACAAAAAACAAGAGTCGAGTGACTCTTTCCAAAGAACCTTTAAAACGTTAAAAGTCTAACTCACCTCTCTAGTTCTGCCATCGTTCGAACACTGGTCGATCTTGATATTCGCGTCTCATCTTCCTCCTTCAAATCGCCCAGATTGCTTCGCGCTCTAGCACCACTACCACCAACAGTACCATTCACTTCCTCCCCATCGAAATCACTCTCGAAATGCGTCCTCTCACTGCCACCACTCGACGAAGAACTAACCATACTTCCACCAATCACCGCAGCTGGCTTCTTCGTAAAACTCCTTCGAATGCTCTGAAAACTTTGTCTCAGAAACGATTCACGTTTAATATTTCCAGACACTGGTAGTGACTTGGGACGACGCATTTTCCCACCGCGAACACTCTTCTTCCTTAGCAGCGACTCATCACAATCCGATTCTGTTCCCGATTTCGTTTTCACTTTAGATGACTTTTTGCTGTCATACATCAACAGCTGACGGATCTCGTCGAGATCTGTCACTTCACCGTGCTTTCCATTGTGGATCTTATTACAACTACTGGACTTTGACGTTTTGTCGATGAAACTGTATGACTTAATGAGATACAAGTTACTCTTGTTTTTCACCAGATCTAGCTCACTCTTGGACTTGGACAGACTCTCAACACTGGGGCTCAACGGCATTTTGCTTGTTGCACTTTTCACTGATGATCGCGTATTATTTTCACTTCCTTTCCGCGCCATATTTACACAATTTGACATGTGTACACTAATTTTCGAAATTATATGCACAATGATAGAAAAAAAAAAAAAAACAAGACGCACTAGTGTCAGTTACAAATATCGGGTTGTCATCCGCAGATCCATTTTCAGATGCTGTCCCCGACCTATAGTTTGCTGCTCGCGTGTCGTTCGCCGATCGATTCGAGCGGTAAACTGAACGTCGCTATTCTCGTTCACATTTCACTTCGTTCAGCACTCGTGCGTCGTCGTCGGTGTCGTTATGTAATTTTTTGTCAGCCGAAAAAAATATTTTTATCTTCTCTGTTCATAGGTGTATCTATGCACAGCTAATTACCGACGTATAGTCACTACAGACGGAGGAAATAAGAAGATTTGTTTTTAAGTCGAAAGTTTGCTTGCTTGCTGGTCTATCTAATCAGTGGAGGAGGAGTAAAACATTTCTGGACGTGGACTTTGAGAATTGCAATTGGAAGGCGACCCCGACCTGGTGTCAATGAAACACCTGCGCTACGCAATGAGTGAAGGTTCCCCTGGTCTTTATCAGTTCCCAAATCCGTATGAGTAATTAATTTGAAATCAATCATTGACGATGGGGATACAATAGCTATTTGGGACAGTTCAACACTTGTGGCGGTTTCTATTTGGGACACAAAAAAAAACTTTAAAATTTGCAATCAACTGACCGAGTCCCTACCTAAGACTAATGACTCAAAATTTTGTTGTATCTCATGTGACATGATATCTTGGAGAGATAGGGGTACGCACAAGTGTTTTTTGGCCGCCAGGTGCCTGTGCCGGTGCCGGTGCCGGTGACGACGCTGACCTTGTTTTGATCTTTTCTTTTATTTTCTTTTCTTGGCGTCACTTCTGAAGGAGTTATCTGCGTTTCTGTAGACGGATTGAGATCGAAAAGTGAGTAATAGATTGGGAGATTCAAATGGTTTTGAAGATAAGACATGTACGGGGATAGTCTTGATTATATATCGCGAGTGAGATAGACGGTATGTGAATAACCTTTAAAAGGCAAGCATGAGGCCACTATCGTTCGATTTTGTTATACATACTTTGTATGGTAGATAAATTTAGGCATCAGGGAGACTAAGAGATCGACATAGACGATGAACATTACAAAGGAGGCAGGATAAACTAAATGAACGCCATTGGGATGGTAGCGGTATAAAAACCACAGGATCCTACCTCAAAATTAAGAGAGATTCGACGAAGTAGCCTGCACTCAACATCAAACTCCTTTGTGAGCGCCCCAGGAGCCTACCTCAAGACGAAGAAGCCTGCACCCAACATCAAACTCCTGTTTAAACGCCCAAGGAGCCTACCTCATTATTAAGAGAGATTTGACGAAAAAGCCTGCATTCATTTTAAAAACACTGACAGAAAATTACTTTGACGACACGGTCTAGACAGACGATTCTGTCATCAGGCTATGGCTGCAAAGCTTTTAGGGAAAGATTCAGGTGCTTTCTCTATTCAATATTCTAGAGACCTCTAGTATCAGTCTATGCACCTCAAGTAGCTTGTTCTTTTCAAGAGAAGACGGATTTAAGGCAAGGCTTTGATGACCTTCTAAAATCAATACCATTGGGTGAAACAAAATATGTTGGTGGAGAATTGAATGGCCAAATTGGAGAAAGCAGCAGCATGTTCAATGAGCTCCACGGTGGCCTAGGGTATGGCAAATTAAATTCACTGGGTAAGGATATCCTAAACTTTGCAATCTCTCATAACCTGGCTAACCTTACAAAACTGAAAGTACAGAAACTCAGATTGACCTCATTCTAGCTGATCGTAGGTTACTGAGAAGCTTTAATAACTGCAAGTTGATTTCTGGGGAATCAATCACTAACCACCCAGCATCGTCTTTTAGTCTCCGCGCTTACTCTGAAGAAACCCTGGGAAGCGGACATCACGGACAGAACACCCAGAATCAAGTGGCAGTTAGTGTGAAAGAACAGCAAAGCCTGGAAGAAATGTGGTCAAACTTCGAGGACCTTTGCACAACTGAAGCAAAAGCTAAGCTTGGTGTTTCAAAAGGTGGAATCAGCACAAACATCCTACGTGATGGAATGATGAGGTAGCCCAATACCAAGGATAACAGACGAAGAGGTGAAGACAGCTGCACTGAAATGCATAAAAATAAAGCTGAGTCGGGTGGGTTCAACGAAGCTTTTCAGGTTAAAGTAGGTATCCATCAGGGTTCTGCAATAAGTCCAGCTCTCTTCAATCTATTGATCTACTACCTTACCAAGAAAATTCAACAAATCCACAAGTGAAAGGGACATGCAGTTTAACATTGTTTCGGAAAAGACGTATAAAGAACGTCACACATAGGCCGCGAAAAAATACTCTTCTATTGCGAATCGAACTTGCAATCAAAACGCACTAACCACTGACTACGAGCTCACTTATCGTATCTCGCCATTTATAAAATAAAGGAAAAAAAAAACAACTTCGTTCAAAAGCATCACCGCCTAAGTATGCAGCAGCAACAACATGATAATAAACCCTCGCGACTTCCATTAAACAACAAAAAATGCTTAATCACAGCAGCCAACCATTTAGAACATCATCCTATCTATCGTGGATTTTTCGTTTTAATTGTTCGTCGGGCAAATTAATACTGAGTCGCTAATAACACAAAACTGTGATCCAAATGTTAAATATAAGTTTTATGGACTTTTGAGTTGATTTTCGCCGTGTGCGTGTGTGTGGATGTGGATGTAAAAGAGGCGTGTGAGGCCAATCGCATATGTTCTGTGCTCGTAAAACACATGCAAACGATGATTTTATTTATCAGGACCGCAGAATGGGGCGTTTTAAGTGAATTTCTTTCGAAAATAATGTAATAGTGACCTAATTTACGTGCATGTACAATGCACGTCGCTTTTGCTCTCGTAATTAACATGAAAGGTGACTAGACAAGGTTTATCGAATATACTCTATACCCAAGTCGATTGAAGGCAGTTACTCACTACCCCACAACCAAAAAAAAAAGGCGAAACAAAAATGAGCTATACATGACGCCTGATAACAAAGAATTCATGAACAATTACTGAGATTAAGAGCAATCGTCCTCTCGAGATCGGCGTCAAAAATCCCTTCTGTCATCAAAAATTTCAGTGTCCCAATAAGTGCGCCGAATTTAAGTTTCTTTCGCACTGGTGAAAGTGCTCTAAGTCGAGTATTTTATCGACTAGAGCTCCAAGTCGGAGTAGCACAATAGATCTAAAAAGGTCGCAAAGGTTCCGCTTACACCCCTATAACCAATCTAAAATCTAAACGTAAACGTCTACATTTGAAAACAAACTTTTCTGCGTGCGAAAATATAGTTGCTTTTTTTTTAAAGAACCGCAGCTGATTTAAGACTTAATGAGCAAAAAGCCTTTCGGATATAGCTCTAAATTTTAGGTCTCTTCCATTAATATGCGCATCACGTATGATCTGTGAGAGCCTAAGCCCTTTACTGGAGCTAAGCTGTAAGCTAGAGATATGCTAGTCCTTCAGACTAGGTCTACAAATATACTCTTAGGAGATATCTTTCACAAAAAAATAAACTAAACAGACGTCATAAATTTAGTAAAGAGCATCTTATGGGTTAATAAACTCTAAAAACCTGTGTCGCAGGAACTAAAAACTTTGTAAACAACCTGAAGCTGATTGGGCTTCATCCCATTTGCTATTTGCTATACTTAGTCCATTTCACTTCCATCACATCAATAGCACCACTATCAAAAACCCTGATCATAAAGAGGGCGTTTTGTTATTAATAACTGAGATAATTTACCCTGACTTACACCTACTTTTCTAGACTGATGCCTATGTGTGGAAAAATTATCTCCTAATACTCTGACGTAGGATCGAAGTAAAAAAATTATAAAATTCCTCTCTTATCACATTCATTGCCAAAAGCAAAAAAAAAAAAAAAACAGAAATAAATACAAAAAAAACCGCAGACATTTCTGTTAGAATTTTGAAAGAAATTATTAAACAAGCAGATCAAGGCAACGTCGTACAGAGTAGGTCTAAAAATACCTCCCGACTATGGTGGAGTACACAGCGTCTAAGAGAATTATTTCGAATTCAGTGAAAGTAATGCTTTTTTCTCGCCAAATGTCACACTTATTTTTGTGGTCAGAATTTCTGAACTTTCAATAAATAATTGCGTTCACATGATCATCTTCTTACAGAATTAGTAAGAAATTAATTAAAAGACGAAATTAAAAACGCGTGTAAGGTAGAAAAACAATTTAAATAATTAAACAAATATTTTAAAATAACAAAGAACACATCTTGTGGGATTGAAAAGATCGTGCAAATTATATAAAAATACGCGACAAAAATATTTTCTGTTACACAAACAGAGAGACGATGACACGCACGATTTATCACTTAGGGGAGGATTAAGCAAACACGTAACCTTTTATATCTGGATAACTACGCTAAATGTGCAAATAGCAATGATCTACAATGTTTTTGTTTAACTTGAGATTTGCAAGATACCATCAAAGATACTCTGTGTATCCATACAGTTAGCACGGCTTTCTTGAGTCGACAAAAAGATAGATTTATGGAAAATGAAGTGATAATTGTTTTGCCCATAAATAGAATGGAAAGGAACAGAAAGAAAGTGGGTGGAACGAAATAAGGATCCCAGACTCTGGCAGTGTCTTTCAAGCGGAGCTTCTCGCGATTCGGGAGGCTTGCCGCATACTAAAAAATCTCCCAACGTCCAACCTAAATATCGCTATTGATTCGGTCACCATATCTTCAAAACTGGTAGAGCAATGCCGGTCCCAGGACACAGTAACTATGAGCGTAACAAGCGAGCAGACGAGCTGACCAAACGAGGGTCAGCCCTTAACGACTCGCTAGCGGAAAGAGTCAATATTACGATAGGAGTCGTTAACGACAATATACGAATCTTCACTTCTTCCAGCTAGCCAATCTCAGGTTGGCCACGTGGTCTCCTATTGGACAGTGGCATGTAATAATAACATCTACAAGTTATGACGTAAAATTGGGTAAACTTGGGACATACCATAACCCCCCTCCTTATATGAGTATGATCCTTTTTTAAGTAAGAAATAGAGGTCAGTCCCTGAATTTTTTTTTCAGAGGAAATCAGGGTAGATATGACTTTTGGAGTAAATCCTCTCATACACACGAATGTGATAAGGGCCTTGACAATCAACATTTTCGCATTGATATGCGTATATTAACTGTTGGACGAAAATACACATTACAAGTTCGCTATGTGAATAGAAGAAAAAAAAAACATATCAAGCGGAAATGACCAACGAACTGTCTGAAAAGGAAAGTTTTTTTGTCAGTAGCCCAAATACTCAATCGAGATACTTTCAAGATCGGAACAAGAATGGAAACTATTGCCTTAGCACTACGATCCACAAGAATCGTTGATGATGATTATGCGCTGCCACTAAAATACAATGAGAGCCTGGATGGGACGTGTGAGGAGCGAGAAAGCTGTTCGAAACATCAGGCTCCGGGGGAAGACCGGATAGATACCAAGGGTGGTACCAGCTAAGTTCCAAAAGTTCAAAAAGCGGGGATCCAAATATTCTAACCAACTACAGAGGAACCTCTATTAAGAAACAAATTTACAACGAATTTTCAAACAAATTCTATAACAAAAGGGGTTTGTGCGCCACTGGAGATACTCTAGATGAAGGACTAGCAACGCAAAGGGTCTACAGTTAGTTTAGCAATATTGTTCAGAAAAGAGTAAAGTTTTGCATTCATATTGATGACTGTTTGCTATTTTATTTACGACAGAAGACGTACGTTGTACATACGTGGGCACCGTGAAGCGGTGGTTAGTGCATTGGACTACTGCGTGAAAGGTTCGACATTCGGATCCTAGAAAACACCAAAAAGATTCCTCACGATCCCACCACTCCCAATGTTTTAAGAAAGCTTCTCAATTCGCCTTTCGAACATGGATTTAAGCTGTATGTCCCTTCGATATGTGCCAAAAAATTTAACACGCACAACACAAATGGTCGAGGGAAGCTAGAACCTGAGCCACATACGGTCTGTTGTGCCAAATATTTCTTGCTGGAAGACCTATGTACATAACTCCACGAAGGACACATTAGTGGATATTCGACGAAAACTAACCCAAGGACACCACTGCTACGTCAGTTTAGCGAAACAGTTGAGTTCAAGACTCGACTCCTTACTTGGAAGACGACATTCGTGCTCTAAAAAACATTAATGCTGACAGTCCTGCTCTATGGTACCAGGACAGCAGAACAGATTCTGAATACTTTCGAGAGAAAAATTCGTCGAATATTCGGTCCCATATGCAAGGAGGACGAATGGAGCTATACCAAGATGTGGATGTAGTCCGAAAAGTCAAAACACGTTGACTAGACTTCGAGACGACAAAGAAGACCGAACCTCTGTTTTAAGGACCAAACTATTGCGGTGCCAATAGACAATTGAGTAGTAAAACCCTATCCCGAACAACTAAGGAGAATCTAAAAAAGACCTTAAGCATCCCAGTCCTGCTTTATGACGCTGAAGCATGGACACTGTAGAAAGCAAATGAAAATATCCTCGGTCGTTTCGATAGAAAAATTCTTCGTAAGATATTCGGTCCCGATTACGTTGATGGGCTTTGGAGGAAAAAAATTCAACGACCTGGTAAAAATAAAAACTGCTCATCAGTAGCTTAAGATGGCTAGGATGTAGAACGAATGGACATCAATGCTCCCGCCCGCAGAGTCTTCGAATCTAACTCAGAAAGACAGCGCAGTAGAGGACGACCTCGCCTAAGGTGACGCGCAAAAGTAGAAGGTGACCTCAACCAACTTGGTGTGCGCAATTGGAACCTAAGGACCGCGTTTGTTGGTTGAGGGCCACGTTAACCCCGAACTGTAGCACCACCTAAGTAAGTAACTGAAACTACAAAAGATCGCACCTCCTCCAGAACAGTGCCAAATTTTGTTGAGTCAGTATTTCATACTTGCTATGACGAAGATACCCTACAAAAACCACGTCTCAGCTGTCTAATAAAACCACCGAGATACACATTATCAAAGTCCACAAACCTTGTAATTTAATGACTTTATGACCCAAATATTCCATCTTCAGGCATAATCTCTCCTCTTTTTTATAACAACCTGCGATAGATAGCTCTAAAGATACATCAAACTTTACGACCAGAACCTTAAATATTCATTTGCCACACAATGCACACACAGAATCTATCTTAAAAGCCAACCGCCAACAAAAAAGAAAAAAAAAACGTTTTCTCTTTTCCTCTTCTCGTGTCTAACGGAGTGATTTTCCGTTAAAAAAAATTCCAAACCACAAATAAAATATGTTTTTTTCACTTGACCAACGTCAACAAAGTGCTCGCACAACAGTGCTTGGGATACAATTTGTTTGTTTCCAAATTAATAGATATCCAACCACAAACGATGAATAGAACAGCGAAATAGACACAGCACATCAGCGGTTGTTTGGCGTGCTAATTACCGCGTGCAAAAATTATTCAACTTCCAAAACCAAAACCGAATGTATACGGATCTGTCAAGACCTCTCAAGACCGCGAAGTTAGTCAAAAGATAAATAAAACGCAACGCTATCTCACCGCACGACGGCGTCTTTGCGACTAAGAATTTTTTTTAATATTTCTTTCGAGTTCCTCTCACTCTCGTCGACAAGCGCGAGCTCTCATCTACGAATGTACGAAGTAGAGAGCGACAAGGAACACGCAAAAAAAAAAAAAATAAAAACCCAATCCAATCCGATTCGACCGACAAAACCAAACTGAACCGAAAAATCTTTCCGTCGGGGAGTAGATGTGAAAATGTATACAACTTCACTTCTTGATTATTGTAAGCGAACGAGTACATAAATTATGATTAATAATTGAGCAGTGTAATTGCGGTTGGGAGCGACCGACGACGCGACGTGACTGTAAAAGTGTCGCATTT
Source organism: Blera fallax (assembly GCA_946965025.1). Lineage (NCBI taxonomy): Eukaryota > Metazoa > Arthropoda > Insecta > Diptera > Syrphidae > Blera > Blera fallax. Next base: position 2,894,824 of record OX337248.1, read on the forward strand.
GAAAGTTGTTATGTGTCAGAGCTTGTTTTGGTAGCTGGAACTGCTGGAACTTCCTGGTCAAACACCAAAAAAAGTGATGAGGTGTGACGTGTGCGACAAATAAAGTGGAATCCACACACACCCGATGTGCATGTCCCGACATCGTAGTAGAACTAATTGACCTCATTTAGGCAAAAAAATTTCAACGATGGTTGCACGTCTGTGGATGGATTTGATTTCGATTCCGACTAACTACTCGCACAAGTTGGTAAATACGAGATCAGAGGATGAGATACGAGATTACTATCCCAGTTGGGCGGGTAACGAATCTCTCTCTCTCATGGTCTGCTTTTGAATGATAATTATTGATTGAGCACAAAAGCGCTTTGAAGCCACGTGCTGGGATTTATCTAACTCAAGTTCTACATCTCAAAGGGATTAGCTAAAAATAAAACGAAAAGAAACAAACGTCTTTGGAGATGTTGTTTGCAAACGCGGGCGGTTAGTACATACCATCAAATATACGAGTTCTGTCAAGACACCTGGGGGGTAACTTGGTGTTGGATTTCTCAGAAAAATTGGAGCAAAGTTTGAGATGTCAGGTTAATTTAAGGAAACATACAAATGTCACGTGTCAAATGGAATCAGAATGAAACTCAAAACAGTTTTCAGTGAGTCCATAAACATCAGAGGATCTCACAATTGCCATCTACCATCGTTGGACCCACTCCAGAAACTCCGGTTCATCAAGGAAATTGGACTGGAAGTGGTGCTGTAAGTCGACTAGGGCCCCAAGTCGAGGGTGCACAATAGATCTACAAAGATCACAGTGCGCTTACACCCTTAAAATCCCTCTAATCTAATGGAATTCTTAACCATTTCGGTAAATTGGCTTAAAATAGAGAAAACAGAAACAAATTGTTTCAAGAACAGGATCGAACAACAGCGAGGCAACAAATTGCAATAAAAATCTGAAAATAGTGAACGACAACCCCAAGGACTGCATGAAACCAGTACCAACCTTCAGCTAATTTTTGTTTTTTATTGAACTGAGTATAACTTTCACAAAAGAACGCGAAAAGCGGTGAAGAAAGAAGAATAACGAACTCTACAAAAATACTTAAACCAAGTATATGCTGTCAACAAGAAGGGACACACAACATCGAACGTCGCAGTCGGCAGCTTTAACTTTGAGGAAGTAAGGGACTTTGTTCACCTTGGCTCCGCTTTAAATTCTGGAAATAACACCTCAGTAGAAATAAAACGAAGAATAGTTCTTGCCAATCTTTGTTTCTTTAAACTGGGTAGTAAGGCCCTATCCCGAACAGATAAAGAGATTCTTTACACGACTTTTGCCATCCTAGTCGAAAGCGGATGAAAATATCCTCGAAAGAAAAATTCTTCGTAAAATATTTGGCCCCGTTTGCGTTGACGGGATTTGGAAAAGAGGATTCAACGACGAACTTTACAGCCTGAAAACGTAATCGTCCGTAAAAAAAAAAAAAAACTGCTCATCAGTCGCCTAATATGCATGCATGTAGAGTGGATAGAAGGGGACCTTAACCGACTTGCCGTGCGCAACTACAGACCCGCTGACCGGGCTAACAATCAGCTAATTGGTTACATACATAACTACAGAGGAGCTAGTAAAGAAGAAACATTGTGGAGTCCTACGACGATTTTGAAAATCGTCCAATTTGGTTCATGGAAACGTACAATTTGTTTGAAATTAAGAACCGCATTCGCTCTACTATCTGACTGACTGATGTTGCGAAAATCGAGGCATAAGTGAATGTTCGTCTCATAAAAACTAGCAAAATAAGAAAGTAACACGAGAAGCCATACGGGTATTCAAAAACAGGAAAAACTGCTGACAAAACTGGAACACGTGTTGTTAAACAGAAAATAATAATCGTTTAGGATTTAATAGCACCGCTGTCATTGAAACATGTAGTAAAGCACTATAATCACATGTTCATGAGCGAATGTCATCAACTATAAAACTTAACGAGATACTAGATCATGCACGAAACACCTAAAAAAAACTACGAAAAGTAAATCACTTGAATAGACTTTTTTCCAACGCAGTCAAAGTGGGATGGTTTCAACTATTTTCCAACTTAGTCTTTCCCAACCAAAGTGGAATGGTTTTTTAAGAAATTTTACAAAGTCTTACAATCCTATCTTGCTTCCACCTCATCCAGTTTGTTTTGTTTTGAGACCAGCATCTATGTAGACAGAAATACAGAAATACAACAATATACATATTTGGTTCCTAAAAAAAGGCGACTAATACTCAAATTATTAAGCACGACACTACCTATTTGTGAATTCAACAATGAAATCAAGAAGACTGATGTACATACAAAGATCAACGATAAATCTAGTGAAACAATGAGTGTTCTCGATAAGTTTGCATAAATTAAGGCTTCGTTATGAATACAGAACAAAACAGATCTTGTTTCATCCGTCCCGTTCAACAATAGTCACATTGCATACAAAGCGACATACTTAAAAATTAACGTCTCCCATTCGTGCTGTGTGAAGAGGTACAACTTTTAACCCCATGGAAACGGGAGCAACCGATAAAAAGGGAGCAAGTAACACAGTAGCACAAGTAAGTATAACAAATATGCATTTACACTGATGTATAGCAAAGACTACTGCTAGCTAGAGTTGTTACGCCAATAATACTGTATTGATCACCAGCATGAGCGGGAGTCATGAATACAATGTCAAACAGACCCCAAATTGGAGCGATAAATAGGCTATGGTCACTGAGAGTTACCAGAGCTTTTCGCACAACTTCGGGAGATGCAGCCTGACTTATTGCAGGAATAACACAAAATACATACTGGCCAGGGAATCTCAAAGAAAGTATGAGAGCAGTCGCCGCGTAGTTGAAGTGGTGAACGACGAGGAGGCAGCGAGGGACTTAAGGGAATAGCAGCTGCGTTGAAACTTGTTAACCATCGTCTTATCCCTATCACCGAAACTTGGATAAGATGCAAGCATGGGGAAGTAGATTTCTACGTAACAACGACTCCGTACTCTGCAAATACTGCGCAGACACAGCGGAAGATGTGGAGCATATGTTCTTCCAGGCCAAAAGCTCCGAGTGAAGCGACGAAGATGGGTAGGACACATAACACACATAAACATCAGCGTGCCGCCCGTCGAAACTTTGAATTGGACAACGCAGCAGAGAAGGACTCTACCTTGAGAGGGTGTAAGCCACCAAGAAATTCAAAGGAAACAATAGAATCTGAGTTTCCCCAACTACTACACCAAAAGACGAGTTGCTGCCTGGAAATATATGGACCGTGAAGAGTCTGACTGCTTCAAGGATTTGGTTGCCCTTTTTTTAAAAAAAAAAAAAAAAAAACCCTAAGCGGTCATCTCAAGTTAAGTATGCCATTCAAACCATTTCATTAACTGAACATTACAAAGAACAGGCTTTCCCCCGATAGTGTAATAAAAAACTAATCAAAGACAAAGGACATCCTATTTCAACCCAACCAAAAAGTGAAAATATACGCACCTACAGCTAAAAATAAAACACAATATCACTATTTCACCGGAAACATTAATATTTTCCCAAAGTCATAACCGTTCAAAAGAATTTCTTTTTAAAATACATTACTTCTTCGAAGCTATACGCAAAGTCCATCAGAGTCATAAATTTCCACCTAACGCGCCTTCACATGTGTACGAGTATGTACACACATTAACAGGAAACAAATAAAAACAAAACCAATCCAAAACGCTGCTGAACTTGTACTACATAAACTGTTTTTTTTGAAAAAACAAAAAATATTTCAACAAATCTCCGAAACAAATAAAATAGGAATTCAGAGGCAGAAACGCACAAAGACTTTTTAGATTCACCTCTTCTTTGGATCGTTTTACATGAACAAAGAGACAACGAACTATCACTTGTAGATACACAACAAGAAAAATAGACGAGAATACAAAATAAAGCGGAATCAAAAAAGAGCATTAATTCTCAAAAAATGTTAAGATACACCCAACACCCTACCCCGCGAGCGATGTGATTTTTATTATTTTTTTTATACGACCATGTCAATGCCGTTGTTAAATCGATTTCATCTCCTAACACTGAGTCTTAAAAAAAAAAGAAAAACTCTATAAAAGCGAGCCTGGTACTTATCGATGGCAGGGGTGATAATCACCCCCTTGAGGCGAGTATCATTTGAAGGCATTTGTCTTTCGGAGAAATCAAGCAACAGATTTTCTCAACAAGGCTGACCTTGTTCTTGAAATTGTGAATTCAAAATGCATATGTGTTTTTAAAGTGACTTTTGAGCACTCACCTAATGTCTTTGAATCTAGCATCATCGGATAATTTTGCAGAATGACAAAGTGGTGATCTGAAATGAAAAAAAGAGAACAATTTGGTTAATTGCTTGAATACGGAAGTTTTTTTGAAAGTATTTTCAGTTTGTGTTGAATGTAATGAGCAATTCAATTAATTTTCCATTGATAATCGACGAATGCTAATTAGATAGAGGAGTATAGAGAAACTTGGATGCCGATGGGGTCATCAGCGGCGCTTAAAGGGTTATCAATGAAGTTATTGATTGAGATTGTGGATGCACGACTGATGTGGACAAGTAAAACAGACAAGTCAGCAGATAAATTATTGTTAAAGTTTTGAAACTATTTCCATTCAACATAAACGATGACAACTACAACTTCTATTCACCTAACCAAAACGAAGTGAGGATGTCAATATCCAAGATTAAATCCAACAGAGCTGCTGAACCTAATGGCCTACCGGCCGAGTAGTTCAAAGCAGCTTGAAATGACTTAGTAGAGAGCACACATCAACTCATTTGCAAGATTTCGTCCGGCAATCTATGCCTAATGAATGGAATCTCAGCATCGTTTGCCCGTATTGTATTGAGTATTAAGACGGAAGCTACCAAAATGGGTTTAGCGGTAAATGGAAGCAAAACCAAGTGCATCCTTTCAACAAGAAGGGACACACAACATCGACCAATTGGACAGAACGTCACTGTCTACCTTGACTTTGTTACAAATTCTGACGATAACACCTCAACTAAAAAAACGAAAAATAACTATTGCCAATCGTTGTTTCCTTAGACTGAACTAAACTTTAGACCGAACAGCTTAGCAGATTTTATACAAGACCCTTATCATCCCAGTCCTGCTTTATGGCGCGGAAGCATGGACTTCATCGAAAGCGAATGAAAATTCCTTGGTCGTTTCGGGAGGAAAAAAATTTCGGACCGGTTGCGTTGATGGGCTTTGGAGGAAAAGATCCAATGATGGGTGTACAGCGACATCAAAAAACTGCGCATGAGTCACCTAAGTTGGCTTGAACATGTAGAGCACACAGACACCAATGCATCGGCTTCTAACTGGAGAGACTTGTTGGTTGAGGCGCATGTTCAGCATTGCTCTTCTCCTTTCTACTTACCTCTCCACAAGTGCAAGTGAAAATTCCCCATATGTGGAAACGAAACCTGCTTAAAATAGATACCAGTTTGGCTAAATTCAAAAGTCATCTACCTCAAAAAGCGATTTCCGACAACTGCACAAGAAAATGATCGATTATATGTATTAGTCCAAAAAATTTGTGTACACGGATGGATCATTTATGGATGAAAATACCTCATATGCAGTTGTAGAATTGCTGAACACAGGTGTAGCCCGAAACTACATTGTAGGGGTATCAAAAGAGCGATTGAAATTGCCCATAGCTGCCCCTTAACTTGCCCTGACAACCTTGGTATATTGGATGGGTTCAGGAGTGCATCCAAGGAATGTCCCTCATGGGAGGCCATCGGGAGAAATCTTATCAACAATATTACACCAGCCTGGGTACTTGGACACACGAGAATCAAAGTAAATGAAGTTGCAGACTTAGCAGCAAAAGAAACATCAAACTTCCCCTAGATAACTGAAGCATCAAACCTTTATCAACTCACGCGGCATTCTTAGAATTGTAAGAAATATAGGAAAAGAGAAAAAGTTTCCTCAGAATGTATCACTCGCAAAATAATCGAATAAAGTACAACAGCGAATTCGAAGACATAAGGTGAAAGTAAGGCAAGAGTGCATCAAGCTTTTCCGCATGAGAGTGGGAAAGGCACTATTCAACACTAAACATCTGTTCAACCGGAGTACACAAGAGGAATGTGGAGAATCCAGTACTCTATCGGTCCAACACATACTAGTGGAATGTCCAAAATCAAGTCAGCCATTAGATCAGCAATCCGAAGTCGCACAGAAACTAGCCGATCTCCTTAACCCAGCTGGGAAACAATCGATGAATAATATTTAAATTGCTACATCATTGCATAGGCCCGCGGTCCGAATGCCTACCTAATAAGCTTCTTTACAAATATATAATCAAACATGGATTGCCATTGCAAACAGTGAACGACTAGAAACGATAGAAAACATCTCTAATAATCATCGCACAGCCAAATAACTTAAAAGCATTGCTTCCAGTTCGGTGGAAATGAACACGTAATACTATTTCTTTTTTGCTTCTCACAATTTTTAGAACGTTGACAGTGAAACGTCATAGAAACATTCATCGTACCATGCTTAATTAGATTATTTTCGAAGCGGACATACCAGGAAATTCAACCCTAAATGCACCACACACTAGATGCCTCCCCCATTTTCCATTTAATCATAATTAAGTCATATTCGTTCGAATATGTCACACTTTGAGGGTAATTCTGAGACATGTACGTCAGTTATCTAAACGGATTACAACCATTTGCATGTGTATTAAGGGAAATATGAGGAATTTTGTAGCCAACAAATTGAGTGAAAGTTGGGGTCCGAGGGAACTGAAGGGTTTTCATCATAAGAATCGCAAATGTCTAGTACAACAAAGGCAACATAGTATCTGGGAGATGGTCTTCCTGAAACAGTCGATGATAAATCAGGTTGAGGATCAAAACGATCGCGCACAAAACTGCAAGAGAATATATTCAAACAGAATCACACACTGAAGCTGAGACAAACCAGAAAAAACACGACGCTAGGTATCAATGTATCAATGCGACTAGGAGAAAGTATTGCCTCTGTAAAGAAGCCCTTTCTTGGTGAAAAACACCTTTACGCCATCAGTGAGCTCGGGAGAATCTCGATCGTCATTTAAGCAAAATTATCTTCGCATACAAGTCTATTTCTTGTCATAAAAGGATGTGCTATTTCTTCAACGCCCTCTCTACGGGACCAACAAACTGAATTAGGAGCTCCAGGAAAGAACAAATGGCATCATTACCATCCAATTGAAAATATGAGGGCTCAATGAAGCTTCAAATACATAAAAAATCGTCATTTTCCATAACCTAATCGATATAAGCCAATTTTTTGGACTTGTAATGCAGGCAGCCACTCCAAAGTAGTCTAATCGGCAGGCTCTCAGTGGTAATTTTCCCCATTTCAATCAAACAGAACGATTTAGAAGCATGTTCTTGTTAACATCTGATCCTTTAAAATAACTGCATTCGACGGACCAACCAACTACAACCTGTCCTAACACTTGCAACATCAGAAAGTGATATGAAGTGAACGGACAGATTGCCAGTTGCATTCAAAGCGCATTACATGGGCTTTACTGGTATCGCATCGGTTTCATGTTCTAGAGATCCCTTAACCAAATTGCTTCTTCAAAAGAGAGATCCATCAAAAAATCAATTCGATACCACAAGCCACAGGTGGCTCCGAAAGATTTTTCCCAAAAGCAAAGAAATTTCGCACCAATTGACACGATCGCCCGACAAACAAGATACAGATTCTTAGCTAATTTTGAGTCCCCAAAGTTAAAAAACATAAAAATATAAATAAAAACATTCAATAGAAACAAATATTAGTTAATATTTATCAATTTTTCATTACATTTTGCAATAAATTAACTTTTCTTTTCCACCACAACCAATTGCAAAAACAGCAGCCATGATGGATTTATATATGTAAATTTTTTGCATAAAATTAAATTGAATATTTTCTGCACTTACCGGAGCAATGAGGTGCAAATTTTAACATTTTCAGCTGAGGAATTATTTAATTAATCACAGTTTCACATAATTTCTAAGAACTTTTCACTACCTTTCACTATTTATCACATTTTATTTCACAGAACACAATTTAACTAAATATTTCACACACAAATTCAAAATGACAACTGACATGACAGAACATGACGTTTGACCATTTGAATTTTCAAATGTTTCTGCATAAAAATTCAAATGTGGTGTAACGTATTTTTTTAAAAGAGAATCGGTTGTACATGTTTCTTTTGATTGAATATTTAGGCTCATAAGCCAATATTGGTGTAAAAATATTGGCTCGTAACCTCAAGCTGGGTTCAAATAATCTCAGCTCTACCTGTATATCGAATGAACCAGCGGGTTGTGCTATTAAAAGGACAAACGAATGTAGTGATAAGGTTTCCATGGAATATTTATGAAGGGTACGAAGTATATCAGACGGGGACATCATATTTTAGTTAAAATTCGAAGCCTAAGCATTCAAAGTACAGAAGTACATATGAAAATCAAATGTCAATGGCTTGTGAACAGATATTCTGGAGGGAATCGAGGGGAAAGATGAAAGGATGAAAGTCATGTACGAGTATTGCGTTCCTTCTGCTTGTAAGAATGTAGGCAATTTCGATTTGATCTGAAGCATTAATAAGAAAATAAATGGAAAAGATTCGTGGAATCAAAGTTGCAGGCAGAAGGATGCTGAACTAAGATTTCTGTGTTCTGTAGCTCCCATTTCGTGAAGAGACAATATATGAGTGTCGTTTTTTTTATGTTTTTCACCAAAGGACTATAAACGAAAAGGTATCATTTTTAAATTTCAAAGGATATCGTTTTTAAATTTCAAAGCAGGAAAATGTGGAAATGATGATGAAGTGATTGCTCCACTTTAATAAAATGTTCAAGGTTGAGCTTGTCGATGTGGAGCTCTTCGAGTTTTCATTTTTCAGAAACCATTGATTCTGAATCACTGATAGTGTGAAAGTCAATGCTTCACTCATCATACGATAAATGTCTCAAGCTTCACATACGACTGCGATCTGTTATGCAATAATCGTGCTCTGATTGTATGAAAGGAGTCTTAAGGTGATCCCAACCTACCATGAAAGGAAATGTTTGTCAGAATTCGGTTGGAAAGTAGAATGACAAAAGTTTGCCGACCTTCCGCCAGAAATGTATTCTTTCCTTTATTATATTCGGTTCATGACACGTCCATACATGGATGAGCCGAATCATAACTCTCTAATTCAATCACGTACGAATGCACATACATACACCGTGAATCAGTAAGTTACACATTTAGAGACAGAACACCAAAACAAGAAAAGAACCCTGTGAACCCCCCTAAAAGGTTTAAGTGGCAATTGTCCTAAAGGGAGGCAAAAACAAAACACAATTTTGACAGTTTATGTAAGAAATGCTGCGATTAGCGATAACTTAGGAGCAGAATTGGATGGGTCAGCTCTGTTGCGAACTTTCTAATCGTCTTTAGATGAAAAAAGTACTCAAATCTGACCTGACATTCGGTAGTTTCTCCAGGTTAGGTTTGAAGTGTGCAACCTCACTTAGACCAGTAAGATCCATTGTATTACCACAGGATCAACATCTCCGAAGAGCTTCCCGTTAAACCAGGAAAAACTAGTGATGAAGCGCTGGAGGCTACTAATGCTTCCATTAGTCAATTCGCCAAGGTTGTTGAAGAAGTGGACTCCTTAATGCAGTTTCCTACGACCGGAGAGAGCTTGGCTTGTACAAAGAAGACGAAGTATGGTTTCTTCCTCTTTTCATCCATGCAGCTTCTGCAGAAGGTGTTTACGAAAAGGCTGAGCCTGGCGGCGTGCCTACCGATAATACAGTGTCCTGTGACGACACCTACTATTGTGGAAATTACCTCCCTCTTCTGTCTAATAAGACAGTTGCAGCGTTTTTGATCCACTTTAGGCCAGACCTGCCTGGAGATGAAGCAGGCAGTACCATTGGTAAGGTTAGAGCTTGAGTAGCAATTTAACCATAGCTATAGGCATACCAGATTCGCCTTATCTGGTTGATAGGCTTGTCACTAGAAAGTCTCTGTGGACCGGCACCCCAATGAGGTGGATATTAAATTGTTTAGCTACATTATTAAGAGGCAGGCGACAATTTAGGTTGGTGAGCTAAAGCCGACGAAATTTTATCGAGGTTTGGCTATCAGTAGAAGTGATGATATCTCGCTTAGATATCATATGGCCTTTATCGCCATAATCTCCGCCTGGAGGACGCTACAATGATTTGGGAGGCAGGAGGATATTTTACGGTTGTAATAATTGAAGAATACACCCCTTGATTCTGTTTGAGATCCAAAAACATTATCAACTCAACTAGACCCAAAAAAAAGACAGAAAAACATTGCTAATATCGAAATCCAAAAATAACCAAATGCCCACACAAGTTCCACAAGTGGAGAGCTCCCAATGGCCAATATTCCCCTAACGACACAACGCAATAAAATATATGAAACTACCAAATGGGTATCACGTGCCATACGCCGAAAATTCATCATCGAAGCTGATATTTATCGATCTGTGATAAAATTTTTGACAAATGCCAAATTCTTTGGCGAAAAACTTACGAGTATTGCACAACTTGAACTTCACAAACTACTTCAAGTGGGGGATAGTGTTGCCTCTTCTAGCATTTTTTCTGTAACAGCTAAGGTTTTTCTCCCTCATTTCTCTCTCCCACTGAATTCTCATATTCATTGACAAGAAAAAAAGAAAAGAAAAGAAAATGTCCTTACATCCCTATGCTGGTTGTTGTGACGTAACCTGGTAATGACATACATATTTTTTCTCCTTTCCAGGTGGCTACACATTTGCCAACCGATGCAACAAAAAAAATAGGGTGTGTTCACTATTTGTTATTCCTCGTTAGAATGAGATTTTGTTTATCATTTGTCACAAAAAATTCGCCAAGAAACCATAAAAAAAAGGAGTCAAGGATGTGAAATCGATAACAATATCGAAGAATGAGATGGGAAGGTACATCTCCTGATTTTCGCGAAGTCTATTAATCAATAAAATTTATCTATAGATGAACTTGATAGTCATTCAACTGGAACACCGCCCTTTGGTACATAAAATTTTGGGTGTCACTAACTATTTTCTTAAATCATGTTTTTTTTTAAAAAACAAAATACGACTTTACACTCACCTACTGTTCTGTAAAAATCCAAATGTACGTAGAAAAATAAACAAAATTGCTCACACTGCGTCCTTTACGCAACAAAAGTGCTCTCACTCAGGGAAGACAATCATTTCTTTTTGAAAATGACGAATTTAAAAACTGTTTTGTTCTTTTAATTCCAGTATTGTCACATATTCTTTTCTTTTTTTTCTGGAATTTTTTTCAAAATAAAATCATTCACACAGAAAACTTGGAGAGGAAAAGCGAAAACCTAAACTAAGTTAAAAACTACTAAACTGTGTTTTCGAAAATTCGACGCGTGTATACTACCGGATCGCAGTGGAAGAGAACCGTGAATGTTGACGAGCTATGCGCTCTCTCCTTATTATGTAGGGGCATCTTATTTTCTGGCAAAAACAACCCTTGTTGAACATGGCCAAGAACACTGCTGATACCCGGTTTCTTTTTTTTCGCTCGCTATCCACATAACTGCGTATTTCGTAAGAAATATTTTTATCCTACAAACGAGAGGGTGGCTGGGCGTCTAGGCTGTTGGTACTTGGTAGTAGAAAGCCTCTAAGGGGTTTTTGAAAACTCTCTGTAGAGAGAAGGAGAAAAGTTCTCATTACGTAGATGGGAAGATTTAATTTTTTGGGGATATTTTCCTTTCGCGAGAATTGTTTGTGAAATTCAAAGGCATGCGCAGAATTTTGTGTGGGTAGGATTTATGTAGTGCGAATTTTTTGTTATTCTTCGAAATTCGAACTTTCATTCATATTAGGAGTGGATAGTGTAGAGAGAATCTGTATGCTATTGGGGGGATTTTTTTTGCAGGGAGACGCAATTACAACTGTGATACTTGATGTTTAAGTATTCCATGGAGAAACATTAAGTCTCTATCAAGTTCTATTGAGCAGTTCTCAAGGTCTGCTTGCAAAGTTCAGTTGGGCGTCATTTGTATTTAAAAACAGAATTAAGTCAATAATATGGATTTTATTTGCATATATGAATGTGAGATGAACCTTTTGTCTTGTCTACTGCGTAACATGTTATGCAAACTCTTCGGATGAGGATTCCAGGATGGTAGGACACATGAATGATTTAACCAGCCCTGGGATAGAAAGTTTTAATACTGAGTGCCGACGTAGAACGACTTGTAGATTTAGATGTAGAAAGTGCTTTATATTTTGCTGCACAAAGTGCTTTATATTTTGCTGTGTGCTTCTTGAAAGTGACGCATTACTATCCAGAAGGGTTTTAAAAGACGGTACAAAAAGCATTTTAATGCTAGGGGTGATAGCAAGAAGTCCTCAAAGCAGATATTAGAAAACACAACAACCGATCTGAATAAACAAAAAGCGTAGGACATGGCACTCGCAGCGTCACAATAACTTCATTTATGTACCTGACAAAACCATGATAAAAAAAAGTGGGAGCCTTCGAAATTTGGTTGTATACCTAGAAGGATACTGCGTATCTCGTGGGTGGATAGGATTCCTCAGAAGAATGAGATGCAAAAGAGAGCTGTTATTACAAATAAAAAGACGGAATAAAGAGAACACAGGCCATGTACTGCGGCAAATACAACCTACTCCACGTTATCATTCAAGGAGCGTTAAAGAGAAGAGGATCAGCAGGAGGTCAAAGACTAACAATGGCTTAATCGCTCAATACCAGATATACTAAGAGACGTCAAAGATAAACAGAAAACTAAAACGATTATTTTCAACTTCCGAATAGGAGAGGAACCTTAGGAAGAAAAATGGACCGGACTCTGAAGATAACTAAATTAGATATGGCATACACACGACCTGATTTAGCACACGAGGAGGCTAGACACGACCTATTTTCGTCGGGCGGTGAGATTACTCAGCCATCTGACGACACGAAGAGAATTCAACAAGTTTTCATCAAAGGGCAAGGCACCTTAGGTTAGGTTAGGTTAGGTACATGAATAGGAGAGTGGAAGAGATGCACCATGTTACAACTAGGTCAATACAGACCCATTGTGATACCCAGAGGGGATAGATGTCCCTTGCCCATTGGTTAACCCTAGTTCTACAGATATTGATCTAGGTCACGGAAGAAGTGTCGCCCAAGATTTAAATCTAAGGTGAGTTAGACCTGGACAGTGACAGAGAAAGTGGGTTGTATCCTCATTGACTTCCTCAGTTCCACATCTACGACACTAGTCTTCTTCCACTAGACTTAGTTCTCATGTGGTACCGCAGAGTGTTATGCCCCTATCAGGGTAGAAAGATTATTTTGTATAATCCTGTCGGGCCTACTCTTATCGAAACAAGGCCATGTATTTCTTTGGGTCAAACAAGTGTCTAGGGAGGTCCATCTGCCTCCAGCCTCAGTGTGCAAGGCGGGATGAACAGGCAAGGCACCTTACATTTGGCCAAATTGGGGTGACTGCCTGACTAAATTAACTCAGCTTCAACGGAAATAAAGCAAAGCCTACGAAACAAACGCTGTCTTTAAATATAAGCGAAGACTACTACTTAAATGTCCTTAAAATGTTGACTTCAGTTCAAAATACGCTTTCTACGTCTTTCTTCTAGTTTATCAAATTAAAATTTCAGTGAATTTAGCTCGAAAACAACGCACCGAAATGGTCCAAACTGTTTGACCTAGACCCTATCCCACATCTTTTAACAACATTCAAACCGGGCGTGGCACTGGACAAATTTCGGAAAACAAATTACCACCAAGAGAAATAAAATTGCGAACTAAAAACAAAGATTCGGATCCTTTCTATTGATGTTTAGAATTTCAGGGACACACCTATAGACGCTGTAGATTCCCTTCATTCATTTCCATTGACAACATCTCATTTTGTTTTGTTTTTATTAACAAAAACAAGAGATACACAGTACAAAGACTCGAGGCTTCCCAGCAATGCCACACACTATGCAAAATAAAATAAGAACCTATCCCTCCCTCACCACTCTAGAACAAAAGCCGAACAGAACAACAATAGAACGTCAAGGACAAACGAACAAAATTCTTGTGGGTGCGCGCTCGTTAGACAAAACGTAAAAAAACATTCCTTGTTAACCACGACGCAAAGTAGCTTAATTTCCATTATTATTTCCACAAAGCTCTGCATGGTTCGTCAAAGCCCACCGGTAGAAGGAATCCCTTTTTACAGAATGATGTCACTAACACATTAAGCAAATTAGAATTTGTGACATATATGATATATCTCAACTCCAACCCCACTCACTCGCTTACCTTCTTCTTGCCTTAATCCCAACGGAGGCTGATGTAACATTCAGCGTCTGGCGAACCAATGAATTAAGCGCTCCAGCTTGTTGTATCGCTGAACTGTGCAGATCTCTACTCCAGCCTGGGTCGGTGTAGCATCGAGGACGAGGATAGGTAGAGCTGCCGCTGCCATCTGCACGTGGAAACATCTATTAGTACACACAACACAGAACACACACACAGTAGACAGAGCTACTATTGGAAGACGAAACCTTGATTCCGGAGATCCACCGAGCGTGATCGAATTTTGCAGGGCGACTCTGTCTCCTCAGGACTATCATTCACTTTCAAGTAATCCATTTACGAGTTAATGGCACCAAATTGTACAACACACCACTTCGTTAGACTATCAGGCAGAGACACAAACAACTCACGCGACCTAGTGTCAATGTGAGCAGTCCGGGTTTAGTATATCGAAATAGAAAATCAATTTTACCGTTTTGTTATTTAACATTTGAAAGACGAAAGGCGTTTTGTCGACTTGGTTGCTATTTTTCTTTTACTTTGTAGCATTTTTTTGCCATTCGTTCTCTCGTTCTCACACTCCCACCGGCGATTTTTGCTGTCTATTGTCAGCTTAGGAATGTAAATGTAAACAAGCACAAGTGGCTGTGTGTCAAGAACTCACCGAAAGCTGTTCCTCGCCCGGCTATTCATAGAAATGTAAAAATCTTATTGTTGGGTTTTCACAACATGATGATGTGGATAACCTCTATTTAGAGAGGCATAGAAGGTGGTGCGGTGCCTATTGGGTGCCAGATTGTCGCAGTCCGTCCTCCTTTTTCAAAAAGTTCCATCAATCGATATTGGTTTAGGAAACTGGAAGTTATGAGAGTTTTTAATGGAGCTGCATATGTGCAATTGGATTTTTTTTCCCAATATCTGCTGCCTGACATTATGTATGCGACTGATGCAGTTGCCAAATTGAGTTCGTTTTGTTGACCCGGCATGTTGCAGCCATTACGTGTGTGTTTTACAACCCTATTTAGGTGGTGGAGACATCTTTTTCAATTTCGCCGGCTTTTACATTTGATTAATGAAGAAGTGCAAAGCCAAAGAGACACCGGTGCTGTAATTTAAGAAAAAGAAAGAATGAAATGGTATGAGGGCAAACGTGAGTAAGTTGCTTCAAATTGATGGATTTTATGACCATTTAATACTCGAGTATTGAATGGTATTATGTTTATGTATTTCTTTGTTTGTTTTTCAGGTCCAGTTCAAAAGTCACGATTCGTAGCGCTGATAAACTGAGAAATGGACGTCCAAACTGCCCTGTCGTATGTCATAGTATTCTAGAAATCTGTAAGAATGAATCCCACTGTTTCCAAAAAGCTCTACAACAAAAGAATAACAGTCACTGCGTTACACAAATGATATATACGCTACTACGGCAATTAGAGATCAGGCGAAGAGTTACTCTTGAATTGAACAAAATACCAAGACCATGCTGTCAACACCCAATGAAGCATTTGCCAGCCACCAAAACTATTCGACAGTAGCTACAGATAATCAGAGTAAACTTGAAATCCAAAAAAAAAGTAGAAATTTGGCAAAGAGTGCCTCTAGACTAAACAACTGCTACTACCATGTAAAGAAACATCAATAAAAATGCTCTGCGAATCGGTTATTCTAACATAACTCGAGACCATAAGCAAGACACCTGAGCAGGAAAGTGGAATAAAGGAGAAGGTACCAAAGGCAAACTCTGATTTCGAACATGCTGATAAATTGTGGAGGGGATGTTGGTAGGACGCATATCGGGACAGATTTCGAAGGCATGGAAAAATTGTGTTTCTTTCAGAAGGAGTCCCCAAGAGATGACAAATTTACACAAATTATTTCGAATATTCATAGAGAAACGGCCTTTCTGGGCCTAAAGCTTTATGATTTGTGTGACTACTACTTTGCGCCAGAGAATGGGTAAATGCCACACAAAATCTTCTAGAAAAATCGTAGTGGGGTAGCAGCGATACTGCTGCGACTAACAAAGAATATAAATCTCATGTTGAGGTACCAAATATCGAGGCCAAGACAAGCTACAAGAAAACCACTACCTCCTACGACCGTATATTGTTCTAACATTCGAAATTCCTTAAGGGATCAATCGAAAAGCTTATTACTTTTTAAAAATCGTATAAACTAATCACAAATGATCAGCAGTGGTAAACACCACATCACCTGCCATCAAGGTGTCAGCTTGTCAGCACCTAAATTTAAACCAAATCACTCGCTACTGTCTTCCAAATTCGTCGCAAACTTTCTACCGTTCGTTTTGTTTTCGTTTTCTTTTTTTGCGTTCCATTTTGAATGACGACTAACAAATATTTATCGCCACTTCACCTGCTATTCATTGATTTCGAGAAAGCTTTCGATAGCGTCAACAGGGAATTTATTCCTCGGCTACGCTGGCGGACCAGTAGCGATGCAGTTAAGGGGAGGGCTATGATCCCTATAATCCTGATCATAACCTCGCCGGAAAAAAGAAAAGGAAGAAGATTACGCTGACGAGGTATCGACAGGATTATGGACTTCCACCAAATGAGAATAAAAGTGGAGAGGGAGACTAACGTCGTAAGGCTAAAAATTAACTCGGCAAAAACAAAGTTACTCAGCCATGATAGTAATTTTCTCGCTATCGCAAAAGTGAAGTCTGCAGAAGAAGCAATACTATCAGCTTAAACACCAAGCTAAAGCCTGTTTCGCTCCAATGGTGAGTCCGTGCTGTTATATGGGTGCAGCACGTGGAAAGTGACCGACATTATCACAAAAAATGGAACGAAGTCCTCTTACTCAAGCTGGCAAAACTGGCGATCGCCCTAGACATACGTACGTAGCGCAGAACGGTTGCAAAGGAGTTTTGAGCTTTGGGAATGAGTTGGAGTTGAAGTGCGTTGCAGAAGTCCGAACACGATGCCGCGCAGGCGTACAATAGAGCAGGCGTACAGGAGGAGGAGGCGCGTTTGCGTAATAGAGCACCTAAAACCCACAAGGGGATACAGCATATAACTAAGTACTGACAAACACATTAGTTTCGCTTGATTTAATAACATAACTCACTTTATTTTCTCTTTGTTCTTTTACTTTTTTTTAAATAACATTATTAAATTTAAATTTACTTTAATATACATATACGAGGTAATATCCGCTATTTAATAACGTAATTCTTTTGTTGTTTTGCTTTCTTTAAAATATAACTACAATTTCTCTACTTAACGAATATCATTTTGAAAATTGGCAATGAAAGTTGTTTTATAAACAAATTACAAAGAAAATAAAATAAAAATACTTCGTAGAGGCATAACTCCGCTGGTAGCAGCTTAATTAGAACAAGACTGGAAGAAGATTGTTGCAGACGACGTGTTAAGAGTGTAGATAAAGAAACGTGCACTGTTATCGGAAGGAGTATAGGAAGAATCGTTTTCCTTTTATACTCCATCAATTGGTGTAATCGAAACCGAGGAATAGGTTGCACCATCGACGGTGGTGTTCGCCCATCATACCCTCGGACTTTTTCAACGCCGACAGAAATGCATTCGACGAGTAGTCATACTTGGAGAGCTTCGACAGCGGTTGCTGGTAGAAATCACTTGTGCTGTTCAGCTTTACGCAATGGTCTACGATAAATTTCAGCACCGCACGGCGGTGATTCTCGAATGACTCTCGGGGGCCAAACATATTCTTCTGATCATCACAAAGTTTTATATCATACGCAGCTAGATTGCAGCAGAAGAGGAACGATTTCAGTTTCTCCTCACCGATTGCTTGCAAATCACTGCCCGGTAAAAGTGTGCCTACAATATCTTCAGCCGAACGCACTCCGTTTATAAGATAAAAATTTATAAGGTCTTTTATGTAGGTTAGATTACTAGTCATCTCGTCAGTGTCGTAGTAGCTATGTTCGAAAAGTTTATACAGCACCACCTGTCGATAGTGGTAGCAACTGTAATCGCTAATATGCTTCCGCATGAATTTCTCTGTCAGCATTATCTCGGTTTTGAGGAGATGCGGCGCCTTCTGCAACACCCATTGCCGATGAGACCACGCGTGATAGTTGCTCGAACTCTTGTCGGCACAGCGGTCGCAGATTCCAATCTCGAAGGACCAGTCAATTGATTCGATACCTAAAATAAAAAAGAACAGCAGATGAGCTTTGATGAACCTTGGTGATACTTGGTGATTCTTACTTTCGAAGGAGAACAACCACCGACGATAGGCGAAGGCTTCGCTTGATTTCGGCTTCTTGGTCAGTATCAGTCCGGAGTACTGGAACTCTTTGTGCACCTTCAGCTTGTTCTTCTGGATTAGCTGGCGACGAATGTGCCAGAACGACGTCACATCGGGATTGATAAGCAACGCTACGTTAACGTACTTAATGATTGAATCATTGTAGAGATATCGATTGGAGAGTTTCAACGAAATGATGGTTTTGTGCGCATAATCGTAGACATGCTTTGCACACCACGATTCAAGGCCGAGATTATGATCCACATGGATGACGGGAGATTTATTTTGATTCAAAATTGTCGGGATTATTTCGAAGGATGATCTGGAAGAGCAAGCAGATACAGATGGTGGATGAATTAAGCTTTCTTATGGTGATGATGAATGAATACCTTAACTTAGACAGCAGTCATTCATTTCTTCACTGATTTGTGCTTTCTCATTTTATTCTCTCACATGAAACATGAAATCCACTCAAAATTCACTCAGAAAATATCGACACTTGATGACTACGACCGTAGAACGAGATCAGAGAAACCCGAAATCATTGAAAAATGGCGCGATATATTGCGGGGACTAGACAGAGCCTAAGTACACACCACGGCGGAAGATCAAAGACTGTAAATGAAGATTTTCTACCTTAAGGAGCACGAAACTTTTTGTCTTTTAAAAATGGAAAAGCTTTTCTCAGAAAATCAGTTTATCGATCTTATTTAGGTTTCTAAAGCTATGCAGGATATGTGTTATCCTGCAGCGAATACTTTCTCCCCTTGGACGTTAGTCTCACGGAACTATTTAGTGATATGATCAAGACAAGTAAGTCTGTTTGTGAAATTCTGATATCCTCTTTTTTGAGGATTAACCATGTAGTTTGCGCCTTTCCCGACTTTTTGCTGTGATTCTTATTAGTTTCATTGGTGCGCTCCTCCTTCATCCCCGTCGCTTGGATTCATTTTAATTTAACGCTCAACAACGAACAGGCAGGCTTTCGAGCTGGGTCCTCCTGCATTGCGTCGAGAACAGATCTGTGCTACATTTGCTGTTCATTAATTTCGAGAAGGCCTTCGACAGCTTGAACCGATGCTATATGGCGAACCTTGTGCAGTAGGGGTATAGCAGAAAAACCTGTCGCTTTTCACGTCTTACACTACGGTAAGGTGTCAGAGGAATTTGAAGTTCGCAGCAGGATACGACAAAGATGCATTCTTTCGCCACTGGTATTTCTTGTAGCAATCAGTGATGTAATTAGAGCAACCCTGTCTGGAGAAAGACTATCACATCATAGCTCAAATTATCACACAGGATAATGAATCTGCATCAGATGGCCTATAACTTGGAGTCAGAGGCGAGCAAAGTAGGGCAAAAGGGAAAAGGGCCTTTGCACTTTAATTTTACAACAAAACACCAGCGCCGCTCAACTCAACATTGGCGGACAGTAAATTGAGAAAGTAAGCAGCTATCTATATTTAGGAAGTATGGCCTTAGAAGATGGTGCTTGCGAACTGGATGTGGACAGCAGAATTCGTAAAGCAAAGGCTTCGTTTGGTATACTGTCTAAAATCTTGAAAAACAATGTTTTCAGCACAAAAATCAAGCTGAGACTGCTCCGATCAACGTGGAAACGGTGCTACTTTATGACTGTAGTACCTGGAAAGTTACCAACACCGTCACAAGGAAGTCGAAAACCTTCATAAATAGATGTCTTCGCAACGAATTGTCTTAGTTTGCAATCAGCGCTTGTTATAATCCTCGACTTAATTCTCACTCAATTTTCAATTTTTTTCTAGATGATTCCTCTTTCATTTCAAAGGGCCTGTCCGATCAACGACCAGGCAGACTTCTAACCCTTTCAGATGCCACACCGGATTCTTATATCTAGACTTATTTGCCTGGGTCTCCAAACGAGAGCTATTGTTGTCGACAACCATTTGGGGAAAAGAAATAAGTTACGCGTTACAAAGCCAATTTCGTTCCCTTTTTTTCAGCGCATTCCTGGAGGTCCATTTACTGTCTTTTTTTAAGTCTATCATTCGATTTTTTGTAATTTCCAGTACTCGAGCTGTTCGGAATATGGCATTGAAGTCAACAGCTAAATCCTAATGTTTACTTAGACTTCAGTTTGTAGTCGTTAAGGAAGAAGTATTTCATTGAAGCTCTTGCGTTGAGCAGAAGGTTAGCTAGACGATAGTCAATGCACGTGATTCAACTTCCCTTTCAGCCTATAAGTTCAGTAGCTCTAGGATATCAATCTTAACGGTTTCAAAGCAGAGGAGGGGCCAGCATTCAACGACTACTACCAAATGTTAAACTGTTGGACAACACTGAATAGACAAGGATAAGACACTTGTTAATGAGAAGAAAAATCGTAGGAATACTATTATAATACCTTAGCACTGTCTGATTGGAAAGCATACAAGAAAGAGAGAGAACCGCCCTACAATTCCTGCAGAAGACAACTATGAGAAGCGTTGCAAAGGTTCTATGCCGATGCAAGATTCTACAAGGCAACAAGGTACCAATACAGCCTTCTTTTGTGTATAAAAATCTCACGGTAAATGGTTGCGAAGGATAAAGGATCCAGTTTCTAATGGTATCGCTATTGATTTAGAATCGATATTTCTGGTAAATCGTCTCTGAGTTCCCAACCGAATTCAGGAGGAACTTAAATGATCTACTTTCCCATCGAGAGATCTTGTTACAAATCTCAACCTTAAATATTCAGGGAGATTTCCAGCGCAAATCTATGACTAATCGTCTTTGCGTACTGGGAAACGGAAAGAAGGATCCATCAAAGCATGGGATTAGAAACGTCGATTCATACGCTGCTTTTGTATCGTAAGCCACCTCGCCTCCATTCACATCACCTCCATTCGTTAAATGCACCGAAATAAACAATCTTTCACCCTACTTTCACCTACTCCCACACCAAACCACCATTTGCAGACTATCTGCCGCTTTGGCATAAAAACTTTTCCGTCAGCTCTTGCAGAATTCGTCGCAAATACACAGCCGTGTGCCATGAAAGTGAAACAGCAAAACAAAATAAAGATAAAAATAAGTCCCATGCAATCCCACTCCCACCACTACCAACACAATTCATACAACCACCCGCCGCGACCCATCAGCCAAACACCAAAACTGAGAACCAACAAAAACACGGTGCAGCGGAAAAACGGAAAAAAACGGGAAAAAAAAAGTGCAACGCACATTGCAGCCTTATGCTCGTCTCCATCAGAAACTAGGCTACTTCCACACTAAATGCCCACTTCCTTCCCATCCTCCGCTTACGGTCGATGGATGGCTGGATGAAGGAAATGGAAAACAACCGATACACACAACCAAACCATACAACACGACAAAACGCAATTAAACAATTGAACTTACAAGTCCGAGTCCTTGAGAAAAACTGCATTAATATCGTTGATGATTTTCTCGCACAGTACTTCGTTTTCATTGTCCATTTTCCAAGCGTTCTGATACTCTCTTCCTCCTCTCGCTTCAAATAGGGCACCGACAATTTGCTTCTTGCGTGTGGAGTTCTTCTCTTCGCGCTTACTGCACACAAATAATTAACATTGCTACCACTTATGCGTATATTAGGGATGCAGCAACGACGATTGCACGTTAGAAATAATTAAAAAATTTAATCACAGATCACTATTAGTTTTTTGCACCACATAAACAGTGTGAGAGAAACGTGTATGCTGCACCACCATCACCGTTTGGGGGAAGAAAATAAAACAAAAAAGAGAAATGAAAGGAAAATCAAAACCACTTGGAGAAATGTCAAAAATGGCAGCAAACTGTGACAGTAGAGTGAAAATTGCGTGGGGAGCATGCTTATTCCAAGGCGATTACACTACGTTAGTTACGGTATTGAAGAGTTGAATGCGATTGAATGGGATTTGAACGGTAGGGGAATACGTATTTCTTTGAAAAATTAAACGCAGAGAAGCCGTGGTGGAGGTGCTTTAATTCCTTTAATAAAACTAAATAAAAGGAAAGAGCAGACGTCCAGCAGCAAATACCCTGCATCCTAAGATTCCATGTGTGAAAAAATATAACACGCACAACACAAATGGTCGCGAAAAGCTAGGCCCTGGGCCACGTACGGTTTGTTGTATTTGTGTTTGTACCTTAAGAATTTGATGATTATTCAGTCAGTAAGTTAGTTGTTGCAAGCGAGACACTTTCGACAAATTGCTTGCCTTAGGAATTCACAAAACTAAAAGTTTTCGACACAAAATGAAGTTTAACAATATGATGTACGTATGTATGTACGTAATGCGATATGTCTCAGATATTAGAAATTGATCACATACTCATAGGGACACAGCGCAATGCTAGAAACACTCGTAAGCAACTGCATAAACTCGACTAACTAAGCCCATAGCCGACTTTCATTCTCAAGAAAGAATGGGCTTCAGACGCCGTCAGCTGTGAGCTCACATCTGAATATGCATACAAGGGAAAGTAGACAAACTCTATCGTACAAAACTTAGGGCATAAGTCGAATACGCTACAAAAACAAAACTTGTTGGCGTTTTCTGGGATTCGAGCCTCCCGCTCAATATACGCTAGCAAATAAACCTTCACGAGATGCCTCCTCCACTCTGCCTATGATTTTATGACTATCAAAGGTAAACCATCCTTCTGTCCCACAAATCCTTCTTTCCATCCTATCAACGTTTTTTCATTAAGAATCGCTCCATGTGTGTCACTTTGTTTGTCAGTCATTTAATTTTTCTCCTTGTGTCATCCTTTTTCTCTTTTTGAAGAGTGTACAACAATTTCCTTCACTTTCAATCTCCATCTTCTTACATAACGCAACGCAAACAATTGTCAATTGATCTACATACTACCCAGCTGATTGATTTGTTGTGAAAGTCAGGCCCCAGAAAGGAAAAGAATAAAAAATTCTCAGTACAAAAGAAATCTCAGAAATTATACAATAAATACAAATTATTTCGTTCAACAATGGCAACTAAAGTGGTCGCCACCGCGACAGTTCGTGCGCTGAAAGGCAGGAAACTGTTGCCAACACGAGCAGCACTTACATTGGTAAATTTTACGATTGTTACGAGTCTCTGCTGTTTTTTCACATTATTAGTCAATTTTTTCTTTATTTATAGACCCCCTCCGCTGTACAACGCATAAAGGAATTGCTCTCCCAAGAACCTGAATATGTAAGTCGCAATGATAGATCAGAATCGTTGATGAAAACCTTATTAAATTTTCGTCTCTTCTCAGACTGGTCTCAAAGTTGGAGTCCGACAACGTGGTTGTAACGGTCTATCGTACACGCTCGACTATGCCAAAGAGAAGGGTAAGATAAACCGCAATATCGTTGAGAAGATTTAAATCATTTAAAAGGGATCTTTCATTGCAGACAAGTTGGATGAAGAAGTCGTTCAGGATGGTGTAAAAGTTTTCATCGATAAGAAGGCTCAATTGTCGTTGTTAGGTAAGAAAATGTTACTGGGCTGATGTGTGAACAGTTGTATATAAACAAGAAAAGGATAATCTCCTACGATGATGTCAATACTTCAGAGCGCCGTGTAGAAACTAAACTTACAGGCGTTACGTAAGCAATTTCTTGCCGAAGTTGCTGAAAAAGGGAATTATTGAAAGAAAAGGGTATCGTTGGTCCTTCACCAGTGTTGTAGTTATTGGAACCTACCACATTGAGCTGAGTTAGCATGCGAAATAGTTGCCTACGTTCTTTTCCAATTTTGCTACAACAAGATTTCTGAGAATTTCTAACAGACATCTGACAGAATTTGTTTGGTTTACTTGCCATATGGAGAGTCATGCCACAAACGGTTGTCCCTATCTTAGGAAGGCCTAACGCAATCTGAGGTCCCAAGCAATTCTCCTCTCACTCTAGCAATCTCGAAGAAAATTCCATTCTCCACGATCCCAGTGTCTTAGAACTCAAGCAAGAAATTAAATTAGGTTAACCTTGCTCCCAAATTAAAAATGCCTGTACTTGATCTCCTATGCGTACAACCGATGAAGGATGAACTAAGACAATTACCCTAAAATGACCAAAAACTGTGCGACGAGACCGAGGGCACCCGTGAACAAGATGCGTACGCCTCCTCTCAGAGGAGGTCAAGTAGTAGACAACGACGAATCGATTCAAAACTAAATCAAAAATATTTTCCACCTCCGCTAAAAAAGAATAATACAACCTTAGATAGGAGTTTAGTCAGACGGACGTCTAAATTTATTCGACTCGCATAAGGCGCGCTATATGTAACTAGTGAATCGTTTTAGTCCTCGTGAAGGACCTTTCTTTTTCAAACCCAGTTATTCTAGTCTTTGGTAGAATACATTCAGCGCTCTTTGCAGTCATCAACTGTGGTCATTGCTATTGCTCATGTTAGGCCGCGAGGAAGAAAAATGAGAGAAAACGTGTCATGGAATCGATTAGCGTCGTTCGACTGAGCTTGGATACAATACATGTGATAATCTCACTGCCAAAGGAATGGTTCTGGGGTGGAAAAATCAAGACTTGGCAAGTGGGTGTGAAAGAATCACTATCACTATCTCTCTGTGTCTCTGTTCCATAATTTGAAGCAACTTATTATGATCAAGGACAAAGTAACTGTGCAACTTACCCGCATTTTTCTTGCACTGCTTTCGTTGCATAATTTTTCGTTAACGTCGTCTCTTGCAACTGAGTGTGGAAACTATTTCCTTGTTACTTCATGAATATGAGAAGCAATGAATACGACTATTCACAACGCACATACATCAAATTCCATTTTCTTTGCTTTCCATTTAACACTTTGCTTTTCTCATTGCAGGAACCGAAATGGACTATGTGGAGAACAAGCTCTCCAGCGAATTCGTATTCAACAATCCAAACATCAAGGGCACATGTGGATGCGGCGAATCGTTTAGTTTTTAATGGGGGAGCACTCGAATCAAATGAAGTATTCTTAGCCCTTTTTCGACGTTTCACTTAGCTTAGCTTAGCTTAATACTAGATCACTATTGAAATTATAAATTAAACGAAAAATATTTAGGACGTGCGGCAGAGCACATTTTGTTGATGTTATTAAATTAATTCGAAAGAAACTGAAAGATTTAAGCAAAATATACAAAGGTCTGCTGATTATGGCTGTGTTTCTTTGATTTCCTGTTTTATTTTCAGCTCTCTGTGCTTGTGTTTGCTTTTTTTAGATTTGGAGGACTTGTGGTTGGCTCTGCTTCGACTCCTTGAACGTTTTTTCTTATTTTTTGTCGAAGAACTTTTGTGTTTCTCTTTCCTGCGATTTGTAGGTCTCGTTGGGCTTGAACTTTCAGAACGTCGGTTGTCTCTGGTTGTGCTTCGGCTTTTCATATCCTTGCTGCTACATTTTCTGTCTCTACTTGGAGTTCTCACATCTCTGCTTTGCTGCACTATGTCTGTATTTCGACTTCTTCTCTCTTTAAATCGACTTCTTCTCTCTTTACTTCGACTTTCTCTCTCTCTACTTCGACTCGTCATGTCTCGACTGCAACTTCTTGGCCTCCTGCGAAGGTATGACGTCTGCGGCTTTTCTCTATTTCTACTTTTACTTCTTCTTCGGCGCCTTTCAACATCTTCATCTCTATACCTCCGATGCCCACGTACTTCTGGTGTCGATGGCTTAGGATTGAAGTACTGTGCTAGAGCCTGCATCTGCAGATGGACTAGATTGCGAACTTCCTCAATATGCGTCGGCTTACTTGTTCGATACTTTCTTTGCAGCTTTTTATCCTTTTTCTTGGCTTTGGCTACAATTTCAGCGAAGGTCATATCATTACCGTTTTGGTCGTCATTGGAGACCCTGTAGAAAGGATCAACATAAAAATAGGAAATAATCTGAGGCGATAAGGACTTACGAGACTTTCAGCTCAGGTTCAGAAATCTTTCCAGTGTTGTAGATGACATGGTCGTAGAGTTCCCGCTTCTGTTCTCTAGTAAAATTCAATTGTATGTCGGAGAACTTTTTCGGAATTGAAACGTTGTCGGTTTTAAGAATTTCTTTGAGATGATCTTTATCTGAAATGAGACAATGGGGCTAAGGAGGTTAGACAGACTTCTAGATTAAAAAGAGAACCCTAGGACTACAGCAGACTAGAAATAAGAATAAAGTCGAGATTTTAACGGCGAAACGAAGAGCTAGGAAAAGCGCCGACACCGACTCCACCCGGTTATTGCTAAAACAGTTTAATATGGCATCTAACTGACCTCAATATGTACCACTGAACCGAACGAAAAATATTCTGGAATAACGTTGCAAGTAGGAAAAAGACTGGATAAGCCAACATACATGAGAAATCGCAAACAAAAGGAGAGCAGCAAAGTAAAGCAGCTGCAACAACAATCTGTGTCAACTGTTAGGAGGAGGAGGAGCATGTAGAACTCTATGTCACTGTCCTGTAAAAGCGGGGTTTAGATAGAAGATATTGGGATCCTCAACGACACCGTGTCTAACACACCTCAGAAAGAAATGAGTCGGTGACAAATTGGAATTTGGTGGACGTACAAGACGCCTTCCCGATCACTACACGATATAATGCGCAATTTTATAGCCAAAAACGGATACCAACTGAAGATCTTTTCGCACATCAAGGAAAGTGTCAATAAAATAGTGAAGTTAGTAGCAGAGTACGAATACCTACATCGATCTGGTTAGCAGACTATGTATTGAAAAACGATCGACTCCTCGAACTAAAGAATAAAATAAAAATTGGAAGCAAAGATAAAACTGACAATTTGCTAGAGATGTAAACTCTAAGTAAACCATATGCTGACTTGAAGCTACAACGGGCTGCTCCAACCCTCAGCAAACATATACGTTTCTCTGTAAAATTCCTTCTTCTCAAGCACATTAGGTGGATGCCACTTGACCTATGTAAACACCGCACTTTGGCGAAGTAAACTGCAAAAAATACACGTATGCAATTTGAAATCCTTACCAATGACAACAGAATGCATGCAATCAAAGCTTCCCGGTAGCAATGGATCATCCTTATCCTCTTTTTGTTCCTTCGCCAAACTCACCGAGCAAGTCTTTTCCTTGAATAGCATCATAAAAAAAATTGCGCATTTTATTTATTTTGTCTAAATAAACTTATATGAAGGTCAAGTTTGTTTATATGCGCACATCAAAGGGGACAACAAAATCCTTGACCTCGTATCGTCGCCCTCCACTTACCTCGAGGGTGACCTCTTCAGTCCAATCAAGCGCAGAAAGTATGTTTTTTAAACGATTTTTACATGATGCAATGTATTCATCTAGTTCTGAGACCATTTTCTGCCGCTCTAAATCCATTTGATTGCTTAAAATTTTATACAAAAACAAGAGTAAAATGAAAAATAAGGAGGATCTCGTTCCAAGCCGGTAAAATATTCCTGTTATTTGTGCGCAATCACAATGGGATCCAAGCAGTTGTCTGTCACCGTGAATCATATGCACTGACAGTTGTAAGCAAAAGTTGACTACTGTCGAAATGGTGAAGGAAAATATTTTGCCCTTTCTAGTGTTTTTTTTTTATAAAACCATTTCCATAAGAATAATTCCAACTAAAGGATAAACAAAAGCAAACGATTGAAATTAGATTTATAGAAATATTTCTTTCACTTGAAAAATATTAATTAATTGCACGGGGGACAAGTCGTGCAATCAGGAAGAAATACAATATCAGCTGTCACTTTTTGTTGTGAAAAATTTTCCTACTAGCCTGAGTCGCATAAATAAACCAGCTTCGTTAAAAACATTCCAAAATATGAGCATTAATTGGATTAAAATTACCGAGAGGTAAGTTTCCTAGATCTGAATTTATTTTCACTAAAAATAACTACTTTTCGTTTCCTTAGAGCTCGTGAGGGCATCAAAATCATCAATTCTCTCAACTACGATGTCTTCTGCACAGTACTCGACTACGTCCATCGCAATATGAGCCCCAGTGAAGATCATGACGAGCCTGAAAACGCCCTCGAAGAGCTGGAAAAACTTGTCGGAGTACCGCGTGCCGATTTTCTCCTTCTAATCAAGACTTTCTCTTACATTCTCAAACGAACTTCTACCTTCATCATAAAACCAACAAAACTCCAAATGGAACTTCGTGATAAACTCAAATTAAACGAAGACAAAGTAGATGCCATCATCAAACTATGGATTAAAAACACTAAACCAATCCTAGACAACCTTCAAGAGGGCAAATACGAATCCAATGAAATCGAAGATGTCGCCTGGAAGTTGAACGTCCAAATCTCCTCGCATTGCCAGCAAAAAGAAAAGACAGCACTTGCTGTCCTTCAACTAAAGACAGTCGCTGGCGAGGACATCAATTGGGAGATGAATCACGATGAACTGCTCAATCTCTATAATCAATTTGAGGGAATCCAAAACGAATTGGACGCCATGCGAAGTGGCAAATAAGAAAAAAACAACAAATCAACTTTAAAATGTTTATTATATCTCTCCCCATTCCACCCCCATCTTTCATTCATAGAAAAATTCATTTAAATTGCATCAATCATCAATATATCACTTAATTTCGCCTTCTCTCTCTCTCATCGAATTGTTATTATTTCGTTTTTATAATTTGTAATCACATTACGAAGCTTAAAAAAATATTAATCAGTTTTTTTTGTTTTATTTAACATTTTAACAAATGTATTCTTGCTACCGCGGTTACGATTAGTGGCTTAGTAAAACTGTAATAACTGTATCGTGTGTGTAATTGTTCCTCTAGTAGAATCTTTCTCTCTATTTCTATTGTAATGTGCATGTATATATTATATAAATTTGTTTCCTTAGCGAATAAATAAGACACAGTCATAATATATATACAAAATATTAATGATAATAATAAAATAATAATGTAATCAGATAATTTGTTGTTTAAGTTGCGGTTGTTTTGTGGAAAAAACCGCATAATTCAGATGCTTTTAGGTCTCGAAATGCTTGTAAATTGCCGTAACATAGCTCATCACTTGTGTCCAGTCGGGGCGCTCTATTTGACACATGTCGTTGATGTTCTGAAAATAAAAAGGAAATCAAACATTCAGTGTGACATGACGTATGTTTTTGCTGGTGTAGTATTGTTTAAATGATACCAATACGGTAGAGTCGGTGTGGTAGGTTTTTTTTATATAAAAAGAGCAACTAAAGCTCAGACTCTTGACATTGCAAAAAGTCATCCAAAAGATCCCATGCATAGTGACGTGAAGTAGACACATTGAGGCCAGAGTACTAATCGACGCCTTCTGGTAGTCGAGAAGGAACTATTCTACACCTAGCAACTCGTTAGTGGAATTGTTTGAGAAAAGTACCAGAACATGTTGGTCCCTAACAATTCTTCAGCGGATGACTGTAGAATCTGATAGGGAACAATATTTAAATAAGTAGACTTCGCCATATGAGGAGCAGACTACTCGCTTATTCTCTATCAAAGAGTACAAGAACAGTAGAACTAGAACCTCACAACCGAAAGGAGAACATAATTCACCAGAACACTGCGATTCAAACAAAATTTGGATTCGCCATATGATAAGCAGATTACTTGGAGAGCTAGAGGATCTATTGAAGAACGGTCGAACTGGAACCTCGCAGCGTGAGATGAGCAAAAGGTTGTTCCACCAGAACGCTACAATGCAAATAAAATTTTGATTCGCATAGACGCTAACGAATCCACAACATTGCAGAATACTCACTGAATCTAAACTGAAACCTTTTCTACAAAAAAAAAAAAAAAAAAAAAAAAAAAAAAATCAAGAAATTCTGCCTAAGTTTACTCACCAAAGTTGTCGGAATCCCCACCGATTCTGCCGCCGCAAACGCCAACGAAAAGTTCCGTCTCTTATTCGCCTGACTCAACGTATCATAGGGAATCTTATCCGGCAAGTAGGAATGTAAAATTGCACAAAACGCCAACCCATCATTCCACGACGAGCTAAAGTTCGTTATATCAATATTTCTATAGCCGACTGTCTTGTTTTGACACCACTTCAACAGAGCATTCCTCTTGGATCCACCGTTCTTTACTAGCATATTCAGTGGATCCTTACGTTCGCCTGCCGTGAGAAATCTACTGCTACTCTCTGTCCGGGAGATGATGAATTGGTCTTTCTTCTCAACGCCACTACCACCATTACCGACTCCACCGCCGACACCGCCACCAACTCCTCCACTTAGCAGTGATGACTTTGAGACATTGTTAATACTATTAAAATGCATGCTACTGGGCGCAATGGTTGGCTGCTGTTGCTCCCGCAACGGACCTTTGGTACTGCTGCTCGTGGTGGTATTTGTAGTTGCTGCTGTCGTTGTCGACGTGGTGGTCGCACTGAGACCAGCCGCTGGTTGTATGCGGATCTGAAATGAGAACTGATTTTTATCCTGCTATTGGAAAGCATGACAGTGGTTGGACTTACATTCTCTGACCAGTCAGTTGGAATGTTAGTGTTTGTCACTTGGGTGAGATCAGAAATCGCACTGTTCAGACTCGATGTGGAACTGTAGCGGGATTCTGATTCCTCGGATTTGGTCTGAAAATAAACAAAGTTGCAGTAAGACATTTACCAGGCTGCTGCAAACAAAACCTCCTTTCTAATGAATGCAAATTATGTGTAAGAGCGGAAGCAGTTGGCTAAACCCTAATAGTCGCTCTATCTTAAGTCCAGCGAGGCAGATCGAATTATCGACTACGTGCAACTACAACGGAATCTCACACATGGATTAGTGCAGATCTCGAGGCGGTTGGTTGGCCTGAATATTAGATCTGCAAGTCTAACTAAATAGAAGTGCGAATCTGCATACAGCTAAACGATGAATTTCTGAAGCTTTGCTCTTCAAAAAAAATTCCTTCGCATTGCCACTTTAGCTCTGGAATTTCTTTTGAGCATAAGAAGAGGAATGTCACAGTTTGTGTCAGAACTGTGCCCGCATCTACACACGTTCACTGTGCGACCTCAATCAACTAGAAGTGCAGAACTGAAGGCACATAGCTGAGCAGTAAGCTTGTTCTCTAAGCCTTATGTTCGGCCCCGCTTAACACTATCTTCATAAGTTTTAGGTGTTAATTGCAACCGCTGGCCCTAGCCCAACCTCCACTAGAACACTTACTTGTTTATTATTCTCGATGGTCTCGATAAGGGTCTTCACCGACAAACGTGAGTCTTGCTTCGACAGTGCGATTTTACTTCGTCGCGAAGCCATCTCCTGTTGAACAGTTGTCAAGAGCGACTGTTGAGTCGTATCTGTCGATGAAATTTCTACAAAGAAAACCAAATTTCAATCCCTACTCCACCTACGGACTCCAATTATACTAACGTTTGGTAAGTTTCTCAACCTGCTGCTCCAGCATTCGAATCTTCTCACGTTGCGTCTTATTATCCAGTACCAATTGCTCGCGCGCACATAACGCTTCAGTCTTAAAATCATTTGCCACACGCACAGTCATCAACAAATCCGATTGGAATTGTTGCCATTCTTCAGCCTACAATGGAACATATCAAAGAAAATTTCTTCACAACTTTTTTCAGGTCCTATGTACATACCTCTTGTTTTCTCATCTTAATTTCTTTCTGCAACTGTTCTTCCTTATCACCCAACTTTCGTTCAGCATCACCCAAGTGCTTCTGTGTTTCACTGAGTAGATTCTGCAACTGTGCCTTATCCTCCAGGTGACACTTGCACTGCACTTGCAACTCTGCTGTGCTATCCTGCAACTGCTGGTAATCTGCATTTAGTTTGTCTTTCTCCTGTTGCAGCGTCTCGTATCTGTACTCTAGGTGAGACAAAGCACACTTGGCATTATTCTTCGCCACCTTGACCTCTTCTGTCACACCCGATAGCTGATCCTTTAGCTTTCTAATCTCATTCTGACTACGAGACAGTTGTTCTTGCAACGATGCTACCCTCACCTCCAACTGATCCTTCTCCTTGCGTGCTGCATCTAAAAGATCGGTCAAATCAGTCTTCTCACCTCGGGCCAAGTCCTGCTCGAGTTCTTCGATCTTAGCTCGTGCATTCTCCAACAACGTAGTCAGTCGACTAATTTCTATGCTTTTCTGTGATGATTCTTCTTTGGCTTGTTGTAGTTCACTTTCGATTTGCTTCCGCTCTGCATTAGCTGCATCTACCGTCGAATCCAGGAGGCAAATCCGCTCTCTAAAGCGACTATTATCATTGCTAGCACACTCCACCGATTGACGCAACTCATTCAGCTCTGAATTCAATTCCTCTTGCTTGATCAGAATGGTCTCTCGTTCCTCTTGCGAGTTTTTAATCAAATCCAAGAGTTTCTTCTCTCGTTCGCTGGTACCCACCTCATGTTGATTGGATTCACGCAGCAGCAACTCCTGTAGGGTTGTGATTTGAGTTCGGGATTCTTTGAGTTTCTCCGTCTGGCGGCAGAGCGATTGAAACAGAACATCTTTCTCGTCTGCCAACCGCTCGTTGTCCGATTGCAGTTCGGTTAGTTGAGTCTGTAAATCCGCCAACTCTTGGATTGTAGCCTGAAGCTCTTCATTCGTTGAGTAATGCGTCTCCTCCATCTGACAGATTACATTTTTTTTTTTTTTTTTTTTAAATAAACAAATGACGGCAACAACTGTAACAAACCTGAATTATTTTATCCTGCAAACAGGCTACTGATATTTCACTGGACGATGAATTCTTATCCCAATCTGGTGTAACGCAC
Organism: Blera fallax; assembly: GCA_946965025.1. NCBI lineage: Eukaryota > Metazoa > Arthropoda > Insecta > Diptera > Syrphidae > Blera > Blera fallax. The sequence continues at coordinate 2,928,201 of OX337248.1, forward strand.
GGCGTTCCATCATTTTCGTTGACCTAGGAAATGAAAAATTTAATCTCAAAGAGAACGAAGGAAGAGAGGAGATTCGTTCACTTACATTGGGCAACGCAATAGATGCTGGTGCGGAACTGTGCAACCGCTGAGAATCTTGAATTATCTGGTGCTTTTCCGCATCAGACAGGGGTGAGTTCACAACGTCCCGCAAACGATTACGTAAAGATTCGTTTTCATATTTAAGCTTTTGAATTTCCATGTTACTCTTTTCTTGTAAATTCTGTTCAGAAAGGAATACAGAGAGAGAGAGAGAGATCAATAAAAACAACAAAATTCATTTTTTTTTTCTTCGTATTTTCTATTTTCTTGTCGTGTCCAATGCTATTTTTGTTAGAAAGATCCCGCAATCGAATTATTTATTTATTGTGTTCGCTTCGTTCATTGTGGTTTTACGATTGATTTCATTTCTGAGTTCTAACGGGGTAAAATTGTAGAAATGCACACACACAGAGAGCTGTCGAGAGGGAGAGAAAGACCCTGAATATGGACCATATTTACCACAAGTCTATTGGACAGGTGATTCAAAGGCGGGTGTTAGTGGAGTAGGAAATCAGATCTAGAAAGGGAATGAATAGGCGAATGATTCTTAGTAGATATGACACAGGCAAGCATTGCAGCAGATGACTAAAGAAACTCGGATTGAATCGAGGAAGCAATTTGCATCTCCAAATCCAAGGTTGTTTCAGTAGAACCTTGCGATGTCCGATATTTCAAGTGCTGACTGTCTAGACAAATGAGGAGCAGCCACCTCATTCATACAAACTTACATACTGAAGTAGCGATTGGCTTCAACGCATCATGGAGTAAAAAAATAAAGGCTGAACCGGTGCGCGGGGCGGGGCGGTGCAAGACTTTAACCCAACTTTTTCATGCATCCTCATCGAAACTACTCGTACAACCAACCAGCTAAATAGGGAAAAACAATGCAGCAATCGTCTGGCATTGACGATCAGACTATGATAAGAATTTGAAACAGAGTACAACAATGAACTCTAGGTATTCGAGTTGACTGAAGTTTTCTGTGCATCAACCGCAGTTTTGTCCCGATTTGCGAATGTTTATAGTTAGGGACCTCATTAGGAAGCAGGCTACACCTAAAGTTTGAAGATACTTCCTAAAGGGATATCATCATCACAATTCCATATAATGCCACTCTGCAAGCTGTATACTAAAATTAATTTTACGTGCTACACTACATATGTCAACAACCATATCTATAAGCACACAAAAGAAGCACGAAATCATGTGCTTTAAGACGAAATACAATTTCTTGATAAATTATCTTAGCTTTTGTGGAAACGTCCATCATTTTCATATCATTTTAATTTTCTTGAAAATGTTTCTTTCAATGTAGATTAAGTCACGTTCGTGAAGCACACCTATCGCGAACATTTATGAAGAAAACACAAGTTGATAGATTACACCGATTAGTGATGAGCGGATAGAAAAAAAAAACTATTGTCTGCAAGTATTTCTTTCATGTTCTCCATTACATACAAAGAACTGCCCTCGTGAAAGCTTTTAAAAACGCAGTAAAATGAGTGGGTTATGATCCATACAATCCTGATCAAAACTTCGCCGAAGAAAAGGAAAAGAAGATAGCAAATTCAAGCTGAGTTTAGCCAAAGAGCACCAAGTCAGTGCAACTGGTTCTTCAAAAGAGAAAAGCTTTACACCGCTCTCCCAGCTCAGAGAGCTCTTCTGCTTCTCATTTTATGCACATTTCATCATTTTTTCGAAGAAAATAATAATTGGCTCTGGAAGTGAATGATCTGCTGAGAGCGAAGAGATATTTTTCAAATATTTTTTACAGCGTGCCTCAAACGATGTTCTGATCTAAACAGTACACCCAGAAGCAGACTTCAAAGTAGAAGCGCGTCCAAAGCATGCTACACGTTTATATAAATTGAAACTAGGAGCAGGTGGCATACAACGATATATTTGGTTTAAACAATTGTGATGGAAACAACTGTAAGCATTTCACATACTAGTGGCGTTCTAGCGAAGGAATTGGGCTGCAAAACATGCACTTTCAGTATGGAATAAGGAAGTTCCTAGACATCAAATTCATTCACTTTTAGATTTCATATCCCGATCAAGGGACAGATGAAAAATCAACCATGTTGTGCTCAGTCTAAAAGAAAGGATAGCAAGCAGAATTGCCCAAAGCGCACAGTGATACGAGAAGGCAATGCGAAGCGAGAACCATCTTTTCTTATGTGGAACGATATTCAATGCTAAACGCACGTGTATAAGACTACATGTAAACAGTTTTATCTAGCCTAAGAGACCATCCACTTAATACAACCTTCCTCTCATATCCAAGGACTTAAGAAACCATCTATCTTTCGATGTCCCCGATGTAAAGACATGAGTTAGTAGTGAGATATTACAGATAGTTGAGGGCGATTGCAAACTGGTAAATTCGTTGCCTTAGATGAATAAAAAAAAACCTATAACATGAAATATTTCCTTGCGAAAATTAACTCGTTCCAGGAGAAGGCGCTGCCATGCTATAGGATCCATACGTCCGGCATTACCACTGTCAAGTTTTTGAACTCACACACAACCAGAATCATTTTTCAAATTACCTGCATTCTAAGCAGCTCATTCCTCAATTTTTGTACTTCACTTTGATACGGCATTAGTTCGTTTATTTTTGCTTCCAGTATTAGATTCTCCCTACCCAGCCTCTCGAGCTGTGTCTGAAGTTCTTGCATCGTGTTAGCCTACAAAAAGACAAAAACCAATTACAATCACCAATTTAACCGAAAGTATACCAAAAACTCACCTCTAAATGATCGTTTCCAGCTGCCAAATAGTTATTTAGCTTGTAATCTTTGTTCCACTCATTTGCATTATCTACATTATTAAAATTATTGTTAGCTGCCGTCGTCGTTGCATTTGCTGTTTGCGTTGCTGGCTGTAGTTGCGTCCCTACTGCTCCAATTCCTGCTGCTGATGCCGCTACTACTGGAGGCATCACATTTGACGCCTGGGCGTTGTTATTATTATTCTTTTTCCTGCCCCCACTACCAGTCCGGTAGTTATTCTGATTGTCCTTGTAATTATAGTTGTAGGCCGTGTTGTCAGGCTTACTAGTATAGTCTACCAGCTCGTTTGTCTGTTTCTTTCTAGTCTGCTGATGCGATGGTATGTTCTCCTGGTCTAGACTTGATGATGATGATGCTGCTCCACCGCCACCAGCACCACCGCTGCGCTTTGATCCAGAGGGACCTTGTCCTCTGCGAAACAGGGATTTTAGTTTAATCATTTTGATGTGTGTGCGTGATCAAGAAAAACTCGCTCGTCTTAATTATTCGGTGTGTGAATTCAAAAAAAAAAAAAAATTAAGTGTAACAAGTGGAATTAGAGTGCCGCCTCTCCCCTTTTCTACTTTTTTTTTTCTTTTTTAACAAATAAGTATCACAGTTGTGTGCGCATAGAGAAATTTCCTTTTTTGTACTTTACTCGCCGTCGTCGAAGTCGTGTTCGTTGTAGTTTTTCTTTATAATTTTTTTCGTCGTCGTCGTTGTCGTTTAGTGTGTCAGTCGCGAGACGAGATTAAAAGTGAAAATGTTGTCTCGATGTCGATGTTGCATGCATCATGTGCAGAAGACGTGTATATTATATACGTCTTAAACGGAGTGCAACAAGTATTAACAATGGTAATGTATATAATTTTCTCACTTCTCACGAATTATAAAAAAAGGTACAAATTTCAACAAAAAAAAGGGAGTTTCTTGTGTATTCTCCGTGATTTTCCTTTCCTTTCTCCAGTGGGGAGTTCTTCTTTTACTTCTACTGTCTTCGTGCTGCAAACGAGGAGCAGTCTATTCAATTCCGTAACCCAAATTCTCTGTACAGTGGTTTGGGACTTTTTTTTTTCAAAATGTCGGTTATCTTTATTTTCCCCGTAGTGATTAATCACTGTGTAAATATTAAAATAATAAATTTATTGTTTATGATGTTGGGCGACAACGGCATAGTATTTCTTTGTCGTCACGTGACCTTAGTCAAAACTTTATGCATTTATCGTGGGCAGTTATGTGTAAACAACCAAATAGCACACATGAAACAAAATTATGCAAAATATTTAAGTGGAAATAAAACAAGCAAGCAAAAAAAAAAAACGAAATGAAAAAAAATTAATGCACGCCAACAAAAAACACGACGATCTACACGAAAGCGCACATCTCCATCGAACTGAGTTGCTGCTGAGAGACTGAGGTGGTGAGGTAAACGAGTAAACGGGAGAGAAAAGGCCAACAACAATAGCAGTAGAGGGGTACGATGTTGAAAGTGGCACAGCAAACCGAACGGAATGAGACACGATGATGATGCGGAATGTAACTGACACGATTTGGGTTCGAAGCGATCGTGCGTGCAGCATCGCCGCGCCGGTGTGTGAGATAAAAAGAAAGATCTGCGCAGGTGTTGCCAATTGGACATGATTACCCGGGATCGCATCTTACGCCGTTGTTGGCCTTGAAACTTTCACAAGTTTAATTTGCCGGTTATCAGGAGATAAAAATGGCACGATATGAAGGAAACTTTGTGTTTCTTCTCATACTCTCTTGGGCAGAATTACTAAAAAATTGTAATGATTTTTTTAAATCCTTTTCAACGTAGTTTTTGAATAAAACGTATCGTTTTTGAGTGAACGATGAATTCTCTTCGCATATTTTTCGAGTGGTGGCAAAAGTACGTTTACGCCCTTCGACGTGAAACTGCTTAGCCAATACCTTAGCCAAACTGTCTTACCAATCTCCCCTCTTACAGAATTCATTGAATAAGAATTTAGCCCTTGTAGCAGCAGCCAATTGGACAGTGTGTGGGACATTTCTAATTCAGCTAACTTCTACTTAGTAAAAAGAACGGCCGACATTCTGGAGGAGCCGTCGATGTGGAAGAGATCGATTTCAGGGATTTTATTGCAGTTTGACTATCAGTGAAAACAATGCAGTTTATGACTGACAATAACATTCCCTTCAGCCAAGACAGAGCTTCTTTGATTGCAATCAATTCCACTTACTTTACTAAAACGTGATATGCCAGAAGGAAAATGATAACGCTTAGCTTAATGCAGAAACCCCTCATCACTCTCTCCACCGATGGTTATGGAGAGATTTTGTACACATTACTGTCTTAGCTCGATGGTTTTCTTTGTAAAGAACTTGGGTAAGATATAACCGGGGTTTTTTAGAATAAATTTAAGATTTTTAAGAATAATGAAATTGGTAGCATGTTGACTAGACCGATGAGAAGGCTTGGATTTGAATGGTTGCGTTAGATGGATGAACTTCAGGTCCTATATTTGGCACTATTGCATTCAACCTGATCCTAATTTCGCTATACAACTGGAAAAGAAAACTTCAGAAAAGACATCCACTGAACGACCAAGCTATGGGGCAATGAGTTACAAGGGGTTGCCTTTGCCAACAGAAAAATTAGGACTCTTGGTAGTCATTTACATGGAATTGGAGGAATTGAACCTACTAAGATTCATATACTTCTATGGGTGGTTATAATTCGGCGGGTTTCCTTCACCTATTTTTAGGTTCCTAGGGTTAAAAACAATAATTTAAATGGCACAACGGACCCGAGACGCGACAAGCAAGTCACTGGGCCCACATCTACCTAACGCTATCTACAAGGTGTTGTATTCCCTACTTCTTACGAATAGTACGGAGAGCGAAAACTGTTCCTGAATTTGACAGATGCTTGTAACTAAGTCTCCCTTGCACTCCAAATATTTTTCAACGGTGTTGAAACTAACCCTTAAATTTTACCACAAACGGGCTTGTACGATTTTTATTGGGTTTTCCTCAGTCCAAGTGTGTAAGTTTTGAGGATCTCTTTGCATGAATTCGAATTGCGACCTTGAACGCTTAGCTCAACTGAAAAGCCGAATAGCTCTCATCACCGTACTCCACCCTGGTGGTTATTGCTAGACCTTGAAACTTTTTGGCTCGAGAGCTCCTTTAATCGTTCGACGGTCTTGAAATCTAGTGCCATCCGGGAGTGTCTAGAAAACTAGGGGCCAAAGGTTTTTTAATACAAATATTTAGTACAACAGACCGCATGCGGTCCAGGGCGTACCATTAGTATTGCGCGTGTTATACTTTTTTTAAAGAAATGGTCACAGTTTAGTGCCATATCCATAGGCTTTTTTGAGAAGCTTTCCGATGATAGATGCACACTTTGGATACAGACCAATCGGTTTTCCCTCGGTTCTTAAGGACTGGTTTGGAGGTTATTGTCAATTTAACTCGACAAACTTTTTAAAATCCCGTAGAAGGATCAATCAGTTGCGGATGCCTGGTTTGAAGAACTGGCAGCAACGTGCCCGAGACCAAAGGAAACGCAGTTTTTTAAACTTTCCAACTCAAACTTATATCAAAAGGTTCACAAAAGTTTGACAGACTGGCGGACAGATTCCTTTCGGTACGGATCAAGAAAATCCAATATTTTGTTGATAATGCTTATACGTCTTTTTCTTTAATAATAATACTCGTGGCAACTCTACCGTCCATTATATTAATTAGAGCTCACACTTATTCCATAAATGCTTTTTACACAGCCTTGAACTATGCCAACCCCATGACAGCAATTATGTCACCACTAACAAATCCCTCCCTCTCTCTTTCGCATAGTTTTTCACTCATCAGTGCATAATCTACGCCCAAAAAGGGTTTTCTCCACTTCCCTCCCATTTATTGTAAAGTGTTTCAAGGGTTCTCGACAGGCGGGCAATAGGGATGCTGTAAATGGAAGGCTTATGATTCCTATAATCCTGATCATAGCCTCACGGAACAAAGGAAAAGAAAACGTTTCAAGATAGCACTTAGGATGATTGAATTTAGCAATGGTATCCGCTAGCATTCACAACAGTATTCCCTCCAAATAGCGCGGTTGGCGAATACACAATATCGCAAATTTTGTCATTTTTTTTAAATCAAGGTTTGTCAATTTAGTTTGTGTTTGTTCTCACTCACCACTGAGTGAGTTATTTCGGTGTTGGGGAGGATTCCAATCACCAAAGGAGGTACTCAAAAAAGACTGTAAACTCCGTGACAGCGAAACGGTGTGTTCAAAGCCAACATCCCACGCTTAGAACCATGGCGCAGGTTTTACATTGATTGACAACAATCAACAACCCCACTCATTCAAAAGCCAACTGTGTTTCCTTTTCTCCACTCCCCCCACTCTCCACTGCAAGTAGACACCTCATAATGTTTTTGTTTATAATTATGAATCCACTCGGCGTTCCACGTTCCAATGCATTCCTCTAACACCATCCATCCACCACCGCCAAGCCAACAACAAATAATAACAATAACAACAACAACTACTACCCGAAACCAACTCAACTGAAGCTGAATAAATCTACACTCCACTCCGCTGCGCCTTCCTGCTGGTGCTGCTGGTCTGCCTAATTGTGTATGCAAGTTATGTTGTTTTTCTTGATTTATAGTTCTTTCTTTTTTTTCCCCCGTGTTTTTGCTTTCCTCATTGGTATTTTCTTTTTTTCTTCACGCTTGCTTTGTTTTCTATTTTCGATAATAAAAAAAAGAGAAGAAATTTTCGTTGGTATTCTAATTTCAGCACCAAAAAAACCATCTTCTCCAGCAGGCGGGGATCAATGAGCAGAACAGGGGCCTATCATTATGCGGCGTGTGTGGTGATTCTTGTCGTCGTTGTCGCTGTCGTCATGATGTGTGTCGCTTCTCGTCCACGGAGGCAGGCAACAGAAGCAATTAGAATAGAATTTCGGATGATGACGAGACCACATTACCATCCCCGTTGTTGTCGTTGAGACTAATTAATCGTAATTTGCCTCAATTAAGCGAGAGATGCACAATATTTTACAATTAAGGGTATGAGTGCACTCTCTGAGCGCATACATCCAACCAACCCACCCCCCAAATCAGTTGTGAAAAACAGAATAACCGGACAAAAAGGGGAAAAAAAGCTACTCACCGTTTCCAAATGGATTATAACTGTTTCCTATTTTCATTGCTTGGACTCTTCCGCCTTTTCTCGAGCCGCTTTTCTTTTCCCGAAACCCGAAGCCGGAGCCGAAGACGAACCACAAGCGCACAACCAACCAACCGAACCGACTCTAATGGCACACGCTCCTCTCTAGCTGTAAGCACTTTCCTCCTCGTCGTCGTCTTCTATTGGCATGTTTTGTAGTCGTCACAGTGCATAACGGAACCCGTGTGTGTGCTCCACCAATGTACTATTATTTATGGTTTTTCTTCTTTTTTTTTTTTATTATTATTCACACTTCTTTGCACTCACGAAAAACGATAGACGAACGAACGAACACACAGGGGGCGAGCGACAAGAAGCTATTTTAATGCGAATTTCTTTTCGTTTTTTTTCTATTCTGTTGTGGAACTGTGCGTTCTAATTAAACCGTTTAATTGGATTAAAATTTCACTGCACTGTCGTTTCTTTGGTATTTTTTTTTTTTATTCGTATCCACACATTCGATTGCAATATAATTAGAAATAGAAATTTCTGTAGAGAAAAGGAAGAAAAAAAATACTGAATGAAGGAAAAAAAATTAAAAAGGTTGCAGGCGATGCAGCAAGTAAACAAAAGTTCACCGTACACAACGACGAACGAGCAATCACTCCAATCCACGGCAATCCACGACGGTACAATCAGCGGCAGGGGAATGCCATGGTATATGAAACGGCCAGCATGAGCTGAGCATCTGGCGTTGGCCGAAAGAAGAACTAAAAACGAAGAAGAAGAAGGAGAAGAAAAAAAAGCGACCATGCGCGACAACCGGAGAAAACTTGTGTACGTGAGTTAAAAGAGGAACAAGAACGGAGAGAGGTAGCTGGTCGTTGAAATAAAATGGAAATGGAGAAAAGCGAAAAGTGGTCAGAGAATTAGATAGCTACTAACTACTGAGGAGGAGCTGGAAAGAGGTTTCTGCATCGGCTAGTTTGAGGAGATTGATTGTTTTTCTGAAGTAAAATAGACATTTACTCCATTTTCAAATTTTAGAGCTTTGAACTCGTTGGATATTAATTTGTAAAGAGCGTTCTTTTAAGGGTTTAGCGATCTCGTGTTTGTATTCAATAGTATTTTAAGGAAATCAACGTACAAAAAGACATATGTGTGTATGTACATAGAAATAATATGATCCGATGGTAACCTGGGCTTCATTACGTAAGACGATTGTCGGCTAAATGAGATCGATCGTATATTGCCTCATTAGAACTCTACTACCCTACCACTATAACTTCAATTATTAGCTGAACGTGATATTTTGCCTCCTAGAACTCCTCCATGACGTTTCTCGTGTATTTAGTAAGATCAAGACATACAAAAATAATAAATAATAAAATTGTCACTCTCTGATCTTTGCCTCATTTTACTTAAAAAATATTCAAATTTTTTTTCACATCAGGTAAATATTACAAATTCTCTATCTTAGAGCATAAAATATCCTTTGAGGTAGGGACTTTTTTTTTATTATTTACAAAGAAATCTATTTGTGCCTATTTCAAATAGGCCGGGGAAATCGGTGAAATTAAAAAAAATATCTTCAAAAACTTGGCTATACGTCAAAATTATAAACAAAACTTATTAATCCCAACACCAATGTGATCAGTCCTTAACCACCATTCCACCCTCACTCGCAACAACCGAAAACCAACGAACAATTCGTTCAACTTGAACGCACCACCGCTACCACACAAACGCCTACCTCCATCTCCCTCTAACCAAAAGAAAACAAAACTTCATCTCCGAGTGCGTTGAAAAGAAACAAAATGTCTCTTTAAATTAGAATTCCCTCGCCGAGGCGGACTCTCGAAAAAAAAAGAAAAAAAAAAATCCGATATTTTCCTCAATTCCCAAACAATAAACCTAAATCCCTCGTCCAATAAGTGCGAAAACCACAAAAATATTTTCAAAAATTTTCCAATGTACGCCAAGTGCCGAACGCATACGCGTTGCTACCCGTCGTGTGCACGTATAATTGGAAAGTATTAATAAGTGTTTCGTTTTTGTTTTGTCAAAAAGTTCAAAAAAACCAAAAAAAAAAAAGAAAAAAAAGTATTTTAGAAACAGAAAAAAAAGAACTCATCTCCCTCCGCGGAGAGCCTCAATGTGGTATTATTATTTTGGTCGCCGAGGCCATGGAGAGTATCTGCAGATTATGTTTTCAACCAGCAGCGGTACGAAAATACTAAAAAAAATCAATCTTAGAAAATTTTGCAACTTGAAGGGAGAGAAATAATGTCGAGAAAATCATCTTAATGTTTATTTTATCGATTTTTCCAAACACATACAAAACACAACAAGTGCGGCGCACGGGGGGACGTTTGGCAGCGTAGCGCATAGAGCAGTGTGTGATCCGTGAGCCCGCCCAGCCCATCAAGCACCGCAGCGGTGGCGGCAACTCAATTCATTGTTTTGCTTTTTTTCTCGTTTTTTTTTTGTTTAATAAGTGGAATTGTTGTTTAGTAGTCATAAAAAAAGATTTAAAGTTGAAAACAACACAGAGAAACGACGAAAAACAGAAAAGAGCGCGCGAATGCGGTGATGGACGACAGTAAAGTCTTGGTTGGGGATTTTGGGTAGAGTGTAGGGTGCATGCTAATTTGTGTTAAAAATCTGGTTTGCCGGTAAGCTAAACAGCGGCAAGATGAACATAAATTTTTTTTTTAATTGTTGTGTAAAAGTTCCCGAAATATTTACATATGTGTGCCTTAAGTGTGTCTCGCTAAATCACAGCCCCCGAATCCAGTAGGATGTTCCGCACTGCTTGAGTTTTCCTATACTGTTTGAGTTGTGCCTAGATCAGTCTTGGGATGTGATGAATTTGTATACAGGTTTGGAGTTATATTTGGCGTACAGATGTTGTTTGTTTTTGCTAATTGGAGTTTTTGTAGGTGACTATAGGACGGCCTTGGGTGTTGCGCTGACCTTTTGATAGTTTATTGAAGACCTTGTAGTTCATAGGTTTCACAGAAATCGCGATAAATTAACTAGAAATTTCAAGAGGAACGATGCTAGCCATGAGCATACAAAAGGGGTTGGCGAACAACACAAATGTCTGCCAGAAGCCAAATGTTGTTGAATACCCTGTGATTGTAAAGATCTCTGGCGCTAGAACTAGAAGCAGTATTTTTGGCATCCAAAGAGTTCATTTCTGGTTACTTGAAGTTAAGAACGTCCTTACAACAGAGAATCCAATGCGTAAAACGTCCAAATAGCAGAGTTTTTGAGTCCAGATGCTGAGAGACTATTAGCTTACGAAATCTGTTACATTCTCGACTGACGTTGAACCCTGTGCAGCTTCTGGATTCTATTAATTGTTGATTGTCTTCTTTTCCTCGGATTTGAGTGCGGATTTGAGCTTTTTTTTGCTTAAAATCTAGAGCAGAGCATATTTTAGTTAAAACAGCCACCAGTTAGCGATGTGAATCTCTTTTCATTTTTATAAGCGCTTCATCAGCCTACTTGGTAACATCAGTGTTCCTACATAGTTCTGCATGGTTCTTCTTAAAAAGAATGTGTTGGTTACTTTTTCAGACTGTTATTCGCCTCCGATGTTTGGCTTACCCTTAGCAGTCTTCAGTCTTCACTCTGTCTCAATACTTGGCTACATTATTTTTCCTTACCTGCATGAACTTGCCTAGGTTCAGAGGTACCTACGAAGGCAAAACAACTCTCGCCGAATGCTCCTTACTGAATCCCTGCTATACACCCGTCAGAGAAACTTATTTGACGTGTCAGACCTATTTTATGTCAGCTATATGCCATCGATAGCCATTTCTAGGGGGAAATTTGTTAAAAATTTGATTTGTAGACTTCCCAACTAGACTGATCTGCGCACAAAACCGCCCTTTCTTTAATGTTGCTTGCTTTTTCTTGTTGGTTATACGTTTGCATATTCTACAACTCATATTGTGGCCACTTTAGTTGTTTCAGGTGCCTGGCTATAATCTTCCAACGTGTGTCAAATGTTCGGAGCATTTGACCACAAACGGACTAACAGCTAACTTCTATCAAACAATCAGGCAGGATTTACCAACCACAACAGCGGCGGCAAACAATACAACCACACCAACAGTAACAACAAACGGTGGTGGTACAACTACAATCCAAGTACAACAGCAACCACAACAGCAACAGCAGCAGCAGCAGCAACAAACGCCCCAACAACAGACAACAACGAACACAACAGAGAATCATCAAACAACAAATGTAAGTTTGCACACGGCTCCTTCCACACTGTAGACCTAGAGTCCTAATGAGATTTCCATTCTCTGTTCAATCTAGATAAATAGCCAACAACTAAGTGGTTCTATGTCCAATCAAAACGGCGTGAAAAAAACCGAAACAATGTCATTTGATTTGGAGAAGACCATTCAGACCATAGACGTATTTATTGCAATTTTTTTTTTTTGTTTTTTTTTTTTTAGTTATTCCTTTTCAATGTTGGGTACTGTTTAAAGGACAAAGGCTAATGAATGTGTTTTATTTTTCCTTGTTTAGGTGGACCTACTGTTTAATGAGGAAGGATCATGTCCACTCTGTTCGAAGACGTTTTCGAGGAAGTCTTCACTACTGACTCACATACGAAACCATTCGGCTGAGAGAAAGTATGTTTGCACGTTTTGTCATAAGGGTAAGTATAGGAATTGTGATGGAAATTTTAAGTTTTGATGATTGGTGTGCTTTGTAGGCTTCACACAGGCGGCGAATTTACGCAATCATGAGCGGATACACACAAATGATAGGCCTTATGTCTGCATTGATTGTGGCAAAACATTTACACAGGTAAGTGGGTGGAGATTCTGAAGGAATGCGTATATTTTGAAATGCTTCTGTTTTGTAGATAACAAATTTGAACAATCATCGTCGACTGCACACAGGAGAACGGCCATTTGTATGCATCGAACCGGAATGTGGACGATCTTTCGCGCAAGTAAGTACTTACCATAGCGGTGCAGTAGGTGGGAAAAGGGTTATATGTACGGTATATAGGTAATGGGTTCTTGTCGAAACATTACTCCTACAAGGTGCGGAGAAATCAAAGTTTTTAGTTAGATCAGTTTCTTGCCAACAAAATCCCTTCACACGTCGGGCTCTTGACGGAACTTTACTCTGACAAGGTCTGGAGAAAGGAGTGGGAGCCTTAGTTAGTTTTTAGTTGGATTAGCTTCTTACCAACAAAATCCCTACCTATGCAGGGGACGAGCAAATGATTGACAACCCAAGATAAGAACACGCTGAGGCACTTAGATTAGCTTATGTTTAACTTGTGCTTGTAATGGTTGTTTTGCGGTTGGCATAGGGTCTTAATCATTTGTAGTCTCGTTCGCTCTCCCATGGTCCGATAGCTCAAATATTAAAGGTTACCATGCATGGAAATTAACAGGAGATTTCTGTGTATCGCCGACGAGTTTTCGGTGAGAGTTTAAGCTGAGTCAAGCAACTGCCGTGTCAGCATCTTCCCATTGACTTGCAAAGCTCGTCAATAATTCTAGAAAATGTCCACTTTGCTACAGAATACAATAGAAATGCTCGGTTAAAAAAGGTCTAAACGAGAATCACAATATTCCCCCTGTTAAACATATCAAAGGCAAAGGCAGAGTCCTATTCTGGTAGAAGTTGTCGAACTGTAAAAGAGCAATGTTCTATGCAATGGAAGCAAAATTAAAACGGTCATTGTTGATAGGAATTAATTGAAGTACATTACGGCGCCTCAACCCTGAAAGTTCTATAATTCACAAGAAAAGACAATGTTAAGGAGGGACCAAATAAATTCAATAGAATGTGTTAAATTTATATGCCCCGTCAGTAGCAATATGTTTGATCTCTGCCTCAAGCACCTCGGTCTTTGTAGTTTATTGGTATCCACATGTGACTTGAAAAAGCCCCATGGTGTCAAATCACGCAAGCTTCTCGCAAATTTTTATCCACATTTCTTGAGATAGCACAACTTGGACATTTCTTTCGCAGCAACTCGTTGCAAATCAGTTAGAAAACCCCTCAATCCCCACAGCCCAAAAGCCACACCAAACAGTGATGCGCTGTGTAAGCATTAGCTTCTCTTAAAATCCCTTTGGGTTAATCGCATCCCAAACTCAACTATTTTTCAAAATCCACACCAACAGAGACGCGTAATGGATTGATTGGCTTTCCTTGAGTCCCTTTTTGGGCTCTCGACATCAAAACAATGAAGCGTGATGGACGCATTAGCTTCTCTTAAAATCAATTTTGGATTCTGCGCATCCCAAAGACGACAATTTTTCTTATTTATGTAGCCCTTGAATTCAAAATGAGTCTCAAAATTGTCGTTGACTGGCTGATGATCAACCAATTATCAAATTCTCTTCGTTTAAAATGGTCTTTTAGTTTGATTTCTAGGGTCAGTCGGATCTTGTACGCATACAGATGCACATATTTCGTGATTATTTGCTATAAGGTGTTTCTAAAAACTTCTAATTCATTGACAGTCAACGCAGTTTCCTTAAATTTTCTAACTATGCTTTGAAATCATGACTCATTTGGAGCATCATTTCGAACACAAATTTCGTGAAATTTAAGAAAAGTTAACGAGACCCCATTTTTTGTGATAAGTTCTTATGATAACGCGTTGTTCTTTCGTGTAGTGTGCATATCTGGAGAGTTTTGAGTCGGACAGGGCATTAGTTTAATTCGATAGTTTAAGGCATTTTTTTTCCTTACAGCACAAGCTTGTACAGAGCTTGAAAAGACTGCTTATCATTTGGTCGAATACCAATTTCAGTGACCAACACATTCCTTTGTTTTATTGCAGGTGACAAATCTAAACAACCACATGAAGACGCATCACAAAGTACAGCAGTATTGTTGCAATCAATGTCCGAAGAAATTCACCCAAGTCACCTCACTCAATCAGCACCTGCAAGCGCATGCCGGCATCACCGGTTACTATTGTCCCCGATGTCCGGAGAAAACCTTCAAACAGCAATCGCAACTGCATACGCACATGAAGTCTCACGGCTTGGCCTTCCCGTACGAGTGTCAGAAGTGCGATGAAAAATTCCTGCAACAAGCACACCTCGACCAACACAACAAAATGCACGACGAATTCAAATTTAAGTGTGACATGTGCCCGAGCTCCTTCAACCAGGAGGTGCTGCTCAAAAAGCACGTTCAACGCCACATCGAAGGGAGGTGAGTTACGCAGTCTCTTTAATCTGTCCTCGTCTCTTTATCTCTGTTTTTTTTACTCTCTGTATGTTTCGTGTACATTTATGCTTCAGTTTCAATCGTAGTCTCTTGATGTACATATTATACATATAATTTTTTTTTTTATATATATAAAAAGCGAATTGTGTAAAAAATTGTTTGAAACATAAATTTTTGCAATGTACTCTACTTTGAAAGGTACATTACATGTCCGGTAGCTAATTGTAACCAAGCATTCGCCGTTAAACAACACTTATCGAAACATCTTCTTACTCGCCATTCTCACAGTGAACTGCCGCCGCCTAAGCGTTCTAAAAAGCAGCAGCAGCAGCAACATCAGCTCCATCAGCCGGTGCAAATGATTGGGCAGCCACTGTCGATACAACATCACACACCAGGGCAACGTATGCATAAATATTTTTTTTTTTCTCTTTTTACATGCACTCACACCAAAAATTCAATTTTAAAGCACATATTGCTAGCAAATTAGAGACTCCATGCAGTGTCCTTTTGAAAAATAATTTAAAAAAAAAACGTTTTTTTTTCTCTCCCTCTCTCTCTCTGTGTCTCTCTCTCTCTGAAATATGTAGGTGGTCGTCCGCCAAAGAAGAAGAATCTACAGCAAATAAATCATACAAACGTTCAAACAATTAAGATCGAATTACCATCAGAACATCAGCAGCATGTTGGCGGTGCTACAATTCAAATCAATCATATGCAGCCGCAACAACAAAGTGGTGGCACTGAACTTGGCAGCCATGTAAAAGTTCGTTATTTGCACACTAAATAACCAACCAAAAACAAAATTACAAATTCAAATTCCAATACAGACAACAGTCGTGCAGGCAACATTGATCAACAACAACAATAACAACAACGCAAATGGTAATGCCCACCAACAACAACAACAACAACAAGACCAACAACACGAACAAGTCGATAGCGGCGAAGATCTTAATTGCCATGACTGCGGTGTAGTATTTACAAATGAAAATGAACTGAGGGAGCATATATTCTACAAGCACCCCGAGCGGAGATTCATGCAGGTACTATTACAAAATGGGCACAATTCGATTTTGTCCGATGCTAGGAATTTGCTAATATTCAAGTATCAATAGTAGAAGTATATGCTCGCGCGTGCACGCTCGCGAATCCGTTCTTCAACTTAAATATATATTGCTCCCCCGAAATTCATTTTCTTCTTTCTATCGGAACGGATTAAACTTTTTTTTTTCAAAACACAGAGGTACATTTGCTGGTAGTTGGTTGAGTTTGAGCGCAGCTTCTAAAAACAATCTAAAATCTATCCTTTCTATGATATGGTTGACTGCTTCTACTAGCTTTCTATCTCCTTAATAGTGCAATCCTTGATGACCTAGCATGTGTGCTGAATTTTGTGTGTCCGAAGAGGTAAAAAGGTCCACTTCCTATGCTCTTTGTCGTTCTTAGCGTGGAACTTTAGGTCTTAAACCTTTCAGACTAAGCGATCTTTGTTTTGTGACTATCTTTGACTTGGCTAACGAGGCGTACATGTATTTGACTTAATGTCCAAGTGTCCGAAGTGGGAATGCTCTCGATTTTGTCTTTGTAACTTGCACTTAAAACACTAAAATTTGTATTGCCTTATGATCCTGGACAACTAAATGTCTTGCAGGTTAACACTTATGTATGTTGCCTCCTCTTACGAAAGACAAGTTCTCGTACGAACAAAAAAATCTGAAATGTCCTGTGGTACAACAGATTAGTTTTCAAATATCGATCGATCGTTCTGTATGACAGCACTTACAGAAGATGTGTTGACAGAGGTCAATTGTTCACTTATGCTTCTAACTTCGTACTCTCGTGCTCCGTTATAATGTGTCTTTCTTCAAAAAATTTCGCAATCCAATTGGTTAGGGCATTGTGGGTATTGAGGTGTGTAAGTGTCCGTTCATTGTTAAATGCTCCTTCAATGTCAAAGAATGCAGCTAAAGTGTATTTTTTATCTTTTAAGGATTTCTCGATTGAGCTAACCACACAGTGCAGAGACGTCTCTAGAATTTTCCATTTGGTGTAGGCGTGTTGAGTCGTGGATATATCCTTGGGGCGAAGTGTAATACTGTCTTTTGCGGTGGTATGACTTGCTTTGCCGGCCTTGGGTACGTGAGGTATGTCTACGTATGTATGAAACTACTCGTAAACTGTTTTTTGAGTACGAGAATAATCGTGCTCACAGTGCTCTGCGGCATGATCGGGACGACATCGTCCAGTCCTGGCGATTTGTAAGGTGAGAACGATGTAATTGCCCACATAATTCTCTCCCCTGAGATCAAATCCGCTGGTAATTCATATTCCATGTTTGTGCCAATTCTAGAGCTGGCGACAGATTCGGTTAACTGTCTGGGAAGTGCGTGCTTATAGGTGACCTCAGTGTCCTTTATTGTCATCGCAAAATATTCTATAAATAATGTTTCTCTCTCTCTCTTCCTCTTACGTATAAGAGCGCAACGTTAAATTGTGTCTTAATTGTTCAAAGACTTCAGACATGAGGTCCATCCCAATCAGTAATGTGTCACTTGCAGGCTTAGGCAGAGCAAGGTTTAGAAAAGTGACCAAGAAGTAAAAAAGGCCACAATTCCAAAAAGGCCGCAAACGGTGTACATCCCTTTATGCGATTTTTCTTTATAAATATGCGAAGACAATATAGTCTTCCATCCTACTGAGGGGTTGTCCTTGGGCACCACTTCAATTTAAACGTTGCCCAAGTGAATGCTTTGTTTGTTGATGATTACTTGGGTTTAGTCTAAGACAAATATGCCTTCCTTTAAACTCCAACTTCTTTATTAAAGTTAATCCGTTGTAAACAAAGCATGAAGTTTTGTTAACAATCGAAGCATTTTTACTTAAGTGGCGCTACAGTTCGGGGTGAACCTAGGTCTCAACCTATAAGCCTCTCCAGTTAGTCCTGTATTTAGTTAGCTCCAGTTATGTACTGCAAGTCGGAATTTTTTCTCGAAACAACTGAAGATATCTTTATCTGCTTTCGGTAGAGTCCATGCTTTCGCGCCATTAAGCAGGACTGGGATGATTATGGTCTTGTATAGAGTCTCCTTATTTGTTCGGAATAGGGCCTTGGTACTAAATTACCTTCTCAACCAAAAAAAAACACAGCGATTGGATTCTTAGCTGATGTGTTATTGACAGAATTTATTGCAGAACCAAGGTAGACAAAGTCCCTTACTACCTCTCATGACAGTTATTATTATTTACTGAAAATATTGTTGATTTTTTCTGGGATTCAGACCTCGAACCACCCGCTCAGTAGTCCGACGCATTACCTATTCACGTGAATGTACCTGAAAGTCCAACCTTCGAATTTTTAGTCTCTGATTTTAAATTCTTTGAGTCTGTTTAATCAAAAAGCTCGTAAAAATGTGCATAAAAAGATTGAAGACAAAGTTGCCGACAAGGTGAACTTGTGTTGGCACATCGTTAGTCATGCAGTGAGCCGTTGACAGTTTCATGTGATCTATCTTATAATTCGTCTGCTCAAAAAGCCTACCAATCAATTCACTATCCCGATAGTTTACAGACAGAACCCTGCTTCAACTTTTCATTTCCAACCTGTTCCTGTTTATTGCACTGCTTTAAAACTTACATTGCTTTGCCTATTGCGCGCATTATTTAAAAACCGCTATACACCTAAATCGTGTGCTTTGCGAAACATTACTTGCCTATTCTCCTCTTCGCAAAACTCCTTTCTACCTACAAAAACACACACACAAACACACTTTATTAAAACACTTTACACCGCCGCGTTAAACAAAATCGTTCTCTTTCTCATCTATTACCTAAATATATATTTAAATAAAAAGAAAAACCGTTAAATTAAAGTACAAATGCGAATATTTTAAGAGCAGTGCAATCGTGTAGTAGAGCATTTAATTCAACAAATCCCCATAAATATATATATGTATATATTTCAGGCTATTTTAGAAGAGAACAGATATCTTATGAGAATGCAAAACCAACAAACATACCTATGCAATCTGTGCTGCAATGTATTTAAAAGTCATTTAGCCTTAGTACGACATACAGCCAAGTTTCACGGACAACTATTGTAAACCCGAATGTTAAGTGAACCGTTTTTTTTTTACTTTTTTTTTTATTTTTTTTTGTTTTTTTTTGTTTTTGTTTTTAATAACTTTATTGTATAAAAGGACAAAGAAAAGATGTAACAAAGTTTATAGTTTATATTGCGGGACAAGAAAAGTTAAAAAAACACAAATGTATCTATGAAAGTTTACTTTTAATTTTAATTTAAAAGAAAAGATTAAATTTAACGTAAAGAAAACTAGAAAAATGCTTAAAAAATGGCAAAATTTAGCGAAAAAAATTAAAAAATAGTGACTGAAAGAATGTTTGTCATTTGATATTTTAAAGACGTTTTTAAATCTTTGTTAAAAGAACGCGTTGTGAAGGTATGGAAATGCTGTAATTATGTACATAGCTATGTGGGTCTTGGGCTTGTTAGGCCTTATCTGTTGAAAAGAATAGAAAATATGCTTCGACGATACACAAATTAGTATAGAGACAGTTCATGTGTTGTTCCTTTTCTAGCTGCCTTCTAATAAGACTTGGGGAGCAATAGGTCGCAGTGCACCAAACCCCGCTGCAATTTATTCATTTAGTAAGGCTTTCTATCCATTTGACTTACGAGTACATTTTATGATTACACAGGCCGATGTGTATATGAAGCATGAAATGACGGATTTTAGACTGCACGCACAGTGAAGCAATATTCGATGCGATGCGCACGTACATGTAAACAGTTTTATCGCATCGCTTTTACGGATCACTGTACACGTAGCCTTACTTTGCGTGATTACACAGGCCAATGTGTATATAAGGCATGCAAAGACAGACTTTGGACTAGAGTTCATCAAAAAGTATATCCACGACTGGTCATTCTAGAATTCAATTTATGTTACTTTTTTCTGACACCATGATGGGTTGAACAGTGTTTTAGTTTGCATATCCAGTCTTAAATTAGGGAAACAAAGCAGTAGAGAAGGTGTTTCGAAGTGCAAGTCGAATATGGAATTCGGTTATAAAATTTTAGTTGGCAAATATTATATTCCCTTGGCTTTTTCTTGTCAGTTCTCTTGAGCGAGTCTTCTTTCTAGAATTTTACAGTACACACTAGTATTGCTGGTCGCGATTTGTATCGCCTTATTTTCAAGTACCTTTGTTGGACGCCAAACAATTAGAGTCCTACTTTCGAGTGCAAAATACAAATTTCAATCATATCTCCAACAAGTCGCTTAGGTAGGTAGGTAGGTTGGTAGAAGTGGTAACTTCATGGTTCTACGATGAGGCTTAGTTGACACTTTAGTGCCATTTTAACACCACAACTCTCGTAACCTGATTGTCAATGTCGTTGTAGAAACCCAGAAGTACAGCGCGGAACTCCTTTACAACCAGGAACCTGACACGTTCGCTGATCTTTTTCTCCGAGATTTCCTTAAGGTTTTCAATGAAGGTTTTGTCCAAAAGGCGATGTCTAAACCTGCTTAGAAAGTAAAACAAAATTTTAATATTCATGACTTGAGTGGTGGAGCGTATCATTTGTAATAAAATTGGGGATTGGGTGTCTCTACTTCAGAGTCTCCTTGCTTAAAAACGTGAAACCCACTATTGGCTATATAAATGCACATATCACCTTAACAACCTGCTTCATAGATTCTCCACAGCTTCTTGTAAACAGTCCATCGGATTGCAAATCAGCCTGAATGTACATCTCTCTAGGTTGTTCAATGAACTGGAAGGTATGACCAAAAGACTTCCACGGCACATTACCATTTTGTTTCGTCCAAAGACAGAGACTTGCATATAATCTACTATATCCTTTCCCGCTTTTTTGCTTTTTTAGCAAGTGACGTTTAGTGGTGTAACCTTTTCAAAGAGTTCCTAACAGATCACATCCGTTAAAGCTCAACTCAAACTTCTTCGCATTTTAAGTCGTAGATCACTTCCGTGAAACCCAACTGAAACTTCTTTGCATTCTAAAACCAGAACTCAAATTGTCTTGTGTGGTGTGTCGCTATGTGGTGTGTCGGGACTCTGACTGCTCAGACTTATCGCATTCAGGTTTCATAACGTTGGGCATATTTGAAGTAGTCCTTTGAAGCTGTTATACAATTTTTCGTACTGTCGAATCACTTCAATCAGTTCCTTCGGACATAATGTACCTTATACACATGTAGATCACAAAAACAAAAGAAAACTCGAAGCGGAACTATTCAACAAACGTTTCAACCTGCTATGGCCCGTCACAAACAGGAACACACTTGTCTCGTCTGTTGTTACAGGATTGAAAGCTAGAGTCGAAACTGAGTTGAGATTTCGACCTGGGTAGTTGCGCTCACCGGGTCGAAAGATTCAGATCGAAATGAACTGACAGATGAGCATTATTGGACTCGGTTTCGACTCGCCTATACATGCATTCCGATCCAGGTTTAACCTAGGTTCAACTCTGCATATAGAGCCATGTGTTGAAAATTGAAAAACAAGGGATAACACACCACCATAAGAAATGCATGCAGCGACACACCAAACGAGGCAAGTGTGGTTTTAGCTTAAGTCGTAGTCCTGAATTCACTGTGGGAAATGGAATGATCTTTGGATTTAAAACAGATTTCTTCCTCTTTTCATTTCAAAAGCTATACCTAACCTTCAAACAATTTGTTTTTTACGTGAGATTGAATTTGAATTTCAAAATTGTAGTTTTTTTTTCGAAAAAAAGATACTAATTCGAATAAATTTAAACTTAAAACAGATATTATTCATAAACGGGCTTGGAGAGGTGCAACCTGATTTATAAAATCAAAAAACATTAAAAATAAAAGGAAACGTACGATATTAATCAATTTTTTAAGCAATATTGTTCCTAAAAACTTTCTAAATTTACAAAAAAAAAAAAACAAAAAAACTCTCCACCTCATGCAATGCTCCAAAAGGGAAAAATACCTCTGCAATAAAATCGAATTGAGCTAAAAAAAAATTTCTTTTACTTAAAAATAATTTTTTTTACTAAAAAAAAAAGATATACAAAGTAGACAATTAACAAAAAAAGAGAGATTTTTTTTTAAATAATACGTTCTATGTCTTCCTGATTTTTGATTACCAACAAGAAAGTATCTTTAAATATAAAAAAAAAAACAAAAATTATTAAAGAGAAGCAAGAGAAAGAACATATTTACTTGTGCCCCCTTTTTCGGTGGGCGTTTTTATTCGAATTATTATATGCATATAATTATTAGTTTCTAAGGTTGTAGATTTAATCGAACTTAACAGCAAACACATATATACATACAAAATACATTTACTAATTATAATTAAAAGGAAAAAAACAAAAAATATTTGCAATTTAAGACAAAAAAAAAAATAAGAAAAACAAAACGTCTATACCTACTTATGTTTGTGCGATACATTTATTTTTAACTGTGTATCCAGAGAGCGCGAGAGTTTTCTTTTTTCTTTTCGATTATTATCATATTCGTGGATTATTGTTTTTTTTTGTTTTCATTTTATATACAAATAAATGAGTGGTTACAACTATGATTTTGGTAATTATAAGTTTTATAAAACAAAAGAGAAAAAGAAAACAAAAGGAGGAAAGAAAATTGTAGATATAAAAGTTATAATAGAGAAAAAAAATAATTTTTAAGATAATAAGTTGTAATTAAGTTGATGTGATAAAAAAATAAGGAATCATAAATAAAAAAAAAATAAAACAAACAATAAGCAATTTTATATGTTTTTGCGTGTTGATGTTTTATTTATTTATGTGGATCGTGTGGGCCGCGATTTGCTGCTTATATAGATGTAGAGTGTCGGCAGCATAGATATCAGGATTGACTGAGCTGACTTTGGTGGAATACAAGCTTGAAACACTTGCAAAATCGCTCATCTTCTTTCATAGAAGTTACAGCTGATGCGCGAGAAAGAGGTCCGGCGACATAGAGGTTGTTTGTTCACTAAAAATCTTTCTCGTTCTGATTGAATATTTCTAATTTACGTTAACACATTGACTGCCAAACCAATGGAATTTACGTTAACACATTGACTGCCAAACCAATGGAAAGAAGTCTTCGGCGACCAGACACGCCTTTGTGTAGAGTGTGGGCAGCATACATTGGAAAAACCTCGGGATTAACTGAAATATACACTTTTTATTAAAAACATAACATAATCCATCTTCTTCCTGTTAAGGTGCCTCTCCTTTTAGGAGTTCGATTATCATCCTTTTGGTACAGCTCGATTTTCGGAATGTTATATGTGCCATTCGCTTAGATTTTGCATCCATCTCCTTCCAGCAGCAGCTCTTCTTCCTTTAATTCTTCTTCCCTGTAGAACGACTTGCAGTAGCTGATACTTTCATGCCTCATAAAGTGCCCGAAGTACTGCAGTTTTCGAATTTTTATTGTGTTTATGAGTTATCGTCTTGTTCCCATTCTTCTCAGGACCTTTACATTAGTTATTCTAACTGCCCATGCCTATTTTTGTAAACTTTTTTTTTCAGTGTCCAGGATACCCTTCCATATAGAAAGGTAACACATAAGATAAAACTTTTTAATCTGAGTTTTTAAAGGCAACTTGATGGCTGCTGTTACATACATATGTTACATATTCATTTTACCGCTCTAGCCTGTTCGATTCTACATTTTATTTGTTGTGATGAATCCGTTTTCCGATCAAGTTGTGTTCCCAGGTACTTCATACTATGAACATGTTCGATATTAACGAAGCCGATATGGAGTTCTGCGTCAGCTCTAACTCGTTGAGAAATGACCATGAATTTAGTAAAGTTACTGATTATCTCCGCGGTGCTTGGGCTATGTTGGAGTAGATATCACATTAGTTTTCATAGCTCTTTCCTTCCATAGCTCCGCGCTCCTTTTGTATTTCTTTGTGTGTAAGTGTATTGTTCATACTTTGCAATCTGTTCCAGTAATGTTATCGATTCCGATTCGGGTTGGCTTATTTTTAGCTAGGACGTCTGCCACTTCGTTGCCTAGAAGGTTTACGTGTGGCGGGACCCACAAAGTGGGTATAAAGTGACTCGATGTCCTCTTTGTTGAAGCGAAAATAGTCTTCTGGTGTTTCTAGTGATTAGTGATTCTCTTTTGCAGTTGTAACTGATAAGTGATTGTGATTTTTTGTTTGTTCACTAAAATTCCTTAGCTTTGTAATGAGTTATAAGGGTTTGAAGGAGAATACACGAGAAATTATTAAGTTTTGTAGGAGGATGCTTGTATTAAAACTGCTTCTGAATCCTGCTTGCTTTCGTGGTTGGTAGAAGTGTAGTTTTTGTTGTATTCGCTTTGTTAGTACTCTTGTCAGTAGCTTGTAGAGATTTGATAGAAGGAAGGATAGAAGGCTTCTTATGGATTAGATGTATGCACATATGTATGTACATGTAGGGTGCCAAGAATTCTTAATTCCTATTCCAACCGTGTGTAGTGGCAATAATTTTGTATTGCCTGTAAGAGATGCATACCTAGGTTTTGTATTTGATAGCCACGGCACCCACGGAAACATCACTGCCTTTTCATATTCGAAAGTCATGGTAGTCAATGTGTTTATGGAATGCTTTCAGAATATTCTATACGTTTTACGCAGTCGGTGACATAAAATAAATGATTAATCGAATCGATTTCAGTGCATAACTTGCATTTCTCCAAAAGGAGTATCTGCCTGGCAGTATCTCTTGAATCTTCGGATGAATTTTATTAAATTTTAGCTCTTTAACTTTATTTCAGGCCGCTACTGTAGAGCTTTTCTCAAGTGTGCTTTTGAAAGTTCTCTTATCATTTAGAATGGCTTCTCCTTTAATCACCAAGATGGTGCATCGCTTAAGAATGCCTTCTCTTTTTCATTGTGTACGTTTAAGACGCTTTGCATATTGACTTGGTTGCCATCCCCTGGTTAGGACTTCGATTTGCGGGTGCAAGAGATTTATCCCCTTGCCGATTACGAATACACATGCTTTGGTACAGCATTTATATTGACTTCTTCCCAGAAAGGTTACCCCAAGACAAGCGACAGGCCGTCCGTCCGACACGGTTGGTGGTGGTTATGATTTGATGGGCCATTTGAAATGCCCATGAATACAAGGCATACACGTGTGTATGTATTAGGCATCTCATTGTCCTCCCTTTGATATTGCATCATCACCCTTGTTGTCGAAATGAAAAATCAGTTAACGTTGTTTACACCGTAAAACACACAAATTACATGCATAATACACTTAGCGACGACTACACTGGGGGGTGGTAAAGGAAAAGCAGAGAGCAATCCAATATCTAACCAACCACCACCATACCACCCACGGGAGCGGGCAGCAAAAAGGGATGATATCTTAGGAAAAAAAAAAATTAGATGAGGGTTGCACCCACTACTGCTACGATGACGATCACTACTCAAACGCCTCTCATTCCACTCCAGAAAAAGTAAATATGTACACGAAAAGGAGGAGGACTTCGAAGCAGGACCATGACTAGAAGGCGCAAGAGAATGGGAGGGTGATAATTTGTTTTCATTAAATTTGTATTTTCGTTGCCAGGGTATTAAGGCGTTGGCAGGTTATGACTTTATTAATTTCTTCTTTAACGCTTTTCTTTTCCTTTTTTTCCCTTTTGCCTCTGTACCTCTTGTTTTTTTTTTCTTATGCGGTGAGACGCAGATTTATGAACCTTTTTCTAATTAAGATTCTTGTTGTTGTTTCTTTTTATTTTGTTTTTGGTTTGGCGCTAGTTGGTTGGTGGTTAGATGGATGAAATGCGGGTTGGAGGTGTTGTTATCTGGGTAATTTCACACGTCTAATAGAATCTTTGATGAGCTAAGAGAAGATGGTGACGAGGTCAGGGGTGATGGAGTAAAAGTGATGAGAGATTTCCTGATTTCCATTCGTTCGGGATGATAATGAGATGAGATAATCTTGTTAGCGTTTTGCATGATTGTTTTTCATATAAACAGAGGAGGACGAGTAAGGACGTTGTGCATGAATGTGTAGCACATACTAGTAGATGGCTATGCTGAATGCTGGCACTTTTCTTGACTTCGAAAACGATTAGGGACGATATACACTACTACATACTGATGCACAAACTTTGTTGCTATTCTTCTTCCATAATCCTGAGGCAATTGTTTTTTACCTTATTTATCCAGAGATTAGGATTCGTTTTTTCTTACTTACTTTAGTTCAGATGGGATGGATTTTGGCTTAGATTATTGGCCAGCTGCTTCGAGTTAAGCTCAAGAAGTTACATAGTTGAGGTCTCTCTGATTGTTTGCTCTACTTAAGGCGATGTCTTCCTCTACTGCCTTTGTCCCTCTGGAGAAATGCATTATCCGATACGAGGTCGGTCGACCTTTGCCATTTTACTTTCCAACCGAATTCTGACAAACATTTCCTTTTATGGCAGGTTGGAAACACCTTAAGACTCCTTTCGTTCTTGTAGGGAATGCAAAGCATGAGGCATTAATTGTGTGATGAGTGAAGCATTGACTTAAATGTATACTCTTTCACACTATCAGTGATTCAGAACCAATGCTTCCTGACCGATGAAATCTAGAAGAGCGAAGAGCTATACAAGTATAACCCTGTGGTATACATATAGTGGAATGGAAGCTATAGAACACAGAAATCGTATTTCAACAATAATCAATTAACAAAGCTATCCTTCTTTTATTCAAAGAATTTAATTTTCTTACGAGCAGAAGGAACGGAATACTCGTAAATGAACTTCGTCCTTTCATCTTTCTCCGCGATACCTTGCATACGATTTGAACTAAAATATGATTTCCTGTCTGATATATGTACATACATATGTAGTTTGTATCCTTTCAATGGAAACCTTATCACTACATTCGTTTGTTCTTTTAATAGCATAACCCGCTGGTTCATTCTATATATAGAGGTAAAGCTGAGATTATTTGAACCCAGCTTGAGGTTACGAGCCAATATTTTTACTTCAATATTGGCTTATATTCAATCAAAAGAAACCTATTCAACCGACTCTCTTTTAAAAAAATACGTTACGCCACATTTGAATTTGTATGCAGAAACATTTGAAAATTCAAATGGCCAAACGTCATGTTCTGTCATGTCAGTTGTCATTTTGAATTTGTGCGTGAAAAGTTTAGTTAAATTGTGTTCTGTGAAATAAAATGTGATAAATAGTGAAAAGTAGTGAAAAGTTCTTAGAAATTATGTGAAATTGTGATTAATTAAATCATTCCTCAGCTGAAAATGTTAAAATTTGCACCTCATTGCTCCGGTAAGTGCAGAAAATATTCAATTTAATTTTATGCAAAAAATTTACATATATAAATCCATCATGGCTGCTGTTTTTGCAATTGGTTTTGGTGGAAAAGAAAAGTTAATTTATTGCAAAATGCAATTAAAAATTGATAAATATTAACTAATATTTGTTTCTATTGAATATTTTTATTTATATTTTTATGTTTTTTAACTTTGGGGACTCAAAATTAGCTAAGAATCTGTGCCTTGTTTGTCGGGTGATCGTGCCAATTGGTGCGAAATTTCTTTGCCTTTGGGGAGAATATTTCGGAGACACCTGTGGCTTGTGGTGTTGAATGGATTTTTTGATGGATCTCTCTTTTGAAGCAATTTGGTTAAGAGATCTCTAGAATATGAAAGCGATGTGATACCAGTAAAGCCCATGTAATGCGCTTTGAATGCAACTGGCATCTGTCCGTTCACTTCATATCACTTTCTGATGCTGCAAGTGTTAGGACAGGTTGTAGTTGGCTGGTTCGTATTCCGTCGAATGTAGTTATTTTAAAGGATCAGTGTTTAAGAAGAACATGCTTTTAAACCTTTCTGTTTGATTAGAAAATGAAAAATTCCACTGAGAGCCTCCCGATTAGACTGGTTTATAGTGGCTGCCTGCATTACAAGTGCCAAAAATTGGCTTTATGTCGCTTAGGTTATGGGAAAGGAAGACGATGGAGCAGTTATTCTTCCTCTTAAGTCCTCAAAGCGTTTCCAAAATAATATGAGAAGAGCTTAATCCTATTAGGCAAGAATGAATCATGAAATCTGCGCTGACGTGCAACTCTTTTAGCAGAACATCTTCAAATCTCGTGGCACTTGATGGCATTTGTCTTCAGTTAGTTTTGTTGATTGCATCAATCTTGACTAAAAGTCTATATTCTCCATTATTGACAGAATCCTTAGTGTTTTGCTATTCCTGGCGATTTTATTAGCCTTACAGCTTCCTTGAATGTCCCCATGCAGAGGCATGGGTTTAGAGTGATTTTATTATGAAAGAGACTCCAGTATCAGTTGGTACTGTGACAAATATGTAGATTCCACTTCAGCCAGAATAAGGCATAGTGGCTGGAATATGCCACTGCGGTTCGGCAAGCGAGAAGGCTGTTCTTGTTTTCATCAATATTCAAACTAGGGACTTCTTTTTAGTCGTAGAGCAAATGCGTAAGGTGTCAACGTTTTCTCAAATAGAAGTACATACATACATTGGCCTGTTGAATGCAGAACTATTGTAAGATTTTGATTCGAACTGCAGCTGCAATAACTTGCTATAACAAATAACTTCAGAAGCTTGAGACATGTTTTAGTTCATCTTTTATTTTAGGTTGATGTAGAAAATGGGCGGATGTGCCTACACACGTACACCCTTTGGAAAGGGATTCTAATGAAAGAGTGCTGCAGATTGGCACTAATACGGTTCAGTGTTCAGGCCATGGCGATGCTCTTGATCTAAACCTATGTGTCGATTCAAAAAAGTTGTTTCTGTTCGTCCTTTAGCTACACACTTAAGTTTTTCAGGTTTAAGAAAGCTCAGTACTCTGTTTACTTAAACGTGTAATTGTTTCACATTAGATTTGTTGTATTGAGGGGGGAGATGATCCCTTTTTGTGATATTTTCATTCTGAAAGCTTGTTAATAATGTTGGAATTACCTAGGTCTTGGTTAGTTGACTCGTGTGTCTTCTGCTTCTAGGTCGAAGGTACCTAGTTAGGTTAGGTAGGTGGGTTTTATAATAGGGGTGAACCTCCTCAATATCACACTCATACATGCAGATGTCATCCATCGGTTTGTAGAACAGTTCTTCGATGTCTTGGAAGAAAGAAATTTGTTTCTATAGTGGCAGAGGCTTGGGCAACAGCACAGAAAGTGGGTGGTGTCCTTATGGGCCTCTTCACCACTGCAATCTTTCCAAGGGTCTTCGTTGGTTAATCGTAATATCTGCACGTAATACGCCAGAGTGCCCCGTGATCACTGCTGTAAGGGTAGATAGGGATTTCCTGTTTTTTTGTACAACTCTGCCGGTTCTTCCTTTATTACATAACTCTGCTTGACTGTCGATAAAAAAGGTGATATTATCACGTGGCATCGCCTTCATCGCAGTCTCACGGGCGGCTATTATCACTGCTAGGACCTCCCATTGGAAAATGCTGCTGTGATTTGGGAGTCTGACTGATTTTCCCAGGCTCAGCAAATCTGAAAAGATACCTGTGCCAATACCATCAGTGGAAACGTCTCTAGCTTGAGCGCTTGGTATTTCAATTTTTTAATTTAGCGGAAATAGGTTGAGTATGGCCCTGCCGTTGGTATTGCTCTCTTTGCATTGGGATCTCCAATGTGCACTAGCCTCCTTACTTTCGTGGTGAGTTGACGTTGGTGGTCTTGCTGGCACCAGTCGGTTCACAAATAGAGACACTGCTCGTTACTGGTGTTTGCATTCTAATCGGTACTAGTCGGAATGGTCTCTATGTAGCCCCTTCTTTGACTAGGTCTTTTGCCTTTTCGTTTAGTATTTTAGGTTGGGAACTGAAGTTGTTTCTTTGAATTACCTCTGATCTTACTTGTGATGCCACATAGTCATTTGCATATTCTGAGAAACAAATATTTGGCGTCTAGAGCCTAGCTTCTCCCATCCATTCGTGTTTGGCGTGTTATATGTATTTTTTGCATCGATGAAGGGATCTACGTTTAATGCTATGTATATCCGGGCGTAATTAAGAAGTTTCTCATGGCAGTTATTACTCTCGGGTGTTTGCAAAACTTTTTTGGTGTGTTCTTGGCTTCGAACCACTAAGCCAAGGCATCCTCACCTGCATATCCTAGGACATACAAAACTAGGGTCGTAATACATATATTATTAGCGGTTCACTAACTGAAATGGACTATGGCAGGGGAGGGACAACTTTTCGTTGAGACAGCTTTCGTTTATCGCTGTATAGTGTGGATCTGGGTATGGGTCCTGTGTTTTGGGTACATCCACATATGTATGTATGAACATATCTGGCTATATTCTGTAATCTCGATGCCACAATTCTTGATGTGGGGCTCTAATTGTGTCCAAGGTTGTTAAACCCATGTTCCTTCAGGGGATTTGTACGAGCAGTTTTTGATTTGTTGGTCAAGTAAGCCTGGGTTTGATGAATTTTGGTAATTCTGTGAATCTGCACAAGATTTTACGTGTTTATGTCATGTAATCCCGGTCACATTTCAATTGTTTTTATCCACCCAAACCCTAAACCTCTGTTCTTATATTAAGAGTCAATCTACTTCGGTTGAAAATTGGATGCATACTTAAGACCGTCGGCAAACACCCAAATTTATTTTATTTGCGAAAGAATAACTCGTGCTTCCATTAGAAAGGATTCGTGTCAAATCACTTCCTGTTCCTGCACTTTCATCAAAATCTAATAAAGCCATCAACATAAGCCACTTAAGGCTTCTGCTCTTCTCCGCGCCCATTAAAATTCAAAAGAAACACCAAACTGCACCTAAACCCACACGCATGGTAGCTGAATGGTTCCCCCCGTCTCAAAATATCGCATTTGATACGTGTATCCTTTCATTGATGTAACTTTCAAGTCAATTAAGTCAATCACACGCCCTTTTGGATGAATTAAGTGCTGCTACCCCTGAACAATAGTTCCAGTGCGTTCGCATAACAAAGCAAAACAAAAGAAACAAGAATAAAGGACTGGAGGAATCAGAAACACCACCCGCACTCGATCAGGACCTCCGACACCGGCCGACGTTCTCTCCCAGAAGTGAGCAACAACACAATTGCATTTGATGGCTTGTGTGTGGACACGTGCCAGCTGTGTTTTTAAATTGAATTTCCCTTGTTGCATGGTGTTCGGTATGCGGTGTGTCTGTCTGCCTATTAATGGGGATGATAACCGTTCAGGAATCAGGACGAACGCATCCAAATGACTTTGTTGAAATTAGTACTCATTTACATGTAGATGGGGAGTGCGTGTGTGTGCAGTTAGCAATTATGTCAGCGCCGAGGTATTGTTTGTTATTTTACACCTTCCCACATGTGAGCCGGGAAGGACGCGTTGCCGACGAGCCTAATGGCTGTGATATGTGTAATTTCGTTTTAAATATGTAAATATAAGCCTTTTGTTGTGGGAAGTCATTAGAAGTCATCATCAATTCGGAATTGAGAGATCGAGAGTGTGATAGAAAATGAGGGCACCAAGGAGCAATCACTGCTCTGTGTGTCGTGGGAATGGATGGTGTTGGTGAATGGCTTGAGGGCGTGGGATAGGAAGTTATCGAAGCGAAATATGAGGCAGCTTGAATACCTAGCAGTTCTCTAAGTAGTGATTGATAAATTAACTATCTATGGATTTTGCTGAAGCCAGTAGGCCAAGCTTACATAAATCGTTAATTCGCTCTGCTCTAACAAAGAAGGAAACGATGTCTCTGTAAGCTTGTAGCGTCTTCGCTGGCTTCTGAAAAGTCTAGAAGCTGGTGGCTTCTGACAAGTCTAGGATCTGGTCTCGTCTTCAGTGACTTCTGAAAAGTCTACAAGCTGGTGGCTTGAACAAAGTTTGTTTTGGTTAACTCTCTGGTTTAAACCATAGTCTAGGGAGCAAGTTGTCCTGCGTGTACAACAAGTTTTGTTTCTCTTAGAATTGTAGTCCACTCTTGCCACTCTGTGCTCTTCTTCATCCGAGACTGTGAGTAGATCAACGACCGAGCTCACGTAGATTGCGAAGGGGTGTGCTAAAGGGACGAGCGCGACTTTACTTTCAACGTAGAACCACAAGGCAGTGGTTGTTGTTGTTATGTTCGCGTTTTAAGGTTATTTATAGGTGAATGGTTGCCTAGGTTAGGTTAGGTGGAAGTGATTCATAACACTCAGGTCAATGCAGGCCCATTGTGATACCCATAGGGGAGATGTGCCTGGACATTGCTCACTGGTTAGCATTGTTTTGTATCTTTGTATCCATGGTTTGAGTTCTTGGTATAAATGTGTATGTAGATGTCATTCATTGGTCTGCCAGGTATTTCTTCTAGGTCATAGAAGGTCTCATTAGAAATTTGTATCTCTAAACAGCGAGGGAGAAAGTTTGTTGTGTCCTAGCACACTTTTTCATCGTCACATTCTCGGCAAATATCTTCTTGATCCTTTTTCTACCTTTTTGCATAAGCCTGTCGGTCCTGGTGATGTCAAAGCAAGCCTCAGATTCTTCTTGTGGTTGCACGTGTCTAGGGTGGACTATCTGTTGTTTGCCCTCCTTAGGGTGTTGGACCTGCTTCAAGACTTAGTGTGCAACGCAGGCGGATTCCGAACCTCTTCTCAGTACCTGTTATGCCTTCATGTGCAGATGGGGCCTAAGACTCTTTCAGTCCTCCATTGCGTTTAGCAAAATTAAAAAGCGAGGTATGCTTCTATTTGAAAGGATGAAAGATGCAGGCAATCCGCAATTCGAATGCCATGTAAGCGCACTACGGCCTTGTAGATCTATAGTGCCTCTCAAACTTTGAGCTCTAGTCGATGCGATGCTCGACTTAGAGCACGTCCTCCAGGCCGATTTCCCTGGGGAACGGGAGTATCTGTATAGGATCCAACGATGGTGGGTCTTTTTCTGATAGTTGATAGGCATCCATGTGTTTCCACAGCTGATTGAGAAACGTGCATTTTGGTTATCCTTTTAAATTTTTGACGAATCTCTGTGAACTTGTGCCAACGTGTAGACCACTTTGATGTGTAAGAAGCTCTCAACAGTATTCGTCGTCCCTTTGGGAATCAATTTAAGTCATAAGTTTGCTAACCTTGTTCCGCTTTTCTTTAGAATGCAGCCAGTCGTGATAATGACTTCTTGGTATTCATGGATCCATAGAGTCAGACTCAAGATGGATACGCCTTAAATCTGATGTGAAAGCTGCCGAGACTTCTGGAAAATCTGATTCCTGTTTATGGGTTGGTTCATCGGCTTATTTGGAGTCCCTAAGTCCCTACTAGCTCTCAGACCTTCATTTGCCGATTCTCTACAGTCATAGTGTAGAATTTGAGTTGATTTGATGTGCGAATGGTTCATAAGGGCTCTGTGCTCACTCTTGTTAGGCATAGAATTAAGCAATTTAGAACCTTACTTCTCGCAGCCATTTGATTCGTGTGTCTTATATTTTTCTATGGATCCGAAAGGAGTTATTGGGAAGCTCCTCATGTCAGTAGCATTTTCGAGTATTTGCCTGATATTATTTGAAGGGTGGTACTATGAAAAAAACTTACTCGACAAAGCAATCATTATTTTGGTTTCTCCTGAACGTAGAGTTGCAATTTATCTTCCTCTCCTTCCATTGCTCGCCATTTATTATCCTCCGGAGTACGAATTTAATAAAGAAACTTCAAGCAGTTGAAATCAACTTGGTCACAAACTCCCTGCAGCTGGAAAAACTGTTCTACAATTAGAGTCCCAGCTCTATAGCATCATTTGAACATGACTGTGTACTTATTTACTATCCACCAGCTTCAACCACACATACGAGTATGTGTCCCGTCATTGTGTTCCGTGGTCAAGCGAACTTCGTATCCCAATTTCCTTGGACTACTGGACCTGCTGGTAGCTATCTGACTGCTCTTATCCTTTTCGCTGACACATTGTTTTTAGTTGCTCGCATTTGTTAAGTATTCGCATAAATCATTTCGAATATTAGTCTCTCTCTTCCTCGGGCTTTGTGTATCTTTACGTTTTTATCTATAGTTTCCGCTTAGATGAGCACACACTTATGCTATTGTGTGTGGAATAGTGGTCATAAATAGATACACAATTGTCAACACGAATGTGTGCATATTATTCCTGAACTCATCGGAGATACTCGATCCGGCCACAGAATCAACCCCATTCAGCCAGCAGAGCATGCAAGCATAAATCATAAATCGAATGAGCTTCGACTTCGACATACGTTCGATCTTGACCAAATGATGTGTTAACTTTTTACATCGTTCGAGATACTGGAATGGTTTCAGTGGTGGGGGGACGTACATATGTAGATGGACCTGTTTGCGGTTCGGTAGTAGTTGTTATGATGGAAGGTGTGGTAGGTGAACGTAAAGTTTAAATGGTACATAACCGGGTTAATACTCGTAGATATGAGTTCAAGACGTAGATACGGGTCAAATTTTGGCTGCTTGTCTACAGTTCCATTCTTGGCAAGCAGAGGCTCTAGTTAGTTGTTGGAACTTAATCCAATACTCCTCTGGTGTACATGCTAATTGCGTGAGGATTGGAGAAGATTTCGTCGCGCGTTGGAGAGTCAGACGTTCCTGACGGATTTCTAAGATTGACCAGTTCGATGTCGCTGTATAGCCTACATATATAGTTGGTCGTTGTAGCTTCTCTTTCTTGTACATAACAGTCTATTAAGACGGCACCAATTTGATAATCAGTTTATTACAGACCTCAGTTTCCTGAGGTCTTCTTTAAGTCTATAGAGACCCGTAAGGAAGCCTGTAAAAATGCGAAGGACCTTGCTTATATTCCCAAGAAGCTTTTTGGCCTGGCTTAGGTTAGGGAGTTCTTCCGGAAATTTTGTGCTTTTGCGGTCGTCCTCCTTCCTTAGCTCTTCCCGTGTCGTATGTTGTCCTAACCGTATGAATGATTCCGAGACGGTAAAAGTGGTCTCTGAAACTTTTTTTTGCTGATTCGTCTGCTGCTTAGGTTACGTAGACGGGTGCCCTAGTTGACAGGAAGCCGACAACGGCTTACTAGTCTATTGTGCCCCGTCGACTGCTTCATTTCGCTCTACTCCTGTGTGGTGTGGTACCCAATAGAGACTGATGCTGTTATTCTCATTTAGATCGTTTATCTTGGCAAGGCACTGTCACACCAGTGTAGACCTGATTTTCTTGATTTCGGCCTGACTATCCCACAGTATCGTTATACTTTCTATCGAGGTTAAATTTGGCGCATCTTTCGAACACGTAGACTTCTGGTTGGAAAAGACTAGGGTTTGTCCGAATACTTGGTTCTAGGGTCGTATACACCTGTTTTAGTTCCTGTGGATGTTTTGAATCCGTCCGTCTATACTGCCTTATGACTTCACTGCTCAATTTTCTTGTGCTGCTCAAAAAGAATGCAAATCCAAGCTAGCTTTTGTATTCCTCGTTGTGTTCAGCCTGGTTCTTCTGACTCAGGCTTCTGCTCCGTACTTTACAATGTGCTTGACCATCATAGTGTTCATCCATCTCATAGTGGCTGCGTTGCACTTTAGGTTTTAGAAAATTCCTTCCAATTCTCGAGGTTTTCAAAAATGTTCAAAAATTTGAAGGGGCATAGGACGTCAAGAATGCCTGCCATCGTGTTCGGAGTTCTGCAACGCGCTTGAGCTCCGTTCTTCTCCTCCTCGACTGTCGTTCTCCATGTCTGCCCACTCGTCTGCCTGATTGGGTAGGTGGATTCCATTGCATGGCGTACCTAGTTCATAATGAAACTGATTTCAAGCCGTAACCCACTGCCACTTTCTCCTCCGTATTTTGACGTCTATGTGACGTTTCCTGGCCCTTTATCGCGTGCTGGTCGTTTGATATCGATGTTGCGATGAAGTTTTGCAGCTTCCCTGTAACGGTGTTGGTACTGCACCCATAAAGTAGCACCATCTCAGTTTGATTTTTGTCCTGAAAACACTGCTCTTCCAGATCTTAGACAGCAGACTTAACATCCTGTCCTGCTTTCAGTTAATTAACAACCATGACGACAGGCATAAATGAATCTCAACCCTAAATGCATCATTTCCAGTGAAACCCCTTCGTTTTGACATCGATTAAACAATCTCATGCTTAATTTCACTTCTCCTCTTGCATCCGCATTTTTCCCCCGTCACTCTTGTTCATCGACTCACTGTTCTCGTTTTTTTTTTATTTATTTAAGTGAAAACAGCATAATACACTCTTAATTTGCTGACTTCAGTGATTCGGCCTCAGCTAGCATAAAAAA
Organism: Blera fallax; assembly: GCA_946965025.1. Lineage (NCBI taxonomy): Eukaryota > Metazoa > Arthropoda > Insecta > Diptera > Syrphidae > Blera > Blera fallax. The sequence continues at coordinate 2,964,741 of OX337248.1, forward strand.
AGGAGGAAAAAAAAAATGAAAATGATTCTGAAAGATTTATTGCGTCTCAGGGCTCATCATGATGACCAAACTCTCTACAAACACAACGGAGCTAATCGTCTTTGCGCAGTAAAATATTTATTTTTCCCTCAATCCTCCCCATGCACACAGTCCACAGATACTGAGATACATTGTAGCTTCCCATAAGAGCCCTTTATTGTGTGCCATTAGGTACAATAGAAGGGGATGTCATTGATTGACTTTTATTCTCTGTTCTTCTAGCCTACATGGTTGTCCGTTGTCGCCGGTGCCTCCTTCTGCAGTGTCCATCCTAACGAGAGAGAGCCACATCGGAAAAGTCAGAAAGTAAAACTCTGATTATTGTTACATTTGTTAGGATTTTCTTTTCTTTTTTCTTTTTTATTTCCACTTCCTTTCGCCATTGTTAATTGTATGTTCCTTCGGTTTTTTTTCGTATTTTTTTTTTTATGAAAACCCCGGTACCGGAAAATCATCAAACTATGAAGAGAGAAATTATTTTATTCTTCTCCTTCGATTTTTTTTTATATTTTTTTTGTCGGTCAGCTCGATCCGGAAATAGTAAATAAATTTTGTATATGAAAATAAAAAAAAAAAAAAAAAAATTGATGATAAAAAATCAATTGTCCGGCAACGTTACCATGAGCAGAGAGGAAGAGCAGGATTGGAGGAGTATAAATCTGTCGTCAAAATGTTGGAAGAGAGGAAGTTTGGATGTAGTTTAATGCGTTTTGTTTGGGGACTCGACATGTCGTTGGTGAAAGGCGAACAAAGGGCTTAATCCGTTGAGAAATGTCCTTGAAAAGATTTTAATTACGAGGGTATAGTTGCATAGTTGAGTTATTGATAGGATTGCAAAGGAAACAGACTCGAATGACTTCAAAGTGTTCGGGAAATTTGACAGTAGATGTCGGAAGGGGTACATACACAAATGTATGCCTAGCTTTCTTTTAGATAGATAAACAGATAGGTTACGTGGGTGCCAGCTAGTTGCCAACACACTTTGTCGAAAGGTAGGTCCATTGAGATACCACATGGATCTCTGTCCACTCTGTAAACCAATTGGACCTTCTGATGAAGCGTAAAAGGTTCTCAAGACAATTTTCTCTGCTTTTCTTGTTCATTTCTTTAAAAATCGCCCTCAAAGTTTGAGGTTAGGTTAAAGTGGCTATAAGCTAGTTGCCAAGTCACTTCAACGAAAGGTAGGTCCATTGTGATACCACATGGATCGTGAAGAAATTTCCCTGTCTACTCTTTCGATGAAGCGTAAGGGGCTGCTAATATGGCTCCTATCAGATCAGCTGTAATAGAAGGCTCCTAGGTTGTAGATTAGTTATAATGTGACCTTTGTAAATCTATTGTGATAGCCCAACTTGGAGCTCTAGTCGATGAGACACTCGACTTAGAGCACCTTTTCCAGTTCGGTTTCCTTGGTGAATCCTAGTATCTGGTTGGATCCAACGATGGTAGATCTTCTTCTGATATTTGGTAGAAGACTCCTAAAAGAAGCTCCCTTCTTTTGGACCGAGCTGGACAAGTACAACGGAGATAATGAATGGTTTCTCGTTCTTGTTCGTCTCCATGCAGCTTCTACAAAAGTCTTTCAAATATACCCCAAAGCTTGTTGCACGGTGATGACACCTATTTTGTGAAATCTGTTGAGAAAAATCAATTCTTTAGAGCTGATCTCAAATCTGTTTTGTCGCTGGACATGGTATACCACTATGTATGTCGGAGCATTGACGTCCATTCGTTCTGCATGTCGTAGCCATCTTAAGCGACTGATGTGTAGTTTTTTTTTTGACTCGGTCGATATCGCTGTACAGTTCGTCGTTGAATCTTCTCCCCCAAAGCCCGTCAACGCAATCGATCCGAATAGTTTTGCTCTCGAAACGACCGAGGATATCTTCATCTGCTTTGGATGGAGTCGATGCTTCCGTGCCATAAAACAGGACTAGGATGATAAGGGTCTTGTATAGAATCTCCTTAGCATCCAGTCCTTTCTTTTGTGCTGATCCTTTTCTTGTTAGTTTGTCAGCTGCTTCGATTCTATCTACTCCCACGTCGCCTGGTACTCAGTAGATGGTGAAGAATAGGTGTTACGACAGTCATACTTTATCATTGAAATCGGTTTAGATTTAAGGAGGTTGGTGGTCCCGTCGAGGGTTGTAGGTCAATTTTTATTGAATATTCTCAGGAATCAAACTTTGCGGTACCTACCGCAAATCGGTACCTACTCCTAAACTTCCGTCTGTTTTCCTCGCAAACACTATCTGATTGGCACCATATTCTCTCACGGAGCCACTGTTCTATTTGTCCAGCACTGCATCCTTTTCCCTGAGAGGTAACCTCCTTGCGTGTTCAAATACTGGCTATTCGTCCTCGCAAACAGATTTTCACCTCGACGCAGGATTTTTCCCGTTTCCGTGGACTATAGCTCGCACTTTCAAAGGATATTAAGGCGTACGCTTAAACTAGAAGTCACTTTGCATTCGATTACTAATGTGTATCTCAGCTTTTTTAACTTTTGTCAGTTGACAGGCCATTAAAAAGTTCGTCTATGCATTAATATTTGAACTTTTTTTCATTCCTAAACCAAAAGCACCCTCCTCAGCCTCAAACATCACCTCTTCCTCTCGTCCTTACTCCTAATTAAGATTGATAGCTGTTTTATTAATTTTTCCCTGCAAATATGCATAAAACAATCGGGAAACCAAGCTCCTTTCAACAGCCCTGCCCTAACCAAACCCAATAAAAACCAAACACAGTTGTTAAACGGGACTTAAAATCACTTAATCTACACACCAAACCGCACAAAATTAAAAAGCAAATCTCCTTTCGTCCTCTCGTAGGACATTCGACTTTCACTTTCGCCAGCCTGTGTCTAATCCCCTCATGAATAAAAGTCCACACATATTAAAAACACGACGAAAAGTACACGGCGTCGTCCTGCATTAATCAGAGCTGGGCAAAAGGATACGCGATGTTTTTAAAATTAAACGCAACTTGATTGATGGCGCGCTCGACAATTGACTCTTGGCGATGCGATGAATAAAATTCTAGCTAAGTAGCTAATAACATTGGTGGTTGTCGAATTTTATTACCTTACTCAAGAAAGCCACCCCTCGGCGTGTGAAAGCGAACGTATGCTGCTGCTGCTGCCGCCGCCCCATGCTCGGTTGGTGGTGTAATACATTTATATCCGCATAACATTTCAATCTTGTAATGAGATCTGAATTGGCCCGGGCAGGAACATATTTGCTGTGAACTCTATTAAATCGTTGCTAACAAGGCGGACCGACTACGGTACACGGTACACCATTTACACAGAAGGGATGAATGAAATTCGTAAACACCCTCGTACGATTAAATAATCTCAGTGTTATCACCCCAAGTGAATTACTTCGAACAATATTGTCTTCCAAATTGGTCAGCGAAGAAGGACGGGCGTTTCTGGGGCAGGGAAAACTATTTGTTCAGATTCGGTTCTGTGACAATTTCAATAAACTAATCCAGACACGGATTAAGCCTTAAGTCGCACTTAAATTGTCGTTAAAAGTTAGAACAGTGCTTACAGAGCTCTGGTGAATCGTGCGTTTCCGACCATTAGCCTACTTTGCGAACATTTAAGCTTACTTTACTGGCATACTAACTTCACTAGCCGCCAAGCTCGCAAAAGGGGCAGAAAGCCTTTAAATGTCTCTAATCAAACTTCTCTGGTAGACGTCTGCTGCGTTTAACTTTTTCTCAGTTCTAAGCCCACTTCCCTGCCTTGAGCTTGTTTAACAGATTTCTAAACTCTTAAACCCGTTTTTCTAATCCGTGCTTTGCATGGGATCTTGCTACCTCCTAAGCCTGCTTATCTTCATTACTTAGCCTCATAGATTTTATTGGGAACTTAAAGTTGGTTTTTCAAATATTCTAGAGTACTCATCAAAGCCTGGCTTAGGTTAGGTTCGAGTTGTTGCCTGTGTGTGCTATCACAGAAATCTTGGGATTCATTAGACCTATGATTAGAATCAGCTAGAGTTTCATATTCAGTATTGGATTCATCTAATATTCGTGTTAGCCAGGCCTCTCTGGATTTTCTCCATTGATGTTGGTACTTTAACCTCCAGCTCGATAGGCATACGTGCCACTATTACACTTATTGCATCTCTCGATACCATTCTGTATACTTTGAGCGATGCTCCTCTGTCCACGGAGTTAGTCCTTCTCATGTGCCAATTTATAGATGCGGTCGATGTTCCAGGTTTTCTTATTGGCTGCTCGGGTACTCCAATATTTGGTATTAGCTTCGCTATCGCGCCAATAGCCCCTCACGCTTGTATACATACATCAATGCTCTCTAATGTGGAGCCTATGGCCAAGTAGTATCCCTAGGTTCTTTATGTTAGGCTTCGACTCGATAGTGTGGTTACCTACCTCTATGGCCAGGCACTCAACTTTCTTGCGGCTTCTAATGAGGACAGCCTCCGTTTTGTGATCAGCTTATTCCAGATCTGGTGAGCGAAGTCATAATTTCACGCCTGAGAGTATTGCGTCACCTCCTCTTGGGTTTGAGCCACTACCAACTGCTGCTATGTCGTCGGCATATCTGATTATATCCACATACGAAGTACTCCATCTTTCATAATGTCCTACAGTGCTGGGCCTAAGACTGATCCCTGTGGGACTCCTTCTTTTGGTTCTATCTTCAAAATAATCTGCAATTATTCGTTTGGCACTCGCATATTCCCCAGCGCTCTCGAAATGAAGCTCCAGTTGGCTCCGAGTCGAAGTCGTTTTGGCAGCCTGTTGTATATGACTTCTGTATTCTGGTCAAGTCGCGTATGATTCTTTCCTTCTCCTACGGTATATAGCATGCACAGCGGTCTGTATGACGGCGGTTGCTCTGGGGGCTTCAAAAAGGCTTGATAAGTGCTTGCTACCAGTTTGAACACAAATGTGTATTCAACATGAGGTGCAATATGTTCTCCTTCTCCAGGAGAATATTTACTAGTGCGTCATGCTTTTCTTTGGAGTGCTCACCCACCCACAGTAGGTGTAAACTTAAAGCCTACTTTCTTCGCAGTTTACCACTGATACGTAAGCCAGCTACATTCTCTTAGCTCACCTTAGGTACTATTCTGTAAAAAATTTAAAACTAGAGAAGGCTTATTGCGTTTTTTGACATATTTCTAGACTTAAAGTCGACTTTAACCGTGCTTCACTGTTGCTGGCGTCTTAAATCTTGTTTAAATCTCGTTTGAATCCTTTTATGGACCCCGTCCATGAATCAACAAACTAATGAATCTCCCTTTATGGCGTTCCATATTCCAAGTCCTTAATTTCTTATTCCAAACTTTATCGTCCAACCGATTACTTACCGTCAGCCGTGTACAAAAATTGATTTAACGGGACACACAACATTCATTTTGTGGTTGAAAAATGCAAATGGAAATGAAAAATATTCGCCTGATCCATAACCCAGACGAGGCCAAACAAAGAAATCATTCCTTTGCCATGGTAATGGTGATGGGTATCCTGTATATCCCTGGCACAGGATTCAGACCATTAAGTTCCGGAAACGTCTACAAGAACTTCGGCTTCTTTTGTGCCCGCGTATACAAATAACAAAACTGTCGCAGAACCAGATACACAGAGCAATGACATGGTCGTTTGCCTAACCGATGTCATAACAACCAGAAGGCAGCAGGCATGGTGTACATAGCACACATCAACCCTTCCGCCCAATAAATTAGCAATTTTTAAAAAATTTTAAAATACTTTATCCCACCCACATGCAATCTGGGGTTTCTCAAGTGCGCACTAATTTGCTCGGCTTCCGTTCGCCATTTATCCTCGAATGGAATTTTTGTCATCAACCCCTTTTCCCAGACCATCGAAAATCAATCCCGAAGCCAAGCCGTTTTCAAGGATACCGGAATTCGAGGGTTTATTCCTCTCGTATAATTGGATAATGGGTGATTTAAAATCGTTGATTTTAAAATTTTGCGTGTGAGTGTCCTGTTTCCGCTCTCGAATCCTTTTTGCTGGAAGTTTTCATTAAGTTAAGTGATGGTCGTAGCGGACCGGGTTTTTTATTATGCTGAGAGGGGGTGATTGGTTTTTATTCTTGTCAATTGGTTCGGGGAATGGTAAAAAGGATACGAGCGAGGATAAATCGTTTCCCTCGTATTTTTTGGATGATCTCTGGGAAACTCAATCTTCCGCACTAAAGAGTTTTAGTGCTGTTCTGCTGTCGTCAAAGTTCAAATAGTAGTCAGCTTGCAAATTGTTACACTTTGTGATTTATTGAAATCCAACCGAAAATACAGATACAAGTTGCTTCAGTCTGCATCATTTGGCAGAGGGTAGTTTGGGTTAGTTTTTTGCAGAAGATATGTACGGATGCATTGAGCCAAGTGTACATTTGGTTCAATGGATGGGAAACGTAATAAGAAAAAAAGTTGTTCCACTTGCTATGGTGGCTGGATGCAGCTCGAACTAGTAGTTCACAGTTCATAGGGCTCGTTATCGGGAAGTAAGGCACCTAGCATGTCTTGTGTGTCGAGTCTGTTTGCATTCTGTTGCTCTGCGTTTCTTTGTCTTTCTTGGCGGCGTTGTTCTTTCATAACCGTAGCTACGAAATCACTTGCAGCTTCCCACTTCTGTTGACAACGCTTGTCCGGGGATATGGGTTACTTCAAGTACTTCCCTTGCCTTTTCGTGTCGGGGGCACTGAAAAATGAGGTGTTCTACGTCTTTATTTGTATCCGTATGAATAAGGAGTACTATCGTGATTGAACTTGTACTTGTCAAGGTTGGGGATCAACTTGTATGTCCACCTGCCTTTCGTTGAATGGGTCCACGGGTTCGCCATTTGCTTGTCCAGGAATCTTTTAGGGAAGATTGCAAGGCCTCTTCCTCTTCTTGGACTCTATTTGAGCCTTGTTGGTATCTTCTGTGTGTAATAGACCAGCAACAACACATTCTGCCTCATATGAGGTCGTCCGAGGAGCGCTGTTCAGTCTTAATGCATAGATTCTGTATGGAGCGTTGATAAAGTTCGGGAATTCAGTGTTAAACTTTACTATTTACCAAGGTAGATGCCTTAAAGTAGTGAAGGCCGGGTGTAATCTTCTATTGTCCTCGAATTTTCAACCACCTTGACGCTTGTAGATTGCATTTAGAGGTGCAAGCGCACTGAGACCTTGTGCTTCCACTACTTGTGCTCTAGTCGATGGTCGATGAGATTCTCGACTTAGAGCACCTCCTCCAGTCCGATTTCCTTTATGAATCAAAGTGTTTGGAGTGGATCCAGTGTTGGTTTCTCTTTTTCTGATAGTTGATAGGCATCCAGTTGTTTCCTTCTTTTATGCATTATTACTGCACATTCTTCATTCAGTGGGTTCCCTAGAGTTTTCTTAGCATCTCTGCGTTGCTCTGCAACATAAGTCTACAGTGACCTGAAAGAATGCTCACCATGGCGCTTTGATGAATCTGCAAATATTGTCCACAGGCTTCCCGGATAGTTCTTCACTAACATGGAAGATAGGTCGTCCCAGAAAATCCAGATTTTGGTTTTATCACAGGACAATTTTTGAAAATATCAAAAGGTTAAGTCTAGTCTGTTAGGGTTGTGTTTGGGGCTATAATCGTTTAAACTGACATCTTGCTTCTTCAATAGCAGCTTAGCTAGCCGAAACCCCTCGTGAGGCATAGAACGCCAACAATGCCTGCGCGCCATCGTGAAAGGTTTTGTGGAACGTGATTCAGCTCCCCCCAATTCATTTCAAGGGGACCGCATCCTCCTAAACTGTCCTGCGCCAAGTATGCTTAGGGCGGCCCACTCGTCTTCCAGCTTTCGTAAGTGGATTCCATTGCATCGCACATTTTGCATCGGAATTTTCTTCGCGCCGTAAGGTGTGACTGCTACTTCCTTTGCCTGCTTCCTATTAGGTCGTCCGAAAAGCGCTACTCATTCATCCTGTAGGGAGCGCTAATTCTGCTGTCCACAGCGAGTGCGATGCCGCCGGCTGTGCTGGCTGGAGGACGTCGCTTATTACCACCAAAAATAGCACTGGTGATGGTATACTGCCTTGTCGCACTCCGCTGCGTACCACAATGTCCTCCGATATTTTTCGTTTGTGTGGGACGTGGCATGGAAAGCCTTGACATCTGTTATACGTTCCTCTGAACTCGCTTACCTAAAAATCCTTTTAGTAAATAAATTGAAAATAAACGATCATGGAATTGTAAAATTGCTTTTCCGACGGGTGAGGTGTAGGTCTGTTGCAACCCTTTGTATACCGAGCAGCAGCTTTGACTCCATGGAGCATATGTACGTGTATACAGGAAACTATTTCTAACCAGATCAGCTCTCTAACTCTCAGTTTTATCGGCTTGCACCTACCACAAGTACGAAAGCGATCATTGATTCCTACAATCTCATCGAGTTTTGTGTGATTTTCTTAACGATACCTGGCCACTTTCATGATACAGTATCACATCTTCCCAGGCCCTTTTTTCCCATCCAACTAAGTGTGAATATTCTCACCCCGTTGCTACACCGTTCCAGGTAGACGCTCATCGCTCTGCATGTATCCACCCTTATTCGAGAGATTCATTAAAACTGCATCTATCACATCACCAAATGGGCACTCTAATTGAATTTAAACTGTGGCCTACATTACCCAACGAATCGGCTTCAACCATTGCCATTCCGTAGCTCCTCCCACCGGACAATTATGCTATACCCACTTTCCATTGTTATCTTTGCTCTACTGATTAGCGAGAGTCTTTTGCTGCCCCTTACACACCACTCACAAGTGGTTATGAAAAAAACAACATTTTTATGGAGCACAGTAACTAAATAAATAAACCGGCGACGATATTCGACCAGATAACGATTGTTATGGAGCTGTAATAGCTATTTGTAGATACATTGCTTCTGATAACAGAAAAAACTGTAGATAAACTCCCAAAACAGCAGCAACAGCAGCAGCAGCACCAGCAGCAGCAAGTACCCATACCTATGACACAAAAGTCATCGGCTGTCATTCATATGTACCCTTTAGCCCCGTCGGGCCAATAACCATAATAATGCTCCAACAATGCCAATAGAATGTCGTGGGGAATTAAGGTTTATTGCTGCAGTGTATACACACACCCGAACGGGTCGTATATCACTTTTTTCGGGGGGGAACACTCGATGATAAACAAAATTTTTTTTTTTATTTTTGTTTTCCTATACTTTTGGAGGTTTTATGGCCAAGGAGCTGGGAACTAATAAAAGATGATGGATAGGGTCGTGGTATCTGTTAAGCTTTTTTGCGGTTTATCTGACTTCTAAAAGTGTAGACAGTTTAAAAGCTTAATTAATATCAATACTCTTGAGGTGGATAAATCAGTAAATTTTAATTGGAAGACCGGTTAGAAATTATGGCTGCACTTGAACTTTACACATCATGTGTCAAAATTGTTGTACGTCACAATCGATAATTTGTTGGACTAGAAAGGTTCGTCATTTTTGTGTGTCACTGGCGGGTAGGGATGATTCTTTGTGTAGGTCTGCGCCAAGGGATGTGGTAATCTTCTAAAGATGCTAGTAGCCCGGACTACCACGATTTGCAAAGCTGAAAAATCGGTGTCAGGAATGTGCTTACGGGCTAATCGACAGCCTAGACACTTGTAGCACTTTCCCTGCGGGACTAGATGGCAATCTGTCCTCCTCCTTCTGTATAGGCAGCTTGGTTCTCGGGTCTTCCTTCGTTTTTCGTTGTTGTTCCTTATCCAACCGTCTATTGCTGCGGCCTGTTTCACCGTATCCGATGTTGTGCTCGATGCCATCAAAAGATTTAGACTTCCTCCAATTTTTTCCTCCAGAGGTCTGCGTTCCACACGGAATTTTGGGCACTATTGCTCCCGTTCGCTAGCCTCCGCAATTCAGGGATATCGTGTCCAAACCTGTTGAGAGCAGCCATGTTCGGCCAAAAGTTGGCTGAGGTAAAAATCCGCTTCTCTGTGACGCAATCCATTTTTCCTTAGAAGACTGATTCCATCTATCCTGCCATTCTCTCATGTTTCGCTGTCTGTCTTTCAGTTTGATATAGTTGACTGATGCTCTTGATTTCTGAATTTTGGCCACTGTAGCTCATTAGCCAAGATATTTACTGGTAGCATTCCCGCGATGGCATCATCTGACACTGTCGGAAACGCACAGCACACACTAAGCGCGAATAGTCTGTTGACGGAGTTAATCTTCTTAAGTAAGGGCACACATGGGTAGGAAGGTAGGCGACGGTTCAAGTGAGAACCCAGTTAGCGTTATTTGCGCCATTTTGATACCACAAGAGATGAGAGATATACTAAACCTATAGAGTTCAAATAGAGTATCAGGGCCCAATCCTTTTGACAGATATCATCTCTCTCAGGTCGTGAGAGAAGGTAAAGTAAAAGATTCAGCTACATCAGATGGTGTTACGGACAAGCTGGGCTGTATGGCTGTACTTATGCCTAGAATTCTGCGAAAATCTGATCTTGTTCTGCTTAGGACCTCATTTGATTCGGGTTATTATAGTTGGGCCATGTCTTTCCTAATATAGCACAGCTAGGATGCGCGTTCCACTCGAAAGTTGGCCAGCTTTAAGAAGTGATTCTGTCTGGCAGAGAGGCGCTAAGCGCTGACCCTTGCCTGGCCAGATTGTTCATTCGCTCCTTTCTTTCTCTGAAAGTTACTGTGTCCTGGGACCCAGATGAGGTTGATTTTTGATTAAATGCACATTTGACTCTTCTAAGACTTCGATGTTGTATTGTAATAATGTCTGTCTTTATCTTTGGAGAAGAATGAAGCAATGAAGCTTGCATTTCTATCTTCTATCAAGACTAGTTGAATGTATTACTGGGATCGTTTTAAGGCGTTATGGAGAGCGTTAAGACTGGAGACCATTGCCTTCTTAGATGTATCTTTTCCTTCAAAAGTTCTTCCTCAGTTCTTATATCGTCCACGAAGTAGGATATACTGCTGCTTTGTATACAGCGTGGGTTACGACTTGGTTGAAGTTTAGAACTTCAGACTCAACTTCTGCTCTGGAGTTTAAGGAAATCTTTCGGTGAATGTGTGCCCTTACATATTTCCTCTATTTAAGCCAGTTTGTATTTTTGTTAGTGTGAGAATCTACGGTTATAGGGGTCCTTCTCCACGTTGTAATGATCGGAGTATGTTCTGATGAAAGCTCTAAAAGCCGATCTATAATAGTAGAATGGGTGCGTACGTCGACGTACGTAACTTGTATTGAAGGACCAAAGGAGATTCTTGCTTAGATTCGTCAAGTTTTCGTTCACTCTTGCTCACTTACGAAAAGAGCGAACCCATTGGTAAAAACTGTCAACCTTTTCGCTCTTTCGTACGAAAATTTGACATTCAACTTTGACAGCTGTGTAAATCACTTCCGTTCGCATACGCCTATTATGGGCAACTTGCGCAATTGACAGTACTGAAGCGAACTTAACGTACAATTTTGACATTAGCTTTCGATTGCTGTCGACTTTTAAGTTGTCGCGTCCACCAGGTCTGAAATTTTTCGTCTATCTGCAGCCCAGTAAGAGATGGTGTCAATTTGAATTTTAGAAAACCTAAAATGGGCGCCCGTCAATCGTCAAGTTTCGTTAAAAAAAACTCGCTTTTTTATATTTTTTTTTAAATAAATTATCTATCGTTCTTTTTATTATTTTTCTTCTTTTTTTAAAACTGTACACAATTTAAAAACTAATTAATATTCATTGTGCTAATGTAATAGATTGGTGGATTTTTGAAAATATTTATTTTTTACAATTGTACACAAACAAAGAAAATCACCAACGTTTTGCTTGAATTTGTACATAATAATTACAGAGACAAAGAAAATTATTTACACATGCATCATGCTGTACGAAGGGGTTTTTTAAATTTGAATTATTTACAGAAGAACAGTTAAGTTGAATAAATATACTTTTACACTCGTATTTTCTACAATTTTTGGCGCCATTCGGCGGCGGGAATTTTTGCAGTGCAGCAAAAGGAAACGTCTTGGAGAGATTTAATTGATTTTTTTTAGTCCTTTCTTTTTTTTTTGGGAGAAAATTTTGAGTCTTATTGCACCAATTCACAAAAAATTAAAATTTATTGTCCAATATTCGAGTCGCACTACTTGTGTCGTCGTTTTGCGTGGGTGTGTGTGTCTGTCAAGTGAATGACATTTACTAGTACCATTAAGGCCACCATCCGCGATTGTGATGCGTTGGTGGGAGGAGGCCATGTTGGTAGGCGCCATTTGCAGAGAGGACTAGATGATGGGCGGGTGGCATTGATGAGGTTACGCAGTCCTGAGGTTTACCATCGCCAAGGCATGATTTTCCGTTGCGAACGAGCACGGGTACGGCAACTCGTCGTGGCGATGGCAATGCCGACGGATGGTGGGGATGCGGGTGCATGGCGCCATTGAGATCGTAAAGTCCTTTCTCGTTTTGGGCGCGTTTCGTCTTGTATCGGTGATTTTGGAACCAGATTTTCACCTGGGTCGGGGTGAGGCGGATTAGGCTGGCTAAGTGTTCGCGCTCTGGGGCAGTTAGGTACTTCTGCTGGCGGAATCGTCGTTCCAGTTCAAAGGTCTGGGCTTTCGTGAAGAGAACTCGTCGTTTGCGTTTTTTATGCGGCACAGAGGGATCTTGGCTGGCACCGCCGGCACCTGAGGAGTCTTGATCGTTTTCATCGTCGATAATTTCTTCATCGATGCCGTCCTCGATAATGCTGTCGTCGCTGTTTTTGTTGATGGTGGCGTTCGGATTGAAGTGGTTTTGGAGTTGATCTGTAGATTCGTCTGCAGAGCGACTGTAGGTCTTGTAGTCGGACGAGAGGGCTGGCGACGTTTGGCAGTTGGAACCGATGCAGGTGTACGAGACCTCCGATGTGACTGGTGAGGTACTGTCTGGACTGGCTGTCTGTTGTATGCCTGTAAATAGAGGGAAACAAGCTTAAATCATGTCGCTTTTCCTGCTACAAAGCTAGATTTTGTGGCACTCAAAAATGACTCCCTGCAACATTTAAAAAAAACTAATTTCCTCACCACGAAAGGGGTTAAAAAAGAAACACGCACAGTCGTGGTAACCAAACAATTACTCGTAATCCTCCCATATAGGGAGGACAAGGAACAAAAACATCTGCTCCTTGAACAGATCGATACCAAACCAAACACAGTTCTGCTGAATAACTTTTTAACTTACAATTAATGAGATGAATAGGCAAGGACGCGCAAGGAGGTTAACATGGAAAATTGTTTCTAGGTTTCTCGGTACACACCCTTGATTCGATCCATAATGATACATTTTTCTGGGTTGTTTCCGTTTACACCTATAATGTCCTTAAAACGCTCTCTACGGCCACTTTCCCCAGTTGAATTCGATTGTTTGATGAATGAGCGCGTCCTATGTGTCTCTACCTTATTTTATATCCTGATTTGTCACTCGCTCTCTCTCGCTATCTCTCTCTGTCCGTCTGTTCATTTTACCTTTGAATTGTTGTAACCCTCCTGGAATAAGGACATAATACAATAAAAATGCTGAACAATGACACAATGTGAATTCCGGACGAACCCCTAGTGTAAACCTCAAATAGAGGTGTGATCTAATATGCCATCCTTCCGGTCTGTGTCCAACGTTTTGTTATATCCTTGTGCTGTTGCCTGTTCTATAACACCAGAGGTTATTATTGTTCCCTCACTGGTGGTATGTGCGCGACAATTGTAAACATAAAAAGGATGACGGCAATTTAAATTGTCCCCTAATGTGTCAGTGATAGTGAGAAGGACTGACTCTCAAATTGAAATTGGGTGTCAGAGGGATGCGTGTGGTGTTATTTGTTCGGGGTTGTACGCTCGATTGCTGTGGGATTTTCGAAGGAAAGTAGTGAAAAACTTAAAACTGATTGCAGAACATTTAGATGGCATCTGAGTGAGTCCTGGCTTTGATTGACTAGCTGATTATCTATGGAGCTACGAGTATTTTATAGTGTTCTGGGGCTGTTCTGTTCTGCTGCAGCTGGCAACAATGTTACACTAAACAGAGTGCGCTACAGAGTGGTGATAACTGATTTTGGTTGGATTAGAAGGACACTATTTGTCCAACAGTTGATCTTTTGCTCACAAAGTCCCGAAACCGCATTATCAGTCGTTTTGTAGACATGACTTCCCACTGCGATTTAGATGTTTTTTACGTTGGACGCCATTGCCATCTGCAACGCGCTTGCACTCTCTCCAACTCATTCCCTAAGCTCCAGACTCCTTTTCTGCCTCTCTGCGCCACGTCTAGGGCGACCCCCAGTTCTGTCAGATTTAGTAAAGGGATTCCATTATATGGCGTGTTTGGCAGTGTAAGTTACTTCGCACCGCAAGGTGGGACCAATCCATTGCTATAAAGCACTCGTTGATGGCACGTTTCGCAAGTAAATTTCAGATTAGATAGATGCTGCTTCCATAGAACCAATTTTGCTGTCATTTTTCTCGGGGAGTCGTGAACCAATTTAAGGCATGAAAGTGGAACGGCTGTCTCCTAAACGCTCCTTAGCCATATATGCTATTCTATGATATGATTCTTCCATAAAAAAACGATTGAAGCCTGGCTTTCTGGGTTAAATAATTGGACACAATGGACCCAAACTGTTGGTCTAAGTGAGTTAGTGACTCTTTTTTAGTCGCAAGGTACCCAATTACCCAACTTAACCTAACCTAACCTGGTTGACTACTAAGGTAGAAGCCTGTCCTAGGCACTTTATTAAAATTCTCTTTCTGTTGAAACTTCATAAAACTAACCTGAGAGTCTTAATCGTTACACATTTAGTGGAGACTTATCCGTAAGAAAGTACTTGCCCTAACGAAAACACGTCACAGATTCCACTGAGCAGATCGGGACGATGAAAGATCCTACACAATCTCATGGAAAGCCGGTCCTATTCCACCATAAAAAAAGGCTTTTCAAGGCTGCGTTGGTATCACTATGTCTTGAGGGACACTAAAACTGTCGAGCACATTATGGGGGAATCTGTCCATGGCAGCTAAAGCAGTTTCACTCCTTCTCATATAATCTCCTTCTCAATTCAAACAATCTTAAGCTTCCTTCGAGAACTGGATTTCAGCTACGACACAACTAACGCGGATGTCTCCCGTAGGGGATTGAAAACTCTCAATTCAAGGATAGTACCGCACTTGACCGCACACGGTACTGAGAAAGGTTTTCACTTAGACCACCAAGCCGGGCCCATTGTGATATCCCATAGGGTATATGTAGTACTACAAAAGATACTTTGATGGGACTTTCAGAGCCCTCCACCATCCGTACGTATCCCCTAATTTTCCCACGTACAGCTACCGATCCAGCTTATTCTACATCGATTGGATAGCATCTATCCAATATCGGCTCTGATAGTCGAAATATTTGGCACAACAGACCGTATGGGGTTCGTGGCTTAGTTTCTCGTGACCATTTGTGTTGTGCGTGCTATATTCTTTCGCACAATTGGAAGGTAACTAGACCTAGACCTTGAAGTCATATCCGAAAGGCGAATTGAGAATCTTTCTCATGACTCCCGGACTTTTGTCAGACATTCGCGAGAGGTGACAACTTGTTGGTGTTTTATGGGATTCAAATAGTGGTCGAACTCAATAAAATCGTCATGAGAGGGCTTCTCAATAAATAATATCCAACAGGAAGGATATGGTTCTTAACTATAGCTCCCTTCCATTTCTGCGGAAAAATATAACACGAGTGGTCGCGAAAAGCTAGGCCGTCGATTTCCCTTTTTAGATTGAATCTAAAGGTGGATATAGAAGGTCTTTCTCGGTCCCTAGTGTGTTTGCTCTGCTGCTGGTCTGTGATCCTTAGGATATGCCTCAGATATCTGAAACTGGAATTGAATATCGTTTTTCTAAACAGATGTCCCTGCTAACACCAACAAATTTAAACAAAAATTTAAGCCATCAACAACGATATACCTCCACACTGCTGGAATATTTACGATTTGCGTCATGTCCGCAACAACGACTCTATTCGTGGTGCCACAGTCGAGTCTTACGCGCCCCAATTTCCAAATCTATTTGAATTTAATCTAATCGGCTAGGCAGGCGTTAACAGCCACATTAACACGGCAACAATTAGTCACCTACTCGCAACTAGATCACATCTAAATTCACCGTTAATCTATTTCGTGGCCCACTAAACGTAAACAAATGATGAACAAACAGCGATATGTGTCAACCAAGGATTTATGGATTGAATTTCGGTCGTATCGCGAAATATGAGCTGCTGTCATCGAGAGATAAAACTCACGAGAATCATGCACGAAATTCGACTCAAGTGGTCAATGTCATTGTGAATCGAAGGCGATTCCTATCGCTCTGTAGGGATACAGAGATACTGCTTTAGATTCGTAGTTCGAATCGATTTAAATGAATGCGACTTACAGGCGTGCTTGCATCACTGATGCGATCGTCATATAAAACCCTGAACGAATTCAGGTGCCTAATCGAGTTAGAGTCGAACCCTGTGAGTCGTTTATAGGACGACGACGACGACGACTTTGTTTCCTTATTAGAGTCCTCTAATTGAAATACAAAAAAAAAAATTTTAACTCACCATAAAGTTCACTCTCCTTCATCCATGGCCGTCCAGGGTGCAGCATCGGATGGGTCATGTGGTAAGGTGTTATCTCGTCGCTGAAACTGCCATTGCCCGGCAGGTATTGTCCAACATTATGACCGCTAGCACCAATCAAATGTGCGGCTGCTGCCGCGGCCGCCACCGCTGACCCATGACTCTGACTGCTGCCATTCACATTTATACTGTTGTTGTTGCTACTGGTGTTGTTGTTGTTGTTATTGCTTGGCGTATCGGTTGAATCGCCGCTGCCGTCCGTCGAATTTTGATTCACACTGTTATTGTTGTTGTTGTTGCTCGTACTATTATTGTTGTTATTGACAATTGCTGCCGCGGTGGGTTCTGCCGGTGGCACAACAGTGCCACCGCCACCGCCGCCACCATTCACCTTCAAGTCGGCACCATCTAAGTTCAGTATATCCGATATGTGAAATCCTGATGACCTCTGCGACGAAGGAACTTTGGTATCGAAGAGGCTGCAAATGAATGGACACAGAGAGAGAGAGAACAATTAAAGACGATGGTAGCATGTGTTTAGCAGGATATCGATAATGTTGTGCAGTGTGTATGGATGGATGTTCATTGATAAAGGATCAGGGAAGGTGCAACAACCATCATCCACCAGATGTGTTACTTGCCAAGGGGAAATCCCGTCAACATAGAAAGAAATAAAAAAAAAATTGAGAACCTCTTCGATTATAATGCGTGAGCCGGGCATTGTGTGTATGCATAGGCTTCCCAGAAGCCTCTCTCAATCTCGAGATGATTTCAGCGTTATCCTGTACAACCTGTACTAAAACTGGGAAATTCTCGATTTTCCAAACAGATACAACGAGCCCACAGATGGAAATTTGGTTGGAAAACCCAGAGCAATCTAAAACACGTGTTTTGAATTTATCCGTGATATGCACCTTATGTGTGTTTTGTGCAGGTAAAATCGTACACGGACGAGGATTTCCCCAACACACTAGTGATTTGTTTTATTTTTTTTGTGTGTTTATAGCCTTAAAGTGATGTTTGTCTGAGGTCACATTTTAAGGGGATTATTTGCACTTGCTGCCGAGCCTGGAATAACTCCTCTGCCAGCAGTTGTAGTGTTGCAAAAATAAGAATCCTTATCCTTATCCTGTAACTGTGACAAACATTGAGATGATCCGATGATTTGCATAAACAAACGAAACCGAAAGAAGTTAATTTAATTTTTGGGCAGAGGGTTTTTAGGGCTTTTTCACGGATCGGTTGTTAATCGGATCGAGGGAGAAACTCATTAAATGTTTCCGGATGGACTTAGCGAGTTAGGGGCTTAAAATGAAATATTTTTAAACACGTCAACGGGGATATGTGGGATTTTTTTTTTGTTTTATCTTTTGCATAATCGGTTTCCTTTTTCCGAGGAGGTTAGGTGGAAGCTAGATGATCGAAAAGTCTTTGGGTGGATGTTCTTAGTCCATTGTGATAGGTGGACTTCAGGTGTCTGTTTCTTGATGCAGATAGAGGTGGCAACGGAGTAGTAGGTAGTGTGTTTGCTGCTGACCTGGCCGGTGTAAGTTCAAACCCCTCTAGGGGAACAGCCACCAAGCACAGCAGAGAAACGAATCAAACCTGAGTTTCTCCAACTTCTACACCAAAAAGGAATTCCTAGCCATTCTAGCCTCTAGTCGTTTAGAATTCGGAAAAATATTTGGTTATCGATTTCGAAATTTCAATGTGTACTAAAATGATGCATTTATACAGAATGTTTCTAGAGGGGGACGATGGCCGTGATGTATTTTTGTATATATTTCTCGAAGGGTTGGATAAGGCAGTAAGATTGTCACTGAAATCAGAACTATAAGGTCTGACATACAGGTCGCTTCTGCTTGCGTTTTTTTTTTAAGTCAAAATGCAGGTGTGCATTTGCGTTCAGAAAATCCTATAATTTTCAAAAATTAGTTGTTTTGCGGTGCAACATACCTTTTAGCCAACGTTCTTCACTACCTTCCGACGTGTATTTTACAAATTTTTAAACACCTTTTGTAAAAAATTGATTTTAATTTTTTTTTCTTTTTTTTCAGAAATTTAACGAAGATTCATCGCGGAGTATATAAAACAACGGGTGAGTCAGAAAAATATCTATTATAACTTAAAATTCTTTATAAAAATCTCGAGTTTATATACCGCTTCGAATGCTTTTTTTGCAATAGCTCCTCCCATGCCCTGTTCTGTTCTGTTTCCTTCCCTTTTGCTTACAAGAAATGTTCGAAATTTAGGAAATTCGGTCTTTCTGTTCGTAAGCTTTTAAACTATGGATCTACTTCAAAGGTTGTGTTGTTTCTTTTCGATTTAGGGATTTTTCAGATGTGTTTGGTTTCATAGGGCAGCTTGCACACTGGAACAATAGGCACACCTCTTGTATTTTTTTTTTCTAACACTTGGACTACACATTGTAAGACTAAACGCCCAAGAAAGAAGGACTTTGGACATTCAGCCTATTTTTAAGACCCGGAAAGGTGATATCGTATCGCATTTTAATGTTTGTTTTATCGCCGAAAACCTACATTGCCTAAAAAAGCCAATTTTTTCCAATAATTCATATCGCGATGACTCCATGTAAGGCTGGATGGTTAGATTGCTAATTGCTTATTCCTCGTTGCTGAGGAGTGAGAGCTCCCTGCCACCGGCTGAATAATTAGCAATGAATCCGACGTTTCCAAATTTTGTTTCCTTTAGCGTATTGCATTAATTTCTTCGAACTCGATACCGTGGTTATGCTCATCTTTGCGCCCGGATAGGAAGGCAAGATGAACAGCTAGTGAACAGCGTTTTTTGCCTCACGACTATTCAGTCGCGTCGCAATAAGTAGAACACAAAATTTCTAACGTGAACATACGCACATGAATCCTAGCAATTGCAGCCCTTCTCTTATGGTTATGATTATAAGATTTTGGTTAATTTAGTTAAGAAAAAAAGCATTGCAATTAAATTATTGTAGTTAGTGATTGATGAGTAGTGACTACTTTGTACTCTAAAGTACTTGTAGTGGAGTAAACTACTTGTAGTTAATCACAGTTGCTTGTACTTTTCCAGTAAAATGTAGTAAGGTAGACCAGATTCAGGGACGCAGTAAGCCAGCTTGAGGTATTTCAAAAAATTTAGAATTAGTTGTCACGAGTAGTTGCAAGTATCAACTTCAACTAAAGTAGTCATTGGTAGTCACCATGCCAAACATACAACAAAATTATCGTAAAATTTAGCCTTAGTTGCCATCTCTTATTTGTTTAAATAATTTTTGACAGGATCCAATCTCTAAAAGTCGAAACGTCACTGTTTTTGAAGTGTATTAAGGCCCACTTAAGATGGTGGTACTCGTACTCGCGTATGCACATAAGAATTGGTTGAATGATTTCATTCGATCCGTTTGAAGTTTCCCGCCTAACATCCTACCCACAGGTACTTATGTTCGGTTAATGAAAGGAAATATATGCCAGACTCTGTATATAACACCTTGAAGGAATGGGCAAGTGGTAGTGGTTTTTTGGAAGAATTTCTGTGTTAGGTTCTTTGATGTTTTCGTTTCAATTCATGAAATTTCATTCATGAAAATTAAGGTTAATTTATTCAGACATTCTTTAGAATGGTCGATCGTACATATTTAGGGTTCAATTAGCACAGCAATCTAACTGGATTGACTACTGTTTTGAGTTGATCAAAAGGAAAAAATTTAAATCTCTTATAATTTTGTATACACAATCTGTAGAGCGGGACAGTGTGTTGAAGGCTAGGGTTTAAAGCAGTTTAGTATATCGAAAGAAGTAAATCAAAATTGTTTCACATATGTGACATGGTCGATGATGAGTTGATAGAAGGAATTCATTCCAAACGAGGGAAAATAGAAGAAGTCGGACGAAAGATTGGGGGTCTCCGAAACGATGAGAAGACGCTAAAGTCCAACACCTTTCACATGCTCTCTGCAACTACTTAGTGGCCCCTCGGGCTAAATTCTGATGAATAGAGATGGTTTCCGTAACCAATTCTGAAAAATCTTGAAAGTCGTCTAAATTGAGTCAAGAATGCATCCAATTTCTGCAGTTTTTCAGTTTCTTTTTACCAGTCAGACCACACCCAACCTTTGTCAAAATACGTTCATTGATATTGAGCTGGTCCCCCAAAACCCAATTCATCGATTTCCAGTCTTTTTTTATTCATAATTTCGTAAAATTTTCTATCAGGTACTGCAAGGGAGTACCCTTGCTTCTTAAAAATGGCGTCAAAATCGTGTTTTCGCATTTCATCGAAAAATTCGTGGAGAAAGTAGATCAGAATTGTGAAAAATTTAAGACTATAGAGTGTATCCTGTGGAATCTCATGTGGATTTTTTAAGGCTGCTGTATATACATATGTTTACAAAGAAACGCTGTTAAGATTAGGGTTTTGAAAGAGTTCTCACATTTTCAAATGGACTTCTCAAAGCGTTCAGGCTATGGAAGTATGAGTTGTGCTGAGCATCGTTTGCACATATTTTTGGCGTAAATTTGTTCACTTTTCCATTTTTAGCTTTCGTAGTTCATTTCGTTTTCATTAAAGGTAACATGGCGCTATGGCAAGAGGTTTTCAAAAGTTCGTAGGGTTTACGAGTTTCTGGATGTTAGAGACGTTATTTTCTACGGCTTTTGTGGATCAGTAGACAAGTCTGGCCAAAATACTTCTGATGGTAGCAATAGATTCTGTAAGCATTAGGTGATGTCAATTTTCCCTGTTGATAGAGTCTTTGAAAACTATTTTTTCATCTAAAGCATATCACTTGGCACAACAGGTCTTGAGCACAATGGACTCATTATTAGTCTAAGTGAGCTGGCAGCTTCAGGTCAACTAGGGCACCCACACCTAATCTAATAGGTCTGCAATTTGTCTGACAAATGTTGTTTTAGCCAACTTTTTCCACCAGATTTGAGCTTGCTTTCCCAAGCTATGGTTGTTTTTAAATTAGTGAGAAGAGTACTGTTGATTTGAAAGGACTGAGGGCCCTTTAATATTTGCGCTGTGACAGATGCGAAAGATGAAGTCATAAATATTTGTTTTTTAAATGTGTAGTTCAGAAGACGAAAGTGACTACTTTTTTCGTATACGGTCCTTAGATATTTAGTTTTAAGATAGCTTTGGACAGGATTATAAATATTTTGTATTAAAAAATCGGTTTTCCAATTATTCTTTCTGCGTCTACCCATTTGGCACTGTGGAGAGATATTATTTGCGACTAACAACTACAACTAAAAGTAATTGAATTTTACTTAACTCAAAAAGCTAACTTGTCCCCGAAAACGGACTAATTCTTCTGAACATTCAATCATCACCTCTGATTAAACTTAAATTTTAAAACTAATTTAGTTGTCAACAGTTAACGACTAATAGTTAGTCACGATTAATTTAATCATTTAGTTGTAGTTGCAGTGGTCATTAATAATTTAATCATTTAGTGGTAGTTGCAGGGGTGAATTGAAAATTGACAATGAATCTTAATTCAACATTTAAATAGCAATCGATGAAGTCCGCTCTTAAGTTAGTTAAGCAAATACATGACCAAGAGTCAGGTCATGATAACCGCATCACGGTATTGCTTAGGTTTCACTATTTTTCTGCCTCTTTGACATTCTCGTTGCCAGCTCTTACATCAAGTATGACCTACAAGTCTCTCAGGGTCCTCTAGGTTTTCACAAGTTGTTCCCCGAATTTATTAAAGATTTTAAGGAGCTCAAATCAAACGTTGTTGAAGTGTCAGATTTTCAAAAAGCGTTGCTGTGGCTTTCACTAACAGTGTTTCATTGGCCGTCAAAAAAATACCCGTCGGATTGGAAGGAATACGGTATAAAAGACCGATTTAGCAACATTTGGAAATATTTGAATCCTCTACCAAATAAACATAGAAATCCATCGAACGTAGGAGAGATATTTGTAGATACATATTCTCGTATGAACATTGCCTCTGTTTGTCAACAGACAACGTCGAAAACTCTGTTTGTTTGGCTTCACGCCTATAGGCTGAACTAAACAAGGGACCTTTTGCAGGTCAATCGGCCAAAAAAATCATTAAGTCTTGTATACATACCTGCAAGCAGGCATGGTATTCTGAACTAATACAGCGTTAGCCCACGTAGCTTTGCTGAATAGACAGCTGAATGAGAGATCTTAATTTTAAATCAGCACATTAGCATTCTGAACTAACAGAGTTACCCGACGTAGCTTCGCTGAATAAACAGCTGAATGGGAAATTTGAATTCTAAACTAGGACACAACTTCCTCATTTAAGATCAGTTAACTGCTGCTGATGGGTGTTTTGCCGACGGATTAAAAACGCACAAAAAACAATTTTAGTACTATGAGGTACCGCAAGGTTCTATAATTCATTCACTTTTATTCACATAAACACATGCAATTATTAGTCAGCTCGACAAGTCCACTTTATTCTTACCCTGGTAGAGCATTCCTTAGCGCCGCCGGATAAAATGCTGCTGGCAATAGAGCGTGTCCCCACGGAGGAAGTAAAATGGGAGACCACGTTAGGAAGGGCGCTGCTGCTGCCGCCGCCGCCGCTGGATGATGCATCAAACTACTCATAGTGTGTCCAAACGAGGGTATTCTCAATTCGTCCTTGCCACTAACTGTCTCAATCGGCGACCGCGAAGTCGACGAAGACCGCTTACGTTTCTCAGCCACTTTGATATTGCAACAAATTCAGGTCCCAATCGAATATATTTTCTAGGTAATCCACATTCACTTTGACACCCAATAAGGATAATTAACTGCACCGCAAAAATTCGAAAAATTCAGATAATGTTCCACAGAAGTAAAAGCACACGCGGCTAACGAAATGGACACGGATACGCGCGAGTGAGCCACAACAAATTTATTGCGTGTGTCTGCCCGACGACGATGATGACGACGACGAGGATCGACGAGGAGATAAATATTTTTCCGCTTTCAACTGAACTGAAGTGTCATCAAGAACTAAAACAGCCCAACACACGATAAGTGGCTTCTCATGTCCTTCTAGCGGCCTCTCGAATGTCCTCCTCTTAACACACACACATACACACTCAGAACACATTAACATTATTTATTTTTGAGTACGATACGCCATCACTATCATCTTCATGTTCTCGACTCAACCCCGACGACGAAGCCACTTATGGCTCTCTGCTCTGGACGAGTGGTTAGCCTCTCTAAGCGAACAAGGATACAGTACGAGCAGCAGACAGACAGACACACACATCGATAGCAACCAACCAACCAACCAACAAAGTGTTCTTCATTTGAGCTGTACAGCGCTCTGAGTAGAGAGGTAGCAGGCAGTAGAGCCAACATACCCCCGGCCATTGTGTTGAGGCTTGTTTAGGTACTCGGGGATTACAAGGGAAGAGATGATGATGACGGTGGAACATTGAACCAATCACAGTGGCCGTCGCTGGAGTGGTGTGTGAAGAGGTTTCGTGCGAGTGTATTCGTAGGCAGGCGCATGAACTTGAGTGTGTATAGATACTTTGAAGAGTCCTTCCGAGCGCGTCATACACACACAGCACACAGAGAGTGGGAACAAGGACTTGAGCTCACCGCCGCCGAGGGTTGGTTACAGAGTTTGAGGCTTTTTTTGTTACATAAGAAGGTACTTTCGGCACTTCACAGCAACGTGGGCACGCCCCTTATTTGGGAATGTGTATCCCGGTTTTTATTTTATGTGTTGGATTGTTTTTTTTTTCTTTGTTGCTTTGCCTGGCATTATAGGCTCCTGGTTTATTATTATTATTATTATTGCTGGAGTGATTTCACTCTGTTTGCGCGTTGTGAATCCTTTTTTTTTTTTGTTGTCCTCCTCCTGCTCTGTGGACGACTTCATTGTTATTTAGGGTATCTATCCAACGAGCAGATGTAGGCTATGCGCTGAATCCATTGTTGGATACGCGTTTTTTTTTTTTCTTCCAGTACCGAAAATGAATTTAATCCTTCGAACAAGGACTGAGTATGGAGAGAGGGAACGCGCATTATTTATGCCCTCCAAAGGACGACGACGTTTGTTATTTGAACATTGCACATAAGTGCCATCGAATAGTTAGTGGTTCGGTTATTATTATTTTCTGTTTTCTGATGTTTTTTTTTCGCACTTGAGGACGACTTATTGAAGGTCTGTAAGAAGGTAATAAACAGTAATTTGTGTGTAATGTATGCATGTCGTTGGCAGGGTATTGCTTGCGCAATAAGGTTTGCTTTTTGTCGGTGATTAATTGATGGTAGGAGTGGAACTGTACGGATTTGCGTTTTAGGTTGAGGTTTTCATAGATAAAGGACGTTTACGCCGGCTGTGGACTCATAGCAATTTTCATGTCTTACAATCCTTTGATAGGCAGTCGTTTATAGGGGGTACTAAGCCACGTCTGTGCACTTTTATGGACGTCCTTATACAATTTAAATGTAGCAGCTACCAACTAGGGAAGCACACACGGTCGAACATGGTTGGATCGACCCTTAATGCGACCGACTCTATAGATCTTGTAAGATGCCAGCCATTCTCCACTATTTTTCGTGATTTTTCTCTGCCATTAGATGTACACGAAGACTATGAGTTCTACTACTGCTAAGCAAAACAGGATGCACCCCGTAATCACAAATGTCCATGTAACATGCTGGTTAACTCTGTCGAGGGTCTTCTCATAGTTGAGGTAACAAAATGGAGTCTTGCGTGGTTCCACTGTACGATGTCAAAAGCCCTTCTCGTGTCGTTTCGCGGTTCTCATTTCGCCCTTCTCTGTAGCTCCTCTAAGTCTTACGTAGCTTTTGCTTGTCCTATATATTCGCCGGTATTCTTCCTCTAGCCAGGGTGTTCCGTCCTAAAGGTTGTTGGTTTCTATTTAAACTCCACCGTTCACTATTTTTTAATGATTGCTGCTACATATTTTGAAGGAGCATACCTCGCGAATATTGATGGAAAATAGTTCCACTCAAATGGTTGGCCAGTAGCCCATCCTGTTAACCCGATTCCGTCGATTATTTTTGGCTCTATTTCGCGTCTAGCTCGATGGAATAGAGTTCGCGGTTAAACCTTCCCCTCCATTTATCCTCCACGCATATGGAACCCGATATTCGATGAAGTATTTTTCATTCGAGGGAGCCAAAGATCTTGTCCATTACTCGGCGCCATTAAGTGGAACCGTGAGATTTGAATTTCTGCAGAGCATCACTTTCGTCGCTTATGTTAGGAGTTTTGAACTTAATTGTTTTGCCAAAACGAGCATAGAAGGGCATTACTAGGGTAATTCATCACCGGATGCTCCTCTGATGTGTGGTTCGTAAGGTTTACATTTATTTCGAGGTAGGTGAACTCCTTAACTACCACGAAGTAGAAGCTGCCGCCAGAGAAGTCTTGTCCTTAGCGGTGCACAAATGTTGTAAATGTTTAGTCTTGTCCTTGTTTGTCTTCAGACCTAAATATATCTCTAGCATATGTTTCAATTGCTGTGAAGGCCTCTACAAAGGCTTGCTGGGAACATCCGATGATGTCGATATCCTCTGCGTATCCTAGCCTCTGGATCGTCTTATGAAACATAGTACCCCCGGTCCCGACACCAGCCTTGCTCCAGCACTAAATTGAGAAAAAATCGCATAGCAGCTCATCTCCTTGTCGAAACCCGGAGAATGTCTGAAAGGGTTTCGAAGTGGAGCTTCCAAACTGCGATACAAACCGCGTGTTTTCCAACGTAACGCGGCAGAAATGGGTTAGTATGCTTGAGATCCCGAATTCAGCCATCGCCTTATAGAACTCCAAGCGTTAAATACTGTCATAGGCAGCTTTAAAGTCGATAGACACATAGTGTGTTTTGTCTTGAAATTCGATGGTCTTTTCTAGGATTTATCTTAGCGTGAAAATGTTCATCTTGAAGTCTCCCAATTGTAGTGGTTCTGTTGCAGCTGTTGAGGGCCATGTATTACTAGGTCTACAAGCTTCTTTTGTCGGTTTTTTGTCGTTTTATTTATCAACATATTGAACTTTTAAAAAGGGTGATGGAACTACTACCATCTGAAATGCGTAGTGCTTCATGACAGCAAAGTGATAGCGCGAAAGTCTGCCCGAACTCAATTTATCAGATCGTCTTGTTTAGATTTTGAGCATGGTTCCTAAAGTAGGCTTTGTGCAGCCAATTCCACTGATGAGAGTTTGTGTTCAGTTGTAGCCTCATGATGATGTTTGGACGAATCTTTTTCCTTCTTCCAGGACTGAGAATATTTATTTTTACATTGTTTACCTCGAGCTCGACCTCAAGCGTTAAATACTGTCATAGGCAGCTTTAAAGTCGATAGACACATAGTGTGTTTTGTCTTGAAATTCGAGGGTCTTTTCTAGGATTTATCTTAGCGTGAAAATGTTCATCTTGAAGTCTCCCAATTGTAGTGGTTCTGTTGCAGCTGTTGAGGGCCATGTATTACTAGGTCTACAAGCTTCTTTTGTCGGTTTTTTGTCGTTTTATTTATCAACATATTGAACTTTTAAAAAGGGTGATGGAACTACTACCATCTGAAATGCGTAGTGCTTCATGACAGCAAAGTGATAGCGAAAGTCTGCCCGAACTCAATTTATCAGATCGTCTTGTTTAGATCTTGAGCATGGTTCCTAAAGTAGGCTTTGTGCAGCCAATTCCACTGATGAGAGTTTGTGTTCAGTTGTAGCCTCATGATGATGTTTGGACGAATCTTTTTCCTTCTTCCAGGACTGAGAATATTTATTTTTACATTGTTTACCTCGAGCTCGACCTCAAGTTCGACTCCGTTTTCGCACTAGATGATTATGGAAGGCAGTAAGATTGCGCGCAGCACATTATTAATCTCCAATAAGAACAGTATTGGTGAATGTATGCAGCCTTGTTGGACACCATTTTGTTTCGCAAACTGTAGAAAGTGGTCATATGTACAAAAATTTAGGTTTCACAAGATCTGTTGCTTATGTAAGGCAAGGTTATGCCTCCACCAACTCTAGCTTTCTCAAGAGAAAAGTAGACTGAGGGTGAGCTTACACTCTTTACTTAGACATCCCTTAGGGCCGTTCTGTTCCTCTCGCCTATCAGACTGTAAGGAGTAGTTGTGTGATGTCGAAATTGTGTGCTGAGAGAGGAGCCAGGTATTGGGCTCATGGGTAGTATTGAAGGGCCCTGTATCATGTAATGATCGGGAAAGGGTCTTGTTCCCCTAGCAAACTCCAATTTGTCATCGATTCCTTTCTTTCCGAGGTATGACCCAGTTTCGTTGAGGCCGTAACTATTTTCTGTCTTAATTTCGCTGTTGCCGTTGAAGTGTTTTACATTTTCATCCTCATCCTCACAGTTGACGCAGATTGTTGTGTCAGCTAGCCCGAGTCTGAATTCTACTTGGACTCCACAACAGCGAGAAGAACGGAGGAAAGTGGGAGGAGTTAAGACGAGTAGAAAATATAAGGGAGAGCTGCACATAGACTGTGTTTGATTGGGCTTGAGTTAGTGAACAACAACATTTGATGGGTATAATTTTTATGATAGCTAGTTCACCGGTCTAAAGCAGCCTTGTCGACCCGGCTTTATACAGTATCCATGCGTCAAAGTTTCTCTGTGCAAAATCGTCAAAGACCTGTGTTACGTTTCCTCTGTTTTTTATTTGTTTTCGTAATCTGTAGGCTTTTCGAATACTGTACACCTGAATCCTATCACTGATTGATCTATTTGATTTCTTGTTAAACAAATCCGATAAAAATTCTTCCACTGGGAGCGTTCGTTCATTCATGTACGAAAAGTGTTCTCTAAACGGGCAACGAAATCTTTTTCGTTTGTGTGCTTTGAGCCTTGATAAGATTGAACAGGTGATGTGTGATGATTTACACAGTGTGTTGCAGTGACAGAATTGAAATACGAACACGCGTACATATGTAGTTTAAGTGCAAAACATAAAGTTTTGGAAATTTCTTGTAGAAACCGGAACAATCCGCTACTGAATTCTGATATGTTATCTGGCAGAGATGACAGATTGGAGTAGATTGTTACGTTTTATGAGCTTCAAGAGGCGTCTAAATTGTTGTTTTTCAATCAAATTGAATTCAAATGAAATTTTCTTGACAGGGATGTGAAACTGTCAAAAACGCACACAGATTTGGCCACCATTTGTCAATTTTTGACAGTTTGGCATAAACTTTCGAGTGAAATGTCATTTCATATGGAAATATTCGTATTTAACGGTACAAAATTGCTATTTATGTCTCAATCGATGGAAATACAAAAACGACGTAAAAGTAAGAAAAAAAATCAGACAGAGTTATCGATATAAACCAGGCCAATGATGCATCGAAAATGTCTAAAAAAACAAGAACCAAGCAGTCCCACATACCTCAGCTTTATTTACCTTTGTTTCAAGTGCGATAAGCTTTGCTTATTGGTTAGGACAACATTTGATATATTACACAATTAGCTGAAGCATAACCAACAAGAGGAGTTTCTTGTTATTTGAAGTAGTTATCTGCACAGTGGTGGACAGAAAAAATCGATTGTTTTAGTTCAGATTTTATCGTTTGAAGAGATTAATTAAAAACTATTTATGTTGACAAAATACTTGGAGTTTAAAAATATACTTGTACAAGCGTTTTCAAGAGCCCTGTCGATCGATAAGACTGCCTTTAAGCAGTGGTTTGGTTGTTATTTTTGAAAGGCGACTGATGTTAGTTAAATGCTCGTATCGCTCGGGGCGGCATAGGGCGTCAACAACGCCATCTTTTTTCGAAGTTCTGCAACGGGTTTGAACTGCCTTCAACAGAGCTAGATTCCTCCTCGACTGGTCATCGCCTCGTTTTCCTCCTCGAGGGCCCCCCGCTGTTCTGCCTGCCTGGGTAAGCGGATTCCACTCTCGCCTTTGCCACTTTCTCCTCCGCACAGTAGTGTCAATAGATTCTTGGCCCGTTCTCAGATAAAGTTGTTCGTTGGAGATAGGATTGGGCCAAACTATCCTCAAGATGATTCTTAGACATCTGTTAACGAAGGCTTGCAGCTTGCGTGTGACAGTGGTAACCTCCTTCCACGTGGAATCAGTACGTGGAAGGTGGAATAATCTTAGAACAGATCACTTACTTACTTACGTGCCAACTTACCTACTATCCTTCTTAGGTGGCGCTACAGTTCGTTGTGAACCTAGGCATCAACCAACAAGACTCTTCAGTAAGCCCGGTCCTTAGCTAAGTGCCTTCTGTTGCGCTATCCATGTCAGTTTAGGATCCCTTCTACTTGGGCGAGTTTTTCTCTACTGCGTCGTCTCTCCAATTTAGATTCAAATACTCTGCGAGCCGATGCATTCGTGTCTGTTCGCTCTACATGTCCTATCGTAGATCGATGTCGCTGTACAGCTCGCAAAGTCATCGTTGAATGTTTTTAATCAAAGGATTTTTTGTGGATCTGACAAACCAGACTAAGATTCCATTCGTCAGGTAAACCCTCACAATCTTAGAAATAAGTTGCTGTATACTCTCTACCAAGTCACCTCCAGCTGTTTTGAATAGCTCGACCGGTAGGCCATATTACTATCCTCACTTCGGTTTGGTTAGGTGGTCTGGGGTATTGGCTTTCATCGTCTATGTTGTCAATGTCAATGTCCTTACATAGGTTTATGCCTGATCTTTTCTATCTAATAAACGCCCGACGTCTCAGACTTTTTTTGTTTAGTGAATCCGTGCCTAAAGATCCTTAGAATTTCTCTTTACAGTACTTGCAAGTCCCCTCGCATTTTAGGCCCAGCAGTCTTAGACGTCTTTTGCTGGCAGGATATCTTGGTAAGGAAATTCGTTGAATTTGTAACCAATTTTTGCTTAGCGTATCAAATGCCTTTGGTTGCTAGGGGTTTTCTTCAGAGCTTCCCATTTCCACAAGTCTTCATAGAACTGCTGGAGTGATGTGTCACCACTCAATAAGGCTGGTCCTCTTCTCTCACGTGGTCTAATATCCAGTATAGGATTTATTTTTGTTCTTGCCTTGCCTTCGTTGTCAATTTGAGGGCTATAATAGCAGCTTGACTGTCGAACATAATCCAATTCTCTGGAGCACACTTTCCAATATGGTTTCCGTTTAGAAGGTGTTAGAATATTTGTCCTCAGGTTGTAGGGATCTCACAAATGTTGAGACTCTCCATAGACACTTTAGGGCTAGATGCATTCCCTTTTATATACGTCACAGCTCATGTCTGCCAGTTCTCCTTTTTTCGTAGTATTCAGCTTAGAGGTGTTGTCCCAAATTCCTTCTGATGTTTATTTGTAAGGGCAGTTTCTAAATCCATCCAATTCTGGGTCACTTTCTCGTGTTGAATGACACACGCTTCCAATGCATCAATTATTGCCGGTTTCTCTGCATAAATCTGTGACTTCACGAAGCCCCACAGGAACTAATCGAGGGATGTCAAATCGTAGAAACTTGGAGACTAATTGGCTAGTCTTGGGGACATCTTTGACAGGGAATTAGTCAGTTTTCTAAATGCCACAGGATGGTTGTAGAGGATTTCTGCTCTCTTCTTCTGGGTTTTACAACAACATTGGCAGTCAATTCACGTGAGTTGTGCTGTTAAAGTGCCAACTAAGCGAAGCTACTACTTCTACCTACCAAAGTAAATTTTGACAATTTGGTAGCATTACTCAGGCATGAGTCTAACGCTGATGACGTACCCGACATAAAGGTCACCAGGAGAGGGAAGAGTGATGTCTTGTTTGACATTTCTATCTACCTAACCCCTTTTAGAAAAAAAAATTCAACCTTTTGGATTCGATGCTAATGATTCGTTGGGGCACCTCAGAGCATCTGTTTTCTTGAAAACCGTGTAGCAGAGCGACAATGCTTTGAACATCATCTTCTCTTGTTATGTGCGTCTTAAAAAACAGTGAGTTTGGAGTAAATGTGGAAGAACCGTCGGTTAACGCGGTCTACTGGGCTAGTCTGGGAATATGTAGGTTCAACTTTAGTCATTCGATGACGATTCGCTTCAAGCCGCATCCACCTTATTTCGTTATGAGAACCAAGCAAATTCGGTCCATTCAGGTCCTCCTTTGTGTGCTGTTGCTTAGATTTTTTCTATTTAAGGTGGCCCTTGTTCTACATTCGTACATGTTTCGACAATTCTAAGGACTTAACCTCCTCTCTCTTCGATGAATGAATTCGCCAAGCATTTAAACATCCTCTACGGTTGCGAAATAATGCAATAATCCTAAATTACAACTCCTGAATAAACATCAACTCGCAGACAAAAAACATGTCAAAACTCCTTATTCTGCACAACGTGTCCTTCTGACAAAATTCAATGTCAAATCCTGTGCGGCAATTGCGCTCCCGTCGCATTCATTGAAGGAAATTCAAAAAATCTTTTCCACTTTGTCACCTCTGGCATTCTTTCCAATTTGCTTAAGGATCAGTTGCACACAAAAACACCAAAAAAAAAAAAGGTGGATCATCCACAAAACGGTCTCACAAAGGATCGATCGCTTGTAATTGGTTTCGAATCATACCTTCGGATAATCCTCGCTTAATACTGTTTCCATAATGGAATTTACGAAAATGTTTTCGCACTTTTTTCTTCTCTGGATGATGGATCCTGATACAGGTACGGTACACACAGATCCTTGCTCTGAGCTGTTTTGCAAAAATAGGATGTCAATTATCGAAATACTCTTAAGCTGTGTTTTTGTATCCTGTGTCGGAAACATGCTCAGCTCACATACTCATACCATGACATGTGTGTGCTGGGTATGAGTAGGTGGAGGGAATTTCCGTGTTTAACTCGTCGTGGTACGGACAAACTAGGAAGACCGCAGCAGGTATAATATCGTTTTTATTGTTTATTATTTTTATTGCTTCTACAAGTATCGCGCTACTACTAGTTGTAGTGACTCTCTCACCCGCCCAATTATCATTAAGGGGTCGTTGGAAAAAAATATGAAGTCAGGCACAAAAAAAAAGAATCCTTTTCGGTGGCTTTTAATCCGGAACGGTGGCGCGGTGCACAGTGCAACGTGTGTACTTCAAACGATGAGAACTTTTGCAAATGGCACTGGCATGACAAGGAGCGGTTTTTTTTATTTTTGTATCTTCTTCTGTTCCTAACGAGTGGGAGACATAAATAAAAAACCAAAAGGCAAAATTTGTTGGATCTAGGATGCGCCACATGCATGTGGTGTGGCACTCGTCTCGTAGGACAATTTTGGGGTCTGATAAAGTAAATTTTTTTTAAGTGGTTTTCGTGACATCCGCACATAAAAAATCCTGAGAAGCGAAAATTGATATTTGTTCAATAATAACAAAAGAAAAAAAAAAAACGAAAAACTACGTGGCATACGTGCAAGGACTCTAATAATAGACAGCAATAAGGGTTACTTAGGAAAGTGTTGGGCTTTAAAATGGTTTTGTATTGGGTTCAAGTGCAGGCACTTGGTAGCATGCTGGGGCGCTTTCCGTTGGTAGTTCTCTTACTCTCACAAACAAATTTCATACATTTTTGAAGGTTTAAAAAACTCAGAGAAGTTGTGTGCAATTCAGCTGGGATTGGACTTTGAACCCACGATTTGTATGTCCTCCCAAATGCTTTGGAGCCAGATCAGGCGAATAGGGAGTCTTACCCTCCCACAATTACGGGTTATGACAATTTTTTACAAATAAAGAGCAACCAAATCCATCCCAGAAGCACTGAGACTCTATACTGTCCGTTGTACTTCCAGGAAGCAACTCCTTGTTTATGCCTTTATGCTACCCGGCTTGGAGCTCCTCCAGTCTGATTTCCTTGACGAATCGGAGTATCTGGAGTGGATCCAGTGATGGTACATCTTCTTCTAGTAGTTGGAGGGATCAGCGATCCACATTCCTTTAGAAGGTGCCCTGACGTTTCCTCAACCACTCCGCGGAATCTGCAGTCTCCACCTTGCTCAATACCCAGTTTCCCGAGGTGCTCCTTAAGTCTATAGTGATTCGTTAGAGAGCCTGTTCTTGTTGGTGTTTCTCTAGAACTTACTTCTTTTCCGGTTATAGTTCCTGAAAAGTTCTAGGGAGTCTAGCTTTAGTCTAGGGAGTTTCTCGCAAAGTTCCGCTCTTTTGCAGTCTTTTTCCTTTCCTAGTTTTTCACGTATCGTATGCAGCCCCAGCCCACGGTTTCTGATCCTTCTCCTGATAGTTTGTCAGCTGTGTCATTTCTCTCTACTCCCACGTGACCTGGTACCCAGTAGAGGGTGGCTCTGTTGTCCTCGCTCAGTCGGTTTGACTTTGGCAAGGCACTCCCACAGCAGTGTAGACTTGATTCCATAGGAGCTCAAAGCTTTGATTTTGGATTGGCTATGCGATAGTATCCGATAGGCGATATCTTGATCGCGATACTTTTTATCGAGGTTAAATTTCAATTGCGTAGATTTCCACTTGGAAGATGCTGGCTTCCGAATACTTGATTTCGGGCCCGTAACTGCTCCTGTTCCTATGGATGTTTTCGATCCGTCTGTGTACCACTTGCCCAAGTTGGTATATCCTGCCTGCACTACTCCAGTTTCTTTTGCTACTCAGCTTCTAGTTGAATTTCCTCTCGAAGGAGTATCTCTTGACCAATCCAGAAGTGGGCCTGAGTTGGAAGGTATCTCGCTCAGTTTGTGTGTGATGCATTTTCCTTTCCCGACGTCGTTTGGATTCGTTGTCCAGCTAAATTTAGGAGCGTGAGTTCGGATATCATTTCCACAGCTGCTGTGGGACAGGTTCTCATAGCCTCTGTTAGTCGCTGTATTTTTTCAAGGGTTTTCTTTGCTGTGCTCAGCTTGGTTCTTCCAGCCCGACCTACTACAGTGCCCTAGAGACACAAAACTTTTGTCCCTCAACATTTCTGGACGCTTTTTCTTTATTTCCTCTCACTATCGACGCAAAGAGACCGCAAAAGTAGATGATGTTTCAAAAAACCGATGCGATTACCTTATCCGCGGATAATTAAACGTGAACTTCATTCTGAGGACTCTCATCAGCAGATCACAAATTTCTTTCGATGTTATTCTCTTCAGGACTTTTTTTTGTAGAATTTGATGGACTTCGTGCGACGACTTCACGTTTGAATTTGGCAGCCCACTTCTTTTGACTGATGTTTTCGATTTTTTTCATTTTTTTTCCAAAATTTCTTTTCGATTAGATAAGCACGTTCATGAACCGAATTAAATGCAACAAACGAAAGAAATTTCACTGAGACACTCAGAAAATTGGGGGAAAAACGAAATTAAAATTATTTGGCTGCGCGCTTTTCATTGGATTGGAACTTGAAAGTTCCTTGTTCTTTTCTCACAATCTGTGGGCGCTGTGGCTCAGTGGTTAGTGCGTTGGACTATTGAGCGGTAGGTTCGAGGTTGGAAACCCAGAAAACACCCAAACGGCACATTTCGGCAAAGTTAAGTCCATTGTGCTCCCATTCCTGTGGGTCATACTGGAACTAATTTCTTTTTCTTATGAAGCTATGAAGTAAGCTAGTCCGCATACATACGAGCACAGGAAATGAAGGTCTGTTTCTTCATCCTCGTCGTCTCTGTAACTTCTGCAGAAGTCATTATTGAGGATGCCCAATCTTTGAGCATGCCTGCCTCTCGTGCAGTGTCCGGTTATTGCGTTGCTTAGTGTACAGAGGGTCTAATTTTGACCATTGGTGCCCCAATTCGTCCGCCACTCAGTTCCTCGAGACGTCACAGTGACCTGGTACCCACTTAAGGGTGAGGTTCTACTGTCCAGTTGTCTCCTTAAGAGACATGCGGCAGTTTTTAACAAGCTTAGATGCTAAGATGCTGTAGAAATTGGAGTTCTGGAAAACCACATTAAAACAACAACTTCCCGTCGGCATTTATCACGTGTACATCCTCCTATGCCCGCCTACCGTTCT
The DNA here is from genome assembly GCA_946965025.1 of Blera fallax. Classification (NCBI taxonomy): domain Eukaryota; kingdom Metazoa; phylum Arthropoda; class Insecta; order Diptera; family Syrphidae; genus Blera; species Blera fallax. Next base: position 3,000,318 of record OX337248.1, read on the forward strand.
ATCATCTATTCAGAGAGTCAATCTGCGTAAAATTACATTCGTACACATGTACTATCCGCAAGCAGATGCTCCGTCAAGTTTCACCAGGTGACAGACAACCCTGCTGCAACTCTTCAAGTGCAACACGACAAACTACATGCATCGACCCACAATTGAGAACGGACATGAATCCCGTCCGGTTCTGTACATGAATCATGAGTCAATGTGATTCAATTGTCATTGGATGCCTATTAACTACAAAACGATTGCGTGTTGCCGTAGAAAATACAAGCCCGACATGAGTCTCAGAGCCTGAGAGCCTGAGAGATGCTCATTAACAACTCCATATGCGAATCGAATGTATCTGAACGCTGACAAAAGCTGTGCACACACATCCTTCCTTATGAATGGCACTCCAGGCCCAAGATAATGTTTCTTTTTACACCTTTACCTGTGTATCTCCTAATAAGTGCTGGGATTCTCTGGGTGCCGGTCGGTCTACGGACAGAGTATCGTTAAACAAAAACCAAAAAATAGTAAATTTTGAAATTTCATTGTGGTATTGTAGTTGGTCTCATTGACTGAAAAATGTTCTCGGCATCTCCGGTGTTAAGGTCAGGGTTTCGTCGATGCCAGACGACCTTTGTGTCCGTATGTATGCGTGTATGCATTATTTCCTGTCACCGGATGTAACTTCCTAACAATCCTCAGCCATGAATGGCTGGCAAAAAAAAAAACAGATACTGAACTGTGTCTGAAAGTATCTTTTGCACTCCCCTCAGCTATTTACCGGACAGCAATAGCAATTGAATCTTGACAAATGGGTTTCGCTTCTTTTTTTTTATAATTTTTTTGTGTTTATCCCGTTTGTGTGTTTGTTAGTTTCGATTGCAATTTGTTTCGTATAAAGGTCTGGCAGTGCTATTTGGGAAGTGATTCCCTATGAAGTGTGTGCATTTGAGATGCATTAGAGTACCGTAGTGAGTAATTGCCTATTCAAAAAAAAATTTCCTAAATTTCATTAGCACGACACCTTTTCATTGCGAGGGTTATACATATGTACATGGACTCACAGGGGATGGGAATTGTTTCACTAGACAGAGGTACGAGTAATTTCGGAAATTGTCAATGCAAATCCTTCTAAAAAAAACGGGTCTTGTAGGCTGTTCAAACAGGTTTGAGTGGATTAGATATCTCAGATAGATTGGCACTTATGCTGAATGATCAATTATTCAGGATCCGAAGAGGATAAAAAAGGGGTTTGGAAAATTCCGTAAAAAGAATGATTTTTCACACCACAACAATTGAAAGAAGTGTACCTCACTGACTACCTATGCTCCATAAAACATTGATCTTGCCAGTCGTGCTTTACGGGGCCGAAAGCTGGACGATAAGCAGAACGGCAGAGCAGATCTTGGGATCTTTCGAAAGAAATATCCTACGCCGAATATTCGGTCGGAGGAGAAGACATAACCGCGAACTCTATGAGCTGTACAAAGATGTGGATGTAGTCAGGAAGGAAAAAACCCGTCGACTACACTGGCTCGGTCACAGCTAAGAAAGCCTTTGAATCCCAGCCTACTGGTTCGAGACGGAACCTTCGACCGAACCTTTAGTTTGAGGACCAAGTGATCGCTGACGCAAGAAATTTTGGTCTTGACAACTGGAAGCAGTGAGCTCGTGACCGTGAACGATAGAAGGCAGCAGTTCAGGCTCTGATCCTCCAAAGGTCGCAGGCCTACTAAGTGAGTAAGTAAACAAACAGTGTAGGCGCACTGCGACCTTTATGCTACCCCGACTTGGAGCTCTAGACGATGAAATACTCGATTTAGACCACCTCCTTCAGTTTCGGATTTCCTTAATGAATCGGAGTATCTTCAGTTATCTGGTTAAACTCATGGGAATCTCACCGAGTTTATGACCGAGATTGGAGACAGTATCTTTTTCGCTTTATCCCTTTGAAAGAGTATCGAAAATTATCTGTAACTGATTCTGTTCGAAGATGCTCATCGTATCTAGGGGGAAGCCAATCGTATCGCAGAAAATAGCTACAATATCGAACTATGTGGGTCCTTGTAGCATTGTGGCACTGATTTTTTTTAGGATAGTCATGTACCTTCCATTTGAAAACCGAAAAGCTTAGTAAATTTTCCTCTGAATTGAATTAGATTCGTGCTTTCATCCAACAAAGTATTCAAAAATACTAGCAGAATCGCAGTGACTCAAAGCTGGACGTGTGCTTAACGTTTGACAGATGATCCCCTGCCAAATTATGAGCTTAAACCCGGTCTCAAGGCTTGTAAATTGAACACTGTCAAGCTTTGCATCGCTTGGGATATTCTTTCGAGAGATCTATGTATCTGTTTCGAAAACAGAAATGATTTTGTAGATTTGACACATGAATGTCGAAATTTCCCCGGAAACCTACTTTGCCGTCCTAAGCACAGTGTATTGCCTTTGCATTCGGCTATTCATTTCTGAATTGCACTGGAAAACCCCGAAAGAATCCTTTTTTCTTAGGGCGTTCTATAGTGTCCATCGTAAGAGAATCGACCTCCTTTTCTTGGAAGAGAACATACTTCAAATCGGGGTCATAGCTGTCAGACAATTTTGACGTTGAAGACGCCATTATTTCGAATAGATTTGACGTTTTACCGAACGTTTTCAACGTATGAGAACTGCCATCCCATTCTTGGATGAGAAACAACATTTAATCAAGGTCATAGCTGTCAGATAGTTTTGATGCTTAAGACTCCATTTAATTCGAATAGATTTGACGATTTACCATCTTCAAAGAGAATCAACTTCAAATCGGGGTCATACTCGTAGCTGTCAGGTGGTTTTGATGTGACCGACGGCAGTTTTCGCAGTTCAGTAAAAGACAGTTTATCAGAAGAGACCGATTCGATACAAATACTCATATCTCACACAATTTTTGAGAGAACTTGTTTTTTAGAAATTTCATCAGCAACTTACTCGTATTTATATTCATAATCCGTGTGCATGGGGTACTCCTGTGGATACACATTATTGTAATTATTGTAAGCACTGTATTCGTCGTAATATCCACAATGCGGGTTGTAATGCGCCATTGCTGGCCCTTACTCAAAAACCTTTCCAGCAATAATTCCGAACGATTTGCTTTTTCGAACTCGAATTACACATTAATACCGCACGTAGTTTATTTTATTTCTTTCCGGTAATCTTTGTAAAACTGTCATAAACCGTAAACACCCCGTTAAAGCGCAAAAATCGTTTTTTTCTATGGAAACAACAAAAAAAAGCGCGATCAACGTATACGATATCGGGCCTCTATCGCCAGTTTTACCAAACTGATCCTAACATCGTGAATATTAAAGTCATAAGGTATTAAAATCGATTGATACCTGTGATAGGAAGGACGACGTCGATAATAAATAAAAAAAAAATGCCTTATAGTCAATCTTGTTATCAGCGAAAAATACACCGTCACGTATACTCACTCGTACAGCCGTACACAGTGTACGCAGCAAGTTATCAGACACACAGTCAAAAAGTGTTATCTTAAACCCGCGAGATACACACTCGTTTTTATTTCATAAATATATTTTTCTTTTTTTTTTTTTATAAATAAATATCAATACGCGGTGATGATGGTGGTGGTGGTGAGTGATTGGGGGGAAAGCCAATTGTTGTTGTTTAATTTTTATAAATGACAAAAACCGAAGCTCTACTTATTTTTTTCGATTTTTTTTCTGTCAACTGTCATCTGTCAATATTTGCTCAGTTCAAACTGATACTAGATGTAGTGGTCGTTGCAGCGTAGATATCTGTCTGTCATGTGTGCAATATGCATTTGTGCAGCGAAAAATCGAAAAATAATTTTTATCAATTCGATCGACGTTCGATGACATTATTTATTTATTTTTTGGACTTTATTTTCCATTGGTTGTTGTTTAAATAAGAAAAAGTATCGATATACGAGATATGGTGGTGGTTTGTTTGACTTTGGTTTTCCTGTGAACTAACAATTTGTGTCATGCTTAAAGGGCTGCTGGCGGGGGGAATAGGGGGGCGCGCTCTAAATGTGGTGTAATGTACTCCTCGGAGACAAGTGTACAAGTGGGGAACTGCAAACTGATTTGTGTTTGGCAAAAAAAAATGCCACGAAAATTAAATAACGAGCGATAGGGGTGCATTTCTATTTGTTTTGGCGTCTGAAAAAGAAAAATTGAGGAAATTGCAGCAGCTTGTTGTGCTGTGTTGACATTTGATTAAAAAAAAATGTCGCTTTTTAATTAATTTGATTTTGCACTTAGACGCTACGTGGTCTCTTTGCATTTCTACAATGTACCTGCGTAGTTTGTCTTGCACTGTATTGCCGGTTGTGGAAGACGTCAGAACGGACACTTGTGAGGGTACAATCTGAAGTCAAATATTGCTTCTATTACTTCTATTTTGTTGGCAAAAAAAGACATGTGAAGGGCCTTCCCACTTGAATCTGTTGAATGCCAAATGATAACTCAAATTTCCTCCTGATTCTAGTTGCACTCGGATAGCATTTGAATTTTGAACAAACATATACGAACCACTGTACATAGCCTGCACTTTTTTTTCTGATTATCTGATTTTGTGTAGACTCTGCCGAAACCTCTCTGAATATTCTTTTGGAACTTCCGGTATTGCCACGCAGATGGCAGATTAGCCTCTCTACCAAAGATTCGTTATGAAAAATCCTAGAATCCTGAACGAGAAGTCTTATTGCGTGATACTACAATCGGGTGAGGGCTTCTTAGGTTGCTTTTATTACCCCGCCCCCTGGAGTGTATTCGAAAACTCTTCTGCTGGATATTGGTTCGCTTTATAGGATTGGAGTTTTCAATTGTTGTCGTAGCTCACAGAAAATGTTGGCAGTTTTCACGTACAGCCTTTCAATGCATCCACATTGTCTTTTGTGACGTTTTGAGTTGAGCTGGTGTATGCTACGCTTTTGGCATCAAGCTTATATTTTCCTATCCTCACTTTATTTTGCTTGCATTGATGATATTTTTAATTTCGTCGTGAATGTTGAATGGTTCTTTACCGCTCTTTATCAGTCTGCAGAAGTGCTGTCTACAAATCTATGACCCCTCCCACCGACTGTAGCTCTGCTACATTTTAGATTTCTTTGTTTTTCTTCGCAGATTTTTGCTCGGACCTTGTAGTAATGACGTGCTCTGTTTACTTTTTCGTAAAATGTCGAAGTATCATTCTTTCAGACAGCTCTCTACTTAGCAGCGGCTAACTTAGACACCACATAGGGTCCACTGTGGCCTGGGAATATAGAAATTAGTATCGACCGCTTACTAGTTTGTTTGGCTCTGTGTTTCGTAACTCATTTAGCTCGGAGAAGAATTGAATGCCAAGAGTAACCTGCCAGTGCAAGACAGATCCATAGCAGGTGACGAATAGATTCAATTTCTTCTACGTCCCTGCAGCTTTTACAGTAGTCATTGTACGGTAGACCTAGCCGAGTCTGGGTGCCAATACCAATGCGAATGTCCTTGCGGCCTAACTTTAGTAGATTGAAAGGCCTTTTCTTATCGTAGACTGGACACAACCATCTACTTATAGCGAATGCATCTAATCGACACCAGTGTTTGTTAGCTTTCTCGAGAGGCTCTATGTTTATTTTCCTATATAATCCCAGTAGCACTCAGACTCTACACGGTCACAACCAGGCAACAACTCCATTTTTGATGTAGTAGTTGGAGAAACTCAGATTTTATTCGTTTCTCTGCTGCGCTTGGTGGCTGTGATTGCTGCTTCTTTAGAGGGGTTTGAACCTACACCAGCCAGGTTATACTACCACTCCGTGGCCACCAATAATGTACTAAACGATATAGTAGCCTCATCAAAAGCATGTGAAGTGTGCATTTTTCATTTCCGGAGACGTACACATGCGCCGTCATTCAGCAGAGGTTGATATCTCGTTCAGTCCTAGGTTATACAGTATCCCGAACCTCACAGTAGATCCCAGCTCCTGTAACGCTTTCCATTTTGGATCTGTCAGTGTAGATAGCTAGTTCGTCTTCGATGCAGACTCTTCCTTGATCCTTGTCGTTATGTCAGTTTTCTCCACTTACATATGGTCGTAAAAAAATGGTTCGAATCTAAACTAATATCTTTAAATTAAGTAGTTCCCCATTGGTATTCTCAAAACCTTCATACGTCACAAATCTAGCCGACCTAATCCACTTCATTGGAAAATGTCCTTGACTTTTACGAGTACATGTCATTTACCTCTCGATTTCTTATGACAGCTCTTGACACTGTCGAGGACTACTAATGTTGAACACTTTATGACAGCTACTCAGAACGACACAAAAAAAAAAATTAAAAAATTTCAAAATTTTTACTACATCCTCTCCTGAAATGGAGAGGGTCTTGATTTTGTTTTCCAACTCGAGTATGTTTGGAGAGAGTGATTTTATTTCCAGTACTTCATGCAGGGGATCACGATGGCACTGATTTCTGTTTTTCAGTTCAGCTATCTCAGCTAATCCAAGTGCCAGGCACTGAGTCATATTTATTGGCCTCCAGAAGAGTAATCGCTGTGTTGTGTCCGAATTTGTGTGCGATTTTTACTTGGAAATATCTGTGTTAACTCTAATCTGAGCGTCGTCTGTTTTAATCGATACTCAGTTTCGTTTTTGAAGTTCATCACTCATGCTAGACGATTCAGTCAATAAATCAATAAATCATTATGGTTTTCACTTTGCCCAGGGACTGTGTAAACAATGACTACTCATCGATCAATGGAATACAATAAGTTTGTGTATAAGCTTTAGGGTACTTTGGATAGATTGATGGCACGAGGAAGACAAGACCGTTTTATCTCCGTCATCGGGGACTAATTGGTGAACGCGTTGATAAGTATAGACTACTGGCTTCACGAACTTTAGTGCACTCATTGGGGTAAGTTTGTGGAATATACAGCGAATCATGATTTTACCCATCTATTTCTGGAACAGCTTATGAAGATACGAGTATCTAGGCCTAGCTGTCGCATTGAGAGGTATGTTTAGGCGGTTTAGTAACAAATCTGGACAACGTACGGCGTTCGTACTTCACTTCCAAGATTTTCTGTAGTGAATTGGAGATGTTTTTGTGCATTCGTAAAGCCTCCCCTTGAATTTGACTGCCATATTCCAATCACATAGTACTCCTGTGGGTGTTCATCACTTTACCCAGCCTGCACTGATCCTGTGTTGGGCGTCCTCTTCAGCTTTTGTGCTAGGCTTAAGAGACACCACTATCTGCTTGTAGATAGGGCGACGATACCTCGGATCACTTACTTTGTTATTGACCTGCTTCAGGATCAAGTGGCAGATTTTCGGTGCTGATACTGTAAGCTCTGCATCACTGAAGTGCCTTCTCGGCTTTCTCCAAATAGGGCAGATTCCTACAAAGTGGAGGACATTCTTTCTTGCTTGTATAACGAGCATTCCACATTACACTCTATTCTGTGGGGTATGTATGTTGTTAAGATGTAGGAGCTCTCCTCTTGTCGTAATTTTGGTAGACATGGTATGTAGGCGAAATATTTTCTTTGTGAAGTATCTTAATAGCTTCTCAACCTCCTCGTGCTGCGAAGAATGCTTTTCCAGTTAGAATTGATTGCTTCTTTCGCCTCCTTTTACTTTTCTTGCAGATATTTACTAAATCATAGTCGTGGTGGGATAATGACTCCAAGGGAACATTTTCCAAAAGTCATTTTTCTTCTCCTGCGTATCGCCCGAACCCGTTTCAAAACACCATTTTAGCTTTTAAGTACCACAATCTGCAGTACTAATGCAACTTGATAATCATGACTTGCATCATCGTTGGCGTTTTCGTGAGTATCAAAATCTCATCAGTGTACAGCAGGAGCTTTTTGTTGAGACCATTGAACTCGGTTCCTCCAGGCAAAACAGTTGTGAGGTCATCTAAGAATATTGAGAAAAGTAGAGGACTTAAGAGGCAACCCTGTTTCACTCTCACTTATTTTTTTTTTTTTTTTTTTTGTGAAGACCCTTGGCCATGTGGCGACACTGCGACCTATGAGGGTATGATCAGGGCAGGTTCAATCTAAGAGACTTGCCACCTCCCTAAAGAAGGATAGTATATCCTTAGTAGCAGAGTTTCTCAATTCCGCTGGCGTACAAAATATGAACCTCTCCTTAGCTAATGTAATGCTGGACAATTGCAAAGAATGTGTTCGGATGATTCGTCCTCCTCCGAGCAGAATCTACATTCCGTGTCTGAGCTCAGATTAAGTTTGTTAAGGTGATATCTGATTAATCAGCGTTGTGGCGGAAGCCCAGGTACGAGTAATGCCACATAAACGCAGATTCCGATAGTTCATCTGCTGATTCGTTGCCTGCAATCGCTTGATGACAGGGAACCCATCCGAGTTTTTCCTTGTGGTGTCTGGCAAGGAACTGCAGTGCAGCATTTAACTGATATAGAATCCACTTAATTGGACGACAACGCTTTGAGTGCTGCCTGGCTATCTGAAAAGATATATGTAAGTGCCCTTAATACCTTTACTAAGGTTTGACCTAGTGCAGATCTCAATGGCACGGAGTTCACTCCCATTGTTCACTCGACAATTTCTTTCCAGCCCTCACAGTCTTTTTGTTTTCCTTATACATTACTCCGTAATGCCTCCACCTTTTCTGCCCATGCTCCTAGGTTACTTATTGTAGTTTATAAAGGAGAGCATTTCAATCGATTGAGTTGACAGTCCGCCTTGAAATCTACAAAAAATGCGGTTTAGTAATATATCTGACCACGCGTATGTCGTGGGCACTTCACTTCAAGAGTTTCTGTAGCTTAAGGCAAGCAAATCTATTGAAGTCAGTTTCATGGCCGGAGTGCTCTGTCTAAGACATAGTGTCCGCCACTTGAAACAAATAAATTCCCATGTAGAGTTTTTTTTTTTATTGTTTATTTCTTTAATCAGCACAGGTTTGCTTACTTATTTATTTGAATGTACATACACAAATATTGTTTATGAGTGTTTAAATATAAAATAATATCAGAAACAAATAAGGGAGTTTTTCTTTCATTTTTTTTAATAATTTTGTTTATATACTATTTTTTGTATTTTGAGAAAGCAATGCGCATTCATTGTGTTAATACATTTTTCTTGAGTTTTTTTTGAGTTGAGTTTTGTTTTTCTTGTTTTTTTTTTTAAACTTCTAAATATAAATTGCAAAATATAATGAAATTACTTATACATTAGTTTATATGTCATCATCATCATTATCATGTTTTTTTTGTTGTTGTGTTTTCTTTTAGATTATATATATATATATGTAAATCCAATTTTTGTTTTTTTAATTCTTGTAAAGAAATATATATATATATATATGAAAACGAATAGTGATTTGTTTTTTTTTTTGTTTATATGCATTTTGCATAAATATACAAAAGAAAAATGCATAGATCGAGCAGATAAATATATTTTATATATATATAATCATTATATATATAAAAAGAACATATGATTACATTACATTTTTATTTTTAATTGTTTTTTTTTCATTTTTCTCTTTATAAAATATATTGTGCTAAACTATATGATAAACGCTCTTATACTCTTAACGTTTTTTTTTTTTTTTTTGTTTTTTATTATTTATTTAAGCTTATTTTCATAAAAGAGGACGAATTGATTTTTCAATGATTTTTTTTTATTACTTTTTTATATGTAAATCATTGTTGTTTTTTATTTTTAATTATTTTTTTTTTGTTATTTAATTGTTTTTATTTAAATTTTGAATATTTATTTAGATTTTTTTTTAAAAAGAAGAAAAAGAAATAAAAATGATTTCCACTAAAAACAAAGGAAATAGAAATTTGCAAATGAAGGATAAGTTTTGTTGTTGTTGTTAATTTGTTCTTATCAGGGATTAAGGAGTTCTAGCGGCGGGGGTATTGTTAACGAGCAATATTTTTTTTTTAATTTTTTATTTAATTTTTTTTTTCATATTCATAGGGGGTAGCCACACTTATTTATTTTTTGTTTGGTTTTTCTTGTGGTGCAACTAAGATGATTTTTTTTTGTTTGTGTTTTAGCAGCTCAGGGCTTAGGTAAGGTAGTATCTATATATATTTATTTATATATAAAATATATATAAATATATGAGAGATTCTAAAGGTTTTTGTTTTTTTTTTTTTTATTTTTTTATTTTGTTTGTTGAAAAAACTTGGAGGGCAGCATTGTAAATATGTTTTTAGTGTTGGTTTTGTTATTATGTTATGTACTTTTTTATGTTTAATTTTGGTATATAAAAATAATGTGAATAAGACAATTACTTGTTTTTTGTTATTATTTTGTTTGTTTAATGTTTTTTTTATTATTTTTGTGATTTTTTTTTTGTTTGTTTTAAAAAGCATTCAATAAATATTCTGTATTGTATATAAGTATTTTTTTGTTTGTTTGCTTAGTTTTAATTATTTTTATTAATTGTTAATAATTTTTGTTGATTTTGTTGTATTATTTTTCTTTTATTTTGGATTTGCTTACGTCACACAGCACAAATGTTACGTGTTTTTTTTTATTGCATTTGGACGAGTTTGATGGCCGCCAGTAGATCTTGAATCATTCAAGTCATAAAAATCGGTTGCCATTCGAAAAAACTATTTTCTAAAATTTTGCCATACAACTGAGAAAAGTTCGTCATACAACTGAGCTCAGGTTCACTTGAGTTTAGTTCGTTGGAATTGCAGCAGATTGGTCGGAGATTCCGCTGATTTATTTTCAAGTTTGTGGCTAATAATCTTTCACTGTTTACGTAAGGAAGGGTTTTCAGTTTTTTGGGGATTGAAAGTTCCTATTCGATTAAAGACGTGCTCTAGGACTTCTACTATTTCCCTCTGCCTTTCTAAGATTTGGTCACAATGGACCAATGGACTTCACGCATTTCCCTCTACCTTCTTAGGATTTGAACTTTCACAATAAACCAAAGACGTGTACTAGGACCTCTCCTTTTCCCCCTACTTTTTTAAGATTTGAAGTTTCACAATGGACCAACGATTTGCTCTAGGACCTCTCCTGAAAGCGACAAATGTGTTTCAAATCTAAGCAGCCTTGCCTCAAAACTTTGAAGCTAGTCTAGGTAGTGATGTACATGTAATTATAGAAAGGGTAACCAAAGTGGCAGAGCAACTCTGATTTTCAATAGGAGGAAGAGGCCAGCTTTGGATATACATACATATGTAGAAAGAACAGCCTTAAGCTGAATTTCTAGGTACAGGATAGAAATTCTATTAGGACCTAGCCTTCTGCGAAAGAATACCAAAAGGAGACTATATCACAGACTCGGATGGAGACAGATAATATGCATCCAATTATGTCGCACATATGAGTACCAGGACATAAGTCCGACTAGTGTGACGGAGTTAGACAGTGTTTTTTTAAGACTTAGGGGATGAATTGGCTATTTTGGGGTGTGATTAGGTCCACATTTTGTGGTTTATTTTTCCTAGAAATATTGCGATGATCGCCTTAGTGTTTTGGAATAGGACTACAACAGAGACCTCTTTAACCTAAGCCCACCTAACAGAGTTAACATATAGGTATATTACTGACACAAAATTTTCAGTGTCAGGTTTGAAAATTCTGATCTTGGCTAGATCTTACAAAATCTGGAAAATTCCAAGTCCCGGCGATGAATAGTTGAAATAAAAATGTGTAACCATTACTCTTTCCAAAGTAGGTCGACCCAGAAATACATGGTGCAGAATAATAGAGAATTAGTCCCGTTAGATGGGAAAGAGTTGGAGAGAACTGAAACATATTGCCAGAAATCGTACTCGAAGGCGCGTATGCGTAGTAGAGGCCCTAAGACCAGCAAGAGTATTCAGGATGAACTTGTACTTTCGAAAATTTAAAAAAAAATTGGGCGACGACGAACGATTTAACCCTACTCTTTCCCGGATCTATTTCTCAATCCTTAAACTTTCGAAAATCTAACAAGAAAGTGAACAACGACGACTTAAACTACAAAATTCTTGAACCCTTGGCTATATCTTTCAAAACTTAAATTTTTTTTAAATTTTAGAATGAATTCTACAGCGACGAACGATTTTAACTACGAAATTCTTCAACCACTACTCTTTCCTGTCTATTATCCTCAAAACTTACTGTTTCGAAAATTTCATAAGAAATTCGACCACGGCAAACGGTTTGAAATACAAAATCCTTCCTCAAAACTCAATTTTTTTGATTGGACGACGACGAACGATTTAAAATACAAAACCTGACGTCTGCTAATGACGATGCAACAAAACCTCAACGTCCGAATTTTTGGATACCATCTTTCTCTAAATTTCAAATTTATCTGCCAAAGTCCTGTAAAGGTCTTTAGTTCCCAATTTTCAATTGCTAGGCACCAATCGAAACCTATTCCGTCCCAATGTTTAAATCGCAGTCCCTTCCAAAATCTGACGTCCAAATCGCGCTCGCCCAAATTCGAATCGATTAAAAAAGTTAAAATATAAATCAAAAAAAAAATCTTCTCTTATTGTTAAGATTTATTCCCAATTTAGTTGCTCTAAATTCTGTTTGTCTTGTGTGTGATTATTTTCAAAAAAGTGTGATTAAGTAAGAATGTATTGTTATTGTTGAATCGAATTTTTTGTTTTTTGGTTTTATTAAGAAATTACATTTAATTTAGTTTAAAAAATTTATACTTGTTTTCTTATTAAAAACAACAAAGATACATATACAATACATACACATTTAATCATTTGGGGCAACGCACACTGGGATGTTTTTGTGGTGGAGAGAGTGATTCGACGACTAAATCCTTTTTTTTAGTTTTTTTTGTTTTTATTTATATATATTCATTTTTACATGTAAAAACCAATAAGGAAAATGTCATTTATTTTGCAATGCCTTATTTCATTTCTTATGTATTTTTTTTCCTATAACCTAGCATGTTTTTTTATTACATAATTATAATATCTATATTTAAATTTTAACTTATTATCCTTGATTTCTGTTTTTAACCTTTCTCCACTTTCATTTGCTGTTTCGAAACGTTTTTTATTTTTTTTGATTTCCATTTTGGGAGAGTGTTTCTTGAGAGTTGAATAGTTGAGGTTTTTGAAAATGAAAAATCGAATTTTGAGATCATATATCACATAAAATAAAAAACTAAAAACTAGTGTGACTAGAAAAATAAATGGAATGAGTTGTTTTTTGTTTTTTTTTTTTTTTTTCAAATTCACAGCAAGGATTTGTATTTTTTTTTCTCTTAAATAAATAAATAAATAAATTATTATGCTATTATTGTTTTCTCTTAGGTAGTTGCTTTAACTTATAAATGAGAATATTTTGTTTGTTTTTTAAACTAAAAACAAAAAAATTTTATATTTATTGAGTGTGTTTTTGTTTTTAGTGTTTTTTTTTTCTTCTTAATTTTATACTTTTTTGATACACATAATCCTAAACAAGAACAACAAAGAATGAAAATAGAATTTTTTTTTGTTTTTTTTTGTTTTTGTTATATGAAAAATCAGAAGTGACGATTTTTGTTTGCTTTGTAGAACCTTGTTTATTCCTTAACCTCGAAATATTTGTAAGTTGGATTCTCGTAGCCGTTGATTTGCATGTTCGCGACATGTTTCTCCTCTGGTGTGACGGGCAATGCTGCGGTCTGAAATGGGGTACAACAGGAAGAAATTAGTATTGGATCAGGCTAGGTTTATAGTGAAAAATGGCGCATCAATAGGAAGGTCGATTATATCCTGTTCATCCATCAGTATGTCATAGGTTTGGTCTTAGAAAGTTCAAACTTAGAGTCAGAGAATTGAAATTCGGTACACAGACTCCTTGATTCTTACTTTTACGAGGGAGGAGTGGGAGGAGTTACGTTGATTGTGGTTTTGCGGTCATCGTAAGACGAGACATCATTGTAATCTCTTTGACACCTGTACGCTATGAAAACGAAACCATTTCACCCATCCACTTAATTTCGACACAGAATTGATTTTGATCAAAGCCTGTAGATTCGGTGTAGGGTCACTGCGATTTTTATAGACCTGTTGTGCTACCCCGACTTGGGGCTCTAGTCGATGAGATACTCGACTCGACCACCTCCGATACGATTTCGATACTTGTTTTCTCCAAATATTTAGCCAAAGCTAAAAATTTCGTTCGATATTTGTCAATCTCTACTTTTTGGAGACTTTTTCTTACAGCGGATTTATTTTTATTGCCTCGTAATAGAGTTAGGCTACCTCTTCATATGATTAAGCCTTTGTTCTACTTCCTAACTAACTCGTGTCCTTTTTGTTTTCTTTTTTTTTTCAGGAAATCAACTGGCGACAAAAGTCTACAAAACAATGCATCGACACATACCCCGGTAAGTCCAACCTTTCATTACTACTTTTATACTTTAAAACTCCTGTCTGACTTACCTGATCGACTTCGATAAAGCCTTGCGCATGAGGTGAGCGTGAGGTTCTCCATTTGGCCACTGCGACGCCGACAAATACGGCCGCCATTAATGCGATACCAGCAAATGATAATGTGAAGTACACATTTCTGCCCTCCCTTGGGGAATGCGTGTGGAATTCTCTACGAAGAGAGAAGCTCTGCAAAAAAAAACTCACGTTATATTATCCGTTAACAACCCTTATTTCTGGTCTACTAACCGATTCCCTGTGACCCAAGTCGTGAGTCATAAAGTGTTGCATCTGTGGCTCGGCCTCTTGATGGGCAACAGCGGCTGCCACATCTTCGACGGCACGCTGAAGGGCCTCATCATCGACTGTCGGTAAAACAGTTTGTGTTTTAGTGCTGCAAGTAGATTGAAATTTTTTTCAATGATTTCAAAAATACGCCCGCTTTCTCTTCATTTACCTAGCTGTGGCATCACTGTACTCCTCAGGTGTGGTTTCCTTCTCGCTGTGTGACATCTTTGTGGGATCAACAACTGTGATAGTGTCCTTAGCTTCTTTGGCTTGCATTTCTTGATCGGCCTGAGTTTTCACCAGTTCATCGAGCTTCTTTGCCTCCATTCGGAGCTTTTCCTCTCGCAATTTCTCTCGTTCAGCTGCGCGCTGTTCTTTCCTCTGTTTTTCGGCCAATCTCTGTCGTTCCTTCTCGGAGACTTTGCGTTCGACCTCGATGCGGTATTTGTCCAAAATTGCTGCTTCTGCTTCCTCACTCATGCCCAATGCTGATCCGGGAATGTCATCCTTGCTTCTCAATGCCAAAATGTAGTCGTTCATCAGTTGGGAGATTTTAGACGATAGATCGGGGTACCGCTTGAGCATTGTCATGGACTGATTGACGGCCCGATCGATATCGATGAGGCGTTCCAAGGTACGTGGTCTCTCCGATGCAGCTGCCTCGAGACCTCCTGGGCCACCTGAGTTCAGGAGGTGACGATAATGGGCCAAAGCATGAGCACGATCCTTGTGGAGAGCTCGCAATAGCTTCTGTAGACATTTCTCGACATGGTGAGCCTAAGAACAAACATGACATGACTGCGCATTTCAAGTAAAAAAAAGAAGAAATTTTCCTACGTTTGGTGGTTGCTCAGTGAGGGCTTGAGTATAGCAAGTCATGGCTTCACGTTTCCTCTGATTGATGTGTGCCAACACCCTCTGTTGGTGCATGGCGGCTAGCTGATGCTTCTCTGCGTTACCTTCTTCCTCGAGTGCCTGAACAGAAGTCTAAAATTACATTCCCATAGAGTCCACATGAACACCAAGATATAAAAAAGGACAACGTAACGTAACACAACGGGGCCCTACCTACCAGTGGCCCGACTACCAAGAAAAAAAAACTCCAAAAGACAAACATGTACAAACCTGGAAACGGGCGGTCATGCGTTGCTTGAAGCTCTGTGCCGCTTTGGGATCGGCCAAACGCATGTCCTGGTACTTCTCCTCTAGGTCAGACCAATCTTTCATCACCCGGGTGACCTTTTCGCGGTGGTTCTCCTCAAGGCGCTGTTGGGCTTCCTTGTTTTAGAATATGTCATATCGTGAAATTGAAATGGAAAAGGGATCACTTACTTTCTGACTTACTTTGTAGCTCTGATGCTCGTAGTGTGGGTCAAAGTGAGTGAAGTAGGGATCTGCTGTTGGCTGACTGGTCGAGGGTGGTTGCTGTGGTGGAAGTGGGACAGCGTCGACCGCGGGTTTGGCGATGACAATTTGAGCTGACGCTTCCGAAGAGGATGCTACTTTAGATGTTTCTGTAGTTTTTGGCTTTGGGTTGGCATTCGAATCCCAGGCTTCATCGTTTTGATCGTCCAGATCTTCGTAGTTCTCGAGCTCTTCATTTGAGTCGTATTCAGCGTTTCCCTCGTCAGCTGTGGCATCAGTTTCGGCAGCTTCATCGGCAACCATGTCATCGTCTTCGTCGTCGTTCATGATCTCGTCATCATCATCGTCGGCTGAGTCCTTGGAGTAGTTGGAGTCATCGTCTTCGGTTGGAACGATTTCTTCGGGAACAACTACTGGCAAATCGGTTTTCTTTACTCGGATTTCTTCTAAAAAAAAAGAGTAGTGATGATGAAGGACTTCTTGTCGTGATGCTCATTGACTCACCCTTAAAATGCTTTGGACAGCATACGAATTCAACTCCAGAGAATAAGGAGATGCCGCATGGTAGGAGCATTGCAAAGCTTCTCATCTGCATGCCTCGTTCTTGGCAGGCAGCAGCTCCGGTCTGATTCCACCTGACAAATGGCCAGCATCGGGATGCATTATGAATGTGATCGAAGAGACAGCCTTCGGGCACCAATAGGGCATCGGATTGGAAGGGGCCTTCTGTGAAAAGAAAATGGAAATCGGAAGTCACAAATTAGAGGGGTTCTCTTTGGCTGGTCGAATTCTTTGGTAGGCTTGGCATGTCAGAAGCTTTGAGTAGGAGGCTCCAATTGGCAGGTCGTGCAATTTGCGCGGTGTTGTCGGCCTTTAGAATTTCAGTTTGGCTAGGGTATGGTGTTCTGTCCAGGCATCATAAATTAGATTAGATTGTCGTGGCAGGCAGTATGCAGTATGCAACTTAATTTAGACCAGTAGGTCCATTGTGTTACCACAGGAGCAGCATCTCCAAGGAGCTACCCGTTGAACCAGGAGGCCAAGGTTGTTGAACAAGTAGGCTCCTTAATGCAGTTTTCTATGAGTAGAGAGAGGTCTTCTCTTCTTCATCCATGTAGCTTTTGCAGAAGTTGTTTTCGAAGAGGCTACCGATAATGCAGTGTCCCCTAACGACAGCTACTGTGTTCGATATGAGCAACCTTTTCTGTCTAATCAGATAGCTGAAGCGTTTCTGATCCAGTTTAGACTAAGTCTGTCTGGTGATGAATCAGGATGTACCCTTTAGTTGTGTTGAGCTTGAGTGGAGATTTCCCTTATCCGGCAAAACCGATAGGTTTGTCATCATAGACGTAGAATAGTCAAAAAGTCGATTCCACTCCCGAAACAAAAAGTCAAAATTGTTTGAATCTAAATTTAAATTCGACTCACGTCTCACGATCCAAGTTCTTCTTCAAGTACCATACTCTTCGAGTTGTCTACTTTTGTACTTGGCAGCTAAAGCAACCGTGAACAGTTTCTCTTCTTTTTTTTTTTCTTCTGTTTCTGATTGCAATCATAAGCAATTGAAATACCAGCTCATAATGGATACTCTACCAATCAAGGACGGCCTTAATTGCATTTATGTTCATTGCTAAAGCAAAATGAAAAGAATTCGTTTCTGTTCTCTTGGAGAAGAAGCAGTGAAGCATAATGAATGCTAAAGCTAAAGTGTCAGGAAAGTGGAAAAATTATAGTGGGTGGCATCGTTTAGTGGATGGGTTCTGAAAATTGTTGCAAATTTCTTAGTTTTGTTCTATGATTGGTCATTTGTAGGGCTTTGTTTGGAATACGCTTTTTAGAGATTGTTTTCTTTTATTTATCGTAAGAGATGCACGATGAAGTCCTGCCAATTTGCCATATTGTTCGGACGAGGCTTTGTCTACCTTTTATAACTCCAAACGAGTCCATAAGTTCCTTGGAATGTGCCTCTCGTAGAAATGTGATATTAAGGACTCTGATTGACAACTGTTGGTTTAAGGTTTTACTTTAACTATCATCAGACTATCACAATGCCCCATGAAAGACGAGACTATTAGGAAGTTGCCCATTGAAACTCTTTCTAAAGTGTTAGTAGAAACGTGTCAGTGACAACATTTTCCAATTTTTATTTTCAAGCTTTAGCACACTGTGGAGTCCGTGGCTTAGTGGTTAATGGGTTCGACTATTGAGCGGGCGGTTCGAATCCCAGAAGACACCAACAGAATTATTTTCACGGTTCCACTTCTCGCGAGTGTCTGACAAAACTCTGAGAGTAATAATTGTCATGAGAAAGCCTCTAAATTTGAAGAAAAAAAGCCTTTCGGATATGGCTCTGAACTATAGGTTCCTTCCATCATGAATGGTTGCGAGAAGCTAGGTTTTAGATGACATACGGTCTGTTGCGACAAGTATTTCTATTTTTTAGCACATACTCCTCATCCTTCTATGAGATTTGTCTCTCATTTGCTTGTCTTCCGACTGCTTTACACTAAAGTGGGGGAATGAACTTCACGACTCTTAAGTCCTGCGACCTGCCCATTAATTTTTGAATCTCTGATTTTCTGAAACTGTCGCTTGTGCTGCTGTAATATTCGCTCTTTGAGGAAATCCAATAAGAAATTCCGATACAACCCTTGTCAGACTAGGCAAATTCATTTGACCACCATCGATTTCGATGGCTTGCATCTAAGGCGTAAACCTGTAACTGAATTTGTGCTGCGCCTTAGATTTTTCGTGCGAAAGGACCCAATGTAAGGCTTCCATTCAGGCTATCTCTTCGGTAGCAATGACATTTCAACTCGCTGTTCATTTGACATTTTAACATACAACCTTCGAACTACCTTATCTTGCCTTAAATCAGCTTACGCGTTCAGTTCCCCTGTTTACCAAAGCCTGTCAGTTAGTAATCTTATGTTAGTTGCCACTATCCCTTCAGTTAAGAGTTGTCAATTAGTTAAATGTCAACATTTTGATCCTCAAGCGAAGGCATTCGATTATCTCTTCTGTCACTCAGCAAAGCCTTCATCGAATGAACTTGATTTGACAGATAAGCTCCTGTCTCTAAGCCATTTTGAGAACATTACAGTGACATTCTTAACTGAACGAAAAATTTCTTGTAAAAATTATTGAAAACTTACCCAAGCATCTGAACGGTTTAATCCATCGGTGTACACCCTTGCATTTGGCTGAATTCATAGCTCCCTGGCGACACCATCCACCGATTTTCTGGTAGTGCGACGACTCGACAATGTTGGTGATATCGCGATTGGGATAGACCTGTGTCAAACGATAGATACATTATGCATTATACCCTCCTTTCAATTTAGTTACATAATACGGGCAGGCATACACATCGCACATATACATATGTACAACGAGAATGGATGCATCGCAGCATCCAAGGTTATATCCTTAATCACTGGTGCAATGAATTAAACCCTTCATGCGTGATACAATGTACAAGTATTGATTTCCCCCCTAATCATCCTCGGAGACCACCCAAAACCCCATGAAATTAAAGTTTTTTTTTTCTTGTCATTATTGTTTTGCATACATGCTGCTACGCCGCTAGGCAATCCTTGCTAATAATGTCCTTTTCAACAAATTTCTTCTCGTTCCGTTTTGTGTTTTATTATTATTTCTTTCTGTTGGTCTTTCTCTCCCTACGACGACATAAGAAGAACAAAAATAATTCTAGAGTGGATTTTTCCGGGGCCAACATGACATCCACATCCTTCTCCCAGCATCATAATCATCCTCGTCATCATCGTTCTCATCATTATAGGACGACGACAAATAAAAAAAAATGTGTATAAAGTGAAACAAGGAATAGAAGGAAAAAGAATGAAACGTGGAGATGTGCATAAGGCATAAGGAACAGCCTTGAACTGAGCTAATTTAAAATTCTATATTGGGATAGCAGCGCGCATCATTAGGAGTCAACATGTGAGAGAGAGGAAATATTTACATTCTACTTATATTCCAGTAGATCCTTTTGTATATGTATCAACTGCATGAAATGGTTTCTTCTGTGTATCCTGCGTATGTACATATGTACAGCTTGTGGGGGTTTGTATACGAACCTTTTTGCAGTAATCCAAGAGATCCATTTTGTCCCGGAGACATGTTGAGCTTGGTGTCTTCTTGCTTAAGTCCGTTACCCATCGACCTTCTTCGGATAGGAATTGTGGTTGAAATACTTGTCCAGCTTCACAGAGGACTGCAATTTGCGGTTCCCATCGGGGTGAGGCAGCCTTTTATAAAAGAGAGAGAGAGAGAGAGAGAGAGAACGTTTTTTAAATTCTGTGCTGCTTATTTGAAGTGTAATAGGGATGGAGGGGGGGTTATCGGAAAAAAGAAAAGCGGATTTGAATTCTTGATTAATTTTCTGTAATGCTTGAGGGATTGAAATGCTCGTACTCGTGTATGTAGAAGAATTGAATGACTGCATGTCAATGAGAGATAGGGACCTGCTTATTGGCTACGAAATCCTTGCTTTTAACTGGGTTACAAGGAATTTTTTTTGTTAAATCAAGGAATAGTGGAACTTTAGTCAGAAAGGATTACGTTCTTTGAATTGATTCTCAGTTTATAAAAATAGAAAAAGTGTTGAGGGGCTCTATTTATTGTACGTTACTACTTTGAGACTTTTCACCTTCACGCCGAGGGTAATATCGTTGCCAAAGGTTGATCCTTTTACACCGAGCTTTTAGTGTTTACACATGCAATGACGCAAATTGGCGTCTAAATAAATTTTGTAGGTAATTTCTCGTCGCCCACCCTTTTGTCGTTGTAAGTTGGAAAGAAAGTTTCGTCATGATCCAGGAGGGGAAGAATTTTTGACTTGCTAAGTGGCCCGCTGTCTCGTAAAAATTTAAGGAAAAATGGTCGGACAGAGCAGTAGGTTTTTCAGTCAAAACGATTTGTGCATTGACGTCCCTGAAAGAGTTGACAACGAACAGCAACCGTCGTAAATTGATTAACAAAAATACGAGCACCAGACTTGGAGCAACAGACCGTATGTGGTCGAGAACCTAGCTTCCTGTGTTGTGCGTGTTATATTTTTTCACACAAATGGAAGGGACCTACAGTTTACAGGCATATCCGAAAGGCTTATTTTTTTTTAAAATAAACTTTCCCATGACATTCATTACTCTCGGACGTTTGTCAGACATTCGCGGGAGGTGGGACCGTTAAGGTTTTCTGGGATTCAACCCTTCCGCTCAAACGTTGATAAACGGTGGCTTAAAAAAAAATGTTTGACGTTTCCAGAGAAAGACTTGGAAAAAGTACGAAAATGTTCACATTCAGCCTGAGTGCAACGACGTCAACATACTCTTTGTGAATTCATGTCAAACTTCCCGAACTGATTCGGTTAAGGATTTGTTTCTTATAGACTTCGTTGTGCTGGGCCTTATAGAGTCCGAAATGATCGACGTGGGTGAATAGTTTCTGTAACCCCTCTTGGGGCGTCAACATTGCCTGCGCGCTGTCGTGTGTTACTGCTCACTGCAACTCATTCCCAGAGACCTTGCTTTCTCTCGTCTTATTGTGATGCCGATAGGTTCCTGGTACGTTCTTCTAATTTTGTTGCGTCTCTATTGGTCTTAGTCTTGTTTTTGATATCATTCGGTCGCCTCTGCCTGCGCAGGAAGCTTTATGATATTTTCTCTTGTTTTAAGGTACACCAATAGGAATAGCTACCAATGCGTAGATGAATCCTTCATATAATGCTGACCCTTTCCGTGGTAATTCATCTGCAGTTTCCCATTTAAATTGTTACCGACAAACGATTCTCATCTGCAAATCTCCGGCCTCGTAACTACATATTTACATATAAATCTAGCCTTTGATGGGGTCGTACATTTTTTTAGTTCTCTTTAGCGACGATAGTATATTTAGGATTCCACTCCTTTCGCGTTGAGGTGTCCTTTTTCTTTTCTTTTGTTCGGCGAGGTTATGATCAGGATTAAATGCATCCCTACTGGTTTGCCAGTGGGGTTCGCCGAGTTGTCCTTACTGACACTAAATGCATTTAGCTCATTGGGAAGGGCACACTCATTTCCATTGAAATGCTGAAAATTCATAGCTGACTGAATATCTTTTGAATACACCCACAAAGTTCTTCCATTCACTTCCTGCACACTTATACCATACTGACGGAGACTATTTACCCATACACATGCTTATTAATGAATAATGCAAGCACCACTTGTAGACACAAACGGATATTATCTCCCAAAGCACAAAAGTTTATGAATGGCAGGCTATAGCTCATCGTATGCTTTGTAAATTTGAATCCTTATCGACATCCCTTGGGGAAAATGCGGGCCGCAAAATAGTGTTAGAAAGGAACCGGGAAATGTCTTATCTGAATCACGGAATAAAGTAGTCTTATTGGAGAAAAAACTACACTTTGCCGAGAGAGGTCTTTTGAAATCCTTAGTTAAGCTTAAATTGGTCTTTGGAATGACTTTATGCGCGAGGGATGTGCATTTCTCTTTTAATCAATTTTAGCTTCAACTTGTTTCTTTCGTATTAAATCACGTATTTTCGCTCCTGTCGTATGAGTGTTTGCGTATGTAGGAGTACAAATAGTCTTCCCCATGTGGGTGTGGACTCCAATCGTCTATCTCCGCAAAATGGGAGGGTGTCCGAGCGGTAGCTGAGATAGCCAACTCCAGGACGTTGTTGAGAGATATAACTGCCACGATAGTTCAAAAAGTTGAAATAGTTTGAAAATTTTTATCTTGAAACCCCGTACCTAGTTGTTTGACAGAAGAGAAGATACTCACATTCCTAACTTTGTGACGCGATTTAGCTTTTGAAAAATGAGTTGGAAAAACTGCAACCAAACTTCGTTCTAGTCTTCCTCATTTGTGAAAACTTTTTTGTCATACATCTACACCGACGCATGTTTTAATAAATATTTCTTTCGAGGTTTTAGTCCTTGTCATGAGTACCAGCCTCTCGTCCTTGGTTTTCATTCGTGAATGCTGATTAATAGTAATCTAATGCCATTTTCAATATTTCTAGTGCCTCCTAATCCGCTCTATCTAAAAACTCGTTAAACTCCTCCCATCTCTAGTATCATCCATTCATTCATTATTATTTGTAGTTGGTACTCTTTCATGATTCGTAAGTAGTCTCTGATAGTTACTTGTAGTCTGCATTCTTGACAGTCTTCCGTCTTTGTTCGACATTTGTCCCTGCTTAGCAGGCCATTGCAGCTCGTTTTAAGTCATTCATTCATACATGATTATTTGAAGTCGGTATTCTTTCATGACTTGTTAGTTGTCTCTGATAGTTATTCGTAGTCTGGTTACTCCTTGGCAGTCCATTGTAACCTCTCATAAGTCTCGCTTTTTCCCGTGTTTTTTTTGGCTCTGATACATTTTTGGTCCTTCATCTTCATTAGTTAGTGGTCTATAATTTCTTGTACTTAGGTACTCGTTTACTGTCTTCACTCTTGGTGGTCATTTGTGGTTGGTACTCATTACTTATTGAATTTTTTTTTGTCCGTAGGAAGCCTTAAGATACAATCGCTAATGTAACTATGTGTTTTCCTAAACTACAACTAATTCAGTCACAAGAAAATAATCGTTTTTCAATGATAACAGCTAATTTTCAAAATCAATCGTGACTAAAAGTCTGTCGCAACTAATTCAATCATGAGAACCTTTCTTAGTTGCAGCGAAGCGCTTGCTAACTAACTTAATCTGGTTTTTGTAATGCCTCCCATTGACAATCAGATTTAACTAAAAGGATACTAAATTGTCGTCAAAGTGAAAGCAATTTACTGCGCCTTAGTTCTATTTTAGTTGCCAAGACCTTAATTAATCGCATTCCGCTTGCAACTTTCTAATCAGTTCGTTAAGTCAAAGTCACAAGTTTTGCAGGGCTTCCATGGGTGCAGCAAAACTTGTGTTCCTTAAACTTGCCAACAAATCCCTTTATCCTAAGTGCAAACTGAAATAACAACTACAAGAAGGACGAAAAGAAATTCCACTTAGACATTCGGAATGTCGCTGTTAATTTGAAACTCATTGTAGGCCGGTGTACAATTAAGTCCCTCCCAGCACAAGAGAACTTACTCTCAAAGTTACCTGGCTACCCCTTGCTGCCGCTGAATGGGGTGCGAGCAAGGAACAACAAAACAAAGTCCTCTAACTATGTTTGCTCCTTATTACGTTCGCTGTGCTGCAAAGTAGAGCTGATTAAAAACGTAGCAACAACTTGCCTCGGATTTGTAATTACAAGCAATCCGTGTGCCTCTTTCGTGTGGTGTGTAGCGAAAGGATATGGCAGGGTGGTTTTAATATTCCTGACATATTAAGGAAACAACCCTTTGACCTAGAAATCAAGTCCTTTATCATCGAAAAACAAGTCGAACTTCGTAGTGCAACAATTTAATTTCAATCATCCTTCACCCGTTACCCATCCTCCCCACCACCGACGATAGTAATAAAGGCACAGACATGCAAGCAGGCTTAATATGGCCACGGTGGGAGTGGGAGGGGAGTGCTGCTGGTACACACAGAACTTTTTGCCTAGGTCCCGCAACAGAGATCTCCTCGAGTGGTATCTCAAGGATTTAATATACGGCTTCAAGTACAATGTTTTCGTCCTGCCACTGTGTCCGGGGATGTGTGATCTGAATTTGAATCTATTGTCTTAACGCCTGGACAGAAAAGGACACCCACCCGCCCACGAATCATTTGCATATAAATTTTAATTTTAACAAAACTCCTCGTCCTGATGTGTTATTATTTATTTTTTGTTATTAGCGTTGAATTGGGAGCACAAAAAAAAATAAAAATCCTGACAAAAAGTGAAACCCCATCCAATGCAGAGAGAGAACTGCGAAAGACTATACCATTCAACTGCACTGTGTCCTACATTCGCAGAATCACCGAGTCTCAATCCCTATACATTGTGTGTGTGCGTATCCTCTTCCCTCCTCGTCATCGTCCTCATCATCGTCCTCGTCGTTGGCTTGATCTCCTTATCTTTAGTACTCCAGTGATGTGTTTCTCGTTTCATAATAACATATTCTTCTTCCACACAAAGAATGTGTAATTATGGAGAAAATAGAACAGAATGGTTCTATTGTGAGTGTGTTTGCCTATACTCTGTGTGTGTGTGTGTGTGCCAGGATGGCGGAGATGAACAATGCGAAGATATTTTAATTATGTTAAGTTTCTGTCCTTTTTTTTTTTGCACATTTTTTGTCGTAGGGATGTGTAGGGATGTGGAACTTTGAAGAGACTACTACTTTTACTAACTGCTAATGGTGATGTTTTGTCATTGGAAGGACTTTTTTTCGAGTTGGAATTCCTAGAGAATCGAGGGATACACAATGGAATGTCCATCAGGGGTAGTGGTTTGGGGGTGGTTCTATTGTTTTATGAAGGTTTCGTGAATAATCTGTGAATCTTAATAGAGTGCGAAGCGGATCAAAAATTTTGTTTAAATTCTATGACCTCTTTCGTAGCTCTTTAAAAATTAGGCAGGTCTTCCAGTTTGGAAGTAAATATAAAGCCTTCAAGGAACCTCAGCCCTTACACAGAAAATAATTTTCTATTATTTTTTCGATGTAAAATTGGACTTTCGACTTGAAAGTGTGTGTAGGGCACGGACTTTTCCTCTGATGCCACAAGCTTCTATTCTATAAAAGAGGATATCGGCGAATGTTTGTGGACTGAATTGTCTCTCTCATAACTAAAGTTATCTGGTAGTCCGGGCAGCCTAAGTATGTACACATTTAACTTACACCACATGCTACTTCCACTTCACATGCTCAGCTCTTATACAAGGATTTTTGGGCAATGAACTTGCCTCACTTACCTCCCACGGCATACATCTTTGGAGGTTTGAAATTAGCACTTTATTCTTTGCTTAAGTACAGCCGGAATCCCTGGAATATTTTTCCCTACACTCAGTAGTACCTCTAAACTGTCGATTGTCTCTTAGAAAGACGGCGGAGTGGCTTAAAATCCACATCTGTTTAGGTTGCAAAAATTTCATCGCATAGGTAGGTTTGCACGAAGTTTCTCTTCTCGCCTTGAAAGAGAGGTAACAGCATCCAGTCCATGGTGATCTTGAAAACAACCTATCCCCCTGAGGTCGTGTTTAAGTTTGCAGTAGTAGTAGTCTATCCTCTAGCTTCTTCCTCTTTCAACTTAGACTGCCTCTCTGATGATTGCTGGCTTCCCTACAATTTTCGGCTCGCAATGGTGTTCCATATTTAGAGCCTTTACCATGTAGTCGAAGAGTATCCTTAGCGTTGCTAGGTAAACCCGCTGGAGCCCAGTCTCAATGTGCAGAACGAAGCATAGTTGTTCCTAGTTTGTTAGTTTGTTTCTCATGTATCCCCAAACCGTATGATGCATACAACATAGCTTCCACTTCGAAGACGCGATATTTTGCAGCCTCAAATCTACATTTTTTTCTCTCTGTGCATGGTTTTGCCTTCCCCTTCCATCTGCAAAACACCTTGACTTGTGATTTCCTCCCTTTCCTTTCGATAAGGTTCCACATTTTGCAGTATTCTTCCAGTTTTATCATCATTTTTTTGCAGCTTTTCTGGTGTAAGAGCGTTCTAAGTATGCATCCCTGCTGAACTCCACTTCATTCCACACCTACAAGTAGGCAATGGAAAAATTTAGTTTTTTTCGAAAATCTGTGTGGTATCACAATGGACGTGTCATTGGTCTACGTGTGTCGGCCTTTTTAGCTGGGGGCCACTTCGTCTTAACCTAACCTAGAGCATAACCTCTCGTGGAGTGGACAACTAAGTTGAAGCACTCAGACTCTATACGGTCGATTGTGCTTCCAGACTTGTTGGCTACCACCTAATTCCTTGACAGCCTCCCCTCGACTAATTAGTTGATCAGACTCCCTTCCTCCTTCTGCGGTGTACCGTTGCAAGTGCAGTTTATCGAATATAGATCAGTGTGTCACTGAAATGGCGAATTCAACGACGTGGAAGTAGTCCACGAAGTGCAACAGCAAAAAATCATCGCATTAGATGTCTGGGTCGTGGGAAATTAATGAACAATAAGAAAAGCATGCTCAAGCATATGTAGGCCTTCATCCCCCACAAACACTCCCATCAAGGAATGCTGCAGAAGGTAAAAAAAACAGGTGTGCGTAGGTTTGTTCGTTTGTCGATGGGAATTGGTGACACAAGGGAGTAAATCGGGATAAATAGGGGAGTTTTGCGCAGAAAAACTGGGGTGGGTTGTAAAGTTGGGAAAAGTTTCATGTTTGCTTTCCTTAGGATATGTCGCAGATAAAAGCGCTTTTCAACCAACCAAGACCAAATTCATATCCAAAAATAATTTTTTTTTTACTGTTTGCCATTCCAAAGTATTGATCACGTAATGTCCTTTCGTTTTGTGTGCCAAAAACTCGGGTATTGAATGGTTTTGAAAAGTTGGCTACTCCTCAGCACGTTTTTATTTTTCTCTACAATCTATCAAAACTTTTAGAATTCATGGCAACTTTTCAGTACTTTGAAGGAACTTGAGAAGAAATCTACAATCCATCTGTAGACGAGTTCTTTTGTTGGAATAGGCATTGCAGTTGGGTCAGCTTCACCTTTTTTCTTTGACTCTAGTCAGACATTGCCTACGTGGGCACTTAATAAAGATATAACCCGACGTCTGCTTAAGTAGGTTGAGTAGAGTTGCAAGGTCATTAAAAAACACCTGACACCATAGTGAGCGATTCCTTGGAAACTTTCACAATAAGAAACCTCAACCATTCCACACATGTACTTACTCCCTCTACTGAATTCAAATTTGTTTTGGTTCAAAGACCCCACCTCTTCTGAACTATCAAAGAAGTATCTTCGAAGGTGCTTTAGTCTGTTACGAGCATTCACAGAGCAGATGTGTTATGTCGTCTGAGACGTGTAGGTCACTGCTAATTCATTCATTCCTAATCTCAAAACGTACTTCCCCAGAAGGCAATGACCATCCATATCACTGTTCTTATCCCTGATTTGCTTAGTTTTATAATTTTTTTCCATTTTTTTTCCAATCTAACACTGGCCACAAGACCTTAGACACCCGATGCCCTTCTAAGCTGGATCATCTTGGGTCAGCCAAGTGGAAGATTCTATCGAGTACAACTCTCTGAGCCACGCACATTGGTGTTTTTTTGGGCTCTGTTTATGTCACTTTGTCGGAGCTGTACTCCTTCGTCGGTACTTTCATTAACCCCTATATCGCAGTATCCAGATACCCAGCAGCCTGACTGTCAATGTAGATGCGATACTCTTGGCATCCCATTTCTAGAAATTCCACAGCTTTAAGCACAGCTAGAACCTCTGGAAGTCTTAGAGCTACCTATGGTACTGACTCCGTTTCCAATTCCATTTTGGAAATGAGCTACCTTTCTGGCAGTCCTCCCTTTTAGGGTACATTCCTTCGTATGCTGTATCGAAGTCAAGGGTACCAAGTTTTTCATCCGATTTGTCAGTGATATTGGGAAACGATTCTCTAGGAATGAAACAACCAAATCCCAGAAACACTCAGACTCTATACGGCCCCTTGTACTTGAAGGCAGCAACGCCTTTTCTGGTGTAGTAGCTGGGGAAACTCATATGTATTTTATTCGTTTCTCTGAAGTGCTTGGTGGCTGTGATTGCTGTTTCCCTCTGGCACGATGCCAAAATATCTTGTGCGATCCGAAAGCCCCACTTCTGCCAGCTTTGACAAGGTATCTTGTTGACAAGTACCAAATCGGCTTGTCGCGGTTGACGTGAAGTCCATAATCTCCAGCACATCTTCCGAGACGATTAAGAGTTGGTTCCATCCATCCACTTAATCTGTCTAGGAATTTTCCCTGAACTAAAATAATCACGTATGTAGTGAAGCTTACTCCTGTATTACTTAGTCCTTTTAGTATATCATCCTCTTAAGCAGGTCGACCAGATTTTGAAAGCTCCAAAGGAGTACAATTCCCTGTTGAAGCTATCTCACACCAAACCAAGAACTAGAAAATCTAGCGAACTGCAATCATAAAACTTAGTAGAAACTAGGCGAATCCATTTCTATACCATGTCTCCGAATAATTTTATCCAAAGGACCTTCAATTTAAAATTTATGTAGGATATCGCAGGGTTAAGTATTTATGATCTCTTTAACCCATGCCCACCATACTACTATTTGGTTGAAGTATTGTGTTTTCATTGCATTTGTGGGTAGCGCGTCGGTTGTTTCGCCAAAGGTTAGACGTTAATCCCGACCGGGGGCAACAAAATTTTTTCCACAAAAAAAGTCTCCTGGCTTCGACCAGACTGCCACCCGTGGGGAACTTAATGAGTATCCTTAGAAATGTCTGCGGCGACTGTGTGTTGTCGCACATTGTGACTGTGTTTCACGTTGATACTGACTGAAGGTTTAGTATCTGAATTTAACCTCTTAATGGTGCCCTGGATGTTCCCAGATTGCTTCATAGTGCTTAATAGTAAGGAAGCAATACCTGGTTTATTCCTCGCAATTCGGAATTAGGCACTGGAACTTATACTCGTCAAGTGTAGACAGCTACTATTTTTAAGAATCGCAGGACTTCATTCTTCTAGTGCAGGATCCGACTGCAGAGCTCCTTTATCCAAAAAGACAGCTGACTTTCGGACAGGTGCAGGGAGTCGTATTTTACGCTTCAGCTGTAACAAAGCGTACTGGCTCTCTGATCAGTTTGTTGAAAACCCTGAATTTCCGTATCAGCTGTGCTTCGATTACTTTTTCAGATGCTCTAGCAGGTCCCCACCCCATGGTGAATCAATGTCGTTCAGAGCTTAGGATTTATATTCGTTTTGTGCGTCATGCAGTTTCCGATTGGAATTATAAGGTTAGAATTCGAACCTCCTCCTCAGAATTTCAAGTTGCCCACTATATGGGTGCAAGGCGTTTGAAAATTTCGTATTGACCATAATCAGAGTGATTGTGTGTGTCCTTTTCAACTAATTTTTGTACTTTGGTTTGAAGGCTTATGTCCTACATGAATGCAATGTAAAATAGTTCTTCTTGTACCAACTAAGGTCTAGCATTTACGAGACGTGCCTGAGTTGGTTGCTAAGACTCTTTCACTGAGCATATCTCCGAGATTTAAATTCACCCGGACACCCGCAGAGGAGATGAAACACTGTTTCTCTCTCTGGAAATGGGACGCCTAATCCGTACTAATCACTATATTTCAATAATCGCAATATCTGTGCGAGTCCTGTTTTGTAAATCTTGTGTTCTTGACCAGTTGTAGTTGGGCCACATCTGCATTAATATGACTCAATTCTGGATCCCGTGCCATCTGTTGTTGGCCTCGGATAGAAAGTGCGAGTGGATTCTTCCTTTGATTGATATTGACACACTTCTCGCGGGACCTGGTGATGGCTGAACCGCTTCTCGTCAGCTCATCAGCCTGATCATTCACAGAAGAGACTGGTCTTGAAGCGATGCCCTAGCGAAGCGAGTTCCTCTTTGCACTGTTCTACCAGCTTCGAAAATGTAGTAAGGGTGGCAATGTTTCCGATAGATGCAGGATTGTCTTTCAAAATGCAAAAAGCTTCCAATTTTTCTTAATTCACCAGGCAATAAACTCTTCAGACGTTTGTATAGGCTTCATGCTGGGTTATAATGATCAGCTGGGATTGAAAAACGTAGTCTTTTCTGTCCTCGAAGCATAGATTGGGCATTGAAACTTCCAGAACCGATTTTTTCATATTTCGTGAAAGATCCTGGTGGGCACGTAGTTTTCCTTAGGACTGATGTTTCTAATCTGCGGCTGAAAATTCTAGGTCATGTGAAGTTTCAGCCTTTGAGGGGTCAGCTGTTGCGTAAAGTCCCAGCTTTTTATGGCATCTTTCGGGCATACATACGTACACATTTCTGGAAATGTCTGCATGGTGGCATGATTTTATCCGTATAAAAGGATTCTCCTATACCCCGTGGCAAGTTTCATGATTCAATAAAAAATATTTTTTTTGCAAAGGAACTACGTATCGTATACGATATTGGGGAAAACTGTTACGTATTTCCAAGATTATATAAAAAAAATAAAAATGTGGTGGGGTAGGCAATGTCCTTCGGAATTCTGACTGACGTATTGGTCTGGTCCACTGTTCTCGTCCCACCATCAAAAGTACGAACTTGCAAAAACAAAATTCTTCGAAAGTCATCCAATAACTAAGCCAATCTATCATCTATTGGACACGCAGAGGCTCGTATCTAATGGATGCTCTTAACCTCCCCAAAAAGTTACTTTTCGCAGAAAACTCTAACCAATCATAAAAAAGGGAAACTTAAGCCATGTGAAGGGGTTTTTTTAAGAACCAGCCACATGTACTGCACGAGCAATGTCCTGTTTTCTAATTTTTTTTTTCCGTCCTTAATATGTAGCCCACGTGAGACTGGGTGTGGTAGCATCTCATTTTTTGTAAGGGCTGCGTATGCCACACAATGAATTCCCCTTGAAACTATATAACAAAATTATTTTTAGACAACACACAATCACAATGAGTTACCATCAAACGAATAGAAATCATAGGCCTGGAAGATTCCTCCTCAGCCGTCCTGACAGGTGTAATAATTGTATCCAGCAACCGGTGAATAATTGCTCATATTACCATGAACCCAGTCTTCCAATCTGATTATCTCTCTCATTCTCTTCGGCGGCAAATTACCGTGAAATTCAAGATATAAATAAGGATCATAATCGTGGAGGCTCCTTGAAGACACTGGAATACTGCATACCCTCGAAAGGAAAGTATTTATAAAGTAGTTAATGTTTTGGACACAAGCTTCTCAACGAATGACGTAGATACAAAGGAATCGATATGGCCACCATTAGAAATTCATGTTCATGGCGAAATGGGAAAGTTTTGTTGTTGTGCCCCTAAAAGGTCGTTATGGTTACACGCGAAGGATTCATAAAACCAATTTCGTGACTTAGGTCGTTGCTCTTAAAAACAACAAAAAATCGGAATAAACTCCCCACACACAAAGGCAAGCTTTTCTAATCCAATTGAGAAATTTTTCAAAAGTTTGCGATTTTTTTTTTTTTTTTTTTTCTCCCCATTTATCTGCATATAAACCCGTTTAACCCCTTAAAAGAATCCGAAATCCTTTGTCTCCTCGTTTTGACATTTACTTTTTGATCGCTATGGTATAATAAGAAAAATAAAAAAAGAAAGAAAGCGTGCTGTCTAAACGTCCTTTGTTCTAAAGAGCTCCTGTCCTTTCACACAGACTTCGGGAAAAAGAAATTCCTCCCAAGAGAAAGGAGCGAATAAAAAGCGGATATGAGAGTGTGGATAAAGGGAATTCGAAAAAAAGTCTGCACACTTTTTTTTTTTTTTCCTTCGTTCTCTGCTTTATGTATGACTAATGAAATATCCTGGCCTGGCTCTGTACCGTAGTGACTTGGGTGACTCACCAAACGAAGTTATGCAAGAGTGCGCAAGCACATTGGCTACAAGCAATATGGCAATATCCTTGCCAATTAATGTGTGTCCTTCCTCACACCAACCCCCCACCCCTCGGTCACCCGAAAAATACACACGACAGCCAACAGAGGAACTATTTGTTTAAAAGTCTCCACTGATGTGAAGAGCTTGTACGTTGTACGAGTAGTCTCTAAAGTATCTTTTATCATAAAAGGGGCGGCTCTCCTGTCAATTTTACGAGATACAAGGCACTGCAATTAAATTCATTACAAACGAGTGTAATGGAATTTACAGTCATTAGCATACATCCCATTAAATATCTCTGAAATTCAATTATCTCGACTAATCGAGTATCTATACGATGAAAAAGAAAAAAAAATCATCGCCTACAAGCTACTCGTGCAACCACCCGGTGAACTTCTCTAGGAAGGTATCCTTTTGGAAAATGTTTGCTGCTCTCTCTCTAGGGGTGTCGTTGTTGTTTCAATAAAGGGGGGTGGCACGGTGTGTAGGATTTAAATGAAATGTTTTCAAAAACGGCTCTTAGTATCTATAGGTCCAAAATAAATAGCTGGCAGGCGTTTTTCCCAGCACAAGGTGCTGCTGCTACTGCCAGATACACTACTATAAGCCTGAGTGCCTGCCTGAGTGGTGTACCTGTATACACAGAGTGGTGGCCCGTTTTTGTTCTCTGTTGTAACCTCTCTCTCTCCCGTCACACGCGGTGCAAAGGAGGACAACGACGGTTGGGGCTTGAATAGATGAATGTGTGTTGGGGTTGCCTTTCAACAAGAAAATCCTGCTAATGTGTAATGTATAACTGAGTGAGTATGCGGTGAATCACTAAATGCATGTATGGGTGATGGCGTTTTGTGTGGGGAATTCCTTAAAGTGTCGATATTTTCTTCTTCTTGTTGTTCGAAGATCGATATCCTTCGACTGAATACAATTGGACTTGTTTTTTTCCATTCTAGATACTTTTTTTTTACCCTAAAATAGTTGAATCACATTTGTCAAATACGCAAACATTAGGCGAAACCTCTACTATAACCTCAGATACATGCGTAGTAACCTTTTTTTTTCTTTTAGTTCACTTTTTCTTGTAACCCTTAAATAGTTTAAAAAAATGTCTCCGACTTGTTAGAATCCCAATTAGATCCACTTGGCATTAAAAAAAAGACAAGACTTATGTGGTTTTGGACTATTTAAGAACTGAAACTTACCTGTAAACTGCTTACGAGCACAAATGCAGTCAAACATGTAACAAAGTACCTCGCAGATGACGACATTTTGCTTTTGCAGTTAATGTGTATCTTTTTCGTTAATTTTTCCTTCTCTTGCACTTGTTCACTTTTTCTTTTCTTTTTTTTCTTTAATTAAAACTCACGACGAGCATAAAGCAAAAGTTTATGTTTTTTTTTTTAAATTTTTATGTTGAAAGGCAACAAAAAAAATGTAAAAAAAAATCCGACGACCCGATTGAGAAGTTTTGTGTTCGCGTCGAGAGAAAAAAATCGAAACTACCAGGCACACCCCTAAAATAAAGTATCTTGATGCTAGTACACCTCTCTCTATACTCTGGATACCCACTGCGGATGTGTGCAGGAAAAGAAAAATTTACGTTCTAAAGTGTGGTACTCTCTTATTCTCGTGGTGTGGTTCGAAGATGGATATGAAATTCCTTTGCAAAAAAAACTTGAGTTCTTTAGGATTTTACATGGTAAACCAACACAGACCGAGTTTAACGGATGTGATTCTAGAAGTGATTTAGTTTCTTTTTTTGGTTTTTTTCTTATTTCAAAATTTTGGTTCGGTTTGCACTTTGGTTCTTCAACTGTACACGATACTGCGATACACTAAAACGTTCCGATTAATGTCTACCTTAAAATCTAAATAAAAACTCCGCCGACCGATATTTAGTTCGAATCTTCGAATTTTTTCGTTGTTCGAGATTTTCGTAGAGAAATGATATGAAATTCTCTGCGCTGCTGCTAGTGCGTATGCGTTGTGATGGGTTTTGGGGTGGAAGTGGGGGTGACAGGGGTGATTGTCGGTTGGAAAGGGGGCGACGGAAGTGGAAGTTGGAACAGTTTGAATAGAGGGAATATTTTTGATTTCGAAGGACGAAAGGGATATTTTTGGTTGGTTAGCTGAGGTGGATGACTGTAGTTGGTAGTAGTGGAGGATTTTGATGGAAGTTTTTTTTTGTTTTCGACAGCGAATGTCCTTTGTATATTGCATGGTTATGGGAAATTTTAATTTGTCATCACAAAATTTGTTTTTCGAGAGATTCCCGACAA
The DNA here is from genome assembly GCA_946965025.1 of Blera fallax. Lineage (NCBI taxonomy): Eukaryota > Metazoa > Arthropoda > Insecta > Diptera > Syrphidae > Blera > Blera fallax. The sequence continues at coordinate 3,035,136 of OX337248.1, forward strand.
AGGATCTCTAAAGCTGTAGTTAGTTGTTAACAGAATTTTTATTGTAAGAAAATTTGCTGAGAAAATAGCACAGAAAAAATGCAATATTAGCTCTGTTTAGTAAGCCTGTTTTGAACCGATTAGTGGCAGCAGCTTGCAATGCAATTGACCTGTTCAGTTGGTTATATCCCTTAAATTAAATTTCCGACATGGTGTGTCCTTTCTTGTGACTTTTAAACCTGCATTTACTTGCACGAGGCGATGCAGAAAAAATCAGTAGTGATTCTGATGTTTTTCTTGCATTCTTTGATCAAAATATGTAAAATTTTGAAGCGATGAAAACGTACGCTTCATTGCAGAAGTTTGTACAAATTTCTGTTGCGACCTTGCACCCACTTGGTTGGTGTTCCAGAATCTAGATCTACGATTTTTTACATGTATGAAGGCTATTCTAAGATAACCTGAAGCAAGGTAGGCATAGTTTTGCTCAGATTCAGAAGAAACTTAAATTCATTGAGTGATAGTGCAGGGAAGAAGCATTTGCTGCAATTTTGTTCTGGAGTATCAGCCTTCAAATCATCGAATTTGTACGTGTTCTGTTCCCTGATATGAGCAGGTCCTTACTCCACAGAATTACTCAGGGCAAGTGAAGGGCTAAGCATATTTTTTTTTTACTTATATTTGTGGTACAATAGTAGAATTTGAAGTATTCTTTGAGATTAAAGGAAACGTTGTCCATTGAATTTTGTTAAATCTTTTGATCTGAAATAACAGCAAACCATTCCACTGCGTGACAACGAATATGCCTTTGGTAACCAAGAAGATACTGTCAGGCAACTGTTTTTGGGGCCATTCGTTTCCCATTCACTACTAAAATCGAATTTTTCTTTAACTTATTGACTTTTTCTAATACTCTGCGCGGTGTGATTATACCTGAATTGGATACATGTGTCTCAAAATTGAAAAAGATCGGATCGAACGTACTTGCTCCCATGCCCTATTACTGTCCCGTCTTGTTACAAACGTCTGCATCACCTTACACATGCCCTTTTATCCACAGTGTAAGATATACAGATGAATAAAATTGCGTTAATTACAATTAACATTTCACGAAAACAATACTTTTTTTTCTCCTTTTAGAAGCAACTGAAATGAAATCAATTCAACGGCAAACAAAATTTCAAACTTATCGTCGATAAAGCAGTCCATTTGACTAGTCTTCGAACACGCGCCAGACAAAAAATGAAAACATCGTCGATTAACTGTCAAAATTGCCACCCTTCGCTGCCTGTCGTTTCATGTTTCATCACACGTGCGATGTGATTACTAAAAACAAACTGAGTTTCTCTCCTGATTAAATTCAAATTTTACTGCGAAAATGGGTAAAAAAGTTCATAACGCCAAAGCCCGGCAAAATCATAAGACCGTCATCGATAATTCTGAGATAAAAAAGGTATAAAATCGCCAACAAATCGTAGCAAATTCCACTAAATTTGATACCATTTCAGATCAAGCTAGAACTTGGCGACTCGATTGCAACAAGTTCAGGCTACGATGAAGCAAACCCCTTGGTGTTGCCTTCAAAGAAGCGTAAAACAAAAACCAAACCTGAAGTTCACCATCACACGAAAATCTTGACCAAGAAACAGAGAAAACGTCTCGAGTCGATTGTGGACAAAAAGAGGAAGAAGGAGGAGGTAAGCTTTGAAGTGATTTTGATGGTAGAATGGAGTTTAATTGTTGTCGTTTGCTTTAGAGGGTATCGATTCTTGAAAGTCTCCAAAAAGTGAGGATTTCCCACGAAGAATTGAGCTTGTACCAATCCATTAGTCAAATCCAGACGATTGGCCTAAAAAATGTGGGTAATTTGGACGCTTTACTAGAAAAGCAAAAGCGAAAGAAAGAACAAAAGCAACAGGAAGCAGGAGCTGGCAGAGTAAGTAGCATTGCTGGTGTGAATAAACGTAAACGAATGGAACTGCTAAAGCGTTATAACGATGCCGATGAAGAAAGCGAGAGTGACGGGGAGACGAAGGCAAAGAAAAAGAATCACAATATTGTTGGATTGGAGGAGGAAGAATCATCCGCATCATCGGTCTCAGAGAATGAAGAGGACTCTCCACAGCCGAATATTAAAGAACCAGTCAAGCAGGAGGAGAAACCACTGCAAGTGATTGAAAAGCCGGCAGTTTCCTCGAAGCCTGCGGTATATATTCCTGTAAACCGAGATCCAGAGATCCAAGCAGCTCGTCTGAAGCTTCCAATCCTCGCTGAGGAACAGGTTATCATGGAGACAATTAATGAAAACTCCATTATCATCGTTGCCGGTGAGACTGGCTCTGGAAAGACTACACAAATCCCTCAATTTTTGTATGAAACCGGCTACGCTGAGCACAAACTCATTGGAGTCACCGAACCTCGGCGTGTGGCTGCGATTTCTATGTCCAAACGTGTCGCCCGTGAGATGAATTTGAGTGAAAAAGAGGTGTCATACCTTATTCGCTTCGAAGGCAACGTTACTGATCAAACAAAAATAAAATTCATGACCGACGGCGTGCTCCTAAAGGAAATTGAGTCGGATTTCATGCTCCTCAAGTATTCTGTGATCATACTCGATGAAGCTCACGAAAGAAGTGCCTACACAGACATACTCATTGGCCTTCTGTCGCGCATTGTGCCACTGAGAGTGAAGAGAGGGAATCCTTTGAAATTGATTATCATGTCGGCTACCTTGAGAGTTGAAGATTTCTTGGAAAACTCGAAGCTTTTTAGGATTCCTCCACCACTTTTGAAGGTGGAAGCACGTCAATTCCCTGTGACAATTCATTTTCAAAAGACCACAGCAGAGAATTACATAGAAGAGGCATTTAAGAAGACCCTGAAGATCCATTCAAAGCTTCCAGAAGGTGGAATTTTAATTTTTGTCACTGGACAGCAAGAGGTTAACCATCTTGTGAGGAAGTTGAGGAAAACGTTCCCTTATAAGCCTGTGGAAAAAAAATCCATTGAAAAAAAAGACGAAGCCCCCAAGGAAGAGTTAGATGATGATGAGTTTGACATGAAAAAGGCGATAAAAAATGTGAAGAGGTCAAAGAAGAAGTTTCTGTCCCAGATCGCCCTGCCGAAGATCAACTTAGATGACTACAAGTTGCCAGGTGATGACACAGAAGCAGATCTCCTGGAAGAGGATCAAGATTTGGCCAATTCTGATGAAGAAAACAGTGATTCCGGTGATGAGAACGACGTTACAACATCCCAGCCCCTCTGGGTTCTTCCACTGTATTCTCTGCTCTCCTCCGACAAGCAGAGCAGGATATTTCAGCCACCGCCAGAAGGCTGTCGCTTGTGCATTGTCAGTACTAATGTAGCTGAAACGTCGCTAACCATTCCTAACATCAAGTATGTGGTGGACTCTGGTCGTCAAAAAACCCGCCTCTATGACAAGATCACTGGGGTCAGTGCATTCACCGTGACATTCACTAGTAAAGCTTCGGCTGACCAGAGAGCTGGGCGTGCTGGTCGTACCAGTGCTGGACATTGCTACCGTCTCTACTCGAGTGCTGTGTATAACGATGAATTTGAGGCGTTCACCACGCCAGACATTCAAAAGAAACCAGTGGATGATTTGATGATGCAAATGCGTTGCATGGGAATCGACAGAGTGGTGAACTTCCCATTCCCATCTCCTCCAGATGTGAAACAACTTCAGGCAGCAGAGAACAGGCTGATAATATTGGGAGCCTTAGGGCCGAAGGAGAATCAAGACGATGTTAAATGTGTAGCGCCAGTGACACGACTTGGGCAAGTTATTTCGCGGTTTCCAGTAGCTCCCCGTTTCGGCAAAATGCTGGCATTGAGTCATCAACAGAATATGCTGCCTTACACGGTATGTCTAGTGGCAGCTCTATCAGTTCAAGAGCTCCTCATTGAAATGGGTTCCGACAAGGAGAAGGACGGCGGGATAGCTCTGAATAAATGGCAGCGACGTCGTCAATCATGGGCTTCTACTGGAAATTTTGAGCTTCTTGGTGATCCCATGGTGCTTTTAAGAGCAGTAGGAGCAGCAGAATATGCCGGATCCAAGGGGGAACTGCAAAATTTTTGCAATGAGAACGGAATACGGCATAAGGCTATCACAGAAGTTCGCAAGCTGCGCGTTCAACTTACTAATGAAATAAATTTAAATTTGACCAACGTCGATCTCTGTGTCGATCCGGAAATGGTTCCTCCAGCTGACAAGCAAGCTAAGTTCCTCCGACAGATCCTGCTGGCCGGAATGGGTGACCGAGTGGCTAGGAAAGTTCCCCTCGACGAGATCAATGACAAAGAGCAGAAGAGGAAGATGAAGTATGCTTACAACTGTTTGGATATGGAGGAACCAGTGTTCATGCATTCTTCATCAGTTCTCAAGAAAAAGCAACCAGAATGGGTGATATATCAGGAAGCCTATGAGACACAAAATGGAGATACCACAAAGCTGTTCATCCGGGGTATTACCGCCATAGAGCCAGAATGGTTGCTGTTGTATGTTCCAAAATTATGCAATATCCGCTCGATCAAGGAGGATCCCTTGCCAAAGTACAATGCCGATGAAGGTAAAGTGTATTGCTTTGTCGATGCCACATTTGGAAAGGCTGGCTGGGAGATTCCTCTAGCTGAGGTCGAGATGCCATTGAGCGAGAAAGCTTGCTGGTGAGATTTTACAATGCTTTCATAGTTTTCATATTTTATAGATGAGACTATTTACAGCTACTTTGGTATGTTCCTTCTAAATGGAGAAGTCTGTCCCAAAATGAATGAGTTTAAAGCCAAGTTGAAAGCCACACCTTCATCGATTATAAAGAGTTGGTCCAACTTGAATGAGAATGTGACAAGGTTCAAGAGGGCCCTCATCACCAAGGAGATCAACTGCAGGCAGAAACTGTTGGACGAGTGGGAGAGGGATCCCAATTGTAAGTAGAAACCAGTTTTTGTTGTAAATAAAAAGTACTCAGTTTCTCTCTTTTTAGTTCTCCTGCAACAGTACTGTGATCTCCTGTTTGAAGTGAAGCTCGCTGAACTCTCAGTTCACTGGCCCCCTCTTGATCCCACTTGACGTGTGGAGAATTCTTTGTAAATAGATTAAATAAACTAGGATTAAACAAGTGCACATGGAAGTTGTGTAAAACAACGCGTTTTGATGTCTGAAATCACTTAAAATTAAGACCACCCATCACTCAGTCGCACAAACACTCAATACACTAGACTAAGCAGCAGTCTCCCAATAGGCTCTTCTCATTAAGGTGCATTAATAGAAATTTACTTAGGGTTGTAAGTACATACATACTAACAAAATTGTAATCATCTTAGGAAAAACAAAAAAACACATGAGGAGTTCAAGAACCATAAACACGCAAAACATTTCATTGTGCAGACATGCATCAGCTTACACTTTCATATATATTCGTATCTCAACGTATATCTTCATACTTGATAGTAAGGGAAAACAAGCAAACCCTCATCACGCAAGTCTCAAAATGTATGTATTGCACATTTCATGGTAGTTAGACTTTTAAAAATCCCTTGACAACTGCATATGCTAAACTCAGCAAAGGGGCCATAGATATATGTAGGTTTACACTGCATAAACAAATTGTTACTTTCTCTTCCCAATCCTACGAGATATTGAGTGTCAATTCCGTCTGTTTCTATAGATTCGGAGCTTCGAAAAGTCACATCAATTGGATGAAGCCGACTAAATGCTTGCACTCGTAGAATAGGCAGATAAAGGGTTGTAAATTTTGGCCTTCCAATTACGTCTCGTGTGCTTTCTGTTGTCGAAAGATTTTCTTTTTTTTTCTAACACAGAAGGACTCATGTTTTACTACCTTGTTGATGGTGTTGATGTGAACCCTAAATTTTGGTATCCCTTTGCAAGATTTCATTTTACTTATGTCCTGTTTCCGCTTGGTGGTTGAGCCTACGCACCATCGTGTATGGTTTCTGTCAATGAGCTTCAGCCTTCTGCAACTCACTCTCCCCCAATTGTCGTGCCTCCTCTTCAACTGTTCTGCACCATGCATTTCTCGGAAGACCCGAACTGTCGCCTTTTCGAAAAGTATGACCAATCCACTGCCACTTCCGTTGTTGGATGGTTGTGCCTATTGGTTTCTTATCCGTTCTCTGGTAAGAAAACCCTTAGGATGTTCCCTAGACACCTATTAATGAACGTTTGTAGTTTTCTTGTGATAGTAGTGGCCACCTTTTAAGTGCTGCACCCATACAACAGCACAGATTCAACTTTTTAGCGGAACAGCTTGGTGTTTATGCTGATTGCATTGCTTAGCCATATCAAGGACATCATTCCAAACGCAGACTGCCGATTCGGTTGACAATATCCTGTTCGGTTCCAACTTCGGTGGAGACAATACTCCCAAGATATTGGAAACTCCCTACTCTCTCTACCGGTTATCCAGCAATGCAAACTTGAGTTAATGAGTTAGTACCGAAGTTGATGATTTTGGATTTGGCAGTGCCACCCTCTCCACACTTGCTGTCATTTGGTGCATATCCATAATCATGTGAGAGTAAAGAAAGCGACGTCTGCGTAGTCTTACGACTTACAGAATGCAGCTGGTAATTTTCGAGATTCGTCTGCAGCTCTTCTGTCACAAAGAGGTAGCGGGTTCTATTGCTTACCGTTCTTATTGTCTCTTCGAAAGGTGTACGTAATTCAAATATGCGTTCTAATGCAGGTCTAGCAAAACGAGCCAAGAAATGTTTTTAGTGTAGGATGCACAAGGGCATGAAATATGAAATTTAAAACGATGAATGACTGATTTGTTTAATTATTCAGTGTGGTTACCTTTAGGCCGTGCGCGGGGGACACAAAATGCGAAAAAAAACAAATCTAAAAGTTTGAACTCTTAACAGGACTTGAAAACGATTTTCGATTGACATAGATTTGATTTTTAGTCATCCAATACCATCGTCAATAGCGCGGAAGCGGTAAATGAATGCCACTAGAAAGACTGTGTGAATTATTTTTTATTTGTTGTTTCTGTTTCCTGCTTTTTCCGTCTGCTGCCGTAGAGTGTCTGTTTGAGTTTAATTTTAATTCAATTATATGATAACGTGGAATAAAAGGTTGGGTTGTGTCAAATTCTTTTTCTTCTCGACTTAAAGCTCAGAGAGCATTGGGGCATTCATGCCATTATAACCATTGGTTAGTCATCGAGCAGAGTCTTATAGAGTCGGACAAACAGTGGCAATGGAAGCCGACAACTAGTGGGTATAGAATGATGTCTTTAATTAGCGTTAAATTGTGGGCACCTAGTTAATTGTAGAAGTTTTCTTAGGCTAGTTTGCTAATTTTCTAGCGACATAGAGTTGGATCCACCTGAGCAGTGCCAGAAATGAAGTAACAAAAGTAGACAATTTGCATTATTTCATCGTTGTTTTGGTAACATTTCAATTTATGTCCTTTTGAATTACTAAACAGTTGTTTATAGACAGACCATTTGTTCCGAAGAGAAACTGTCAAATTGATGAAAGAAATCATTTTTATATACTACTTCTCGTATGTAAGCCCTCCCTGCCCAACATCTAATTTGTTCAGGCAGTGGGACTGATTTGTTCAGGTATTGGAACTGATTTGTTCAGGCAATAGGACTGATTTGTTAAGGCAGTGTGACTGATTTGGTCAGGTAGTAGAGGTGATTTAGTTTGTACACATTTTCCTTCCCGGATTGTTATCGGCTAAAAACATGTTCCTTCACAAAGCGAATAGATTCCCTCGCGAATTTTAAGTACTACTTCACGAGGGTCGGTATAAAGGCGACGCTGTTTCTTTATTGAATGTTAACGTTCCAGTTAAGTATACGCTCAAGGTGCCTAACATGGCAGAGAATCCTTGCCGCCGGGTCTCTTACCCCAGACCAGTTTTCTTCTTTATCTTCTTCTTTATTCCGCTTACTGTTCTCAGGCGTTCGATACTTTATCGTTCGAATTATTCGCGTTACATTCGCGTTGGCACTCTATACGGTAAGTCACTTGAAAAAAATCATTTTGGGAATTTTATTGGATGGTTTGGTAATTGGGTCATGGTGTTTAGTGTTGTTAGGCGTTTCGGATCATTTGACGGTATTTGTCGTGGGTATCAGATAGCCACGTTGTCTGACCATCGACCCGTTTAGGAACTAACAAAGTCAGGTGGTATGTATTCCATACTTTGTTGGGTCAGACGGAGAAAATCATGTGTAGTCCTAGGTCTTGTATAGAGTAATTCGATGCGACTTAAAAGTAAGGAAAAAGAATATGAAGGAGTAAATGGTGCACCTTTCTCCTAAATGAGAATACATATATGTATGTATGTACATATGTACCTATTTCTTTGTTGATAAATATATTTTATTCTCATGGTGTGTCTCCTCTTATGAGGTCGCTGATCATCATTCTGATCCCTTCTCGAGAGCTTGCATTCCTGATTAGGGTTGCTGAAAGACCGAACCAGTTTTTTAAATTCTTCATCTATATTGTCCGTCCACTATTCGTCTTCCATCGACTTTTCCTTAAAGAATTACTTGCAGCAGACAATACTTCTCATTTCAAATAACTTGTTGTAAATATCACAGCTTTCAGTTTTTTTTAATGTGTTCAGGAGTTCCTTTTAGAATTCATCCTTCTTACATTCTTTCAATGATATTTTATGAACTCTTCGGAGTAGCAACATTTTAAAAGCCTTCCTGTCGGCTTGCTTAATGTCCATATCTCTACTCCATACATAAGCGTAGAGCAAACGTAGCCCTTAATTAGAATTTTTTCAAAGACAAATGAAGGTCGCTGCCACACCTTTTCCACCTGGCAGGACGCTGATTTATCTCCTCTTCTGATGATGCTTTACAATGAATTGTCTTCGCAAATGTTTAATATTTTCCACGCGATTTACTTTAGTGTCTCTAAATTGTTATCATTTCTCTTAGATGTCACCTTGAACTTTAGTTTTCGGAATACTTATTCGAAGGTCATATTCATTGCTCACTCTATTTAGTTTATTAACCCTCAGGTTTAATTCTTTTTCATTTTTTGCAATGATTATGATTTATGAGTCAGCAACATACAAAAAAATACAAATACTTGTCTCAACAGACCGTTTGCGTTCCAGGGCCTAGCTTTTCGCGACCATTTGTGTTGTGCGTGTTATATTTCTTCACACAAATGGAAGGAGATCTACAGTTTGAAGTCATATCCGAAAAGCGTTTTTTTAGAGGACCTTCCTTATTACTCTCGGATATTTGCAGACATTCGCAAGAGGTGGGACTATGAAAAAACGTTTTGTGTTTTCTGGGATTCAAACCTCGAATCTCCTGCTCATTTCCGTCCGCCGTTGTGGGACAAATTTTAACCCATGTGGAAAATAGTTTCTGCAATCGACTCAAAGATTTAAAATTTGTACCGCTTGCATCACCAACATGTGTTAGGTTGCAGAGAATAGCACTGGATTGTTTGTTTGTTGCTTGTTCGATGGGGTTAAGTGGGCAGCTTTTTTATCAGTGGAACCAATAATTCAGTTCCGTGAGCTAAATGGGTAAATTAACCTTCCTCAGTTTATGTGCCGGAAGGAGTTAAAAACCATTCCAATGCCAATAATGAGACAAACACTAGCTTCTAATTGAATTTTTTTAATGGTAATTTTTATTGAATTCATTTACGAGAAATATCCTTAAATAATTATTTTGCTGAATCGTTTTTTTTTTCTATTTACATAACACTTTTAGTATTTTTTTTCTTTTTCCTATACATAACTTTATTTCGTTTATTTTTATTGGTTTTTCTATTTTTTTTTAATTTAAAATAAATACACTAGAATACAGTAAATGTTTTCTCTAAATGTATAGGTTTATTTATTTTAATTCAGCATTTTATTTATTAAATTTATTATGAATAATTAATTTAACAATGGAAACTTATATAAATTCAAATAGTGTTTTCTCATTTTGGTATATAGGTAGAGATAGAAGTTGAAGTTGAAGTTGAAAGTTTTCTTTTTGTTTTCGTTTTATAAGAAGAATAAAAGTAAAAGCTTTGGATAGAGAGTGGGGGGTGGTGTTGGGGAAAAAAGTCAATCTTTGATTAAAATAATAAAAAAAAAAGTATATTTACATTTTTTTTTTTGAGGGAAGAACGAGCCTATACGTAAAATAAGAGGACTAATACATTTCTTTTGTGTTTTGTCTTAAACATAGAATTTTTTCTTGTTTGTTCCTATTTACATTACAACATTTTTTTTTTATTTTATTTTGTTCAGTTTTTTCAGTTTTCTTTTCGTTTGAATATATATATATGAAGAAGAAGATGGTGATGCTTGCTTCTATCTTCCACCGTTTTTTTTTTTTGTTTGTTTTTGTTTTTTGTCTAAGCTACAATTTGTTTTGTTTCGCTTTGATTTCTCTAAAATGACAATGAATCCGATAAAATATAGAAAATCAGTCTAATCGTTTAAGGCAACATGAGAGCTTATCCATAATATATATATATAATTATAATAATAACCGTAATCAATTGATATTTTATAAATAATAATTTCTTTTTGTCTGTTCCTTCTACAAATATATATGTTTACTTGTAAATATATATTTAATATATATCCGTGTGAGGGAGGGGGTCCTTTTTACAAGTTTCTTTTTTTGTTGCTTTGCTTTGCTTTGCATTTATGTACAGGAAGAGAAATAGAGAGAGAAAGAGTTAGGGGGAAATCTACATAAAACATGAGAGATAGAGAGAACGTTTTTTTTTTTTGTGGAATTGCTTGAAGATAACTTAAAAATTTCGCCACCAGAATGGAAAACAAGAGCGCTCTTCGTATTCAGGAGATGGATTATGGTTTACGGGGCACAATCGTATAATATCTGTGTCATCCGGTCATACTTCGCTAGTTGTTAGTTCAGTCATTGATTCGCTCATACTGGTCTCCTGGTCGATGGTTGCAATTAGGTCGGCACTGTTAGCAGTTGTTATTTTGGCATTCTCCTCAGGTGATTCTAATTCGATGGCATTGGTGATAGTAGATGAACGGCTGATGCTTTCCTTGCTGTCAATAATTTGGTTGTATTCTTTGATGCCGCGTTCACCTACAGGAACGTAGTGTTCACCGATTTCGATTAGATACAGCGTCCGATTGACGTGTGAACGAAATCTCTGGTCTGCGTGATTTGGCGACCAGTAGTGAACTACATAACCGACCATGCCTTCTTGGGGAGACCAGTCGTTCCATGAGAGGCGACCTCCATTTGCGCGCATTTTCTCATTTGGCCAGACCACGTCGATTCGACGACCCATGTCAAGGCAGTCGTAAATCTAAAAAGAAAGAAGCTACTCATCTGTGCATTTGTTGGAAACCCTTTCAACCTACCTCCATTCCATCGACAATGATGACTTTCTTGTTGAGTTCAATTGGCGAGATAATACTGTCTTCTGATTTGATCTCTGTTCGTGTTAGATTTATGGGCCCCTTGGACTTTCGCGGATAGTCTCCCGGTGTTGTAATAATATTTCCAATGCCTAGGTTTCCTGACGAAGTCGACATCTTTGTATACTGACTGCTCTCTGAGAAATCTGTTCGACGCAACTCAGAAGTAGTACTGCTTCCACCCATTGAATCGTTCAAATCCCTCGAACCAGTTGCTCCTGTACTCATTCCGCTGGTGATGGGAAGTGTTGCTCTTCTTTCGCGATCTCCCCGCGTCGAATGCGCCTGTCCCTTGCGTATTATTCTATTCTCGCGAGCTGCAGCGGCATTTTCCTGATTCTCCCGCTCTCGATTCAGCAAACCCGCCAGTAGAGTTGAGCTTGTTGGCTTATGCATTCCTACCAATCCGGTTCTCGTCGCTGGGCCAGCTAAACTCTGACTTCCATATGTAATGCTACCTCCACCAGGATTATTAGCCGTGGCAGGTGAGAAATACACGGAAGGAATGTCTGGAATTGTGTCACCCGTAGATTCAACAGTCGCACTTCCGCTACTACAACCCTGACGACAACGCTCTCGCACTCGATGCCACCAATCGATGACATTTGTCTTTATGGAATCCAAGGTGATGGGACCACCGATAACCCTGCAGAGCTGATCATTGGTGTCGGCATAGGAAGTGGTTAACGGCGATACATAGATGGGGTAGCCAATTGGCTGATCACAAGACGAGTTTATAATATTTCGGAGCGCCTGCTTTGCGTTTTGTATGCTGCCACGCTCAGGATTGCGATTCCTTAAGTAAATGAGCTCCTGCTGCTGCCCAGCCCAGAGGCCACGGACGCACTCTCGATTGAGTTTGATCACTCGAAAGCTGAGAAATCGCTTTGTGAGTCGGATAATTCGATATTCATCGGAGCCATCTTCCATGACATGTCGTAGTGCGAGAAGATTGGGAGCACCTCGCAAAACTGCACTCCGCCAAACTGGATCTGCTTCGTGGGAAATTACTAAATCTTTTGAGTACGACGTGATTGCCTCATGCAAAGCAATAGGATCCAGGTATTCATCAGGATTTGAGATGTGATCTTGCTGTAGTTTGAGTGCCATTTTCACTGCTGGAGCAACAACGGCATGTAGTAGTTCCATGTCGGCAAATACCCACTCATCTCGTGGTGATGTTATGCGGAAATCCCCCTTGAAGAGAGCATGCAAGCCGTGCAAAAAGAATTCGACTCCGGTTAGAGAGCTATGACTGGCCGTTGCTAACGATCGTCGGGCGAGAAGTCCTAATGCCAGACACAGAGATACTATGGGTGAATCACGAGCTATCGTTGGAGACCTATTTGGAAGTTGTTGTTGGGACTGCTCATTGGGAGGTGTTTTTTTGAGTTTTGGTTCCACGTTAATAGTTTCTTTGTTCACTGGTGCCGCTGTCTCGTCCTTTGGCTGAGCTAATTCCTTCTTTTTGTCGCAGCAGAATTGAATCCAACTGAGGTAAACCGAGCAAAAGCTTGATCGAGTTATACCCAAGGCCCGAAGATCGAAATCTTCGTCCAGATTGTAGTTGAAAATTGGATCTAGGTCGACAAATTGCCTGTTCAGTGTATCGGCGAGGGAATCTTGAATAGGGCCGGATGCAGATAACCATCGATCGACCTTGGGATTCTTCAAGACGTAGTAGATTATGCTCTAGAGAGTAGAAAAGCATGGTTAACAAGACAGTGTTAGTTACGGGATATAATATCACCTTAATGTAGTACGTAATCAGCACTTTTCGGTACTCAAACACCTGCAGAGTTGCACTGGCCAAATTGTCTGAAATGGAATACCCTTCGAGGACATACTGAGCGGCAACTACTTGCCACGCTAGCCATCGAGTAGAAAACATCGCATTAGCACTCAACATGCGTGGTAAATGGCCAGGATCACAACAGCAACAACCGTCGTTGTCCTCCACACCGTCTGTGATGGCTTCAACTTCCCGCTGTTGACAATAAGTGCCGCGAAACTCAAGTCCACGCATTTGGAATGTGCAAAGTCCGTTACCCAGTTCGATAATATGAACCAAACAGTTTAAATAATCCGAGGCTAGAACTGAGGATGAGGTTGAGAGGAGACAATACAGTTAAAGTGCAATGTAACTTACCAAAACAATCTCCTTGATTGACATTTCCCCATCTACCCATCAGTAGATCACCACACAATGAATGCTGCAGAGATCTCGTCAAATGCTCATAAAAAATGCTATTCAAGTTGTTGTCATCAGCACCGAGATCACGCTCCAGCTGTGAACTTAACCGAGTATTGGAATGGTCTATGCGGCGGGTGTTATAGTCACGTTCCCAAAATTTTATCGGTCGTACATATGACGTGAGAAATATTGCACTTCCAAGGAACGGATTCAATGGTGTTGAGAGTATTGCACTAACACCAGCCTGTAGAAAGAGCATCGCCGAGTGGGGAACACTGAACGGCTGAGCAAAAGCATGAAATGCTGAACCCCAAGTTATTTGCCACGGGGCTATGTACGTTACAATGAATTGGAGCTGAAAGTAACACAGAAAGACACATGTACCAGTCAATCGAACATGAAAGGATTCTTCAGCTACTACTCACCTTTAATAAAAAATCACAGCATTTGCGAAAGGCCAACGATACAAAAAAGTAATCAATGAGAAACGTCTCGCTAGCAAAGACAAAATCTACTTTAAAGAATAGCACCGTGAATATAACAATCAGGTACTGATTTGTGGCGTCCGAATAAGCGTTCCGAACAACTGTAAAAAACAAATAAAAATACAGTTAATGTACATCTGTTGGATTTGGGATCGAAAAGCTTCAGATCGAATGCAACAAGCAGCTTGTAAATCACTTCTGTGGTCTGCGATCGTGGGACAACATTCGTCAGCTCTAAACAGTGATCTAGAGCCACGAACATTTGTGATTCAGTCCTACTTTCCTTTACATTACATCTGTTTTCTATCCCGATCCCCGTGGCCACCGATTGACCTCTTTACTTACATTTTAACGAACACACAGCGATAATAAACGTGCCCCATCCCACACCGAATTTCTGGGCAATTGCCTGTGAATCAGCTGTCAGCGCCGATATCGCTATTAACGGAAACAGTACGTTCCGCTCTACCATACACAGGTATATATACAGCTTCTCGAACCACATCACTTTTGCGGCGTCCGAAACCTCGAATTGAGCGAATTCGTTTTGACGCAGAATAGGACGGGCGAAACACAACCACGGCATATGTTTGCGCATCTGCGGTATCACATAGTGTAGCAGTAGACCGAGAACTCCCGCGAATGAGTAAAGAACAACGTTAAGATCTGGTTGCAGAACTGTGAACACAGTACTACAGTGTAGACCAAACATTATTACGGCTAGAAGTGTGGTCACAACGAGATCGTTCTTCAGTCTAGTGTTGACAGTGTGCTGGAGTTTCTTTGGTAGAGGATCAGGCGCTTCTGACTCCGAACCTGTTAAGGTCGATATATCGGGATTTGTTATCGTTGCTGTTGATGTTTTATCATCTTCACCGACGGGACTTTCAACGTCGTTTGGTGGAGGCTCAGCCGGGTTATCTTCAGATTTTTTGAAAGTGGACTTTCCCTTCAGTGATGACATTTCAATTAGCTCACCACTGGTAGCACCCTTTTCACTGCTCATTTTGTTACTGCTGCTGAGTTCATCCTCATCGTCACGGTATGTGCTGACAATGCTGGTTTTGATCAGGGTCCAAAGATGGCTGAAATCACTGGATGATCGCGAAAGATGATAACACAGAGGGATGAGCATTCCACAGAAAATGGAGAAGAGAATGAATTGTGTGCCCTTGCCCTCGGCCAATGCCGCATAAAGCGGCCCATAGAGCAACATCACTCCCAGCATTGATCTTATGACGCAGAGAAATGCGCCGAGTAAACTACTATCTGCGTTTCCACCGAAGATATGCATATCAACTTGCTCCAGAAAGTACATACAGAAGGTGTTTATCTGCGGAAAGAGACCCAAACTAAAGATGATGGGAAAGCTCAGCAGTACTATGCACATGATGTCAAGGAACAAGCCCAATAGTATCTCCGGCACGAATGTGATCCCGAAGAAGGTGAACTTTTGGTGAATAATCGTAGCGGTAACCGTTTCCGCGTCGCATTGCAGCATGTGGTGGAACAGGAGTAGTAAAGCGGAGCACATTGTGAAATAAATCGCTCGAGAGTAGGCAACAGTCTTATTGAATCCATGTATAGGTGAAGCAGCATCCGGTTGGACACTCTTTACCAAAGAATACTGACTTCCCGCTATCACGGCGCAGAAGAGAAATGCACAGAGATCCCGATAGTACTCGAGCTGGAGGATAGTGGCCCCAAAAAACGAAACACTTGTGGACAGCACAACGGCTAAAATCACATGAAACCAGTTCAGGTCGCGATCGAAGAGGGCCAGTAATTGCAAGCGATCCATTTCGATCTTTACCTCGCGATGACCACCGAGGAAGTTCAGTCGATACTTGTAGTAGCGTTTGGGCTGGGCAGCCTTCTCCACAGCCGTCGAAAGGTTACACGCCGGCCGCCAATAATCACAGTAACTCTCATCTACGTTTAAGATCGTCGCAGCCCCGCACCTTGTCCGGTTCTGATCCACGGCAGCCACGGAGGAGTTTTCAAAATCACTAATCAATCCCTGAATCGAGAGTGTGGCAGAAACAGCAGCCGTACGGTTTGGTGGTAGCAAAGCTGCTGGGGGGAACTCTAGCTGTCCTATTGAGGAATTGCCACCGGGATCTGAGTTTTGTTTCGAACATCTGCGAAGTTTCTCGCGCATGTAGATCACACGATCCGTAAGGGGGAGCATGTACTCCCCATCAAAAGTGTAGCCTCCAGCTATGCCTATGCCCGCTTGAGTATCATTTGTGGAGTACGGATAATGGTGATGATGGTGGTGGGAGGATATAGATACGTTGCCCGCTTGGCCGCTTCCACCGACGCCGTACATCACCCAAGGGTCCTTGTATAAAGACGTGGAGATCTCATTGGAAAAGCTGTCCTCACTCAGACTCCTCGACGAAGCCGACGAGGATGTTCTACTCGCTGTTTTGCGCTTGTGCAACTGGTTGGAGTCATCCCCGCCACCACCATTGTTGCCAACGTTGGCTTCATTATTTTCCCTGTATTTAACGACTTTTGGAATAGCACCAAGATTCTTTATTATTTCCTTTCCCGACACCGTCGCCGACTTGTCGTCATCGTGCGGTTCGATTTGGTCAACCTGTACTTGAATTTGCTCCATTGGAGCAGGATTTTTAACATCGATCGCGAGCAGCATGTCCTTGGAACTTGCACTTACTTGCTCGCAATCACTGGATGGACAGCCCGAATCACCCTCTCCGCTCTTGTTGCGGTTCATATCCATGATATGCTGACGAATACTAACGAGAGGCTTTGGCTGTTTACTATTGTTGGTCATGGATTTGGTTAATAGAGGTGACCGCGAACCGTTGTTGTCGGTTTCTGAGTCGGTGGAATGAGTGCGAGGTCGCTCCACTTCAGATTCAGATTCAGTTGTAGAGCAGCGTTGTCGCTGTGGCGGTGGATTAGCCATTGCACCAGCCACTTCTTCTTCATCCTCCTCCTCCTCCTCATTTTCACACGGTTTTTGTTGGATTTTTTGTTCACCATCATGATCCCCATCAGCATCACCGCCTCCATCTTCTGCGTCTTCACCATCGTCATTGTCATCTTCCTCATCTACAGCGATCTTTTCCAAGCTGTCCAAGTCTAGAGATGCTTTTTCATCGGCTTGCTCGACAATGGGATAGACAGGCTCCATGATCGCCGTATTTGTGTTGCTAAAGCTTCCAAATTTTGGGCACAGATTAAGGTGAGGATTCCGCACAAGGCACTTACTCGGCGGGGGCAACAGAGCCGAAAGCGGATTCTTTATTTGCTGACCCGATATCGCTTCTACACTATTCGGATGCGGGGTTAAATTCGATACAGAAGGATGTGGGCAAGATATCTCCAAGGCAGCGCTTTTTATACGCCGCACTGTGGACGCAGAAGTAGACGGTGCCATACCGCCACTGCTCAGCTGTACTTTGTAGAAGGACGTCGCATTGGAATGTCTCCTTTTCTTCATACTGCTTTGCTTTGGATTGATGGATACGGCCGCCGTCACAGGCAACTGCAAGGCAGACATTGTGCTATTGGAGTCTTTCCTCATCGGAGTCGGTTGATGGTGATGCAGACCATGTAGCGGGTGCGGATGCTGTAGCATTAGATAACCTACCTTGCTACGGTTAGTGGCTCCTGCGTGGGAATCGATTTTCTCAATCCCCAGGTCAGACTTTGTATAACAGTTGTCCTCCAAGTACATGTCCGATGAGGAACCCAACACCCAGGAGGACTGCGGCTGCTCATGGTGTATGGGGAGGAACATATGTCGACTGTTATGTTTCTGTCGTTCGTCATGCGTTTCGGAGCTTCGATGCCTTTGGAGTCTCGTTGATTTGGTTGCAGTTGGGTTTTGGTGTTTCGACGTGCAGGGATTGCTGTTCATTTTCTGTGTCTCGCGGGGTATCCTCTCGATACGGGATAGAATTTTCGATTCAGCGGCAGCGTCTAAGCTACTTTGTCGCTCCAAACGGAGAATTCGTGCCCGCCTGCGTCGACTGCTACCTGCAGCGCTGCCGCCGGTACCATCTTCCAAAGCTGGTGGTTTGTGTTCGTCGCTTTTATTGTTGTGATGGTGACTTGACGAGGAACATGAGTCTTGTTGTGCTTTCGATTGATCCTCGTGCTCTGCGTACACGGCGAGGTATTTAGTATTCAGTTCAGATTTACTCTTCGCCACCGCTCCCCGTGAAGAGCACGGATGATGGGGTTGGATGGTAATCGCATGGGATGCTGATATCGTTGGATCTTTGTAGTGGGTTGTGGCTGTTTGACTACTTGTGGCTGCTGGCAGTATTGATGATGCATAGAAAGATATACTCTCGATCGATTCCGAACTGTTTTTCCGATGAACGTCTACTTTGAGGTCTGCAAGGGAGAAAGTTCTGAGATTAGTTCACAAGGTTGTGTGTATTCCAATTACCAATGGTACTGTTGACATTCTCCATTGACATTCTCCACTGGCATTCTTCGTCACTAGCTGCGATCGCCTGGTCCACTGATGTCCGCGAAGGGAGATCGTTTCCCAAAACCTGCATTTCAATTCCACATTCTTCTTCCCTAAAAAAAAAAAAAACAGAGAATTCTATCTATTCTCACGAGTCCTAGAATGTATGTAGTTCCACTTACCTTTCAATATCCTTGGATCCCTTAAAAAATGGATTCTTTAAATTCGATTCCGACATTGCCTGGGCTTTGTCGTACAATCGATGCAAGGCCATGTTTACCATTTTCAACACAGTTATGATGAGGGTCGTCGAGAAACAGTATGTTCCCCATGTTATCAGGGTTTTTGGAAAATACTATAAAGAAGAGAGCAGCAACACGTTAGTCTCCAAACGAATACAAGACAACAATTCTCTCACCAAATACGCTACAAAAGGGGTGCACAACAAAAACAACCACAGATACAAATGCACTGTATTGCAAAATATATCCTGATGCGGATCATAGAACCAGCCCCCGGTTAGAGAGGCCCACACGCCTTGGCGAAGTATCTCCAAGGTTTGTGACCCCATTGCAACACTTCATTTCCCCCCGCACAGCGGGTGCACACAACTGAGAAAAATCTTTTCTGTTATTTCCTTATTTTTTCACACGACACAGCTCTTTACATCATCTTCGATGGTTTGCGCGGAGCACTAGGGCAATTTACTGAGAATTGTTTCAATTATTTTGGAGAGTTTTTTTCATTTTTTTTATTGCTTCTGTGAATCACTACTTTTCCTTTGAAATTTCTCCTCTCTGGCGGATGGTTGGTTAGTTTATTGGTTTGTTGGTGCTGCTGCTGCGGGTACTGCTGATGTTTGCAATGAGATCTGTGAGCGCGAGCCTAATTGGAATTTCTACACTCGGGTTTGGATAGTGTTTATGGATGCACTTATGGTTCTATACACAATGGAGTTGAAGGTAACTCGGGGGTTTTTTGTTGGAATTTTGTTGAATTTTCTTTACGCAAAAGAGGTCGAATGTCGTCGTTGAGTTCTTGGACTGAATTTTTCTTGTGTGTGGCTCAGTGACAAGTTTTGACAGACATCACAGAAGTGAGAGCTAAGCGGATGACAGACACACAAGTCCATCCAGTCCAATGAGTGAAATGTCAACAAATTAATTGCCTTTTCAGGGGTATGCTCAGTAGTCAGTGGTGTAGTTGAAGTTTTTCTTTTCGGTGCACTGTATTACCGACAGCGAAAAAGTCCGTTGTTTTGAACCTGAGTTGGTAGACATTTTTGGTAGATTCGATTAGGGGGCTTTATTTATAATTTATTTTATCTGATCACGATTATCACAGTTTTCTTAGGACTCTTTTTTGTAATGGGGGTGAATACCACTCGGTAACCCGTTGCACTAGCACATAGCTTCTTTAACTATTTAAGCTCTAGTATGCCAAATCGAAGTCAATAAATGACGTGTAATCAGTCCTGTCTGCACGTTAGTTCAAAAAGTTGAAATAGCTTAAAGAGGTTACAACCTGGAACGCCTTCTGAAGTGTTCGTTTTTCCGAAAATACGGCCATAGTTTGAGGGGTAAAAATTGGAGTTTGGCGATTATTTGTATTTTTGATGTCTGCTAAGTTGAATTCATCATGTTTGTGTTTTACTTCAGCAGAATTGTTTCATTTTAAGTTCAGATACAGCATCATCAGATCAGTAGACGGGAAGTTTGTTTGCTTCGTATTTAAAGGGTTAATTCAACTTAAAAGCGGTCTGACTTAATCAAAACGTCTTTCCTTTGCCCTGCAAGTTCCATCAACCTTCGACAACTTTTCCTACATTTGTACATCGTTTCTTTTTCTCCTCGTTCTACTCTACGTCGCGAATGTCTGACAAACGTCCGAGAGCAATAAAAAAGCTTCTAAAAAAAAAGCCTTTCGGATATGGTTCTAAAGTGTAGGTAACATGCACAATACGAATGGTGGCGGAAAGCTAAGTAACGGTCTGTTGCGCCAAGTAGCAAATCAAAACAAGGAATTACATTTATGTGAGCTTTTGTGAAAGTAATTGCTTTATTTGCCAACATTTATTTTCCGCAATTGCTGTTTCAGACTTCGGGTTTATTTTTTTGAGGTCGCAATGCCAACTCATATCAAACTTAACCATTCATTTTTCTAGCGGAAAAATCATGGAAATTTCAGTACTTACTTTAATTTAATTCACGCCCATAATCTGGGGTGCCTTTTGGCCTCAACCAACATATCCCTCCAGCCAGTTCGTTCCCTAATTAGCTTCCTACAGTTTAGCACACCATCTAAAGTAGGGTCTTCCGTTGCTGCGTTGTTCCTCTGTGGTAGGTTCAAAGACTCTACGGTCCATGTGCTTAATGTGCCCCAGCCATCTGATCCGCTGTACTTTTAACTTTCTGCCCCCAGTTTCGCAAGCCAATTTGGTTGGGGCCACTCTCTAATTGTGCACACCATCTAAGGTAGGAGTTTCCGCTGCTGCGTTGTCTCTCAGGGGTAGACTCAAAGACTCGACGGTCCATGTGCTTTATGTGTCCCAGCCATTTCAACCGGTCAGCTTTATGATCTGGTCGACGTCGCTGTTAAATCCGAATGAATGTCGGGTTTGAATTTCCACTCACTATGTTCAGAGTCCGTGCTTCTGCACTATATAGTAGGTACGGGATGATCAGGGACAGGGTTTTGCTTGTACTTAAATGCCTTCTTAGCAATTCTTCGCTTGATCTCTTTGCCGATATCATTTAGCGAGGTATTGTTCATATCGAGATGTTAGTCAGTCAGTCAGTCTGTCTGCACCTGACTGACTGCCGCCTAGTTGGCCAAACCGATCTCCCTAAAGGAAAGAAGAACAACATTTAACATTCGCAAAGGCATGGTATAAAAAGGTTTGGGAAATGGAGAAAGATTTAAGCTTTCTAAAAGGAATGTCTGCAACAATATTTGCTCTCCATTAAGTAGTTCTAGTTCATTTACTTTTCGTCGCTGTCAATTAACTTCCTTCATGTGTCTCGTACGAAAAAGTAATACCCTGTCCTGTTTTCGATTTCGCTTTTTAGACTCTTAAAATCGTATCATCCAATTATAAATTTACTTACTACGCCAGATGATTCATTTTAAGTGAAAGGTGGAAAGGTGGCTTGGTTACATATAGACATAAGCATACTCGTGGTTATATTTATCTACATAAGCCGAAGTTAAGCTCCTAAAGCTACGGTGATCGTTAGGGAGATTTTATAAAATTTAATCATCTACACTGCCGGCCATAAGTTTGGAATCACCATCTAATTTTTGCATTTTTCGTATTTTTTTTATACTTGGGCTCGTTAGTCCATAGCACCTTGCTCCAGTCCTCCATCGTTCAATTTTTATGCTGTGACCCACAGCAATATTTTAGATCGATTGGCAGACCAGAGCAAGGGTTTTTGAACTGCTATTCGGCCTTTTAAGCCTGCTTCAATCAAGTGTCTTTCCTTCCATGGTAGTTCTAGAAACAGGCTGATGGAAACCAAAAAGTGATTCCGAACTTATGGCCGGCAGTGTACATATCAACGAATTACTAGCACACGTAATTGTATGTATGCTTCGGCTGTGAATCTAAGGCTTGATAATGCATATTGGAAATCTACATGGCCAACGTACCGTCAAAGACTTAGTTTGGTTTAACTCATTCAAGAAAATTTCGGTCGAATCTTTTCTTTTTTGTATCTAATTTCTCTAATTGCAGTAGATAATAACCAAACTCCTCTCTTTCCAAAGATGCATGTAGTACATATGTATTTCTTTTCTTAATGAACCACATAAGCAAAGCCAATCATAAAACTGCTAATTTCTATCCATTATCTGCCAAAATATTTTTATAATTAAACTAAACTTCACACAGTTCGATTTAATTAAATTCAATTTGATTTATCTCGAGACTAAATACCATGACTGACTCATTTCAATGTTCTTTATTGACTGACTGATCGTTAATCCGTTTTACATGGGTACATACGAGTACTTCAAGTATCTGCAGAATACACTCGCACTCTAACCGAAGATGAACAAAAAGCTCGCAAGAGCTTTTTTTTATAAAAATAAACAGAAAACTGGAAATATTCTGCGCATCTGTATTTGTTCAGAGTTGGAATTGAACATTTTGAAAAGTACGATTCAAGAAAAGTGTTTTCTTGCAAATTCTTCTTTTTTTCAATTTTATTTAACGAGCCGTCTTTGTTTCGTTTGTGGCTGTTTTCACACGACTTTCTCAGGAAATAATGAGCAGATGTAGATAAACGTTAGTTTTTGTGTTTGGTTGGAGGGGTTTGTTTCACAATTCTATAGAGAATGGGGTCAAAAAGATTTAAAATTTGATAAAACGTGATTTTTAAGATTTTTCTGATACGTTAGTTGTTTGGAACTCGATTGGAGTAGGAGTAATATAGGCAATGCGGTTTGGACATATTCGAATCGTATTTCGAACGCGCTTAACTTAATTTTGGATTTAAAATCAGACAATCATAAGTCTGATGCTTGTGTTTTTCTCTAAAAAGAACAGAAATTCGAATCGATGGTAGAAAATATGTAGTTTCATGGAAAATTGCGTGTGATAGAATTTTCGAAATAATTTTCTTGTAAGTAGTGGGTGCCGTAGCTCTTAATTGTTTAGGTAGCACTTCAGTTCGAGGTGAACCTGGGCCTCAACCAACAAACGTCTCTAGTTAGCCAGGTCCTTAGCCTCTCAACTGTAGGTCCCTTCCATTCGTGCGAAAAATATTACACAAACAACATAAATGGTCACGAGAAGCTAGGCCCTGGACTACATACGGTCTGTTGCGCCAGGTATTGGTATTTGTAACTAACTTCTGACTTCAGATCCTTAATTTTTTCCAATTTGTTGGCAATAATACTTTCGAACGTATTGAGTGAATGGTACATAGATTCTTCCAAGAAATTTTATCAGAAAAAATATTATTTTTCCATTTGAATTCCTTGAATTTTTTTACAAGAACTGCTTGCAAATCAAAATCTCTTCAATAGTTCAAGAGGCACATCCAAAAGTGTAGTAAATTTCAACACGGATTGAGGAAAATGTAGTCAGTAAGTTAGAAAAACTCATAACACAATAGTCCAATGCACTTTTAAATGAGTTCTGAGGAAATATGTGCTATAGTAATAGAAACGGAAAAAAACGTCCACTTGTGTTTATTTGACACATTTTTCACAGCTCCCTGATCACTCCCTTTCTTTGTTTCATACGATTACATTACTGATTGTCTCTGGCTCCTGCGCAAGATGAATCAACACATGTGTCCTGAACGAAAACATTCCTCCAATAGAGTGAGGCAAATATCCACGATGGTGACTGAAACTTCACTTCACTTAAGCATGTGAGAACCTTACATTATGTGTAGATTTATATTAGCTACCGTTCGGTGATTCCTTCTAGTGATGTGAGATTCTGTTTATATTTTTTTGACTTCTTTTGTTTTTGTTTGGTGCTTTGTATTTTTGTGTGCTTTCGATGTCTGTATCTATAGATTCTCTCGCCTTTGCCTAGATTATAGAGCATCCAAAAGATTTCGATAACAATTCATAGCTAATCGTGTTCACAACAAGACTGCATTCTCAGTTTTCCGCAAGCAGCTTTTACTATAATTGACCTCGTTTTCTTTTCCTTTGTCCGGCGAGGTTATGATCAAGATTATTGGGATCATAACCCTCCCACTTTACTGCATTCCTACTGAGGCACCAGTGGGGTTCGCCGACTTTACTGAGATTAAGGAACTTGTTCTTGCGCGGATCCTTTATTTAACAAAAATTCAAATTCAGCTCTTTTGACATATTTTGCTGCCGGGATCTATTTTGTACCATGTATGACCTCAAAGTTGGATGAATTATTTTCATTGTAAAATCATCGAAATTACACGTTGCTTTGCCAATCATCTTCATAATCTCAAGACGGTCAGTAATATTTACAAATCCGCACCTCACCACAACAGTTTTTTTTTTGTATAGAAGGTGTGAACCTTCGAAAAATACTGTAGAAGTAATCAGTTAGACAGCATGCCGGATTTCTACTGGCTAAAACCACCTCCCCTCCGCTCCCCTGTTCCCTGCGGTACCGTCATTAAGCATTTCTTCGCAGGGGGGCTTCAGCTTTCCTTGCAAACCTTAATCGATAGCGTGGTAATATATTGTCCAGCTTGGTTGGTTGGTTGGTTATTGTGGCCCTCGATAAGGTACACTTCGACCAAGATAGGTCAATTGTGCTGCCACCTAGTAGGAGCTGGTGGTTCACACTGCCCATCTTAAAATTGTAAAACTTCTTACGCAAGCTACTATCCACTACTACTACGCTCAATTCTAATCGTCTATAGTGTGTGTCGTTCCTATTTCATAGTCTATACTATAACTAGTGCCGTTTATTTTTTTTTATTGTTCTAAGAAGACTTTCATCGTAGTCATCGTCATACATCGCTTGCTTGTAACAACCGACCATATTAGCTGTTGATTGAATAATATACCTACGACAAGACATCAGAATAAATTCCCCTATCTTACGTAACCTAAACTCCCCCACCCAAATGCCCGTAGATACACAAAACAAAAGTGATTTCCTTTGGTCCAAAACGGAGAGATGTATACGCAAACAGATTTCCCCCCGACATCATCACAATGTGCTCCATCGTTCCACCCGATTCCCACTCCAATAAGATCCATAAATTAAGTTTATTTTTAATTTTGATAACACTCCGTACCGTGTCCGTTAGAAGGGAAAACAAAAATACTCCCGTCAAGACACTGTGCTTTGGCACACAAATTCCACCCTCGACGAATACATTCCATAGTCTTCGATTGAGTTGTTGGCAGTTCGGTTCGGTGCCTACACAGAACCGGTTCCGCATTTGATAGGCATTCTCGCAGCAAAAAGCACATGTAAGTGATTACAGCCGATAGCTTTAAGCACCAATTGTTTGTTGACAGCGGCACAACTATTTATTTGCATCGCGAATTATTTCAGTTAAAACGTGTAAAAGATGTCGGTACAGCAGCACAAGGAAATTCCGCCGTTGAAACGGGCCGCTCTACAAGTGGTGGCTGGTGGATCAGCAGGATTCGTCGAAGTGTGCATCATGCAACCTCTGGACGTTGTCAAAACTCGCATGCAGCTGCAGAATACCAAGACGCTATCAGAGGTTAGTCCATGTATAAGTCTCTTACGAACTAAGCCGACTCTCCTGAGTCTTTAAGCCGAACACTGATTAATGACATAATACTGTTGTCCCACTTATCAGTCTGGACAAACCCGATGGTGTGATGTATGGGCTCGGGTGTAGCTTATTTTAGAATCGTTTTTATTACGTGCAGCATCTAGTTAATGATTCGATATGAATCGTGCCCCAATTGACCTTGCTACTACTTAAATGTTTATTTTTTATTTTTAATTCTATTTTTTTATCGTAAACCCGTGCTTTAGAGTCATTTTAAAGCACATTTTGATTCGAAAAAAAAATGCTGCAGGCTGTTGATTGTTCTAATCAAAGGTGATTAGGGGCTTTTTATGCGTTTACTTGCACTCGTATCTTATCTTTTACATAACTTTCAAGAGATAAAAATAGAAGGTTTTAAAAAATCAAAAGAATTCAAAGGAAAGTGTCTAAATTGCTAATTTGATAATGGTTTTCGAACACACACATAAGCTGTCATGTTTATTTACTTGGGTGGATATACAAGCTTTTTTTTTTAATTCAATTTATTACTTGACATCCAATTCTTTTATAGACTTGGCCTTCCTCAACTGATTGTTTGACTTCTGGGGTGATGGCTTGACTCCCAGCTGATTGGTTGCCACACGACTAATAGCGCATTGAGGCGCGTTTTTGTGAACTTGACCTTCCTTATCGGAAATTGATTTCCATGCGAAATTTTGGACAGAAACGTAAAAGTTGGACTGTAGTCGTAGTTTTAGAGTTAATCTTGAAACTTTTTCAATGGAATGTTTTTTTTATATTTCAGTTATCACTCGAAACTTGGATCGGACTTTAGCACCACATCCAATGACAAGCTATTCTAAAGTCAGTGACATCCAAGAGTAAAGCTAGAGAAATATTTTTCTTTTCTAAATATATGTTGTCTTCATGAAGCGATTTTTTTTATAAAACCAAGAAACCAACCTCTCAGACTTTATTGCACTTTCAGGCAGCAATTCCTTAGTTGGAGAAACTCAGATTTCATTCGTTTCTCTATTGTGCTTGGTGGCTGTGATTGTTGTTCCTCTGGTGGAGTTTGAACTCACACCGACCAGGGCACAAGCAAACATGCTACGTACTACTCCATGGCCACCTTTTTATAAAGCGATACTGAACCACTGAGAGGGCTTAGTAGGGAGGATATAACATGTCCTGTTCGAATGAATTTATCTGCTTTAACATCCACTTAGAGTCTTGTTTCAATTCACTTAGTACAGATAAGTACGTCAGCAAACTTATTCGAATGTATTCTCATCTAGTAGTTTTGAATTCCCCGACATTCTTTTTCTAACACTGGCCACAATGGTACTTTCTTTGCTCATTTGACAGGAATATGTATATCAGGACTTGAGAGCTTACTTACTTACTTAGGTGGCGATACAAATTCTGGGTGAACCTGGGCCTCAACCAACAAGCCTCGAGAGAGTTATTCCTGATGCGTATTTTGTATTAGCAGGCCATCTGTTGATTTATTTAAAAAAAATCACCCCGTTCAATATTTTTCATTCAATGAATGTTGCTCTGTTAAAAAGAGTCGAATGGATGCCGCGGCTGTCTTGGCAGTAGCCCATCCAATCGAGCCAAATCCGTCAGATATTTGTGGCTGTATTCCATGAATAACTTGTACTAATGCTTTCTTTAACTGCTTCAATTGTTTGTACATCTTTGGAGTAACAATGATCCTTAAAAGTTCGTCATAAAAAAGGTCTTAACAGGGCGAAATCTAAGAACTAAGGCTAAGAACACGGTTGCCGAACTTAGTGCGCAAAAAATCGATTGTTCAACGGATGGTGTGGCACAGTACCCCATACTGTTTAGACCGAAGTCATTCCAAATCGAAATCGCCTCCAATTGCGGCCACGAAATATCAGTTATCGTGTTTCTACTCACCTCAAAGCGGAGGTCTTGTTAGGCTAGGTAGGTGCGTTAGCATAACCTATGCAACAATAATAATAATGATCTAGTATACTACTTACTGTGTCTAAAATACAAACCACCCTGTTGATTTGATGTATCGCCAGTTTGTCGGACAGTTCCTCGATGTCTTCCAAGGAATTTGTTTCTTTGGGTGCAGAGTCTTGGACAGAGTCTTGGAACTACTGGCAGTGGGTAGTTTCCTTATGGACTCCTAATCACCGCAACCTCTAACAACTTGGTTAAGATCTTCTCCTTTTTGAACTTTTGTTTACCGATCTAGAAGAACTGTAGAAGAATCTCAAAACTCCATCAATTAAATGCAGAATTTTGAAGATGGGTTGGAGATATGTATTCGTGTGTACAGGTACAGATTTAGACTCTTCTTGCAGGCCATAGTCTTCTATTCTTCCAGCAACTTGCTTCTAATTTCCAAATTTAGGGCTGTAACCCCTTATTCCTATGTTTGTTTGACCTGGTTCAGTGGAACAGCCTGTTTTGATTATTTTGAAACTGTTCTTATTGTCTCCACCGATCTTATGTATTTTTTTTTTAAATCTCTCTTTTCAGAACCAGTA
This sequence comes from Blera fallax, assembly GCA_946965025.1. NCBI lineage: Eukaryota > Metazoa > Arthropoda > Insecta > Diptera > Syrphidae > Blera > Blera fallax. Next base: position 3,063,432 of record OX337248.1, read on the forward strand.
CAAAGGTGTCTTCGACTGTTTTGGCAAAATGTACAAGGCTGAAGGCCTTCTATCATTCTGGAAAGGTATCATCCCACCCGTGGTTGCTGAAACACCAAAAAGAGCCATCAAATTCGTTATATTCGAGCAAGTTAAGCCGCTATTCCTGTTCGGATCTCCTACACCGACACCTCTGGTAAGTAGCCGCAGTCTTATCCAGAACTTTACGATTTTCTAAATCGATTTATTTATTTGCAGACATTCTCTTTGGCCGGTCTAACAGCTGGTCTACTCGAGGCCATTGCCGTAAACCCCTTCGAAGTGGTGAAAGTAGCTCAGCAGGCTGACCACTCCCGCATGAAGGAGGCCCCTGGCACATGGGCTGTCACCAAGCAAATCATTAAAAAAGACGGCTTCGGTTTCCGTGGTCTCAACAAGGGAGTCACCGCCACCATGGGCCGCAATGGTACCTTCAACATGATATACTTTGGATTCTATCACAGTGTGAGGAATTACGTTCCTGCCTTCGAAGATCAAACAAAAGAATTCTTAAGGAAAGTGGCAATTGGTTTCACCTCTGGTACCATTGCCTGTTTCGTTAATATCCCCTTCGATGTGGCAAAGAGTCGAATCCAAGGTCCACAACCTCAGCCGGGCGTCATCAAATACAAGTCGACATTTGGTTCCATGCGGACAGTGTACCGAGAGGAGGGATTCAGAGCGTTATACAAGGGTATTGTGCCAAAGATAATGCGCTTGGGTCCGGGTGGGGCGATTATGTTGTTGGTCTTCGAGTACACTTATGAGTTTTTGCAAGAAAAGTGCGCATAACTGTAATAAACTTTAATTGCTGGACATATTATTTCCAATTCACATTCAAATGAACTTTATAAAAGCGTGCTGGTTATCGTATGATCTATTGTGTTAGTCACCAAATCCAAGGTAACAGGTAACAAGAAATTGAAAGTAAATGCGGGCGTTTTTAGTCTATTTTATTTTTCCTTTTGGGAATTTAGATGATGGCTGGACTTTGTTTTGTTTTAACTTAAGAGCTGACCATATTCACAAGGAAAGAAATCAGCAAACTGGACGTAGAGTGCTGGTAAGTGATTGTTCCTTGTGTATTATGGTAGCGTTGCTCTGCATGGTAGATGTAAAGAAGTAAAAATGGTTTGTAGTATTCTTTGCCACTCATTGAATTGTAAATCGATAGTGAAAGTAGTCCCTGTTGGTTAGGATTATCTTTTTCCCTTGTGAAGCCAATTCGTATCCTGGAATTAACCAAAAAACAGTTGACTTCTAAACAGAAATGCTCTACAAGCCATCTGAACCTTACTAAGAAACTTTTCATTTGGGTGTACTTCGATGCTGCTCAGTGAGATATCAGCTTTCACAGTACTTTTGTTACAACAAGAAGCAGAGATGATCCTGTCTATGATTCTATATATAAGCCTCGGCACGCCAATAACACAAATTTAGAACAGGAAGAACGACGACTAAAGCCGCTTAAATTCTACAAATAGTCTCCAAAAGGAAAACCCTGCCGAAGATCCTCAGAAAGACCAAACTTCGTACATTTTTTCATTGAAGTCTATTACTTCATGCTGGAAAGTCACTCCTATTCCGTCGATAACGTCGCTGTTTTTGCTGTCCAACCCTACGGAAAGGGCATCAACTAAAAACAAAATTAAACAACTGAATCGCTGTCCAAATGGAGACCTGCTGAGCTAAATACTTGGGGCAACAGACCGTATGTGGTCCTTCCTGCTAAACTGCATGCGCATACATCACAACTATAGATATCAATCGTCGAAAAGCTCTTTTCTTTTTAAGACCGGTTTGCCATAGTTCTATCAGGAAAGCTGTCCTCCTCTGGACTACCGGAGGAAATAATCGTAGATAACGTCGCTGTTTTTGCTGTACAAAGTTATGGAAAGGGCATTGATCGACTTGAATCGAAATAAAACAACAAAGTCCCTGTTCAACTGGAGACCTACTGCATGCACTTATGTATAACACACCTGTGGACGTCAATCGTCGAAAAACCCTTCTCAAAAGCGTTCTATAGAGTCTACCGTAGCCGAAACAATTTATAACACCACTGAAGATTCATTGCCATGGACATCGATCGAACCTGGTTTCCTTTTCCAAAAAGAGCACCTCTGGATGTGCCAGATCAGTGATCTCAAGATGTTTTTCCCCAACACCCATCATCTGGATCCAGTGTGTGTAGACTACAATTCTTTTTGAGAAACCAAGATCCCCACAAGATGCCCTCCAACGTTGACTACTTTCTCATCTTTTCGGAAACACGATCGAATTACGTGCCGCATTCCTCGTTCATCTGCTCACACTCAGTGAGTCAGTCACCACTACTAATCAGTATCAATTGCCTCCTTTTTCGAATCAATTCTTGGAACCTATTGCTATCGCAATACTTCACTAATTATTCTTCAAACCCTTCCAACATCCATCGAACTATCTCAAATTTCATCGTTTCACAATAATTCACCTGACACCATGCTGCAAACGCTGAGAAGTGAGAGTGGAAAGTATCTGCTAAGCCACAAAATTATACATAACATTGGCTTAAAGCGCCATGCAGCACCATTCAAACGGAACGCTTTAGTTACACCCGACCACGACTTAGTTACTGCATACTATGGACCACAAGGCACAATCTCCCAATAAAACTGCCTGAAGTGCAAAAAATAAATAAAAAAAAAAAAAAACGAAAAGAAAATTCAAAGCAAACTTGTTGGCAAAGTTTTTTGTCATGGACTGCAAAGTGTAACAGTTCAATCGCTGACTCCTTACGGAGCGTTAACCGAATCGGGTGTTCCGCAGGAAAATTAAAAGTGAATTATAACAGTGGAACAGTCTGAACAATGTTTTGCCTAAAATTCGCAGTTGTTGCCTTGGTATTGGGGACTTTGTGCCAATGTTCACCAATTGAGTCGGACAGCAACCAGGGAGATCGCGAGAAACGTACCTTGGTACTAGGATTGCTCTTTAAAAATCTCCTGCTGCAACAAGTTGGTAGAAATTTATTGGCAAACGGTACGATGTCGGCAGCTCCTCGGGGAATGATGGGCACAAGAAATAATCCACCTCCTAATCAAAATCAACCTGAAGCACCACCGCCAGGAGAACCACCTCAAGCGCCTCCACCACAACAGGCTGCTCCCCCACCGCCACAAGGGCCGCCACCTCCCCAAGGTCCACCATCTGCACAAGGACTTCCACAACCACAGGGATCTCCACCACCACAGGGAGCCCCACCATCGCAGAATGCTCCACCGCCTCAAGGAGCTCTGCCACCTCGGAGTCTGCCACCTCGGAGTCTGCCTACACTGGGACTGCCATCATTAACTGTTTTTGGATCTCTGCAGCCACTTACACAGCAAGGATTAATATTTCCACCGAATTTCCCATTTGGGATTCAAGGATTCCGTCAATTGCCATTTGGACCTGCTCCTCCATTGGGAGCGCAAGCCGGACCCCAGGGTGGTCCGAGAGTACAATCAAATTTCCCATTCGGCATTCAAAATGGTCTTTTCCAATTCACTCAACAGGGATCGTTACTTCCACCAACTGCTCCGTCGGGACAACTACCTCCAACTGGTCCAGGTGGAGATGCCACACAAGAACAACAGCCATCTGCAGGAGCAAATACTTCACAAGGCGCAGCACCTGCACCACCACCACCACCACCACAAGGATCGCCACCCCCGCCATCACAAGGACCACCACCCCCACCACCACAATCAGGCTTAGGAGGTGACGGCGCACAAGGACAGCAACCTTCACCGTCCGCTGATGGCGGACAGGGATCGCAGGGACTACCACCGAACTTTTCATTTCGTTCAACACCAGTTTCACCACCGTCAGGTCCAGGAGGAGGTGGATCACAGGACCCACCGCCGAACTTCCCATTTGATCTAGGACCCTCTGGCCCACCTCCAACACAGTCAAGTCCAGGAGTTGACGGCTCACAAGGACCACCGCCTCCACCATCAGCTCCAGGAGGAGATGGATCGCAGCAACTACCTCCAAACTTCGCATTTGGCCCAGGACCATCTGGAGCACCTCCACCACAGTCAGGTCCAGGAGGAGATGGATCGCAAAACTTCGCATTTGGCCCAGGACCATCTGGAGCTCCTCCACCACAGTCAGGTCCAGGAGGGGATGGATCGCAGGAACTACCTCCAAACTTCGCATTTGGCCCAGGACCATCTGGAGCACCTCCACCACAGTCAGGTCCAGGAGGAGATGGATCGCAGGAACTACCTCCAAACTTCGCATTTGGCCCAGGAGCACCTCCACCACAGTCAGGTCCGGGAGGAGATGGATCGCAGGGGCCACCACCGCCACCAGCAGCACAGGAAGCACAACCGCCGAATTTCCCATTTGGCCCAGGACCATCAGGTTCAGCAGGAGATCTTTCACAAGGCCCACAACCCAACTTCGCATTTGGCCCAGGAGAAAATGGATTGCAAGGGCTACCTCCAGGCTTCTCATTCGACCCATCCGGTCCTCCACCACCACCCCCACGATCAGGTCCAGGAGCAGCAAATGGAGAACAAACCGCTCCAACAGGCGGTGGTCCAAATGAGCAACCAGGACAACCGCCCTCTGCAACAGGAAGTGATGGACTCCCCCCGAATTTTCAACTTGGCCCATTAGACAACAACTTGCAACAACAATTCGGCCAACAGTCCCAGGAGCAACCACCATCTGGCGACGGAAGTCAACCAGCCCCACCAAATGGGTTCGCATCAGATCTTGGTAATTTGCCAGCAAACTTCCAACTCCCCAATGGACCACAACAGCCAGACCAGGCGCAGAATGATTTATTCGATCCAAGCCAGTTCTCCGGTACCAACAACAATGTCTTCGATTTTCCCCAACAGGGTGGTGAGTTCGTAGTTGCTTAAGCATTATGCATGTGTGGTTGTGGTTGTTTGCGTTGCCCCGAGTAGTTTGGTGTAGTTTATTAGCGATTGCAGAACCCATTTGACCTGACACATTTCATAGAACTGGTTTAAGCTCTGAATTCCTGCCCGAATCAGTTGCGCATTGTGTCACTGAACAGGTTGTGTAGTTACATATTTTTTTGCGAACATTAGTGCACTAAAAAAAAAGTTTTTTTTTGAGACTGCATGACAAGTATTTTGTGGTCAGAGTTTTCAGTTTCTTGTCGTTTATGTTAGCTCTGGCAATTAGGAGAGTTGGTGTGCTATGTTATGAGCTGTTTGACCAATCTCCAAGCAACTATTGTTACCTAAGGCTCCTCCACGTAGTGTTAGATTTCGTTTTGTTCTTATAGATACGTGATACGTAGCATTGAGGCTATGTATCTGATTAAACTGATTCTTTCACATCCTTTCGCTTTATGGTTTTGACTTGCCCTTTTGATTGATTGACCATTAGCATTAAGACCATGTACCTCAGATAAAGAGACTTAAACGGTGAAATAGAGAGGATCTGGAGGTGTTGAAGACCCTTTCGCTCTAGGGTGTGTTCAGTTTGATATATAGTTTGTAACAACCACCCTGTATTTAGATTAACTCTGCCATTCCTCAGTCTTTTTGAATATTTTCTTCGTTTTCAATTTGTTTCTCAACTATTGTCCGAACTTCCCTAAGTTGACTTGGTTCAACAGGGCTGTTAGCAATGATTTCACTGTATCATAATGGACCCATTGCGAACCCAAGCACTCCCCAAAACCAACCAAATTTAACGAAGTTTTCTGCAGTCTATGTTGTCTAACGTTAATAGTTTTCTATAAAAGAAACTTCGTATGCATTCCTTGGCCTAATATGTGAGTAATTTCTTCAACAATACAGATACCTTCAGAATATTTGTAGGCATCAGAATCTTTAATCCCTTAGCTACAGTCCTATGTATTCCTTGACTTCTTCTTATTTTATGGATCATAATCCACTTTACTGCATCCCTAGTGATCCGCCTGTTAGGTTCGCCAACATTCCTTGGCATTCACATGAGAGGAGTAAGGGGTTCATTCCTATGGTCTTCTTTCTTCCATTGTCTCGTTCTCGTTTATTTTCCTATCCCAAAGTGTTCTACACGACTAAACACAATCGATTCCCTTAGCAATACTCTTTTTTAAAGCTTCGTATCAGCCTTCAAACATTCAGTCCAATCAAGCTCTACTATTTCCACTTCAACTCTTGCTGAAAACGTGGTCAAATTCCAAAGGAACGCTTAGTCCTCTCAACCTAACATCAATGAGTAGCGTTCAAGCCTTCGAGTTCTTTGTGACCTATACGCAGTATTTGACTCGATCCCTAGCCCCAGTCGTTTCCCTTGCGAGTTTTGTACTAAAATAGAATTCATTTGTGACTAGAATGTGTATGTACATTTGTATGTCCCGCCTAATCTACACCCAGCTACATTTTTGTGGACTTGATTTGCCTTTTTTTTGTAACTGGCACAAGATACTTACTTTACTTCTTCTTATCAAAGTGAACCAGACCCTTTTTAGCTAGTGCGATGTCGGTTGTTTATTAAGACACCTACATATCTTTAATACACGCCATCCACCTAGACTCTACCTATACCACCCTGTCCCCTTGCAGCAAAACCATGGATCTCTGAACCCTCAGCTTTGTCCCATTACTTACTCGTAAACTACTAAACAGTTTTATATGTGTCGTGTGCTTACCAGTGTCTCGCCCTGAGATACCTTCAAGAAGCACCAGGTTTGACTTGATCATCAAGTCCCTAACGTTCGCCGGCTACTTATTAAAAAAAATGTATCATCGACAAAACGCTCTACTTACACTTTTGAAAGCCATTTTAAAATTGTTTTAATCTTGTTTGCCTTACTGTGACAATGAGTATGTTCTTTCTTTCCAGGACCTCCACCGAATGGCAATAATGGACAGCAACAGCCACAGGCGTCATCATTCCCAAACGGCTTCCAAAACGGACTTTTTTCATCAAGTCTTCGCGGACAACAGTTTGATTTCACATCGCCATTCCAAGATGGAAACAATTTCCAGAGGAACCTTTTCCAACAAAACTTCTTTTAATAGTTTGCAACCTTAAAACTATCACTATTGTATATTTTTTTTTTACTTTTTATATAAATAATGAAAAATAAACACAACCAATCTGGACTTTACTTAATTTCTTTTATTTACTCACTCCACTCGTTATCTGAAAAGGAGCACAAGTTGTGCACAGGCCCCCAACCCAAAAAGGTAAAATATAATCGCCCTGAGTCCGTGCTGCAGCTTAAACAAAAATTCAATCTCTTCACTTCACCCCTCTCAACGCACCAACTCTTCCATTCACAAATTGTCCGCAATTCCATAGTCGCCCACCACATAATTATCACGATATTTCCAAAATTCCCCCACATCCACTATCATCGGCTGCCTCATTAAACACCATCTCTGCCCATCTAAATTCACTTCCACTTTGGTTAAAAACGCCGCCGCAACGCCAAAAATCGAAGTCCAACGAAATTTCAGCTGAAACACCAGGCGACCATGCATGAGCAGCAGGCATCCCGAATCATAATTTTAGGCGCTGAAAAACAACCCTGGACGCAAAAACTTAAACAAAAAATAAGCCACACCTCCGACCGGTTACATGATCGTTCAGAGTTGCCAAGTCGACTACGAAAAAAAATCTATTTTTTACTGGTAAAACTCCATCTTGGTATTTTGTTGGTTTGTTGACTTGTATTTTACCCTGTGTGATTATCTTGGCCATCAATTGTGACGTCCTCTGTCAAATCAATTTTTACACCCGTCCTATAGGCTTTTGGTGGTCAACAGTGAAAACAAATAGTTTTGATGCAGAACACATGGCAACCCTGACATAATTGTGAAACGCTATGTGGGAGTGGCTCATCTTGTTTACCATTTATTCATGTTTGTTTACATGGTTTTACGTTTTCCAGGGTTGGTATTGAGGTCGAAGAATAATTTATTTTTTTACGGAGCGAATGTATTTATTTCATGCGAAGAATTTATTTCATTTCTTACAGATTTGGTATCAAGATGAAATTCCGGCGTATTTGTTGGAATTTACATGCATGGAATAACACTTTTTTTAAAGTGACAATAGAAAAAATTAGAATGGAAATGGGTATGAGAGAGAGCCATGGAGACGGAGTTGAGTTCACATTTTTAAGTGATAAAGTGTGCGTTTCAAACTTTCTAGTTAATAACTGCCGAACCAAGCACAGCTAGTAAATTTTGCACATGGACGGGAGCTGGAAATTTTATCTAATAAAAGAATTCAAATCAAATAAATTATAAAAAAACATTCAGGTATGTATTCGTATTCGTAGCTGACTGCTGTGAAAAATTGATAAGAAGACCAAATTAAAGTTCTCGTTATCCTCTAATCATAGCAAAAGGCAAAATTTCCTATTCTTTTATTATCCTTACATAATTAAATAAATATTACAGTAATGACAGAATGTATCACTAGGTCTCATTTGGCGCCTCGAAGGGCACTCTAGTACTGGTACCCTCGGTTGTTACTTTGTTGAAGCTGCACTTGATAGTTCGCCTGGGCGATGGCTCGTTGAATCTCCTCATCTGTGAGACCCTCGAGTAGGCTGGGCTGGATACGTTCACCTAGACCGTAACGATAACCTTTTTTACACATAGATTTATGGACTTTAGGATAAAATGAAAAGAAAATGCGTTATCTGAAAATGCGTTTATTAAAACTTACCACTTTGTGGGACGAACTGTGGATTATTGCTGGGAATTTGTCCCGGCAATATGGCTTCACCGCCTTGTGGTCGGCTAACGAAGGGCGGTAGGAGTGTTATCGATGGTCTGCTGAAATCGGGAACTGTTGCCGCAGTTGGTGGTTGCTGAGGTTGTTGGGGTTGAATGGGTTGCTGTGGTTGCTGAGGTGCTTGTGGTTGCTGAGGACTAATGACAGGCCTCCAAGGTTGTTGAGTAGGTGATGGCGGGAGTTGTGGTAGAGGAGGCTGGGTTGGAGAAGATGGAATCTGTGGTGCAGCCTCTGCACTTCCACCAGATGGTCTTTGAGGTCGAGGTGATGGAGCTGGTTGAGATGGCTGCAGTGGAAGGACACCAATATTTGGGAAGAATTGCGACGGAGGTACTGCAGGGCCGACTGGAACTGGTGAAGCTGGTCTAGCGGGGATGACTTGAATGAACACTGGAATGTTTGGTATGGCTGGAGCCTGCGGTGGTGCTTGGGGAGCTGGAGCAACAGGGATTGTTGGAATCGCTGGAGGAGCTGGTGCTACTGGAATGGCTGGAATCGCTGGAGGAGCTTGCGGAACTGGTGCAACTGGAATCGATGGTAACGCAGGAGCAACGGGAACAGCCGCAGCAACACCAGTCACAGCTGGATACGCTGCGCCTGCTGAAATTTGGAGATACTGATGCTGTGGATAGTTCACATTGTATGATGATACAACAGCCCCACCTGGTTTCAATACATAGGGTGTACCATGGGCCGCTGTGTGCGTCTTAAATTGCCAAGGATCTGGGAGTAAAGGAACTCCTGTTTGCACACCATGAACAGCTTGTACTCCATGTACGGCTTGTACTCCATGAACGGCTTGTACTCCATGAAGGGCTTGTACTCCATGAACGGCTTGTACTCCATGAACTGGTTGTACTCCATGAACAGCCTGCACACCGTGAACTGGTTGCACTCCATGAACAGCTTGTACCCCGTGTAAGACAGGAACTCCGTAACCAGTTGGTAATCCATGAATAGATGGGTATCCATGTACAGCTGGGTATCCATGTATAGCTGGATATCCGTGTACAGCTGGATATCCCCGTAGAGCTTGTAGTCCATGTGGTGGCAAATGAAGATTATATCCATAAACTGAGGCGTAACTGCTGGGCCATCCTAGACCACCATATGCGCCATAGTGAAATATTCCACGCTTGTGTTTGCCCGTTTGAGATTTCGCGTCCTTCGCTGGACTTTCATTGACTTTCGCAGTCTTTACCTCTTCTGCCGCCACTACCGACTTTTTATCACTTTCCTTTGGGTCCGCTTTTGGAGAGCCATCACTTTCACGCACCGTTAATGCCAACAAAGCCAAAATGGCTATGCAAACTTTTACTTTCATTTTTCCCGAACCCTAAACACTTGACAGACACACCACCGACTTCGCGACGTTTTCTGAATGAATGGGGCACACTTCCTAAGTTGTTGGTGTATTTATAAAGCGGATGTGTCATGTGCACATGTAGTAATTCGCACTCGGACGGCAAGTGAACTCTCCATTCAGTGGTATATGGTTGGATTGGACTCCCACCACCAACGGAGCCGACGCGAAATTGAGACTACCAACGAAAACCTACAACACACGCGTACTATTCCTCCTTAATTGGAATTCTAGCCACGTAGGGACTTACTTATACTTCTTACAGACGTCGATTGATCGATCTACCGCTACTGTGAGCACTGGTCAGTGGGGTGCCTGGAGGCGTTAAGGGGCGCTGTACTAACAAATTGACAAGATGTTTGCCGATTAATCAATTGTATGCTCGTTTGTGCGTTTAAGGCTGCGTCATCTGCTTAAGTGATTCATCTTAGACAATCGTGTTGAGTATAATTCACTGCATTCGATTATCATTTGTCATCAAATGAGGAATGGGTGCATGCAAATCGCTACAGATAACTCCAGAAGTGAACATGATTCGTTACTCATTGCTAGTTGCTAGTCGTCAGTCGACAGCTGGTGTGGGAGTTGCCTTAAAAAAAGAGCACAAATACACTTGCAAAGAATGGAGGATACGTTGGCACTTTCGCTCGAAAGTTTTTTGATATCTTTGACTTTTAGGCTAAGGGCTAAACCGCTCTGTTTTATGTGAGAATAAGTAGAGAATGAGGTAAAAATTGTCTCAAATAAGGTAGACTTAAAAATTTAAAAAGGTTGATACACAAATTCTACTTTCTGGCACCTAAGCGTTTGGAAAATTAAGAACTATTTTATATTCGAGCATAAATTTGTCGGAAAGTTAAGGCCTTTTTGGTTAAAGGGGAAACCTACCAGAGTTTATGGAAATAGTTACGAAAACGACATACCGAACTTTTTTACATATTGCCTTGAGTTGGATAGGAATTTGAACTCAAAAAAGACTCGTGAAAGGAACTGTCTCTTCTGCACAGTGGTTTGGAAATAAGCTAGAAGCTTCAAAGTTCTATTTTGTTCTATAAACACAATTTCTATTCTATATTCTCTGCTGATTCAGTTGCTTTTAAGCAGTCCAATAAAAATTCAATACATACTTGGGAAAAGTAGAAGGTGGCTTAAAACGTATTCATTCAGTGCCCTCTGTTGGCAATGTCTCTTGAATAGTTTTGAAATCCTTTCATAAGCAACGGAAAGTCCAATCATCTTATTGCCGCAAGTGATTCGAGGTCAAAGCACTGTATTAAAACTTGGTGCCAAATTTTGCAAAAACCCGGCTTGCGACGCTTGACTCTCCGTGCCCCTTACAGCCGCCCATGCCTCGGAATCAAATCTCCAATTGAAATTCCTCAGACGAAAGCCAAAACCCAAACTATCACTATTCTCTGTGTGAGGGTATTTCTAATCATTAATAATTATATTATGTTCGTCAAAATATTTTATTAATATCATTTCTTCAACTGTCAGGTTTTCACTTTTCCCACTGACTGTCGTCCGTTGGTCTAAGTGTGTCCGTTCACCCCTCCTCATCCGTAAGTAATGTGTGACTGTGGGCCATTAAATTAAAGTCTATCGTATGCCAATTCTTACAATATGTCGTCAATCCGCAACTGATTCCTCCAAAAAAAAGACAACATCCCATCCGAAATCCGAGCACGTATAACGGTGAGAGATTTATTTACACGCATTACATAGTAATCGGTTGGTCTTCTTCTTCGATTTGTGTGTTTGTGATATAATTTTGATTATTTTCGTAAAAAATGGAGAAATTGCTTTTGTTTTTCGGTGTTTTATTTTTCTGTTTTTCTGTCCTGTGTAATCGAGAGCATGTAACAGGCGATAAGTATTCAGCGTGTAAATGGGTTACACTCTGAATGTGTTGTCATATGCGGTTCAAAATATGCGCGGCTATTAGTTATTGCATTGCGAAGCACCAAACGCTTTCCGGACAGCATTAGAAATGCAATTAAATTTTTGGTTTTTTTATTGGCCATTTTGGGGTGGGGTAGGGCTGGCTCGCGTTTGATTCGAGTATCATTTGAATTATAATACTCGTAGCGTACAATAAAATTCGTCATGATGTGAAAATGCTTTCTCCGCCTTTGTCCCAGGGCAATGTCACTCACATTTAAATTGAGAATCATTGAATGCGGTGGAGTTGGGTTTCGAATTAAACGTTTCCAAATCGAGGGGAATTCGGCAATTGTTATGCAGTCGATGTGGTAAGGGAAGTGACTTTTGATGGCTTCTTTGAAAGATGTTAACTTTTGCAAATGGTCGTGTAATTAGGCAGATTTGGGTGTATGATACATCATTTTTTATTTTTTAGTGTCAGTATTGATATAGGCAGACCAGCGGTCTATTGATTCCAAATGGACTTATTATATTTCTGTGGTAAAATCAGATTTTAAAGTAAAAGGCTTATGTATTCCAGAGCGACGATTTATCACTTTTTTTTATAATTTATAGTCTAACTTTGATCATGGCCTTTTATAATCCCAATAGCAGGGTATTCTTCTGACTACAAAACACTTGTCACAAATCAATAGATGAATGCGGTATTAAAGCTTATTGCTAACGTTTATTCATCACCCGTAGTTATGAGAATTGATTTGAGTTTTGAAATTAATGCCACCGGCTTGTTTAGGTAAAGAAGTCCGAATTCAGTGAACGCACACGCAAAAAGGGGGCTTTTATTGCCATTCTTAGATTTAGAATTGCACATAGCCCCCCCGATCCGCTTTGTAAGGCCTTTAACTTTAATGACGAACATAATGAGGTAGGAAACTGTCTATCGTTTGAAAAGAAATAAGAAAACTTTTCCAAGCCTCAAGAAGAGGGAATTCAGCTTATAATTGGGAATGAAGGTAACACCTGTAATACAATATAAAATTCCTTAAACCCAGCGAGATTCAAGAAATTCTCTCACTCATTCAAATTGTGACTTTCAGTAGCCAGTTGCGACAAGGATTAGCCTCATTACCTATGAAAGTCATGAGGTAATCACCGTCGCATGAACCAATTGCAGTGCGCTAATTCTCGTAATAAGGTATCAAGTCGTTCCTTCGTACAGGATTGGCAAGAAAAACGAATAAATTAAGGCGACTAAGTCAAATGCCTACACTCTAAGGAGTCTACACTCTTTAAATAAAACACGTTTAATAGGCCCACCATTACTATGAGAACTCAAAAAGCTGCCATATCCTGACATTGAAGGCGAATTATTGAGCGTATATAGCTTTAAGTTGTGAAGAGACTTGCACTAGCAACAGGATTCCCTCAAAGCGATTGGAATGTCAAAGCAATCATAGTGTCAGGATATGTTAGAATACAGGAGTTATCTTGTCCAGCGTTCAAGCTGTCCTTTGCATCTACAAAAAAAAATAACCGTAACTCAATATACTAATGCACTAAGCCGAGATGTAAAACCAACAAACAAACAACAAACCAGAGTGACTTCTGTAAAGGTTACGGAGACGAAAAAGTTCATGAAAATACACCACACTATCAACGACTCTGTTATTTAAGAATCCCTTAAAATTATTTCTTTTAGGACTTAAAGTAAGAAAGCCAATGGCATTTATATGATTGTTGAAGTTTAGGATTCCTTTAAGAACATCCGGGACATATTCCATACGTACATATGTACATCAGTAAATATAAATTAAATCCTTCTAAGTCTAACGATCAGGAGTTGTCTCTTCTGCACCAACCCACTAACCAAGCTTAACCTACGAGTAATTAACATTCAGCATGTTACCACTCCTATCCACCATTAACTACATCAGTCACAATGAAGTAACAGTTTGGCAGTTTTGTCTCTTAAAATCAAGATTACCTAGGCAACTCTAACACAGCCTTTCACTTACACAAGATCTAAGTCAACTTCGATGAGTAGATGTCCGCAAGCATTCTGTAAATCGTATGTGCATGTCTGGATGTCAAACGAGTGTGAAGAGGGCATAGTCTTCTAGACAATAGATTACTGTAGTCACTGATCACTTTAGTCAGAATTCTAAAATTATTCCTTAAGCTTGAAGGGTCGATGGACATTTCATGTGAGAATAGAAAGTTTTAAACGCAGTTAGTGCCAAAATAATGAGAAAACAACGACTGAAAGAAAACGGGAACACCTCCCAAAAAATTTAAAAAACAATTTAAGAAATAAAAACGTTAAATATAATTTTTTACAAAAAAATTTTTGAACTGTACAAAGTTATATATAAAATACTGTTTCTAAACTAATACTCCTCCGCTCTAGTGGAAATGATGATGTCCTCCAAATCCATGTGGATAGCCACCATATCCATGACCGTAGTACGACGGTCCGTGATAATGTCCATGCACAACGGGATAACCAATACCAATGCCATGCCCATATCCATATCCATAGCCATGCCCGAAACCACCACCATATCCCAGGTGTCCTAGATGTCCACCACCGTATCCGAATCCTCCGTAGATTCCACGCTTCTCTGTCTTTTTACTCTCGCCATCTGGGGTGGCAGGAGAACAGACAGCAGCGCCAATCAACAGAACAACAACACATGCACTCTGAAATGATAAATTGTCGGGATTAAGATGTTAGCCGTGAATTTCTGAATCCTCCTTAACTCACAAGGAATTTCATGGTGACAACAAATATGGGTATTTAATTAGCTCAAAGAGGACTGTAACTACTTGAAGAGCAGAATTGTTTCTGATGCCTGCAATCTCGTTGCAAAAGGTATTTATACCCATATTCAGTGGTACAAGCTCATAAGGGCATAACAGCTCTCTTCGTTTGTTGTTCTCCTCTTCGGATGTAAATTGATGAGGAAATACGATGCTGATGGATACTATGTACTGAACTGCACTGTGGTTGGGAGGTGAAGTGCACATCTGATGACGATTGCCGGTAAGAGATTTCAGGGCGCTTCAATCAACTTTTTGTTATTTTTTTTTATGTTGCGATTTTTTGCTATTGTTCTGATAGATTTCCCAACCGTCCGTTGGGTGGTATAGAGGTCAAGTTGGGTGGGTGGTATGTGATTTCTGGTAGATTCTCCTAAGGCGTGGTGTAGATATGTTTCAATAGTAATGACAGCAAGGTCGCTATGGGGAAAGAGCTGTTGTTTGCTGTCTTATTGCGGATGTCTGGTACTTTGAGGCATAAGCACATAAACGGAGATCCAAGTGCTACCAATTATTACAGCTGCAGCGACTTTTGGGACAAATTGCTTCCAGAGAACTGTTAACGGAAGAATTAATTATCATTGAAGCCATTACAAATACAAATACAAATACGTGACGCAACAGATCGTATGTGGTCCAGGGCTTAGCTTCTCGCGACCATTCGTGTTGTGCTCTAGTCTACCCGTCGCCTTTTATAGCGTACGTATTGGTTTTTGTTTTTTAACTACTCTGGTCTTATTTTTTAAAAGCAAAGATTAGAGCACTGAACGACAGGATTAAATGAAGCGAAGTCAAATCAAAACTTTAGGATATCACCTCTTACTTTTCAGAAAACTGCAGTTCCTTTTAAGAAAATCATAAACGATGTCTAAGGTGCTTAATCTAAGACTCAAGTAAAGCGAACTAGAAACGAGGAACTATTTGCTGACCATTTTACTGTACAGACGATTCAAAGAGACACAATGTATCGAGCCTAGAGAGTGCGAAGCGGGCTGTAGCTGTTCACTATACACATCTACTTGTCGGTTTCTTGTTGTTTAGAATAATCCAAATCAAAACACCTACATATTATGCTGCAGAGACATACTAAGGTCTGTTGACTCATAAAAGAGCGTAAGTAACCAACCATCTTTGTAGTTATTTGTTGAATGCAATTCGATTTGCCATGATCCCAGTTTTTATAATATTTTGTCAAAGAAGAAAACCGGTCAAGTTCAAGGATGCTCACAAGACAAGATTCGATGGTATTATGCAGTTTATTCCATTAAAAACCTGTCTGAGCAATTTTATTGAATGCCATAATCCTTGTCAATGCGAAAACATCATGATGCTACAGCAATTCACATAAATTTATCCAGAATTTATCCACGCACAAAACGTTTAATGCGCTACAATCTCAATTAATAAAAATGATCGCGACCGATGGGCATGGCAGCAACCTGTTTTAGGTTTGATTTTTTTACTTATGTTTCAAAAAAAGCACATCCATGTGTTTACAAAGATAATTGGCCTAAATGGCTTACAAACTGGTTCGCAGTAACTATTATGCGTTAGCCTTGATTGAAACCGAACTGCTGCCGTATATTAAACGTTTTACTGATGTACTCTGACCGACATTTAAGATACCTGTGAACGAATTGTGTAAAATATGTAAATGGAAAAAGTCACAAACGTTTTGGGAAAAGACCGGAGGGCGTAAACTTTTAATGAGTGAAAGAAAGAAGAGCAAGCAGCATTCCTATCCTTCTTCTTCTATCTCATTCATTACTCGACAATCTTAAGAAGTTCTCTTAGAAAAAAAGACTAAAAACTAGAACAGCAGGACTAGATTTTCTATAAAAGTAATTCTGATTACGAACATTGCCATGAGACATTCGAACCCTAGGCTCCAGCAGAAAGTAGTTTCGATTTATTGTGCGACTAATGACAGGACACATCAATCTTAAAATAGACTCAATCAGAAGCTACCTGCTGGCTGCGAGGAGAAAGACATTCCTTCCTTTAGTATTGTTTTTCAACAGTATGGTTGCAACAGAAATCACTGGGGTCATCGGTCACCTAACCGCAAGCAGATAAGCTGGCGAATGAAACGCTTTTGTCTCCACCGTCGAGAAAATCTAATCTGACAGAATCAGGAACACCTTAGCGAACTTGCTAATGTTAGCATTTGTAGCCTTCAGCTCGTCCTGGTTCAAAGGGTAGCTGTCTTTGGAGATGCTGATCCAATGTGGTAACAGAATGGACTCTACTGTTCTAAATGAGGGTGCATACATGCAGCCTACCACGTTGACCTAACCTAATTTAATCTGGATAACGTCCAATATATACTTCGAATCATCTGAATGGAACGAAATTAAAACCGATTATGCCAAACATAGCAGTGGGTTCAGAGGGTAGAAATGTGAAATGTACAGAGTTGTAGTAGATGACTTACATAGCAGGGAATAAAGAACGGAAAGTAATTGAAGCCTCTGTGCCTTTTCCTTTAACTTGATAACATTTTTGATTCCAATGCATCGCAGAACAGACTAAGGAGTTAGTTTGGGTAGGTGGATGGGCCTTATCAAAACACAATCAACGAATTTGTCTACCTAAATCGAATAAAATTACCATCTGCATTAATGACATATGGAACTAATGACTTTAATCCTAAACAAAGCTAAAATAATTCGCATTTTTTGAGGAAGGTGATAGCGGGAAGCGTCATATTTACTGCAGAGAAGTTTCATCTAAATACTCCACCAGTGAAAGATTTGAATTTAGACACTTTCGATCGTGTATACATTCATGACAGATGATCCCCCACAGTCAACGATCTTCTTCTAGTGTGTTAAACGCACAAAAACACACTTGAAACACCCGGGTTTCCTGAATTACGCAATTTTCCAGATGACACAACGCAATTCCATCGGCGCATTGGATAGAATTTCAACAGAAGCCACATTCCCAAGTAAACGACAAGAAAAAAATTGTCATTCATTCGATATCAGCCAAAATCAACGTCTCTATATTGGTTCGTTTTCAATTGTGTTTTCTCCACTTTCTCGTTTACCTTCCAGAGTATCGGGTTTAGGCAATGTATAATTGCTGGGTGCTCTCGAAACAACGATTTTCCAGGCAGCAGTAAACTATCATTATCATCGATTCTCTTTATTTTTGTGGCTTTCCTAAGCGAAGCACGTCTTGGCTTAAATGCGCTTTGCTGCCCCCGTATTGTTGCTCATCGAAGCATCATCATCATCGATTTGCAATCATTTTGATAGATTCCATCAGCGCATTACTGTGGGAAGAAATATTACCCCCTAACATGGTTATAATTGAGATTGAGATTTGTTGGCCATAGAATAGGAACGACTGAATGACCAGGGTAGGGACGATAGAGACAGCATAGTTTTGTTGCATAAATCGGTTGCATAGCAACGACCTTGACTGAAGCAAAACAGACTGCATAGAGCTTTGCATTGTTCCTGCAGTAAATAAGTTGCTATTGTATGCACAATAATGCCTATGGGCGGTCACGATTTGGATTAGAATCGCGCTGCACAAACCCTTTAAAACAAAGCTCGTCGATTACTCTCCGGGTGAAATTAGCATCCGAGAAAAGATGTGAGCACATGAGTAATGCAATAAGAATTTTAATTGATATTAATTTAACGCGATGATGCCTTTTTGATAGGAATCTGATTTTCATATTCAAGTACCAGCCCCTTTAATAGGTTCTAGTTCCTGGAGTGCTTTGTCATGATCTTTGTTCACAGAAATTGTTTATTTATAAAGAGACAGGTGGAGATTTTCAAATAAGAACTGATCCATTTGAGGCTCATTCGTATCGTGAGGTACATTTAGTGAACAAACACTGTAAGAACTTTCATATTATCAGGAAATGTACACATTGACCTTATCATCATGTTTTGGTGGTGTGCTTGCAGTGGGGTCAAAGTAAAATGAAAAGGATCAATCCAGGCTGGGCACTTGTCACGGTCCAAAATATCACTTCTGCAGTGGGATGTGTATGTGTACATATGTACATGCATGTGTACATGAAGTTAAGAGGCAACGAGGCTACATATGACACATCCAAAAGATCAAGAGTTGGTTGAAGGAAAAAGGTAAAAAACAGATTTGAAGAAAGTTAATTAACATCGTTCACATAGAACCACTTCTATGAATCTCTTGAACAGAGCAGTTTAAACATAAGCTTAAGAGTTGCTACAAAAGGAGGTTCTGTCAAATGTTGCTTTAAGCTTTCTCTTGAATGATTTACAGTTCTTTCTGATGCCATAAAAAGCCATAACATCGGTAGGTTTTTTACAACTCAGTGAGATGGAAGTGCGATTTAAGTTAATTTTCACGAACTCTACTTACTTTTTTGAAGGATACAGGACAAACACATGAAGTATGCAATACTACCAAACTACAGCCAACCACAAGGAGAAACTTACCGCATCTCCAGAGTTCTGCACGACAGCTAGTTTATCTTGAATAAAAACCGCATTCTAAGAACCACTCAAATGTATTTCTCAACCAAAAGTCTTCATCCTTACATACAATTCTACTCAATTTGTCGGCATAAAAGTGAGCTTTTCGTTGAGTTGCAACTGTGTCTTGATCAACTGCGATAGAGTCACCACCATCAACAGATCCCGAATATTTGCGTTAAACATCTGTGTGAACTGTTCATGGCTCATGTTTGGCACCGAATGGATCAAATCCAGCAACGAACGACCAACAGCATTGTCTGGCAGCTGTTTTCGTGCAATAACGTCCTCCACATACTTGAGGATCAAGTCCAACAATCCTTGTAACTTGGTGGATGCTTCAGAGATTTGGGCCAAGTCCAACATCGGAGATACCGTCTTTGGGCGATTCGGGCTGGATACACTGATTGTCTTTTGAAGGAGTTTCAATCCAAAAACTTCCGGCTCATAGCATGTCACCTCAACATTGATTGGAGTGAACATGCATCCAGTCTTGCCACCGGGAACTCCCAATTGAATGCATACGTACGCCTTCAGACCCATTCGACCACCTGACAGTGAGGTGTCGACGGTGAGGTGCACTGGATTGTTGCACTCGCGGGCGTAATACTCATGAATCACTGAACTATGATTGGTAACCTCGTTTCCAGTGGCCCACCAACCTGTAAATTGGGGGAGAAAAAGTTAGCAAGCCTCTTATTTTGAGGTTATGTTAATGGGATACTGACCAACAACATTCTCGTTGTTATTTACTTTGCGATTCAGGTCGTACAAATCCATGGCATAGCTCAGTTCGGCTTCTACCTGATCATCGTGTTCTTTGTGAGGCACGCAGAAGCAATTGGTGACTTCTACGACACCCTTGTCGACTGAACCTACGTGGACAAAAGCAAGTTTCGTTAATTATAGAGACGAATCAAATGGTAATCAAAATCCTTACCCAGTAGAGTGCCAATAACCCGGTGAGAATCGGCATTTCTACGCTCGTAAGCGTCCACAACTTGGAATAATACAACGGGATGAACCCGAACTGTTAAATTTAGAGCCGACATTTCTGCGTGGAAATTCTTGTTAAAAAGAAGGATGGTGTGTTTGACACTAGACAGTGAAGGTGGGTGCGATAGAAATGAAAGACAATCGAGACTGAAGTGGAATGAAACAAACTCCAGAACTAGAGATGTGCGAATGCAAGAAAAGAAAATACAACGAATGAGCACTGGCTAATGATTAACTTACCTTACAGGGGTGTAGTGAAACCAACCACGTGTTGGACGTGAAATAAAATCAACTTAGGCTTAAGCCTAGAATCATAAAAAAGAAACAAATCAAATCTAAGTTTCTCCAGCCACCATGCCAACACAGAGTTCCTACCAGGTAATACAACGGATCGAAGCTAAGTCTAACGGTTCGGCGATATGCTGTGCATTTTTATTGAAAAGTCACTTCAGAAAACTCCAGCCAACTCGTTCTCATCCATGGTGACA
Organism: Blera fallax; assembly: GCA_946965025.1. NCBI lineage: Eukaryota > Metazoa > Arthropoda > Insecta > Diptera > Syrphidae > Blera > Blera fallax. Next base: position 3,084,230 of record OX337248.1, read on the forward strand.
GGTACTGTTAAGCAACGCATTGTTTTTGTAATTAAACTGAGAATGTCCTCTGAGAAATTTTTGTCTTAAACTCGAGGGCTTGTTATTTACAAAATAAAAGTGGAAAACCATCGTACCCTGCTTCAGAGAAACACCACGAATCTTCTGAAATCTTACACTATCCATTGGTGTTTCAATTTTCCCATTTTATTCCCAATCACTCAGTTAAATTCTCACCACCTGAACACAGTTATTGATTTTCACACAACATCCCCATCTCTCTCTCTTATTCTATACTACTTCCTGTCTTCTTGACCTAAACAAAATAAAAATTTTCAAAAAATTTGCACAAGAAACTGCACAAAATGAGAGGTTGTAAGTTTTACATTTTATTTTACGCGATTTGCCTTATGAAAAGCGCTCGATCAACCACTCCCAGTAGCAGCGCAGACTTTCAAAAGTCTGCAGAACTTCCTCCGTGCAAGGCTTGCACAGTTTTTGTCGATTCCCTGCGGAGTGCCACAGAAAAAGTAGCCAAAGGACTTGATGAGAAAACCACGCTTCAGTTTATCTTGGCCAACGTATGTGATGATGTGGTACGTGGGCAGGATCAGTGTTATGCGCTTCGCGATTTGCACTCAGCTGACATTGAAGAACATTGGAACCGGGAGCCTCCAGGTCTGCTTGAAATGCTCTGCATCGACAAGTTGAAAGTCTGTTGTCCACCGGACCACTATGGCCCTCAGTGTAAAAAGTGTCAAGATTGTCATAAAAATGGAAAGTGCAAGGGCGCTGGTACCAGAAAAGGCAATGGAAAGTGCTCCTGCAACCCAGGTTATACTGGAGATGAGTGTAGGGCGTGTTCGTTGTCATATTATGAGGCTTTTAGAGATGAATCTAAGTTGCTCTGTTCGAAATGTCATGATGCCTGTGGAGCGGAGGGATGCACTATTGCTGGGCCTAAGGGTTGTCTTACTTGCAAGTCTGGATGGCGAATGGACACCAACACCGGTTGCATCGACGTAAATGAGTGCTTAGAGACTCGGAACATCTGCACTGCTCAGCAATTTTGTGTGAACAATGATGGATCCCATTCCTGTTTGGAGTGCGATAGGTCTTGCGTGGGCTGTGATGGAGACGGCCCAGACATGTGCAAATCGTGTGTGGAAGGGTACACCCTGATCGACGGCAAATGCACAGACGACTCGTTGGAGCAGCGCGAACAGTACGTCAACATGACCAGATTTCTTACTTACCTTGGCCTCTGCATAGCCACTTGTGTCATCTTTCAAAGCTCCACAACCAAGGCGTACATGGTTGGAGCAGCAGTGGCTACTTACATCGCCGCCTCAGAGTATTGGCTAAATACAACACCAGCACCCGCTGATCTCAAATCACAATTAAATAGCAAGAAACTAGAAGACTTAATTATGAATTTACTATAAACCACTCGTATGTTAAGAAATAAAGAGAAACGTTAGTAGAATTGCAACCCCATTGGAGAACTGTTTTCCTGACTCATAAACAAATTTTATTGCGCTACGCAACTAGAACTATACAGACAAACAATGATTTTTTTAGTATTTCAGCTCTGGTGCCTTGTCGAGGTCTTCGTGTGAGCCTTCCTTGATCATTTTCAGTTCCTGGCGCTGTCGCTCAGGTCGGACTACTGTGATGTAGCGGTGGACACGCAGACCCAACAAGAATGTTCCATACAATGTCACTCCGATGCAGGCGATCACTACACCTCTATGGAGTTTATCGAAGATTGTGTTACGATTGATTTGTGGCTTTTTCATTGTTAATTTAGTGGAATTCTAATTAATTAATGAAGTGTTGAAATGAAACTTTCCGGTGAAGTGGCTAAATCCTTTAAGAAATGTCATACAGCTGTGTTATGTCATGTCAATAAGAAACGGGATTTTTAATTTCCCATTGGAAGGAAGGGGGCCAAAAGAGAAGCGTGAATGAATTCAGCTAAAAATAAAGGAAAAATAAATGGAAAGAGAGTTTAAAATGTATGTAATAACAATTTGCTTAAAAGCAGAGAATAGACGGGTTAAAATCAACATTAACAGAACTTATGTCATGCATAAGGAACAGCTGTACAGTTTTTTTTCTGGAATATTCATTGGAAAAAATGTTCAGGTACAATAAATTCGTAAGAATTCGAAACCAAATCGAGCTCGAAAAATAGCTGCACGAATTACCACTCGAAATTCTACAAACGTTGAGTTGTAGAATTGTTTAGTTGTTGCTTCGCTCTGTTGAAGGTCAACTATAAAATTGGTGCTTTTGAATGCGAAATACATTTCTATTGCTCGACGTTCAAATCATCTTCTTAACACTTCTGATTTTCGTGGTTTGTAATGTCTGAATTAAGTCTAGTCTTTTTTTTGAAAACATCAAAATCAAACCAAACCAAATGACAAACAAAAATTAAATCACACAGTAAATTCTCCTGGAAACATATTTACTACGGACTTACTATTAAAGTTCAAAGAAAATTTGGTGTCTTCAAATTTGAATCAATTCAAAAAAAAATTAAATTATTTATTTATTAAAGACATTAAAAAGCATTTCACTTCGGATCTTCCCTTGGAACACAACCATTCTCCGCTGAACTCTATCGCATGCACTCGTTTGAACTCCCTCGCCAGAAACAAAAACTGTCACATTTCTACACACCACAATTGTCAAACACACTAAAGTCAAAAGTGGAAAAAGTTGTGTCGGGTGAAGAAATTTATCGATATTTACTACCAACAAATCCATTTAAAAAATGACATCCAGAAGGTATGTTAATTGCAAAACTAGTCCCCGACCATGTGGTCCACAATTTCCTCATCCGAAAACATCTTAAATTGTTGTAAATTTGTCCAAATTTATGGTCTTTGTTCCGTCCAACAGAATTAGGTCAGACTTTTTTGTTGCTTGACGTTTCACCCCAAAATGTTGTATCCCCCTTTTCGCTAGTTGGAAGAAAAAAAAATTCTTTTTCTTTTCTCTTCGCTTCTCGCCCATCTCCTCTACATGCAGCTATATACACATATTCCTACATCCATATATTAACTCGAAACGAGAAATGAAAAAAAAAAAAAAATGCCCAGACTACAGATGAATGAGAAAATGCAAATTTCTTCTTTCAGATGGTTCCATCCAACGATAACTGGGATAGAAGCTGAGAAATTGCTTCAGGAGCAGGGATTCGATGGTTCGTTTTTGGCCAGGCTGTCTTCATCGAATCCGGGTGCGTTTACGCTGTCGGTAAGGCGTGGACAAGAGGTTACCCATATAAAAATTCAGAATAATGGGGATTTCTTCGATCTGTACGGAGGTAGGGTGGCATAAATTTGCATGGGAATTCCCGTGAGTAACATTTAGGTGTTGTTCTAGGTGAAAAGTTTGCAACTTTGCCGGAACTGGTTCAGTACTACATGGAAAATGGAGAGCTCAAGGAGAAGAATGGTCAGGTTATTGAACTGAAACAACCGCTGATATGCGCCGAACCAACGACGGAGAGGTAAGTGAGCAACACTTTCTTAAAGAGTTGACCTTCTTGTTTATCATAAGTTAGCGTGGGGAATACCAATTTGAATTGTTTTATCGTGATGCACTTGAAATTGGAATTTAGCTGGTATTGCGCTGAGGCACGCAGTCTTACTGGCGGTAACCTGTTGATAAGAGTTTGCAAATAAAAAAAGCCTCAACTGCGCTGGTAGTTGATTAAACAAATGGTTTATGACGAATAGATGATAGCAGGCACATTGGGTTAGCGACTAGGGCAGTATAGTTGGAGTTTTATGGTCAAATATCACGAATGATAAACGCTGTGGCGCAGAATAGGGTATGCCTATTTCAAATTGTTTATCTAAATGACCTGGCAGTGTGGGGTTCAACAAAAGTACATCTCCTTCCCTCTTATTAGTTAATTTACGAACGGTTGCGGGTATTTTAACGAATTTAGACATGTTGCTTTGATATACTAATGTATCTACAGACTACTTTATTCTGCAGGCAGCAAACCCTTACACGTCTTTCACTCTATTGAGTTTTACATTGTCCTATCGGCAAAGTAGAGTTAATGCATACAATTTCATTTGATCTGTCTTAGATGGCGCCTCAAGTCATGCTAATAACTAACAACATAGATCCACTTCCGCTCATATTACTACCTCGATGCGGGAGACTACATTTTCCATCGTCATCAGAGGGATGCGTTTGACTGGATAAACTGAACTAAACTTAGGCGCCTAGAGTTCGCCGATTGATAATGACTGGTCTGACCTAGAGCAAATGAAGTGCAAAAGCAAATTTAATGATAGCGTTACACAACTGAACGGTAGTAAGACGAATTGTGGGAAGTGGTCCATTCCTCTTCTGTACCCTCTCCTCCTGCTCTGTGTGTTGTTGTTTACTAATGGAGGAATCTGGCCTGAGTCATCATTCCTCAAGCAACCCAATATAAGTGCGTAATGCTGGAGCTCTGCTTTCTAGCGTTATCTTGGGCTGGGCATCTGGTTAGGTGTGCTCCATCCTGTTTTTCATTTGATCTTTATCAGGTGAGTGGCTAGACAACTGTGTTCGCTTTTTAATCTCAAAAGAGCTACTGCTTTTTTCCGCGGTGCTTGGGCTTTGGAGGGGTGGAGATCAAATATGTTTTCATAGCTTTGTTTCTTTATACTTTGTAGTCTGTTCTAGTAATGTTATCAATTCCGGTTTTCGGTTGATAATGTTGACTAAGACGTCTGCCATTTCGTTGCCTAGTAGGTTTACGTGTGTCGCGATCCACTGGAAAGTGACTCAATGTCCTATTTGTTGAAGCGTGTAGAATAGTCCTCTGATGTTTCTAGTGATTAGCGATTCTGTTTTACAGTTGTAACTGATGGCTGATTGATTTTCATATATTTAAAGTGCTGATTTAATTTCCTATGAAATGGTGTGTAATACCTTTTACAAACGTCTACATTTCTAAGCACAAAAGAACATCAGTGAATTTTTTATGAAGTTTTTTACAAATTTTCTTATTTTACATGCGGAAATAACTCATCCCAAAAAGTTTTTTACCCAAATGTGTATACTTATTGCGAATATCAGGCCCCGTTAGCTAGTAAATGTTTGAAAAAACAGTCAATTAAAATACTTCATGTCAATTTCGTGTAGCTGTTGATATGTTTCCGCAAACCGTTGGCGCCATAACAATGCTTTTGACGTAGATAATACGTGGTTAAAATTTCATGATGATCAGTTGAAAGGTGTGGCAGTCCACAGACAGAAATTCGCTTTGTAACTACAAAATTCTTGTAGATACCTACACAAGTAGCTAAAGTACTACATACTGTTTTCACCAAATTAGAGCATTGCTTAGAAATGAAAGTACTTATAAAATGTATTGTACACCGAGCTCGATTAGGACTTTATAAAATAGCCCACACTGCATAGTTAGAATGCGAGTAGTTTTACTACGGCTATTATCTGACTACTACTAACAGCAACTTCAGGCTAACGGTGATAAATCCGTAAATTCTCATTCATAAGTGAATAACTATACAATATGTAGTTTGTTTTTCTTTAGACTATATGGTCACCACTTTTCTTATCGCTTTGCACTCAGTAGGTACATAAAGGTTGCTGTGACTCCCATTTATAAAGCGAACAAAGATACTTTTGTCGCATTATTGTTTAGGTTTGTCGCATTATAGGAAGTACGGATGCACATTGCAGCCCGCATTTGCTTCAAGGTGCATCAATACCTCTACTTTCTAATTCAAATCTGTTCACTAATTGTTTCAATATTATAAGGGTTATAAAAATCCCCTTATAAATGTGGGCAGCAAACAGAACCGGATATAGTGGCTTACTCAATAGTCATGTCAACTTCAAAAGTTATAACCCAACTACAGCTGTTAGTTGAATCATTAAGAGGGTATTTTACAGTAGATAAGGATGTTTGCGATTTTATTACACACAAAAAAACGTTTCGAACTCTTTTTCACATGCTTTTGGTTGAATTTTAGGTCCATTCTTTTTTACATAATTTTGTTCAACACAAAAGCGAAAATTATTTGAGGTGAACATAGCAACTGTTTTTCTATTTTTATGGGGCGACTGCACTTCAATCTCCAAACCGAATTATTCTCTTTTAGGTGCATTGATATTGGTTAAACTAATGCTAACCTATCCGATGTAAGTAGTGTTACGCGATGATACAATTACATCGTCCGTTGCACAACAACTGGGATCTACATATGATCTGTGGTCAGCAGTGCTAGAACCAGGCCCGATACCAATAATGGAAAAAAAAAAACTATTGGACGCTGCGGTTGTTTAATTGAAGTTAACGCTCTGAACATTCGATACTTTTTAGGACAATGATCTTCGGGAAATTGATGGGGAAATCATACAGCTTAATCGGTTACTGAAACTTGTATTTTCGACTTGGGATGCTTTTTATTATTAGGTGCGATTCTCTGGCTCTCGTTGCGCCGTGGCACAGTGGTTAGTGTGTTGGATTACTGAGTGGAAGGTTCGAAAAAGTCTTTTCACGGTCCCACCTCTCGCGAATGTCTGACAAACGTCCTAGAAACGTCCTAATAATTGTCACGGATATGGCTCTAAACTGTAGGTCCCTTCCATTTGTGTGAAAAAATACAACACGAATGGTTTCGAGAAACTAGGCCCTGTACCACATACGGTCTCTTCTCTCTCTTCTTTTCTATTTTCACTTGTGAATTATTCACAGCGCTTCCTAATTGTTCAACCGGATGGTGGTTACGCGTTTAATTGCACGGTGAAGATTCCTTCGTCATTCGTTGATTGATTGGGTTTACCATTACTGCATGACTGTTTTTCTGCTCGTGCCTTGGGACGAAAAGTTTTACACCTGAAATGTATATGTGATTCCCTCAATTTTTTTTTAACGAAATTGGCTCGGGTCTTTTCTTTATCGGTTTACAAGTTTGATCATGCATTAGTATAAATCAATTATGCATCATACCCACCTAGAAATTGAATAGAACTGTTGATGCATGTTAAAAAAGTTGTGTCTTGACGTTTTCGAATAAAGTTTAAGTTGTTTTATTACCAAACTTTAAGTATAAAAAAAAAGTTGATTGATTTGGAGAAACAATTATGCTAATGGTAAACCTGTCTGCGTGATCTTGATCTTTTGATAGCAATACGATTTATTTCATGAAAACCAGTCGTTGCCTTCTGCGGAAAGCATCCTCTTCAAGAGTTGGAAATCTACAAGAACTACAACAATTTTCCTTAAGAATTGGAATTTTATCAGGTCAAGTCTGATTTTGTTCCTTTCAGAATAGGGCTTACTATCGCCCCACGTATGTATTTACATCAAGTGCACTACACGCTTCTGAAGTCCGATTTTGGGCCAAGACCTTTTTACAATTTAACATGCAATGCCTTCCTGGCACTGTCCCTTATATTGTGTCGAGTTTTTTTTGTCCTGAATCATCCTCAGTTATTCGTCGTTCACGCCTTTAAGGTTTAGTGGTTTAGTTTATATCAGACTGCGTATCTACTCGTTCTTGTTTTGTCTTGTAGGGGATAACCACATGACCAACATAGATTGATCACTAGGCTGTTGATTTTTACGTATGGTTGGCTATTGATTTGTGCAACAAAGCAACTGTGTGGTCAGCTTCCTATTTCTAAAGCAGACCCTCCTCGCAGCAGTTTGTTGTCTGCTTAGTTTCATTGTTGTGTTTCAAAGATTTCCCAATGTGTTGTCCCAAGATAACGTAGAGGTCGAGCTTTTTCAATTTCTTGGAATTCATATGTTCGGTTGTCTATGATACTGTTTAATTAAAGGAATTGTGATAGACTCACCAAAGGGTATTGATGATTTTTTCGTAATAGATACAAGTCAAATCCCTTGTTGTTCTGAGAAACTTACTTATGGCTGTCATTTTGTCGTCCGCACAGACTATAGCATTGCAGGATGGTTTATCAGCAGTACACCGCTCGAATACGGTTCGTTTTGAAATCTAGGTCTTTAGCATTGAACATATTAGGCAAGGTAAGGGAGGCATATTACGAATAACTCGGGTTTTGTTACTCTTATTTTAAAATACTTAAAACTAGGGATTCGTAAAGACGGAAAACTCATTTTCCCACTTCTACTTGGAGTAACTTTAAACCGCTCCAATGAACACCTACATATGCCATGAAAAATCATTCAACTACCGGTTCATTGAATGGGGAACAACCTTATTAAGGTCACTAGACCTCGCATCTCACTACAAAACCAGAAGCCAACTTCATAACCACCACACGCGTCTCTGGTTATTTTTCAAACCTGTGTTGTAATGCTGCCCAGTTACACGTTCATAAATGTTCCTTTCGAATCTGAGAGCTGTTAGCTGTTAGCATGTCCGAGAGGCTTCAACTTGGCAATGAAATGCGAGTGAAAAAATAACACACAACAAAGTGCGCTTACTGAATACTAATTTAAAACCTACGGTGTACGTAGCGCACTCTGGAGACCAGCCAAATGGCTTTTAATTATTTTTTCAACTATAGCAGCGAAATGGAAAATAGGAATCGAAAACAAGAAAACAAGATGTCACCCTCATTTACAGTCGCAAGCTGTGACCACAAATTTAAGGAGTTCCCCCACACCACAGAGTTTGTGTGGTTTAGAATGAAGTTTTGCATTTACGTACGTAGTCCGGTTGGATTATACAAAAATAAAATTATCATCATCGGGGGAAAATTGCTTTATTAAAGCGACAGAAATAAAAAAAAAGAAGGCGGGGGATGAGCACGAGGATTCAGCGAGTATGTGCAAGTTGTCACGATTCAATAAATTTAATCGATCGCCAACCCCATACCAACGCCTACTTAGTACCCAATGCGCGTCGTGTAATTGACATTTTGTAAGAATTTTATTTCGAAAAAGTATCCAGAATTGCGTGAATCAACCCGAAAGCGAATATCGTTCGGGGCTTTCTACTCCAAGTTGCCGAAGTCAACTGTTGTTGGTCGGATTTAAGACCACTATACTCTGACATTGAGCTTTGGAAGTGCTTCCTAAACTCATTCCACAGTCTGTGGTAGCCTCATGGGGTTTTCTTCTTCGTAGTCTGTTGATCTTTTGATCAAATTTTTATATTTTTTAATGACAGTAATTTATATGCGAAGCGTGGAGCAGCTGTTTTATCTCATGTCCATTAACAACCACAAACGTAGGGGTTTTTGTTTTTCTGTCTACGAGAGTAGCTGCTTGTAGCATTGACGGATTTCCGATCGTTTTTACTTAAGCTATCTCTGTAGGAATTGTGGAAAGCCATGCGAGAGCTGCGTGTGTTAGAGAGGAGTACACATACGCACGTTGTCAGATGAAATTCTTGGAACAGATTATGTGTTAAATTGTTAAATCATAATTGTTTTATGGCGTCAATTGGAATTTAGATATTCTTGTGACATTTTCACTTTCTAATTCGAGTTCAAGATGACAGCGGATTGTGTGTTGAAGCATTGACATTACGAGTAGATGTTGATATGAAAGTAAAACCTTTCACTTTCTTTTGAGGGGAGTAACTAAGTTAAACGTACGTTTGGTTTGGGTTTTCTCAAGCGGATTTAGAAACAGGAATTTTCTGCATATGTTGACCTGTCTTAACATTTGCTTTCTTGCCTCTAACGTATGGTATTTACAGGTGCGATCTTCCTCTGTCTCGTTTTACTATTGCTGCAGACCGAAATACTTTTACGGTCAAGACCATGGTGATAATATTTCACACTCCAGTCCAGATGCGTCCCGCATAGTTAAGGACCGATCTGTCAATCCCTTGATATGTGGTGCGAAAAGTTTCTTTGTCCTTAGCCTATGTACTGCCCGCCAAGGACTTATTTCTGGACATGACTCGTTTGTCGATGTTTCTCGAATGAGTGGAAAATGTTAACAAGATCTTTGGATGGTTGACTGTAGGGATTGTCCTGCTGTGTATCAAGATGTCGAGTTGAAGGTTAACTTCTTTGGTCCAGGTGGTGAAGAGAGTAGCGGATTTCGATGGGTGAAGAAATCCTCTGATGTTTCTGCACTACACTATAACATTCGTACACCCAGTTCTTTGTAGCTGTTGGTGAAACCAAGCTTTGTGCAGTCTGGGTGCGAGCGACAATTCAGAGACTTTGGTGGTTTTATCGCCTAAGACTAGCAGTCAGCTTGTCCGTTTAAGGAAGGCCCAAATGTTTTGAAGTTTTTTTTTTCGCTCTCTTCTAAATTGTTCCACATCTTGCTCCCCACTGTCTGTACAACTTAGCTACTGTCTAGCCAATAATTCGATTGCGTAGTCGAAACCGTTCTTCGATATCTCAAATATTTAACTTTCTCGAAGGAAATGTGTAATATCCTCACGAAATTTTTCGATGCCACAGCCGCTGCATTTGAAATGCGTGATTCTTTCTTTAGCAAGTTATGGCCGGAGAATACCCTACAGCATATTGACAACGATTTGTTTTTTATATGAGTTTTCTGTTTCTGGCTTTTTTATACTTTGGCCAGATTCTCTTTGGTGTTTCACAGTCGATTTCTACTTGTGGTTGGTTATAGATTTAAACAACAAAGCAATTGTGTGGTCAGCCAGTTCTCATTATTCAACAGACCCCTCTCAAGTTCGTCTACTGCTGAATTTCTTCGTGGTTTTTCAAAGGTTTCACAGTTCGTTTTCCTCAGATTATGTAAAGGTCGAGTTTTTTCAATTTCTTGGAATTCATATGCGTGGTTATCTATGATACTCTTCAACTAGATAGTAAGGGTATTGTGTTAAGCTTACCACAGTGTATTGAGGATCTTTCGTAATACAAGCGAACAGAACAACTGTTGGTTTCCGAGTGTCAATTTGGGCTACATACTTAGTAGGTTAGGTTAAGTTGAGGGGGATGTGCATCTCGAATGGTGCTTACACGGGTTATGTTACACTATTTCTAGTTCTCTGGGCCCTACTCGACCCATGGTATGCTCGTTAAATCCATCAACGATGCTTGTGTTAGCTCTATCAGTTTTCCAAACAGTCTGTTTTTGTGGAGGAAGCGGCGGTTGTGGAGATTTGGGCAGTCACAGAGCAAATGTTTGATGGTTGCTGTATCTCTTCATCTTGATAGCTCCTGCAGAAGTCCGTGGTGTTTACACTGATCGCGTAGTATCCCGTCAGTACACCTACCTACGAACTTCATTTTTCCCCATAGCTAGTAAGCATTTGGTTCTACCTTCATTTAATTGTGGCCATTTAATTGGAACCACACATGATAGGTTCACAAGATGCGCATCTGTTCGATTACGATTTGACTCTTGGTGTTAAATATGACAACATCCCACTTTATACGAAAAGAGATGACTCGATCGAGTTATCTCTTTTAATGGTCCTACTAACAGCACGAAATCGGTTTACACATACGACTTAAGATCATCACCCTCAGTCATTCCATATGACTCAGTGATGAGAAGTGATATACTCGTATCTATAGAGAATCATTTCTTTCTTCATTGATGCAATCCATCGATCAATTATCGAATTGAATTGTTTATAAAATTAGAACTTCGATTGCAGTAGCTGATTGCTTTTAAACGCTTCATTTAAATTTGTTGCGTCAATTTACACCATATGAACCTGAAACCATCACCGCTGTAATAAAGTGTGATAACATAAACTAATTAGCGGTTCTCGAAATCCTTCCTCAATCTTTATTTTGTCGAAATCGAAAAATCAACAAAGCAAACCTGCTCCTTTTGGGTAGTGCTGGCGGGTTATAAAAAGACCGCGGAACTCTAAATTCATCCCACTTTGCATATTTTTATCTGTTAGCCGAATTTATTCTTAGAAATTGGCTGCAACATTGACGCATTCAAATGCGCGATAGCACATCGAGCGCGACACAAAGTCTCGGCGCAGATTGGATCGGAGCAGATAAAAATAAATACCGCTTACGGAAATTGTCATCAAAAAAGGTCAGCGCTCTACAACAGGATTTTTGTTGCTGTTGCGCTTCTGCTGTAGCTCTGCTTTCAAATTGAATCCTTTATACGGAATTTCCGGTTTTGCACTTGTGCGAAGCCTTCAGTCCGAGATACATATGCACATGTAGGTATAATGACTCAGTCACGAGACACCATTAACACGAAATGTTGTGAAATGATAGATTTAGATTTAAGCCAAGCCTTTGTCACCTCCAAGCCGCACAATTGCACACACAACTGGTCAGCGATCTAGTTTTTTTGTTTGTTTTTCTATGTTTTCTACGTTGCAGTTTTGGGATTTGAACTTGACCACCACCGGCACGACACGGTTGGTGCGTGCATTCACTCTCCAATGCTACTGGTCTCTGTATTTTTTTTTCTCTGTGGGTTTTCGTCGGCCAATTAGCAGAGGCAGTCAGTCTAACCTACGTAAGTGATAGTGATACCGAATGCCGAGCACGTCTCCCAAAAAGCCATAACAGCCATGATAGATATTCGTACTTGTATCTGGGATCTGTTGCGGCTATTTACAATTATTTGCGCATTTCACCGACACACCGACCGACGCGACGGATAAGAAAGCTTTTTACATGCCGTTCTGCTTTGTGACTGTGGTAAGCTTTAGACTCGTTTCTTTAGGCCGTGTGCTGCCGGACGATGACAGGTGTCATTTTATTTTATTTATTTTTTCCATCCACACCTTCTTGCCCACATGTGTTCGTGCTGTATGTGCGTGCGTGTGTGTATTTGATTTAGTCAGATACAAAACAAAACAATTAATGTTGGTTTTGTTGTTTCTGTTCTCGTTCTCGTTCTCTCGCTGGTGTCGATTGGGGAATTGGCAAAGCAATAAAACAATAACATTTCGGGTGGTTTCAGCTTAGTCGCACATTTCATACGATCCCACTTACACGGAAGATCGCGCGCAAGGAAGCACTCTCGCAGTAGATACCAAGTGAAAGAAGTTGATTTGATATATCGCGTTGCAAATATTCAATTTTGACACCGCGTTGTTCTATCAAAGTTCCTTTTTCTATAGTAATAGTACTCGTGCCATTGTCCAATTCATATACTTTTTGTACAAAACAGTTGACACAAAACTAGTGAATCATGTCTTCAGGGTTTGTGTTTGAGCATTTAGTGAAAATTGTTATCACCGACAAAACCGGTAATAAGCCCAAATCAGAAGCCAAAAAGTGAAGGGATACTCGTATTTAAGTGTTAAAAACAATTTCGATTATGTTTAACAAATATATCGGCAAGATAACCAACAGTATTGGCACGGTGCACTTTATGCAGAGTAAATTAAAAAACAAACCTACAATGGAGTGTAAGAAAACCAATAAAAACGATGAAAAGAGGTGTAGTCATAGTAATAGTGAAAGTTCCATGGATTCGGACGAGGAACACAATCAGATGAATCAAATGATGGCCAAAGACCGAGGTGGTTCTATGTTAACTACGCCGTTGCTCATGCTACCAACGGCGCAGATTATCATATCGACAGCTTTGGCGGAGCTACGAAGGACATTGCTTTTTTATCCGTTAGTATATTTAAATATTTTATTGTTGTTAGCTAAAATTAAGAACATCTTGCTGCATATTTGGCATAAAGTTGGAGATGTATCGTGTTTACTACCGGGAAACGTCCAATTAATTGGAATATTTTTATAATCAATCCGGTTAAGATCGTTTTGCGAAAAATCGTGTTCTATTTTCTGGTCCGAGGGGTTTTCAAGGCTTAAAGTTGATAGTTTTGGTTGTAACGGATTTTATATATCGAATAGAGGATTGGAAATTTTGTCACATGATGATAAAAACTGTTTTTCTCGAATGACTTTAATGAAAAATTCAATTTCGTTTCCTTTGAAAGCTGCTCTTTATGCAGATATTATGAGTAAATGTGTTAATTTCGGATTTGAGTCCAAATTCTTTAATATTTCACACAATTTTCGAAAATTATTACAAATTTGGTTCAAACTTTATAGATAAATTCAAAACCTGATACAGGACGCACTATTTTCGAGATATTTTCCATTCAAACATGAGGTCTATAACGTTAGACTACTTAGACGATTCCGTGTGATTTTTGGAAATCTTTAGCCGATGGTATCAATTGAGGCGGCTGTCTTGAAGCGTCTACTGAAAGAATTTAGGATGCATTCATAAAGCTTCAACTTGCCTTGAATTACTTCAAAGGCCAAGACGCCGCATAGATTGTTCTACAAATGATCTTAAAATTCCTCAGATACACCATTTCTGTCTCCATCAATGCTACATGCATTAAACTTGCACGCATGCTTTATAAGCGTTTAAAATTGGCATAATATACGCATTAATAGTACTTAGCCCTGAAGTGTAAAAAAAAATACCAAACGGCATCGTTAATTTAGCGGTATAATTACTATCGGAACCTGAATAAGACTTTGTCATGTTATAAGCTTCAAGTAGCAATGCACTTGAGGTGACAGGCGAGAGAGGCTGGGCCATTGCTATTGACTGTTGATATGGGGCATCTGTTAGGAGCTAGTTCTCACTTATTTCGATCCGTTCTTTAGTAGAAGGTATTTCTGACCCACTGTGCCTTGTCTGCTTATAGTCTTACAATGATTTTACCTGCATCACGAGAGACATTTACTTCCCATCTGGGTAAGTGATTTCAGCGAAAAATTGCGCATCCAATACAGCACAATATAGAGGTACTGTTCTCAATTTAATTCAGGTTAATAAACAGGAAATGCGACGCAAATTTACCTGACCAAATATAACCTTGAATACTAGTGTATGCGCACATTTATTGCTTCCAGGGGGATAAGTATTTTGCATGACTTGTTTATCATCAGTTGTTTACTCGTCACATGAATCTTTAACTTCGCTCAATCTATTGTACACAAGTCAATTAAGAAGTGTTTTCTAAGTCAACAACCCCATGTAACGCTTTCTGTGTATCACTATTGGCCTATTCTTTAAAATGTTGTTTTCGAAACAAGTTCCAGCAAAATATTGTGGTGTAACCCATAATCTTGGTTTTATAACCTTTTTTTTGCATAACCAGATCTAGAAGGGGGACAAGATTAACTCGTTGCAATGACTTTCTAAATGATTTTGTCAGTTCCATTTGGTATTTAAATGTGTAGATCTGATCTGAAAGTCTTCAAGGCGTTTCGAATTTTCGACCGACTCCAAATGTGCAGATTTTTTCCAGAAGCACTCAGACTCTACGGTTGGAGAAACTTAGAGCATCTGACGCAGTTGTAGACCGTCTGAGGTGCCTATGCATGCTGCTCTTTGTATCTCATTCAATTTGGTTACATTGTAGGCCTTTTTAGAGCTGGCCACTATGCTATGGAATAATAGGTGAGGAAGGGCTGTCAAACGACTTGGATAATTTTCTATGCCCAGCTCCGTAAGGGACCCGCAGGTTTAGTGTGTACATTATTAAAAGAACCTTTTATGTCTAGAAAGGTAGCTAGAGTGTATTCTTTATAGTGTATGGTGGATTTTTCAATTGTTCGTACTAATTCCTGAAGAGCTGTCGCCGTAGGTTTTCCTGGGTAGGCATGCTAGGATTTAGAGAGGGATGACTCCTCTATTGTACCTTCAATACAAACTAATTTCGAGTTTTCATGACCGCGTCTAGCCGCCTTCGGAATGAAGAGCACTCTAGCTCGTGTCTACGAGTGGGAAACATGGTTATTTAAGATGCAGCTCCTGAAAAGCCATATAAGCCATGGAACCACACCTACTTGGTGTAAGGAAGTGCACGGTGCCTTTTGGTCTATATTTTCCTATATTTTTAAGCCTAGTCGTCAAGCTACAGTTCCACTAATAACGGTTTGAATTTGATACCCTTGACTTGCTTAAACCTCAAGATTGCAACACACTCATGCGTTTGGGGGTCCTTGTTGTCGGTCACTTTCTGTAGGATGTTACAAGTTCTGACGTAAAATGTTGGTTTTTAATAGTAGTATCTGCTATTACTTTTCGTGCGCTTGGAAAACACACAAGTGTCAAAAATGGTGCATAACACGTTCATATTTTGAGGACGCTGTATGGAAAAACATTATTTTCATCAGATCGATGAAGCCAATCGTGTCATCAAAGCTGCGGAACTACTAGCAACCAAATCCCAGAAGCACTCAGACTCTATACGGTCCTTTGTACTTCCAGGGAGCAACTCCTTAGTTGGAGAAACTCAGATTTTATTCGTTTCTCTGATATGCTCGGTGGCTGTGATTGCTGTTCCCAGATTCTCATTGAAATTTTCCTAACTTCGAAATTATCAACCTCTTTAGTGTTAACAACGTCTATGTACCTATGCGCCCTCTATTTATGGCACGGTTTTGGAGCACGCGATTTCTGACTGTTCCCGATTAAACTCCTTTTAATAGGATATAATTCTCCACACCCCAGATTTAGTCTGTTAACGTGTCACCAAACACTTACAAAACTACGCGCCATAAGCATCTAATTTTTAGGATGTCCATCGTAAATGGAGAAAAAAACTCTAATTTGTTTGTTGATTTATTTATTATTACAGCATTAACGCACAGTGTACTTATTTTTTAGTCATACTTGGGCAGATAAAAATCACCATCCTCTGTCACCTGCCAATTTTTTATCCAAATTGAGCAATCGGCCCGTCGCTAAAAAGTCTCTAATTTTGCTCACATGTCGCGCATAGCTTAACAAGCACCTCACAATTGACATTGCACATATAGAATATAGGTGCTAATTGAATAAGAAAATTGTTGTTGTTGCCATTCTGGTTGTTTTTTATTTGACGTTTTTTTTTTCTACGTTTACTATATTCATTAAATATTCGAAAAGAACATATTTTTGCTCAAACGCGTTTGACTCATTTGTTAGCATTGAATGTGTGTTTCTATGTATGTTAAGGCGCATACACATATTTGACTCACAACAGAAAAAAAGTGAGATAATTTGTTACATTGTTCAGTGTCAAGTGTCGACTATGTGTCTAGCCTAATTAACAGCGATTTTTACTAAATAGTTTTTGGGGTAATTTTTTTTTTTTTTAAGTAAATGTGTGGGCAAACTGCAGTAAAGTCGCATTGTTTATGACCATTTTCGTAAATTGAGTCTGCTTTTTATTTGAATTGAATCACGTACGAGATGAGCGTGGTCAGTCAACTTAATTTCTGTCGATATCAGTGGAAAGTGGCTTGTCTTAGGCTAATTT
This sequence comes from Blera fallax, assembly GCA_946965025.1. Taxonomy (NCBI): domain Eukaryota; kingdom Metazoa; phylum Arthropoda; class Insecta; order Diptera; family Syrphidae; genus Blera; species Blera fallax. The sequence goes on from OX337248.1 coordinate 3,101,392, forward strand.
GCTTTAAGTACATTGTTTGTATTTAATCGCAACCCCCGCAATACGTAGTAGTGTACATAAACAATTTATTTTTTCCACTAAAATTACTCACTTAATGGGTCATAATCGATATGCAAAATAAAAAAATAAAAAAAAACATGATAGCATGTCATAGAAATATTTTAAAGCATTCAGCTTTGTTTACATAAAATGTGGTAAAATTTTATTGCCTACCCTTGGTGATTCAGACGTTACTATGTATCTGTCGGATGACAAAGGTGTTTCCTCGAAATAGTGGAGGTACTAATGCTATTTAGAAAAAAATCGTGTCATGCTTATGAGGGTTTTCTTGGAAACCACTAGTATTTTCTAAAAAATATCAGGAAGCACCCACACAGCAATTGGAAGTGAGGGCCGGAAATGCCGATAGGTTCATAGGGGTACCATCACAAGGCACATGATGTTTGCTCACTGAACTCCCATTTGTCATTGTCTAAGGCTAATTCCCATGGTACTCGTAATTAAGCTCATTTCACATGTTGTTCAGTTAAAATAGATTAGTTTGTTGCTGCCCACTAACCGTGTAGTACGAGAAGTAAAGTACGAGATGTTAATGACTTAAAGTTAAATTCTGTTTTCTACTTGAGACATAAATAAAGCCTTTGGCATCTAGTTTAGCATATACACAATAAACGTTATATCAAGAGTTGTAGTCTAAGGTTCCTTTCATTTGGAGACAAATGACTCAGGTGCCTCGAGAGTATTATAGTTCGTTCCATGTAAGGCGATAAAATTAAAACTGTCAATGACGGCATGCAGTTTAGGCAAATTTACCGTGTCAAGTCACCTGGGAATCACCACTTAGAGCACAGAGATGATTGAGATGTAAAATTACATTCAGTTTTAGCCCATGATACCTTCTGAAACAAGTTTACTTTATCTTTTTGGTCTCGAATGTAATCTCTATCTAAAGACAGTCAAAAATGGTAGTTAACGACTAAATTTTTTAAGAAGTATCAAGACCCAAATAGTCCTCGATGTGTAAGCTATTCTGTGACGCACTTACTTTCAAGGGGCCTAACTTGAAGGGTCAACTAAACATCTGGCACTGTGGTACGATTTAGTCAGTTCCTTCTTCTGTAGACTTTCTCACTTCTTTCTCTGTTCTGTCTACGCTCTTTTGTTCTCTAGAATGTGTTGCTTCTCTTTATTCGCACTTCTTTAGACACGAGTAATGATTTGAAAAGACGCTGCTATTTGTAAACACCTTTCTGTCTAAACTCAGACGTCTCCAAAATCGACTACTCAACTTTATTTGGACCTTCTTCAGACATTGTATTGTGCTTCACACCCTCCACTATCCAGTCACAAAGCTCGTCTTCTCAAAAATTTGAATTTTCTTTACTACGGCCTAACAAGTTGAAGTGATTGCTGTTCCCCTGACGAAAAACCAAGAAAATTTGCAATAGGTTAGGTAGAAGGGTTGACTTAGACTCCTCTATTCCCCACTCATGTAAATATAGACCCAATGTGATGCCCATTGACTTAGTATTGCAACAGGTTTTAGATGGTTTGTAGCCAAATTCGCTTCGGCATAAAGTCGCAAACCGTGCACGGTTAAGCTTGGTTCATTTCTGTTCAACGTGTAAAGACTGGCTGGCCTGTCTTTTTTTAGGAAGATTTCTCGACATTTATTACTTTGGGAAGTGTGTCGCGAGAGATGTGGCCGTGAAAAACTTGCTGGTGTTTTCTGGGATTCAAACCTCGAACCTCCCGCTCAATAATCACTGAGCCACGGCGTCCACGACCTGTCTGTTACCTTTTCTTAAACTTCATGATATGAAATCTGAGGCTTATTGCACCTTCTGAACAGTTGACTTGATTTAACCTCTAGGTTTGCAGGTTTTTTTAGATTTGGCTGTCTAACCTTAGTCCTTCCTGCACTGTTTAGAATCTCAAGAGTTTCAGAACAGTTTCAATTCTCCTCAGCTCAATTGGACTCCATTCAATTGGACAACTATTGTGTGCTTCTTCATTTAAACTGTTATGGCAGTTGTTGATGGATGTTAAGTAACATATATGAGCCAAGTGACTGACATAAATTTACCTCCCAAATCTGTGCGCTGAATATAAAACTCGCAATTTCATAAGACATGAATCCCCCTCTATGTAATAATAATGCCTGATTACGTTCAATAAATGGGTGACTTAATACGGACGAACCTTATTGGTATTCAGTGGAATTTCCTCGGAATTCTAATGGCTTGCGTGTTGTTTTCAACATTACCTGCGTCATTGCAGCTAAAAATAAGTCACCTTTCTTGGAACTTTGGGTGCCTACACTATCTTTATGCAATAAAACAAACAATCTATGACTTCCTAGTGATCATTATTGGCCATTGTCAGTGGCCAAAAACTTTGCTTCCCCAAATATTCTCACCCTGCTCCCGATCGATTGATATGCACATCTTGTACTCGCAAATGACTTAAGTTAATGACTGGCCCGTGAATCAATGCCCCCCACCGCCGTCTTTCTCTGTGTGTCACGCATCAAGTCATCTAATAAATAACTCATCCCGAGAACACCATTAAACATCGACTGACGACAACTAAATATGCAAACTTAACTCAATCGGATCAGCCACTGAAGTTGGTTTTTTGTGTTTCATTTATTTGAACAAAACAAGTTCTCTCGATTTGTTATTGTTTACTGGAGATACTATTACCTCTGTGAATACAAATGGAAACCAGAACTGCTAACTACATAAGTCTCCAACGCGGAGGAGAGTGAATTTTTAATGACGACGGCGGGGAAACCGAACTGAAAAGCCTGACCTGCAACTAATTTTCTCCGTTTTAACCGATCAACGAGCGGAAAAACACCTTTGAGCTGATGCAGCTACGATCAATCGACGCCGCGATCTTGTGCACCGCGAATGTTGTTCTAAAGTTGCTCTTCTCCTTAACAGTTCAAAAATAATTTTATTTAACCTCAGTGCAACGAAATCTTTGTCTCTTTGAACAGATGGTTTCACGGGAACCTATCCGGTAAGGAAGCTGAAAAACTTATTTTGGAACGCGGAAAGAATGGCTCTTTCCTAGTGAGGGAATCTCAGAGTAAACCCGGTGACTTTGTACTCTCGGTGCGGACAGATGACAAAGTAACGCATGTAATGATCCGATGGCAAGTGAGTATTGAGTTTTATTTTTCTATATTTTGTACCCGATGTTACCTTCCAAGGCATGTTTCCTTAAGTGGAAAAGTTGTGAGTAGAGTGTCTGTCTGTTGGTCGCATTCGCTTTGACCTTGGGGGTAACATAAGTCTGTGAGCGCACTTTGTTTGCGTCAGCGTTGTATAGACGGTCACTAGTTGCATAAAAGTGCTGCGAATATACATATTTAAATTGTTTGCGTGACTTGCATTCGTAGCATTTGATCGAAAGTAGAGATATTTTTGAACTAAATTGTTTTATTTGTAGGACAAGAAATACGATGTTGGCGGTGGTGAACCCTTTTCGACGCTTAGTGAATTAATCGAGCACTACAAACGGAACCCCATGGTGGAGACGTGCGGAACCGTGGTGCACTTGAGACAGCCCTTCAATGCGACGCGGATCGCTGCGGCCGGCATCAATGCCAGGGTGGATCAGTTGGTTAAGGTGAGTTTTTGTGCCTATTAAGGAATACAGGGCAATGGACAGGCCATTGTGATAGAGCTGGGAGTCGAGTGGGCGCCGTGACTCAATGGTTAGAGCGTTAGACTACTCAGTGGGAGGTCCGAAGTTCGAAACACAGAAAACGCCAAAAAAATTTCACGGTCCCACTTCTCGGAAATGTCTGACAAAGTTCCGAGAGTAGTAACTCCCATGAGAATCCAAAAAAACCTTTCGGATATGGTTCTAAACTGCAGGTCCCGTCTATTTGTGTGAAAAAATGTAGCACGCACAACGTGAATGGTCGCGAGAAGCTAGGCCCTGGGCCAAATACGGTCTAGGAGCGAAAAAAAATACCAAACTCGGAGTAAAACTCGCACTTAAAGTTATTCTTCTTATGACGACTTCAAAAAAAATAAACGTAGCCAGCCATTGAGTTTTGATGAGTAGAATGATTTTAGTTACGTGTTCAAACATTTACAGGCAGTGAATAATTCAACTCTGATCGTCTGTGGTCTGTGCGAATAGCTCCCTTAAGTCCTATTAACCGCGACAGAAACGCAAAAAGCCTTTTAATGTATATATGCGTCTTTTCTTCAAAACAACATGTACATGTCTACGTACATATGTAACTAGTAAGTCTCACTCAAGAGATTAAAACGAATTGTTCCAAACTTTCCGATCGTTTAGTCTCAAGAACGCAGAATATGATACATTCTTAATCAAATAAACTAGCATCAAAATGAAATTAAATTTATGACTCACATCAAAGCAGATTGGAGATTTCTTTCCGTGCCTGAAGCAGATTCATATTTCTGGCCGACTTATAAACTTAGTTTTAGGGAATGTAAATATATTCACGACTTAATATTAATTTGTTCTATCTTTCAGGGTGGTTTCTGGGAGGAGTTCGAATCGCTTCAGCAGCAAGATAGTAGAGATACTTTCTCGCGACGCGAAGGCTATAAAAATGAGAACCGAAACAAAAATCGTTACAAGAACATTCTTCCATGTAAGTTTCAAACAAACAGTAGCATCTGTTAACAAAAATTACTTACACAACCTTCATTTTTCTTTTTATAGATGATCACACTCGAGTGAAACTTGGCGATGTGGATCGCAGTATAGCCGGCGCCGAATACATTAATGCCAATTACATTCGCCTACCCACCGACGGTGATTTGAACAACATGAGTTCATCATCGGAAAGCCTAAACACGGTCTCATCGTGTCCGGCCTGTACCGCCGCACAAATGCAAAAGAACTGTCAAAATTGTCAAATGTTGAATAAAACATGCGTACAATGTGCCATGAAGACGGCAATCCTGCCGTACAGTAACTGTACCACCTGTAATAAGAAATCCGATACGATGCACAAGCATAAACGCAGTGAATCGTTGACTTCGTCGAAGAAGGACGAACGTGAGATGTTCAAAACATACATCGCCACTCAGGGATGTTTACAGAATACAATTCAGGATTTCTGGAACATGATTTGGCAGGAGAACACTCGTGTTATAGTTATGACCACCAAAGAGTTTGAAAGGGGTAAGCAAGTCTTAGTCATCTGCATACATTATGAGTTTTGATATAATTTGTATTTTATAGGTAAAAACAAATGCGCTAAATATTGGCCAAGTGAGGGTAATGCCAAGGAATGGGGACATGCCAAGATTACGTGCTTATCGGAGAGTTCCACCAGTGATTATACGTTGCGGGAATTTTTGTTCTCGTGGCGTGGTAAACCGGAACGTCGCATCTACCACTATCATTTCCAAGTGTGGCCCGATCATGGAGTGCCCGCTGATCCAGGTTGTGTTTTGAATTTTCTACAGGATGTCAATACAAAGCAAAGCCAGTTGACTCAAGCGGGAGAGAAACCGGTAGGTTAAAAAGAAGTACATGTGGCGTTAAAGATAATTTTCACAGATGATGTACATTTGTTTTTAGGGGCCGATTTGTGTCCACTGCTCAGCTGGTATTGGTCGAACGGGAACATTTATTGTCATCGACATGATTCTAGATCAAATCGATAGAGAAGGTAAATATTTGTGAATTCTCCGGACTGCTTTTTCAGTAGCTTATTACGATTTTTTTTTCTAATTTTAGGGTTGGATACTGAAATTGACATTCAACGCACAATCCAGATGGTTCGTTCGCAACGTTCTGGTCTAGTACAAACTGAAGCACAATACAAATTTGTATACTACGCTGTTCAGCACTACATTCAGACTTTAATCCAAAGAAAACGAGCTGAGGAGCAGAGTTTGCAAGTAGGCAGGGAATACACTAATATTAAGTGAGTATTAGTTCTTAAGCAGTTTTTGAGCATTGATTCCTGTTGTCGGTATAGGTTTCTGTTATCATTCGTGGTATCGCTACTTTTTAGCAGATATTCTAGTCCTCTGTGCTGTCTTGATGTGTACTAGAAATTTTTTGTGTCGACGAACAGCACATACTGCTAAGAGGAATAAATCGTATGTCACAAATGGCAACGGAAGTCGGGGTAATTGCCAATGTTTCGAGTTGTATCCACGCCGAATTCCATTTGTTCCGAATATTTATTTATTGCACTGCCAATATTTTTGGTTGAGATTCTATTGAAATCTCTCTCATCAGACAATTTAGAGAGTATTGATTCAGAAGCCATACGACAACGGGAATATATACATATGTATGTGAGTGCACGTGTGTATATTGAAACGACGTAACATGACTGCTATCGTCTCATTCATTCTGCCATACTTAACCATTTCTTTTTTAACTTCTAGGTATACAGGTGAAATTGGCAATGATTCCCAGAGATCTCCATTACCGCCAGCAATTTCCAGCCTAAATTTGGGCAATAAAAATGACAATACGCCTAATTCATTAAAACAACAACAAAATCTACCACCACCACAACCAGCACCAAAACAACCAATGAGATATCCAGTCAACGAGGCGAATATACTCGCCAACAAACACAACAACGATTCAGCTGCCAATTCAGCGGCGGCTGTAACAGCATCAGCATCGAATGCTTCCAATCAACAACAACACCACCACCATCAAACAGGTAAGCAGCTGTCCCCTAGGCCCGGCTTACTCAAATTGTTCACTCCAATAATTTTTCAGCCTACGAAAACATTCCCAAAGACATGAGGCCACCGCCTCCTACACCACCGCGTAAAACATGACAATTAAATTTTTAAAAACATCTTTTGATACGAAAAAAAACAAACAAACATGAGAAAAGAAGTGAAAAGAGAAAGCAAATGGTTGGAAATTTTAAATTTCTCCTTTTATTAAGTTTTCTTAAAACAAAATTTGATTTCCACACTCTTTTTGTCCTTCAATTTTGTTTTATGTGTAGTTCTCTGTTTATTCTTCACTCAATCACCATTCTATTGAACCCCGAAAAGCTCGTCCCAAGTTTATAACTTTCTCTTTGTGTTATTGTTTTAAAAATTATAAATTATATACGCTCCATAGGGATAAAATCCACTTGGCTGTAATAAGTGTAAAGTAGTTTTACCTGCAAAAAAATCAAAAAAATAAAAAAAAAAAATAATAAGAAATTAAATTTAGAATAAAAAATGTTTGTCTTATATATAAAAAAAAATAGAAGTGTTCTAGGAGTCACAGGGTCATTTATTTTGTCCGTAAATTGAAGTGGAGTAGTAAGATGAGCCGTTGGCAAGCTTTTATCAATTTTATTTTACTTGTACTTATTGGATTTCTGTTGAATTGATTTTCTTATATATCTGTAAAATTATCTTTATCTAACTAACCAAAAGTCATCGGCTTTTTCATTCGGAAAGCTCTCAAGTTATCTGTCTTTCGAAGGCCTTGACACTATCAGTGACACATTTTATAGCATAAATGAGCGAGATTCAGTTTCAGACAGATGCGCGGTTCAATAGCCTTCCGACAACCATGACGAATATATTATCCTTTTCATCTATTTACTAGTGCTCTCACCTCTTTCAAATCAGACCAATTCTGTTCACAAGAGATCCTCATTTGAAATTGGTGATAAGTTAGAAAAATTGAGATGTTCTAAGGCCAGTAAGCATGATTCCATTTTTATAATTCCAGAAAATGGTCATCTTTCTTATTTACTTAAGCGGCGCTACTCCCTGAAATGGATCTGAACAGCAAACCTCTCTGCAATAAGTTTCGGTGCATAATCAGAGCTGTCCCCTCAAGGCTAAACAATTGAAGAGTTTGAGATGCTTTTCCACTCGTATGTGTGTATACGTCTGGTCTATCTCTTGTAAAGGAGAAGATAACACATCTCAGAGCCTAGATTATCGCGACTGCTTGCGGGTAAGGATTTCCACTTCAAAGAAAGAAACATTGAACAGGCCCAAATGGTGAGCTATGTATGTAGAGATTTTGCCTTACTCTCATTTGATTGATGACAACACAGCGTTTGTAGCATTTATTTTGCTTCTCCAACAAAGTTCGAGACTAGATGGATAACATCTTTAACTCGTCTCTTATATCACTAGGTGGAAGACGATCAATGTAAAATGTAGGCCAATTCGAATCAATTCAAGAATTGTATTAAGACTTTTAATAAAGACAAGTTGTCCAGTGTTTAAATGGATTTGATTTAAGTCTCCAAGCCGTGTACTTAATACTTATTCAGCTGCCTTTCGCATCCTCTGTAGGGCGCTATTTAGACGACGAATTTTTCTCTTTCACATCTTGCTTGCAATTCTCGTCGTTTCTTTTTATAAGGTTGTACTAATTGACATAGCACATCCTCGTGTGATCAAAAGCAAATTCTACTGTGCACTTATGATGCGTAAGGCTCTGTAAAACTGTTGTGTGGTCGAGCCATCATTTTCAAATGTATTCGGTCTTAATTGCTTGTTTCTATTTTTTTTATTTTTTCAACAAAAGGTAAGCTTGCCAATGGATCTAGACGGTCTTGCATAAATATGTCTCATGGGGCGCCCTCTTTAAATCGATCTCAAGGTTGTCTGTTATAGAAGAAAGATACAAATGCACGTCTCGATACCGCCTTTAAGTATATGAGACAGTTTATGTCATTTAGGAAACAGTATCAAAAAAAGATGACTTTTCCTAAAACTGACCTTAAAAGAAACGTGACTTTCGATGACTCCTGAAACACTCTTTACTTATAAAAAAATTAATAGCATCGCATACATTTTTGTAGCTTTAAATGTCCTTAGAGATTCAAAAATAAAATAAAAAAAATACAAATAAAAGATGAAGGAAAGATGAAAAACTTATTTAGAATCATTTTTTAAAAATTTATTTGTTTTGTAAACGCATTTTGCTTGCTTACTTACTTGACGAAAGAATAAGAAAAAAATAAAACAACGTTATTTACCATTTTTACCATAAATGTAATCTTAATTTTTTTTAATTTTAATTTTTAAATTTATAACTATTACAATTAGTTTGTAAGCAGCACCAATTGTGATTTTTGATAAACAAAATAAAAAAGAAAACGAAAAGAATAAAAGCAAAGCAAATTTTTAATAATCATCATTTGCATTATTTAGACGGAAGAAAAGAGAGAAGAGGAAAAGAAAAAACGTAGCCATATGAGATTGTTTTTATTTACAAAAGAAAGTAACAAAATTTGAGAAGCAATTTTTTGTTTATATATTTAATTGAGAAAAAGAAGGGAAAATATAATTTTTTTTATTGTTATATGATGATGTATTATTATTATTATAATTATTAATTATTGATTATTATTGTAAACAGCGGGTACTTGACGTTTTTGTTTTTGTAAACAGTACGCCAGATGATGAAACGAATTATTATTAAATAATATTATAATTATTAAACAAAGAAATGTTTTGTATTTAAAAGAGAAAAAAAAAATAAGAAAAAAAATGCATAACTATAAAGTAAACACAAAAAGAATATACACCTCTCCTGGAAAAGAGAAATGAAAGCATAAAAGCAAAAAATGAAAAAAAAATTGAGAGAAAATAAACATTTTAGTAGTCGATATGTGTTACTTCAAGAATACATGCGGTTGTTTTAATTTTCTTGAAAGGATATGATCAACTAAGCGCTGGTAAGTGATCACTTTTAGTAATGAGAAATCGGACTTCTGGTTCCTCATAAACAGTGTTGACTCGTGTCTAGAGCGTGTCATCCACGTTGGAAGCCATACATTAATAACATTGGTCTCTCTTTCAACTTAAACTTTGTTGAGAAGAAGACACGCAAACACCTGTTTATATCTTAGACCTTTAGGAATAGTCTACAGAATTACAATTTCCCATTGCTTTGAAAACATTAATCAGGAGTTATATTCGTATACATGTGTCAGAGAAAAATCTTGAGGTAAGTCAAGTGTACTTGTTGAGGAAGATAGGCTGCAGACTTTTTTTATTTCAGCAATTGTTCAGCACAGTATCCGGCGCTAGATGGATCAGATATTTAAAGAGTACTTCAATAATTGTTTCCTTCAAGATTCACGCGTTCTGTTCCTGTTGAGGATTGTATGAGAAATAGGTGCTATACTGGTGAGTAATCTTTAATACAACTTTAGTCTTCGTACGCGAACCTCTGTGACTGAAAGTTAAATTATTTAGTGCAAACAGTCGATGTGGGGCTTAGAACCTAGTTTCACCCAACGATTGTAGCTTCTCGCGACTATTCGTGTTGTGTTATACCACTGAGCCACAGCGCCCACCATTTTTTTGTGATTCTTATTTTTTTTTCCACGTATGAGGTGATCTACGTCGATGCCATATCTGTGAGGCATAATGGGGAAGCTTCGCGCAAGAGTTACTAGTCTCGGACAGCCGCTAAGATTCGAACGTTAAACCTTCTACGGCGCTAACAAAACAATGGATTTGGAGAAAGGAGAAAAGCATGATAAATTTGATTACTCAAGTAGTTTACTTTCGCTGGCGCTACAGTTCGGCGTAAACCTGGGCCCCAAGTAATAAACCTCTCCAGACAGATCGATCCTTCGCTAGCTGTCTCGTCTGGTCGTCCTCTTCTTCGTAGTCCCTCAGGGGTGGATTCAAAAACTCTTTGTGCTGGAGCCGATGTTTATCCGCTCTACATGACCTAGCCACCTTAGTCGCTGAATGCGTATCTTTTTGACAATTTGACAAGATCGATATCGTACAGCCCGCTTAGTTCGTAGTTTGATCTTCTCCTCCATGTGTCCGCGCAGATAGGTCCATAAATCAAACGAAGAACTTTTCTCTCGAATATTCCAAGGGCACTTTCATCCGATATTGTTATGGTCCATGCTTCTGCACCATAAGGCAGAACAGGGAATTTTTCTTTGGTACTTCTTCATAGGGTTTTGCTACATAGTTGCCTTCTAAGGCCAAAATAGCAGAGGTTGGCGAGAATTAATCTCCGTTTATTACTTCAAAGTTAAAGCTGCCCAACGTTACGTTTTGGCCAAGACGTCGATGTTGTGTATCGTATCGTTATTAACGATAAGTTTGATAACAATTGAAAAAAAAAACATGAAACGGTGTATTCTCGTGCAAAAAAAAAGCCCGACGGCGGATGCGTGCAGCGTTTTCTTTTTAGATAGTGTAGTGTAATTTTTACAAATAGACCGGAATGATAGATGTCTGAACGTGGTTTAATATGTTGCTGTGTAATTTTTTCCTTCTACGTTTTATACAAAGTTTTCTTAGTTCTTAGAAAGGACATTGTCACTGAATGGTTGTCTGAGGTCAACAATTCCCTAAATGACTGAAATCAATATTCCAAGAGTTAAAGTAAGAGTGCTCCACTTTAGTTTTGCTGGCTACATAGTATATTCGTGCCCTGGTGCTTGGAAGGTTTTCGCAGCTTGTAGATTCAAAGAGTACACCTTTCGGAGTTAACTATCAATGAGTTGCTCTACATCAGATACGCGGAATAACAAAAACTGACGTCAAAGTTAAACGCGTGCGCTGTTCGATGTAGCAACTAGTGGGCAGCTCGTTATTTTATTGTATCAAAGGTTATGGGTTCAAGTACTAACCGAGGTTACTTCTTTAATCTTTCACGTTTCTCTATCCACTCTCTACTTCACTCTTAGGGGAATATTAGTAGAAGAATATATGCGATCCTAGAGGCTGTGTGTGGTTTTGCTAGCTGAATATGTCTTTATCTTTTCATACATTGGTTTGAGACTACAGGGAATTTTGTTACTTAAATTTTGTTCTCTCTATTTGGATCTGATTAGGAGTTAAACAAAGTTGACAAATACAGCTAACCGCTCTTCTCTGTTCTATTCTGTAGCTGCTCCATCGTTTTGTTTATTCAAATTTTTAATAAAAAATATTCACATACAGATTTATTGAAGAAAATCACCGAATTTCGTAGCCGAAGTTCACTACGTGCCATACATAACGTGAATGACTTCTTAAGTTTAACTAAGCTGATAACGATATCTGCATGACTGAATTTCATGAGACCTAAATTTACCTTCACTCCCACTGACCCAAGTAAATTATCGATTTCTAGTCTAATCAGATTTTCTGCTTTCTTATATACATACGGCTGCAAATTGTTTGTCATAGAACATACGCACATATGTATGTTCATTTGTAAGTGCATATGAATGTGCCTAGTCTAGTGCTACAATCAACTATATGATTTGCCTGATCTATAGACGGTTACAAACAGGAACAATATTTAATTGTTTTTATCACACAAATGTACGAGTACTTGTAACGCATCTAGCAACAGATATTCTACTTAATTATTGCGACAATCTATTCAGATTGCTACTGTCGAGTCAGTGCAATTCTAAGCCACAATGGGTCCGGTTTGCATTTTGATCGCAGCCGTCTTTTTCGTTTACATTATCCAGAGTAAATTTCATCTCTTTCGAACTGGTAGCCGAATCCCTGGACCATGGTTTATTCCAATAATTGGAAATGTTCAGTTCATGTCGCAGATTCGCCCAGAGGGTGAGACGAATTATTGAAAATTAATTTATAAAAAAAAAAATTGCATTTGGAACTTCCCTAAGCACTCTTTGTTTTGGTTGATAAGTTACGGCAAATCTACCGCAGTACGTTCCGTATATGGTTGGGAACACAGTTGTGGGTCTTCTTGCACAGTTCTGAGGAGACGCGGGAGGCACTGAACGAGGCGTCTCTGGTAAGGGCAGATACGTTTCAATTGCTGAGTACTTTGATTGGAAATGGTTTGCTGATAAGCGAAGGTAGGGTTCAATAATCCGTTCTAAAGAGATAATTAAATTTTAATTTATTTAAGGGAAGCACTGGCACACTCACCGGCGAGCACTGGGACCGGCTTTTCATCCAAATATTTTGGCAAGTTTTACAGAGAGAATCTGCCATCATGCGGAGATATTTGTGGGAAAACTCTTGAAAGCGAAGAACGTTGAGGTCACGGATTTTATATTTTCTTGCATTTTGGATACAATTTGTGGTTTGTAATGTGATAACTAGGAAAAGATTTGAATGTGGATTTGTTATGCTTTTGCAGATACGTCAATGGGGAAGAATTTAAGGACACAGGACGATGACCATTCACGATATATTCAAGCTTTTCATGAGTAAGTAAGCTTGGCATACTTTGTTTAGTTGTAGAATAGAGAAGCGACGTTTAGTTAGGGTTAAGCTTAAACCAACAGAAGACCACTGTCCTCGTTAGCACAGCTTTCTTTTTTGGTTCCTTGCGCTTTGGTCGTTGATTCCTTCACCAGGAATTTATGTGACTTTATGAGTTTTACCAATTTTTCTCTGGCTAACTAGACAAATCTCATATATATATTCTAACTTAAGAGTTTGCTTCATTTTTACAAATTTACATTCTATCCACAGGACCAGTCACCTCCTCTTCAAACGAATGGTCAATCCTATACTATCCTCCGATTTCATTTATCACCGCACAACGTCTTATAATCGTCTTCGACAGGCTGTCAAAATCATTCACGGTATGACTGACGAAGTCATCAAAGAGAAAGCTGACTACCTCAAAACACAGGAGGACCAAATCCCTGAAAAATATAAGCGCACCCTGCTCGACATCCTTTTGACAGCAGAAATCGATGGTCAGCGATTACCCTTTAAGGATATTAAGGACGAAGTGAATACGTTTCTGTTCGCTGTAAGTTTCTCATCTAAGGATTAATTTTTCTTTTCATTTGAAGTCCTTTTTCTCAGGGAGTGGATACCACAACAGCCGCTATGTGCTTCGTACTTTATTGCCTAGCAAAATACCCCGACTGCCAAGAGAAGCTTTTCCAGGAAATATCTTCCGTTCCTGATGCTCATCTGAATTTCAATGAAATAGAGTACCTTGACATGTTCATAAAGGAGTGCTTGCGTCTTTATACAATCGTTCCACTGACTGGCCGGCAAGTAACTCAGAATATAAGAATTGGTAACTTTGCTTTGTGTCCAGGAACCACGCTCTGGATCAACATGTACGGCTTGGCACATGATGAAAAATACTTTCCGGAACCAAATCTGTTCAATCCGGGGAGGTTTGCAAAGGATGCACCAGAAATTCCAGCGTTTGCGTCTATACCATTCTCTGCTGGACCACATTCGTGTATTGGTCGAAAGTACGCGATGCTTATAATGAAGATATTGACTGTGCAGACCTTGATGAAGGCGAAAGTTCACCTTAAGGATCCTGACGAGGAGTTAGTTCTTATGGCGGAAATGGTATTGAAGTCTAAGAGTGGAATCAATTTGGTATTCGAGAAGAGGATTTAGCTGGTTTACCAGGTATTTCTGCATGTAAGAGATAAAAATGTTTGTTGTCATGTTTGTGTCCTGTTTTTATTCCGTTTCAAGCGAGGTATGCACTAAAAAAATTTACTTAATACTGAGTATCGATAGTAGAAATATTTTAAGTTGAAGTTTTGACCTAGATTCCATATCCATAACTAACCTTTCGTGACTTTTAATCAGAGTAACTATTGTTAGAAGCGCTAACGTATTCATCTATAGTTGTCGTAGTTGTTGTTTAAATTTACTGAATATAGTGTTGAAACTCAGACACTCAGGCTCAATAGAGGTTAATGTCATCACTAGAAATTCATTTTTCTACTACAATTACTATGAGCCCGATTGCTCAGTCTTTAAACTGCGTATTCGGTGTTTTTTGCCGCCTCAAACTGAGAAGCTAGGATTGAACTTCCCTGGAACATTCACTCGATGTGTCGTCGAGACTTTGTTCATATCTTGGTGCCGGATACCCTTGTTTTCCACTTCGCCTATCCTTTTTAATGGTCCTCCGACTAGCGCAGATTCCCCGTCTGCGTCGCAAGATTATTCGATGACGATGTCAATATCATATCTGCTTAACTCATCTGATCATCTCCAGTTGTGTATACGGTCTGGTATGTCCTTGGGCTAAGGTATGAAAACTGCTCTGAAATTTAAAAGGATCCGATAGAAGTTTAGTAGGAAATGAGTAGTCGTATAGCCCTCGTTTATACCCCTCTGTCACTAAGTTTTCAAGAAACTTTGTCGAAATCCTTTCAAACCCCCACTGCAATCTTATAATTGGTTTAAATTTCATGTCGTAACGTTCAAAATATTATTTAATACCATAATATAGGAATATTTACATCACAAAAATACACACAAATCTGTCTTTCTCTAAACCAATGATAAAACTTTAGACACCACCATACAAGGCGCCGACAAACTCCGTTTGAAGCTCCTACACTTTCGACTTCGTCTACGATCATTGAAATGTGACCTGGAAAACAATTTATGAAGAACTTTTCCAACTGTGAAAATATTCGTAGAAAAATAAGGCTATTTTCGATATTTTTTAATCAACAACAAAATTTGGCAGCACTTACTCGAAAATTCTATGACTATGATCGATAAGCAGTTTCAAGCAATCGGCATAAACTTCACTTTCCTTCAGAACGACATGTATGTCCTGATATCGCACTTCCCCCGTCACTGTGTGGAAGATTGAGGGCGTTATCGAGATTGCCAGGACTTCCGATGAAACGTTTTGCAAAGGAACTTTTGTTAACCTGAAAAAAAAAATTGTACTTAAAAGCAGGTTCTTTGATTTTAGTTTCCACTACGTACCTGTGAAAGTGTGAGAAGATATAATTCAGAGTGTCACGATTGGTCTCTGGCAGCATTTTCACTAAATTCTGGAGTATTTCGATCTTCTTCATCATCGGCTTGAGCACTAGAAGGATATGAGTCAGTAAAAAATCATCTGATGGGGGGCGAAACCTTCGTCTTACACCACTGATTGGATGGTCCAATGAAAGTCTTGATTTCAGTCGTTTTCACAAGAGGGCTCTTGATTTCGCGTAGAAACAGCTTTAGCAGCCCTGTCAGCGTGTGTATGTCGGTCACCTTCTTCAATGATTCATAGTCATTCGAGTCGATGCTGAAGCGCAGCGCTTGAATTTTTGTATAATCACCGGATGTGCGGTAAAGCCCTTCGACTGGGTGTGGTGACTTTTTGAATTGTTCCTCGATCAGATCGACGCAGTCGACAACAATTTTTGGAATTGTTGTGTAGACTTCGTGCTTCAGGGTCATCTCCAGCTCTGTGTCGAAGCAGGGTTCATCTGGAAGGAGTTTTTAAGATTATGCCACCCACTAATCTGCCGTCCACTTACCGTGAAAAATGTTGTTCTTCTTAAGAGTGTCAATTGTTGGTCGTTGTTTCCACCAATTTGAGAGTTTCAGCTTCGAAACTAGCCTGGATGTGGAACTAGTATGTTTGCGACTCCTTTCTGGGGTTACTGGCAACGAATCATCCAATTTCTTTGTCAGTTCCACGACTTTCGCTTCGAGCCCCTTCTTGTATGACTTGTCATCGGCGCATTGTTTCTCGAGAAAAGCCACTTTCCGCGTTAGCTCTTGAATTTTCTGCACACAACTACCATCGCACTGACGGAGATCCTTCTGACTGGGACTCTTGGACAACTGCTGCTTCCGGGACACCTCTGTGAAGTACTGCGAATCCGTGAGATCTTTGCGACTTCCACCGCGATCCCGAAAACAGTTCATGATTGTTTTGTTGCGCCTTTCAACTGAATTCGGATACATAGTCGATAGGGGTACTTTTTCAGCTGCCTTATCGCATTGGACACAGCACATAAGTGCTAATGTTGTTGTTGTTTACTTGCCTTAATCTTTTTTCGTTTTTTATTTCGATTTTTTTTTTTGCGAGCAGAAACTGCAAGAAAATCCTCCCTTGGTCTCAGGAATGGGCGACAGAAAAAAAAAAAGAAACTCTGTGTGTAGCACTACACCCAAGTTGGACTGAAAGAACAACGAAACTATGCATACTTAGTGGGAAGGGGAAAGTACACGCCACTGGGAATGGATATCTTATCAGAGAAAATGCTAGTGTGTAGCGACGACGGCGTCGGCATGGGATTGTGTAGAGAGTTGGTTTATAAATAACGATATGAGTGATAGGGACAAGCCAGAGCGAAACAGAGACCAATTATATCGATAAGCATTGGATATCGCACTAGTGTTTGTGCATTGCGCGAGCGATAAGCTTCGCTGCCGGCGTGTAGTAGCTATTTATGAAGATGTTATGATAGCCATACTGGTGTATCTAGGTCATCGATGATTGGTATCGAAAATACTTGGTTTGAACAAAAGTCGTGCATCAATGTCTGGTCCGAGGAACTCTCAATCGTGACATGTACACAAATGGCTTAAGTAAACTACATGATTTTCCAGACTGACACGAATTGTGGCAATGTTAGTGTAGAGATAGAGACATTCATTTATTTTGTGTATAATTTTGATAGTCCATCTTTGTCAGCCTGACAACGAGCCTGATTGACGTAGACTGCTGGTGGTCAGCTTGTTAAATATCCATGGACAGTTCACATATTTCTACTTAATACCTAAGCCTGATCTGAGTAGAAATGCCCGACAACTCAACTCAATCAGGCCCTTGCTCTAGTCTTTAGGAAACTATAAGTTGTTTTGCTTCTTTATGTTAGTAGAAGTCGGGGATTTCATCCTCTTTCCTCGGTACAAAGGCAGTAGTTTTCGAAGCAGAATAGAACCATGGAAGACACTAGGAAATGATAAGAAACAGGTAAGCTACACCATATGTGCGTTCAGCAGTTAATTTGTGAGTACGACATTTACGGGCTGAAACTGGCTTTAGTCCATTTTCCTCCAAGCACTGCACAGATAAAAAACGAGGCTTTTCCAACGTTTTTTTAAAACGTTTAAGAACGCAACAATGTAAGCTGCAAATATTGGAAAATATCATCAGACGGCCCTGGATACACAAAGAAAGCTACATGAAATTGTATACAATCTTAGGCAATATCTCCGTCTAAGTGAATTTTATTTAGTACATCCTTAGCATATCAAATTCTGTTTGAAGTCTGTCTAGGTTGCAGGCCAAAATGCTGCTAAACATTGACACCCGTGCCCCATCTGCACAGAATCATCATCATCATTCAATCCTCTCATGCACGTGACTGCGTCACCCCACCACCACTGCGACACCACCGATTTCAATTGTAATTTGAGTTAGAGCACCAGTCGCCCAGGAAACCCAGAAGCGCCACTTGCTTTGCAAAAATCTATTTTCTTATCTCCTTTTTTCTTGAATTCAAGCTCCGCCTCCTAAAAACGGTTCTTTTCGGCCATCATTTGTGTCGAAAAATCGGCAGAACAGGGATGTAATTGAGGAAGTTTTTATTTTAAAATGAAAATTGTAAAAACATGCATTTTTTCTTTAATTGGAAAAAATGTGAATTTGTCTCAAGGAATTACTACTACACATTATTCGTGTAAACAAACTTAATTTTCGAAGGTTTTTAAACGGTTTTTATAGACGTTTTATGGCTTAGCTGACGTATCAATTTGAATACTTATAAGGCTTTCATTACTTGTATGCAATTTATTAAGTTTCTTGTCAATTGTACAGCGTGCTAAAAAGTGCTTCGCCTATTATCAAGTCAGTTTGCTTTTACCTATGCAAAAAGTTTCATAGCACACACATCGATCAGCACTGTCTGTCCATCACCACAAATTCCATCTTATAAATTAATTCGACCCACACTTTCACGCCTCGAGTCAAAATTCCATCCATTCAAGTGCAATTTCAGCACTAGGCGCCCAGAAAACTCAGCAAGCATCAACTTACTTCATAAAAATCGATTCCACAATTCTTCCTTATCTATTTAAAAATCTAAACCACTCCCACCAAAAACGGGACTTATTGTCATAATTTATGTTTGACCAGGGTTGGTATTGAGGAAATTTGAAAGTTTTTATTTTTAACCTGGAATACTGTTTATGAGAAATTTTGTTTTGGGGTTTTATAAGAAATAGAGAAATATTATCTATTAATTAAATAACAATCCTTTACCGACAATAATTTTGTTTTATGTGAAGTGTCTCGAAGGCAATTCAAAATAAAGACTGGTACAATTTCAAGGAAATTTGAATTCATTAGAAACATAATACACCTCTACTACATTATTATGGTAGTGAAATTCGAATAGCTAAGCCAACTAACCACCGTTGATTTCTTGTAGTTTAGTTCACACTTCCACGTTCTTGTAGTTATGACATTCTGCAATATTTATTGGGACTTTTTTTTTCTAGAAGTTTGGACATAAACCTAGGGACATTTTAAAAGTAAATTGATTTCATTTCGTTTGGAATCTGCATAATGGCCAAATTAGTGGATCTTTAACAGAATTTGCTTAATTTATTAAAAATTATAAGTCGGCAAGTAGACGTTTTATACGATTCGCCATTTTGATTGAAGATTTACATCAGTATTTATGTATTTATAGCAATACGCACATTTTAATCATTTGGACATTGCGCAATTTATGAGAAATTTCGTTTTAATTTCACAATAAACACAATAAAATCTGATTTCTTTTCGAAGGAGGAACTTGGATAATTTAGTTTAGCAATAAATACTGAGTCAATGTGAACAAACGTACAACATGAAGTGTGGCGTGTGCTGGATTTTAAGGCTCCACTATATAAAATAAAGTTGTGCGGACAAATTGAATGAAGTTTCTACTAATTTGAGCAGCGATGTGGTTAAGTTTGACCAGAGTTGGGCATTAGTTAACTAAATATTTAGTTGATAGTGATAAAAATAGAATTCGGTATTTGTCATGCAGTGACACTTGAATGCCAACTATTTTCTTATGATTGAATTAATTTGAGTTGCTATGGTCAACTTGCAATAGCAGCTATCAATTAATTCCTTTAATCGTAGACATTTATTCTTAAATGAAAATCAGAGCAAAATCAATCGTTAGTTGGTAATTATCAAAAATGATTAAATTAATCAGTCAATAGTTGATGTTACAATTAATTGTTATTCGTCGGTTTCAAGTAATTTTTGATTAGAAATGAATGGGACGGTAGACAACGAAAACAAAAGATGGTAAGTGTATGGTACTCAATGAGTGGAAAATTTTCAAGTGCACAGTTTGGAGGAATGAAACTTTGTCCTGGACGGTGAGGAATCTGATCCAAAATGTGTTGATATGCAAGCGAGAGGTTAAATTTAAGTCAGAGAAAATGACGGTAACGATTTTACATAGTGGACCCAGTTAAGGACAAATTCGGAGGTGGAGACAAACTATGCAACTACGAAGATTTTTTTTGATTTCATTCCCTTGTGAAATTTCTTTGACAAACCAGCAAGCCATGTTGCAAGCCCACACACATGCATACACACTATTCTCAAGATAAGAAGATTTATTTCCAATTAATTCGTTAAATTTTCCCAATCAAGAACAAATTTATGACGTGATTTTGTAATGCGAACAAACCGTCAACAACCCCAGGCACAATTAACGAGTCCTGATTCCACTTTCTCTAAACCGCACATTCCTCTAATCATTTGTTACAAATCTTAATGTTTCATCGCGTTGTTTTGTTGGCGGCGCGCTGCTTATGGAGACATGTATTTCTGAAAAAAAAATAAAAAATCCACTGTGAAACTGTAGCCATTCCTGGAACGAATTTTGCACGAACATTGGTGGGTTATTGGCATTGTTCTTACTCCTGCATCTTTCTATACCTGACGTGGAACAAGTGGAGCAGTGGCTCAGTGCCGCGGTGGCGCCACTTTATATTTACCCTGTCGCATAAATCAAGACCACCTACAGAAGAAGAAGAAGACGCACGATGCAGCATTGTGCTGTTGGAACAGAATCCTCATCGCAAGTTTTGTGTGCCGCTGTGTGCTAAATGCTAAATGTCAGCGTGCAGCTCTAAAAGTTGTCATTTCTTCACCTCACAAATTTTCGGTAGTCGCAGAGATCTCTCGAATGGATCTGCCTCTGGCTTCAGCTTGTTATTAAATCCTGTTTATCTCCGTCCTGATGGAAACATTTGTTGATGTTGCACGTATAACAAAATGTTACATGTGATATGGCAGAAGCGTGTATTTATGTCCGACATGGTCACGTGAAGCTTATCTGATAAAAGAGCCAACCGAAATGATGTCAGTCGGAGTTAAGGAGGACAACCAGACCAAGGTGTGGAGAAAATGAAGATGCTGAAATGTCTCTCTCGGTGGAACTTTGACCGAACAGTCATTATGACACAACGCATAAAAAGGCCATTGAATTAGATAAATAACCAGTAAAATAGGTTTGACAAAAACAAACAACCGTCCGTTTTACTTTTCACAGGATGAAAGGAATTTTTGTCTCTTTTTTTTAATTGTTCGCTTGAAACAATGACTATAGGGGAAAGATTTGAATGCTTTTCTTGGCTGGCATTTGCGATTTTCTGCTCCAGAAAATTGTCACAGAAAGTATGTCCTTTTCATGAGTTCCGGTTAAAGTGAACTATGCAGGCAATTTGGTCTTTGAATAAACGCTGAGAATTTGTGTTGAATTACTAACGCAGTTAATATGCCATTTATTACATTAATGGAATGGATTCGGAAGAAATTATCTTTATCTTATTGCGTGTAAGATGGTGTCCTGCGGTCTTTTCTCAATACAAGTGAAAACCATTCTTTAATTTGTAGTTATGGACGCTTTGTTTTATTTTGTTGATACATTTTGAAGGCGTGTATATTAGTGTAATTAAAGTAAATACGAGTATGTATTCCTGCATAAGGGACCACACAGTAGCCTAAAAAAAATCTTCAAGTCGTTGAGCAAGCAACCGGTGACATGCTGACATTCGAAGAGAATGAGCAATCACTTGAACAATTTGCACTGAAAAAACAAAACTTCTTGTGACACAGTTTTATATTTACTTATTATTTTTGAAAAAAAATGGCAAAATTCTATTTCATTCCAACATAAAAATTTGCTTATTAAACATTTCTACAAATAGTTTTCCATTTTATACATTAATTATAAAATGTTCACGTGAAACTTAAAAATTACCTCAATAACATCCCTGGTGTAGTTATTTTTCAACACAAATGATGGTAGCTAAGTCCCGTTTTCGAGAGGTGGGGCTTAGATTTGGTTAGTAGATAAGAGGAAAGGAGAACACAGAGTTTTGTGAAGCATGTTGATGCTTGCTGGGTTTTCTGTTTACCTGGTACTTCAAATGAATTTAGGCAGTCGATTTGGGGAATTTTGCTTTGACTGGACTCCGACGACAGCGTGTGGCGCTGAAGAGTTCATAACATATGCAAGGAAATTCGTATGTGATTATTAAGTTGACACCTTTTCTTAGCTTAGTGAAGCCATGGGTAACAACTTCCCCTAGCAAGTGACCTACTTCCACCATGGATGAAAGTAGACTGACTATACTGGGAATGTGAAAAAAAAAGTTTGATCGGAGGTGTGGCCTATTTTAGTTTACATTTTTTTATTCTTGCTTGCCCAGGGATGTACGGAGCTGACTTAAATTGGGAAATGGGAAGACTTACTGCTGTTTATGGTCGCCTAGTACCTGAAAGTGGTTTCTGTTAAAAAGTTTTTAATTCCGGTGAATTTGCCAAGCGTTGTTGTCTGCTTTCGCCATTTTGATTAAAATTACAAGCAATAGGGATTTTTCTGGTAATATAGCGAGAAAAAAACTGGCTGCTGTAGCTATCGCCAGTGTTGTTTTGCAATATTGCATAATTTTTACAGGCTTTTTATGGTTGCTAATTGTATTCTTGTCTTCTTTTACTTTTTTAATTATAAAGGAATAGATTTTTAGGTCGGTCGGACGTTGCATAGTGATACGATCTATTTTGATGGTTTTCGAGATTATTTTAGAAAACCCATCCTACGCAACAGGTCAGTGGGTGAAGGACAAAATAAAGAAATTTTTAATGTTAATGTTTTACTAGGATTTTTATGTGGTGCAACTCCCTATATTTGCAGCAAAATCCAATACACAACCATGTCTTCCAGAGGACACTGAAATTAACAAACTTTGACTTTGACAAACTATACACACAGGAGAAGTCTGAGCTAAAATTCACCAGACAGCATAGAGATGCGAATGGTTTAAGTCAATAGACAAGGACTCGCATGTAAGCGAAGGCTAAAACCCTTCAGGCAGCATGCCAATATTTTTAGCTGGAACACTGGCATTATACACTTATAGGTTGACTTGACAACATTATGATGTAAAGGTTGACGTTTCAGGAGCTGATTATGTAAGAACATTTGTCTTTCGTATTCAATATTATCCCTTTCTTTTTTAGATTCCAGTTTTAACACTTTTTAATATTTTTTTATATTTTACAGGGTAGGGTCCCTTAATCAACCACATAGTTCGTTTTTAAATAATACGAATATGTATTATTCAAAGCTTGGGAGACCACTTTCCGTTCAATATGTCCCAAAAGGTTAACTTCAATAAAATTTCCTATAAACACCAAAAATCTGCACAAGAAAGAACAACAGTGCGGAATTTTTCTAATCAATGCTGACATAAATGATGTGTAAACAAAATGTTCATATACATAAGTCCAGCACAAAGCAATACGTTCTCATAATAATTCAGCTCTTTATCAATAAATTAACATTAAAACTCCTCATCACAACTTAAATTTAAAGAAGGAGCAACTCTTCCGCAGAACTCATCCCAACAAAACAAGGTGTTTTTTAGACTCTGCGCAAACATTGAAACATGTCCAGCACTTCAGTCATATTGGCACATTTCTTGAATGAAATCCAGATGTTTCCAATGAAATCAACCGTCAAAACGACTAAAACTTTAATGTATAAAGCTTTTTATAAAACTTGTAAACTTTTTAAGCTTATATTCCTGTTTATTGTAAAAAAAAATTGTATTTAACAAATTAACCAATGTTGTAATTTTAAAGAAAATTAATTTTTACACGTAAGCAAATGCACCCTGTGTATAGTTCAAAAATTGTTATAAATGTAAATAACTTTTAAGCTGAGCATATATGTTAATGTACCTCTTTATTGTAAAAAAAATAGTATTCAATAAAACAAAAATTTTAAAGAAAACTAATTCTGACACACCCTGTTATCATTTACACCCTGTGTGGAGATTTCTTTTTTAATGAAAATATTTTTTGTTTTAAGAAAATTCTAATTTCCACCTTTCAAAGATTGCACATCTCTAGCTCACTTTCAAAGACTGCACATCTCTAGCACTCAGTAGAAAAAAAATTTTCAGCTGGGATACCTACTTGCTGAGCATGATCGCCTGGTGTTTTATGGGAATTTCAGTATTTTTTCGAGATTTTCTCTCACGTTTACGACACGAGTTTTTTTTTGACTGTTTTATGAGGGCACCCATCTTGGGTTGTAGGAGAGGATGTTGTTGATTTTGTTGCAGGTAGGCGGTTTTGTGGGCGTGGGGGGCAAACAAATTACCCTTAAATACAAATAAAATACGAAGACAATTTTTGGAAATAGATTGGTTTTTATTTAAAAGCTTAAGGGTGGATTTTACAAACATGGGCTTAACTAATTCTAAGGGTTTTTTGGGTTCTGGGCTGCATTTGCCGGCGCATTTGGTTAGTCTGTGTTTAGGCGGTTTAAAGGATCCACGAAAGGATCCACTGAAGAAATAGGGGTCCTGCTATGCATTGGGACGTTTGATGGTTAAACTAAACGTGGTAGCTCCGGGGATTTACGCCCTTCATGTTTCGTGGATGCACATACTGGATGTCCTGTTCAAGTCATCGCTAGCTTCATATGGAGTCCAAGCTATTTCGAGTGGAAGACTTCTACCCCGGGCATTCTGTAGAGCGGCAAGATCTAGTATCGTCTCTTGTCAAAGAACAATCTAAAAAGAAAAAGAAGTTAAGGCTTGATGTCAGACGAGTTTAGGCGCATCAGGGAAAATATAATCCTTATTGGTTGTCAGATTTAAGGCTCGGTTTACTTGCAAGCAGTTTGTATTCGTGTCAAGAAAGGAATACTCCTTGGAAACTTGACTCTTAATTGGCCACATCTCAAAGTTATTGCAGACGTTGCGGAATAGGAATCCACATTTTGAGGATTGCTGCAGCATGACATGACTTGTTGATAAGGCAGGACCTGTAAAGAAAGAAAAAAAAAGGATTTTAATAAAATTCGTAGTCCTCATGTAAAAGAAAATGTTTTCATTTAAATTCATTGCAAAGGCTAGGGAGCAGGATGTGTGTGTTTTTTTGAGATTTTGTCTTTCTGTAAGACTTTCAGGATCTTTTTCTTGCCAAGCTGAAGCGAGCTTAATTCGGCTTCGACATCAATGGATCGGAGATTGAAAAAAGTCCTAAACAACAACGACGCAGGGTATTTGTGGGGTGAGAAGCGTAATATTTTGAATACAACACCTCAACAATCAAACGAAGAATAACTCCTGTCAATCGCTGCTTCTTTGGGCTGAGAAGGCAATTGAGTAGTAAGACCCTATCCTAAACACCTAAGGACACTCTGTACAAGACCTGAATCATCCCACTCCTCCTTTATGGCGCCGATGAAGATATCCTCGGTCGTTTCGAGAGAAAAAAATATTCGAACCGGTTACGTTGATGGCTTTTGAAGTAGAAGATTCAACGATGGGCTAAAGATTGAGCTAACTGGAGAGCTTTGTTGGCTGAGGCCCAGGTCCATCCCGAACTGTAGCGCCACCTAAGTAAGTAAGTAAGAAGCATACTTTGGTGCTTGAGAACTGGTTGTAATTTCTGGGAAAGGATCCTGAAAAATTATACACGTGCAGCTAAAAGGTTATAATATTTGGGAAGGCGCGACTTTTGTGAACTCAATTCCTGAGCTAACTAGCCACGTTTTTTGACCCAAACTCTATTACTCTACATTATGCTTGAAAATCGAAAGTGTGACTGTTGCGGATTCCAACTCAATGGCGATACCAACCGAAAATAAAGGATTTTTCCTCTTTCAAACGAAACTTCCAACAATAAATACGAATTCCCTATAAAACATCCCCAACTCCACATTCACATTTCGGATTCGGACAGTTTGAACCTTCGAGATAAATGTACATTTATCTGACAGAGTAAAAGGAAAAAAAACAGGAGCTTCCTCGTTATTCATGCTATCAATTCCAGTCCCGTTTTTAAGTTGCTATCTCATTGATTTTCTTTTCGTATTTTTTTTTATGCCTTCTCTCCTCTCATCTTTATTTCTATCGTTTGGTACATGATACTTGGAATACCAAAAGATATCATGACTTGATAACGATTCCTAATGAACTTTATGTCCGAGAGCGAGCGGACGGGGGCCGGGTTTCAGAAACAACAAATCAAATATCCCAAGGATAATCGACTTAGTTAAGCTATTGAGTAAACCAACCAACAACAACCCCCACCCACTTCCTCCCATATAGTCGTCGTACACACAACAGAGATACACACAGAGCCACTCGAGATACTTTCCTTGGGTGGTGGTGGTGGAAGTGGTAGCGCAATACTTACCAACTTTTAACACAATAGACACCCACAAGTATCCATTCATCGAGCGAGGACCGTCGACTGTGATGATGATGAGATGGCGATGGCAGTGGTGGCGGTTCAAGAGATCCTGTATCGAAAAACAAGTGAATAGATATTTTATTCTGTTTTTCTTTGCTTGATTGCGGGCGGCGCGGCGGAAATTTTATGTGGGAAACTTACCCCCCTTCGGGCCTTTCAGCATAATCAGGATAATTGCAACCGAGAATACATTTGTTGTGTGCCCTCTGTGTGTTTATCTGTCTCTCTGTTGTGTGTGATGCTGCTGCCTATGTCCTGCTGAGAGTTAAGATTTGTTTACGAAACGAAAACTGAACCAAAAAAAAAAAAAAAAAAGCAGAAGTAAAACAGAGGACTTATCCTGGAGAGGCTATTGATACCAGGGAGAGGACTACGTGTATATGTACATTTGAAGACATCATTAGTTGAATAAACGTTCTTAATTTAGCGTTGATTTTAAGTCTGATAAACAAATCGAACGAAGGAGGAATACACAATGGGAATTAAGTTGTTGCCTTGTCCTTTTTGTGGCTTTGATTCTGATACTGATTCACACAATATGCGAAGAGCTGGGAGTTACGAGTAGATATCCCTTTTCCATCAAAATTTCAAATTCAAATGTGGTTTGGGTGGAAGTAGAGGATGCAAATTATTATTCTTTTCAGTCCGATATTCGTCATACTAAGGCCTGTTTAAGTTTGTCTGTCCTAACGTTCCCCAAATCTACGAATTAAGCATCGGTGGACCCATTTCTGGCAATAGAATCCGGCAGGAGGGGTTGAAATCCGTCGATTACAATACCTTTCTGCGTAGGAAACAAACTACTGCGAAAGAAGCTAACCAAACTCGCGGATCAAAGATGCTCCACAAAATGAGAACAGCTTCAGAAAGAAAGCTTGGTTCAATGATATGACACTGGCCGGACTCTTAGCCGAATGTGATGATTGTACAAGTATTCAATTATTTTCTAGCGAGCTGCCTCTTCGGGTGTCTTTCTAAGCACAAAGAATGAGGAGCCACCTTCATAAGTAGGAGCCTAGTCCATCTGTAGGTCGAAAAACCATATCATAAGGACATATAGTGTGGAATCCCTGCACAAAAAACATTGAAATTATCACCAACAGAGAGAGTATTGCAGAAAATCTCAAACGAGGCTTTGTTAAAAGGTTCAGGATTCAGTTCCAGAAATCTCTGGATGAAATGCAGAGAAAGGGCAGACAGATTTATAAACCTAAGACGTCCTTTGGAAACCAATGAGCAAATTGACCACACAATTCATTGCTAATGTTTAACAAGCGGCGGAGGAAAGGACGCCTACTAACTACAACAGGATGCAGACTGTTACAAAACACTCCACCGAATATTAGAAAAAAAAAGCTTCCAGACGATAAGGCTGAATAATGAACTCACAAAACGCATCTGTGAATTCGAAAACGTGTTTTGTGGGAAGCGTGTAGCAGTGGTTAGTTACTGAGCGGGAGATTCGAAGTTCGAATTCCAGAAATCACAAGGTGAATACGGAATCAAACATTTGTAAACCATGGGAATATAACCCAGAATCTACCAAACCTGTATAGAAAGCATTTCAGGCAAGACATCGCGATAGTCCCATATAGTCAAGTCGCTATCAAGACTTTAAGTTCGTATGAAATCAAGTCTATGTCAAGGGAGTCTCTTGCCAAAATAAACCGACTAAGTGAGAACAACAGAGTCACCCTCTACTGGGTACCAGGTCACGTGGGAATCAAGGAAAATGAAGCAGATGACAACCTAGCAAGAGAAGGATCAGAAGCCATATTTACCACCGGCACGGGGCTATTTTCTGGAGCTTTGCGAGAGACTCCCTAGAATAAGGCAGAGCAAAGAACTTTTTGGGAACTATAACCGGAAAAGAAGTAAAGAAGTAAGGCTTTCTAAGGGCTCACCGGAGACTTAAGGAGCACGGGTATTGAGTGGGCACTGAGTGGAGACTGCATATTCTGCGGAGATGTTGAGGAAAATCCACGACACCTTCTAAAGGAATGTGGAGCACTGATCCACAAAAAAAAAAAAAACACATGGATGCCTTCCAACTATCAGAAGCAAACTCCCACTCCAGATACTCCGATTCGTCAAGGAAATCGGACTGGAGGAGGTGCTCTAAGTCGAGTATCTCATCATCTAGAGCTCCAAGTCGGGGTACCTCAATAGATCCACAAATGTCGCAATGCGCCTCCTTGTGAAAACACCCAAGTGCGCCCTTGAAAGCACTAGACGAAAATGGATCGGAAACCCGAAGCAGAAAGCTGGCCGTCTCGTAGAACATTTGTCGAATGTTTTCAAGCCTTCTTCGTTAAGCGAAGCTTTTGAAAAAGAGATGAACATTAATTCCTCTTGTCGCGCTTAGAAAAGTAAGAGGCATTTGTAGACACAAACTGTCTGTTCAAAAGCATGGTACGATCTAGCTCGATCCAGGCTTTGAACAAATGCCATAAATAGCCTTGAAAAAACCTCGTTATGTTCCATATACCAAATCCCATACCCAAACAAGGTAAGCCAACACATGAAGT
This sequence comes from Blera fallax, assembly GCA_946965025.1. Taxonomy (NCBI): domain Eukaryota; kingdom Metazoa; phylum Arthropoda; class Insecta; order Diptera; family Syrphidae; genus Blera; species Blera fallax. Next base: position 3,130,401 of record OX337248.1, read on the forward strand.
GACATTTTATTGGCTAATATCACTTAGGCCTTAAAAGAAAAAAGACTAATCCGGACTAACTTAGACTCATTAGACGGATTTAGAAATAAGCATTCCACGATAGACCAAATGGATCCTATGACGGATAAAGTAGCACTATTTCTAGATGCTGCTCAAGCTTAGAGTGCATAGACATCTACCACGATAACATTATGAAATACTGAGATCCTAGGCTTCACTCCGACTCTTCGGTACGGACACATTCGACGTTGCTCGGAGTGTATCCTTCAGTACCCGCTATTCTATGCAAAACTAGAACTTGTAGTAACTTGGAATTTAGCAACCTGAATAAAGGGCTCTCTTTACCATTCAACCAAAAGAATTGTACTACCTGAGTGTGCCCTTAAAATGTAATCGCACTTAAAGCCGTCACATATGAACGCAGTTCCCTTTCATCGTCAGCAAACGCCCGGTCTTTTTCAAAAGGTTGTTATTTATAAAAACGTCAAACGGCACCTAAATACAACTGTCAGCCTAAATTTTAGCAAAACAGCCTTCCAATTTCAATCAATACCGATTAATGACGCTGACCCTTGGAAAATTACATTAATGGATTCCCATTCAGAGTTTACGTGGATTTGCGGGGGTGAGTGGTTTCACCTTCACCCCGATCCAACTTTTTCAGTGCTCATCATCCACCCCGACTGTGGTAGGGGTTGGAATACAAAGAATTTTAATCTACCCAAAGGAAGCTAGATTCCATGTTGTTTGTTATTCATGTCATCATTAATCGGAATCGCACACTCATACACACGCAGGCAGGCAGTCAACCAGGTTGAGGTACAGAGGAAAGTGACATCATTGGAACTCAAAGTCGACATCGAAATCCATCTCGAGGGTTGTTTTGTTTTGACAAAATTGTAAAATTTATTACGAATTAACAGCGCGTATCGAGTGTACAATTGTGTACACACTCGGGGGTGGTTTATACCTCATTATAAAATCAATTGAAATCAAAACTCAATTCAATGCCGTCGACAATGAGCCTTTGACAGGGATACACACAGCACATAGCACACAGCACACAGACTCACAGAGAGATGGATTCTAATGCAATAAACAGGCGATGTCATAAATTACTGGTGTCCTCAGAATGACATCGAATTGCCATGCGAGAATGTATCAATTATTGGGGGCCAAATAAAGAGGATATAAACAACAACCGGTGTGTGTCCTTTTTTCGTCTATCAGCAGGCTATTCTCTTGTTTATTTTTTTTTACTCGAGAGCATATGTTTGGCAGAAACCACATTCACACATGACACACAGCTCTCAAGGACCCTCTCTCGGTTGTCTTGGCACTGTTCTTAGGCTTCGAACATGCATCTCCAAAGGTGGGGAGGACACACACAGAACATGAGTTTGGATGTTTTGCGGTTACTCAGACAGATGGGTTAGGAATGCGCATTATACTTTAATACACAAATAAATAGGTGCATCACGCAAGGCAATTAGTTACGGGAAAGGGTGTAAAATTGTGTGCTCCCATCCTGCGCGCATAGGGAAATTTGCAGGTATTCTCTGACCACACTACGGTGTACGGATAAATGCATGCAACGGCACGGCGGATGAAATCAATTGGAATAGAAGTAGGAATGAAGAAAGCTTGACAGTTACGGTTATTAAAAACGAATTAAGGCGTGCAAGTGAAAAATTGGATAATATAGCAGCGAAAATGTTTTTAAAGCAGGTTACTTGAGGGTGTCATCTCGCTTTGGAAGTACTTTTCCAATTGGGCACGAAGTTCTTGGTGGAAGGGTTATTAATCCTAATCATAACCCCGCCGAACAGAAGGAAAAGAAGAAGGCACGAAGCTCTTATAAGCTTACCATGAAAAAAGGAGCTGGACATGATTTAATTTGAATGCCAGGAGCAACGATGTACAAGGGGATTGGATTACACCTTTATGTCTGGGTTGTTATCAAGGGAGCTAAGGAATACTCATGAGGATCGCAAAAGCAGAGAAAAGGAAATGCAGCGAGTTTCCTAGAGTTCATCATGAGGTTCACTACGAAATGTGGTAAATAATACCCACCAAGCAGAATAATCAAATCGGTAATTGAAAGGAACCGAGCACAAGTGAGGTGACTAAGGTAGGAGTATTCGGACCCAGGGGCAAGGACACTCGGTTTTCCCGCGGAAATTGACACCATCGGACGGTGTTCCCAACCTAATATGGACGCAAGCTCCAAGACGGTGTAGCACAATAGATTTATAAAGGTCGCAGTGCGCCTACACCCCTATAACCAATCTACAACGCAAGCAAAACATTGCGGTTATGTTAGAACTCAGCACAATTAAGGGAACGGAGGAGGCTAGTATACAGTCTAATGAAACGTCAAGGCTTTTATTAGGAACGATTGGCTGTCGACCAGGAAGGACCGATCTCCCTAAGTAGAGACGAAGAAAGGTCCAGGCTTTGGAGAGAACTTTCAAAAATAAAGCAAACTAAGGCAATTGGAACTTTAATCTCTCATCTTAACGCAAACAGCGGCTCAGGTTAGGTAGATGGTTGCCCGAGTTAACAGGAAACTACCAACGCCTCACTTAGATTAACGATGAGTCCATTGTGTCCAAAAAAAAAAAAACAGCGACCGAAGTCTGGGATTCTGACTTACGAAGGCATAGAGGGACCTTCAACCTTTACACCCACTTCCGATTTCTTTTTTCTCAAAACTAAGTTTGACAAGGACTTAAGTGTAAAAATAGCTTCGGTTTATGCCATAAGGGGCGCATTTAATTCATATTAAAGGTCACATCGCGTGGGACTTCATTCAACATTTGGGCATGGAAGCGGGCAAGGACAATCCTGTTGGGCAACAATGAATGCGTGACGACCTACTCTCTCGATATCAAAGCTAGACATAGAAAGCGTCAATGAAAAAAACGACCAATTGGTTTCGACAACGAGAAATTGGCGTTCAAGCGAGGATGAACCGTCCTTAAGTTCGAGACGAAAATGAAGACAGTGCTCATGTACTAGCAACTGTTTCCAAGCAGCACTCTGCTGACAACAGATGCCAGCGAACAACGAATAAAAAGGATGCGAGGACAGACATTTTTTAGAGTGAATATAAGTCAATAAATTCACCCACTTTACGTTGGCAATGTCGATCATCCCCCATGAAATCTGACGGATCTAGTTTTATACACTTCTAAACTACTAATCACTCACCTGACAGTTTGTAGAAACGTTTTTCTGAATTTATCTATCAGGGTAAGTGAACCTCCAATGCTGGAACATGGTGGACATGCCGGCGTCTGGTGATTTCAATGTCTGATTGTTGAAATACCGTGGGAGAGAGGATCGGTGATACACTTGCCTCACATCTGGAAGAAGGCAACACTTTAGTCAACTACCCACAAGGAACCTCTTAACTCACCAATCCATCCATCGTTAGGTTGCTGATAAGGTCGAACTTTATAGTCACAGTGTTGGAGTTTCAGGACATTTCTTGCTTCGATCTTTTTTGTTACGTTTTTTAGCGTCCATGTATGTTTTTAGGGCAAACCTGAAGTACTCCTGGAATACAAAGAAAAAATGTAAAAAAATCTAGAATATCTTGGCTTAGTTTAGCAATTAAAAGTATCTTCGATGGTCTTTGAGTAGTTCATTAAAAATAGAAATAAAAGTAAGCGTCTCAAGACCAATTGGAAAAAAGATGAAAAAGGAGACACACCGCACAAACAAAAAAAATACAAATACTTGGCGCAACAGACCGTGTGTGGTCCAGGGCCTCGCGATCTCGGTACCATTCCTGTTGTCAGACATTCACGAGAGGTGGGGACCATGGAAAACTTTTTGCTGTTTTCTAGGATTCGAACCTCCCGCTCAGTAATCCAACGCACTGCGTCACGGCGCCCACATAGGGCGCACATGAGGATAAATTGCTTCAAGAAAAATATTGGAAAAATTTTTATTAACATTGTGATCGCCGCGACGCGATGGTTCAGAGGCAAAATTTAAGTTAACTGAAAGGCGTTTCATTGCTATGAATCCGATAAGCTTTGTAGGGACAGAGCACCCTCTCTAATCCGGTTTCTCTGAGGAATCTGACAATGAGGGTCTAAGGTTGGCATATCCTCATCTGATTGGTAGTTATTCAAGTATTTTAATCATGGACATGGCGCATCGATCTAGAGAGTTTTCCAGTCTTCACAGCGGAGGAGGACACAATTGGTGGAAGACAAACTTAGAGAGGGATCAGAACCTATTTGGCCTGCGAAACTGGACACAGTGGGTTTATAAGCTAGGGCCCCAATCGACTCTGGACTGTAGCACCATTCAAAATAAAGTAAAATAAAAATTGCGCCCTATAAGCGAGTAATGGTTTCTCCTGTATTTGGAGATTAGCAAGCATACTTCCCGTCACTGTAAGCAAATTTTAGCACAAACCCTACAGTGGGGAGGGTTGGCTTTTCCCATCAACTTGTCTTGACCCTATCATCCAATTTTCCCATTTTCTCTCATCAAATTGCTTCTCATAGAAATGCTGTAGTTATGTGAGAATACAGATGTCATACACTTGGAACGGCTAAGTGAACCTGTCACATTCCATACTTCCATCGAAGATGAAAAAAACGGCGTAACCAAGGAGTAGGATACCATCACTGCCATCGATCGATAAGTGTAACATCATCACAAGATTCCACTCGAGTTGTGACCAAAAAAAAGGCTTCCACTGATTCGAATCAGTTCTCTCTCTAGAGCAAGTGCCAAGGTTGCTGGCACAAAAAAAAACTTCCTAACTCCCTTTCTAATGGCAAATTCCACTGCTTCTGCATCAGGAAAAGAACACCAAATTAAACAGCAGCACAAACAGGAGAGGCTTCCAGAGTTCAGAGTTATGTTGTTGCCAAAACACTTATTTTGCCTCCCTCAAGCTGCCGCGGTATCTACCGCTCTTGCTGCTGCTGCATTATCGCCACTAAATCTCTGCTGCTTTGGAATCCTGATTTAGAAACAGACTCCATGGTGAGGAACACTAGTAATTGCTGAACGATGGAAAAGCACAAACAGAAAAAAGAATGCTATGCTGCAGCAACAAGGTGATCCCTGATGTGCAGCAAAACATCTTTGGGGGTATGAAAAGCATGACTTTTCCAACACAAGAGGCGATTTTCCATCGATAAAGTCGTGACAGTGGCATGGGCTCTGCACAGTTGTGTGTTGAGCTGTATGTTACCTGAACACATCTAGGTACCACTGTTTTGGTGCCCAGCAGTAGGAGTTCTCGCGCAGTGGGTGATTTGGAGGGACCAAGACTTCTGCACTTTTTTGTTGCTCCCCCCACATGCAACGGACGACTAAGATAGAGAGAGAGAGAAAGATAAGCATCTTGGAATCAAAATTGCAAACAAGAACACCACCAAGTTGTGGTCTGTGATTTGGGAGACCTGTCAGAAGACATTACCTGGCCTGGCAATAACCGAAACCGACTCCCCGAAGCAATGGAAAAGGGAGAAGACGTACATATTTCTTGCACACCGGCTCACACCTTCGCGGAATCAATTAATGCAAACTGGTGTGCAGTGTAGGGGACGGGGCAAAACAACATGACCACCGGCAGGGCGACACTGTCCTGCAGCCAATTGCAAGCGTCCAAAAGGGTACAAGAAAATGGGCGGCGCATGGAAAACCTTTATTTTTTCCTCGACGTTATGCTAATGCGTCGTCCCCGTCGTCGCATAAAAAGGTGGGGGTGCGCTCATATGGAGGAGCCACGGTGCATGGTGGTTGGTGCATGTACCAACGACGCGACAAAGCGGTGCGGTTGCTTCCATTGTTGTTTCTCACACATTAACGTGGCGGCTGGAATTGGCTCTGAATTAACATTTTTTGGTTTCGTTTTTTTCGCTTTTGTTGGCAGCACAGGGGGGGAGCTGCGTTCACGGTAATGACTGGAAAAATTATGTACACTTCACGGTGGTTAAAAAGTGAAATTTCGTATTTTTTTTAATGATGGACAAAATGATTTCCGACGGAATCACCGATGGGGAACATCCTTTTGTGTAGTTTTGGAAAAATATGATTTATTTGTCAAGCTAAACTAAAATTTGCAGACTACCGAGGGGAACGGTTACATGCAAGTAAATCAAAAGGATCACCGGTTAGAGATTGCAAATGAACGCACTGATTGGGGAGAGGGCCTTAAACAAATGGATTCGAATGTCCAAACTACAGAAGTCTAAATTTGTTTTAGACAAGACATTGTTCGAAGATATTTTTCCACAGGCCGGACAGTAAACTAGTGCCTACAGGTAGGTACCTAAAGCTCCATTCACAAGCTCATGCCACGAAGGACAAGAGAAATTCGCATATTTCTGCGAATAGAAAAAAAGTTGCTCTGAATGAAATGTCAAAAATTGCGGATATTCGCTCGTTCGTATTCGCAAGTCGCTGAACTGTGAATGGACCTTAACACCTGCCTCGATCCCTTCAGGCACCACAACTCTAAATTAGCGTGGCTTTAGGCTTGATCTAAAATCAACAGAGCACCTCCACAGATAGCGGGGAAGTCGAAAATTAGTCGCTTATTTCAACGGCTGCTTTCCCGCGAGGAGATGCCAAGCCAAGGAGACATTCCGCAAAACTCCAAGGCTGACGAGCTTGCCTTAAATGGCATCATGCTTAGAATTTTGCGGCAAAAACTATGACAAACATTTACTCAGTCTGGAGGCAATCAGCAAGCAAACCCCACATGGGAGTATGACCCGACATGTAAAGTTTCCAAACAGATCGAACCTGAACGAATTCAGATACACATGAATGGGTTGATTTTCGAAACAGAGGTCCTTACTGGTTAATCTGTGGATGGTGTATCGGTCTGGACTGTTTTTCAGTATTCACAACGGAGGAAGACAGAATTATCGATGGAAGACACGCTTAGAATTAGATCAAAACCTATGTACTTGGCGCACTAAACTGGACACAACAGGTTCATTGGCTAAGACTCTAATCGATTCTGGACTGTGCCACCACCTAACATTAAGCAAAATAGGAAGTCTCCCTCACCGGTCTGCATGGTAAGAAATTAGGCGTCTATTACGACATTAAGAAGTAGGAGGAGAAACTATCTTTCATTTGATTTGCTCCTGCCCAGAAGAACATTGCTTCACTTGAACTATGAGACTTGGTGATCGGCCTTTTGTTAAGAAAGTACTACTCAAACGCAATACCAACCCATAGTTCTGTCTAGAGTTAAAATATAAATTCCGACTTCGCCTTAAACCATGGACATTAATATGGACAAACAGACAGATGAACAGCAGAATTGAGAGACAAACAGCCCATGCCGAGCCTATGCGCGTTGCGCGAGTTATGACGTACCCGGAACTCGAAGCTTTCACGACAGTTTTTACTCTCCGACGTCTGTCAAACATTCACGAGAGGTGTGTTCCATTAAAACTTTCCAAACAAAAATTTAGACACTTAGTAACTGACATCTCCATTTGACAGACTGACCTGACAGTTTGACACATGGATTAAAATATTTACGGACTCCTTGAAAACAAAAACTGTTCCACGATGCAACACAATTAACATTTCCCATCACGAGTGCCAATTTATTTTTCACAATTTTTCTCTTCCTACTCCTAGGTTCATCCTTATCCTTCACCCATTTCGAATTGCTTCTTCCTATCCTCCACCCACCACCATCCTCATCCCCAGGCTAATTTCCGGACAAATATTCAAATCCAGAACGGACAAACAAACAAACAAACAATTTCTGAAGTGTTGCGTTGTCAAAGAAATTGCTTCTTCCTGCCGGCATGTCACCTATGTCCTGCTCCTGTTGGATACTCGTACTCTAGAATTGAAAATGGAAAATATTTGCTTTTCATTTTCATACATCGCACTTTTATTTCACTTAGTTTTGAATGCATTTCTAGAGTGGGTTGTTTCTTTGCGACATACACCAACACACACATACATACAGTCAAGTACATACAGGTAGTGAGCCTGTGGGAATAGAAAAACAAAACAAAAAAAAAAACGAAAAAGCAGAATTCCTAAGGACATCTCGTTAACTCTCTTTTTGCTCACTCCACTGTCGTTGTTTTCCTCGAAGAAGGAGTGTTTGCTAAGCTTTTCTTTTTAAGTCCTTTGTCGAGCGATACAGTGTCAAGAACCTCTTAAAATGGACACCCTATTAGGAGACCGGAATCTGTCTCATGTCACCATACAATGCGCATATTCTTGGAGGAGTTCTCCACGTCAGCGTTCGTCGTTTGAATGAAGCAAAATAATGGATGCCATTGCAGCAAATACTCGTAGGTGGGTGCTGCGTATGCTTAGATGAACAACGTGTACGTAAGGACATGTAATGCATATACACAGGCGGTGTGAATAATTAACAACATTCAAATGAGGTTGAGAAAGGAAAAGCAGTGCATAGAAGGGTCCTGTTGGACGGGCAAAGGATTAACAGTGCATACGAAAGTGAGTGACACGTTTGAGATTGCTGCAAAGGAATTCAGGGAAAAAGAAGTGGAATTCTAAGATTCTAAGTTCGAAACAGAATCTAGAGAGCTAGAGCTGATGGAAACCAAGACTTCCAGCACAATTCATCGTGATCAGGTGTCCTTACGTACAATGAACCACCGAACGTTGAAGACTTTGATGAAAAGAAATGCCTATGAATCCTAAAAACATCAGTGAAGTGAACGACAATTACTAAGCCAGCCAAAGACCGTCTTGTCCTAAGCAAGGTTGGATAAAAAGGAATCAAGATCCTTTGAAATGATTTGGTGGGAGCTGAAACGCGTTGCAGAAGCTCGAGCATGACAAACATGTAAAGCAACAAGACGAAATGATCAAAGACAGAAGCATCGTTCCGCTTCAAGTTCCTTGACAGGAAGGATACCTGCACGGAAGGAAGGACACGGGCACAATGTTTGCCGATCGAAGGCTACTAGAAGGACCAGTGTAAATATTGTCAGTAAGCCATTACGAGTGCAGCAATTCATGTGATCTCACGGGTATCTACTCTGGTTCGATGTCGATGGGACGTGTATAAAAGTAGAACAGTGGAAGCCTAAGGTGTCGTCCACTGTCAATCGCTCTCAGGTAGACGTTTGCCTTAATATGGATGACAATCGCCTGATCTATATCGAAACCACAGTAATCAGAGCTCAACCTATATTCAACAACAAAACAAAACTTTTATTTCAGATGAACTATCAGCTAGATCAGTTGAGTCTGCATGGAGTTGTAAGTAACAGGCGAAGCTATAGATCGAGTACTAGTGTTTCTACCGTAGAAGTGTCGCAAAAGGTATTAGAATAAGACTACTGACCAGCTCTTCATAAGCAACAAAGCTAGAAAAAGACCTGATAGTACCTACTAAAATGACTGACACCCAACACAAGACGATAAAAAAGGCCTCATCTTAGGTTACATACACCAATCTTGGTGTTACTTACAAGAGCAGTGTAACAAGTCTAAATCTCCACTATAAGTCTAAGCGAGGCTTAAAATTAAAGTTTTGGCGATTGTGGCTACTTTTCCAAGTCAAAAGTCAAATATAAGTCAGCACGCACAACCTTGCGGAACTCCATGTTTGTCGTAGAAAATTTGTTACTTTGCGACACTTCGCTATCGATTTTAAAGCCTATAAGCCTTTGTAAAGAAAAATCAACCCACACCACTTTGTAGGCGTGGCAATCAACACGTAAAATATCAGCAGTTGCCAATGAATCCACCATCTAATCAGTTCAGTCCTGAAATTCCTTGTAGCTTTGCTGCAGACACCACGAAAAGAAGGAGTAACCCTCATCGATGGCAACGTGATCAATTAACTTGGCGCCATGAGAATAATGAGGCACGGAAATCGATGACGGTGTTCTCACACCGCCCAGAACGAAAACGAGCCCAATATTACTCGCGGGCATGATGCCAAGCGAGTACCTAATCTTTGAGATTAAAATCTCATCAAACCAACTGTGTGCCTCTTTAACTGTCACCACACACATAGAATCCCGCGCGTTAAAGTGCCGCCAGTAGTCAATCTCCCTGTTAACCATTTCAACATCAAAATTGCCCCCATCACGAACACGCGGGACAACAACGGTACGCAATTCGCACCGCACCGCGTCTGCGTCATCGCCACCGCCACCAAAGTGTTAGGATATGGACCTCATTATCCCAGCCACACACGGCGCCGAATCAGCTTCCTCCTTCACTGAAAGTATCATTACCTCCCGACCCAAAGCAAACACAGCACAACTCAACTTAATAATTTTCGAAAATGTATTAATTAGACACTGACAGACGCGCACCGTAAATCATGCCGCCAACCAACACAGCCATCGACGCTTGGATGCCCATGCCCGCTTGGCTGCTTGGGTGCTCCCCTGTGCGTTTCATCAGCTGTCCCACCTTTCTAATGCCCAATTGGGGAACCCACAATGATTATGCCAAAGGTATCATCAATAACTTTAATGTTCTTGTTGATTTTTGGTCGACGCAGAACGAACAGAAAAAGATGAGCAGTCCGGACCCAGAACGCATCCCTCATACCTCAAAGCGAAAACATAAAAACCATTACCTTGGCTTCTTCTTCTTCAAGACGAGAAAATAATAAAAAAAAAAAAAAGGAGAAAAAAAAACATCGAAACGAGGAATCTCTCATGGAACACTCGTGTATATCGGTTCTGGCGGAGAGGGAGTCTAGAGGAGCAACCAGCAACTCGATGGGCGAAACCTTCCAGATATGTTGGGCAATTATCTGCGGGAGGTCTTGTTAGCAATGTGAGGCGGGAAAGAAAACGACCAACAAAACGTCGACTGAAAAACGAACGGCGACGACGGCGGCGGCGGCGGTTTACGTGTTCGTACAAAACGCTATATGTGTTCTGTTTAAGCCTGGCCCGGCCGGCTCCAAGCCAGAGAGAACCCCCCAAATCGAATTAATTTCGTGTGGAGTTGCTGGTGTATCTTGCAACAACAAAACGCATGTTGGCATGCGATAATCAGCGAGAAGTGAATTCCTTCATCTTCTCTCTCATAAATGCTTCCTCTCGAGGAAATTGGGATGTTAGCCCATTTTGGCTTGCGGACGGGGACTGGAGACTCACCATTCACTGATGAGCCTCACTTTTGGCAGGAACAGCATTAATGTTAAGTACTTTCCGAGTACATTTTGCTAGTTGAACGAACGAATGGAGCGCGCATACCAATGCGAAGAGGTCTTAATTACTTACTTCAGCTGATGGAGCTGAAATGGATTGGCAATGCGAACAGTTGGACATGGGAGCATCGAATTTTTTTAATCACCTTCGGAGTAATTGCTCCAGAATCGTCACCTGCACTAGAAGTCGAATTTATATTCAAGGGGTCGACGTAAAGTGGAGAGTTTGCAACGAGACTACGATATACGCATACTAAACGGGGGTTCTGAGGAAATGCCTGCTGATGACCCTCAGATGCAAAGCTAACTTACTGTGGAAGCACAGAAAAAAAATGCTAGGCCCTATTCTCTGTTTGACAGACTATTTCAGGCAATGAAGTTCCATAAGGTCTACGAGGGTTTACGAGGGTCTACCGAAGGTCCAAGAATTCTCATGATTTCCGGAGCTCATGAGGCTCACGAGGTACACGTGCTTTATGAGGTCTCCCAGATCCAATGGATTGCAGATTGGTTGTGACCTTTGTGGATCTATTGTACTACCCCGAATTGGAGCTCTAGTCGATGAGAAAATAGATAAAGAGCACCTCCTCCAGTCAGATTTCCTAGATGAATCGGAGTGAATCTCACAATGGTAGATCTTCTTCTCATAGATGGAAGGCATCCAGGCCTCTTCTTCTTTAGAAGGTGCCCTGGGATTTCCTCAACATCTTCGTAGAATCAGCAGTGTCTACTTTGCTCAATATTTAGTTTCCTCAGGAGCTACAGTGACCAGTTAGGAAGCCTGTCCCATGACATCGATTTCTGTACCTCGTTGTTCACTTGGCGCCAAGTTAATTGCCATCGATGAGGTTTACTCATTCTTTTCGTGAGATGTGCAGCAAAGCTGCAAGGAATTTCGGGATTAATCTAATTAGACAGTGGATTCATGGATGCAGTCCAAAGTATAAGGATCATAATGGAAACATCGTGATTCCTTGAAGGATTCGCATCTGGTTTGGGTTGATTTTGGAAAAACATTCGGTAGACAACCAAAAGATCTGACATGGGTGGCGCTAAGGCATCGAGAAGTTCCAGAAGATCATGGACAAAGACATAGAGTAAGACAAGAGTAAGATGCCCCGCCGGAGTCAGAAGAGTTCCCAATTAAAGGCAAAAAATCTCCTGGAGCACGCAAATGCAAAGACAGCAGCATTTAATTGACCAGTGACGATGCAGTGACGAAGTGAACCGAAATCGGGAGGCCTGCAGTAGGGATGCAGTAAAGTGGGAGAGTTCTGATTCCTATAATCCCGACCTCGCCGAGCAAAAGGAAAGAAGAAGACAGCGGATTCGACAGCGGCAGCGCATTTCACGCGTTGATTGCCACGCTCACAAAGTGGTGCGAGATCCACTAAGTTTATTAGATGAACGAGGTCTATAATGCCCTCCGAGATCCACTGAGTCCATTAAACCTAAGAATTCCACGACGCTTCATAGGCCCTATGATATCGCCGATTACTGTGTTACGAGGAAAAAGTGAGACACGATCTAGGGTGCCGTATGGTGAATAGGGTATCTGAGCTTTTAAGACACTTAGGATTCGTTAAAGGATACATGACAGTGCTGAAACGCATGACATTTGATCTGTTTGCGGATGGCTGTTATGCATCGGGGCAATGTAAAACAAAGGAGGCAGCCCAACTGCAGACGTTCTTTAAAGACAACGCTTAGTTTTTGTTTCTACTATAAACGACGTTATAAGGTTGAGAATCTAAGACCACAGATTGATCGTTATGACCGATTTCTTCGGCCAGAAGCTCTACTCGACACATGGACCCCATCCTAGGTGTCACATGAGTTCACATTCCAGAAACCAGTTTCCATGCGCTCTGGTATTCCTTTTCACCACCTTTTCAGATACCTACTCGTACCGCACAGCACAGATTTTCAGGTTTTATTTAAATTTTGAAAATTAAATTGAATGAAAAAAAAACGAAAAAAAAAACAACCAAAGTGAACAGAAAATGTGAACTCATCCACTGAATATAAAATTAAACTCTTCTCTCACCGAGCAGCAGCAGTAGCAGCAGCGCTGGAAGAAGACATTGACTTACGGGTTACACCCTTATCATGTTGAAAATTTGTTTAACTGCGTCGGAGTCGAGTCATTTATGCAAATAAGCTCGGATGTCATCATCAGTGCCACACAGTCGCAACCATACGACACAACCGCTCCTGGTGATGGTTGGTGGTGGTGAAAGGTAAATTGAAACTTCAAATTAACGAATTTGCGCGTTCAGAGGCGGAGACATGTTTGTTCTTTTTTTTCCCCATTTCACTGCAAAAAGACATAAACAAACTCCGGAGCGAGAGTTTTATCACCCGAAATTCCAGGACTCATTTCAAATTGAGTACTATGAGTGGAAAAATAAAGGACTTTTTAAGCAGGAAGTTAAATCGAAATCGAAAACAGGAAACTGGTCCCTCGAGACACAGGGATGTAAAAATGTCGGTGGTTATCGGTCACTGATATCGCCAATAAATGTGTGGCATGTGGAACAGATTGAGAAAGGGCCATCAGCTGAACTAAACCCCTGGACAGGACAATAAAATCAAAATCTCTCCAAGAATTCCAATTCGAATGGAAATGAATCCAGTTAAGATTGCCTTCGCTGATTTGGTATGGTTGAAGGTCCGTATCTAATGCAGCGGGTTGAGTTTGTCATACGTATGACACAAGATATGCATGTAGAGCTACATCCTTCGGATTTCGGGGGAGGTTTTGGCCATAACACCACCGAGAATAATGAACCATTTTAAATTCGTTTCGTTACACTCGGTGCAAATTAAATATTTGCCAGGACACAAGGGGGGGAAGGCGAATTACATTTGTCATGGTTTGACAATTTACTTTTGATTTGGCATCTAACTATCGGGGGATTTATTGTCTCTGAATGGCGAATTCATTTTCTCAATAAATGACGCAATGACACCAATTTTCTGTCAAACAAATATGACAGCCGCCGAAATGAAAATGAAAAACCATAAATAAATAAGAGTCTCTCTCTCTCTGTCTGTCTGCCTGTGTTTCTCAGGTTGGTGTGAAGTACAATCATGACACAAAAGTTGGTCGGTCGGTTGGCTTTGGCTGGCTTGAGAATACAAAAAAAAAAAACACGAAAAGCACACAAGAATTAAATAAATAAATCGCGAAAAACGACAAATACTACGAGGGGTGAAAATGAATTAAATTAAACGATCCAAAGCCACCACCACCACCACACCACCCAGTGTAGCCGCCGCAAAGTTTCCTTCTGCCTCCTGTGTGTACGGTACACCGAATCGCATTCGGAATTCTATGACAGTCTGCTGCCACTGATTACTGTGTGGTGGTGGATGGGTATTTAAATGACAATTTTTTTTTTGTCGTTTTAAATGTTTTTAAAGTATTAAAAGTCAGAGGGTGTGGATGGGAGGGTGATTTATGCCGACGACGGGGGTGGTTTGTGATTTGACTTATTTATTGGTTTTTCGAGAGGATATGTTTTACGAAATTATTTTTGTCGTCTTCTCTCCTTACCGGCGCGGCGGGGATTTTATTGACGGAATGCAAATATTAAAAAAGGGGTTTGGAAATAACGAAGGACGATTAGGAGGTAGGTATTACCACTAGAGGAAAGTGGCTTAATGTGAGTGGAAGTACATGAATCAAATATTTAAGCAACTAACATCGATTCTGTCATACCGTCTGACCGAAGGACGTTCTGAAATTTCCTTACGGGGAATTTAAAGAGGTTAACAGATACTGCGTTTCATCTGGATGGGCATCTCTCCTGATGGGCATCACAATGGGTCGTATATTAACCTGAGAGCAGCCAACCCACCACCTACCCAACCTAACTCCACTCCTAATGGACATATTTTGCTGTCGCTTGTATCGAATTTTCATCAAAGACGATGCCTCACATAGAACGACTTGTTACAGCTGCGCGTCTAATAAAGGCGCCAGCTTAACTCCGAGCTAAAAAGCCACCAGCAGCGAACAATTGAGTGACCATTTGAGTCCCGAAGAAAGAGATCCTTGCAAACGATTACAAGATACAGCGATGCACTTCTTTTCCACCAAAAAAACAAAGAACCAACATCAAAAGTAGGAGCAATCAAAACCGACACAGACAGCAAAATAATGGTCAGGAGAGGTACCTTCTATTCTAAAGGGGGGTGAGGTCAGTGTGAAAATAAAGGAAAATGTTTACGCTGCCAACATGAGACATTGTTTGTGTCGGTGGTTGGAAGTTTCCCTCATTATAGGAGCTGCAATTTCGATTTCGCTGCGTTCGCTTCAAAATAGCAAAGATTCCAATTCCATGACATGGATGACGGAGGACATGTCTTCTGACGTTAATTTAAGTTTCAGCTTAAAGTGCTGAGTGTAGTAATAGTTTAGGGAGAGGGTGGTGTAAATTTTGCAAAGGACTTGGATAATACACCTTCAGACAGTAGTCTGAAGCACTATGGCCCAAAATTCTGAAATGGATTTTCGTTAATTCCACCCATCGTGGAATACAATCCATTCTACGACACTTGTGGATTGTATCCAAGCCAAAAGAGGCCCGAAGTTAGATTTAAGGATTGCGAGAGTTTAAATTGTTGTATGAAAGGGGTTTTTAACACTGAGCTCCTCGTGGGGATGAATCTTTCCTCGGTTGGCAAAATTTGGATAAGATTTTCTTGAATTTCTTTTGTTATTCAATCTGCCTACAATCAGTCAGCACCTACAGAATGATACGTCTTTGAGAAGGAACAGTTTAGGTTTACCAGTCTCCCTTCTTCAATTTCTAGCCGATAAGGTAATCAGGACCTGAACAGTGGCAAGGAGGAGATTAAAATACGATACTGAAAGAACAGAATATTTCCACTATGTGACGATTACTTTGAAGCCTTAGGACTGTATTTCGACTTGATTGAAAGAATAAGGTCAAGGCATTGCTGTCTCCATGCAGAAAAGGTGATCTGGAGACTGACTTGGTGAATGAACACAAAATAATCATGTAGCTGCAAGGGCTAGTACGATGATGACACAATGATCAGGTAATGCTAACGTCGCTAAAGCAGAGGCCAAAGAAAAAATAAAATCTCAGTTCTGCGTCTCAAAAAGCGAATTGACCCCTCTCGTCTATGCAACCCTATGTCTATGCAAGTAGGGGCGCCCTAGTTCAGTGGTTACTGCTTTGGACTACTGAAGGAAAGGAAGTTCAAATTCCAAAAAAACTCATAAAAAAACATTTTCCTCCATCCCATCTCTTGTGTATGTCTGACCAACGCCCGAGAGTAATAACTGTCATGAGAAAGCTTCCTGATTTGCCTTTAGGATGTGGCTTTAAACTGGAAGGGATTCCTTCCACCTTTGGAAAAAATAAAGCACGCACAACACAAATAGTCACGAGAAGCTATGTAGGCTCTGGACCACGTAAAATATTTTGGAGCAAAGTCGGAAAGGGGTAGCATATTCAGAACAATATTTAAAAACAGAAAAGACAAAGTTTGACTGGATTAAATCGAACCTCTTATCGACCTCCAAAAGGTTTCGAACAGGAGTTCTAGGAGAATGTTATAATGGGGGAGGGGGCATGGTTTTTAAATTATAAAAGTGAAAAAAAAAGTTTAAAAGCACTCACCCCAAAGCAGTTTTTGTAATTTTTTTTAAGATTCATGAGATTTCAGAAGTTTGTTGACGTTTCTTTCTGTTTTTTGATATTTCTTGAAGCTGCTTGAAGATTTTTCATGATCTGAAATAATAAGAAAAAAAATTTAATTAACAAGGCATGAAAAAAGGCGGGTTATGTTTTTTTTTTAATTGCGTATTATTTCGACGCTAGCAACACTAACACTCTTGAAATATTGCCAACAACGCTGGGAAATATTTAAAAAATATTTTCGAAGTGAGTTGTAGAAACTAAGTAAAATTTGAAAAGAATGTTAGGTCAGCTGGTGTAAGGAAAAAGTGCGTGGAACTGACATACTTATGGATAGCAAAAGCCATCTCCGTGCGCTCTTTTGCGCACTTAGTCCGACAACCTAGTCATCAACCATATTAGAGACGTACCTTGAACATTTCCCAGCTGCGATGTGACTGGACATTTTTTATATGGGAAACTTTTAAGGATTTCATTTCTCCAACGATCCACAAACAAAGAAAACATTCACCGAACTATTCAAGAAATAGAGCCGACAATGAACTGCAAAATTGGGTTGACAGGACGAACTACCAAGTCAGCGGCGGCAGCCATTTAAATAAAATTATTTTCAGTAAATAATCGGATGATATACCCTCTTCAATAAAACAACAATCACTGAAAAATATTAAAGGGTGTAGTTCTAGGAGCAACTTGAAAAAGAAACCAACAGATAGCCAACCGTTTATCATAAAAATTTATTTGTTGAGCTGTGGAATAAATGTTTATTTAACGGAAAAAGGAAAGCTTTGGAAACATTCAATCCCCTTACGATTGTTTGCTAGCAAATTTGCAGACTTTTGGTTCAAGGAAGACATCCGAAATGAGTCATCATTGGTTGGGATGAATAATACATATTAGCTGTCTGCGGACCTACATATTTTAAGGCGTAAACGTCTATAACCAACTTTGAACTTGAATCAGTTCCTGCGAACTCTTTATTCGCCTGTATGTAGGACAGACGATCTACCTGTAGTAAATTCATGTCCTCAGATGACATTTCATGAATCACTATGCAGATGTGACGAAGCTGAGACACAGTCTAAAAGGCATGTCCAGGTGTAATCTCGATGCAAATTTTGACAAAACCTCCTTTGTCGCGCAATCCAATAAAAACTCACTGAAAGGAAAGCGCCGCAACCCCTAACCGAGCCATTAATTTACCGAGGCGGTCACTTGAAAGCGTCGACAATCTAATTAGGATCATAAGAGCCGCTTCTGGATACGCTTTTGTTTAATTATTATTCATTAACATATTCGCCTCTGTTTTCTTGTCAAAATCATCATGAATAGTGGAACTTAAGATCGGCACTTGCACTTTGTTTTCAGCGCTCTGAGGACGTAAACACTTGAGGTACATGGTCAAGCCAACCGATGATGTTCTACGAATTTGTTTTTTTTTTATTATTTTTCGTTTGAGAGAGCGCACAATAATTGCTTGAGAGGGAAATGACTGATAAACATCAAGATACTTGCGGAATAAACGTGATTACGCAACGACGAAAAAATGCACATAAACCACTCAAAACGTTTTCATACTTGCGTAGGCTAGGAACGGGGGGTTTGCATCTGGTGGTCATTTCAAGATTAAGGCTGATTTAAGGAAATAATTAAGTGCAATACAAGAGCTGACAAATAAAAAGAAAACGCCTTTAAGTAAAGTTAAACGAAAGTGGAACATATGTGGAACGTAAACACTTCAACTATCAGAGTGGTTTATTCAGCACAGATCCTGGAATGCAACTGGCTTTCAAAGCGACGTGACTTGCCATTACACACCGCCATGAAACTATCTTTTCCAAGCCATCAGAGCTACTTAGTCACCTTCATTAGAGGCCAGAGACATGTGAGAATGATATCAGCTTGCCTGTGGCACTTGACAGTCAACAGTGACGATGCTATCTACTCAGGCTTTAAAGTGTCCCCCCTCTGATTGCAGCATTTGCATTGTGTATCGTGAATCCTACTACCTTTGTCAGAAATCAAAAAGAATTCACATCAGTTTCCCCCGTCCGTCCGTCTGTCCCTTGGTTTAATTAGCCACATTTCTTACCGCACATTGTGTGTCCAAGTTAACATCTTTTCTTCCAGATAACGTCTACTACTGCAGCACACATAACCAACCAACCTGACTTATGTAGATGCAAACAAGGACCAAAGCAACAAACAAAACCAAAATAAACAGAAACAGAATAAAACAAAACCTAAATAAATCGCGCCCTCTGAACCTTAAGCGGCCAAAACCTCGTCCAATGTCGGAAGAAACCTGTTGGCCACAGAACACGTCTCTTACATCTTCCGTCTGTGCCTGTGTGTGTGTGGCTGTGTGTGCAGCGTGTTCTCGACTATTGTTCTCCGGCTGGCGCCATGCCATCAATGCAGCCGCCAGGTTTTGGGCACCGCGAAACCCACCGAGCAGACGAAATTAAGAAAACGACAATGATGACTACGACTGCGACTGCTACAACGAGGACGATGGGATATATCCTCCTTTTGGACAAAGGGAAAGGGCGGGCGCGCGGCCGCGCGCTCAATGAAACGCCAGCGAATATCATCGTGTATCTGCAGAGGATTGACGATGTCATGCCAAAGCAAAAGCCGGCGAAAAGTCGGACATGTACGTTTATACCCTCAATCACTGGGTGCTTGGGCTTTTTCGAGATGCCTGCTGTGTGCGAATGGGCGACAATAATCCCAGTTAAAAAGGCAAAAATCCCTGACTCTCGACAAAGATCTCTGTGGCATCATCGCAAGAAAACAAATTTGGATCCGTTGGATCCGTCGGATTGCCAAAACAAGTTAACATAAACGTTTAAAATATTATCGGATCCATCGATCGGTCGCGCAGAGACATTTTCGGGACTTTGCCAAGGAGATGCCTCCTTGATAAAGTTGCTATCGGTATCAGTAGGCCAAAAGGCAACCAAAAAAAAAAGGCAAACTACACCGTGGTAAGCAAAAGGGTATTTGAAGTTCGGATTCAGTCGCACTCAGATTGACACTAATTGAAGAGGCACACACACACACAGGTGGAAGTTATTTGGTGATGAGCTTTAGGCTTTTGCTTTTTGTGTGAATGACTCTATCGGAGACGAAGGATCAACGCGAGGTGGAGATGGTACGTTGATGATGGTTTGGCAGGAGCAACGAAAAAAGGGATACGCGGTGGCAATGCGTATACCACTCGAGGTAATGGCACAGAGTGCAAACGGATTTCGATGGACTTACAGTCAAGCTTGGACTGGGTGCATGAATTCGAGTCGAATTGCAGTGTCCTTCTGACAATTTTTACATTAAGAGACTCACCAGGTCTGGAATTAGCGGAGCACAAAACGGCGACTGACTTCATTAGCAGCCGAAAGAAACTTGAGCCCCTGGCCATATAGGTAGGTATCGAGAGTCAAAGGTCGTACGTTCTAAAACAATCTACACAAGCGTGAAGGAAATTTGGTCCGTTGTTGGAGAATCCACACAGTCAAGAAACCTGCTTGCGACAGTGAACAAGTCAATCCTTACGTACGCAGCCCCCATATGCTATTTTGATGCACAGAAGAGCATCGCTCACAGCATGCTGGGCATACAGAACGGTATCAGGGGATGCAAGAAGTGTGATAGTGGCACGAATACCTATCAAGCTGGAGGTCAAAATAGCAGCATCAATATAATGGCGGAAGCCCAGAGAGAAGGACCATCAGAGCAACGGCAAAAGTAGAATGACAACGCCGATGGAACACCTCAAAAAGCTGTCGGTGGACATACAAACTGCTGCCAAACATAAAAGCATGGAGCCAACATTGGGACATGAAAGGTTTCATGAATTCCTTCAAAAATATGACATCGCAGGTGACACATTTTGCCGTCATTGTGAAGGTCGAGTCCACAAAACGCTGAGCAATTGCTGCTGGAATGCAAAAAATACGAAGCCACTAGAAACGCCCCAGAACGAGGGGTAAGCTGAACACTAGAAATGCCTCTAGACGGAGAGATAGGCACGACAGTAACCCCAAGGAGACTGGTATCACCCATGTTATCAACGAGGGACAGACAACGCCAACAGCATTATTGCGAGCATAATGCAGGAGCTACGGCGGGGAATCAAACACCGAGAAGCCAAGAAGGAGAAAATCCTGGAAAAGAATACCTGACTGTCGCTATTATAGGGCGAAACAGGACATAGTTGGGGGAGAGTAAGAGACTATTTTATTTTCTACAGACGGTGCACGTGCGTTTGAGTTCAAGGTCGAGCTCATGTACGTGACGTAAGATTAAGTACGACCTCATCCTTACTCTGTAGGGTTCAACTTGGGTTCGTGCATTGTCGGTTGAGTTGGGGATCGAAACCCTGCATGCGACGCAAGATTGAGCTCTATCTTGTGCACCCAGAGCTCGGTGTCTTGCACGTGGTACAAGATTGAGTAGAAGCTTCCTACAGCGGTACCAGTTTTCGAATATGAGTTTAAACTCCACGGCACCCGGTGTTCCTGTTTGGACGAACTCAATGGTCGCGTGTTCCAAAATTTTATAGCAAAGTAAGAGGAAACAACTTCATCAAGCTGTCGATCAAGGCTGTTGATCAACCTTTTTGCAGCAGAAATTAGGTGCACAGCTGCAGGTATGATTCAATAGTTTGTACCGCAGTTTTGAGGACGGTCACTGTTGGAGGATTCGGTGCTGCATTTACTGTTCTACTAATGACAACTATTCGTTAAGGCTATTCTACCATTTATCAGCAAGGGTCGACACTAAATATACATAGATTCACCATATGACCACCGAAATGACGCCGGGAGACAAGCTGAATCCATTTTAATAAGCCATAGGCCTCAGCTCACCCAGTTAGTGGAAGACCCCACACGGATGATAGAAAATCCCAATGACTTCGAAAATACCACAGATCGCATAGACTAACAATTACTTCATCAACTAAGCCTCCGACTGTAACAATTGGACAACAGAATTACCATACCTTGGTTTATGGCTACGAGAGGTCTAACTTGGATAAGATGCGTGACTTTTTTGCGCCATATGAACTAACACAGAAGTACCATCGCCAAAACGCTTGGGCAATCACTTGTCCATTTCTACCAATTTCTCTACACCCCAGGTCCCTTAATATTTGTGCCCACAAAAAGGACTGGTCTGCCGTGCTTGATGGCGTCTATCCATTGAAGGGAAAGGAGCTATAAAGTGGACAATTATTTGGAGAACTACTAAGATCAACAACTTGACATCGGCACTACCTCCCCATCGCAGATAACCTTCTCAAGGGTGGTTGAAATCTATGCAACAGTCAATTAGGAAGTATTGGTCAAAGGTATCCTTATCCACCTCACCCCACGACTCCACCAACCTACAACATTCGAGTAGCTCGCCTCCTTGAAAAGCAAACTTCTCATGTCAAACCTACTGCGCCACCATATATCTCACACTCAATGAAACAAATTATACCGAGCTCATGAGTAATCATTACTTTTAATTACCCCCAATTAAGTGATGAGATACAAAGATTAATTGCCATTAAAAAAAGAGATACACACACACAGCGACTACGACGACAGTATGACGAATGTGCGCGGTTGGTGCGCGTAAGCCAACGATTCGCGCGGCTTGACCACAAAGGCGCTGACAGATTAAATCCGACTCCGGCGACTCGTTTTATTGATCGAATTCATTTTAAATGATTTTCAAAAGAAACCCGTGAATTAGGACAAATTCGAGATAAATATTCAAAACACTGCGCCATGGGGGGTGTCGCATCAGAGGGCACAACTCTGCATCATAAGTCGCCGTCGTCGCGACGTAGTCTTTGTCGTATTGGAATACTCGAAATGGATGTGGATAGTGTAGCGTGGTGCGCGTTATGTCTCCAGGAAGGAAGGAAGGAAGTTTCGATGCGAAATTTGATCACGTGCCGGATGACATCAAGTTTCAAAGTTCTCGTCGTCCTCGTCCTTCCCCTCGTTGTCTCTCTGGGAATTATTCGCTGGGTGACAATTATAAAACGACATCAATTGTCCCGTTGGTTATGGTTTATTTAGCGGCCAGATAGTGGAGAGATAGTCATCGTAGTCAACCCCTAAAACCTTCAACCCTAAGATTCCTTTTTTTTTGCTCGAAACAATCTGATTTCTCAATTGTTCCTTGGCTGGCATCCCTTTGGGATGAAAAATTGCACTAACTTCGACGAGTATCTCTCCTTTTTTTTTTGGTGTAATGTCCCTGCTGCAGTTGACCGACCAGGCGAAGGAAGGACGAAAGCTGGCACTAGACCAAACAAACTTCTATTCACACCACATTTGTGCACTCGTGTGGATGGCCACCAGTCGGCGTTGTTTCCTTATTTTTTTCCTGTTTTTAGTGTCCTTTTGAGTAGAAGTAACAAATCACTATGAATAGCAGCAGTAGCAGGGCATAGACAAGATGTGTTTTCTCTCGGCCGATGGCACTTTCCATTAAGGATTTGTCTGTCTGTCTGTCTGTGCGTGTTTTTCTGTGACGGAAGGCAATAAATGCGACGGAAGAAATGTCAATGGACTATAAATTCAGATGGAAGTGGTCGTGGAAGGCAATTAACTGACAGACACTAAACTTTATGGAGGCGTAGGTGTTGCAGTCAACCAAATGTGATAGGGTGGTGAACGATAGAATGGGCCCGAAAGCATTCTAACTTTGGAGGTTTCTATAAATACTCCTGAGGTGGATTTTCTTTATACAGCCTCGCGCCTTAAAACGTTGTAAAAAAAAAAGCGGGAGGACGTACAAATTCAGTTGGCCGGGAACTCCAAAGATTGAATGCACTGAGGTCAAGCTCCTGATTCTTGCATCAGCTTTAAGTTTAGTTTCGCCGATAACAGCATCAGGCTCTAACAACACATCCCTGAGTGGGCACGAAATGTCCCAGAAAATCTTGTTGAGGGAGAACGGAAGCTTAATCGACCTCAATTTGACGATAATCCAATCTACGCCGGCTTACTTGGAAATAATACGTCTATTGCAACGCAACTCCACGTGGAAAACCAAGTAATCAAACCCAAGGAGACTGTGCATCTCATTCAAGGTCGCAAAGTCAGCAAAGAGATCCTTCAAACCGCCGCAGAACAAATTAGAAACTAGATCGGCGCTGGATATTGCTTTCACGTTTGGAGCCTGACCGACAGACGTAAGACATTTTTTGAGCCTGCCTGACAGCATCGAAAAACGAGCGGCTGGCTTAATACAAGGTCTGACACAAACTTCCAACCTTAAAATTATGGCACATGGCCTGACGGACTCAATAATGATACCAAGAAATACGAGAACTGGACAAGCAATTTTCGGAAACTTCCCTTAGCGACGCTAAGCCCCCGATTTGACTATATCAGTGGTAGAACGGTACCACGTCCAGAAACTGCCTTAGAATAATCCGCTTGGCAGCAGGACGAAGTGTCACCAGATCTAGCAAACGTTTCTACACCTCAAACTCAACGACGGGGTAGACAGTTTCCAGCAAACCGGCAGCCATGTTGAATTATATCTGAAGGTCATGCACCACGACTCGGGGATTAGTGCGATGGACAACTGGACGAGAGGCTTCAGATTTGCATCCCAGAAAACGCCAACAAATTTACGAACTACAACTCTTAATCTCGGTGAGCGTGTATACGAGTCTGGAGCTTGCAGACATTTAGCGGAGCTGGCACATATCCCAGGAGCACTCTGGACTGATTGCTGTTCCACAGGCGGCGTTTGAACTTACACCGATCAGGTTACACTACTACCTGCTATTCCGTGGGCACTTTTTAGCTGGCTCGGCACGAACCTTGAGAGCCAAAAGATTGCAAGTTGACTACCACGTTATGCTCCAACTCTGTCCGGGCTATAGCGCCATCCAGGTGAGTAAGTGAGAAATACCTGGATTGCAACTCGATATAGTAAGACAGCATCTCAAGCCACCGAATGTAAAAGAGAAACAAATGGAATCGAACTCTGTCAAACCAAGTAAAGGACAAACTTCCTGATGAGCTGGGATTTAATTTCCTACTGGGACTTGGTTCCCCTAAATGGAGGATCCACCGGATCATAGAAAAGGCTGAAAACACTAGAGCCATTCTACCGAAGTAAGTCCTCCTAAAGAAATGAAATATTTAGACCAAAGGATATCGCAAAAAAAAAAAACCTCTTCGACAGGATGGAAGAGAAATTTCACCAGCGCGTGTAAATTTGTCGTTTTTTTTGCATCAAATTAACTGGAAGTTAGGTGAAAAGCATCTCATGGACTAGATCTCCAATTCGCAGTGCCGCCTACACCCATATAACCAACTGAAAGTGAATGATTCCCTCTCAGGACCAGAAATGAAGCTATCACCCCGTGGAAGCCGCAAATTTGTCACCATTTTTGGGAAACCAGTCGCGTCTATAACTCATCGTCCTATCTCCCATTCACATCGCACCACTCTACCAAGTCGATACCATTTCAGATACTTTCGTATCTCTCCACAGTATCTGCCACCATTAATTGCCACATTCTCCAACTGAAAGTGAATTGCCAGCACAGCTAGGATGGCGTACATGTACACAAAAGAACACTCTCCATCGAATGTCATTAGAAAAACGTTTTTCCCTGCATCCTAACTCCATAAATACCTGTGGGGGTAATAAAGTAACAAAGTTCTCAAAGCACAGGTGACCATTAATTAGACATCCGCAGCATTAGACAGACACGACAGAGTGCGCGCGCGCGCGTACACAACACACGAAGCACGGAGCAGCTTTTCCTAGAGAGACTACCACAGAATCGTGAGATCGTGTGTGGCTAAGCACACCGCCATGCCGCTCCGATGCCATTCATATTCGTTACATGTGTGTGCCATCTATCGAGGCTGCGGGCAACACAAGGATAAATTGCCAAAGACATACGACTTAGCGTGTTTACTAAATGTCAATTAATTTTTGAGTAGTTACCTGGGAGTTTGGTAAGGCCGTCACCGCCACCACCGCCACCCATTTTGTGCTCCATCCTCGCGACGGTATGGAGTGAAAGTGTATCACTACAAAATATGACGCCGGGGATGGCAGGCAAAGACAGAGCACAGCCGAAGGAGGGCGCACAATGTGGAAAACGTGTCGTTGTTGTTGCCGTGGATTGGTGGAAGCCTTGAGGCAGACGTGGCAATTAACCAGCGCGCCCAGATATGAGGAGCTGAGGAGCGACGAGCCACATTCAATGCGTATCACTAATTTCCTATGTCGCAGATGAACGAGGACCGTCCAAGATGAAGATGATGCCAAAGACGACTCATCATGGGATTTTCCTTTTTATTGGCTCCTCGCTGCATGAGACTGTGTGTGCCGTCGACGACGACAACAACGACCACAATGATGATGACGATGTCGATGATGATGAAGATAATAAGGAGTCTTCAGCGCGTTTATCTGATATTTATAGGTGACCGGTAGGCGTATACAAACAAAATGGCAAATAAACAAACGTCTTTGGTTTCCTCTATTTGAGGACGCAACACAGCCGTTGTGATGTGTGAACAAATGAGTGCGTGTGTTCAAAGGATTGGGTGTGGGGCTGAAGGCACCCTTCGGGGGCGATTGGAAATGATGTCTCGCATGTGGGTTTTCCACTCAACGCAGACGAAAAAGGATTTTTTCAATCAATTTTTGATACGAAAGTGTTTAGTTTGTTAAAGCAGTCTTGGCTTGGTTTCGAATAAAGAGGGGAGTTCAGTAGGATGGTGGATAGGTGAAGACCAAGAAATAGACACTATCAGTTCACATTGCGGCGAATTCAATTTGCAGGATTCAGTGGGTGCGATTTAATTTATGTCTACGTTGGTTGGCTAGGTACTAACCGCGAATTGGAAAAGGTTTTACGACAATATTCCGTGAATTGATGGAGACCCTTCCTGTCGGGGAAGGAACTGCCAGAAATCTTTTAAGATTTTAACGCAAAACGTTTGCTTTTTGGTTGCCAACCGTTGAAGAGCACGATTGTGTCAACACCTGGTTGGAAGATTCGCCAGTATGCCACCAGTTAAACAACTGTCACGCTGTCCTTGTTGATGTTGCATTGGACAATCGAAAAGGCAATCGTGAAGTGAGGGAGACCACGAAAAAGGATGTCATATGAAGCACACTAGAGTACCAAACCAGAATACTGAAACGAAAGACAATTTCCCAGTTCATTGGGGACAAAGGCTCAAAGCCCGGATCTTGCTGAAAGCATAGAACTCATTCGGCAAATACTACTTGAGCTACTTCGACATATTTTGCCAATCTCGCCTAAGTTGGCGCTTACAAGTAGAAGGGGACCTTAACCAACTTGGAGTGCGCAACTGGAGGCAGTTGGCTAACGACCGGAAAGGCTTGTTGGTTAAGGCCCAGATTTACTGTAGCGTCACCTAAGTAGTTCAGTAAGGAAGTTTCAACACTTAGACAAGGTCTTTAAAAAGAGATTATTGGCGGAGGAGTTCTTAATAGGCCAATGGCAGCGCTCGCACCGCAGAAGTGGGTTACTGGCATAGGTTTAACCGGCACCTCGTCCTACGGGTTGTAATGCGGATCTGGGCCTTTAGGTTTGGGGTTGTGCGTCGGGCAGGAGGATATCTGTGGTAGGACAGTTGGTGGGCATAGCCTACACAACACCACGTCTGGCAACGGACACAGGTTATTGACGTCGAACGTCAAAAAGCTACAATCGCAAGAGACCGCTATGATCTCCGCCGAACGCGTATCGAACTTCATAAGAAGTGGGACTGTGAAAAGACCTTTTTGACTCAGTAGTCTAACGCACTAACATTGATCCACGGCGCCCCTGGCTTTCGGAAACCTGCGAAAAATAAACAGAACCTGCATCTTGTGTGAGAGCGACCCTATTCCCCACTTGTAGCTCAGTTCCTTTCGACATCATGTCGTATAAAGCCTGCGCCTATTCCACACCCAAAAGCTTGAAACTGTTCCACGAGCTATAGTCCCATTTCACCAGCTGCCAACCCACCCGTTGGCAGAGGAAAACTATTTTCATTTGATTGCATATTGTTCCACCCGAAATGAGTTATCAAGTTGACAGCGCCATTAAGACTTTATTTACTCCTGCAAATAGGATATCAACACCCGGAGAGATTCATCAACTGAAAAAATAAATGCATCTGGCCCCCACAGAGCTGGACCGCAGCGAAATGACTCCATCTTCCGCTCGGCAGGATCACACAGAAAGAAAGCGACAGGAACTTTGGCAAAAGAACAAAGGAACCAGAAACACTTTTCCCGAGCACAACATTTAATCCAAAACATATCCTCGTACGAGGACACAGTTGTAGTTCCGTTCTCTCTTAGTTTTGATTGCAGGATAAAGTGTTTATCCTTGCCAGGGACATGAATGATTGTATCTGAAACTGCTTTTCTGCTGTGTGACATACTTTAGATGCGATCTTTGCTAAACCGTTTATTGGGTTCACATGTGTATGAGTGTGTGTCTGTGTTTTTGTGAGGAGAGCTCCTAGGAACTTATTGTCAACTCTTGTTTCCATTCAATTTAATTTACCTCCGCAGGCAGACAACCGACCGTCAACCGACAAACAACGACAACGACGACAACTTATTCTCGAGAACGTTTCTGATACACCCAGCACAACAAAAGGATAATTGTCATTAATCCATGCGTGATGCTGCGCCCGGTACCCGTTGGCCGTCGCACAATACACATCCTCGTAGCGATATACTCGTATGCGTGATACGGGCAATTACGCATTCAAGATGACACAAAACACAGAAACAGAAGGAGAACCGACGACGACACACAACATATGTTTGTGGTAAGGAGCATACAAAAAACGGATCAATTTAGATTTTAGATTGTGTACCTGATTTACCTGAATCTATCCTTTATCTATGCCAGTGCCCGACAAAGGGATAATGCTTGCGAAAAATAGTTTTTTTTTCTCTTTCTTTCTCGTCCTTTCTTGCCTACTTAACCAATTAGCTAGGTCAGTTGGTCGGAGAATTATGCTTTTGGGAAAGGATTTGCAGGAGAAGGATAATCCAATTTTGATTTCGTTGAGTGCGTACTTTTTTTGGATTTTTTTTTGGAAATTTCTCGTAAGTAGAATAGAAAGGGATTAACTGGCGGGGGTGAACTAATTGAAGATGGAAATGAGAGATTTGGGTCAGGATATTTGACGGGAACTATGCTGTGAAGTGGTTTCACGCAGCACACTTTTCGGGTCCAAGGGAATGTGTTACGTGCTAGGACCACTGGATTTTCAGTTGCCTTCGAGACACCAAAATTGAAGTTTAGTCAACCTTTGAAGGAATCAGGGGACACCAAAGCCCTAAATTAGGCTTTTAAATGACGCTATAAAGTCCCAAAAGACGACTGTGAATTTTGAAAGTCACGTTCTTCTTCTTTGAAAAGGCTGTCAGCAGTACAGTGTGGAAAGTTATACAAAGAAAACGATTGAGACGCGAAAAAAGGACGCCTTCAATACGGCGAATTGGAAACTTATTCTGTGGGAAATTTTGTACTAAAAGGCTGCTGGACTAAGTGCAGAAATTCTCTCGGAAACTGAAAATGGAAAAGCAGTACAACACCAAAGATGACGATCCCCAAGGGTCGGTATTAAGTACTCTACTGTTAAGGTCCTAAAAACTCGTTGGCTTTACTGTTAATATATCTAGCTAATGAAGCACTAAAATATCCGTCCCTATTTGAGGCGTTGTAGTCCGTTTCGGAGCAATTCGGAGCTGGGCCACAGACCAACCGACGGCTGACAGCGGTGGCACCGAGCTGGATGTGTGCAGCTGTATCGGGAAAGCAAGAGCTGCGTTTGAAATGCTTTCGAAAGTCTGGAGAAGCAATGTTCTCATTTCTAATCGACGTCGACATGTGTCACAACCTGCTGGGTATTTCACAGCAACACAGCCCACCTATGCGAGCCAAAACTAAAAGTCTCATCGAAGATCCTTTTTATTGAACATGGTCTCTCATAAGAACCATAAAATGGGATTTTTTCTTTCCACAGCAGGGATTCAAGGAAATTTGTTGAGACATGTATCCCAGAAATTGAAAATCGCCAGGACGTGGTGGCTTCGACGACCCATAAAAATGTCTAGAAATTACCTATCCCTTCCCAAAGTCTGAACTCCTTTGCAACTCCATGAGCAGTTCAATGCTCCTGTGGAGTGCAATGCGATTTTTCATCCCAAGAAAGCTTGTCACCTCCGGACATCTTGTCAGCCCACTACAGACAACTCCTACACGCACGCACTCCTGTGTCCCAAACCTGTTA
The DNA here is from genome assembly GCA_946965025.1 of Blera fallax. Taxonomy (NCBI): domain Eukaryota; kingdom Metazoa; phylum Arthropoda; class Insecta; order Diptera; family Syrphidae; genus Blera; species Blera fallax. The sequence goes on from OX337248.1 coordinate 3,160,559, forward strand.
GCCGACACTCGGAAACCATTCAATCGCTCGTTTCTTTGTCGGACTTTTATCTAACGCCACCCGATGCATTCCCAGTCATAACGCACAGTAAACTGCACAAAAGGCACCATTCTAAGCGAATTATTCTAGGAAAATCCCATTCCAACCGCACACACATGTCAGTTGCTTGGTTACCCCAGCCAGCGCCTGCAAAGGCGTGCAAAATTTTTTCGCAGAAATCTGTCATCGGCTGAAAGCGTCCGTGAAAAACAGCACAAAAAACTCCGCACTCCCCCCTCAACCCCCACCAACCAGCAACAAACACAGAGCACGCCGCGCGCAGTTCACGTTATTATTTCGAATATTTTGTCGCCACCGCCGCCGCCACTGCCGCCTGGATCGTCATATCAAATTTTGAAAATCAACGTTTGTCGGTTATCATCTAAGGAGCAGTCTTAGCGGAACAGGAAAAAAAACGAAAAAACCCCCGACGAATAAAGGGAAGCGCCATCTCCAGCTCCATTAACCAGAACAAGAGCAGCAGTCACAGCACCGCACTGCCAATCCCTTTCCTTCAACGCACAGATCATTTAGGAACTGCGACTACGAATCCACTGGATGGTGGTGGTGGTGGCTGGAGGGATTAAGTGTGCAGGAATCATCTGAGAGATTTATATTCATAATTTTTTTTTTGAAGCCAGTTTGCTTCGCATGCGTTTCGTATGCGTTTTTTCGGTGGACAGAGGAAGAGATGCCGCTCCAATGGAGCATGTAGTAGTACAAGAGAAGCAGAAGCGCAGAGCAAAACGCTAGAGCCATTTAAAAATTAAGAAGTTGTCAAGGAAGCGCATTAACGAGAGGACGATTGGTTGTCCAACAAAAAAAAATATCATTTCCTATCGATGTGTGTAGGGGGGGGTGCACCCGAAAATCGTGGCTCCTTTGTGCTTTTTTATTTATGACACGACAGATGATTGTGCGTCGTTTATTGTGATGTTACTACTGGCGGTCGCTGGTGGTCCAAGAAGGGTACTCAAGCCCTAAAAATTCCCAAATTGGATCATAAATACGAGGTATTTGGGGCGAATAGTTAATCAATTTCTGTCAGACATGGCAGGTTGCAGGTTTTTGTCTTCCTCTGCATGGAAACCCTGCCTGGCAGGTTAGAGCTGTCTGTAGATGATGCTCGGTGGGACTATCCTCCGGGAGACAAAGTTTATCGATTTACGCTTTAGATTCAACGCAGACATTTCAAAGAAAATCTTTGAATCCATCACTAAGAGACGGCGAAGTAGAGGAAGACTGTGACCGAGGTGGCGCATGGAAGTGGAGAGGAACCTCGACCAACGTAGCGTGCGAAATAGGAGGCAGCTAGCTAAAAAGTTGGTTAAGACCTAGGTCCATCACGGACTGTAGTGACTGACACCTTAAGCAAGAATGTAAATATTTCAAGGATCAGGTCGCATTAACTGGGCGTGCGCGTTAGATTTTATGAATTTGGTGATACGAGCTTCGGCGAACCCCACAGGCGGAACAGTAGGAATGCAGTAGAGTGGGAGGGCTATGATCGCTATAATTCTGATCATAACCTCACCGAACAGAAGGAAAAGACGAGGGTGATACGGACTTAGCGAAGTTCCCCTTTCTGGACATAGATTTGGAGACGGACCATAACCAGATCGTGGTTGGAACGAAGTGTACCATGCATTGGGTGACGGGGGTCATGGATCGAATAAAGTGCATCGAAAACCTAGTGACGCAAGACATGGCTTTCTAAGCACTCTACGGCAGCTTTCTCTCCGACTCTAACCGGTTCGTGGTTAGAACGGGTAACGTGTTCATGGATCGAATAAAAGCTCCTCTTGGAACGAATGAAGTGAATCAGGGACCTAGCGACGCTAGACATGGGTGACTCTACGGCAACATTTTCTGCGACCCCAACCAGATCGTGGTGGAAACGTAGTGTATCGTCCATTGGGTGACGGGGGTCATGGATCGAATAAACGCTCCTCATGGATCGAATCAAGTGCATCAGGTACCTAGTGACGCATGGCATTTCTAAGCCACTTCTCACAACACAACTCTCTCAGTGGCATACCCATTCCTCTAAGGACACACAATAAACACTCTTAATCCGATGTGATAATTACACACTTTCCGCCCTTTTTTCGAGTGCACACAACAGTCAGTCAATGCGTCTACCTGTCTGTCGTGCAAATGGAATAAATCACATCTACCAATTTTCGCATATTACTTACGCCTGAGAAGGCTCTTTTCCCATATCGATTACAAGCCAACACAGATATCCAGCTCAACAAAGCACCGGATTAAGGTTAACAATAGTCGAATATGGCGCCGCAACCAATACCTCTAGGAGCTGCATCGGGATAAGGGATTCTAAGAGATTTAGGGAAAACAAACAAACTCCTCCGCTGTGATAGTGATACTTTTGCGCTACTGCACCTGGAGAAGGAGATCATAGAAACTCTCAAGGATTAAATGTCCTTGTTCATGAGTAATCAAGACATTCCTTCCCAACGTGGCTGTCTTTTCTGTCAGAATTATTTGCCCAAGTTTTTGCTGTTAATTGCCTTCGATAGTTTATCCCACACACCCTCGGACGCATAGTTAAATACAATCCTTATCGCAAAGGACATTAATTTATTGCAATCTACCCAAAAATTGTTCACTGTATGTGCGGTGATACAAGGGAAATTATTTGTAGACCATAAATTTTATTGCAGGAAATTCCATTGATCAATCACTTAAAATAGGACGACGACGAGGACAAACGCAACTGAAACGACAGGGGAGGGGGGAGGGTGAGTGTTTGTAAGTGTTGTTTAGTCACCCTAGTTATAATGTGGCGATTGCCACTTGAAATTTTGTCCTGTATCAACAGCAATAAATCCTGCGAGAGAAAGAAAAATCAAAAATTGCCTCAAATGGGGTGCGGATCGTACTGAATTCGATAATATTTTGACATTTTCAATAAAAGTTTAAATTAATCGGAGCTAGTCATTGTTTTGGAGGATTTTGAAGGACTTTTCTGGTAGTATGAAGCTGTTAGAGAAAAAGTGATGGACAAACAAAGCCACAAATACGAACATCTGACCGCGAAAAGTCAACCTACGACGTGTGGATGCTAAAACGTGGTTGTAGATCCTACACTAACTGAATCGTTAATCACACATTTAAGGATTCTAAAGACAATATATGAAGACTGCCGAGTATATATGTAAATGAAAAACTCATTAAAAGATAGTCTTTAATGGTAACGAAACTTCAAAGAGGATAGAAATGAAATTAAAGAGTACCACAGGGATGGGATCTTGGTACAGCACTATTTACTTATTCCCCTTCTTGATGCATTGATTGAATGACTTGACAATTGTCTCTTTTAGCCTGCAGCTCAAGTAACTGGTTTACGAGCTTTGGGAGGGAACAACTTACGAGTATGTAGGTCGAAAGCCTTATTTTTCGAAACAGCAATGGAACGGCAGGACAAGGACAATTTCAAAAGTAAACCAACAGACAGCGCACCCTTTACGAGGTTTTTCGCTTAACGCTTGGGCTCTGGCGGTCCTCCTGTTTGGATAGCTAAAATCTACTTATATGAGCTTGAAAAGCGACGAATAAAGACCGATGGAGGTGGATTACTCAAGGCTGTCGAAGCTGATTTTTTAAGGCGGTGCTGCCCAATGTAAGTTTTTGCAAAATCTGAAAGCATCTACGTGCGGGCTTTAACATGATACTCAAGGGGGTTCCAACTTAGGGTCTAGCCCCTCCGGTTGTAGTATTGTGCGTCGAGTACCGGCGCTACAGTGTAAAATAAACTTATTTACGGAGCAACCATAAGTTCTAGACATCGGCTATTCCACTGTTAACGACTCTGGCAATCGAAATAAGGGCAGGATGTCCAAGGAAATGCTTGAAAATTTTAAGTACTACCGAAAAACTTGTGTAGACCCTGGACTCCTCAGAAACAGATATACCTATCTCTGCGAGCTACAAAGTTCGATTGGATGGACTGAGTATAAGGAAGACAATAAACTGACACATTTACTACGGGGACTGTTGTAGAGAGCAGAGGCAGCTGTTTTGAGAGATATACACAGATGTCCAAAACGAACCTCAAGCATCATCCACACAACGGGCCACGCAATCGGGCATCAATAAACGGTCTTTACAGCGAATTTTGGTGGAGACTTGAAGATCTGCATCATATATTTCCGACAGACCACCAGTCGCGCGTAAATGTCAGCCAAGCTCTTCTTAACCTCGACGGCGATGAAGATGACTTCCCAGTGAAACCTCAGTAAATTGACGAATTGAGTTTGGGGAATACGTGGATGGTATAACCGCAAGGATATCTGCGTTTTGGCCGACCGCTTGCAACTCCCATTTTAGCCATTTGCAGAGGCCCGCAAGATCGGCCGAATTGACCCTTTTTCACTTCCTTCTTTGCGGGTCACGAGTCTATGGCATTGGCGGTCCTAAAGAAGAACACCCGACAAGACGTGTAGATTTTATCAGAAAATTCATGAAATATGCTGCAGAAAGAGTCCGAATGTGCACCAACTCTGGCGGCGGCCACATATGTATGTATGTGGATAAACTGGCACAGAAACGTAAGCAAATCCAAAAACCTGTGAATTACTAGAGAAAGCTACCAACAACATTGCCCACTAGACAGAACAGAGAAGGTCAATGGAATGCCACATCGACACATGCCGCATGAATAATCGATGACTAAGACGAAAATACAGCCAAACACCTTAAGTAGCTTCACGATTAAACGCTTTCCTCAGATCCTCTGATTGATTAGCACACTCTATGGAGCCCACACACGCGAAATCTAAAGATGAAAGGAAGCCTCTTCATCGCTTTTATTTATAAATCGCTTCTAGCCCCAGTCAAAGTCTCTCCCCCGTCTACGGCACAAAATGAATCCTTTTTTACGCTTTTGTGGCGGCATTTTTTCGCTTACCCCACTTGTAACTCAAATTCACCTGACAAAGGACCTTTTTCCCTTAGAAAGAGTGACTGAAACCGAACGAGAAAGAGCCTCCTAAGAAATTTGAATTTATAATCAACTGGTGACGATGATGGTCGCCAAGGCAAGCGCATGACTATAGACCGCGGTGTTTGTAAATATCTTAATTAATAAAACATGCACCATTTTTTCTCAGTGGCACCCTCCCTAAAATCCTGCCAAGTACTTGGGAAAAGCGAAAGAAAAAAAAACGAAAAGATTCAGCGCGCACACTTGGATGAAAGGAGGACATGGATATACGAGTACAGCTCCCGAACGTGTAGAGACGGATGTGCGCGCTCGGCACTTATTCTCGTGGAAGGAATAGAAAAGGCTTCGTTCTGGTTTATAGCTTTTCCGCTGACTTATCAAAGGATATTTGTGTGCGGGTGGCGACACGCCTGTGGAAGGGGGAGGACATTATCTAGTTGGGTTAACCCTGTTCTTGGCTCTTAGCTTAGTTCCCACTTCTCTTGTTTTGTGTCACCAAAGCAACTTTTCAATTGGGTCTCTCTTATCCTTTTTTGGAGGATGGATTTTTTTCCCTCTTTTTTCTGAAGGAACGTATTTTTGTGGGTAGCATGCGTATTAATTGAAAATAATGGAATCACACGGTGAGGAGGTTTTGAATTAGCCAGGTAAAGCTTTGTGGAGTTCATTTTTTTTTCGGGCAAATATGGAGGTGTTATCAGGACGTGGGAAGAGGAAACGTTCGTTAATTTCAAGGATTTTAGTGAACTTTAATCAGGGTACTGGGTGTTGGATAAGTTTGTTTATGACATTTCGAACAATGCGAGGGCTGAACAGAGGCGGGCAGAATAGACTTAAGTGTTGGCCAAGTATTTACTTTCGAAATGAACTCCTTATTGAAGATGACGTGGGGAAAAACAAATCCTGTCTAAGGAAATTTGAGGCGACGAGGCTGAATCGATTCTCTACTTCAGCTTCACTTGGTTTCCAGTTCAATTCAAGCGATATGGAAGCCATCTTCTGCGGGCACTTTGCGAATCTCATTTATAACAAGGAGCTCTAAGAATGTGTGGATAGAGAACGCCGACTACCAAGATAGCCTTAGCCTTAAAAAAAGTAACTTAAATGGGTACTAGAATGCTGTGGACACCTTGTTACTGTGGGCATGAACATCATGGACCACACTGATGCTCAAATCGAGGATCGTGAACTCAACGTTCTCTCTTCAACGGAAGAGGATTTGGGTCTCTTTAGTTTGGGTTTAACGCAACGTAGTCAACCTGGTTGTAGACAAATCTCTCCCGGTCCTAAGTGATAAACTCAAAGTCGCACTACAACTAGTGGATATCTGGGTCAGCAGTCAAGGACAGGGAGTCAATTCCCCAAAGACGAAGGTGGTTCTTTCAATAAGAAGAGATGGATCGCTCGATCGACCACTGTAAGGCTAAGGGAATGCAGACTATGGTCATCGAATCCTTTCAGCCATGCCTCCATACTATCCCGAGGGAAGGTTGTCAGCATATCGACGGAAACCGATGACACGACAGAGACGTTGGAGAAACCATAGAAGAATCATCAACGAAAAGGAACTAGCCTCCCACGCCGACGGTTCTAAAATGGACGTTGGGATAGGAGCCCCAGTTTATTGTAAAGCCCTAGGCATAAGCCATTTCTCTAGAAACTGTAGTGCCTTTCAATCCGAAATGACGGCCGCGGAAATTACACTCAAGAGTTGGTCAAAGGCCTACTGTCTGTATAGACACAGCGAAGCAGCCGTTAAGGCTCTTGAATCTGTGGTAATAAGAACGAGGCTTGTAAAGATCTGAACATCGATTTCAAACGAGCTATCTATACCCAACACTGACTACCCTCTGCTGAGTACAAGGATCTATGGATATCACAGGAAGCGAAAGGGCTGGTGAGCTTGCAAATAAGGGGTCCGAACTGCATGCATCGCAGGCCCTTCATTTTGTCTCAAACCCAATCACCTAAGAGCAGGAAGAAAATAGAAGATGAAGCCACAGGTGGAGCAAGCCGACGAACATCATCTAGACACCTCTGCAAGGGAACAAGACGTTATGAGCGGCTTTTAACAGGAAGAGATATATTTTCCTGGCGAAGCATAGTCGCCATAAGACACCTTCATTGATATTCATGTGAAAATAGCACAACGACTATTGCAGGGACGAGGCAGAAATTGAATCTGTTCGCCACCTGCAGAGTGGTTGTTCTGCCCTATCCGTTAGAAGAATGAGGACTCTTGGAAGTCACTTCTTCTCGAAACTGGAAGACTTTAGGAATTCCGAGCTGATGGATCCCCTGAGATTCACAGCACAAGAGGCTGAAGTGAGATTTGTGAGGAGTGACTGAAGAGATAAAATGAGACTGAAGTGAAATTTTGTAGTACAACTGACCTGCAACGTGAATGGTGAAAGCAATAGAAAAGGAAACGACTTTGCGAGCGAGTTGAAAGCCAGAAGTGTCCAAAAACCCATCATTTTAAAGCGTTTCAGATACAGAATCCATGGCTAGCAATAGCCATCACAGATTAGCTGCATCTGAACTGATCCTGCCCAAGTTTAGCAGCATCGCTGTCAGCCGACGGACTACTGCACTACTGCGCCATCTTCATTTTCCTTAACACATTTTTCTTTGTTGTTGTTGTGAATGATGATGGTCGTTCCTCTTCATTTAAACGCTGACTGCTAATCACTACCACATTACACGCGCGCGGCAATTGTTTGTAACATCCTGCAAAATTTAAATTACTTCCACAAAATTCGCTTCAACTTAAAAAAAAAAAAATTTCACTCTCACAGTCGCAATGCAAGAGAGGATGGAGATACATATTCTTCTCCTTTTTATCCTGTGTTCAAAGGAAAAGCCTAACAGACACACATAATTGGGCCTCTGAAAGCCGCCAGCAGGCAGGCAATATTCTACACGGCCAACATCAAGCGCGCACAGCACAGCAGCAGTAAAAGAAAGAAATTTGTGCGCCACGTAGAATGAAGGAATTCGCTAACCAATCGATTGAGCAGCGCGTCTGGCGCCGGCGCTTACGTCTCAAAAATGCACTTTTTTTCTACTACCCCCCGCCCCAACCCCTCACAAGCATGAGGATGGAAGTGTACAGTGTATGCGTGTGCATGAGGATGGAAGTGTACAGTGTATGCGTGTGCATGGGGATGGAAGGTGGTGGGCCAACAGATACAGAAAAGCGACGCTATTTCTGGTAAATGCGCGCCTCGTTTTTCGTGCTAAATCAGCCACACAACCCAACCAAACACAATCACACAAAATCAGAGAAAAACCACGAAAAGAAAAAGTATCTGAAAGATTTATATTAAGCCATTTTTATTCTTAATTCGTGAAGAAGGTAGCGGTAGATAGGTATCCTGTCACTGAGCACAACAATTGGCATTGCTCCTTGCTTGGATGAGCTTGGATTTGCCTGGATTCTGTGCTCTTCTTGGATCGTGATTGAATCTTTTTCCCTTTTTTTTTTTTTTTGGGGTTTTGGGGAGGCTAAACGTCAATGTCTATGAATACATTCAATAAGGATGATCGTACAGATCGCACAATCGCACACACACGGGACAGCATTCGCTGAATAATTTCAAAAATTTGATATTTATAAGTTTGAGATACAAAACGATGCGAGGAAATTATGAAGTAGAAGATGCGCCGCCGTGCGCCGCATGTTAGCGTACAAAATGTCACATTCAGTGATTTTAATAGCGTCGATGTTATCTCGTGTGGCCTCTGGCCGGAGGAGAGCAACCACAGAAGCTGGAGATGATGATGATGCGCGTCTGCGACATAAAAACAATGATGCGCGACAAAACATTCAGCACAACAAACAACCGTCATAGCATTCGCAACAAAAACAGGCAAAAAAAAAAAACCCTGCGAGCTTCTGTCGAGATTGTCGATAGCCCGGAGAAAAAATGTCATTTGGAGCGACGAGTAATTAGAAATCCGCTCATGCAGAACTCGTACGATTCGTTCCGATAATGTGCTCTTATATAATTAATGTCTCGCTGCCAGTGGAAGATGTGTACTTCATTAAGCCCCAGTCGCCCAGTTGTACTGACAGGGCTTGAGATTCGATTCGATTTGGCTAATTGTTGATTATGATGGGCATCGACTACGAAGACTCCGGAGACGGGGACGTGGATTCAATAATCACGCGATCCCGTCGTCACTTTGACGGGTAACCGGAACTGTGTGAGGACAGATAATAAAATTGACAAGTTATTACCGGTTGCGAGAGAGTGGCGGCATCTGGCGCGATGTGGCGTTTGCTTAATGACAGCACATTTATTGAGGTGTTTATTGATGATGATGGTGAGTAGGAGATTTGCTGCGAGACGATTTGTGAGGTGTAACTGAGGAGATAAACGATAAAGAGATGATCTTGGGGTCGTCTTCGTGCGAGAGACACTAGGCACGGCAGGGTAAGGAAATCACATTGAAGTCTGAGTCCTAACCGCAAAAAAAAAATCTTAATCAGAGCTCGGAAGGCAGTAGTCATTATTTTGACAATCAAGATGGGGCACTAAAAGTCAACGTTTTGGTAGTCAAAGCGGGGAAAAAAGAAACCCAAACACCGGACGTGTGCAAATATGTAGAGTAACCACTTCAGCGTTGGAATCTGAACACTTTGGATGAACCTCATCACAGCGGTGACAGTTGAAGTCAAATTGTTCAGGATGCCTTAAGCGTACGTTGAAACAGAAAATCAGGTTACCAAAGCTCCCAGAGTAAGAGTTTCAAGATCAAAGGCGAAGGAAACATTTTGAATCGGCAAATTTGGAATCAAATATCGAGATATTTTGTAAGATATATAAAAATGTTCTGAAGCTCTTCAGACCGCATTGTGTCAAAGCGTTGGAATTTAAAGGACTTTTACTAGGTCCGCAGGGGTCGCAGCTATGCAAATGCTCAAAGCAAAGAGAGTTACCTTGAAGAACAGAGACGACTTGAACTAAAGTTTTGAGAATCAGGAGCGTTAAACGTCGAAAAAAATGTGATAAAGCGCCTCACTCTACAGTCCGTCAAAGCGTTGAACTTCAAAAGGAATCTTATTAAGGCCGCAGGGATGGAAACGTTCAAAGGACTGAGAATCGGCATATTTAGAATCAACGACTTAAACTAGAATTCTGAGAATCGAGAGCGTGAAACTTTGAAAGAAAAAGGGGTTGAAGCGCTTCAACGCGCAGGCTGTCAAGCGTTAATGGATCTCGGAATTGACGACCATATTTTCAGAATCAGTTTAGATTTTAAAGAAAAAGAATGTATCACTGCAAGTAAGTCTGTCAAGGAATAAACTGTGAGAGCGTTGAACAATAAAACAAAGCAATAAAAAGGGAAGCATTCAGAGTAAATAAATTGTGAAAAGAATAAAGCGGTTCGACGTCTGAAAAGTAAGTCCGTTGACCCCAGAATACAGATACCAACAGTGCAAAGGGACACACCTGAATCAAAGCCTCATCTCTTTTCAAGTCAAACCTGATTGCGTGCAAGGAGTTTAAAGGCAGAATAACACAGATGAGGGCTGTCGAAATCGGAAATCTCCGGTGGATATACTTTCAAATGCGGGCCCAGGAAAAATTGAAAGATTCGCCAGCCTTAATAGTTTAAATTTTAGAGGGTTCTTCGAACGTAAGTGGAAGTACATATGTTATACAGATGTTGAATAGGCAGACTCCTTGAAAATCAGTAATCAGAAAATCAAGACGTTCAAAAGAGCGTCCAATTAAGAGCCTAAAAAATCAACCCGTTTGCAACCAGAATTAAAACGGAGAAGATGAATGAATATGTTAACAGAAAGCTTTTATGCCCTACGAAAGATTCTGATAGTAACTTCTGCAGAAAGTAGTTCAAAAATTGATGCCTGAATAGGGTTCACGCTACAGAAAACGCCAAGTCGCCAATCGCTACTAGATGTTCTCCTCATGTGCTCTCCGAAACGGTTGGTATTTAACCCTGCAAGAAAGTGGACATTAAGGCCCAAAGTATTCATGATCTCATGACTGCAATGCAACGATGACTGTGCGGATCTTGGTTTCCAAATTCGTGTACATTCACCAACGACTCATTTTCTATCGATATTAAATGAAAAAAAGTGAAAAGTATGGAAAGACCTGAATCGATTCACATTAAAAGTGGGGTCCCACAAGGTTACCACTTAGACATTGTACTTTTTACGTTTCTGTATGAGTTTCAGCCCAGTGGGCAAATGTTAATCAACACTTCTACATCTTGAAAAACGCATTACGCCAATTGGATTACGTCATTAGAAAGACTCAGAACTACATGCCTAACGCTGAGTGGAAAAGTGGAAGAGATTTTCACGTATCAAATTTCCTATCTTTCCACCACATTTTTACCGTAAAAGAATTCAAATAAACGAGTTTCTTTCTCGGTTTAGTGCATTGACATCAGTCTACTGGTTTGAAAACTACACCAACATCCCGAAACCCCTATTCACAGCCATCAACTGCATTTTGAGTTTTCAAAACGCGGGCGTATCACTTACGAACCACCAATTCCGGTTACCAATTCATTTATCGCGTCTGCTCTCTATGAACTCTCCCAAAAAAAAGAGGAATAAAAACATCCTACTCAAGGGTATCGAATTACTCCTCGTCAATCCACCCGCCTCTATACCGCACTATTGTGCCAAACTCTATCTCCGAGAACGCATCACATCCGATAAAAGTCTCCCGTCGGAGATGAGTTAAACTTCAAAGCACACTTGGAAAATAGCTCTACACAGACATACATACGCACACAAATGAATGCAAATTATAGATCTCTCACTGTGATCGCGTCTGACAGCGCTTCCAAAATCAATTTGGCACAAAAAAAAAAAGGATATCTCTCCGCCAGTCACTCGGTTCTACAGAACCTCTTTATATCGCGTAATCTCTGTCATCTTGTCCCGGCGGCATGAAATAAAATACCCTTGAGTCTAGTTAGCTTCTTTGAAGATTCCATTCATCAGCCGGTGATGGGTACAACAAAACAATAAAAAAAATTTGAATATTCATCCTTCGAGACGACAGACACCTGAGTGAGCAAGGACGACGACATTGAATTAGCTCCTACTGATTACTCTTTCGGCTGCTATAATTAGCTAGGAAGTGTTTGTCAAGAGAAAAACCTTTTTCTCTCCCTCTTCTCTCTCTCTGTCGCTCGTTCTCTTTGTTTCGTTGTCATTAGACAAGAGGATCAATTTACCCTTCCGGCTTGGTTCCAAAAAAGCTCTCCATCCTCGAGTGACATGAATGGATATTGGATGCGGAGAGTTTGACGCGTACCAATGTGAATAGAAAATGCCTTTTTTTTTTTGTTCCTTTTTAAGGACTTTAATGGATTTTTGTGTCGTTCATTAGCCCTGTCCATGGTGTATAATACACGCCGCCGGTGAGTGTTTCAAGTTCCGAGAGCTGCGCCCTAATAGGCTAATCAGTAAACCGTGCGTCTAAGCATTTACTGTTCTCATTCTAAGTGCAAGCCTGGGTAGTTACTTCCTTCCTCGCTTTCTATAAATCTGGAGAGAAATACCGCCCTGCAAAACAAACCCCCGCCATTGCTCAAAGTGACTGTTGTTTTTCAGCCGTTAAAAATCTGTGTGTCACACCAGCCATGTTCATTTTAATCTCAACGGACATAGGAGCAAAACACACCCCGTGACATTCGTCATCATAAGAACTCATAAGCGGCCTCCTCCCCACTACCATCACCACCAGCACCACCACCACCACCACCAGCAGCAGCAGCAGCACCGCTTGTGTTAAGCTGCGACAGGACTCTTGAACTGTGATTTCCTGCGCTGCTGCACTGGTATTTGTTAGGATAATGTGTTTTTCAAGACCCGCAATTGAACAACGAGAAAAATAAGTACTCCCCCCTCTCGTCCTTGGCGTCGCCATCCGTCCGTCGCCGCCGCCAGTAACCCTTTAATTAGGTTTGCAGTTCGTATTCCTCGTTGTTTTGTGTCGCAACCGTATTCAGTGTGTGCATTAAGGCGAGTGCGTGTTTATGTGCGACCAAGCACTCGCTTGTTGTTCAATGGTACACCTCCATTAAAATACAAAAAAAAAAAAAGGAACGAACTTTCCTGCCTAGGTACACCGCACATACACGGGTGTACACAGTAATAAGCCTAATTCTGGGTTCTCTCCATGAGTGGAAGAGTGTTGTCGCAGGAAAACTCAACGCGACACAGCAAATACTCTCGGTAACTCTCGGCAACTCTGTGGCAGGACGATTCTAAAATGTTGCACACGTATTGTATTTGTGTTTTGTTTAAGTGCCTTAATTAGCTGGCGAGCGATCGCACACTTTTATCCTTAGAGTTTTGTTTAGCGAAAGCGTAGAAACAACACAAGGACTCGTGTGAGTGGGGTATGGGGTGTAGTGTATCCCTGTGTCGGTGCTAATGGGAAACTGTGTTTGTTTCATATTTTTTTTTTTTAATTTTAAATTAACTTTTACGGAATTTTTTTCCACCGAAACTTGGGCGGGCCATTACATTTTGAAGAGAGGCTGGCAATTAGGAGTTTTTTTTTTAGCTGAATGTATGGAGATATACGTATAAGTAAACACATGGATCAAACAACAAGACAGACAGACATGCTACTCCAACATGGGCAAGATGCTATTTCATCAAAAAATTGCATTAGTATCCCCGGTTTCGGCACCAAAACTGAATTCATTCACTCATTCGGGGGTTTGAAAACCCTTGAAGTTTTGTTTCGTTTTTTTAGAGCAAAAATAAGACATTCCTTCGCTTGAAATAGGATTGGATGTAGGGTGAACCAGCATAGTGGGTGTAAGGAAGGAGCATGGCGAAAATTAAGCGAGTAGATCTGGAGGCCTATTGATGGACAATCCTTAAACCATGTTCCAGTAGGTACTCGTGAGATACTTATGTGCCAAATTCTTCGTCTCCGTCCTATGCAGGACATTCCGCGAATCACAAAATCAAAGAAACATAAGACCGTGATCATCCCAGCTACGCTGGAAATGCCAAGTGGTAGGGTATGGTGACCAACATTGTGCTGGCAATCTGAGCTACGACAGTTCACATTTCTATCCGACCTGATCCAGATTAGGTGAATCTCCAAACTTCAGTGGAAAAACCTTGACTCAGTTTAGATATCGACTTATTTAAGCCAACCGAAGACGATTTAGTACCTGACCTACGGAACACAATCGAATGAAAGGATGTACATAGGTAGTCCCACAAACAAACAGCATCGATTATCCGATCGTCAAAAAGGATATTTTTCGCGCCCCTTTTACAACGGAGATACGTGTCGACAACATGACCTAGTTGAATCCCATTAGCATGGACTTAAATCAAACTGAACAAAATGACTGCGTGCGCTCAATATTTAGAAAACACCAACATCCATGGACGTACTTCTTCCAAATCCCAGCTAAAGGTCCGTGAGCAGTAAATGTCACAAGAAGCACCCCGTTCCGCCTTTAATCACTGTTTCATTCCGATTTATTGACATTGAAGTTATCCCTGGTAGGATTCTTAGAGATGAGCCATACAAAGGAACCACTGCGAAGCGTATGTTGGAGAAGTTGCGGAATAAGTGCTGAATAGGTGAAAACTAAGACGAAAGGCTACAAAGACCTGCAGCTCCTTAACAAAATTTTACAAACTAGTCTTGGGGAACGCAAAAGCCAGCAATCGGGGCAGTCTTTCTAAAGTGAATGTTCTGTCAACGACAAGTTAGTGCAGAGGCAATGAAATTCAATTTTCTTACACGGGTTTGGACCAGAGCTCCTAAGACACATCTGAAGCTTTAAGGACGTTAGGCTTTAGTTCCGATGCTAGGAAAAATAATAAGGCAATGATCACAACTGTCAATTGGACCTAAGAAAGCAAACAACATCAGCGCCTCGGACCGGAGTCTAAGAGTGCACACCAGAAGGACAGGATAAAGGATAAAGAAGGACCACATCTAAGGGGACGTGCGTAGTTGAAAATGGATCTTGTCTTAATTTTCGTACGTAACCACGCTAGAGATCGATCGAGCTGCCTGGGAAGGAATGTTGGCTGACACACTGGTCAAAACTCCGGACTGTAAAGCAATCTGCAGTAAGTGAATTGGTACCAAGATATGCCCAATGACTTGCTTGTAGTAAAAGAGAGGATTTCAATAAGCCTGGCCAAGATGCGTTTACCAAAAACGATCTATGGAATAAGGTGGCCACTTTTAAAAACCCAGTTCATCCAGATAACACTTAATCTCCGGTTTTAAGGAAGAGTTCGGATATATCCGCAGCACATACCACTGACTGCCTGCCTGTGAGATACTACCAAGAACAGCTTTCGATTTCGAAATACACGGTTGCCAAAATGCAATGGGAAGACGGAGATATTAGACAGAAAAAACCTCGTTTCAGCTGCTTGTCCCGACAGAATGCTAACAGCTTGTAGGCTTGTGCACAGTCTTATTTTTTTAAAAGAGAACCGCAGTAATCTAGTTCTAAGCCTAAGTTTTACAACGCCCTTCAGAATTGTTATACAAACCCGCTAGAAAACTCTAACTCTACGCCGTGGATTCTATGATTCAAGTGGATGAAGGGCGCATGAGAGTGAATCCTAGATTCTATCTTCTTTCAAACAACTTTGTGTCTTCACAAGTATTTCCAAATTCAACTGCAATTGCAGAACGATTTCTTCGGCATCTAATTTGGTGGAGAAGTGCAGCTAAATGGTAGCTTATCGACTGCGGCAGAAGGAAGAGCACAAAAAAGGGTTCAGTCAAGTTCAAAGAGTCAACAGACCGTATATAGTCCAAGGCCTAGCTTCTCGCGACCAATAGTGTTGTACGTGTTAAATTTTTTTTTGCGCAAATAGAAAAGACCTCCGAGAGGCTAACTGAGAAGCTTTCTAATGACAGTTATCGGATGCTTGCAAGACATTCGCGAGAGGTGGGACCACTCAGCCAAGGAAGAGCGCATCATTGTGGAAAAAGACCCACTCTAAAAAAGGGTCGACTTCAAGGTGTAACAGGAACCAAAAGATGAGTCTACCTAATCGTAAAAGGCTTCGCTATACTACACAAGGTAACCTCCAAGTGTCGCGATAGAGAAAACCTTTTCTCTGTACTCAATGCACTCCGAAACAATGCAACAACTACCGATGACGAAAGTGGTGAAACTCTTCCCTGGCGTTGCATGATTTCCCTCGACTCACGCCCCCTTTGTGGCAATCCCTCCCGTCCTCCGAATGACAGATCATCCAACTGTGCCATTACGTTAATAATCACTTTCAAGTCAACTGAGCATCGATGTCTTTTGCACGCATCGGGAGAGATGTGATCGCGCAACTACGTAGCGTTTTTTGACCGCAAACTCGCTCGTACCGGAGCTCGTCCCATGCGTCCCATTGTTTCCCACTCGTGTGTACGTGTATGAGTTGGGTAAAAGCGTAAAAGATTGCATACGCCACATGAGGGGGGGGGGGGAGAATGCATGCAAATTACCACGTTCGTGTCCATGGGAAGAGGAGCGATGTCACACACAAAGTCACACGAAATGACAAAGCGCTGGCGTTGGGCAACAGAGGGCGTTCTGGAGAAAGCCAGCCCAACAATGACGATAGCGACAGCGATGATGATGTGCAATCAAATTGCACAGGGAACACTGATGATGACCACCGAACTCTCACAACAACGAGAAAACAATGCAACCAGAGCCACCATCAGCTCCATCGACCGACATCAGATCAGAGTTTCGTTTATGTGATCTCGTTTCGCTTCAATTTTGAAATTTTCCATTTTTTTCGTTTTCTAATTGCATCGCTCGTAGGTCTGTTGCTCTTCATACGGGGGATTATGGTGTAATGGCCGTAATGGTCACTCGGACAACGCGAGGGGGTTTGGCTGCACTATTATCCCTCTCGAGTAGGTTTTTTCCCGCTTTTTTTTCGTTTTTTTTTGTTTTTGCTTTTCGGCCTGGGAAATCACGTTCCATCATAATAATTGGCTTTAATTGAGTGATTGACGTTTTTAAGCAGCCAGTCAGCCTGGCTGGCTGAAGAGAGAGAAAGAGCGAGCTCACCCACGATATTCGGTTTCTTCGACGTTGGCGTCGATGTCGTTATTGTGGTCCTCGAAGCGGGCTTAAGGTACATAAGTACACTTTGAACGACTGAGTGAGATAGAGGGAGAGACAGACGTACGTATATGACCGGCCGGCCCACCAGCGGACCACTTTTGAGCATCTTTTTGGGTTTTCACATAATATTTCCCAACAGCGCAGCATAGAGTAGTAGCGTGATGGTGGTCTCCAATTAGATTTCGACGTACTTCGTTTCGTTTCAGTTTTTTTTTTGAATCTTGTATCTCGTACAGCAGCAGCAGCAGATTTTTAAGTGATCTCGACGACGTCAATGTTCATTGGCATGATGCGCGCTGCGAAGAATTTGAACTCAAAAAATTTATTCATTTCGTTTAATTGAAAAAGTAGAGCCTCGAGAGGCCCACCGATGGTGGTGGTTGCTAGCGATGGTGGCGGTGGCGGTGGCGGTGACGGTGGCCAGCCAGTAATTTACTGTGTGATGAATTTCGGTTGAGATTGAGGATTTATGAGAGCGTTTAGGGAAGAAAGTAGGAAGTCGGGATTATGAGTTAAACTGGGCAATCATTCGAGACGATAACTGGGTGTTTTTTGAAGCATGTATTACCCACTTCCGGCAGCGGAGTATAAACATTCATCAAACTAAACCATACGAAGCTGTATGTGAACATTCTGTGACCTGGATTGCCACCGATGTTTGGATTTCTGCGACAGCTTTCACAGAAATCCACTCGAGAAGATGACTACAGTCACAGCTTGGACGTAGACTAAGAGTTAGGTGCGCTTAAAAGAAGTAAATAGGAGGGTTGATTGAAAAGTTAGCGACCCAACAGAAAAAAGAGATTTAAGTGCTGTGACCACTGACTATGCATATCCCACGGCTAAAAAATTGCAGGTTCTGCAGACGATGTAGTCCTTGTGATTGCTGACAAATTGCTAAAAGAGATAGACTAGGTTACAAATGCAAATGCTGGGCGCAACAGTAGGTAGGATCTCGAAAAAACTTGTGTTTTCTGGGATTCGAATCTCGAACTTCCCGCTCAGTAATTCAACGCACTAACTACGTTGCCCAGGTTGGCAATGAATGAATGAGCGTACGTCGATGGCCTACTTCGAATGGTAAAACACTAGCGGGTCTTAAAATGAAGGCGGCTCCATTTACCCCCTTCACAGCGGGTGTCAAAAAATGAAATCCAAATCGCAAGTATTTAGTACATATCTGGGAGTAACGATAGATACGAGTCACATCTGCTGCTACAGAGCTTCAGATGATAACTCTAGCAGCAGCTCTTGCACGAAACATGGCTACTATACGAGGAGAGACACACAGTGGACGGCCCTCATTAGCCAGCTATGATTCACTTGGACAAGGGTTGCAAGGACTAAATTTTATACAATAAGACTGCGCAAGTATAGCGAATAATGCGCCCTAAAAGCAAGTTGTACCTTCCGTACTACTTCAAACGATATATATGCGACCTGGGAAAAAACGGTTCCTTCATCCTTGCAGATGAACAGCAGCGTCAGTATTGTTTAAACCACAACGATTGACAGCAAAAGGACGAAGGGAAAGCGTAACGAAATTGTGACGTTAGAATACCTTGTCAAAAACAGGTACAAACGCATTCCTTCATGAATCCAAAGGAGGTATGGGCGGTTGTGCTATTATTTCGTTTCCCGTTCATACTTTTATAAGAAGGAACACGACGCCAGCGCTTACTGCCTATGAGCGTAAGCCTATGCCGAGCATGTTTTCATCAAATGTCCACGATTTTCGGAGAAAGGGAAGCACTAGGAAGAAAAATCGACGAGCCACCAACCACTGAAACCAGTGTTGGTGAAATCCTAAGATACAGTCGCAAAGAACTTAACGCGTAGAATGACGGTCTAAAAAAACAGAGGCATGGGCCCAACCATGTTACGGGAGGAATGCAGAGCAGGCATAAGCAAACTCGAGCGAGCCGAATACGAGGTTAAATCCACCACCATCGCGGTGAAATCCTTGACGGGGGGGTGGTTTTAGTAATTAGATCTCGAACGGGTATTGACAGGCTAGTTGCTATCAGAAACTGACGTGTCTAGACGCTTGCATTTCATCCTTTCAAGATGTACGCTGCCGAAAGGTGTTAAGCACGCAGAATCGGACAAAACTATGCTCGGTTCCTAGACATTGCGATATAAAGACGAAAGTGGGTTCGCTGATCAACAGACAAGAAATGGGGGAGAACAACCACAAGATGAATGCCAAAACTTCCTTCCTGTTTAGTGCTAGGTGAATACAGCAAATTGGCTGACTGGCTGATAGTGGAACGCAGGAGAAATAAGGACCTCATAACTAGGGAAAGCTGGCTCGGCAACAGTTAAGAATAGCAATAGGAATCCTAACAACACATCGAGTCGAGAACATACGGCACGGAGGTATCTATGAGTACATATGCAGGAACTGCAATAACATATGCACACATGTGTCGTATGCGTATGCGTACTATGCAAGCCTCGGGGAACAACTCAGAAACGCTTATTTTAGAGAGAGAATAGCTTTCATCAATTTCAACTAAATGTTTGCAGGATATGCAAGTCCTTTGAGGAATCAGTTGTCAGGTTTAAGATAGCAAAGAACCTTCCTGCAGCCCCTCCTCCTAAGAACTAAATCAAAACATCCCCCTAAGCGAGAGAATAGCGAAGCAAGGATAGCATTTTAAAGGTAGGTAGTTCAAGGCACGGGTAGATTAAAAAAGTAAAAAATAACTTTTGAAGCACTTACCCCTTATATCTTGAAGTTGCTTGAGGTTGCTTGAGTATTCTTGAGGTCTGAAAAGAGAAAAATAAATTTTAAAATTAAAAAAATGCACATAAACGTATCAACGTGTTGAACGAAAAAGACAGGTTTATGAAAAGTAACATTTCATACATATGTATCTGACATGCCTACAAGAGTGCCAAAATATTTTTCTTAAACCCGTAGTTCTCTAGACAGTGAACGACAAAGTACGCAGGTGTACAAGCAGAGTATTTCAGGCACCACTTCAAAGTTAAAGAATAACAAGAAAATGCCCTGAATGGTTTTTGAAAGTGATTTTGGACATATGACCTCCGGGGCTGTTCTTGACGAAGCACATTCTGAAAGTCTTTTGGTCAATTTTTCCCGCAATGGTGACCCTGAATAACAAAAACAGAGTTCCAAGCCGTCGTTCCACAGGAAATAATCAAGAAGTGTCAAAAATCACACGATCTTGGAGGCCAATGTACAGGTCCTTTTCTCAAAATCAATTTGTCGCCAAATTTTGATTCAAAAAAGTCGATAGTTTTGGTCGTGCCATCCTGTTGGAGCCAACTTCAAGAGCCATTGCATTTGAATTTGGAAACAAGTTGTCAGAGATCCTCAAAGATCGCCATTGAGTGCAACACAAGCAACGGCGTCCT
Source organism: Blera fallax (assembly GCA_946965025.1). Lineage (NCBI taxonomy): Eukaryota > Metazoa > Arthropoda > Insecta > Diptera > Syrphidae > Blera > Blera fallax. Next base: position 3,181,083 of record OX337248.1, read on the forward strand.
TTTGAAAAAATAAGCTTCGACGATGCCACCAGCGTGGGAACCGAGCTAAATGGTGCATTTTGTGGATGTTTTCTTGAAATGTGATTATGTCTAGAGCCACCGAAAATTTTACGAGGCTCTGCAGCAGCGGAATACCTAAGGCAAAGCGTGCTCGTGAAAGGTTCTGAAGATTTCTCGGTAGCTTAAGTTTCAGGGTTGCTGAGCACTTTTATTTCTAACTCATTGCATACAGCCATGTCGACCTCGTCAAAAAGTTACGTGTGAAGCGACTAGATGGCTGGGACACGAAGAGCGTATGTCCGTCCAGTCTTCGGATCTATCCCAGAGGGACAAATGCAATAGTAGAAGACTCTACTCTAGGTGGCACAAACAGTTGGAGAGTGACCTCAACCAAGTCGGTTTGAGCAGGCTGGAGAAACATGCTGGTTGAGGCCATGGTCCACCCCAGACTGTAAGCGTCATAACCAAACGATGAGGCAAATTTTCAACTCAATGGCTACGTATGTAAATAAAAAAAATTGTCGAATTTGGGGAGCGAAGAACCCAATGGACTCACGGTTGGGTGCGGTTTTTTGGGGCTGGTGGAGTGACTGGACCGTGCTTTTAGGAAAATGCAGCTGAAAATGTACATAGTTCCAGTGAAGTCTCAAAAAATGGGAGAGTAATCCCAACCAAATAGGTGGAGGCAGCTAGCTAGGGACCGAGCTGTTTGGAGGGGCATGATGGTCGAGGCCATGGTCCACCCCAGACTGTAACCGTCAACTCAAGAAACTCGGTGCAGAATTTAAAAAAAAAATTCTACTGTCGTGTCGTCTATCTTAAAGGTTTTCATGAAGATTTCAAAGTCTTCTGTTTAAGCAACCGCATTGACTTCATAAGAAAAGGACGATTTTTTTCCACTATGTGAGGAGAAAATCGCCTGGAAATGTCAAGGACAGTTTCCGATCTGTGTTTGGCTAACGAGAGAAGATCTACTGAGGTTTATACGGAGGTCCTTATAAGAGTTGGTGAAAGTTGGTCGGACCAGTATGCTCATGAAAAATTTGATTGAAAAAAACGACAAGGATTGTTTCACTTTACTGCTGAGCCCGTGCTGTTGTCCGTTGTGGTTACTGGCTTGCTCTGGTCTAACAGTGCCTCCAATGACAAGAGGAAAGCAAAAGACACGATACCAAAAGGGAAGTGGCAATGGATTGGTATCCCTTCTGGAAGTGGGTGGACTCTGAAAAGCATGGAGAGTTGAGGTTGAATCATGGCAACTGAGGTAGAGTAAAAGTGAGCGGACACTTCGACACTATGTACCTCCGCGAATCGTACATCAATTCCTACTGAAGCGATAGAGGAGAAGACCAGATTAATTAATGGGAGACCTGTGTTAATGAGACTGATAACCTTGACGACCCTGGAGTGTACAATGTTGAACCACCAAAACAAAGTGCAAGCTCTCGACTTTGGCATATCAAATGTTCTACTGTTTCACATCACCACCGATAGTCTTCAATTTAATTTCTTCAAATCAACAACGTTCCACTCGATCGCTTATACAAATTACTCATTCCTTTTACCGCATGCAACACCAAATTAAATTTTAACACGCCGACAGAAGATACATTTTCAGATAGATAGAAAGAAGACTATTATACCACAGTGCGTGCCATCAATAGAGGGCGACAGGCATGCCCTGTTAGTCAAGCGAGAAATTTCCGTGTGTAATGTGTCACCGCATCTATTCAATAATGAAACTAATAACAGGATGGGGGCAAAAAAAAAAAAACACCAACAAAAGATACAAAGATGAATGTACGAGGCCCGATTTCTTCATTCGAATGAGAAACAGAAACAAATTGCATGACCGGTCCGGTAGAGATACTGTCATTAAAATGTCTCAACCTTTCACAACTCCACTAGACCGAGTACATTGTAAATAATTGCTGGCTAAAAAAAAAGGTTTCGCCAGTTTCGCCACCAGAAAGATGAGTTTTGCCGAAGGGGTCAGAGGCTCCAGTGTAACTAGGTAGCAATTTTGAAGAGACAATGGAATCAAATGCCTTTAGGGACGCATTTCAACAAATTTCTTTGGAACAGTCAACGTGTCTAAACTTTGTTCGCACTATCCATGGACACTGAAGAACGGTGCTAAAATGAGCTTCAATGTAGGCACATGGACGACCTATGAGAAGGACGCCTTTTACCAACTGTCGTCGCCGGCCAGTAATTGGTCATCCTTTCACGCATCTGATGATCATCTGGCCGTCAGGAGGATTTGTGATTGGAGGGGGATACCAAAGCCCAAAAGAAGGAGCGAGAGCAAGAAAATACTCAACAAATCTAAGCAAAGACGGTCCAAAGAAGTATGTATTCAGCAGTGCTCCTGGTGAAGAAGCTTGGATTTACAGTCATGAGCCAAAAAAAAGCAAGCGATAATGACCGACAAACTACAACTTACAGTCCGAAGGACCTTGTGACTTCCTTCAATTTATTTTCCTAAAGAAAAAAAAAATGCAAGGATTGACATTTACAAGCGGTCGAAGCTTACAAAAGACAGATCTTAGAGGCGGCTTTGGAACGGTGGAAATTAGTGGGAAAAGTTTGTACAACATCCCATGAGCTAGAAACAGGCTAAGGAGGCATCACGGAGAAGGAACCCAACTTTTGCGAAAAGTCTGGTTCTAAACTTAGAAAGCTACTCAGTTTTGACCACAGACGAACTTGAAAAAAGGGGAGAAAAGGAAACAAAAAGTCCAAGAATCGATGCCTATTCCAAGGAAAAGCCGCGAGCTAGTACTACCTAACCAATCAATTCGAAAATACTTTCGTTTCAGCCCAATACGATCAAGAAAGAGATATCGGCATAAAAAGGAGGTCTTACGATATTTTTGTGCATCGATACTACTTTTCGAATTCGAAATATTTCATTTTCAACTATTCTGTCAACCGAATCACATTTTTTGTGTCCTTTTTCAGTCCAATTTTGAAGTTTTCTCTGTATTCTCCCGATCGAGCCTCAAATGTGACGTATCTCCTTGACAACGACACTGTCTTTCAAACCTCGCGAAAATTGTAACGCATAAAATCAAGTTCGGAAATGCGCCATTTGTCGAAAATATTGTTCAACTCTTAAGAACAGCTTAGGCTTACAGAACTCTCTGAATGCGCCCCTCACTCAATGGGCAAAAATTATGTTTTTTACGGACGCGCATTTCTGTTTTTGATCGAGATGACTTGTAGATTCAATTTTGTTTTAAACAGACCACTTGCTCTCATTTTCGCACCACTGCCCACCATGGATGCCAATTTAAGTCAACAAAAAATCTCTCGAAACGTCCCTGGTCTGTCAACCGAAACGATCACAAACACGATCAAAGTGATTACATTCAATTAACTTAACCAGAACAAACAAAAATCTGTTGAAAAAAAACTATTTTTTACACTCTCATTCCCAAGTGACTACCCACCCATTAAAAGACACCATCCGGCTACCACAACTCCTCCCGCCCACACGTCAAAAACCAAATTTTGACATACGATACCTAGCCCATGTGACATTTCCTTCGCCCAAATATGATTTATCTATCTCAGAACATTTGTAATTCTCACACACAAAAAGCCAATCATTTGCGCTAGTGCTCAGAAAAAAAAAAGAAACTTTTACTAAAATGACTGACGTTCCAAAAAGTCAGCGAAAAAATTGTGGGAGGAGGAGTACTGCGTCCAAGCACATAATTCATTCGAAACTCTTCAAACCAATCACGTATGGGACCCTCTGTGCCATCACAAGAAATACGACTCGCGGACTCCAACAACAACAACAACAACGAATTTATCCGTGAATCCAGTTTTTTTGGTGGGGCCGACGAAAAGGAAAAAAAAAAACCCCACAAACTGTTTTCTGACTCCGCCTTGAAATACGATCGCACTTTGCAGTCGTCCATCACGAAAATTTCATTTTCTTTCGTTATTCCCTTTTCGCGTGCATCTTTTTCTTTTTTCCCATTGTCCCCCTCTCCATTGCATCGAACACACACTAACACAGAGGAGAGGTAATGATGGTAGATTTTCTTATTGTTTTCGAAATGTCATCTCGAGTGTTACTCCGAAAACAGACAGGGGAACCACTGTGGTGGATTGCGACTGTGAGGTGGATTTGCGTGACATTTACGTGGGGAAGTGAAATGAGAAATGATATTACAAAAAAGGGCGGTACCTAGGCAATTTGTGCAGATTTTCCCCGAGTGCTAAAATTTCTGTCAATTACACACTAATGTTGAATTACTGACCTGTCAAAGCAGTGATAATAAGAAAATATCGAAAAGTTGCACTGACTGACTGACAGAAGGTGCTCTCTGGCTGGCTTGGATTGGTTTGTGTGGATGAGTTTTCTATGGCAAGGAAGCTATGGGAAATCGAGAGGATTTTGCATGGTTTTCCATGTGGATTACAAGGGAAGGAAAGAATTGATGTGTGTGGAGAGTGGAGAATTTCGCAAATTGGATTTGAATGCGATCTGTCATTCAAAAAATTGATTGATATGTGACATCTGTCAATGTTCCGATTAGTAAATATGAAACGATGGAAACGCGTTATTACCTGATTAAAATGGGGAACTTTATGGAATTTTAGGCCGAAATAATGCTCCGAATGAGTCAACAATTCGGATATTAATAGAAAAAAATGGAGGTAACCGGGTTAATTGTGAAAAATAAGACACCGATGCGTCCTTATGAAGGGTATTCGAATATACAGCCGGTGGGAAAGTAAGTGATACTGAAACTCCTGGGACATCAACTCGTCATCAACCACAAGACTTAGACATTTCAAAAAGCACGTGTACAAGGATCCAATTGTGCCAAGAATTCAGGCCGTTTTAAGCCGCGAGAGTTTGCTGATTGGTTGATGAAACACTAGTGACAACTTTGTGAAGCGATGAGGCTGCTTTCGCGGTTACCTAAGTGAAGATTAAGTGAAGAATTACTCTTGTCCATCGCTGCTGAAGGTATTTAAGAAGTAACGCCCTCCTTCGAACGACCAAGAAGACTCTACATAAGGCTCTAATCATACCGCGCTTTCTATGAATATGGCGCAGAAACAAGGACTCTGACCAAAGTGGATGAAAATTCCCTCGGTTGCTTTGAAAGGAAAATTCGATCCAGTTTGTATCAATGGAGTGTTGAGGAGAAAATTAAACGACGAGCTTGCCGAGTTGGACCTTGTTAAAAAGTTGCAAGTGCAGCGGCTGAAATGGTTGGGAAACGTAGAGAACGTGGCCATCAGCGCCAGCCCGTTGAGTCTTTGAAAGACAACGCAGCAGAAGAAGACCCTTCCTTAGGTTGTGTAAACAACTGGAGAGCGACCTCAACCAAATTGGCGTGCGAAAGTGGAGGCAGCTAGCTGCCTGGGTGACCGAGCTCGAGGGTGATTTGAGGCCACAATCCACCCCGGACTCTAAGCATCATCTAAACTAAAAGTAGGATCGCGATAAGGTATGTACATATGTATATTGTCCACTCAATAGTCACAAAACTAACAAAATTACTGCATTTTCGGGTGCGGAAAACCCAAAAAAGATTCCAGAAAAGCCAATGAATCGAATCTAACACTCATCACTGTTTGCTGCGGTTTTTGGGGCTGGTGGAGTGCCTGAAACGTAAAGAAATTGCAATACAGAAGGATATCATCGGTTGACAAATATTCTGCAGTCACCCAGAGCGTTTCAAAGACGAAAAAACGGGAAAGTTGAAAAAACTGTTACAGACTGAGAGAGCTAGTGAAAGTCTGAGCTTGACACTTGAAAAAGTCCATAGCCTACAGGAACTATTTTCGGTTTAAGAGATTTTCAGATCTGACTACAGTAGGAACCTGATTACTCGGAGATCCTTTATGAAGATGACAATTATCCCTATTCGTTTTCGAAGCAAGGAAGTATGTTCCATGAAATTGAATTTATAAAATTCACACAAGGCTCATACGGCCGTCACCACTCTTATAAATGCTTGTCTGCCATGTCTATAGAGAAGCGGCAAATCTGTGCAAGCCACCAATTATAGCCAACGAAAGGTCAGTTAGAGGTAACTTTGTCAGGTCGTCCACCCTATCGAAGAATCATGTACCAAACCAGATTAGGCAACGTTCCTGGAGAGCGGGGCAGTGGCATAGAAGGTGTTTTACAGGTTCCATCTCTTCTTTGTTCCTCCAGCTTCAGCAGAGGTCGTTAGTGACCTAGTCTCCTGGCCACGTTTCCAATAATACAGTGTGCGGTTTTCACGCCGACAAGTGTCCGGATTCGGCTTCTATCGGGAGACAATATGTCCTTTGATCATTTTGCGTCGTTTACCACACAGCCACGAGTGTTCTGCCATCTTCCACAGTCATATTTTTGGCTGCATTGAAGGTCGGTAGAACCTACTGGTCTGCATGCGTTAGAGCTGTTCTTGGCTAGCTTGTCAGCTGATTCATTCCCTTCTACCCAGCATAGCGAGATTGCGTGGTGATTGATGGCTCTTATTGCCGTAAGCCAGTCCTTTACACATTCTGAGTCTACGCGTTTTGAGTTCAGCGCTTGACTGCCCACACAGATGTTTATATCCATGGCTGGTAGTTCTCCATTCCTATTATGTTACTCCATTGACGGTCCAGTCTCCCTTGCCAAACTTAATTTTTTCTCATTTGTACTTCGGACAGCAGAGGTTTAAGGCTTGTGCTGGTGGTTTTAATATCGAATTTGTATGGCTTGATGGTCCCTAATCAACTAGTTGCAGTAGTTGCGTCCGATGGAATGCGGTATTTGCCTGTTGATTGAAGCATGCATTGTGCAACTAAAAACCTCTCTAAAAGGACACAATGGACCCATCGCTAGTCTAAGTGAGCCGTCATGTTAACTAGAGCAGCCATTTACCTAACCTAAAGGGCTCACACACGACCAATGCTACTGAAATATTCTTACGTCAATTAAAATCGACTAAATTGTGCTTACGAACGTACTTAAGCATCGAAAATATTTTTAGCAAAAAACAAATTTAGTTGAAGGACCACTGTTATTGAAAAGGGAAGAAACATTGACGTAAGACGGTCATCTTTTCTCAGCAGGATATCTACTCAAATGACAACACTGACTACGTACATACTTATGTATCTATGTATATGCACTGATGCTACCTCCTGTGACCCCCACTGCCATGTAGAACACTGAAGGAAACAAAATCGATTTTGATTTCCGTCACTGTGAACTGAAGAAGATAAATATAGTTTAAAGGAAGGCCTACTTAGCCTTAATCGAAAGTCTCATTGTTCCTACTCTTTTGCCTTAAATTACGCACAATTTACAAAAAAACAAAGTCCTGCTGAAATGGCGGCATAGGACTGCGCCTATATCTGTCCCATGAATTGCTGAAACTAAAGGGCGCCCCAGACGCCTTAGCCAATTAGAGTTTTCGGCAATTTTTCTAGCTCTGATTTTAGAACGCCAAGTACACAAATATAGATTGGGGCAGCTCGAGTAAATACCTTTTGAGATCGATGGGAAATGGATGACATTATTCAACAGGACTGACACACAGCTGCCAAACCCATGCGGCTTATCTTTCTCACACCTTTAACTACTTTAAGGGAATCACTGCAACGATTTAAGCCCCAAAGGATGCATTTTTAGAACAGAAACCTTTTTATTTTCGACAAAAATGTGGATATAAATTGACATTGTCGGCCTCGTCAAACTACAGGTGAAACTACAGAGCTGATCGCAAAAGTTTTCAGAAAAAATCATCAAAATCTCAACTCAACATCCTTTGACCCCGCATAGGAATACACACAGCAACTCTATGCCTATGTCCACCTACACTGCCACCATTTGCTTTTCACATCTGTCATTTTATGCTCCGTCAAAACAGACTGGCGAAATAACGACTTTGTTAAAACTTCCTAAAGAGTGTAGATTACGATTTATTAGATTATGGACATTATTCCGCATTAAACCACACCACTGTGGTGGTAAATATAATCAAAATCAACCCTCAGCCGACACCAGTCAACTCACCACGTACACCCCTCCTACATTTTCGGAGTCTCATCCGAGAAGCGAGAAAAAAGCGGGGTTAACTGCATGAGGTGAGAAGCGCAACAGCCATCTCACCTCACCATCGTCACCCCTCATAGGCATTCTCTCACTCGACTCAGTCTGGTCATACTCACCACACGTGTGTGTACACGACACGAAGAATGTATCTTTCTCATAAAAATTGCAGATACATACATACACACACGCCCGATGAGCGCGCCTCTAACTAACTAACTAACGCGCGAGTGAGAACTTGTGGGCGCCGTACGTTACGAGACGCGAACGTGCCACTCTACTCACTTTACGTGTCCGTATTTTCGCGAGATACTTTCGCAAGCAGATTAGGTAGTGTAGTAGTACTAGGTACTGGTTCGTCGTGTCGTTCTCTGCCTCCACCATCACACGGCATCATTTTGTGTGCGGTGTGCTGCTGCGACGAGGACGAGTCCAGATTTTCCACCAAACTGACAGATCATTATCCACGGCTTACACAGCGACGAGCAGTGCTGGTGGTGTTGGGGATTTTTCTTTTGTTTTGCTTGCTTTTTTGCGGTTCTAGATGTTGGAGCAGCGCATCTCGTCGTCGCCTCCATTATCATCGGCCGCGCTAGTGTTTTACATAAGCGAATTCGGTTTCATGCGACAAAGTCTGTGTCGAGTGACGGGTTTTGTGTACTTTTTTTTGTCGTTTTTCCTCTACGCTGTGCTCGGCGACGGCCTTATTGACACATCCGTGTGGTGTATCTGTTGGATTGAAATTGATTTTACCTTTAAACACACGGTCGCGCGTGAATTAGTTTCTTTAATTCGTGAGTGAGAAGTGCAAAGAAACAAAAAAAATAAAATAGTTTCCAAAAAAAATACTTATACAGAAGTATATTTAAAAAAAAAAAAAAAGTATCTAAAACCATCAGCAGTTTAGTGTGTGAACCGAAATATGGAATATTTTAGTGAGGATTTATGTTATGGTTCCGAAAACTAGTTGTGAAGCTCTTTGTATCTTTATTTGTATCTGTAAGTGTGAAAAAGGTAAATAATTCCGCGGAATGTTAAGCCTCTTCGACAAAATACTCACAACATTCGGATTTATTGGCGTTAATTGGAGTTTGCTTTCGAGTTTGTTTTTTTTCGAATTTTTTTTGGTTCAGATTTGTAGAAACCAATTTGCATACATTTTTAAGAATTTTATTTACATAGTTGGGGAGTGTTTGGATAAATGACTTTTGTTCTCATTTTTGTTTGCGGAGAGGTAGGCCCCTTCGTAAATGTCCGAAAATCGGAAGGATTGCGGGGTTTTCTGACTGAAAATTTTGTTTTTCTGTACAAGCTGGAGGTGGTTGCATTCATATTTTACTAAGAATACAGATGGGAACTAAGTTTCAGTGGTCAAAAATTCGTTATGTCTGTTTTATGTCCTTCATACAGTTTTTTTAAATTCAACTTCAGCCTGAGAGGTAACCATTTTTAATCGGCTTTTATGTCCTTTAAAGAGACAGGAAGAAGCAACAGAGTTTGAGTTGAAAGATCCCTTGATTTGACGACTTCAATTTTGCCTGAAGGACTGAGCAAAGAATGATTAATTTTACACAAAGAATTTAGCAAAGAAAACTACACCCATGCAGAATTCATCAATTTGGGGGATATTTCTGTTTGAGATTAACACCAGACTGTTTTGATGATGTTAGCAGAAAGGCCATGCACTCCAGAGGTTCAAACCCACATCAGTAAGGAAAGTCTACGTCCAGTCTTTACGACTACAGGCTTGCCACTGATTGTCCATGTCGAAATCGTTGTTATAAAAAAGTCCTTTTATCTCTGAAATGTCGATTTGAATATGAAAATGGTGGCTCAGTCTAGATTGGCAGATTTCCAATGAAGCCACCAGACTATTACTTTGACAACTATCGGCTGCGATGTTAGACAAATTTGTAAATAATGCCGAACCTAACACTTATGAGTGGAATGACTTATCGGTTTGACCAATGAACAACAGTACAACTCGGTCTAAATTTCTTTCTCAACGGTCGGACGTCACAAATCTTAAGTCGACATGTCCGTCCTGCGGACTGCGGACGGTGGACATAAAGCTAAGCTCTCTGCTTCGAGCAGAAGAGACCTCTCACGCATTGTAGTACCACATCAACCCGATCTTGACTGGGAACGATCTTAAAAAATGTCTCGAATCTACTCGACAGCTCACAGAGGAAAGCAGTTTTCTGAATAGAAGATCCCAATTAATTACTCGAAGGCTTTGATCAGCCAGGTTTGCTTTTTTGACACTCAGTACCATCTTTTGGTATTCAAAATATTGCTGGCGTATCGACAAAACAAATACTTTGTGCAACAGACCGTATGTGGTCCAGGACCTAGTTTCTAGAGACCATTCGTGTTGTGCGAGTTACATTTTTTCACACAGATGAAAGGGACCTAAAGTTTAGAGCCATATTCGAAAGTTCACGGTGCCCATTGGAGTATCTATACTTTACACTTATTAAATGTCAGAGAAATCCGTTGAAAAACTTAAGTATATTCGACTGTAAAACACAGATTTAAGGCTACACGTATGGAGATAGATCTACACAGTCTCCTTTCGTACCAATTTGTAAAGAAAGGATCGCAAAGATGATTCAAAAATGTATTTGCCTCGAAAGCAAATGGAAATCTGAAATCTGCCGCGTTTTCTAAATATTTTTTTGGCATCAATCGATTATTCGACAACGCCATCCTCATCCGTCATAGACCAACTCTTCGAATAGAAGCAGACAACCCAGAGTAAACGTAAGTAAAACTGATTTGCTTCACCTACAACTGATGGAAATTATACATTTGAGTCAAAGGTATCAAGAAAAATATTTTGCAGCGTAATTCGGTCAAAACTGAATGTGAAGCGCATTCAAATAATTATTTAAAGGAAGACCATTTCCGATTGGGCTTTGAAAAGCCTACAAATTGGCCCAAGACTCTGGATCTAGCTAAGTCGAACGAAATTACAATTAAAGTCCAAGAAACTCGGGAGAAAATAGAAAATAGTGGAAGCCAATCGTACGAAAAATCACCGCACGAACATGTATCCCATTCGCCTTAAAGCCTTTCAAGGTTACACTGCATCGATGTCCGTAAGTAGATTATAAAAAAAAAAAAACAATTGACCGTGCAACCGAAGAGCTGTAAACTAGTTGTCCGGTGGCCTCCTACATAAATATTCACAATAGGGTCCTGGCACTCCCTTGTCATGGCAACGCGCCACCATCTTTGAATCTCATCTCCCATGAGGTTTCCGTAACCTTCTAGCCCAATCAATCTATCTCGTTTAAAAAGCGAGTTTTATGAACTACCAAAAGGCCTGATGGAAACGCGTCACTATGTTTGAAAAACTCCTAGTCCCACCTTTCACACGTCCTTGACTGTAGTTTCAATTGCAAAAATTAAAACAAACACAATTAGAAACGCTTTGACAAGTCTATAAGTCTATAAGCCTCCTCTGGACTACGTGCGCAATGTACTTGTACTTCAATTGTGTCAACTGAATACCTTGCTAACCAAGGAATCGCGCAAAAAGCAGCGCAAAGGTTGAGTGTGTCCTTAAAGGGTGCGTTTTGAGACAGAAAACTTGCGCAATGTATTCATTAAGGACGTATGTAAGCTTTGGTTCAGATTAACGTAGTGATATACCACTGGCAACCCTCATGACTCTCATAAGAGTCGGTAGCACCGAAGCAAGATCGGCAAGCAAGGCAGCAGGTCTTATAACAGTTGTAACTGTCGACTCTTATGAGTCTTTCTAGCGCCGAAGTTTTTACACAAAAGCTAAATTTCAAAACACTAGTAAAAAGCAAGACCTAGCAAGCAAATCGAAAAGAATTGTTTCCGCCATATACGCAAGGAATACCGTCGGGTAACACCGAGCTGAATATTTTGAGAAATTTTGAAAATTAAAAATTGCCTGCTGCCCAGTTAGGCGATATTAAAAGAAAGGCTGCTCCTAATGCTGCCACAAGTAAATCACAATCTGCTGGCAAACGTTAAGGCATCACTCAGACAAAATAAGTGATTTGAAATATTTTTTTAAGGTCCTTTACAAAATCGGATAAGAGAGTCTCCAGGACCTATCTTTTGGCCCTCATAATGCACTTCTACAAACCACACAGAAATGTCACAATTCCTCTGGATGAATTATACGATAGGCTCCAAAGGTTGCTAGTTCCAAAAGGGTTCCAAAAGTGTTCATCAAAGTAAATATCTTGCTGCTTAAAGGCTGCTTCAGAAGAGTTTTAATCGATTTTACAGGAAAAACAGCTGTAAAGACACTTTCCCAACAAAAAGTCGACATGACTGCCACCATTTAAAGCCAGTCCATGAGACTTCTATTTACTATTTCGGATTTGACTTCTTAGGTCACTCAAAATGTATGCGGATCGTGATGTTGGTCAAATTCTGGCTAAGTTTTCCAGTAAACGTCTAGAATCTGCTCTAAAAAGAGTGCGTAGCTTCTGCAAACCGAGCTACTAGAGTCTCTTTACTGAGGCAAGCTACATCGACACAAATTTCTACTGCACATAAACTTGGGACGAAGTGTGGAAAGGCAGTTTGAAGGCTTCTTTCCACGCGGTTTATAAAAGGCACGGATACATTGTCATCTCCCATGAGGCTCTAGTCTACCGCAATCAACTTATCTCACAAGAAAAACTGAGTTTCATTAGCTACTGATGTGAAAAGTTCCATTGATGTATTTGCTGCCCTTTATGTGTGAGCTTTCCCTACGTATACAGGTGCCTAACTATTAGAGTCGAATCTTGCAGCTGAAATACCACTGATTTTACACTAGAAGCAGTACAAAATCAGAAGCCATTTAGACTACTCCATGGACGCTGATATCCTGACAAATGATAAAGAAACAAGGCTCACGAGTATATAAGAATTTTGGACCTGAAAAGCAAAAGTCTTAGACGGACATGAAGTGTCGAAATTTACATTCCACAAAGAAGCACAAAAGATCTATCCTGGTCGCAGTGTTAGGAGAGCTTTTTTTGCTTTTTTTTTTTAGCATGTATACCTTCTCAATCCTAAGAAGCCCGATGAATAGGCACGTCTGGGGTCAGCCAAATAAATAAAAGTAGGGTCACCCTTAGCAGTTCACTCGCAAGTCAACCTTCAGCTGCAAACTTTCTATAGATGACCAACTTTAGGTAGAGCAGACTAAGTGTGAACAATTTAGAAAAAAACTCAAATCAAAGGACAGAACAGGACATTGCTCAATAAGTACCATAGGCCCCACCAATATTCACTGAAGACTTCCTTTGCAGTCGTCCCGTATCAGTCAGAGCCAGGCGACATGCATTTGACAGACCTTACCTTGCAGAGATCTCACTCAAAGAGGAAACCTTTGTTGAAAGTCGAAGCCCCTAGGGCATATGTCGGAACAAATCAGCAAGCTATGGTGCGGTTAAACATGACAGTGCCCTACATCGTGCTTAAGAACTGTCTTGTTGGGGTGTCTTCTCTACTCATCTCCTTTTAAAAAGCGACAGTAACTCTACTTCAGGTTAAAAATGAGGAAAGAACTTCACAATCAGTTAGCCACAGATCCTTCGGGCAGTGTACAATTATTTTGCGCAAACAGTCCATGCAGAGCTACGGACTAAGGTTTAGCTTTGAGAAGGTATTGTGAGTCCTCTATTTCTTGCACGAATAAATGGGTCTAATGCTGCATCTGGAAGACGGAATGGAAATGACTTTCATGAGGATTGTAACACTCGGTCGTGTGGTGAATATTCACGATTATGATTCAGTCCTAAATCGCCTAAACAGTGTAACATTATGCCACACAAACTCTGTGTTAATCAAGGCGAATAAAATGAATAAATACAGAGTCAAAGTCCAACTACAAGGGAAGCCTGCTAGGAGCTCTGTTCTTATAGACAAATGAGATAAAAAGTGCCGATTAAGCCTCCTTTTTTGCCCAACTTCCAGCATCAGCTGTGACATTGAAAGTGGAAGCTGCCTTTTTTTGCCTTCACAAATTGGAGGACGAAGCTCCACAGATACGAGTTTGGTTAAGACCAAGTCTTTCAATTAGCTAAAGTGAAGAGAACGTTTCCCACCAACGCGTTTGGATTTTATTTCTTAAACAGGGGACACCAAGTTATCCTTTCAATTCTCAATTTGACGACGACCAGAACTCGCTTCAGTAATTCAATCTAAAAGAATTTGCTTAATCAACGTCACTTCAAATGGATATGCGAGATTTTCCTTTATCTTCACCACGTGCACTCACCCCAAGGACTCGACAAATAAGAGTAATGAACAAATAAATTTGACTATATGAATCCTCGTGCACTATAGTAGTCCATCTCACTAAAACTAACCCCATCTATACGTCGGTCGTGTGGGTATACGAGTATATGAAATAATAAAACTCCTTTTGCAATTGCCAAATTCCTTTATTTCGTCCTGCTTCTCGCTGCGCCACCATTGAAAACCTCATAAAATCGATTTTCTTTCTCTCTAGACGACAACGATAGTAAAGAAGATGGCGAACACTACCAAATAAGAAACGAAAAACAACCAAAAAAAGCAGAAAAGAAACGCCAAAAACTATAATATTCCTCGTAGCCCAATTCCAATAAAATGACAAGAATTTCTTATTCCATCCATCTCCCTCCCAACCACTCTTCTGGACGGAAAACGGGGGAAAAAATAAGCAACACAGGCACAAAAGGTCGAAGAGGATAGTGTACCATCTCATCTTGGGCAGCAGTGTGGCACAAGGCAAAAAAATAAAGGAAAAGATAAATCGATTTACTAAAAAAAAAAAAAAAAAGGACGACAGAAAAGAAATTGTCCAGAACACCCACATCATCCCCCATCCACTCGCCGCCGCAGAAAAGAAGTCCACATTTCGCAATTCAAAGAGTCACGTTAGGCGGATTTGTGTCCTTTTCTGTTTGGACACTTTCGGGGTGACTTTTGGCTCCGTAACCACACACCAGGACAGAAAGAAAAACGAAAAACAAGAACCCCAAGGAGCAGCAGAGAAGGAGCTGAAAGAGCTGAAAGAAGCTGAAGGAGTCCTCTTAGTAATTGCTTTGAATGAGAAATGAAATAAGGGAAAAACACCAACAACAACATGGGATGGGGATGGAAAAATCCTCGAAAACTACCCCGGGAATAAATGAAATGAGATTTGGAATAAAGTCCTTTTTATCCTGGCTCAATATTCCGCCACCACCCATAGACATAGATTGCGTAACGCACATACCACGACCGAGATAGAGGGGTGGAATGACTACGATTGCCAGCTATAAAACGAAATAACACTTTTGCGGTACAAGAAGACGGTTTGCGTTTTCCTTTTTCGAGAGACGACGAACACTTCCTTCCTTCTCATAACGCCCCTGGTTCAGTCGGTCCGTTGATGGTCGGAGAATATCGCTGCGTATCAATTTAAGAAGTCAACTTTTCGTTTCATTGAAACTCCTGCCACACTCACGTACGAGGATGCGGAGAGTGCTCGCTTTTGTGTGTGGGTTTCTTTTTTGCCGGGGGGTGGTTCCTTCGCAACCCCCCACCACCCACACCCACACCCACAAGGCTTACCACGCACACACAGCATACGCAAACACATAAAACTGTTTTATCTTTTATTGTTTTCGTTTCTCTCTCCGGCCGATGATGGACGTGTTTTAATCCCATTCCGAGAAAATTTCATAGATACTTCAGGAATCCACGAGAATCAATTACTTACTCTTGACGCCGCCGCCGCCATCGCCACCGCCACCGCCGCCAACAGTTGTGGAGAAGGAGAGAACTGATCCCATTTAGAACGGCGCGCAAGGGATGAGGGTGCAAAAAAGGAATTCGCGTTTTAAATTGAAATTATCAGCCCAGTGCGCCAGTGACAGTGATAAGATTGTCGTGTTTTTTCCCCCTCTCCCCGTTTTCCCGTTTCACGCTTAAGTGCAGCGCGACATGCGAAAAACACAGAAACAATTAATAAATCAGTTGCACATATTTAACGCTAGAATGTTGGGGAATGTTCCGATGCGGATGTCTGCCACCAACTATAGGTGGCGGCGTACAGGATTGGATGGCTTGCGAATGCAATTAGCTACGGGTTGTGGAGTTATCTGGCGGATTGTTGGATTTAATTTGCGATACGAGATCTATTTGTCGTCCGTGTGGTGGAAGTGTGCAGTTGATAACTTCCTTTTATTTTGTCATCAAGGGGCGCGCACATTTGTAGGCGAAGAGGATATGGGAATGGGTTGATTGGCGGACTTTTGCAGATAGTATAACAAAATGACGAAAATTTTCGCTTTAAGGTTCTAATTTTCTTACGATATTCGTGCCACTTTCGTGACGGGTTTTTCTTGCCTGGGAAATGTTAATTTGAACCGATTTTTCTTTCTACAGATGAGGGGGCTACGACTGATGGATATTTGTCAAGAAAATTCATTCAAAAGGAAGCGATTTTGGATCACAAACTAAACTTGGTGTGGATCTTACGATAATCGTTGAAAATTTAGTGGAAATATGTAAGCAACAGAGAGCACAGAGAGGTCCTTAAAGTCTTTGGTAGACGTGGTTTCTATTTGCGAAATTAGTACGAATTTTGAAAAATTCCTTCCGAAACCGAAAATGTTAGAATGGCGGGGCGGACCTTTTTGCCCAAAAAATTTCATAAAGTGAGAACAGACTGTTTTAAAACGTTAGGCTGTGGACTTGTATTACCAAGAAGGTCCTGGCATACGGCAACATTTGACTATTACTGTATGTTTACATACTGAATCTGTGGTAAGTAGTCAAGGCTGTTATCCGTACATAAACACAAAAAGACAGAAAGTATGTACTTAGACCCAGTTTTTCGAGCTTCTCGAAGCCAGAAATGTTCACGAAACTAGGGCGTTGCTATGCTGTGAAGGGTATCGGTTTAGGCACCACTCGGGGACATTCATTGAGGAGTCTTTTTTTTAGAGAGAGCCTATTACAGCTGCACGCTTTGTCATAGAGGACAGTCGATTATTGACTAAGGAACCATGGCTATTCAAAACGGCTTTGTTCAAGCCAAAAAAAATCGTTTTTTAGACGTGCATATGATGAGGGCAAGCATTTCACATCTGTATTTCGACAGGTCCTATGGCTTAACTTCTCGCAGCCACTCGTGTTCTAAGCAATGTGGAACAGTAGTCGTGGCTATCAAGAATCAAAAGAAGCCCTACCATCCTTAAATCCACTTCAGATACTCCGGTTCATGAAGGAAATTGGACTGAAAGAGGTGCTCTAAGTCGAGTATCTCATCGACTAGAGTTCCAAGTCAGGGAAATACAAATAATCTACGAGGTCGCAGTGCTGTTACACCCCTTAAATCAATCCATAATCTACAGTCCACAAGGATTATTTAAGTAGTATGATATATGACAACCAAAACGTTTACTAGCTATCGAGACGGATGGAAAAACAGACAAGCGGATCCTCTAGAAGGGATATTCCACAGTCTGGAGGATTCTTACCTTTTGTACTTCTAAAATAATCAAAATCAGGAGTAAGGTGGCCACGTGGTACGTTTGCTTGTGACCTGGCCGGTGCAAGTTCAAATCCCGGTAGGAGAAAAGGATTCACTACCACCAAATACGATAGAGACACGAATGAAATCTTAGTTTCTCCAACTACTACACCAAAAACGGAGTCACGGACGAATATACGATACTTGATTAACCACATGGACACAGACCCTTTGTGTCAGATTTCAGATTCATTCTGGTGCTTTGAATGGACTGTAAAGAGTCTGCGTGGGTTTTTGCTCACACAAACTGCGCTGGAGACTAATTTACATGATTAGACAACTAAGTCCAGCTTTCTTAGAAAACAAGGTCTCAAATCAGAGCCCCAAATGCGCATACTTAGATGCTTCAGATGAATTTAAACAAAGAACACCCATTAGATGTGCCTAATTAGAGACGAAAGTAGCCACTACCCATCAAGTTCCACTTCGAATTCAGGTTAATAGCGTCAGATTAGGTTTTCCTTTCTCAGACATAAAATAGAAATCAACTCTCCCCTCTCCCCTCTCCATTCATGACGATTTTAGATTTTTTTCAAACTAAAAGTTGGATTTTTTTGGGAATTCAGAAGCACTACTTTGCCAGAGGTGACTTACTCAAGCTCCAAACGGCGACAGACGACCATTTAATGATCTGTAAAACAGACATTTATGGTGTCGTTAAGTGTTTTGCACTTCTGTCGAATAAATTAACGAAAAAAACTCAAAATAAACACATGGCAACATGTTAATGAAGGTATTAATCAAATTGTACAACTTTAACATGATTTATTGGTAAAAAAAAAAAACCAAGCGAACCTCATTTGAATGGAATGCCAAGCGGCAAACGACTTTTGAAAAAAAAACAGGAGCTACGAGTACAGTCGTTACTAAACGAACGCCCCTCAGTTGATTGACATTTCAAAAGTGCCAACCAATAAATAAACGCTTTTCTGTAAATTAGTCGAAATGAATTTACATAAAAGCGTTCGATGTTAAATGATTTCCTTCCATGACGACGGTGAAACGAAACGAACAGTTCTTACGGCGAATCAAAATAATTAAAATCCCATCGATTCAACATTGTTTACTTTCTTAACACCAGGGGGATTGCAGGTACATAATACTTTGTAATTGGATACGCATCTACCCTGTGGTCATTGCCCTTTGTACTCTTTTTTATAATGAGGCTTTATTCACACTTCATTGACGTTTCGCACTGAAATGGGTTAAGTTACCTAGTTACTCTCATGACAAGTGAAAAATTTGACAGTTGTTTGCCATTTTGGTTAAAGTCTGTGATGGCCGACGGTAACAATCGTTCGTTAAGATTTGGTTTAATAAGGCGGAGAAAGGTAACAGATTTCTTTTTATCTAGAACAGAAAAATTGGTCTCAGACCAGGTTTAAAAATTCGCAAAAACTTAACCTATGCTGGAGGACAACCTATAGACCGTTAGGCGGTGTAAGACCTTCCCAATAGGGGTGAGAATATCTACTGCGGAAGCGTTTCTTAAATCATTAGAAGCAAAGGTGTTTTTATAGACGAATTGTTTGCAAGGATAGCGCGCCGTGGGTCAGTAGTTAGTGCGGGGGTTCCAGGTTCTAATCTCAGAAAATATCAAAAAGTTTTTCCCGATCCCACCACTCGCGAATGTCTGACAAACGACTGAGAGACATGTCTGTCATGAGAAAGCTTCTCAAATTGAAAGCAAAGCCGTGGACCGCATGCGGTCTGTTGCGCCAGATATTTGTCTTTATTCTGTGATACGAAGGCCTAAGCCTCTATCAGGATTGAATATTCGCAAAAAATGTCCGCTAAGTGGAGAGCAACCCTAAGAGATGAGACTACTTAGACCTAAGGACGAGGAATTGAGACAAAAAGTTTTAAAACAGACCGGTGGCGGTAAACTTTCTTAATGAAGACGAAAATAACTCCTGCGGAAGTATTTTTTTTTTAAAGATTAACCGTTTGCGTCTATTTTCTTGTTCCAGTTTGATCCTCCTCTGAGCAGATTTGGCGTTGTAAGACTTATCGGGGAAAGACAACCTTCTAGGGGGAAATTTCTGTTCCTGAAATCATCTCTGCTGTATTGAAAGACATCTCCATAATTTTTTTTAACAGGACGAATAAGTCTCTTAGTCTGAGATCCTGAATGTTTTCCAATGAGATAGGACCCATCTGTTTTAAACTTGAAGTAGACTCGAGAAAATGTTTTGGTTCCACAATTTCAGGTACTTCAAGCTCTGGAGGGTAGTAAGGCATGAAGCTTCATGGACGCTTATTTCTAGACACCAACTAGGGTAGGACTACAAAAATCTTTAAAAAAAAAAGTGAAGTAGCTTGCAACAGATGATTATGTTCGCTTTAAGTGGCACTTGACTGACCACATACACAGATAGTAGGGTCCCCCCTTCGCCGCTAAAGAACGGACCAAAGTCGCCTGCCTACACTCAAGGGCATCTAATCCTCTCCATGTTGAACTTTTCGTCTAAAACGACCAATAACCAAAAGGTTTAGCATCTTAGAGGAGAGTTTCTTAGTCAACAGATCGCTGTTCAGTGATTCTCTGTTAACCTCGACTTGGTGAGCCCAGGATTTCAAATTGAAAACGGCTAACAAGCGCTCATGGATTTCAGTTGGCGATTCAACCAAGAATTTGTCAAGAACTTAATCACAGCACGATGGTCAGCTAATCGTTCATTCAAATGAGAGAAGGCTTCAGCAGAACATGTCAGAACTATCTAAATCCTCTAAGGAGATGACCCTACAAATCACTCATTTCCAAGGAAAAGAGACTGCGGGCTTTTAAATGTCTACCTTTCTACCTCTTGTGACAACTACCATCCTCCCTGACCTCTGGCGAAAAATATCAAAATTCTAACTATAAATCCGAATCAACTGCAATCTTTTTTATTCAAACAGATTTTCCAACTAATCAACCCAATTTCCATTCTCTTTTTCGCTCTCAAAAATCCTCGTTATCCTTAAAAAATCGAGTGGGTGGCGACTATCACCACATTTCCAATCACAACAATTTTTAAACAGAAAAAAAAACGAGCACCACTTGGCCAGGTCCATTCGACTCTATCGGCATTTACACCATATTCCTCGTTCCTCTCCTCACACTCTTTCATACCACCACGCCATCTACAAACGAATTCACAAACAATTAAACACACAGCCAAGGAAAAAAAAAAAGAAAACAAGAACAAAACGAAGAAAATCCCAGCAAATTCCTTCTCTCACACATGTGAAGAAAGACAATGAGCTCTAAAAAACAGGATGACCAAAAAAAAAAGAAGAAAACAGCGAACAGCAAAAAAAAAAAATAGAAGAAGCAAGACGACGACGACGGACGAACGGACACACAAAAGAATAGGGAAAACAGCCCGCACAGCATACAGCAACACCATCGTCCAACACCAAAGGAAGGCACAACAAAAGAGGAGAAAAAAAAAACGCAGATATTTACTCAAGTGATTGGCTGAGGGTTGCCAATCGGTCGCATCGTAAACCGTACCCGTATACGGTACACAAAAACGAAGGAGTGGCTTAAAGTACACACAATTCACACCACTTCAGCACCAGTCAATCGTCGTCGTCGTCGTAGTCGTCCTTCTTGGAGTTGTCGTCCTCTTCATTGTCGGCCGTCGTCGTCGTCGTCATCGTCTCCAAGCGTTTTGGTGTCGTTGTCGTCGCCTGCCGTTGTTTAGCTTCAGCTAGATTTTCACTTTGGGTGTCCTTTGTGTGAATGTGTGTAGAGAGTAGGTTACTACACCTTTTTCGAGAAAGAGACGTCAAAAGATGTTTCGTCGACCACCCTTCGAAAAAAAAAAAAAAAACTAACAACTTCAACGAAAAAGAAGAAGAGAAGACAAAAGTTTATATGACACCTCTGGTGTATGTGAGCAGCGACAAACAGCAGCATCAGCACAGGGAACAAACAAACACATTGAGCGCGTCGTCTTTCTTACAAATTCTCACACTTTGACAGTTGGCCCAACTGTGCCCAACCGTACCAAAACTGTCAAAGTGTGAGAATTTGTGTGCAGACATTTTGCTGGATTTTCGTTGCCCTTGTGCTCTCCTCTTTTTACTTATCTTTTGGATTTCATGTGCAAAAGATGACACCGATTAAGGGAGGAATTTTCACACAAACAAAACGCTTGCCCAACGCAGCATAGTCCAACACACATGCTTTGACAGATCGCTCTTTCCCCACACACACTTCATCATTGAGAAGAAGAAGAATGGATGAATGATTACAAATTCTATTACAACCACCACTACCACACCACTACTACTACCAACAACAGAGAAAAGAATGAACTCAATTCGAAGTGTATAAGTGCATAAACTGCTACTCTCCTCGACTGTGATGATGGTGGTGAGTTGGGGTTGGGGCAGGGCAGCTGCTAAAGGAATATGGGGCGGAATAGGCGCTAGTCAAACACCAGATCAACACCGTAGGTGCGATGGTAAACACGACACTTCCAAAAGTACTAAAGAGAGAGCAAAAAAAGAAATTCACTGAATACACAAAAGAGAGATGTACATATATACTTCCAGAGCACAGATACACAAAGAAAAAACTCACCACAGTGGCTGAGGGAGGATAATACAAAAAAAAATGAATTTCGTAAACGTTAAGAGATAAATAATTCACCGAGGATGCTTAAATGAAGTGTCGGCGGAGTATTTAATTAAAGTTTCCGTGAATTCACCATATCGAGGTGAAATTATCAGAAATCACAAGAAAAATCACTCGCCGACGGCTATAAAAATGGTGACAAAAAAACGACCCCATATATCTGACACAAGCATATTATCCCACCCCATTTCGCACCGGTGACAAAGTTCCAGCCCAGCACCTCGTATACCCATAAACACACCATCGGGTCACATACTCATACACACACGTCTATGCAAAACGTCAAAGTTAGCCATATTTGCGCCGCGCCAAACGATGACACAAGAATACGACGACGGCGACAACGACAATCTTCATTGCATCTCGTCCTCGACTCTATTGCCATCTCGTACACTTCTTTTGGCTGGGATTTCATGTGACACCCGACTCTGTGTCAGTGTATATGTGTATGGCACTGGTGAGGGAGGGGTGTAAAACCAAACCCGGTTGGTCACCATTTTTGTATCTATTCTTAGGACTGCTGCTGGTGTTGTTTCTCTTTTTTCCTCGTATTCTCGATCTCTGTCGACCGGTTGGTTGGGCTTGAATCCGTATGTGTGTGTGTGTGAGTATCTCTGTGGTTAAACTTGTCGCCTAACACATAGGCACCCGAACAAGGTACAAAATGGTCAGACAGAAAGTCATCTTTCTTGTTTTTTTTCCGCCTGCCGTGTGCTTCTCACTCTGTCTTACCTTGCGCTGCAAATCTCATGGGAAAGCAGAGCAACACTAGAGAATCGCACACAAATCGCTGTTTGACACTATCGAGGTGAGAATGTGTGAGTGGGGATAATCCGTGGCGGCTTGGTGTCAAGTCTTATTAGAATTCTCTTGAGTGGTTTCTTGTTCAGTTGTTGTTTTTTGTTCCTTTTTTTTGCTTTGCTCTGCTGCTGTATGTGACAATTGTGTGTCGCGCAATCTTTTCCACCTCTTCGTAGAGAGAGAGAGAGAGAAAGAGCTATTGAATGTCAGTGGTGGTAGGTTTGGTTTTGAGGCTCCATCTATCGGAGTGTAATTGCCTAAAACACACTTTTTTGTGAGCTGCATGGTGTTGGTCTTATTGGAATTTTCTCGTATCTCGTTTTGGTTTTATTTTTCTTGAGTGGTGGGTTATTCAGCGCACCGTGTGTCATTGTATGCGAGAACTGTCACTGTGGTGGTGAATTATTGGTGAAAACAACGGGGTTGCATTGTATTGGAGATTGTATGTATTAACCAGTTCGTAAGCGACCGGCGTTAAGTTCGTATCGTGTGTGTTTACCTTTTTTTCTGTCGACACGTTTGTTGTTTTTTTCCCTGCTGCTTCCTTTTCTTTCTTCACCCACCACCTTGTTGTTATAATATCATCACCCGAACGGGGGGGTTTTTCTGTGTGCGCGTTATTTGTTGGGGCAGGAAGAAAAGTTTCGTAGTATAATTGTTTTTTGAAAGCTTTTGACACCTCCGCGCTCTATGGTTAAATGTGTTCTCGTCGAGAAAGGTAAACGATTTGTTGTGAGTATTTTGTCGGTTGCTTGTACGTTTACCAAAAAAAAAATCAGAAAAAAATCGTCTATTATTCTAGCCAGAGAAATAATACAGAAAGTGTGCAAAGAAGGAAAGAAAGCAAAAAAAATGTTGGCAACTCAGCTAACGTCAAAAAGTGTCATCTAAGTGCAATCCTCTCAAGTGTTGTCGTGTTGTGTTGTAGATATTTAGCGCGTAACTCTTAAAAAATAAATTTTACATAAAAATAATAAATAATAACCGAGTGAGAAAACGAGAAAGATTTGAGAGAGAGATAGAGAAGGATAGAAAGAGAGGTGAATTTTTGTAGTGTTCGACTTTGGTGTCTTAAATTGTAATGTAATGAGATACGACGTTCAAGAATTCATTCACCAATCTGAAGATCCAATCAGTAGGTTCGCAAATGGGATGGCATATCATCCATTCCTGCAGCTTTCCCGACCCACTGACTTCAGCGTGTCATCGCTGTTGACGGCGGGTAATCAACAGCAATCAGCGACGGCCGCTGCGGCATCTATTTCACCAACATCGCCACTACTTCACCAGCAGCAACAGCAGCAACAAACGTCTCTAACGCCTACAATTGCCGCCGCCCAACAGCAGTTACAGTGTGGCGGACAATCCTCACCCGTGGGCGGACAACAACCTCAGCTGTCACCGAACATCACCAGCACCAATAACAATAATAACTCAACTAGTAATAACAACAACAACAATAGTAGTAGTAGTAACTCCACCAATAATAGCAATAATAATAGTAACAGCAACAACAACAACAACTCCTTACCAACGCATCAAGCGCTGGCCGCTGCGGCGGCCGCCTCCAGCCTAGGACATCATCCGCACCATTCGCATCACTCTCCGGTACCGGGACATCCGGCGTTGGGACATTTGCCACAGCAACCGTATTTCCCAGCTGCTGCGTTAGCTGCCCTGGCCGGCAGTCCCGCCGGTCCCCATCCTAGTCTGTATCCGGGCGGTTTGTTGCATAAATTTCCACCGCATCATCCGCACGCGCATCATCCATTGGGGACACCTTATACAACGGCCGAGGACGTGGTGCTGGCATCGGTGGCAGCCCATCAGCTGCATCCAGCTATGAGGCCATTGCGGGCGTTGCAACCGGAAGACGATGGAGTCGTCGATGATCCCAAGGTGACGCTCGAGGGCAAGGATTTATGGGAGAAATTCCATAAACTCGGCACGGAGATGGTGATAACGAAGAGTGGAAGGTGAGTTGTTAAAACAAAAAATTTATTTTACCGAAAACTACACTTGCCGTCGGCAAAGCAGATCTGACGTTTTAGGCTTTGTTTTTGGTCGCAAAGTTTTAATTTTTAAATTTTTCGGGTTTCGGAGATTTAATGCGATTTTCGACCTTTCAACAACGGAATAAATGTCGAATTATTTATAGTTTTATGCAATAATTCCCCGTTCATCACAAGTTTTCATGGAATCTGACAGCTTTCTCAAATGTCAATGAGCTGAAGTTTTATTCAAGTTATGCAATTGCCATTGAAGTTTGTAAAACAGTCCCTCGACCGTTGATAGACTTAATTTTTATGGGGAACATGGCTGAGCGAGTGAAGGTTGTCAAAATCGGGAAACAGTTTTGACATTTAACTCAACTTTTTCGATCTTAAATAGACCGCACGCCCAAATGTAGAGAAAATTGGCAAGCGACAGCCACTGTGGGTTCTTTTAGTAGAAAAGCAAGTTAGGTGCTGGGAATTTAGTGAAAAAATTATATTCTCCAGGGAAATGCAGAAGAGTTTTTATCTGGGAGCGGAGAGTTTTCGGGGATGAAAGTAGGGGCTGCCACCTCGGCAAAGGCAGTGTTACACTCGTCCATTCTGCAGACATGCAATAAGAAAGTCCCCTTAAAAATCTGGTTTCGTGGATTATGTGGAGTCTAAGCCCTATAAACTCAATCGAATGCGCCCTGACAGCTACAAAACTTAACACGTTCATCGTCTAATTGACCGACGGCTGTCATTTTTCCGCAGTCCTAGAAGTTTGTTGTAAGATTCCGTAGAAATAGACAGAATATTACAGGAATACAAATTGAATTGAGAACTAGTTCACTAGGCCCTTCAGTCACATGCCCAGTTCAGCAATTCTGGACTCCATTCTCTTCTACAGGATTTGTCAGAAAATTTAGTGTACTTCATTCTACAGTCGGCCATTTTGTTCTCTACCAGACTTCCCATTGGTTTCCCTAAAATTTGTCGAAGGGTTTCTAATAAGAATTGTCTTTGAACTTCTTTAAGGAAATGGTGATCCTTGTTAGCCAAGCGTTCCATCTCCTTACTGATTGCTTAACTTGTTTTTGCCGCTGGTAGATGACAACCGAACAACAATTTAGTCTCTTCTCGAATACCAACCAATAGAATTTTGTAGACTTGACCAATTCTATTGTCTTGCAAGGATAATCGATACTAATCCAAAGGAAAACTATAATTTCTAGATTTTTGGTTGAATGCTTCCAACAAATTTGATCTGTCTCTGCCAAGATGATTTTAAGGACTTCATGGCGCAGCAAAAAATAAATTAAGCTCTGCTTATGACGTTTAGATAAATTATCTGTGAAAGGTCTTATGGTTCAAGGATTGGTGGTAGTTTATCAGTTGGATGTTCAATTTCTCGATGGAGTAGATGCATCCCGGTTTCGTTAGCCGTGACCATCACGGCTGACACTTGGAAGCATAATGGAGTTTCATGTGTCACAGTGCTTTCGATGGTAATACACCTCTGCCTCTCGCCCATTTAAATTTGAATTTCATGCATCTCAGTTCAAGGATAGTTTATTCCCACTCCACGCTTAAAATTGTTCGAAAAGAAGAAAAAGATTCCAAAGGATAATAATGCTACTAGAGACTGAATAGGACTTAACAGAGACTATCTGGAGGCACTCCACACTGTTACAACGTTGGCTTAAAGAATTCATTGTTCAGGCGACTCTAGTAAGGTAGGATATCACTGCTACTTTAAAACTCAAAAAGGAAATATGTTTCCTATAATCTCAGCTCGAAGTTGAAAGGCACTTTCAAAAGTAAATTAATTCCTGACCTCAAGTTACAAAAATTAAGTCAAATTGAATTCTCTGTGAGCGGACAAATAATTATGTAATAATTTCGAACACAATTGCTGAAAATAGTTCCATCGTCCTTGCAATTTCTATCCTATTTTTCTCTACCCTTCTTCCTTCTCTATTGTTTGCCCCTTAGGCTTATGAAGCATGCAGTATGGGTGTTATTTACAAAGAAGTGATCAAGTATATCGTTGATCTCACCGCTTGGAATTTAATGTTGATCTGGCTCAGCTTACAAGCCTATCTCTATGCCCAAGTTGGTCTCATGATAGACGGATAAACTTGAAAATTTTTCCCCGCCCTCAAAAATTGGAGCAAAATGTTACCCATTTCCGATAAATATTAGAAATTTAGCAAATAAACTTCGCTTTTACGTTGAAGATGATTGGTTGCTTGGAATTTTTCAAGATTTGAAGAGTAGCTATCGAGTGCAAAATAATTACTCCAACTCATAGACGTTTCACACTTTTTAAATTCGGCTTATAAAGGGTCTTCCATTCAAGAGCTTCCATTTTAATTTTCGGGGTATTTTTGACCATTCAAACAAAAAACATTAAACTCCGCGATTCAAGAAAATGGAACGATATACACGTGAGCAGAAGCGCATAGAAATTGTGGAAATTCCCCAAAAAAGTGGTGAAAATTTCGCGGAAACAATTTGTTAAGTTTTTCGTCCTTTCTGTCGCTATGATGCATCCAAAAATTGTGAACCTATTCCATAGTGATGTGATGAGAAAACTCCAACTTTTGCTTGTAATGCCAGATCAGACGAAAACACTGCTCCTCTGACTGAATGTGTCGCTGAAAACCAAGGTTTGTCCTTTAAACGACTTTCGCAGCAATTAGGCGCATCTCATACCAGCCTACACCGACCGTCTTTCACGTAAAGATCTGGGAATGGACGCTTACAAAATTCAGCTGACTGTTTAGGTGTTAAGAATGCAGGCAAACGATGCTGATTTTTTTCAAGAAAATCATCATGAGCGACGAGGTCCATTTCCACCTGCAAGGCTTCGTTAAGGAGTAGAACTGGCGCATCTGAGCCACCGAAAACCCGAGAGTTATTGTAGAGCAACCTATCTATCCACAACCAAGTGACAGTTTGGATTATTTTTTGAGCTTTCGGGTCTTATTTCTCCGAAAATAAAGCCGGTGCCACCGTCTTGTCTTAGTTAATGAATTGCGCTATCGACAACGCTAATGTTTTTGGGCCTGAAATTGAAGAGCCAGACCTATTTATAACTAGAAAGAGCCCCATTATTGCACGACAATTTCCTGGACACTTAGAATCGCTTTTCGGAGATCTCAATTAGCCGCCTAGATTGACTGATTTAATGCCGCTAGACTTCTTTCTTTGGGGATATGTTCAGGATAGGGTCTACGTCAGTAATCCACAAGCGATTTAACGACTCAAAAATGATATCAGACCTGTTATTCGCGAAATCGAACCCAAACTGTGCGAAAAAGTTATCAAAAATGTCCTCAAAACGATGACCATCTTGGCAAGAGAAGCCGATGTGGACATTTATCAGATATCATGTTCCACATGCAATGGCAGAGTCAGCACTTCAAAAGGAAACAAAAATATCCGTCCTTCTCCTGAAATTTTTTCCTAATAATTTAAAATGAAAGATCTCAATGGAAACCCTTGGATCCTTGCTTTGGACTGTACAGATACATGGCGGATCTCGAGCTCTATGCGACTTCTCATCTAGTCAGTCAACTTGGCCAGACGGTAGTGCGTGTTATGTTGAAATACTTTTCAAATCCCGACGGTGTAACACTATCATTATATAGGAATGTTCTTAGACTGTTATGCAAGTCGTTCTGTCGAACTTTTAGCCCTACGATTGACTTGCTGATAGAATTCTGATTAATAGATTCGTCACCTACCTAAGTCCTAATTTTCCTGTGGATTTTTCCATCGATTGTTCAAAATTCAACTCCTAACAGACAGAAATTTGTATTTTTTTTCGAGAGAACAGTGAAGTTTTAAAATGTGACTGCCGATGGGCTTATGTCCACGCCGTCGACTAGAGTGGATTTTCCAAGTCCATTAAATGAGATGACAAACTACAGCACACGAGCTAAAATATATTTTTTATGTCAAAATTTATTACTAAGCGGCACATGTGGGGATTTCAATAT
The DNA here is from genome assembly GCA_946965025.1 of Blera fallax. Classification (NCBI taxonomy): domain Eukaryota; kingdom Metazoa; phylum Arthropoda; class Insecta; order Diptera; family Syrphidae; genus Blera; species Blera fallax. Next base: position 3,210,109 of record OX337248.1, read on the forward strand.
TTGAAATAATTTTCATTTGACTCATAAATATTTGCATACATCTCAAAGCGCCGTTTGAAAAGGTCCGCAATCTCACAAAACTACTATAATCTGACGTCCTATACAATAAATTCAGATAGCAAAGCCTAAACTTCAGATAACAAATGCCAGAAAGCGAAAGTAATTTAGTACGTCTAAGTTAAATCCAAATAAATAGCAATCTCAAGGGGCTTAACGAACTTACACCGGTAGTGCTTTATATCGGCTGTAAACTGTTTTACGATCGAATGTAATCATTGCGATTGTATCTGGATTATTCATCTGTCAGAAGACGAAATTGATTACTACTTCCGTTGTCAAAATATTTTGTGTTACTGTGTGTTACTGTTGTTTGACTTAAAGTCGAAAGCGTAATCCAATTTCATTTTAATTTTGGACGATGTTTGTTCTCATAATTTCTAGACTTAAGATGACATGAATGTACATTTTCTTGAAAAAAACCAGAGATGGCACTGTCTATTCATGAAGATGAAAGCACATTTTACCAAACTTACTTTGGCTGTCGAATGAATGTCAACGACTAAGGAAGGTACCTCTGCTTTGCTCAGTTACGTACTGAAGCGTGGCTCCTATTTTGCTTAAAACGGGTTTCAATACGAAAAAAGGTCCCAATTCAAAGAATTTTGAGTCGCAAATATAGTGGATTTTCCGCGTCAATCTATTCCGCGTTCTTTTTATGAATGAAGACAAATTTTTGTACGAATCGCCACTGAATTGCAAACTCTTTGTGGCGTTTAGGAGCAAAGTTTTGAGAAATTCCTGAAACAAATCTTTCAGGACTGAGCCCAAAATTAAGTGATGGGATTGAAATTTTTGATTAATGCTAAGGAACCTTATTATAACAGAAAGGAAGCACTTAGCCCTGACGTGTTTAAAAAACTTGATGTCACCTCCCAATTGGAAAACTCAGCGTGCCGTTTAGATAGCTGTCACATCGGAACCGGCAGTCGGAAACCAGCTTTAAGAGATTCGAATTTTAAGGTACAGAGAAAATTTAAAAAATGTACTACGTATTTTGTACGAATAGACGCTTTCAAACCTCACTTATTCAATGTAAAAAGGACCAAGAGAACCACGGTGAAAGTTTGTCTCATTGTCAGCACCTTATGTACCTGAAAAACCAATTTTTTTAACACAAAATGTCGCCTGTTTCGATGTGAGATTGTGCATTTAAAATGGCGTACAATAGATCTAGCAAAAATGTGGTCTGTTCTCCGGCCTTATTCCTCCGGAATAAGAATTACCTAAAACTTTTAAGAACTTGGGACCTAGGGTTGCCTTGCTCTATAAACGTCAAAACTCCTAACAATTGCTAGAAATAAAAGGAACAACTGAAATATTAAGGAATCTCTACAATAACAAATGTGCTACGTAATGAGAATCACTTATAAGATAAAGACACCTCCAAGCGCATCCTAAACAAAGCGAATGTATACACGAATTATCAGTTCATTTTTGGCTTCAACACTTAAGCAGAAAAATCTAGGCTCCTATGCATCCTGACGAGCTATTCAGCTCCCCCCACAAAAATGAGTGAAAAATTTACTACATTTGCAGAGTGGGCCTTCTGCTGGTTTATTTTTGAAGTGCTTGTTATATCGACTCTGGCAACACTAACGCGCTTGAAATATTAACAGATACATATGTAGGGGCAAGCCTTCGCGGAAAAAATGAATCCTTTTACTCTAGAACAATGCTGGCAAATATCAAAAGATTGTTTCAGAAGCTTTGTGAAATGTAAAAAGAGAATTTTTGATCGAAGTGGCTGGGTGCTGGGGTAAGGAAATTTGTGGAACTGGCATGCTTATGGTGTGCAGTGGAGCTCTAATCCAAAAAGGAATAAAACAGCTGGATTCCTATCAACTATCAGAAGAGGATCTAATTCGAGTTATTCGTTATTTAAAGAAATTGAACTGGAGGAGGTTCTCAAAGTCGAGTATCACATCGACTAGAGCTCCAAGTCAGTTGGAACACAAGAGCTCATTTAGTAGCAGTGCGCTTACACCCCTAAAGTCAATCAACCAATCTAATCGTCATTAAATCGTTTCCTCCACAATCTGTCAGTAGAAACAAATCCTTAAAACCATCCGCTGATGCGCTATTTACAGAACTGACATGATGAAGACTCGGCGCCGTTCGTGGCGAAGGGGTTGAGGTCCGAATACCTGAAAGGTTCGAAAAAAGGAAGGACCCTATAGACCGTCTATAGCCCTTACCGGAGACACTTGCATTTATATTTGCTTTGAGATGACGAGTCGTCAGGAAATCGAGTACAAAAAGCAAACAATTCGACAGCCTGTCGATTCGAGGGCTATGCTGTTCAGATAGCAGTACTCAGTAAAGGAGGCTACAAACCTTCAGTTTATCTGCGCACTCTGCCCTAAGAAAATGTGTAAAAATCTGTACAGTACTGGCTGGTGTGTAGGACTTCAGTTTTCGCCTTCGATCCGTCCGATGTTTCCTCCAGTTCTCTCATCAGTTTTGGCGTTGATCGTTGCAAAAAAGGCTCAGATTTCCCATATGCGTAGCTATCGGGCTAAACTGCGCAGATCACAGGGTTTATCACTCAGACATGACGTGGTAAACTAGAGGTGTTCAGCCCCCTGAACAGTCCCTTTAAAAAATGGCCAGCCCCTCGTCTTCAACTGCCCTAAATAGTGTATGCAGAGCTTCGTAGGAGTCCAGCTGATATCTAAAAAATGGAATTCGAAGTCGTTCTTTAAGTTTAGATACTGGTGAGCTTGCTTGAAAACAGTTGTGGGTTTTAATGACCATACAGAGTTAAATTTTGTTGGTTTTGACTGCATCTGTCAAAATTTTCATAACTTTCTGTCAAATCTGTGTCACGCAACTGAAGCTAATTTATTTAAATTGGCAGTCTCTACCGGAAATATAGTACATCTGCCACAATAGGCATAACCATCAAACGTCTAAGTTACTGTCCTAAATTTACAAAAATTACGGGACATAAATCAAGCTCATGTTTGAACCAACCGACAACTACCTGAAAATTCAATTAAACCTAGTTCACTTCACACATGACCGTCCTCATAAAAAAAAAAAAAAAAAAAAAAAACAGAAAAACCTAATGAATGACCGCGAATTGAATTGAAAAACATGCGAATTTTTATTCTCATTCAGCCAATTACTTACAAAAACAAAAAAAAAAAAAAAAACTAGTTATGTCCCGTGACACATTCTTTCTGTGTTGCAGATACAACACAGGAGTGTTTGTTGTACTATCTTCTATTAATTATCACCATCGGCGTTGATCTCCATATGGTAGCCAAAGGCGCATTAAAACATTATTATTCCACTATAATGCAGAGCTATTAAAAATTTTTATAAAAAAAAAAACCTCACTTTTAACGAGTAAAATAAAAGGGAAGATAATTACTTTTGTTGTGTTTAAATGTGAAGCACAGAGAGCCTCCAATTAAGTGACTTTGTCGTGTTTGTCGTCGCATTTTATTGTGTGTAGTATCTGTGTGTGTGTCTGCCGATGCATGTTTCAGCTCAAAATGGAGTTATTTTCAAGTGAGAAAAAAATATTTTGATATGAAAAACACGTTTTAAACAAATTAACAAAAAAAAAAGTTTATAAATATTTGACTCGAAGAAGATACTTATTTTGTATCTTCGGTGTTTTTTTGCAGAGATAACGCTGCAAAAATAAACACAAACAGATATGCTGCTTAATTTGTTGGTTCCCAAACACGGACTGTTTACCTCAGCGTAGTGTTAAGCAATTTATTTATGAGTACATACTTATGGCTGATGGTGTACGAGTATTTTTTTTAATCAGTGACAAAATTCAATTCGGTATTGTGCGACAAATATTTGGACACTGATAGCGTGTTGCCTGGAGGAGATGAGATGTAGGAAACTGTTTGCGTATTTTTTTGGAAAATTTTGGCGCTGATAGAGCGAAAGAATTGCATATTAAAAGTGGGATTAGATGGCAAATTGGAGTATCTCTGGTGACTATACATAAAATGAGATACTTTCGGGGATTTTTTTGTCCTGAATGTCAGCTAATTTCATCTGGTCTTTAACAGTTTGACACAATTTTGAGCACACTTGCAAAATTTTTACCGATTATGAGGCAATGGTTTAAAACTAGAAGGTTTTTGAAAACGGTTTTGGGTTGCTTCTGTCATGATTGAAAGTTCTCACACCGATGAAGCTGTCAAGAAAGTCCAATTACGTTAGGTAGATATTTTCCCCAACAGTCTATGCCATGAAAGCCCTGCGACGGAAAGCGGTCTACCCTACCATCCATGCGGACCGACTCTTTATATCTGGGTCGGTTATTTGACCTAAGAGTTCCTGCAGAGGAAGGAGTTGCTGTTGTAGGCGCCCTCAAGGATGCATTCGTAGTTTTCGACAACAGTAGAGGGGCCTGTTTAAATTCCAGACGCCTCTAGAGGCTATAACTAGGCGGCCTAGACCAAAAAAAGGCACCAAATGAGATGAGAATTTTAAGATTCATTGCGAAATTGAAAGAAACAAAGTACATAGGTTACGAGCCATGTTCAACGTATGAGTATTCGAGTCCCTTTTCGATTCAGTTTCTTGGGCACACTTTTCCGAGTATGTCACCTGAAAGATTCTTATCGACATGAACTTGATTACATATATACATGTGGTTCCGGTAGGACCAATTGCTAGCCTTGACGTGTGGTTCGACATCGTCGGACTTATTTTTGTGAGGTTTTTGGGTCAATACTTCAAATAATTCCTCAGCTTAAGGCTATCATTCAACGCCTGGTTGTTGACATCTCTTCACGTCATTGTAAATTTCAACAAAAGAACAAAGCAGAGCCTAAGAGAAGACTTAGAGGACACTTTATTTCAAAAACGCGGTGCAGCTTGACTCGTTCCCTCAAGAAAAGATTCGTTTTGCTGAAGGAGATATCGACAGCTCTTAACAAAACACCCTTCACGGTGCAACCCTATAGTCTTCTTCATCAAGGCTCTTGTTTCGGTTCAAATCCTTAAAAATGGCTCTACAGAGATAGGAAAGGAAAGGAAATACCTATTCTTCACGCCAAAGCAATCTGTGTGACGAAAATTGCCGCGATAAGACCAACTACTATCGGGAGACGACGCCTTTCTCTAGGAAAAACCGGGTAAATTTTGAAGGTTCATTTGGTTTGGGAGTCCGACTAATAGTGGTCTACCACAGGGTTCCGTGTTTTCTACGACACTTTTATACATGCCTCTCTCTATGCTCACACTCAAATCTTTTCGTTCACGGATAACAATATCCTTGGCGTCGCCTATTCTTTTACGTAGATACACCAAGAAGCCCAGATTCTAGAGTCAAAGCGATGGCGAATGTCTACGGCCCTCAATTAGGTTGCAAACTGTCACGATGTTACATTCTTCCCGATGAGCAAATAAATCAGCTAAGGCACCTGAAAATTTATTAGAATTTAGAAAACAAATCAAATCTTTGAAAGAAAAACTCCGACTATCCAGCACTAGTTATGAGAAGAATCTAATCTTTGCTACGAGCATAGAGGTAGTTATTGAAATAAGTGTCGTGGAAAACAAGGAACCTTGTGGTATCCCACTATTAGTTGGGAATGCACAAGAGTTCTGCTTTGGTTGTAGGAAAGGCCTTCAGACTATCATTTGCTATGCATCCACGTATCACCTGCAAGTATGTACACGATTTCTAGGGAGTTCTTTCTGAGTTGTGCTGTTGTTGTAGCAGACCCTAAACCTAGTCACAGAGAACACCAACTTGGCTAACTGCGCATCAAACAGTTTCACTATATTTTTGAAACAAGAACAAGTTACATATGTATGTACGTCCCTTGCTCTCGATGAATCCACAAGGGATCAGCATCTTTTTAGTCGCTTATACTCGAAAAAAAAACGAAAGACTTCATCCTTTCACTCCTAACCATTCATCAACCTAAAACTTCACCTTGTCAAAAAATTAGTGAAAATGTTTGTTTAACTCTCCATCCAATCACCTCCTATACTTCACTTAATCAAAATTCAATCTGCGTAAGCTTGGCTGATAATTTAATTTCAAGACAAAATCAAATGTATTTGACAGGAATTACCCTCGAACCATTTATGGTGGGAAATCGCATTATCACAACCATCTATCATCACAGTCATCTATCATCTCGATATTTAGCTAAAAACGCATATAAAAACCTGTCACACACGTAAATATGTGATTTAAAAAGCTCAATCATCAAAAACCAAAAAAACGAGAACCCAAACTCTCATCGTCATCGTCCTCCTCCAGGGCACCAATTAAAAAAACCAAAAAAAAATAAAAACGAAAAAATCAACAAAAATTTAAACATCATTAAGCACAGCACAACACAGCTGGCTTTCCTGTCGAACAACAATTTTTCCCACGAAGATTCCAAATCATTATCTAGATAAGGACACAAATTCGTCGAAGTATATTATGCGGAGGATGATCTACGATGTCTTGTGGCTTCTTTGGCGCATAAAACACCCAATGTATCCATCCGTACGTCGTAATCTAGGCAATTGAAGTATGTGGTGTCTGCCCCCGTAAAATGTAAAATGATTCACTTTAGTAATCCTAAGACAGCTACTTAAGCACGTGCTTCTCGAAGAGCCTGTACCTCTTCGAGAAAAGAAACCAAAAAAAAAACGACAACCCCTCAGGCGGATACGACTTTTCTAGCCTAAAACGCGAATCCCATTAAATAGATGTACCCTGGGAGAAAGCCGAAGATGTGCGCAATAGAAACGCATCACCTTAATGACGTTTGGGGGAAACTTTAACCACACAGATACACCGTGTATCTGCAGAGGTGTAATTGTAACTAAAACGCGATTTCGCATTGTACATCCCCAAATGAGGGCGCATAAAATGACGCATAATCCATCCAGAAGGCCACAATCGACATTTTCATTTCGAGTACTTAATAGCTTAGATACTTCGTATCTGCAGTGAGAATTCGTTGAAATTTCTCGGATTTCCCTTTCAGAAACGGTAATTGAAAGTATTAAACGTTCTTTTCTCTTACATTACACTCGGCTGGGTGTAGACGGCCGTGAGGAGAGTGGTTCTGAAAGTTCTAAAAATATTCTGTTAATCCAGTTAACTTGCAGGTAGTATCTGTTGGCAGTAGTTATACATTCCGCTGCGATTTTCCGAAACAACAAGTGTGTATAGTTTTTCCCTTTTTTTTTCTGTTGATCTACTCTCCCCCATGGTCTGTGTATACTCCTCTTAGCACTCTGCAACCCGACAACGACGACGATGATGATGATGATGGCGAGGAGTCCTCTCTGCTTTTAACCTCGTCTGGTGCTACTGGCTGTTGGTAGAGTATGCACTTATTCCAATTGAGTTCAACGTGTGCGCCCCGCGCTCCAAATGATGATGAAAATGTATGCGAAAAACCCAGCAGCAGTGAAAAACAATTTTTGAGAAACTTTCATAACACTTTCCCATCGAAACGAAAGCCACACACACACACCGTGTGGGGTGCTGCAAGGATAACTATTATTTTGCACCCACTGTTGCTCTATTAGAATTTTTGCTCGGCTCGCACACAATACCCCGGTGCACCCTATAATAACTGGTAATAAAATCAGCATAGAAAGGTGATTTGTTTGGCCCGAAACCGCCCGGATTCGCGCACTGTTTTGTGGTATCCGAATCGGGATTGTAACGATCTAGAATGTGTGTAAAGTGTGAATATAGGTGCTACGAGTAAAAGGTGTTTGCGTGATGTCTTGTTTTTTTTTGGATGGAATAGGGGGGGTACAAGTACTTATATACTTTTTTTTGGGCAAAGAATTGAATTGTTTTGCAATATGAATGTGTGAAGTGTGTTGTTTACTGGCAGGATATGGTGTATGTGGTGAATGAATGAGGATAAAGGACGCTGTGTTGTGTGCTGCGTAGAAAAAGTGAGCTAACAAATGATTTGTAGTCACGTCAAAGCTCATTTAGCAAAACACTTATGAGAAGTTTCGCACAGTAGCACGGACTAGACGGTTACGTCTTGAATGGGAAGGACTGCGTGTCCATTTAGTTTGTAATCCTTGTTTGCTTTTCATGAAAATCAGATACATGCTTCCGTGTTAAAGTGGTTCTTCTCGCAGACTTTTAGAGCATTTAGGGATCATCAATGTACAACGTACCTTTGAAGACGTATTCAGTTGCATTTGAGAAATGGGTCAATCAGAGCAACGTGCCTACGAAGCTTTGGTATGCTAACTTCCCTCTTGGAGTCTTGGTCAGTACCGAAAATCTGAAGTTTTTCTAACGAAATTTCCACCGCTGTGAAGCCTGACAACGTGAGCAAAGCCTCCAAACAATCAGAAATTGAAATCTAGTCTAAAACTATCGAGTATTTCAACGCTAACAAAAGTTTCGGAAAACGGTCCTCAATGAAGGATTGGATCTCTTCCGTCTAAAAAGCACGACTTCAGCCTACAATCCAGTGGTATTGCCGCCTATGAGAACCCTAAAAAATGGGGAAAAAGTTCAGTAGAGTCTGTAAAAGTTTGACGGTAGTACTAGCTATCTATGAAAAAATCTAGGTTACGTAGACTTTTTAGCAAAACTCTAAAGCCTTCTGCTGAGCTTGCCACCTCTGACGCTGCTCTTGCCAACTGCCAAGGGTCAATGATCCGCGTGAGATCTACGACAAAAGACGACTTCCTTACAATAGCTATGCATTTTGCATTTTGCATTTACAATTCCAAGAGAAATTATGCATTACTACATACCTAGTTCACTGGAATTTCTATCCAACTCGTAATCACTGCCTCCTCACTTAATGACCCACACCCCCTCCCTCGTTCAGCCTGTCACAACTCTTCATTTGTTATTATAATCTTTGTGGCCCGCCCTAGCAACATTTAAGAATATCGTCAATTTGCATTATTTATTCGGTGATTTATGCGTCGAAACATTGCTTCAATTGGCCACCACTTTGTTCGTTTATGCCCTGCAGCTGCTACCCCAGTCTACCCCAATATCTTTAACCCCCCCTCGCCAACCAGCCAGCCAACAATGTCTAATGATAACAATTTTAAATGAATTTCATCACATACCGTCCACTCCACCCCCACCACCACCATCAATAATAATAGTTCCATCCATTAGCGAAGCTCTGTGCTCTACACCACGTCAGTCCAGTTCCATCACCTTCGCCCACTTTAATTCCTGGCCACCATCGGATGGATGCCATATCCACACACAAAACAAGGGGGGATTAGGGGGGGTCTTGAAAGGAAAAAAAAAATCTGGACTTTCTCCCACATCCATTGCATGCGACTTCTGGGTGAATGAACATCTGTCACCGCACACAGGAGGCAGCAAAGACAGAGAGACACCGAGTCCATCATTGGAACTAACCACGACTCAAAATAATGAAAGGATACAAATTGTAAATTTATGGCCGCACACACCACCAATAGAGGGACCTCTTGCTCGTGACCTATAAAGGAGGGCAGGGAGCTTGCATTGCTTTGGTCTTTGCACAGCTACCTCCCCCGCTTTATTAAACTGTAATTATCAGTTCTGTCAAAGTTTGGTGTGTGTTTGGTTTCTGTTCTTTTTTTTTTGTGAGTTTTGAGAAACTGTCAGAGTGACAATTGCATGGAACACAACATACACAGTGCCTGGTAGTTATCTGTCAAGTTTGGACGTTTGTTTTCCCACCAAGGGGTGTGTGCGTCCAGATGTGTCTACTGTGTACTAAGTGAGCTCTACTCATGCATAATTGACGGCATTTTGCGGTTTGTAACGACTATGTCCTCCTCTTTTTGAAAAAAAATGAAAAAAAAAACTTTTTTTGAAAACATTTATTAGCGTGGACGGCTGTGGCAAGTCGCGTCTTTGAATAGGTGAAGGGATTATCCATTTAAGTTGATTAATCCGACATGAGTTTAACAAGTTACGTCCGTTCTGACTGCGCGAGTTACACACAGGGAGGGGGTGATGGGCGAAATTTACAACACATGTACAGCATTATGCGGCGCGAAATTTTGCGCTACCATCACAGCATGGGTACACCGACCGGCAACAGGCGGAAAAATCTGTCAGCACCGAGAGTGGCAAACCTAGTGACATGTAAAGTAGAGAAGTGGTGTCTCAGTGCTTGCACTCGATGTGTCAGAATGCATTTGTCAAACGCATAGCGGAAAATTTGAATCACATTTGTGTGGCTACTCTGTGGGCATAGCGAAGGCGTTGAAGATGTTTTGATTTGAAACGTCAAAGGGTAGCGCACTAGTGCTAATGTTGACACCCTGTGATCCGGGCAATTGGAATGTGGGAAATTGTGGAGGAATTTGTGCGATGATTCACGATCTGATCGAAAAAATCCCAAGAAACTCAACACAACCTGTAGTTGTAGGGACGACTACGAACCAAACCTAAGGTACCTACACGTGTATGTCTGTCTCGGCTCATTTCATGGATTGCCTGGCTACCGAGTACACTGAAAACTGTTCGACAGTAGACTCTGTTAATTGACAACTGATCTGCGCCTGTAAATGACTGAATTTTCCCGCAGTGCTACTATGGTTTCTAAGGATTTTCACGTTGCCGCCCTTTCACTTGTCAAAAACCACGTACCTATTACGTGTGCGAATCCTTTCGCCAACAAACATCAAACCAACTGACAACAAATATGAATGTTCAATTTGCAATCCTTTTAAACAAGCCACTCTCGTCTCGTTCTCTCAAAACGAACGAAGAAGGATGAGAGAAAAAATAACAAAAAGAAAAAAACACATGCGCATCCAAACAGCCGAACCAACAGCTACAGCAACAACTACAACAGGAATCTCAACATGACCCGCCTATTTGGCGCCAGAAATATCAAATATTTTTGATTGTCCATCGTTTTCTTTCGCTTCTCCTCCTCAAAAGACAGGACAGATAGGGCGGCCAAGCAGCGACTTGGAAGGCCTACAATGTTTCTCCTGTGTGTTACAGTAAAAGCACCAAAAGAATGGCACACCACACTAACCCAAGATGCAAAACGAAGACGATCCAAAACGAAAGAACGAGACCAACAACAACAACAAGGGAAAAATGTCAAAAACAATGAAAACGGTCCGACGATTTTGACAAACATTTCCTAGATTACCACCGACAGATCAAAGGAAGCGCTAAGCGCAGTCTTTTACATTTTATCCGTTCGCGCATTTGCGCTGCTTGTGCTCTCTCACTCTGGACAGAAAGATACGAGTACACACCAGATACGCCACAGATACACACACACATGGTAAAGACGCGCACACAAGGAGAATTTGGCAGATCAGTTGTGGATCCCATTTGTCAGGGGGAACGCTTTCCCCCGAAATTAATTGAACCACTGAGCGTCAATCGATTGCCGACGCTTTGTAAGATGTCAATCTTAATGTCCTGCCGCGTCGCCGCCGATTGCTCAGAATTTCACCGAAAGATATCGATTTCGGTCCCTTTATCTAGGCTCTCGCGATGCTAATGATGATGAAGGTCGCCGTGTAGCACGAGTTTTGGCTAATCCTATCCGTCTGTCCGTCCGTCTTCGAAATGTAAAAGGATTAACTAATCGACGGTGTGCTCGTCAGTTTTTCAAGTGAAACTGTCCCAGCCGCTCGTTTACACTTGAGCGGAACAAATTTATGCAGCAAACTGATACAAAACACCCGTTCACGGGTCCTAATTAGAGGTAAGCGGCGAATGCCCTTCAAGACATTAACTTCGCCGTTGTGCTATCGTTTTGAATGCTCCACTGACGTTACGGTGCGAGTCCAAAAATAGCCTCGAAACGCAGATACCGCCGACGCAGTGCACTGCACTGCACTATCTTCGCATTTCTAATTAGCCAGTCGGTGAGCGTGCATTTGTGTATCTGTGAGGTGTTTCTAAATATGTCCAACCTTAGGGCAGGTATTACATACGTTTCCGGGTACTTACACTGCCTGGTGGTCACGGTTTAGTTAATTAATTGCCTTCCCGAAAGGGTTTGCGCTCGCGCGCTAATTGAGAATTTCTAATGAGGCTACTTAGACCGTCTACGGAGCGGTGTAATGTGATTTTATTTTGTTCTCGGAACGTTTTTATTTTGTTTGCTTTGGCTCTCTGTTTTATTGGTTTGTTATTATTGAATGTAACCATAATTTTTGGACACTTGAAGACGGATTTGCATAAAATAATTTGAGTACACTTTATTTTTGGCAGCGTCAAGCTGGCATATTAAGTAGGCGCTATGCCTTTGATATCCACGAATCGGTCGGTTGGAGCGAGTTTTTTATGGTCTCGAGAGGAATGCTTTCGACGTGTTAAATTCAGTGATAGATCACGCGGATTACTGTGCTTGGAATGTGAGTGCGACACGAAAGAATACAGAAGACAGTGGGTCTAGATGGTGTGATACCCTATGGTAAAGTGCGCTTAAAAATAGAATGACGGTGCAATGAACCTGCTTGAACGATCAGACGGACCGATCAAATGACGATCTGTGGGCGATCAATAGGAAACGATCGTCACTCTGATGCAAGCAGTAAAAAAAAGATATAAAGACTTTATCGAACGATTAGACGACACGTTTATGAAATGATCGTAGAAATACTACGGGACGATCAATGCATGATCGCTGATAAGATCATATATTGATAGTTCTGCGGTATTCCGACGTTAAAGTGCTTGAAGGCGGGTTTATATTGTAGTAAGCTCGAGCAAGAGGAGATTGGAAGATAGCCACATAAGCGACAGCGATTCCTGGAGATCATAGATTTTTCATTGGTGATCATAGATCATGCTGTTGAAGATGTGAGATGGAGAGACTATTTCGAATGATCACGAAGAACAAATATCGTTGTGAACCAACCGAAATTTTGTGGCATAAAATCAAAATCAAAAATCAAGAAGACCACTGCGAACCCAACTGAACAACATTATTAAGAAATACTAAGGCACTAAAGTCCGGTACCTTTGTTTCGACTTCCAATCGGTTATATCAATGGGTGATCGGTGCCAGTTAGGTACTTAAAGATCCCGGGAAAAGCAGATTATTTAAAGAATCCTGTCAACAGCCAAAACAATCACTATAACTGCCACCCACTTAAGTGGAAGATCGTCCTTACACAGAGAAATGATCACAAGATTAGAAAATGCTCATGAAGTGTGCATTTACGAGAGTGTGACATTAAGTTTATGATATCACTTAGGACTGCTCAGATGAAGACTACAGCAAGGTTCGGCGAAGCACTGTTTACCTCAGAATGACTAATCGCAGCATGATTTTAAAAACTTGGTATTCCGACAAAACCTTGTTGAAAAGCCAGATTCTCAAAATAGCTGTCAGCTCAAGGAACCTTAAATTAGTTGAGGAGAGCCTCCACTTTGAATGCAGAATGAGCCCCCTGAATTCTTATGAGACGTCCCCAAAGAAGAACAACTTATACATATATCAAAAAACCCAATAAGACTTAGCACACCATCTTCTTCTGCATAAAGCACATGCTAGAGTGGAGTTTGAGTTTATAAATGCGTCCAAGAACAAGTTTTTCTACCTCTTAAGATGCCATAACTATGAAATCCAAACCGTGCTACAAGAAAGGGTGTTTGGCTGACCAATAAGAAAGCGCAGCTTAAGAAAATAAAATTTCAGCAACAGACTCCGACTGATCGACTTCCCTTCTGAAATGCCATAGTAACGACAGGAAGCTGCAACACCCACCCAGAAAAGGGTCCATCATGCGATCAAACACACATGTGAATAAGACATAGACGCCAGCGTTGTAAAAAGACGACGACAGTCGAAATTTAAAGAAAGAGTCTGCACAATGCCTTCTTCGCAATCGTAGTTCTTTATATGTAACACAGGCAGATCCTCTCAATGTACGAAAAGGCATCGCATAACCAGTGTCTCCAGTCGTCATCGGTTTCTAGCCACTGAACCTTTAAGTAACGCCAAACAAGATGCCCAATACCCGAATAATTCAAGGAAAGCCGACAGTCAACAAAAGATATCGCGAGGCTAAGGAACAACTACGACAACGACTCTACAAATGCCACAGTAAACGAAGCAGCCCTTAGCGGTTTCAGATCAAAATTTGAAAGGGTTTTCAAAAGGGAAAGAAGGGCTACCTAAGGGGAGAGCAATGGCACGGAAGGGATTTCTATACATTTTAAGTAATAAAAGTAAAAAGCACTCACCCCAAATAGTTCTTGAAGTAGTATGTCTTGATGTGTCTTGAAGTAGCTTGAGGATTCTTGATTATCTGAAAAAAAAACAAAGAAAAAAATTAGTAAATAAAATTTTTAACTGATTAGTGTTTAAAAAGAAAATGTCTTCAAATTGTAAAACCGGGGCTATTCTAAAGCGACATGGCAAGGATCTGGGAATGACAATTGGGATGTATTTCCAAGGCATGTTCAAGTAACGCGGCTTAGTGGAGATTTGACACAAGTTACGACAGTCACATACGATTGCTATATGTTCCCCCTTTTCCTGCTTTTCCAAGAGCCGATCTTTTTTACAAAACATGCGTGGAAAAAGCATGTAGTCTCATGCTTTTGCCTTGCATACCTGCACAGATAACAGGCCATGTCTCTTCGGATCACGTTCGGCCGAATAGAACGAGATTAGAGCCAGTCTTTGTCCATGCACAAGTGGCCTTATGTATAAGAAATATTGCAAGCAACAAGTGACTTAAGCCGGGATATGATAAAGGACCAGACAATCAGACAAAGGAAGACAATCCTACAATCCCTTACTTTCAAAAGAAAATAAAGTACGCTACGCACCGTATTTGTTGCTTAGTTTCCCCCCTCTCCGCTTGCAATTGAACAATTAGATCACACAATTAAACAATTAAGGCACACACACTTCACTTTATCAACTTTTTTCGACGAAAATATGCAAATTTTCACTCCCGACTCACTTTTAAAACCCGAATTGAAAAAAACTGAAATTGAAGCCGACACGAATGAACACGCACTTTTCCAAGCTCGGCTCTCTTGCTCTCTGTCAAAACAATGGGCGGTGGGTTTCCTCGCTGTTGACGTTGAGAAGTTGTTAGATTTCAAAGTTTTCTTAGAGGACGCACCAAGAAGAAATGAATCGATAGCTGCAGGACTTCATGGGCGCCTAGGACTCTATTTGTTGCAAGTATGTATGTACTGACGTCAGGACCTTATTTTATGATGGGTTGGCATTTGTTCAATTGGTCAGAACTGGAGAAATACTGAACGAAACAAGGAATTATTCGTCCCCTTACCACTTTCAAGATGTCTGTGATGTAAGTTGCTTTCGATAGATTGCAATGTGATCATTGAAAAGAAAGAAAGTAGATGGCTTTAGCTAGTCAAAAGACGTTGAATGAGATCTCTCCTAATTCAACAAAGATGCAATGGGCCATCTCCTCATAAGCATCGTACAGATGCCCTTGATCGGGTGGTGCTTTGCTACAAATATCTGCGGAAAAAGCTAGGAAAATGTGGACAAACAAAACCATGCAACTTCTACACGACGTGCTGCCGCAAAGAAATTTGCTTAAGCGGTTTTCTGAACATAGCAGGTGCCTCCCAGTAGAGGAATACCTCGTCTAAGGAGACGCGCACAAGACATCAACCAACTTGGATTGCTCAACTGTAGCCATTTAGCTCCTAACAGTAGTACGTAAGAAAATGCCTGAAAAGTGGAATTGTCAGACACGGTCTTGAAAGCCTGAAAGTCGATCAAGTAATGAAGACGCTTGACAATAGGAATGCTAACGACGCACTAGGACCGAGATTATTAAGGAAATCAGTAACCAGAGGCATCCAAGCAGAGAGAAATGGCAAAGCAGAACCATACCAGACACACAAACAATAGCGATCTACACTGATGGGTCCAAACTGGACACGGGTGTAGGGGCAGGTCCGTTGTGCTTATCCAAATCAGTCAGACTTCCGGACCATAGCAGTGTTTACCCAAGCGGAGGTCCTAGTAGTGACAATAGCTGCCCGTGAGACTGCGATGAAGGCAATACCACGTAATGATATCACATTTTCCATCGACAGCCAGGCGGCAATAAAAGCAATTTCTGCTACAGAAGTGAATCGAAGCTTGTGGAGTGCTATCAAGAAGAGCTTAGGGTTCTTGGAACAAATCACAAGGTAAAACTTTGCTTGGTCCCTGGGCATTAGGGTACACCAGGCAATGAGAAGGCTGAGCCTAGAGCAAGCCGATCAATCAGTAAAAATCCCACCGTGCAAGATAATTCACGAAGCAGGGACTTAGTCTTATGCAGAAGCAAACAGACGATGGCGTTCCCTAGGGACTTGTACTGTAACAAAGAAACTATGGCCATTATAAAACAAAGCCAGAACCGAGAAACTACTGCAGAAAGACAGAATGATCCTATCCACCCTTATAGGCTTAGAATGATGACCTTTGTAGAGAATGTGGTGACGAGGATGTTTATGAGGATACAGCCCACTTTCTCTGTCATTGCCCAGGCCTCTACCACCTAAGACATAAAAGACTCAAAATGGTTTGAAACCCGAGAACATTAGTAAAAGATTGTTTAAATGGAGAACTGCTCCAACGGTGGTCTTAACCCTATGGGTATCACAATGGGTGTATATTGACCTGAGTGTGGCGCAGGGGAATTTCCCTGGCATTCCTCAGGGTGGTGGCTTATCCCCTTTGTGAAAGCCAAATTTTCAACAAAATACCGTCATTTGTTTTAATTTCCCATAGACACCACGAAGTATTTTGTTTGGCCTCACATCATTTTCTTAAAAATCTAAATGGTGTCTGTCCAGAGTCGAAAAAACGATCCGCCTCCCACGTACACGCTTTTACATACACATTTCCTAGAACGAGTTCCAAAAATACGTTCTCTCAGCCATGTACGACAAGGATGCACCACCAAAGCCAAGTCCCCACGTACCCATCTGTACATAAACCCGCCAACCGTTTGCGCGCAGAATACAAAATATTTTCATTTATTTACTTTATCAAAAGTAAAACAAAAAAAAAAAAAAAAAATTATATAAATATACATTTGTGTATCTGAAAATGACGGAGACACCTCATGAGTGCATTTAAAACTATGATCACATCACACACATCGTCCTCACCTTTTACGAGGCATATCACGATTATTTTTCGATACAAAAACTCCTGTAGTGTGTCTGTGTTTGCTTGGCGGCACAGCAGAGGCCCCTCGCTGCCGCCGCCAAAAATCCACCACGAAATGAACGTACAAATGCGACAAAAATTATGAAACAATTCATATTTGATTCGGCATTGTACTCTGATTAAATATTCCAGATGCGTTTTTGTTCATTTTTATTATAAAGTGATGTCGAAATGAAATCTCCTTTTCGTCAGGCGTTCAGGCGTTTGTGTAGCGAGTGAGGTGGTGATAGGAGAGTGTGATGTTTGAGAGCAGAGTGTTTCGGTTTTATGGGTAACGAGTGTTTTTTGTTTATGTTTTTTAAACATTTTAAGGTGTGCAATTTTCGGTCATTAAAATCTGTAACAACCGAGCCGCATTGTAAACAGACAGATACAAATGTGACACATGGAATAGGGTGCTGGCGGTTTGGTTGACAGAGTGATTTTATGGGTGAAATTCGAAGTGGAAAAGACCCTTTAAGGGGAGCCTAAAATAGGTGACAAAACTAAGCTTATAAAGCAACCGAGTTCGTACGTTCGGAAGTGTTTGGAAATGAAACTGTCTCGAAATCGATGAGCCCTGCAAAGCTTGTGTACTAAGTCCAAAAAGCTAGAGCCCCAACATCGTCTTCGATTTAGCTGGGCCTCGGTCATTACACGTGTGCTTAAAAATTATAAATTTCTGATCAATTACAGCAAAGATAGATACCAATAAGCACAAGCACTTTATTTCGACAAAGTTTTGGTTTGGATAGGGACCACTCAAATATTAAACTTCGTTACCAAAATACGGAGATACGAATATAACGATCTTTTGATCTTTTTTGACCGAAAATTCAGGTCTGTTTGTGCCGAGTATAGTATTAAATTTAAAACACAAGTCTACCATATTTTTGCAGATGATTTGATCTAAAAACAGAGCTCAAAATTGTTCATCGGTAAGCAAATGTAAAAAACGCTGCATAAGTTCAGGATTACACCTCATTTCACACTAAATTTAGGGTTTTAGGACCAACTAATCGACCAGAAACTCACTTAGAACTCAGACTCGGATTTGACGTAGGTATTTTCAATCTAGAAAAGTACGAAATTATCAGTTAATATCGTGCACCTCATAAGCGGATTTTGGAACTGCTCAAATTTTGATCATAATTCTGAACAAAAGTGAGTTTTGCTAGAAAAACATATAAAAAATGAAAAAAACATACGAAAACCCTTGGGATTGTCCACAATTTGCATCTGAATCTGGTCTTAGACTTTGACTTTAAAGGGTACTAAAAAGTTCAGAATTACTGAAAGAGGTATCTTAAGCATTAGCCAAAAATTTTGAACATTTCCGATTGCTATCTTAACCTTGCTACGTCTTGAAGCCTATCATAGTCGATTCAAGCTTAAAGGCGACACAGAAAACGACCTAAGAATTTGAAAAATTCCCAGCCTTCATGAATATATTACAAAATTAAGACCTTCTCAGCCTAGGAGTCCAAAATTACAGCTAATTTCAATTGCACACCAATTTTCGTACTCCTCAAACAGCCCCAATTATTTGAAGATAGCTTCCTCGTACAAAAAAGTTCCTTCCTTCCTTTATAAAAATTCAATTCATCTACACAAGGACGTGAGAAAATTCACACATAGATAAGGACTAGCGCGCTCATTTCCAGTGAAAATTGAAAAAGCCATTTACATTTCAAAAGGATCCTCGGAACACTGCACTACAAAAGGAGGCAAAGCTTCTTTAAAATTTTGTTTCCCCCCTCTCGGAGGTAGGTATATCCTATGGAAAACGATGTGGTAGCAGTGGTAGCTCCTTAAGCCATATGAGAAGGATTTTCTTACCATAGAAAACGCAATTGGCCGTCAGTACCTATAGTATCGGTGGGGGTGCCCCCATCTAAACGATTTTCGTTTCATTTCTTATTCTTTTTCTTCTTCTTTTCTGCTGCTGCTCCTCCTGCTTTCGCTGTGGAAGACGAGAATAGACGAGGCAGCAACAGAAACTGCCACACACACACATTTGCGTATTAAATTTCTTGAAATCCCCTTTTCGGCAGCAACCAAACCATCATCCGTTCCATAGAAACGTTCAACGTGGAAGCGGAACTTTTTAGATTTTTTTTAATTTCATTTTTTTTTTAGTTCTTTCGTCTTTTATCCGCCACCACACACCACTGATATGTAATATTGTTAACCAAAGTTTTCTGTAGAAAATGTAAAAAAAAAAAAATCTTACCTACGTCGCAAAAGACGACGAAGAAAATGTGCGCTTCAAATGATTAAAGGTGGCGAATGGAGGGGTGTGTACCCTCTCTCAAGACACTTAAGCGCACTTTGGTGAGTATCCGTTTGACACCCTTTCTCGTGGCGGCGCGGCGGCAATACCTCTACCTCTGTGTGTTACGAACTTCTTTGGCAGTTTTCCTTCGCCGCTGCTTCGGGAAAACAACAATCCCATTAGAGACGAAAGCAGAAAGTGTAGAAAAGAAAATAATAAATCCACCATCAATGGATGTGCGGTGAGCAGCAACATTGTCAACAACACGAGGAAATCATGTTCTCTTAAGCCGCTGCTGGATACGAGTATTTATTCGCGACACCCCCGATGTGGATGAGTGTATGTTAAATACTTCGGAGTGATACTTTGAAGTGACAGATACATGTTATTGTCGTTTAAATGGATTTCATCAAGCCGCAACGCACAAGGGGGGAAAGTAGGAAGACGAAGGCTCTGTGAGAGGTGTTGCAGGGTTCATTGAGAAAAGTCCGACTTGGAATTGAAAATGTAGTCAAGTCGATGTTGTATTTGAATTCAAGTCCAGAGAGGGTTTACTCTAAAGTAGGGCTTGCATACTGTTCCATTTCTGACCAAATTTTCAACAAAAACCTGCTTCACACGCCTTTGCGATGAATTTCACAAGCAAACACCTAGAAGTAGGTCTTCTTCCAGTGGCCCAGTGAACTGCATCAAGTCAACTGGAAGGTTTGAAAGCAAGAAGTTGAACCACAGATACAGAAAGGTTAAAGGCCTGCATTGACCTGAGTGTGGCGGAGGCTGAGCTATGCAAGACCTCTGTCACACATGGTGACCAAATTAACTCGCACTTTGACGCTTTGTAGCTTGATTCTAGTCGACCTACCTTTTTCGGAAACTAGTTAAAGACAGAAGCTACCCTACCCGTCTTCTACAAAAACAAACTGCAAATAACTAGCTTAGGACTAGAAAACAATGGAGATGTGCAGCTTCTGTAGTAAAATCGAAAAGAGCTGTGAGCTGTAACAAGCATACGACCTTTTTAGACCACATCAAGGTCCTTAAGAACCCAAACTAAGCCAGGTTCGAATATTATTTCGTATAACATGAGAAGGGAACGATTTTTTTTGGTCGAAATTCAGCCGAAATCAGTCAAAATTGCCCAAATCAACTACCTGATACAACATTCCTGCAATTTATAGTTTTTATGACAATACTTGAAGGGAGTTCAACTACGAGTTCTACGCGCTGTTCAATCATAGCGACCTATTGAGCTGACCGAAGACATAGAGGGAAGGAGACTAACCATACGGAACTCCATGTATCTGAGCACTTTTTTGCCTGCAATTTCACTAGGGACTTTGGACAATTTGCTGATAAATGGGGTCCGTTTCTATTAATGAATCGAGAGTGATCTATAACCAACATCTAATTCACCTGCTGACCTTTAATTTTTCTCTTAGCAAAAAGTAGATCTCAGACGGACCTTCACACCTGTTGACAACTTAATCGCAGTAAAAAAGCAAAGGTTTCACCTGGGGGTAAAAAAAAACCCAACAAACCTCCCTTTCACTCAACAAATTGCGATAAAAACGTAAGTGGAACACCTATCGCTGAAGCTACTAAATATCTGTCACCTCTCAGCGACTAGTTCAAAACTTCTTTTTCTCACTTCGAAACGCATTCCAGTGGCTCCAAGGAATATGTACACCGTTTCACAATACTCGTTAAGTGACCACCTCCTTTCCACACATCTCTGGCTGGCGCGTACTGCAATTTCAAACGACTCCCGATTAGTCAAACATTGTAATCATAATTAAAGTAGACAGTCCGGCGGCAATTGCACTACGAATGGTATCTACAAGTTTTTTTCTTTTTTTTAGATAAATTTGTTTTGGCACACACACACTGACAAACTGACGGACTGACGGACTTTGCTGGGCTGATTTAGCACGCATTGTCCCCAGTCGACAGTGGACAGTCGACGTGCGAAAACTTCAAAACGCACCCGCGTTGCATCTCCTACACGTCACCTTTCTTAATAAAAAAAAAATCGCATGTATAACCGGCGTGCAGAGTCGTCGCGCTGCAGTGCGTATCTCACACCCTCTTACTCCCGTATCTCTACTGTTAAGATACTTTTTTTTTAATTTTTTTTTTAATCCATACAGTGGCGCGTAGTGTTAATGCGTGCAAAACACCACAGCTTGTGTGCCGAGTTTTAATGTCCGCATTATTCACACTTTCCGTGGGCTTTTGTTTGTTTTGCACGCCTTTATACGTAGGCTGGGGCATTGTGTGCTCTAGCGGGATGCGGAAAAACCCCACCAACAACAACCAACACCACCATCACCACCGCCATTGACAGTGAATTTCCATTGATTTTCTTTTTCGCTTTTTTTCCCAGTTTTTGTGTTTTGTGCGCTGTTTTTCCAGCAGCGCGTTTGTTTTATTGTTGCAGGTGTTAGACGACGAGGTGTTGCTATGATTCCCATCCGTTTAATTAATTATGAATTTGCCTGGCGTTTCACACATGTCACGGATAAGAGTCGCCAAGTTGTCGTCAGGTCGTCAAGTCATCGAGTCGCACCTTACTGCTGCTGCTGCTGGTGTCATTTTCCATTGTGTACGAGTATCTAGATACATACACACAGGCGAGTGTGACACGTAATCTTTAAATTGTGCAAATGTGTAATGATTTTCACTCAACACCTTCGCCAGTTTGCTTGGGAAATTGAAAGAAAAGTGCAAGGATGACGACGACGACGGCGAAAATGAGAGCAAGCCAAAGGAGGGGGAACGGGCGGAGGAGGTGAGAAAAAAAAAAAAAAAAATGAAATCATATTCTTTTCATTCACTTGACGGCGAATGAGTATGGGAAATTGAAAACGAAACCAACACACATTTGCATGCGCCGCAGAACGACGACGACGACCATATGCATGCATAGTACTCGTATACCCGGACTCAACTCACATGTGCTGTGTGGCAAGCAAGAGAGAGGTTACGATACGAGAGTAAACTTGCGGCAAGGAGTGCGCCAAGCAACGAAATTTGAACCGACCGATGAGGAATTGGCCGGCACCAGTGTGGTCGTGGTGTTTAACATTCGCCGTGTTCGAAATCCCTTGAAAGAAAAAAACAGCCTCTCTATCAAGTTTTTAGTTTCTTAGCAAAACGAGACGATAGGAGCGAAAGGATCTGTCCCCGTTTAATTGACGAGGAAAAATTAAGCCGGCTTCTAAGCTCAGATAGATGGGCTAGAAATTGGTTTTACGGACATAACAAGGGGAACCACACTCAATGTCTCTATTTTGGAGGAAAAGTATCCCTTACTCGCGGAGGAATTCCCAAAGTATTGTTTCAATTCCATCGGATTTGGAACCACGGTGAAGTTTTCATAAACTTTGAACAGATATCCTTGATAGTTCTTGAATACTCTGGAAGAAGTGACTTCCAAAGAAATTTATGTCCGAGATGCCAGAGGCCTGGACAGTGGTATAGAAAGCGGGTTGTGTCCTCCTAAACAAGTGTGAAACTACAATCGAAACGCATGGATCTCCCAAGAATATAAAAATTTGTGTGACATCTAGTCCATACTTGTGCTGCTAAGAAGGGGGTAAAACCTTCGATCGAAATTGAATCTTTTAAAACACAGAACCCGACTTTGTTTTGACTCAAACTTACTTAACATCCACAAGAATCAAAGTCCACAATGCGCCAATTAGACTAGAAGTCTTCAACAACTTATTTGGAGCATCTATCCGTTAGATACGCGCAAGTTGTGGATACAAGGTCGTTTTCGTCATGTATGAGTCCTGTGCAGAGGATTCTATGAATCAAGTTGAATGAGAGGCCAAGCAGATGGTTTGCAAGAACTTTCATTGAACCACGAACTAAAGACCTCCTTTGCTGGCGGGCTTGTAAAAGAATGGCCTAAGAAGGCCCTTCTAAGACGGGATACTTGAGCTAGCAATGAAAAGATAAATCAAGGGCTTCGATTCAAACTCGTATTCCTCAGTTTTAAGGTGCTTCAGTCTTGACATTTGCTTACTAAGACCAGATTTTAAAGAAGAAGCAAATATAATATCATCTACAGAATATTAGGGGGGTTCACACTGTCCAACATATTTGGCAGGCATGGTCTCAACGACCCAAATCTGACACTGTGAACGCCAGAAACGGGCATCTGTTAGGCGTTGTGGATGGTTTCGACATCCTTTTTGATATTTTGGTGGATGGGAAGCCTCATTTGAGTATGAACGCATGTCTGTCCGACCTGGAGAAAGTTGCATTTCCGAAAAGTTATTCAAGCCCCGATTTCTCTTTCTTCTGAAATTTTATCTAACACAAGCGCTGCTACGAGTATATCCACCATCTTTGGAATTTACTGGACAAATTTAGTCCGACAACATGTTTGACAATAACGACATCGATTCGTCCAAGTTTTGTCAGATATGTATTTACACTGCCGGCCATAAGTTTGGAATCACTTTTTGGTTTCCATCATCCTGTGTCTCTAACTACCATGAAAAGGCACTTTTTGAAGCAGGCCTAAAAGGCCGGACAGCAGTTCGAAAACCTTTGCTCTAGTCACAAAATCGACCTAAAATATTACTGTGAGCGTAACAGCATAAAAATTGGACAATGGTTTACTGGAGCAAGGTACCATGGACTGACGAGCTCAAATATAAAAAAAACTACGAAAAATGTAAAAATTAGATGGTGATTCCAAACTTATGGCCGGCAGTGTATGTGGGACGCTGCGAACCCCCCTATTGGCTTAGTAAACAAAACCAATTTAAATGGATGATCGACTTAACAAAAATAGAAGCTCGACTTAGAAGGAGGATTTGAGATTGCCCTTAGCAAGACTGACAATCAAATTTCTCAGAAAGGAGCTAGAGTCGGTCATTGTTGAACAAAGCTAGTGTAGTTAGGCTTAGCAATCCAACTCAACTACCAAGTCAAGCTTAGGCTCTGAATATCAATGAATCCAAGGCTTGGGGTGCTAAAATCTATCGATTTCTCAGTGATTGGCAAAGCTGGCATCCGGTTTGATGGATGAGAAATTTAGTTCAATCAGGGACTTCGGGGAAAATGAGGGGCTTTGGTTCCTAGCTTTGGTAAAAAAAAAAATAATTTTTGATGAATCAGAGGCTTCAAACGGTCTTTGCTTAGTCGATCAATAGGTTGTGAGAGAACTAGATACAGATTTTTGTTGGAAAATTTTGTCCACCGTGGATTTAAAAAAAACCTTTGCATCTGGGGAGTAGTTCAATAAAATCTGGATTTTTTACAGACTCATCTCTATCCATTGAACAAACAGGCTATCACCTCTGATTCTATTCGTTTTTCTTTATCTTCGTTAGCTCTGGTTGCAGTTCTCTGTTGTGGCTCGATTTTAAGGCTATTTTTAAAGAATGGAATTTCAAAAGACAGCCACAGTCACAAATCAGAGAATTAGACCCCAAGCAAGCTTAACACATCCTTCTCTCCTAATCAGGCATCAATTTCGGTCTTCCTTTGATCATGGTTCCAAATGTAACGCTGTCCTAAAACTACCAAACTCATCCCGCATTGGCAACCCTTTCTCACTAAAAAAAAAAAAACAAAAACCTTCAACCAACAACCGTGTTTACACGGCAGTGCTAAAAAAAAATCAAAAAAATCACACCCATGCAGGGGTATGCGTGAGCTTTTGTTTTACATTTTTATTCTCTTCTTTAGTACAACAAAAAAAAGTAAGAGAACAACAACACAATTCGTGTACTGCATGTGTATTATGCATGTGCATGTGTACAAGGAATTTCCCTCCACTCTCCGGCCCTCTGAATTACGGCTTTTAATGGTGTTAAATCTAAAACGTGCTTTTAATTAATTAGAAGAAGCAGGCAGAGCAAAAAAAAAAAAGAAGAAAGGCCTCGCGTATGTGGTGGTGAAAGGGCATCAGAGTTGGAGAACCACGAAAAAAAAAGACAAACATCTCACATTTAACCCGACCTGCAGCGGAGCGGAATCAAAATCTGGAACTACCACGAGTGGAAGGGGGGTTGAACTTGACTATGAATGAATGATTAGCAAACAGGAAGACGGTAATCAACAAGATCTCTCACTCGGCTGTACACGGTGGGCCTCTGCAAGCCTAGGTAAAGGTGAGAGGTTTAGGTCGCGAAGGAGCCGAGCCACGGAATCGGGAGTGAGCGCCCTAGGTGCGAATTATTCGCTAGCGCCAGTGGTACATGGCGAAAACACGAGTAGTTTGACTGTCGAACAACAGCTTGCCACACATTCAACACGGGACGGGGCGGGACGGTACGGTTCGGTGCGGTTCTATTATTATTACTTTAAGACGGTAATATAATAATTTGCTGTTTGGCGGTTACCTGATTATGACGGTGTGGTGAAATGGTGAGAAGGTGAGATGGTGGCGTCGTTGAATTACGTGCTAATGACTGTTTTGTTCTCGCTAAGCTCCGGCTCTGGCTGGCTGGCTGCACTTGGCGTGTGTATCTGGTATCTGGTTTGGGTTTGTGAAATGAATTGGAACACAACTCAGAGATGCAAGCACATCTGTGTGAAATGCAATTAATCATTGCATGTGCAGTGTAGCATCGGTTTACTGAGCGCTGCTGCACTTAGAATGCGGGTGATGCACAGCACATACAGAGGCGATTGCTGCAGTGACGGTGACGGTGATGATGATGATGATGATGATGAAGACTTGACCAGTAAATTAATTGTTCAACAATTAAACGTGGGGAACAAATCTTGTTAAATTGTCAGCGACAAGAGGAAGTTGCTTGTCGGCGAGTGTTACAAGACAGGTGCAGTGACTCACAACAAGTTTTCGGGGAAAGAAGCTAACAAGAGGTACATGGGATGGTAAAACTGAAATTAAGTGGCAGAGCCTTTGCAGTAAGGATGCGGGTGATGTGAAGCACATGGGCGGCTGCAATGTCGATTAATTGTACAACAACTCAACGGTAATTTGTCAGCAGGAAAACAAAGTTGCTTGTGGACGGATGTGATGGGGTGAAATGTGGAAGAGAGGTAAAAGCAGGATTCAGACAGCGACGCATTGTCGAATGGTAAAAAACTGACGCGCCAGGAACAAAGGCACAATCTCACAAAAATCCGTCGAATTACCCACATACGCCGAGCATATTGACAAAATTCGAAGAATGCAAGGTGATGTCCGTGGCGCTTTCGTGTGTATTGAGACAGAAGCGATGAAGATGGGTTTAACCGTTCATGAAGGTAAGCCCAAGTATATGCTATCAACGAAAACCGACAACCAACGCTGAAATCTCGGACAAAACTTCACCATACGCAGATTTAACTTCGAGGTAGTAAGGCACAGATGCTGTCTCCCCAAGCTCTGAGAGAATAACCCTTGCCAACCGCTGCTTCTTTAAGTTAAGAAGGCAATTGAATAGCAAAGTCTATCTAAAGTGACCCTTTATAGGACCTTAACTATAGCAGTCCTTCTCTATGGTACAGAGGCATGGACTTTTTCAAAAGTGGGTGAGGTTGTTCGAGTGAGTTTTGAACCCCTCTGCAATCAACGAACTTAAAGGCAACGCAGCAAAGGACTTGCAGACGGATTGAGCCAATAAAAAGTCCTAATCTTGAGCCTTTAGAGTCACTAGCAATGGTAACTTTGCTCGAACTACCTTTTTAGTAGATCGTGCATTGTGCAGCAGGGGATTTATAGAACTTATTGCAGATATCAGAGTGCGAGAAGGCTCCTAGAGGTGGAAAGTTCATAAGTACCAGCAAGCACAGGCAGCTGCTGAGGAAACTAGTAGTGTTGCCTGAATGATTTTAGGGCTAAACATACACACAAAGACAGTTCTCTATCCCTAGCTCCGTAAAGGACTCTAGAATTGCTTCAGGCTGTACATTATTAAGAGCTCCTTCTATGTCTAGGAAGGTAGCTAGCTAAGGTGTACTCTTTGTCTTGGAAGGTTTTTTCCTATTGTTCGCAACTAAGCTACATCAGACGTTCATGTCAACAGAAATTCCGTCAGCTCAAAAAACTTTTACAAAATGAATCAGATCTATCAGTTAATCGATGTCAACGAAACCTGTAAGGATGGACTGCTGTTGAAAGCCCAGTTCCACTCTATACTGCCTCAGAGCTAGTTGCATAAAAATAAACTAGTTTCGCTCCTTTACATGTGTCAAGACGGAAACTGAGTTACGAGCGTGCGAAATTATGTGACTCACAGTACTCTGCTAACTTTATGGTGTCGCCTAGATGACACAGTAACTCATCAGGCTCGACGTCCGACGTCCGACGCCTGGAGACGCCTAAAGACGCCTCTTCCTAATGATAAATCAGACATTTTAATTTAATTGCATTTACGCGAACCGCTATTGAGTTCAGTCGGCCGTGCCGTGCGTGAACAATTTTTCAAAGCACTAAACATTCTACGATATTAGTTTTGCGTGAGTCGCCATCACCAGCGCCGTAGCAGTTGATGTCGCCTCTAAGCTAGCTGGACCGGTTCTGCATCTTCAATTAAAGTGTTGCCACTAATGCTTCACTGTTTGTTTACCCAACAGCAGCACGTAGTAGCACACCATACAAAGTGGTTCTGTAGTTTCTCATTTTTATGTAATTGTTGATCGGTTATAGTAGGTTGCAGCGATTAAATTGAGTCTCAAATATACGAGATACTGGCCAGAGATACGGTTATTATCCAAGTCGTTATTGGCACCATTAATTACATGAGATACTTACTCTCAGTCGCTCACGAAAACGATCATTATCATCTCGTCGAACATCGAACAAGATCAACACCTTATTAGCAGGGGATCTCCTCGTTAACAGAGTGATCGATTAGTGTGTTTATTTTGCTGATGATTATAGGAATGGAACGATGGATGGGTGAAAAAAAGATTCACACGAAGGTCGAAACTTTCGGTTGGTTAGGTACGGAAATTATCTGTTTTGAGCAGCCCCCGGGGGCTGTTTCGCACAGCATCTGTTGCGAGTATTTCAGCTCCGAATCGATGTAATTATTGGTTTTCGTGGGTTTGCTGGATTTCTTTATCCTTGGAATGAGGAATTGTATATCGGGTGAGGTGTTTATTTCTTTTGGGTTTCTCTGCTTGAGTAGCTTGAGGCGGATGGTTACATTTTGTTTACATTGACCACAGGTGGAGGAGATGCCGATTCTTATTGGGTGATGGGATTAAGGGGTATTCAACGATGATCGAGGCAATTGTTCGGAGTTCGGTAGATTTTTGGATGTGTTCCAACAACAGGACCCAAAGGGTCATGGGAATCTCAATTCGTAGTTTAAAGACAGTAAATTTCCTTGAAGCAAGGGGTGACGAAAACAAAGGCCTAAAAAAAGCCTTAAAGCTAATCTTACTCCCTAAAGACTACTACTCACGGAGTAGTACTGCAGATATCGATACTTTCACAAAGAACCAGAAATTATTCAAAATTTGGAATCAGTATGCGTGGATCAATAACAGACGTTTATGCCGCGCTTTTATCCAAATGCGCTTTTGGAACGATGTTTGGTTTCGATTATTCGGTCCCACATTATTTCTCATTCAAAGACGTATTTCACTATCTATCCGCAGTTCACCAACACCAATCTGAAACATTTTTGTGTCGAAAACGAAGGAAATCCTTCAAAGAGAGACATCTGCCTCAAAATGAGCGAAACTTCTGATTCGGTTTTGGTATAGGGTAAATGCGAAATGGATCGTGGCTAAGCAAATTTAGAATAAGGAGCTGTTTCAGTATCAGTAACAGACAATTTTGCCTTTGGACTTGCCTACATAAGTAACAGAAAGCAGTCCAATATTAAGACCTTAAAATAAACACTCACAAACGCGTAGTAACTCCCAACCTATGGAGAGTAAACGCACAGAATTGAATCCTCAAACACGAAAAGGTAGAAATTTGTAGAAAAAATTAAGAATAGGCGACAGAACCACCATCACAGCTCAAAAATTGTGCATTTGTTCATGAGTTTTGTAGAACTCTGGTCAGAATTTTGATCACGTTACTCTATTTTTTTTAAATTACTCCCTAGTAAAGTACAAAGTTTAAGAGCCAAAATTGGTACAAACATTGTTGTATACTGTTGGAGAGAATTATGAACTTTTTGGCATCAAAAAATCGGTCAATTTGGAACAGAATTTACTAGTGCGCCAAAAACTGTTTTCTGTCTTATCTTACTGCGGATTACAGATTTATGTACGTCTCACGTTGCTCAAAATGTCCAAATGTTACACCAGAATTTTGACCCTTTTTTTTGGTTATCCAAAACTATACAGATACTAATCAATGCTCGTAATTATGTGGGTCAGAAGGAAATCCTATACACCGATGACGTACAAAATTAGCTGAAATTGGGTCAGAATTCTGAACTTTTTCTCTCCCTGACAATGTACAGAGGTATCAGATGTCCATTGGCATTTATTCTCAGGAGGTTAAAATGTTATTTTCACCCAAAACAAACAGACAATCATAACCTATCAAGCCGTCCAATCTGTACGCTCTGTTTACCATGAAAATACTCGGCCGACAGGTGTAAAATTTCCACCAAAACTCGGTTTCGAAACATCGTTTTGCCAAACTACAAGTATGATGACCACCACCACCACCACCACCGTCATCATCAGGACCAGCAGAATCTCCGTCTTGCCCCCTTCTCTTCCTCCTCCTATGTATCTATGTACCTCTGAGGTGTATATCTGCACGTTTTTGCTCTTATTGACTCGCTTTTAATTCCGTTTTGTGGCTTTCTCCTTGCCCTTTGCCATGCAACCGGCAACCGCACACGCAGCAACAAAATACCCGTCGGAGTAGAGTAGTACGCTTGTGTTTGTTTAACTGATCGTCAATAATGGAGCCGTGTGTTTGTTTTTGTGCTCTCCGAGCTCAGCGCCAGCATCAGGTATATCCTTTGGGCCATATTCTTATGGTTTGGTTATAATAATTATTTGATGCCGGTTGTCCGATGATGATGGCTGAGGCTGATGATGGTGTACTTCCCATGTGTGCGTGTGTGTCTGAGTACACAATTCATCGTCCACACATCGTCCACTGGACTGCTAATAATATCGCTGACCCATACTCGGAACTAAGCGCTTTGTCTGATTTCATTATTAACGAGTATTTTGCGAAAATAAAAGCTCAGACAAAAGAGGAGCACAAAACAGAAAGCAGACGAGGCAAAGAGTTGAAGAATTACAATTGGCAATGATTGTCGTGTTCCGAGGCAAAAGATTGGCCATGATGTGCTGCGCGCTGATGATGATGCACACGATGGCCACGACCGATGTATGACAGATGAGAGTGGAAGTAGTGGAAGGACACCACACACGGGACGGGATATGACAATGATGTGTATTCTCGGTTTTTTTCTTTTTGTTGTCTCGCGAAAAACGACTAACAAAAAGGAACCCTAAATGCTGCCTTAAATTGAATGATGATGTTGATTTTGGTTGGCCGGCCGGAGTGTATTGTTTGTCATTTGATTTTGTTTCCATCATCTTTTTTTGGCTGGTTTTTGTGTGCCTAGTCTAGCGTTTTAATTTCTTATTGTAGAGAGGATGTGTCGTACCATCTGAATAAATTGTCTTATTAAGATCGGCGACGTTGCGGTTAAGAGTTAATTTTTGGTTGGTTTTGCTGGGGGCAACTTCCGATGGTTTTATGTTTTTGCTTTCAACGATATCTGCTGATTAATTTAATTTTTTTCAAAACTATTTCCGCTTCAAAAAGCAATTAGAAACCGTCGTTAAAATGACGCATAGACTCCATCCAAGGGTTCGTAGAAAGTAGTTTAAATCGTGGTGCTGTATGTCGGTCTAACCAGGAGAGACTACCTCTTCGATTTGGTGAAAAATTCTATAAATGCATCTCATTACACCCAAATTTAGGCCACGGTACTGTGGATACATACGTCCATGACTACACAAGTACATCCATGACTACACAAGTGCATCCATGACTAAGACTACAACTAAACGAGTACATCCATGACTACATATTACGCGAGTGGCAAAAAAAACCGCGACTAGATGCGATAGTGATTAAAAAGACCGGAGGAGATCTATCGTACGCTGACATGTTTTGGAGACTGAAGGCCGATCGTTCACTTAAAGAAGTAGGGACGAATTTAAGTCGAATCAGAAAAACTGCGAGTGGAGACCTCCTAGCAAATCTGCGAATCCTACAATTGCGTTCAATGAAGACAAACTGAAAGAAACGCTGGTGAAAGCGGTGGCGTTTGGTCCATATCACAAGAAGTTTTGCTAGATTGCAAGGATATTGACGAAGCCACATCGAAAGAGGAGATATGTATGTGCCGCTCTAACAGACTAAGTAAGTTTCGAGTTCAAGACTTCTATGATCATTGCGTGGAACGCAAACTGCTAAAATAAGCAAACCAGCGGAGATCGGGAACAAGTTGTTGAAAATCAGAAAAGCACACATCGGCTGGGCTTACTGTCGCATACGAGAAACAAAACGCTGCTTCAGATGCCTCGAGTTTGGCTACAGACAACTATGAGTACAATGCACAACCATCTACTCCATTTACAAACCGAGTATTTTTTCTGATTGAAGTAATCATTATGTCCATGACTCTATCCATGATTACATACGGATTCATATGTAAAAAATGTTGATGACTACACTTGCGGCTGCTAGTACTATGTAGATGAATACACAATATGTATGCCATGACTACGTCTACTACTCTGCTACTAAAATCTGTGACTCTGTAGACGAATACAAGTATTCATGACTATTCCACGACTACAGACTAACTAAGCACTGATATTTACTCTCGAATTCGAGTAGTATCGCGTTGCAATTGTAGGTGGATGATAACCTTTTCTTCAACTACCTGACGCTTAGCTAAAAGCTGTACCAATCTCGTTCCTAACGAGGAAATCAGCGGATCATTCACAGGTACAAGAGGGCTCAGAAACTTTTGACAAGATTACAGAAGGGAAGAGAAAAATATTTGATAAACGACATTAAACCCTTGGTGCTGATGACTACCATCTGATCCCGTACGAAGCTATTGACTCATTCAGGTCTTAAGACTTACGACTTTCTTGAAGTTTTCTTTTAAAAAAGCCTTGAAACTCCATTCATTACCTTGTCGTTCGTCAAAAAAGTTGGGATTACACATAAACAAAAGCTGGCTTGGAGGTCAAACAATATAAGATGAAAGCAGATGCATATATCTGGACGTGTTTAGAGGCATCTTTGAAGTTCGACAAAGGGGATTGGACTTAATTCACGAGTCAGAAGTTGAAAATAAATACAAGGATTCATAGAACACAAAGATTTTAGCTCCAAATCTATGCACAGTGACATCATTTAATCCGAAGATACACAAATCCACAGAGTAAATACCAACCATCGCCAAAGGGGTTAAGTGTGGGGCCGTTTCAAAATCCTTTGAATCCCTCTTACCTATCATCACACCCTTATTATATATGCACATGTACATACATATGTATGTAGATAGATACAGTTAGAAATTCACAGTTCGCCCATTCGTCGTAAATTTTTTTTCGAGCTCACTTCTGTAATTATTCAACCCCCCCATCTACAAGAAAACTCCTGGGTGGTAAATTAATGTCATTTACCGTCCACCCACCCATTCGCACACACACACAAACACCTCGACAATCTCTCAAGTGTTGGTCATCTTTTCTCTCATTCGATACAATTATGATGACGAAAATCCAACCATGCGCATGACAAAATTTCAGTTTCTGTACATAAAAGATACTCTTCTCCCGAGATACACTTGTAGATAGACAAAAAGAAAATTCGAGTGTACCACCCACACACTATTTACTTGAAAGCTGTTTGTCGATTGGAGCTGAGGGTTTCCACTGTCGTTTCTATATGCCTTCTGGGTGGGAGGGGAGGGGATTTTTCATCGGGCGAGATAAATAGATACAAACCGAGACGAGCATCAACGCGATCATCATTCAAAAGAACTTGTAAATCTCAATGAATCGTCGACGGAGATCTGTTGTTCATAACTCAGAACAAATTCTAAACATATATCGAGATACTCGACAAACCCACACACGAGCTTGTATGTACAATATGAGAGGAGGAAGGACGAGACACCGAAAAAAGGATACCTCGTAAACCTAGGTCACATGTTGCTGTTCGTTCGAACGAATACAACCTTGCAGCGAAGCCTTTAATCGTGTTGTAAGTATCTAAAACGGCACAAGATGGACATGGAGGCGCTGCAGACACAGCCATGTAGACCTACGTGGAAGAAACATCACGGATACACGATGCAACTAAGTACCTACCACGGAGTTGAGAGAGAGCACACGAGGAGCACACCGCGAGTGCGTGTGCTGGTGGGTACTGGTGCGGTCCGCAGGATTTATCGCGAACATGCGGATGCATTATGTTCGGTGTCTCTTTGGAGGATGTTGTTGTTGTGTTCTTTTAATATTCATGTAATATGCGAGGGCAATTGGTGATCGAAGGAATAAAACGGAACAGAAAAAAAAAGGAAGAAATGAATCGAAAGAAGGCAGAGTTTGTGTGCGTGTGTGAGGTGGAGGCGGTCTAGGATGAGAGCCCGATTTCAATGGTAGATAGTTGTGGATGAGGCCTATTGTGATATGAGGAGATATGACTACAATGTTGCAGAAGATTTGAGAGGAACTACGCGCTCATTGTCTGGAAAGGCAGTCCTTGATTTTGTAATCAGTGCCGAGTCTTTAAAGAGTGTAGTCGTTCAACTTGAGAAGGAAATTTCAGTAAAATTTAATGATGCTGAAATGGACAATTAAACAAGATTTCAGGATAAAATGTGTACTCAGCGAATGTAAAATCGCCCAGAGCTAAGTTGCAGCGTTTTTGAATGCTTTCACCTCTCCTTCACGGAAAGAGAAAAGACTTGGCAGTATTTAGGAACCGTCTTAAGGCAAATCATGCACTTCTGACATCTTCTGACAAGCGCCACTTCAGAGACTTATCCTTTCTTCTTTCGCTAGTAAAATTTAAGAGGCACTAGAACTAGGAGTATAACTACCTCATAAAATCCTAAGAAACTCAGTGTAAGCATGACCCTTGTCGCCTGTGCTGAATAGACCTCACTACTTAATGGATACACCAACTTTGAGGTTGGATCGCCTTCTTCTTTTCCTTTTGCCCGTCGAGGTTATGATCAGGACTATAGGGATCATGATCGTCCCACTAGTCTGCCTGTGGGTTTCGCCGAGCATTGAGGTTGGATGTCCTAGAGAAACCAAGATCATGTCGCCTTCAGTTTTAGGAAACCAAGACACACAGTGATAGTTGACTTATCCTGCACAATTCCTTCAGGCCAGTCTCTGTTACACACACCCTTCACTCCAATCAATCAAGCAGCATCTTCACACGTTTCTACACCGGAACAAAAAGAACTTCAACTTTGCAAAGAGTTTTCCTTTTTCAATTCACCTGCCAGTCGAGTCTCCACTGTTTGTCTGAATTCGTTAAACTTATCCAAAACTGACGTTTCGACTGTTTTCTACATTAATTCAAAAAAGTTTTTGTATGACGCCATTTTTTTTTTACTGTTTTCTGCCCCAGTATTCTCCTGCCACATCAAAATTCATCTTCGTCCAATTTGACACGGCACTTCACAACTTTTAAAGCGATTTGATAAGATTGCCATCCCCTT
Source organism: Blera fallax (assembly GCA_946965025.1). Lineage (NCBI taxonomy): Eukaryota > Metazoa > Arthropoda > Insecta > Diptera > Syrphidae > Blera > Blera fallax. The sequence continues at coordinate 3,245,229 of OX337248.1, forward strand.
GTGGAATTTTTGTGAATTTTTTGTTGGAGTACCTCAAGAGTGACCACCTTGTCCGTCACTGGTTACACAGAACAAGAATTGACTCCGCTGTTGCCCTGCGACACATTTATCACGAGGCACCGATCATCGAGGGGTCGCTCTCGCACAGTTTTCCTGGCGAATGGTTAAATGGGGGATGTCAGCGGACAACCAGCCAACCGATTACCATTTTTTTTTGTTTATGTAAATTAAATTTTTTTTCTTTTGATAAGAATTTGATTGTGAAATTGGCATAAGTTTTATATGAAAATAATCGCCAGACAGGTGCTCAATGTGTGCGATGTAAAATTTGCGATCAACACAATGAAATGGAAATTTATTTGACAAATAATAAAATGTATCCATCTGTGGGTACGAGTATCTCATGTGTGTATCTTTCGGTTGTGGCATTTTAATTGGATTTGATTTTTATACAAATTATGGACGGATGGGAACATTTGTTGGTTTTTCCTTTAATTTTTATGTGCTGTGTCGTTAATTAACCCGACAGGTGTATTCGCAAGATACATACATACGGAGGGTAGCGCCTCGCCGTCCGTCATCATTCTTTTCATCGATTTCTAAAAGGCAGCCGGCCAATGTTTGTTAGAGACTAGAGGATGCGAACAGATAATGACGAATAGATAGAGAAAAGGTAGAACCAAACAGAAAAAAAAAGGAAACAGTAGTGTGACATTTGTGTGTTTTTCCCTTAATACCTGAGCGAGACAGAGGTGGATATCTCCTTCAATAAATAATAATAAAATTTATCGATAGCAGACTGAGGGATTGGTGTACGCCTTCGCGCTGGTAGTTAACGCAGACGTTTTGTACATCGTTCGTCTTCATCCTGCCATTAGAGATCTCTATCTGGTCGGTCGCTGGGCTATCGAACATAACAAAAATGTGTGTATTCGTGTATCCATTGGTGCATCGGGGTGGTCATCGACCAAGGGAATTCAAATACACATCGCAAATTGGCTTAAATGGCTTTTCTATACGAGGACGAGTCTATGAAGTTATTAAAATTCGATTAAGGCTAAAGGGAAATAGATTTGTAAACACCGTCGTGTGTATGAGAATGGAACGCCTCTCTTAATGAGGCAGTGTATTAGGTGATTGGTGGTCTTAGTCCTGCATTTAAGGATTGTAATCGACGAAGATATACTCGTAGTTTTACTTAACAAAGAAGATTTATGATGAAAACAGATGTGGAGAATCGAATTCTATTGGTGTCGATTCCCAAGATAGAGAAACTTAACAGGAAAACTGGGGGAGAAGAGGAAAGGTAAATACTTCGGTATTTTTCCGACGGTTAAACACACTTATGGCTTGAATCTTTGTTTATTTAAATGGTGGAAGACAGTGATCTTAAGCCCTATTTGGTAAGCCTAGCTTATTGCGACGCTCTTAAACTTTCTGTTGCCACATTTCCGTGGGCTGGAACTAAGCGTTTGGCATCGTTGTCCAATGAATTTGTGACGTTTTTTAGGCGGCACAACTGGAATTCCTCCATCTAAACTCTAGATAATGCTGGTACTATCCTTTTAAGAGTCTGACTCTAAGGAATACACTTAAAGTTGCGTATATAAGACCAGATGGCACATCAATCTTGTGTCTTATAAAAGTAGATACAAAGACATGTCTGGCTCCATAAGACGAAGTATTTTTTGTCACTTGCAATGCGATGATCCTACTGCCAATCGTTGCCGAATGTTGCAACTGCAGGTTAGGTAGAACAAATGAGATGACAGGTACAAGAGCTGGTACCATGAGTCGCCTTCTAAAACTTCAATAGAACGGTGGTAGCAATGGTCTTGACATTGCGATCGATAGACAACATGCTGTTAAGGCTCTGGATATGCGAGACTTTAGAGGTTTCATCAGCGGAATACAAAAACTGTTTGCAACCAAAAAAAAAACTGACACAGCGCTTCAGTTTTACGAAATCCTACATTCGATCTAGGGCACAGCGTTCCTGTCATGGCAGGAGCAACCTAGCTTCGTAACTAAACTAAACCTTTGTTTTAATCAATGACACCAATCCCCATAGCCTATGTGAGTCAAATCAAAAGCCCGAAATGCTGGGAGCAACTCAAATGTTTATACAGTCAATCCTGCGCAAAACTGACTGCACATTCTCCAGAAGCAATACTCTTCAATCAGCAAAGATGGTGTAGCTATGGATATTGCTCAACACTTCTACAGCTCTTCGAAACACTTTTCGCTTCTTAAACTACTTTAGCTCGCCAAAGTTGCACAATCTGCTACAGGGTCACCCCTCTGTAAGTGTCCACTTCAACAGTCTCGCCAACGAATCACTGTTATCAAACTAATTATAATCTCCACAAGACATAAAGATCTATCTCCGCAATTAAAACACTCCAGTGTACCATGTGTGTACTCATTTGAAGACCAATTCATTAAAATTGTCACTACAGCGTCCAGAAATGGATTATTTATGGCCTCTAATCAACCGAAATTTCATCGCCACTCTCTGTCGTCGAGATCGTAAATCACGCGATCACCAGCCTTCACAAACCGATAAGTGCCTGTCATGCACACAACGGACATGCTTTATAGGCAACAGGGATGAGGCATGTGTGCCTTATGATTTTTGAACTTTATGAAATGAGCTGTAGTGGTTGACCTTTCTTTCTCTCTCTGCAAAGGATCTGACCTGACGGAGAAGATGAGTAATTATCGGGAGATTTGTTGGGAATTTGATTGGGTAGGGGTCGATGTAATGAGATGAACTTGTGGATGTCGAGATACAATCAGAAGGACGATAAGGCGAATGCTGTGGGAACTTGAAGGAAAGATCTTTTTCAAGGCAATAAATGCAGTTAAAGCCGACCTTGAAGTGGGATAGATACGGAAAACAAAGCAATAAATGTAGCCGACTGAAAGGGAGGTTCGAAATTTCAATCCCCCAGAAAACACATCTCGGGAATGTCTGACAAACGTCCAAAAAGGATAGCTGTCATGAGAAAGCTTCTCAATTCGCCTTTCGGAGAAAAAACAACACGAATGATCGTGAGAAGCTAGGCCTTGGACCTCATACGGTCTGTTGCGCCGTAAATTCCTTAAAATGCTTGCCACAATGACTTGCAATGTCAGCTGATTGGACAAGATTACGATACAGGCGGCCTGGCCAAAAATAAGGCACGAAGGAGACATATTATCAGGAAGTCGAAGATTCCCTCTCTGCATAGAATAAGGTCTACTGTAACAAGTTTATAGTGTCCTATCAGACAACCAAGAGATCTGACATGGGCGGCACTAAGACATCGACGAGTTCCAGAAAAGAGAAAAGACAAGAGTAAGCTGCCCCGCCGGAGTCATCGAAGAATGCCTAATTAAAGTCGATATGCTTCAGGGAAGCGCCTTAAGACCTTTGCTATTTATTGCTTGAAGGAAAAATGACGGATTCCAAAGTACATCAGTTATTTTTTGCTGACGATGTATGATGTATGGGATTTGGACGGAAATGGGTACGGTAGTGGTCTAAAAAAGACAGAGTACCTGAATTGCCCATTCTCTGATCCACTCCGACCTATACCAAGTGCGATTAGTTCAAGCATTTGGGGTCTATGAACAATAGCGAAGCAACCACACGTAAGTGACAGGAAAACTCTGCCGATTGGATCAGATTATGCTACAGGAGGTCTGGGCAAATAAACGGCAGCTGACATGAAGACGCTTTGCATGACAGCAGGAGTAACAAAGCTCGATCGAATTAGAAGTTCAAAGGTACGAGGAAGCCTTCACGGCAAGGAACCCATCTCGAAAAAATTGGTTTACGATCGACTCAGTTGGTATTGTCAAGTTCAAAGGAGGGAACCTACAGCAGCATTTGATTGGCCGCATTGACGAGGTGATCCAAAACCGGGAGGTCAACTCGGCGAACCTCAGAGCGCACCAGAAGGGATGCAGTAAATTCTGATCACAACCTAGTGCAAACAAAAGGAAAAGAAAGTTGTCTTCTGTCAGCTGCGTCAGTCTTGTGTCAATCGTTGGTAATACCTCCTATTTCGTCGACTAAAACAACAACTTGTTTAGCATAGCATCTGTTTGAAAGCGTCAGTCGTCAATCAACAACGTTTTCACCACAAAAAACCCTCCTAATGGTACCTTTTTGAATTTATTATGAATCCCTTGTCAAAACTCGAAAAAGTCTTCCAACAAAACTTGATTGCCACCCAGAAGGATGTATTATCGCGAAACTCCTTTAAAATTGGCATCAAACAAAGAGGCAAACACAGAAACGACACAACGTAAAGAAATACTAATTGCAACCTTCACAATACTTCCAAACCTGATATTTTATTCCACGTCCACGAGCAAAAACCTAAAAAAAAAAAATAATCGAAAATAAAAGTAATTACATCGAAAGTGACAGCTTTATGCGTAGTAATACCCAGCGTAGAAACAATAGACCACCCGACGCAATATTCCACACATCGCGAACGAGTGTATCCCTCCCACAAGCGGCGGACCCCAACCTTTTCCCATCATCAACTGTCAAATCGTCGACCACCACACACAGAGGCGAGGGCATTTTTTAATCACATTTCAACAATTACTCGTGCGATTGGCATTTAAAAATCGCGCGCGCGTAAAAGTGTGCGTGAGTTTGCCCCGCAAGGGGTGGGGGTTGTGTCAAACATGGCACGCAAACGCTTCGCCATTTATACATCGGTTTTTTTTTCGTTTTTTTCACAATTTTTTTTTTTTAAAGCCACCAATCGTCTACGGTGGTGTTCAAATAGGAAAAGATTGGCGGATTGGTGGAGTCTTTCAATAGCGCAAAGGGGGCTGATGATAGGTTTTTTTTTCATATTTATCTGCGAGACGTGATTGAAATTTGCAATCAGTGCTCAAATTATGAGTGCGATAACAATTATGAGACGACAAACAGAGAATAGGTACTGGTAATGGGAATAATGGCGATTTGAAGATGTGACGAGGTGATGCACGGAATCCAAAATGAGATGCAAGTGTGGGAATTTCTGCAGAACATGGATGGGAGTGTGGTGTGGTGGGGGAGGAAGCGATTCCAGCGAAGGTCGTTGGTAGCTATAAATTTGGAGTGTGTCCTTGGTGGCGACCAGGGTTCCTACTTTTGTTTCAATGTGAAAATTAAGTCTGAATAAGGCTTGACAGCTCTGATTTGGTCTTGTAGCTGAGCTACAACAGAAGTGAATAATGTCGTGTTGATTAAGCCATATTCAGTGGGCGCCGTTGCCTAGTGGCTAGTGAGTTCGACTACTCAGTAAGGGGTTAGCAGTTTGAATCGAGGAAAATCCCAAGGTCCAACCAGTCAGTACTGTCTGACAAACGTCCGAGTCATGAGAAAGCTTCTTAATTACATCTACGGCATTCACTGTCGTTGTAGAACGCAGAGAAAAAATGGTCGCGGGGAGTTAAGAAGGCCTGTTGCGCTAGATTTTTGCACATAAAATCGGACAAACTGAAGATGTAATCAAAACTCAGTGTCCCGCAGGGTTCTTGCTGGTCTGCTACACTGTTTCGGTGCAGAGATTCTCAAACTTACGCACGTCTGGAGGGGGTTCAGAAAAATCTATTTTCTTAGTGACACGTTTTAGTCTAGTGAATTGCACTACCTCCAGTTAACCCCGGTCCTTAGCTAACTGCCTCTAGTTGTGCCTCCAACGTGGTTGAGGTCCCCTTGAGGTCAACAGGCTAGGTTAAATAGATGGCTGCCTGTAAACTGTAAACGGCTCACTTAGGCTAACGATTGTGCCCTTGAGAACGTCACAGTCGGCAGCTATAACTTTGAGGTAGTAAGGGATTCTGTCCACCCTGGCTCTCCTAAGTGAAGAAAAATCTCGCCAACCGCTGTTACCTTCGGCTGCGAAGGCAATTGTGCCACCTTCCACGGTATTGGAAACCACACTAGACATGCTCCCTTTGGATAGCTTTGCAAAGGACACAGTAATGAAATCGAAGTTGCAATTGAGTGAGCCATCACTAGGGCTCTTAGAGACGTCAAAATTATAAGCCTAAGGGGCATTAAATTAGGAGTCAACTGCAATATCAAATTCAAGACTAGCATTAAGAGCCGACAGCAATGGAAAGGGAAGACTTCTTCAAGCGATAACAAAGCGCTGGAAATCTAGACTGTGATAGGTTTAAGAAAGATGGTGTCGAAAGGGATGATATCTCGCCCTAAACTGAAGCCAATCCAGCAGTGTGTTCCAAGTAGAAATCTTGGCTATTCGTCAGGACGGTGAATGGCTGTGTTGAGGTCGGTGTTAGACCCTTCCATCAACATTTATGTACAAAGGCACTATCGCGCATCTTTGAATGAAATTTCGAGGTACACAGTAACTCTCTGCTAGGTTTCTGGTCGTAGAAATATTGGGGAAAATTATGAGGCCGACGAGCTAGCCAAAAAAAGCACCGAAACGGGGCTTCCAACTGCAGAAAGGGACCCACATCTACCAATAGAAACGGCAACATACTGAAACAAGCTAATGAAAGATGCAGTATCGCCGATACATGAAACCATGGACACTAAGTCGACGCGACATCGGTACCCTAAAAGGGACACTCACAGCTCAGTGTGCAATAGGAAGTCATCCCGCGACGCTAGGTATTCCGGACAAAGATTTTTGCCACTGTAGCATGGACGAAGAAGAGGACAAAACATCCTGCCATCTGCTCGTAATGATGAGCCTCTCGGATGGAGCAGTAGGTGTGGAAAATCATAACACGCTCAGCACGATTGGTCGCGAGAAGCCAGACCCTGCAAAGCTGCCGGGGAATAGAGAAAGATACTCTTAAATTCGATGAAGAAATCGAATCTTCAGGTTGAAGTTCACGTAAAATGACACAGAGTTAGTTCATCCAAAATTCAAACGAAAACATGACCATCAGGATGGGAATCGACTACTTCGACGTCCAATAAGAGAAAAAAAACTTCCTGCGATCAATTATTTGTGAGATTTCTGATCAAATTAGTTTAGATACAATGGTACAACCAATTCCAACAGCGAAAAATGTCCATAAAGACAGAAATTCCCATCGATCTTTGCCGGAAAAAAAAAGACTATCTTCTCTAGAAAGGACCTTCTCCATCACTTGTGGGACATAAAATTGATATCCCCATCTCGTTGATGGAACAAAAAAACAGACTCCAACTCCACAGGAAATATTTGCAATTTCTTAGCAGCACAACCAATAATTAATGAATAAACGTCCGCATTATACCACATCATCGAATTATCAACTTCTACGCTCATAAAAATCCTTTTCCTTTCCCCACTCTCTCTGGCTGGCTGCGTCTGTTTTATTCCTGACGATGTTTCCAGCGCTGTCGCCACATTGATGGCCGTCCAGCACCAAGCACCAGCACCAGCGCACAGACCCATCATCAGTTCTCATCATCATCATCAGCATCATCATCATTGTCGTGATCGACAGAGATATTTTCTGACCAAGAAATCCTCAACTCTACACTCATTCCTCAATGTAAGACAAGACATTTCAGAAAATGATTATCTCCTCCTCCTCTGTCGGGACTGGACTGCAGCAGGCACATTCCTCCTCTGAATTGGTAACAAGCATGTAGTCATACTCGATAGGAATGAAGTCTCAAAGTTTTTTGGCCAAAATTTCGTGTGGTTCCACAAAAAAGACCAAAAAAAACTGCTCCACCTCTGGTCCAAGTGTATCTGTAGTGTTAAAAAGATACCTTCATCAAAGCGGGTGTGCATCGTGGTAGTGTGGAGAGACAACAGTCGTGTCAGAGAGCTCGCGACGTGTTAAAGGTGGGTTACCCTTCGATTTGCTAAACGAGCAAATTTCGATTCCAGCTCATCTTGCCATCGGAACCAGAGAAGTCGGTCGGTTGGAGTCATCGTCTGGCGTCTGTGGAAATGAGGCCACTGACAGAGTTGTTGCAACAGAAAAAGAAGACCAACTTCTCTTGGTTGCGCGCGCGCGTGTGTGGCTATACACCTTCTTTCCACCAGCTACACTCCAACCATCATCATCACATCCTTCAGCCCAGAAGAGAGTGAGAAAGAGTACTGTGGAGTGTGGAGGTAAGCAGATTGGTAGTTAGGTAGTTAGGTAGCTTCCTCTTCAATTCCCATTCCCATCGCCGTCAAAAAAAAAAAAAAAAAAATCTCTCGCGGCCGGAAAAATTAAATGGGGAGCTTACTGGCGCCAAGTCTTCAATAATATTGAAGCAAAGAATTTTTCATAATGGCAGAGGAGTATTCAAGAGATACTCTGCTCTGCGCGAGTATCTTCTTCTGATTCCGAGGAGGAGGCAGAGGATTAGCCGGGTATCTCTCACTTGTGGACTGGACTCCTCATCGTGTTTTGATTTATTTTTTTTTTTGTCGGTTTTTTTATTTTTTTCGGATTCCTCCGTTTAGACGGACGGACGAATAGACTGTAGACGACGTCCGTTCGTTAAATTTGATTCATGACCTGGACACACTGCTGTTGGGCCGGCGCTGCCGCGCGATCATGTTGTACGCGTTGTTGGTTTAAGATTGAGTGATTGTTGGCCCAAAGTTATAATTTTCATATTTGTTGTTGTGCAGAGAGCTCACTCCCTCCCCACTACCGCACACAAATTGGACAAATGAAGTCTGTTCGCCTTGGCGCTTGGGCGAGATGGGGGCCCAATATTATGATAATTATATGGGTGGGAAATGCCCGCAACCGCCCATGGAAAACAATCAATTGAGACAACGCGGTTTAGTTTGCTTGGGTATCTGTATCTATTATAAGTATCTGTCAGGATTTGTAATGATTTTTTGTATCTAAAAGTTTTTTTTTTTTGATTTTTTTCAGACAAATGTTTCCGCAAATGAAATTTCGGGTGTCGGGACTGGATGCAAAGGCGAAGTATATTCTGTTGCTGGACATTGTGGCGGCCGATGACTATCGATATAAGTTTCATAACAGGTAAGGAAATTGGATGGAAAATATATGATGCCAGTGTAAAGGATGATTGAGGGTGAAACTCTGTCACGAGGGCGACCAAAAGAAATGGGAATTCTGACATAACACACAAGATATGAGGGACAGTTCCTCGTCTCTACTACTACTCCCATTTGATTGGAAGTTTTAAGCATGAACTGGACAACATTGAAGATTGCTTCTAACACTACTCACTCATGTCACTAGAACAGCTGCCTATAAAGCCTCTGAAGTAAATATTTCTGTGTCCTAAGGACGTCACATCCAAATTAAATTGCAGTGACAGGTACTACCAAGTTCAAGTTCGAATCCCAGGAAACACCAGACCACATACTTCTAGCCCCAGAATCCAAGACTTTTCCCTCTCATCGATTCTAGTGAGCAATTTATGCCTCTTATCCTACAGTTTCTGAACATTCTACTTGACTCTAAGTCCATTTTTAACTATGGAAACTCAATGGATGCAATTGACTTCTGATTGAGTGGACTCCTTTTTTAAGGCCCTTAACTGACGCAAAAGCTTTGCCATTTTGAACAACTGAACAACCTTTCCTGGACCCGAATTCAATCAAATTTGTTATAGACCGCGTTCGACGGCCTTAGAACATTCCTTATTTGAACAGACTACCAGTACACAGGACCATAGATTCACAAAGCGTGTGATACCTTAATATTCGAAATCAATGGATTTACGCAACTAGCAAGGTGGTTAAATTCGACATATCTACTACTGTATCTGCCTTGAACCATCGCAGCATTAGGTCGAAAAATTAACTTTAAACTCGAGACATCTACAAATGTGTCACAGTCCATTGGAACCTGCCTTCATTCGAACTAAATAGAGCTAAATTCAACATTTAAGATCCTATACAAAGCTACTCAATTGTAGACATCTACTTAATGCCACTTGTTGAGGCCCACGACCACCCTGGCCTGTAGTAACGGCTATGAAAGTGACCGAGTATTCAAGACAATGTCCAAAGACGCTTGACTGAAATGATGAAACTATTACACTTCTGACACTGTAGCTTAACAACTCCAGTACCTCTCAAATCCTTGCCCAAAATTTCGACTTTAAAACCGGCAACTAGGGTCCGAATCTAGTCCAATTTTTTCGACCTCTGAAACTCTCTAGAATTCGCCCAACTCTTCTGTGGGCCCTAAGCTATATGGAGTACTTGTCCTTTCTAAAATCGAATCGAGTTTCGACAAACAATTCTGACACCTCATCAAAATGCGCTCGATTAAAGGGCCATTCAGAGCTCAGCGACTTGCTAATATTCGTAAATTTTGACATTTCATTCACATCCACTTTTTTAGTCGCAGCAATTTGTGAATTTCCCTTGTCATTCGTTGTATTTCAAAAGAATTGTGAATGTTTTGGCCGCGCGAATATGAATTGCGTTCCACCTCTGTGGAATATGAATAAAATTTGACAGCGAATTACAATTCAACTTTTTTTCTATCAATCAATAGATAGATTAAACTCTGTTCTTTTGCAGTAGTAAAGTCGTCAATTGTGTGCCTTTAGATGTACTAAAAATGGTTCAGTTTGCTGAGCTGTGAATGGACCTTTACTTGAGTTTCAAAATCACTTCTCTTTACACTGGTGAACCTAACCTTTAAATCTAACTCTATAAGCTTATTTAACTAAAAAAAATATTTTTTTCCAGTCGTTGGATGGTAGCTGGAAAAGCCGATCCAGAAATGCCAAAACGAATGTACATCCATCCGGACTCACCCACCACCGGTGAGCAGTGGATGCAAAAAGTCGTCTCATTTCATAAGTTGAAACTAACAAATAATATTAGTGATAAACATGGATTTGTAAGTACTGTACGTTTTATCTGTTTATTGAAAATTTTAAAACATTTTCATTTTTGAAAAACAGAACCAGCCACTCTCATATAAGAAATTTTCTCAAATTAATTTTCTCCAAAAGAAACAAACAAACATCTATTCATCGTGAACATGACATCTCTGTCAGTTTAAAAACCGTTAAATTTTGTGAAAAAATTCATTTTGAGAAAATTATTTATTGGCTCGCATTACATAGTTTTGAACCTTAGTTAGTTGCTCATTTTACCGTAGTTTTTGGGGGTAGTTTTACGTATTCAATGTCAACAAAGTCAACGAGTAAGAATAACTTTCGTTTTTAGTCGTTAATAACGAACAACTTTGACAGTTCTGGGCGTGGTCCTCAACGTGTTAATAGTTGGGACACTGAATATATTTTTGCTTGGTGAATAATTTATTAAATTAAGTATGTTAATCAATTCTTGAGATATTAGGCAAATGATGCCAATGTCAATAGCATCGGTAAAGAACTTGATTATCGCATTGAAATCAGAATTTTTGAATATCGATGGGTTTTTTTTTTTGTCTCATAAATAATCGGTCAATCAAGAGATAAGACAGTCGGAGTAGTCCTTAGAATAACGCTTCATTTAACCTCTTGTTGAGCATAAGGAAAACTGTGAAATTATAAAGAAGAAACCAAGACACACACCGACGAATAAGACACAATTAAAACAAAAAAAATTTTTTGAATCCGACCTTATAACACCCCTGCTTCTATACATAAAGTTTTGATTGTTGTGTTTCTGATTTTAGTGGCGTCTATTCTGAAATTTTAGATGAAACCAAACTGACTCTAAGCGGAGAATAAAGATACCTGGGCCTTATTCGATACTTCATTCTATTTTGCGTGTAAATTTTTGTGTTTCCAGGGATGTCTGTCGAAAGAAAGCGATTTGAACGGGAATGTACTAACAATGTTGCCTGTTTAAAGATATGTTCAACAAGAGCCATTCTTATTGCAGAAATATTACAGAATTTTAAGATAAAAATCACGGTGGAAGAGCTAAGATATAATGAATAGGTTATTGATCTGAATTTGAATCTCTCACTCAGAAGTCCAACGGAATGAGTCAAGGGTCTCTTTACACCCTTAGGTGTTTCTAAATTGAAGCAAAAGGCGACTAATGTCGAAAGGCTCAATGTATGTAGATGCAGAATTTTGATGGGAACTGATACAAAAATGTTAGGCCGATACTAAAGGGTTTCTGCACTAATTTTAGGACTGCCATTGTAGATGGTTTGACAGGGGAGAATGTGGACGTTACGTTCCGTAGACACTGCCTCAAGACAACACATAAACCATGTGTTAACTGCTGCATGTAAACTGCTTCTGAGAATAAGGTTTCAAACATACCTTAAATCCAAGTGGCTCTGGACATAGCAAGGAAGTTTTTGATAGAAATAAGTGGTGGCTTAAAATCGGCGGATTTGGACTGTTTTTCAACAAAGTAGTTTAAAAAAAAGGAACTATCTCTGGAGCTTACGGTGACTCTTTTTTTAGTCACTTACGTCTCCCTAAGAACATGCAACCAAGCCACTCCACATTTTAAAATATTAACGACTCTCTATTCCAGAGACTGTAGAAGAACAGACTTTAATTGTGAACGAATTCAAAAGGGCAAGCTTTTCAAGTTTGACCCTTTTCGTTACAAAAGATAGCGAACTTTTTCAGAAGTAAAAAACCGATTTCTCTACCTCCTTGTCTTCACAAAAGACTGGATAGTTTGAAAAGTCTTCAGTCTTCAAGAAAAGACTGAATAGTTTGAAAAATACAAAAACTGTTTCGACAGCTCTGTGCCTGAAAATCAAACTGAATAGAATGAAACGTCTGTTTCTCGAAAGATCACGGGGCCTAGCTTACGAAACACGTAAAACTGCGTTAGATACTGGTTTGAGTTACCAGGGAACGACGGGAGAAAAATCCATCTTTCGTGCGTTTAGAGGGCAGGAAATTAAAGGAGCAACGCTTGTCTAGGTATGATAGGAGGATATTGAGTGCCTAAAGCTTTATGGACCGCTTTTCCTTACTTATTTTACGGGCTTCCAACTCGTGAAGGGATCCTGCCTGATACACGTCAGCCTTCCATCCTCTTCGATCTTATGGACGCTGCTTCCAGTTCTTCAGACCAAGCGCTCTGGCATCCGCAATAGCTTGGTCCTTTATACGGAGGTTCAGTCTTCTCTGTCGTCTTCTGGGTGCTGGGTTTCGAAGATCCACTTACTGTCCTTTCGCTCGATGTGGCTCGCTATTAGATGTGTCTATCAGGATACAGGCATCTGCAAAATCATGTGACCAAGCTAGACATCTCCGACCCAGATGAATTCATATATACCCATATATACCATTCATATATACCCATGGAATAACGTCTGAATTTCACGGAATAGTTGGAACTAGGCGCCTAAAGAGTTAGGTCACACACTCTACACAAAGCCCTAGTTCTGTAGAAAATTTGTTTCCTGAGGTCGTGATTGGCTCATTAGGTTCTAAATGCCTACTGCTTTACAGCCTAGTTTAACACAACAAAAACCCAAGATTCATCGCGTATCTTTCAGGTAATTTAATCCAGCCTACCTTGCCCAAATGTTTCCTACCAAATTCTATGTTTAAAATCAATCAGAAAACAGTTAAATGCCTGCCAACTTCGCCGTATTTTATGCAAATATTGTGCACAAGACCAAGCAACTCTGATAGAAATCGATTGGCAAATTAATCTTTCACATAAGGCTACGTGTATCTTCGAAGTAGTTTGCAATATAGCCACGTCATCTCGGACTATAAACCCCGATAAATAATAAAGTAATAGTTCTATAAACCACCCTGTCAAAGAACCCCTCACATGTTTCCTTACACACTATTATACCGCTCTGACCACAAAGTGTACCTAGCACCCTTCTGCTGGTTTTTTTTCAGTTTTTTTTTTTAAAGAGAATGTCTATACCCCCGTCAGGTGCGAGATTTCACAAACTGAAGGTAGAATGGAAAAAAAAATAAAAAAAAATGTAAATTACACTCATTATCGATGGGCGAGATACTGAGAAAGCATACCCCACGTTATAGGTCATGACGAAGCCGCGCGGAGGCCACACACATCTCCAACTGGTATTTGTGGTCAAAGTTCCCTTCTGTTTGGTATCATGTCACTCGCACCATCGACCTACGGGTTACGAAATTCATGTAATTTGGGAAATTCACGTGCCTGGAGCGCCAAAATAGGCGGAGTCGCCAACCAATACACACCAAAAGCTGACACTTGAAGTGACATCTACCAGTCTAATCCTTTCTTCCCCTCCTTCCACTGGACTGGAGTAGTGTAGTGCTGTTCGGTTAAAGTAAATTTCATGTTGTGTCCATGACTAGCTACGGCTAGAACACACACGTTGCTCACCGCCGTAAATAAATCGATAGATTGCCCGATCCGCCACAATATCAACAAGTGGTGAGCGGGCTGCTGCCTGCCCACTAGCATATCATGACCAGGACTCTCCTGTCGTCAGTCGGCTGATTTGAAAGGCTCAATACCCATAAGCAAAGGGGGAGGAGAACAGTGCGAATGGCACCTTCGCGCGCCGATCAACATATTTTCATTCAGCAACCACCCGCCGCCACCCGCTGGTGCCGGCAATCAGCCAAAGCCGCTCCAATAAAAACGCAAAAAAGATACATTTACCAACTCCTAGATACCGATACCTCGATACCTACCGCCGCCGCCGATCGGATGGCTCTCGTACATGCAGCGCGGTCGCTTGCCGGCTCGCCGGATAGTGCAATCGCCGCCAACTGATGATCATCAATAAATAAATTTGTAAGTAAGTACATTACTTTCATCTTATTTCATTTTTATCGTCGCGCGGTCCGTTTTACTCATATTCGGCCTCTTAAATGCGCGCTGCTGCCGCTGCTGAGTGGCGGCCGGTCAAGCCATCGTCAGAGGACGGCGGCTTAAGATCAAACGCGGAATTAGCTTTGTGAAAATATTGGAAACACACGGGACACCGCCGCGCCGCTGCAGTAACCGCCTCGTTGTATCTATGTATCTTTAAGCAAATTAAAACAAAAAATAGTTCAAACGGAGAACAGAACACAGGAGGAGATTATTAAGTGCATTTTGGCCCCCACCAGCATCGTCCATCTGACGACGGATTCACACACACGACGACGACGACGATGCGTCATCTTCGGGAGACGAAGGAACGTATAATTTGCTGCGCGTTTGGTTGTTTGCGTTTTATGTCCGGTCCGAGATCTCGATGGGATGCAAATTGGCATCCCACCCCCCTTCTCCCCCTTTTTCTGGGTGTCGTGTGGAAGTCCCACTACCAGGTTCCCAGGGTTTGGTCGTCGTTTTTTTTTTTGTTCTCCTGCTACATCAAGTGTCGAAAGGGGTAAATCATCTTCAGTGGGAATGGATACGGGAAGGTTGACTTTAATTTGTGAGTCCTTGGCTAATGTTGATGCAATTTTATGGTGATCTGCACTTGAAAATGAAAATAAAGAGTGAGGACGGGATTTAGTGGCAGATGGACGGGTGAAAAGTTTAGAGAGCTGCTTATGTGGTCTTGCCGACGGGATTATCTTCTCAGAGGGATGGCAATTTCTTTGAAACCGGTAGCGTTAATGGGCAAGACATTTGTTTGCTTAGAAACGCAATTTTCTCGAACGTGGGACACTCTGTAGAAGGATAAACTCCAGCCGATTTCCTCCGGTCTTCTACAGGGCTCAGGCGTGTCATTTCAAAGATGCAGATACAATTGGTTAACGAATTCAAAGATCAGATCCTCACAATAGCACAACCTCTCCTGGCAGCACAATGCTACCACTTTTTAGAACGAAATCGAACGACGGACAATTCTAAGAATTGCCATCTAGCTACCGAAGCTACTACATGTCCTTAAAAATCTGTTTGAAAACCCAAACTCGAAACTTCAGTGTCACCCTGTGCCACTAGAAAGCGCACTTAAGAGTGCGTAAGCACACTACAAACGGTGAGACAATCAAAAGCAACAACCATTAATAAAAACGAAAGTCAGCCATATTTTTTTTTGTATTTTTTATTCCGTCCCTTATCCCGCGCGTGCATTTAATACACACACACACATGCATTAAAACACTGACATACTAAGGGATGTGTATATTATTATTCGTGTTCTAGATTCGAGTTTTATTTTATTTTTTTTGTTGGTTTTTGTTTCCTCGCACCCCTTTTTGAAAAGAGTGCACACGAAGGCCAACCCATGTGCGTTGAACTTCCCTTTCGGGGCAGACACACGCATACAGGTATAAAACTACCCTCGGGAAGGAAAAAACTGCACCGCGCATCGATAATGTGTGAAAGAAAAAAAAAAAAAATTCATCTGAGCGAAGCATCTCGAAATTATCCTTAACTGTGAGGAGGAGAGACGCTTTCGAATGAAAAGAATTCACTGCGTACTCGAAAAACGAAAAAACATACGGTTGCGTATTAATAAGATTTCAATTCCTTTTCCTCCTGCCGCTGTGTGTTTAATCCTCAATTGGATAATCCTGAGACCGATGAAATCAACCCTAACTACCTTCAGTCGCACCCTAGGCGGCTAGATACGATTGTTATCTGTGATACGATCCACTTCTTTCGTATGTGTATATAAAAACCGACTGAAAAGGATCACCAGGACTCTGTGTGTGTACCAAACCCTCCTGTCTATATATAGAAAACTTTATAGAAATAAAGATGTTTGCGATGAAAAAAAAAATGAAGCAGATGCCGCCGCAGCGATGTATCTGCGGTTAATTCACTCCCGATACCCATCTTTTATCCCCGTGGTTCGATATACCTATCGAAGTGGAATACAAACCACACCGCCATTGTATCAATTTAATGTCTGTCAAGAGCACGGGTAAGTGACTGTGTTCGAGAATAAAATTAGACTGAGCTCCTTGAAGATGATGTGTACATCACTCAATCAAGAAAAGGACATCCTTGGCAAATCGATTGTCAACTAAATCTCCACCATATGAGCAGCAGCATCTTTTTTGATCTCCACGAGGCGTGTAATTCGAAGGATACCAAGAATATCCCATCGTTAATTTTCGTCCGCACTCAACATATGTATGTGCGTTGTGCATGTCCTGGCAAAGAGACCTCATCACATCCTGCTCACTTACAAAATTCCTCATGCGCAAGCAACAACGACAAAAAGCAAGGAGGAGTACACTTATATTTGGATAAATTTAATTCGTGTCCTTCTCTCCCTTGTACATATGTGCTGCTAGGACATGTTTTAGTGTCTCTATACGAGTATCTCCCCCAGCTCACCCACCCTATCATCTGCATCGACGGGAATACAAGATGACACAATTAAAATGGAAACACGCTTGGATGAGCTAAACGTATGTGATACCCACGTGTGTGTACCTGTGTGTGGACGTGTGTCCCAAAAAAGGACCGCCAAAGTGTAGCAAAACACACAAGTGTATAACATTTGAGAAACAATTCAAATAGAAAATCAAAGAACTACTCGTACACTCTTGGGGATGTCTTTTTTTGGGGCAATTTTCCGGGAGGAGGCGGATAGTGACCATTTTCTTGTGTGTGTTCTCTGACTCCTGGCACGGAATTGAAGTGAAGATGGCAGGTAGCGTAATTTATTTCCAACTCCTACTCCTACTAGTCTTTGAATTATTAAAACGTTGCTATTTTCCTGCATAGCATGTACCGTACGCAAAAAGGACGAAAAAGCCAAAAAGGTTAACATCTAAAGAACACGAAAGTGTCTGTGACATATTTTTGGCAGAGAAAAGGAATTTCGACGAGGATGTACACGTACACGTATACATTTATAATTTTCAAGATGCAGTGGTTCCTTTAAAAAACGCACACTTTTCAGGAATACGCAACAAAACTTTAAAAAAACCTTAAGAGTGCTTACCAATCATAACCACACAATTTTTTTTTGATAAGTGTAAGTGATAAGTGCTGAACATTTTCATATTTCAATGAAACTGCGATTTGCAAAATAGAAAAGGATAGAACTTATCACTCGTAATGAGCTTTCTGCGATTTTTTCAAATTCTTTCTGAACACTCGACTCTTTTTTCGCAACGAATTTGAGTCGATAATTCTTTGCAATTCTTCCCCAACTAAAGGCAGGATAGCAAGCAAGAGAAGATGACATTTTGAATCAAAACAAATGCTGAGTACAGCCAAACGACTCGCCGTTTAAATATGAGTCTAATGAGTCGCAGTGATTTTTTTTAAAAGCAGTTAAACATTTTCGATATCAAGTAAGTTTGACGGAGGTTTCCAATGGAGGCTATGGTTTTCTGTACAATCGCGAACATACATATTTAAAAGAACAGTGAAAGAAGAAAAAGAACAGTGAAAATTCTTTTAGGATAGACGACTCTTATAAGATAATACGAGTTAATTTTTTTTTTTTAAAGAAGTGCCTGCACAAAATTGATTGGGTACGATGTAATGAAGACTAAAAGAGTAATAGTTCATCTGAGCAATTCTTAGTAATAAAAACGTCTACAAAATAATAGTTATTTTCCTCAAAGTACTGCTAAATATTCGTATGCCAGGTGAATATTTCAAATCAGATATTCGGATGCTGGTTCACTTAGTCTTACAGAATGTACCAGTATACAGCAGTAGGTGAATGAATGCTGTTCATTGGGACACTCGTTTGTACTTCCAAAAGAACTTCCTGAAAAAAAAAACTGCTCTTTACAGACCTTCAATCGCTTGAGTCCGATAGTGAAACAAATCAAATATCTGCCGATACAACTGACTCCAAGGACATTTACAACTTTTATTCCACTAAAAACCTCTTCCCGTTCAAAAGAGCAGGCAGTTCTCATCCAACGTACGGTTACAGCTTTTTTTTTAGAAAAAATGATAAATTGCTCAAAATAACGCCACGAACCAAACCAAACCAAACCGAACCCTTTAACCATCTGCCTTCGAGTTGAAAAACGCAAGATCAACATTTTCCCAAATGAGATTGCTATCGACTCCTTAAAGATCACATTTAAATGAATAACCCCTATCAATGCACATTCATGTTCGACCTCGATCGACTCTCTCTCTATTGCCGTCGTCGGTCCTGCCCTCTTGTTTATCTCAAAACATCATCTAATCTTGACATAGGGACAAAGAGAGCCCTTCACTCGACAGATGAAGACAAATTTATTATCCTCACTCCCTCCTCCCCCGTGTTACATTGATCCTTGTTAGTTGTGTGTTGTGCGCTCATTTCGATCACATTAAGATACACTCTCTCTCATCACAGGCTCAACTCTGCTGGCTCTAAGAACTTCTTAAATGCCGTGCACCAGGAGCAGCAGCAGCAGCAGCAGCAGGTACAAAAGAATTTCGGGACAATAGACAAACAAAAAAGGAACAAAGAACCAAAAACGAAATGCTAGCGCCCTAAAAATATCCTGCTGAGCGGTTGACAGGAGAACACATAGCCAACGACAAATGAACCAAATAGAAATAGACAGCCACGACAAAGTGGTTTCAGGCTTCAATGAACCAGAGCCAAGCAAGAAGAGAATGCCTAGCCAAGAACCAGGCTAATCGCAAAATTATCATCCTCAGATAAACCGCACTCTGTAAATTGCAATCCTGTGTGATGCCGCCGTCACCATCGTCACCATAGTCCCCGTCGTCGCCGCCGAGCCGAAAAAGGACAACAAAGCGAATGAAAGTTTATCCCGCAGGACATAAAAGATAAGAAAACTAAACACTCTCTCAGACAGGTAAAGAGACCGGCTCTCAACTGAACAGTAGCGCGGGTGAATGAGCCGTGTTGACAAAGGACAATGCGGTTACGATATTTTCCGCCGAATAGATTTCTTAAGGACTTCTTTGGAGAGAGCACAATAGTGTACTCATCCTCTCGGTCAAAGAGACCTCTTTTCAAAGAGCTCATAATCTGGTTGTGGGTAATCATCACATTATTGCGGACGCCTGTAACAGGATTCAAGGCGATTTGGGTGTTCGTGCGCGTTTGTAGGTGAAAAGCGTTTTCTAACGTTTTTCACATTCCAAATGCGGACCGGACCACTCCCACACCTATCCGTACCCGTCGTGACAAAAATCTAATTTACATAATATTTCTAGCGCTTTACCTGCGCGACTGTTGGTGTGTTTAACATGAATCTAATTATCCTGGTTAAAATGTAATAAAAACCAACTATGCCCCATTAATTTCCCTGGTGGCGGGAGGGGGAAGCTTCTGGCTCAATGACGTCTGTGGGTGTTGAAAAATTTTAGCACCGCAGCACAAAAGGTTACGACCAAGAAAAATTAGAAAACCTACGAAGGGCAATGGAATATAATTTTATTTCGTGTTCATTGGCATGTAATTTTGACTTGAATTCGTGAGAGGGCTTCCTCCAGTGAATGGGGGCGGGGGTTCTCTGTGATAAGGAAACTAAGAGGGAGCAAGGAGAGAGAGTGAGCAGATGACTGATAATCTTTGGGTGGAGTTAAATGGGCGATAAAAGTTCTTTCGAAAAGTTCGCAAAGACGTCGTCAGTCGTCATCGTCGTCGTTGGCTTCGTCCTTGGCGGTTAATTTGTTCCTCACCTTGGTTTTTTCATCAGGATTTCTAGAGGGTAGGTAGCTGCTGATGAGAGAAATTCCTGCCAGCGCCATGAAAATTCGAAAAGGAATGCAATATCCGACATTCCACAGCAAATTTGACGAAATTTCATTTCCTTGCTTGTTATGAGTGATTCCGGACTGACACCGTAGTTATTAGGACTTCTCGTTGGATGGGTTTTAATATTCGTTGCCTTGAGTATGATGAGGCTTGAGAAACAACTTGAAGAGGGGCCTTTTAAACACAAAGATCGTTAGAGATAGAATCCATTCGTTACTTGCTATGCGAGAAACACTCTTGGAAGCTATTTCCCTGCGGAGGTGGATGATATAAGGAACAGAGCTGAACAGCCGTCGATAACTGAAATTTAGGTTCTCAAGGGTCTACTGATGGGCACGATAGACTCAACGTTAGTCTAAGTGAGCAGCCGTATACCTAACCTAACCTTCCCATGAATTTATGTCTCTGGAAGATAAGTGATTTCAGTCTCCAACTGGAGATGGTGTCAGCTCTCCACCCTTCGGCATCCCAATTTACATCAGTTCGCACGCCATTTCGTTGTTATTCAGCCAAATTCAGCTGCTTTTGTACGTTGTTTCCGTGCCTTACTTTGCAAACTCTAAAACCACAAATACCGTCGGTAAATTTCTATCTAGAAAACGCGCTCCAAAGTCCACTTCACTCCTTACCTTGACAGCTATTTGGCGGGACAAAAAAAAAAAAAAAAAACCTCACTTTTCAAAGACCTCACTTGAACTCGGTTAAGCGGAAACTGCAGCTTAATCCTATAAGTCAAACAAAAAACAATCCGCACCGGCGCCAACCTCACTCCGATGTTTGATTATTCATTTCTTAAAAGAACCTCGAGTCAGACTCACAGCTAGTGGCTCTTGAGAGATGTGGTGGTAGATGGCTACGGCACTGTGTTGACATCTCAAATGGTGTTTATCTTAATTTCTTAGCTACTTGTTTGCCAAACCAACCGTGGAAGATTCGGTGAATATCACAGAGCGTCGTCTACCTTAACTTCGGGGACACAAACAGCATACACAGCTGGGCGCGCTGGGCCAGTAGCTGAATTAAAGGTGTTTTCTTGGCACCTTAAGACCCATATACGACCATTTAAAGACCCTAAAAATCTTAAAACAAATGTCTACACACTTTTGAATGGAATTAGAAGAAGAATAAGACACAACAGCGGGGAGAATTATATTTGCTGTCAAAAATGAATCCGATACGAGATTTGGGGGTAAAGTGGCTGCTGTTTGCTCGAAGGTAAACCTTATACTTCCGCAGTGGAACAATGCCCCCATTCAGTGGCCGAAAAGAACATGCAAACGCTGTCGTAGGACTGTCTGCTTAGTTTCTACGCTCCGTGTAAATATTGACAAATGTTTTGTGGACCGATGTTCGTCGCACTGAACACTGTACACTGAACACCACCCCTCCGCGGCTGGATTTGCTTTGTTTACTCAGTGATTTCTTCGTTTAGTGGTGGCGCTAATGTTCCTCTGAGAGATTAAAGTGTGCACGATTTATCGGATTGTTTTGGTTTTTAATTATGTAGATACGGTGACATTGGAATGAGGAAGCTATTTCAGAGAGAAATTTGTTTTCTACAAAAAAAATTGTCTAAGAGAATTCGAGCTCTCAACATGGACATGGACAGGTAGTCTATGCAAATGTGGACAGAAATTCAGTTAAAATTCAGAACGAAAACTATAGATACACGTTTGCGGAATTCTTTTGAGAGTTTCAACAACCATCCAATGACTCCTGAGGTGCGAAACTGGTGCGTACTCCAAAAAGACAGACATTTTGCAATCATCTTCCAAATCGCACCCTGAATGTTGGAAAAAGGCCTGATTTGCAGACAACTTTGCTGAGAATCTTCATTTTCACTATGTCAGGCGCAGAATTTGATTAAAATAACGATGCGATTGTAGTTGTGTGCTTTAGATACAAGTTATAGCGAACCTCCTCTATTTAAACAGAAAATAGCAGGAAATTCTACGAATACCCGAGACACCAACCAAAAAGTAAAGATAATCTGATACAATAAGAACCATGGGAGACCAGAAATTGAAAATAAGGATGATGGCTGGATGCTCGTATGAATTCTCTGTTCTCTGCAAGATAGGTTCGGGAAATGTGGAACAAAACCACAGTCGACTGACGATGTCTGGCGAGTCTTTAGCACTGTTTCAAACCGATCCAGACAACAATCAAAAGAACGGAGAATATTTGGATCACCAGTCCCGAAAAAAAGTCATAAGGTAATGGCTACAGTTTTGAGGGAATCATCACAGTTGATTGCCTTGTCAATCCACAGAAGTAGAAAACCTTTCAAAGGCCTTTCGACTATCAGAAGAAGGTCTACCATCGCTGGATCCACTCCAGATACTCCGGTCCCTGAAAAAAATTGGACTGGACGAGGTGCTTTAAGTCGAGTTTTTCATCCACTAGAGTTGCAAGTCTGGAATCTACAAGGCAGCAGTACGCTTAGACGACAATCCACGCCTAAAAATGTTGCGTCAAACCATGGCTGAAATCTGTAACTGTGAGTTCGAGTATCTGTCGTATCCTTTCTACATATTCGCCTCATCTAGCCCCATTTGACTTTCATCTGCTCCCCAACCTAAAACAACACTTGAGAGGGAAGACTTTTTGAACGACTAAGGGAAGTCAAAGCTAGTATTTAGCTTAAAGGAGATTAGTTAGCCTCAACCAACATCACATCAGTAGTATGGTCAAAGCCACCAATGGCAAACTTGCATCCTCTCGAGCCTCAGAAATTGACTATCAGAGGAAGAGTATGGGATCATCCTGTATTTTTTCTTGAAAAGTGTGTCCACTTAAAGACTTGAATCGAAAGGTTAGGTTAAACAAATCTTAGGTTTGCCTTCAACTACAACAAAGAATTGTGGCATTCCTCAAGATTGTGCACTGTGTACTGTACTCGATCAATACAAGAAGCACTCAATCGCTATAACGAACATTTTCAGCTAAAAATTGATCCGTAATCGACTTCTCGTGTAGATCCCCCGAAAATCGTTCCACCTCCTGCATTCCCAAGGACCATCCCATAAAAGATACAACAATTCCCACTCATAACCTGCGTCAATTAACTCCAAACCTTCTGTCTCGACTGCCTAACTAATCCCGGTTTTATTTCATTCCCATTTCTTTTTTCCAAACACCTTCGACAAATCCTTTCTCAGGACTACTCGAAAACGAAATTCTGTCTCTCTCTCAGCGGAGGGTGTTTAAATGATTAACGGCCATTTAAATCATTATTTATCCTTTTTTTTCTCGTTACTTTTTCGCCTGTATCTGTGGATAGATACCCTCCCGTTCCCTCGCTTTCTGCGCGCACACTCTTCAACTAACAAGCCTTGGATTTATTATTATTAGTTTGTTGTTTTCAAATTACCAATGTTTGTTTTCCGTACTTCCCTGGGTTGTTAAAGAGCCAGAGGGCTATCTGTATTCCCACACAGGTATACCAAACAGCACAATACAAAACAGCCTTAAGGGCTACAACAACGAGAGGAGATGGTTTTTATGACACAGTGATTATTATAGGGTCGTTTCGAAGGGCTATTTTGTACCCCAAAGTCATAATTATCCGAAAATATTAATGAATTATTTGGAAAAGACAGACGTAGCGCGCAGCTGACGTGCGCGCATCCACAATGAACACATCTTTTCCTGTGTGTTGCAGGTATTTTTTATGTCGTGTTCGATAGGCGCCATGCATCTCTCCTCGGTTTCAATGCAATGCTGAGACCTGAGACACTTACGCAAATTAGTATGCAATCAGTTGATTAATTTGAAAAGAAAAGTATGTGTGTAAATATTAAATGTATCTAGATACTCGTACACAAGGAAACACATGCGAGTATGCACTCTCTCATTCGCTTTATGATCACGCACCTTTTTGGTGGAATAAATGGTTAATGGACAAATTACATGGCGCTAACTGCGCTCGTCACGTCTGTTTTTACCCACGTCTGTATCTATCTCTCTATCTATCTGTATATGTATCTCAGTGCAGTGCGCACGTTTGTGTGTTTCGATCACAATCTCAACTCTAACCACCGAAAAAACATACAACAAACTCGATGAATTTCCAGAGAAAAAAAAACGCAAGACAATGTGTGCCCGGGTGCCCCCTCCCCAAAACCAACAACTGTGCGCGCGATCAATGAGAACTGTGTGACAATAATGGTTAATAAGCCGCTGAGCATCACTACCGTCATTATGGTCGTCAAACCACAAAAGGTATTCCATTGTCACAGAAAAGAAAAATCAAAGCTCTCGCCAGAGATTCAAGATCTAAGGCCCCGCCAGTGATAGAGTCTTAATACCGTCTAATTTCGAGTGTTTGTGCTAGAAAACAACTCTTGCGAATGACAGTAATCCATGCTGGCGGGGCGCGGTGCTCGGTGCTCGGTGATCGGAGGAGCTCCTCGGTGATCGGATAAAGATCATTTCAACACGACACGGCCGGGTAATGGCCAATAACTTGGGATTTTCGTATTCACTTTGATTTTTGAGATGAGACCGACACCAGATAACATTCGCTTTAAATTCAAATTTTTTTGTGTGTGGGATACTCTGTGTGCCGGAGGTAGACACACGGAATACAGGTGGCAGGATTACTTGGTGCTTATGGTAATCGAAATTAATTAAAAAGTTTGTCGTCTCTCGTCGGACAATCGATTAATTTAGGCATAGATACAAACGGTAGTCGAATGCAGACGCAACGCACCTATGTATCTGTATAGATACAGAATATATTGAATTAAGATACTTTACCTACCCGAAGAGTTTTGTCGCAGCAAACAAGTTTGTAACACAATTTGCGCCGGTAATCTATTCGGAAGTTGGCCAATGAAGCGATTATCATCACGAAGTCAATGGTGACACGGGAGTCACAGATGCAACAAACTTTTGCTGATGGGGAACTTTGTGAACTGCATTACGAGTGTGCGTTAAATTAAATCGATGAGGTAATCGGTGCGTTGAACTTAGAAAATCGTTTCAATCGGATAAACTTGGTCTTCAACATGAACTCATGTTGCTATCAATCGGTGGCATCGGTGACAAGTGGCATCGACGAGGGTTCTATGCAGGGACTTGCATGTGGAGAAGGCTACTAAGGAATTTGAGATTGAGTTTTGCCTGTGGCATGGTCAAAGAATGAATGACTGCTCATAACGATTTAGGGTGTCCAATCGGAATGGTTCTTAGTGTTCAACGTTTGGAATTGGACAGAATTTGCTTCCTGCTGAATTCTCCGGTCTAAAACTGATCGAATTTGGTAGGTCTAGTGAGGGTACAAAAATGGTAGTGAAAATGGTTGTGTGTACTTGTTCTAGTTTGTTGTTCTGGTGGAGCAATCCTATAATTTTCACCAAATATCAGCGTGCTCATTGCAAAGAAAAACAGAGTAGGCGATAGTATGGACCCTTGCGGGACTCCAATTCGAATTTATTTCATATTTCATAAGAAAGACTCCATTATAAGCTCTTAGATACTCTGAAGATGCTAGGAATAGTCAGAAAATACCATCTGTGTCTACCGAGCCCACCAAGAGAAACGATCTGGAACAACGCCGTCGAAAAAATACTAAGGGAATCTGGAGAAAATTAGTACTCGGGCAAGCAACTAGCTGGAGACACAAACACTTGGAGGAACTTTAAGGGGAAACGATCGATATAAAATGTAGATGCAACCTCGACAACCTAAGCATAAAATAGGGTTAGCTTTGACGATGAGTTTTAACCTAGCTTCCTCGAGGACAATCGGAGATTTGCCTCTTCTGTCACAAAGTTTGGATTACAGGGGAACTTTTAGAGTGCAAAAGAAAAATTTGGCGGCATTCTGTTCCACGAGTGGTATTTATAAACATGCGACTTGGAAAAAGATTACAAATCTGGAAAGCTCCAGGTTTCAAACCCTAAAGCTACGTGGACAGTTGCGAGAAGCGTTTGCTTGCGATAGGACTGTTTGTATGTAGTCTTATGTACGTGCGCCTAGCAACGAATATCGCTTCAATGAGCGGACGTACATAAGCATACATGTGACCAGTTTTACCACAAGGAATCGCTCGTCTCCCTGTACGCGTTTCAACAAGTTTTTATGAGATTTCTTAGATCCTTACTCCGACTAGTTAGTCTCGAACTATTTCAAAGCTATATGGAGCTTGATTTTGGAATGGTTATCTGCCTATCTCCGGGGAAAAGTTGAATCCATCCATCCACCAATGCTTCATTAATTTGCAAGACTGCATCCACCATTTCCACAGGATGCAGGAACTTTTTTTGGATCCGCTTGTCTATCGTGACAATTTGTTGAATCTACACGGACCCTCTGTTCGTTAGTCGATAGATATACTCGTACCGAGGTGAATTCAAAGATTTTTGAAGGTTTTCGGGTTTCTTTTTTAGGATTGAACCCCACCGTACGCCATTTACTCCCGGGAGTGCCAATTCAAGTCGCGATGTGTGGACAGTGTTATCCCCCTTAAACAAGTTAGTGAACTGGACGAGTAGCTGCGGTCTTAGTGTAAATTCGATCAAGAATGAGCCTAACCTGCTTCTCGCATCCCACACTAGGAGGTTCTTCTAATAGTCTCGCAGTTAAAAAAAAAAAAAAAAAAATTAAAAGTAAATGGAGACGTGCTCGTAAACTGTTAAAACGATTCGAACAAGTCTGCTTCATAAAATAAGTTGAAAACCGCAATATTCTAAGCCCTGTTCTACTGTAACTGCTGCAACATGAGCGTTTCTCTCCTAACAGCTGAACACGTTCCTGCAGCTTTAAACAAGAGTAATGGCCGTGTTCAGCAGAAGTAGTTTCCTGACATGTCATCAGTAGCCGCAATTCACAACCGGATGACCATACATACATATATAGATACTTTGACTAATCCAATACGAAATACGAACTATGAGGTACTCTCAGAAGATAACCGCCTCACTGTGTCCTTACAAACTATCTAAATGAATAAATCAATTTTTATTTTTATAACCAGTAAATACCAGGATAACTTGACGTTTTCAATCGAAAATGAAATGTCGCGCTATAGAATTGACGTTTATAGAATAATTTATATCGTCATTACCACCGCACAGTATTTAAATAGCTATTTTGAGTATAAATTGTGAATTTATTCTAATTCACTACGCCGACTTGACATTTCCAAAGAGACTGTCAAGCTAACAAGCCAACGCTTGACATCTCCAATCGGGTGGGTGTGTTTAGACCAACAAATTAGTTAAACATTTCCCTAAAAAAGGGAAAATGGCATCATTTCCATTTAAAAAAGAAAATACAATCCAATTCAAAAAACGATGTCCATAAACAACCAACTTCCCTCGACGAAAAAATCAAAAAAAAAAGTCGGAGTAGGTATATACAAAAAGGTGGGATGTGTTCACAGTTTTCTACACACTACACCCACTCCTTTTTTTATATTCTTTGTTATTTATATTTATTGAAGACATTTACACATGATTAAGCTTAAGTGGCTACCACCTTTGTGTCTAAACTTTGACAGACAAAAAAAAAAGAGAAAAAAAAAAAAAAAAAGACCACGACAACGCACATTAATGGCATTCATTAGGGGGTCTTGTCAGTGTGAATGTTTGTGTGTTTGTGTGACTTTAGATGATTCCAACTGACATAGCTGTCATGCTCAATCCATTGAAAGCCGGCATATAGCGGTGAATAGCAATTTGACACGCTAAAATCATGTCAACACGGCCTGTGAAACACAACACTAATGGAATTTATCGAGAATAGAAAAAATGTGACACACAAGTTGTAAAATATAATAAAATACGTATACGATCTGTCACATTCCACGGTTTGACATGAAATATTATAAAACTAGCGGAATTTGCTTGTTGCACCCAACTTAATTGTCATGTAATTTGCAGAGCCGCACCGCGCCGTTATATTGGCAGCAGTGTGGTGACAGGTGTGTGGAATGTATTATTTGCACGTCAGCCGTGACAAGAAATGTCACTCAGACTTTTGACATTAAAAATGCAAAAAGTTTTGAAATTTCAAGTCAACACCAATGACCAACGACCAACCCTCATCATCATCATCATCATGATCATCATCGTCCATTGTCAGCACATAACGGCATTGCTGGAAGGTGTTTTGTGCAAAATGGTTGAAAATCTTCGCAATGTGATGTACGGGAGCCTTAATAAGATGTAAAGTGAAATAAATGTCCAATTAAATGCAATTGTCGACAATGGCAGCGGCAGGAAGGAGGCCGCTTCGCTGTGGGGGGGCCTGGGAGACATAGAGCCGGAAAGCAGAGAAACTTTTGCTGCGCTATAGCAGAGTAGCAGTAGTATAATAACTGTGAATCTATGTATTATTAAACCGGTAAAACGACGACGTCCGTTTCGTTGGGAAAGTGGTTTGAAAAGGGTTTCGCAGGTCGAAGGGTTGTTTTTGGTTTTTGTTGCCTATGGGGGCGGGGACGTGCATATGTCGGTGGTGGGTGTGAGCTAATTCTAGAAATACTTCAGCAAGCATTGAAAGACATACGTTTTCCTAATGCTGGAGTGGTGTGGCTGCAGTACAGTGTGGTTAGCAGATGAAAGGACAGACGATGCCTACTGTTCTACTTATAAAAAAAAACCTTTGTCAACCGTTCGAATCAAAACGTTGTATGAACGAAAAATTCAGTCAGGTCTTGCTCTAACAGGAGTCAGGCAATGAATTTAAATAAGTACAAGAAAACTGTCGAATTCGACAAAGCGTTGTTGGTGAAACCGATGCTAGCAACCCAACCTCGGCGATGTGAGCTGCCTTTGCTAATTTAGGGTTCACTCGCCATTGTTTCTGCTTCAAAACCCTAGTGAGACCTTAAAAATCAACGTAGAACCGAGCTACAAATATGTCAAACTACTCCCTATGAGGTGCAGACATACTGAATAGTTCAGCACGATGGGAAGGACTTAACAAGTACAAAATGTTGGAACACCAGTTCAAGTGTTCTTCTAGATCTAAGGCAACCATCATGCTGAAGCATTTGGCATCAAACGGAGAGTCTGTGTAAGACTAGTCCAACTTGAAATGAATTTTCTTACAAAGAGGCGCTTAAGCTTCTACTAAACCTAGCTTGCGATGTATATTTGTTTGGATTCAGTTATGTAAATCGAACGAAACTTGGCCCTCCACGACAGGTGTTGGAAAAGTATTCAGTATCAGTCTAATTTTAAAGGAAAAAATGGATCCATCCTAAGCCGAGCTTTAAAATATATCGACCATTTCATGGGATTTGCCACCGCTGTCGTCAAAACAGCCACACCTTTAGCTTCTACGGCTCGTTTCCGAAGTTACCTTCTCCTCAGCTGTCATAGATTTTACTAAGCCTAGCTTGGAACTTTTTTCCAATCTCTGTCTTGTCCGCGTTTGACCCTTAGAATGGTAAACTGGATAGATTTTAGGAGTCTAATTGCACTGCATCCTTGTAGATACACATACTGTGCTCCGAATAGGTAGCTAAACAGACGACTAAGCCTAGATTAATGCTGAGCTAACATTTTTAATGTTTTTAGAAATACTTCTCTCGTTTCTTTTTCGGAAATCCAAAGCCTCAGCCTTGTAGATACATACATACTATGTTGTGCTCCGAATAGGCAGCTAAACAGACGACTAAGTCTAGCTTAATGCTGAGCTAACATTTTAAATGTTTTTTAAAAATACTTCTCTCGTTTCTTTTTCGGAAATCCAAAGCCTAAGCCTTGCTTTTAATGCTCACAGAATTATAGCTTTAAAGTGCCACTTGTTTCGTGTCGATTTGCCTAAGTCTGATTTGAAACATCAAGTCTACTTCACAACTGTATACGTGGCATTAAAAGCCAGGGAATACCACTTGATATACACGTAGAAGAGGCTGAAGACTACCCTTTGGATGGTGGGATTCGAAATTTTTATTTTAAGCTCGAGTTTAGCGAATTTAACTGACGGCTTTAAATTCTCTATTACGGGACAAATAATGAAAATAGCATTTCATAGAAAAATAAACCTTGAGACTCGCCTTTTTGCTAGACTTCCCAGACCTTCCTCAAACGATCTAGGTTTTCTCTCAAGCCTAACTCGTTCAAGTCGCTTATTTGGAACAATAGCACCGAAGACTTCCCCTTTGCGTAGTCGAAGCAAACGTATCTTTTCATTTGGCTCATCAACAAGGAGTGAAATTCATCAGCGTTTTTGAGAGAGATTTTCGACATCGTAGGGATGACACACTGATCTGGAATCAATCTGAATTCAAAAATTGAAGACAATCTTCTTGTACAACAGTCTGTACCCACTCCCGACACAATATCCACTTAAGACAACTTTTTGATTTTTTTTTTTGCACATAGGGTGGCGGCGTTTACCCATAGAAGTAAGCATCTAGATAGAGAGAGAGGTAGGGTGCAGCCCCCGAAGGCATGCAATTATCACAACAATAAAGTTTTGAATACTTTTATGAATTGTTGCTAACTGTCTCCCGTCTCCCGTTCCTCGCTCTACAATCACTACCCCATCTAACAGTTTAGAGTCATTCAACGCTTCTAGAGTTACACAAAACAGGAAAAAAAACCGAAAGAATTACCAACAACAAAACAGAAAAAAGCTGTGAGAATCTTTTATGAGGGTAGCTACCCTCCGAAGGAATTGTTGTTTACCGCTGGGCGAGATACAATTGTATCTGTCAATTTGAAGTGTCTTCATCTCTGTTTTGTTTCGCAGCAGCACCACCTGCCTGGAGGAGATTTTCTTGTTTTTTTTTTTTTGCGCCGGCCGGGGCTAGCTAATGAGATTGGAATCTGAATGAGTTATTGTCATCTCGTGGCGGGAAGTTAATCCTTTTGGCTATTTTACTCCAGATGTGCGGTTTTGAGAGAGGTTGGAGGAGATAAAGGTGCCATAATATGCGTCCGACTGCCTGAAGAGGGTGTGGCTGGCTTAGCGCACTTAATTAGTATGCGTTTGTCGTTGTTGTTTTTTTTTTTTTTTCTATTTTCCGTGGCCTGTTTTAGTGCTATTCAGTGCGCGAATAAGGGGCCTAATGGTTCAGCTTCCATGTTTGTTTTTTCCTTGTTGCACAAGCCACACACACACACACACACACAGAGTACGCAGTGTCCCTCTCCCTCGTTGTGTACTTTTTGTTTTTATTCCTTTCTTTACGTATTTGCATTTTTATTCGTGTGTTAATTATCGCACTCTGCCTCTTGGGTATTTTTTTGTTCCTTTCTTTTCTCTTTTCTGGATTTTTTTTGAGGGAAGCCATTTTTTCTTGAATGCACGACACAGCCAAGATGATGACGGGGCGCGATGGTTTGACGCGACAACGACGGTACTGCCTCTAAAACCTGCCAAGATGGTCGGTTGAAACGGCGGCAGCGGTGGTGTGCTGATGGTGGCGCTTTAAACCACTGCCAAGTGAGTTGGCTGCCTGCCTATCCATGCTCTGCTTTTCTTGTCCTCCAATGCACTGTCAAGTGTAACTTGACACCAACGACGACAACCCTTGAAGAACAACTCTCGCATCGTTCCCGCATATGTACATATGTATGCATATGTGCTTCTGTCCATAAAAAAAGGAAAAAAAAAAAAGCAGAAAATCGTTGTCATTTGCATACAGCCGATGTGGACGCGCCGAATAACTTGATGCACAGGCACATACTCGCGTCATTTCGCCATTAATGTGCACTTATTCGCTCGCACAACCGCAGCGGTATCTGCATCTTTTCACGGCGAATCAAGATGTCTGTCCTCCTTTCGATAATTTTCACCAACGAGTTGCAGATTTATTTTTCAAAATACACGCGCTCGATGCGTGTGGCATTTGCATAGCCAAGGACCGATCCTAAGCGTTTTTTAAAGCGTTTTTCATCTTGAACTAGTGTCGCCCACCATTTTATTCGGCGCAGAATTCATATGAGTGTTGAATGTCACACACTACATGTGTGATTAAGGGCTGGGAGTTAAAAAATATGGCGTCAAGTGGCTATTTGTCGAGGGCGGATTGGTGCAGGGAGAGCGTTTCGCAGCGTAAAAGAAGTTTAACAACGATTTTGCTCGCAGTGCAGAAGTCGAGTGTTTAAGCTCGAATCCTGCCGCGCCAGTGAGTGTGCGGTTGGAGTGTGAAAGTCAGCTTTAAGGATGTAATGTGGAAGTGGTGGTTAACTTATTGGATCAGTGGCAACCCCACCCAATTGTCCACTCAGCATTTTCCCAGTTGAGTGCTGGGCAAATGAAATCGGTGGATGATATGCTAAAAAGCCTCAAAAATCCGTAGGAACTGTGAAATGCGTACCGTCTTCTGCTGACAATCACCGCGAAACACTACCCTTGAAAACCTGTTTGAAGAAGCAACATTCTGTGGGGAATATTCATACAAAGATACAATTCTTTCCAAATTATCATTCAAAAATGCTAGAATCGTGCGTCGGGCTGTTTTTTTGCAGAAAGTTTCCATCGCTGGTGGCGGTAGAAATCCTACTTCTAACTTCAGCTACCCATTTAGATCGGACAAAATACTAGACGTGCCATAACGAGAGTTTATTGCAGTGTACTGCAGCTTGAGAGGAGTCGAACCAAACTGCCAAGCACACGTGTACTTTGTGAACGTTTGCCTCTGTCATGGATCAGACAACATACTCTTCGCAAAGAAACCTCAGGTGATTGCCATTCCTGATTTCCAGGGAACTTAGAAAACCTTCTGCGAAGCATTTAAGCAATTTCATCAGGAAGGCCTACAATATCCTATAACCTCTCAATTTGCTGGGAAAAGTTTATCGATAGGAAGAAAAATCCTTCGCTATGATTGCCTTCATGTATCTTCTTCAGACTTTTAACACAAGTTGGCCTACAAAGTGGTTTGTGTCTAAGCAAAAAAATTTGACATTAACGCGTTTTGTACACTTAAAGTACGTCTTTTGCCTCAGTCAAGCTTTAGTTCTCTCTGAGTTCCAATCCTCGGCAGATGTTATGAAGCCATGATGTGGGACAAGTGAATCTTGATATAAAACCGAGCTCAATGAAGCTCAGTCCAAACTTGGTAAAAACAGGCAACGTTCTACTTCCTAGAAGCTAGTTGAAGCTATTTTTACAAAACCTGCGGAAGAATACCCAAACGATACTAAGACGACGTCAAGGAATTGAGTACATCAAGATACTACGAGCATGTTCAAGCTGACATCGACCTCTTTTACTGAAAATTATACACAATCCTGGCGGAGATCTAGTAAATACTGATTCGAGCACGACCCCATCAACCCACTGGAAATAGGTATGCCCGAATCCACATTGGTTCACAACTCTATTTCAAGGAATATTCACACTGACCTCAAAGGCAAACAAAAGGAGCGAGGAACTAGAATTCTGATAAAAACAGCACCTACATACATAGGTTCCAATCTAGAGTCCTGAGGGAGAAAAGGAAACAATGGGACGAGGAAGCTTTGTAAAGGTCGACTTAAAATAGCACATTTGGCAGAGCTTGAGTAGCTCAGTGACTGAGGACGATGGATAAGAGGGTCTTAAGCTTGTATCAAGTTTTTAATTTGATTGCAAAAGTATATGAATAAAAAAATTTCACTCACCCCAAGTATCGAAGATACAGCTCTTGGCGTTGGTGCGAGCTGGAAAGAAAGAAAAAGAGGATTAGTATATTTATACAAATTGACAAAAGACTACAAGGCTACAAGACTACAAAAGGGCGTGATACTGGGACAAATTTTAGTTTAAGCTTTTAAGAGAGAACGAATCGTTAAGATTCCTTGTATTCTTAACTAAACGTAGAATTTCAAGGATAAAGAGCGCACTTAGTCCATATCAAACATATCGATAGAAAAAATATGTGATTTTAGAGAGGAAGTACTCCATTTTATCTGTCCTTTCGAGGTGAGATGAGACGTACAAGTTGGTTCAATGATGGTAACACGTGATGTGCCCATCGTACCAAGAGTTGTGCGGCTCCTCCTACCCAAACAGACACTCTCACATGACACTTTGCAAGAGGTGAAGCTAGAAGGTCCCTTTTTTTGGTGTAATATTCTGTAGATACCAGTAGGCCGGGCTCGATACTGGATGCCAGGAATAGGCCTACGTACTAACTCACATTCTGCACATTTCAACCACTCTTCCCGTTGGGCTGGGTAGTTCTAAAGCTGCACTTCATTACTCTGCTTGCCCGGGTGTACTTGCAGTTGCAGGCTCCTGCACTGCATTCGTTATCACTGTTTCATCATAATGATCGCCACTATGCCACTGACGGCGTTCCAACTAACTTCCGAGCAAATGATCTGTGCCAGTAGATGCCGTCCTGTTTCATAACCCGGACAACAGAAATTGTTCCCGGGTAGATTGGACAATAGTGGTTGTCGTCATGTCCAAAAGTGTGAAGATATGCCCTAAAACATCGGCGTCCTGTACGGATCTGCGTCAGATAGAAGTCTCCATGCTCCCTGTTCATTCCCACTTCGATGTTGGATACAATTTCATCTGTTCAACGTCCTTTTTCAGAGCAATCCCGTTTCTGTTACCATTTCCGTAAAGAAGGTCTCTAAATGCTGGAAGTAGATCTCAAACTTGGTGTCGCCAAACTGCCACTGAGTCTCCAGGTTGATGCGGGGTGATTCGTCACAAATATGTTTGCCTACGATTTTAAGTCCTAATATGTGACAATTTTTGTTGAAGAAGTCTGAGAGGAAATAACGATAAATGGGAAGTGGTTGGACCCAGTTCCAGGGAAGCTGCATCCATTATGCTTACACATGAAGAAGTTTGCAAAAATGTGTACATAACTTAAACAGACACCATGCTGGATGGGATGAAACCAGCTCATACCCTTCTGGCTAAAAAAAAACGTCTCCTTTCAGCCTTCTCAAGTGATAAATGGCAAATCAGCTCGCTTCATGCAAATACACTTACGAGCATGTATCTCGGATGTTAATTAAAAAAAAAGAGCCCACTAAAGACACAGTCGAGCTAATTACATGTGTGTTTTGTTAATTGCCTGCTTTATGGGTTCCGTTTTACTGTTGGAAATCCATTTGCCAATTTGGTGGCTACCACCGCCGCCATCACCGTGAATTTTTTTTCCCGGGCCACCACCAATTGAATCGAATGAAAGCAGAGATGGGCTTTCGATTTCGTAAATCGGATGAAGTTGTGTGCGGGCCAAGTAAATTACTGCACAGAGCCCTTATGGGCCGCCGCCATTCAACCATCAATTACGGGACTGAGCACACAAAAGACCACGGAAAACAATTAAGTGAGCGCTCACACATACACGTGCCCCCCATGCGAGTAATTACTGTAAATTCCACCTCCTCCACGTATCAAGTGGGCTGCTTGCGATTTAGTAATAATAGTAATTATAAAGTAATTATTACGGGAACACAATGGCTCTATGTGGCTGTGACTGGTGGGCTTAAGGGCCAAGACGCATGGGGTTGCTTGGACGACTTGAAGGTGGAACGGATGCAATTTGCAAGAACTTGGAGGCGAATTTCTTGACACTGTGACAGAAAGTCGACTTGTTGGACCATTATGGGCTTGAGTGTTGGCTTTTGAAGGGGTAACCTTACGAAAAAGGCGGAAACTTTGAAGGAGCTAATTCGCTGACACCGGTTTGTACCGCAACGAGGACAATAGAAGGGATTTAACTTAATGCCTTGCAATTATTCCGCCATTTGATGCTTGGCTTTGGTCAGCTAGCAAAAGATTTATGACGTCGTCGTCATTTCTTGGTTTTTGTACAAAATTCTTAACAACCGGCTGTAAGCGCCGAAGTCAGTCTTGGAAAAACCCGTGAAAGCATATTTATAGCCAGACTTGAACGCCTCGGCAGATAGATTTGCAATTAACGCTGTCAGGACTTCCAGTTTTAGACAGAAGAGAGTTGGTTACATCCCATCATTCATATGGTGTCCATGTAAGTCAAAGTGCTTTACAATAAAGAAGTTTTTTCATAATGGGAGCTCCTTCCCTGGAACTGAGTCCTATTTCACCAAACACTTTTCATCTATCTCTGAGCAATTTATCCTTATTTCTGCAACTTATTCGGGAAGGTTTAAGAGTTGGAATCGTAGGCAGAAATATTTGAGAGAAACCAGCTCGAAGACTACGCATCTAACACTCGGTGGCAGCTGGGCGATAAAAAGTTCGGGGTCTACGTACAGTATTTCGGTAACAGAGACGGGATTGCTCTGAAAAAGGACGTCGAACGCATTAAATTGTTTGCAACATCGAAGTGGTGATCAACAGAGACCATGGAGACTTCTATCTGCCGCAGATTCTCAGAGAACACGGATGCTTTAAGGCATATCTTCACAGTTTTGGACATGACAACAACCCTGATTGTCCAATCTGCCGCGAATAATTGAAAGCGGTGTTCTATTTCATGTGTTACGAAGCAAAATGGCATCTACTGACACAGAGACTGGGAAAAGATTTTACGCCAAAAAACAAGATTAGTCAGATGATTAGCTCGGAAGATAGTTGCAACGCCAGAAGTGACTAAGTGAAGAAGCAGCGACAGCGGAATAAAACTGCAAGTACATCTGGGCAAGCAGAGTAACGAAGTGCATCCTCAGAGCGAGCCAGCCGCGCGGGGAGACCCATCATGGTATCTATTCAATATTATAAATGTTTGCTTCAAACAAATTCCTTCAAATGGAAGCTAATATCTAAATGGTGTGAGTCCATGCTAACGATAATAAAAGATGTTACAGTACACATGTATCTACGAATGAATAGGTTTATAAATCGCCCTTCTAACGACCTAGTTTAATAATCCACTTGGATTGTCAAACTTCTGATATTTACAAGTTATCTAGTCCGCTTCACAGTAAAGAGTAGATATCCAATTACTGTGGGCTTCCATTTTAGATTGGTGTTCCTAGAGAAAGACGATTTAGTTAAGGAGTTCCGGTCAAAGGACATCTTATAACCTGTGAACATGTATAATTCAGCTCACTTCACAGAAAAGAACAGAAAACCATGTTAAATGACCCCCTAGCGGTTCGAATCTCTGCTATTCTTACGAGTGGATAGCACCGATCTCTATTGAGGTAGTTAAAAAATTTATTTAGAGCGCGATAGAATTCAGTTTCGGTCTCCATGTATGGAAAAAATTTGTGTAGATACAGTGGTTATGGACATGATTTGCGATTCTAGAATGCTCTACGCTAGAGTAACTTCTTATTCAGCACACAGATTCCCCCATCTCTTATGCCGCGCGTCCGAATTGATTAATCAATTTAAAAAAAAAAAAAAAGAAAAAAACTCCTTCAATCGGTAAGTTGTATCTCGAACTACATACATTCACTGGAAATCGAATAAACAAATTCAAAATTTTTTCACAATTCGTAAGGGGTGATGGGATTGGCAAGACAAAACAGAAAAATAATAACTCCATCTACAGAGATACAATAATAGATACAAAAGACGACGACAAAACTCTCTAACGACATACAAAACCAAAGCACAATCCAAAGAAAGCCGGGGCAAAAAAATAAAAAAAATCTACTGTCTCCTCCCACTTGGGAATCAAAACTGCAAAAAGCATGTGCGAGTCGTTGTCACACACAATGTGCAACCAGCATAGACAAACCCCACTTCCCTGATCCGAAAGTCAAAACTACAAGCAATCCGAAGCGCCTGGATGATTCACGCCGCCCGAGAACCACCACCAGACACACAGATACATCCATAAAGACCATCTCTACGGCGTATTTCTTCTTCTTTATTTCTGCACAAAATTTCGTATTTCGTATTCCTATTTATTGATAAGGATCTGGCAATCCAATTTGTATCCTGCCAATGGGGAACCAAAAGGGTTCTTCTCTTCCAATAAACAAGAAAATAAAACGAAAAATTCAAAAAAAAAAAAAAAAAGGAAAAATTAACTAGAAGGAGAAGGAATAACTAAACCTGCCCAGGACATGATAGAAAGCGGGTGTGGAAGTGGTAGAAGAAAGGACAGCAAAATCCTAACAAACCACAACCTGTCCCCAGATATTTGTTATATGACGACGATGATGCGAACAAGCGGCCTCCACTTCTCGGCCAGCTTCTGGCTCCACTGCTGTACCGATGACGACGATGATGATGATGACGACAATTTCAAAGGGTGGCCTTGTTAGCCTAAAGACGAAGCAGAAATATCCGCAAAATGTTGTCTTATAAACCGGCGACGAAGCTCTAAAGATGTTCACAAGATCACTTCACGTTCGTTCTTCGTTTCTTTGTGTTTTAGGGACTCTTCTTCGACGACGACGAGAAGAAGGGGCCATCACAATGGTGGTTGTGCATATGAAAAAGGGAAATACGCGCCGCGATTTAAAGTTAAGATTTGAATTTTCGTTTAAAGCACAGAGTGGCCAGCCAGAGTGGCAGAGCGAGAGAGGACGCGCACACTGGCGCCTGCGGTCTTCATCGGATTCCCTTTGAGGTAGGCCAGCAGAACAAATCTTATGAGAAATGAATGATACGATGGCGAGCACGAGGACGACCAAGGCGAATTTTTATTTTATTCATACATTTTGTATGCATGCATACCTGTGTGTGGACTGGACCGGTCGGTCGTCGGCTTTAAACTGCTGCTGCTGCTGCTGGTGCTGGTGGTGGTGGTGTGGTGGGTCATTTGTGGTACATACCTACACATGTTGTGTAAACGATGTAAGTAAGGCGACTATTTGGTTTAATATCCGATATACCGCCCAGGAGAAGCCGCCGCCGCCGCTGCTGTCGCCGCAGAGAGAACCACGTTGGGCGCCACTTAAAGAGGAGCGATGTATCTTTGTCGACCGTTTGTGTGTGCGCGTGCGCGCATGTTTGCTATCCGTGAGCACATCTCATTTTGTTTTCGCGAGATTTGCAACAATCCAATTACATGAATGGTCTTTGACATGAATCCGGGGACGACGACGGCGACGACTACGTCGATACTGGGCGCTCATTCGTCTTTGCCGCCGTTGCTTTGTGTTATCTCGCTGCCGTCGTCGTCGTCGTTCTCGTCTCTGAACACACATTTTGCAGCCGATGTTTGGCCAACGAACGAAACCATGACATGTACTCTTTAATGATACCTAATTAGCTAGTCCCTCTATCAATATCGCATTAGTTTCCATTCCCATTCCATTTCCATTGAACCGTGTGGTTCTGCTTTTGGGACCAGCACGGCTGAGGGTACAGATTTACAGTGTGCCCAGGAGAAGGCATCTATCTAGTGCTAATGATTTCGTGGTTCGACCACCCTATGTGTTGCAGATTTGGCGAAAGGCGTTTACGCTTCATGTACAGGCACGACTTCGAGAGGGCGTTTGTCAAGTTAGGCTCTCAGTGAAAGGTGCAGTCAGATAAACAAGTTTGCTGACGGTATTGCCACTAAGTCGTGATGAATTCATCGGCATCCTTCGATTGATTTATTCTCCAGAACTTTTCCAAGCACCGTGGCTGCTTCTTGGTCCGGTTGGAGTTTTATTCATCTCATCGACTTGGAAACTAATCAGAGCCTGCTACAGCTGACAGAAACCTGGGAAATCTTTGTTTGAATGAACCGTTTAGTTACAATCCTGCTACGTCTACTTTTGTTTTAGTACCCGTTCTTAAATAGATTGTATTTCTGAAACTAGCTACCAAGCTAGGTTTCACCAAGTGTCTAAGGCAAAGCTTATAAGTCTCAATCTTATTCGGCGCCCGATGGCCTGGTTTTCGTCTACCAGCTTTGCGAAATCAAGCCCTGAACTCGGAAACTACTAGCTACCTCTACCAACACCGAGGATACGTCATTTAAAGCATTCTGAGCCACAGTAGTTTAGCTTGGCAAAAGAATGACGCCACGCTGGCTTAATCCTGTGCACAAACCCCTCTAAACCCTTGGATATTAAGCCGAACTCTCCTAAAATCCAACTAAGCCTGGGGAAGTACACCAGGGCTACTCTGTTCCCTAAGCTCTCATGAAAGAAATCGACCTCGTTGACCGCATCTAGATGGGAACAACTTTAGCCACAGCTGGAGTAATCAGACACGACTGCTCCAGTGTCTTTGTGTAC
Source organism: Blera fallax (assembly GCA_946965025.1). Classification (NCBI taxonomy): domain Eukaryota; kingdom Metazoa; phylum Arthropoda; class Insecta; order Diptera; family Syrphidae; genus Blera; species Blera fallax. Next base: position 3,285,758 of record OX337248.1, read on the forward strand.
CGCATGGATCGTAAGAGACTCTGCCTTGAGGGAGACGATACCTCTCTTCATATTCTTTGCAGAAATTGAAGTCTAAGTTCATTAGACTCTATGAGGCTCGAGTATTCAAATTCCCTAAGTGAGGATCGCTCGGTTGTGTATTGGAGAAAGAAATCACTTCACTGCGAATTTTAAATTGCAACTGAGACCCGCTCGTTGAAGGAACAGATTTCCCTACAAAGCCCTGTCAAATCGAGTTAACCTTATGGCCCATATCACAGTCCAAATCCCTCGGCATTTGCGTCTAAATGTCCCACTCAATCCCAATCATAAGGAGACCTCCTGATTGGTATTAATGACTGTCCACAGTGCCATAAAGTGGGTCATTCCACATTACAGCCCCTCATTATCAGCTGCAATCGCAAAAACACATTACACCGGACCTAGTACCCCCAGCACACCCATGAAACTGTCATTACCTTCCGACGACATCAATCCACACATCCAACACATTCGCTAATGGTCGTGATTATTGGGAATTTCGAGACAATTACTCGTATATCCTCATACCGGACTCATCAAGGGACCTCTCTTGAGGGCGAGGAGCGCAATTAGCTTCTGATATCACAGACAAATTCCACGGGTGCGTCCAACCAGGGATGCGTGCGTCCATTAGTCACTATCGACTGTCACTTATCGTTCTGTCAATTTTACGACCGACCTGACAATGTGCCACCCAAAAAAAAAAAAAAAAATTCAATAAAAAAAAAATGGCCAAACAAAAACCCCACACAAAGACCCTCAACGAACGCTGGTGATTCACAGATACGCACCGCATACTAATCATGTGAATTTTGTATCTTTAAGTGCTGATTACTGGACACCAATTAAAGGGAAAACGACAAATTAATTCGCCTAATGAAGACGGCGCGCGCGCCCGGAGGTAGCTATGTCAATAAATCCGACGACGGATTTCCGTACCCCAAAACACCGGATGCACCGACAAAAACCTCATAATCAATCTTTAACGGCTAAACGGCTGAAACGACTGAAAGCCTGAACGGCTAACTGAATGAATGACTTACGTGCGCCCATTAAGCCTAGTGGTAAGCGCAGTGCAACATGCATTTTTGGCTAATCAAGGCGACCGCGACCGTGTGCTTGTGTGTGGTCACAGAGTAGTCATCGGATTGCATTGTCCCGAAATGGCAACCAGTTCTCCACTCAGGATGCCATCCACTTTGTCATAAAAATCACTCAGATTCAGAGCGTGAGAAGCAAATTGAATATAATCGCGGTGCTCGCAGGTAGATTTGTGGAGAAAAGTTAACGTTTCTTGTGTTAATTTGAGAAATCTCCGTTAATAAAAATACGTTCCAACGACGAGGAGAGAGAGGAATGGGCACCCCCTGCTGTGTCCAGCAGATGTATACTACCGAGGCAGACAAGACGCGCCGCTAAGGCGTCGACAAGAAACAAAACAACAGCGCGCGAAAGACACTCAAAAACAAAAAGAATTCAAAATTAAAATTTATTTTAATATTTTTTTTTGATTTCTTTTTGTTTTCGGTTTCTTAATTAGTGCATTAATTAATTAATTGGGGTTTGTCTTTGTATTGGCGTCGAGACGGGGAAGGGGATACGACTGAATGAAAGTGGGGTCGTACTATGCTAGAAAGCTGAATCTCTCGAGCTGATAACAGCAAAGTTTACGAGAAAAAACCTGAATCTTGCTGGTGAATATTAAACAGTAAGTCAAGGTCAATCTAGGTAAGCGAAGAGAGAGCAGCCTGGAGTGACTGTCGTTGACAAGGTGAAGTGCACTACGAACTACTTGCTCTGTACGTCGAAGAAAGGTTGACGATTGAAAATGAGTGTCATTGAAACGCCCTAGATGGCAGAGCTAGCTTCAGCTTAAGGCGTGCCATGGAGGCTTAGAATTTCTGTCGTGAAACTACCACACCAGGGCAGACAAACTTAAGTGGATTGTTCAACCAAAAGCTGACCTTTTAAAAGCGTAGAAGTACGTGCGTATACAAATCATTTATGGTCGTACACAGGGAACACATTTGGGACCTATGCTTTTCAGCTACTACTATCCTATTCAGTACCCTGCCTAGGACTTTGTTCGAGTGGATTAAAAAACCTTTTTAAAGTAAAATTCTGGGCGATTAAATCAAGCTTCATTGGTTCGAACAGGGATCACATAAAATCAACTAGAAAAACTCCTAGCCTAGCTCTCCGGACCTTATCCAAACCTTGTGACTCGACTTCCCTTGACCTAGTTGGAGTTTCATTTTTCGACACTGCTTAGAGTCTGCTACAGCTGACAGCAATCTAGGAAATCTTTGCTAACAACACTTCTACGTCAACTTTTGTTTATTCTTTTGAGTCCCTGATCTTCGTCCGCCTAATTGAGGCTTCGTTTCTAATTACTGAGACTAGCTATCAAGCTCGGCTTCATTAAGTGTCTAAAAACAATTAGAAAGGTCCTACTCGGCTTTTTGCAACGAGCTAGCCTAGATATGACTTTAAATGGTTCGTCCCCTCACGACCATTTGTGTTTCAAAAGGGTCCCGAAAAGCTAAACCTTGGGCTAAACACGGTATTTTTTCTCCAAATATTTGCATTTTTTTTTTGTATTTTGGAACTTCGAGGGCGGGACATTCAGAAAAAGTAGCTTACAACTGAAGGGGGACAATGGGTACAAATTGAGGCCTAAACGACACTCAAGTTACGAAAGAAATTGATTTTTTTGGAACTTACTAGTCAGGCCATCGGAATACTTTTCTGAGAGTTCCTTAGCTCAACTTTCTTTGCCTAAGTCGGGAGCTATCAGTGTTAAGAAATCGACATGCATTGTCATCGCGTTGTATCCCTTAGATAACGTAGTCAAATAACGCAGTCTATATGACAAAACAAGGGAAGTCAATATCGTAAACGAGTCCCTTAGACAGAGGAAATTTTTGGAATGAAGGACAGGAGGTATGATTTAGATTTTATTTTCAGGAAGAAAGGTCCTCTCCGAAGGAATGTTTAAGATTTCCAACTTTTCCTGCAAGGGTCTATTGCTAGACTTTTATGAAAGTTTCCCGCGTCTTCGACATTTCGATTCAAAATCAAACTGCATCGGTTTCTCTCCTCACCCGCCATTACTCGCGCTCTATAAACCATTTTAAGCGCAGCTTGAAACCTTTGCAACCCTTAAGGGGACTTCATTTCAATTCAGTAAGTGAATTGAAGGGTCTTTAAAATCGTTCTCAAAATTGCCAGCTCCCCTCCACAGAGTAGCTTTCCAAGAGGAACCCCTTCTATTTTTTAAAGCTAAACGGTGTCGGTTCTGTTATAAGATATTATTCGCCCATTGAGCCAGCTAGGACTCAACTCAAATAATATGCCTCCTAGCAAAGATTCGTCGTCTGACATTTGGTCTTGAGCAAGTTTTCATGTCTACCCCCCTTTCATTCACAGAACCGACTAATGCTTGCACTCGAATGCACCTTTTTCTCGAGGAGGTCCCCTATAGATGATGAGCAGGTAAGATAGACAGTAACCTTATCATATTGTAAATGGCATTCTAAGCCTAGATGCTTGGTTAACCCTCTAGAGGATGATGTCCCCAAATAGAATTTTCGTTCAAATTGCCTCTGTCAAAAAAAAAACCCATCACAGGCGGGAACTTTTTCCAAATTGGTGGTTGCTCAATGCCAGAGGCGGTTGGAGGTTTTCATGGGCTTTTAAGGAATATTTTCGTATTAAGCACCTGGTCCAAGAAGCTCAAACGATAATGATTGACAACCTAGCAAACTTCACCGATCTAGTTGGAAGGTGCAGCTATATCAGAGCTGAGCTAAGATTTAAATTAGAATTAAATTAACTTTCAAAACCATTGGAAGCTCAAGACAAGTTTCTTATTTTTACGTTCACATGCTTTGCAGAGGTTCTGAGGACCTATCTGATTGAAACCAACGAACGTGGCTCCATCAATGACCACATTCCGAGGCATCGAACCTTATCGAGTACAAGAGACGTAAGACGTCAAGCTTGCTTTTTACAAAAATGTCAGAGACAACCTAACTTATGGTTCCTAAACGCGACCTTGCGTTCCCAAGTTCTAAGCCCGGAGCAGATGCTTCGAGAATTCTAAGAGAAGTTTGGACGGAAACGCGGATTCCAAGACAGGCTTGTCCGGAAGAACGGATTTTCTAGATTCTCTATCGATAAGCTTGGCACTTTAGAAAAAGTCTTTTGGTGCTTCTAAGGATCGCTGAATGGGACCTATAACAGGGCACATCAATCTCAGCAAACATCCATTCAGACTCGGACTAGCTGAGACAAATATCTGTGCCAGCTGTGAGGAGGATGAGGAAGATATGAAGCACTCTCTTTGCAACTGCCTTGAAACAGCGAGTTTAGAGATTGTAGTTTGGCTATATGGGTGTAGGCGCACTGCGACCTTTATAGATCTATTGTGCTACCCCGACTTGGAGATCTAGTCGATGAGATACTTGATTAAGAGAACCTCTTCCAGTCCGATATCCTTGATGAATCGGAGTATCTGTAGTGGATCCAACGATGGTAGATCGTTTTCTGATAGTTAGTAGGCATTCGGGTGGTTTTTTCTTCTGTGCATCAGTAACAGTCTCCACTTTGCTCAATATCCAGTTTTCAGAGGTCCGCCTTAAGTTAATAGCGAAGTTAAGCTACTGGGATGCTCAACGATATCGGATCTAACACATCTCAGTATCGGTGACATATTGACGCTCACTAGACGAAAAAGACGACTTCCTTCCCGAGCACTGTACGACAAAGCCTATACTACCCATGATCCAAAGACCTACATCCCTTCTCAGCGCACAATTCTCACACCACACTCCTATTCCTAACAGTTCGACAGACAGACGAGGGGAACAAAACGGGCCCAAATGAGACCTAAGTGAAGAGCACAAGCTCACCCTCTGAAACCAACCAACCAAGGACGGTTTCAAGCCTGTCTTTGCTCTAAGTGGAGCTCAAACTTTAACTGATTTCGATTAGCTACAAAGTTCCGCAATCATAGCCAGTAGTCTTTAGAGAAATTAAAAGCATGCTTTACAACGATTGGATGCTCACTAAGAGTCTCGACCTTAAGCATCAACGTTCGACTTAATCTGACTAATTTTCGTCATCATAACATCCACCAGAGTAGAAGCTGGCGCCACCGAGATCCTCGATAATCTCCGGCGATCTACGACGACTTCTTGGAATTACTGTTATGATGTCTCATTTTCCAGAGGCCTACTGATCCGCTGATCTCCTGATCTTATCGATTTATCATTATAGGAACGCACTTAATTTCGCTTAATTAAACGGAGACAATCACGGCAATTTTTGTTCCCACTTGCAGTATGCACACATTACTATAAATTAACGGTGAGAATACTGATCGGCCCACTGATCGTAGCCTCCTTCTTCCTCCTGACCGCCTTCGTTGTGACTTCCCAAAGTCATTTGCATCGCGGGATTTATTTAACTCTCTCGGATATCTCTCGCAGCGTTCGATAAAAATGTAAATGTCCTCCAGAACGACGCCAAGAGACGAGTCCCAGCATCTGAATCCAAATCCGAATCCGAATCCAAAGACAATGGTGATAAAATTGTTCCCCATTGGCATCATTATCGTCAGGGCAACATTATCATATCATCATCAGCAGAAGTCACGGCGGCATCAGTGGCGCACAGGCACCCAGCAGAAGCCCCAGCAGCCAGCACCACCATCACCAGGAGGAGAACAGCAGTCAGTCAATGTTTCTGACGCGTTTCTGCTCTTCGGTGTTTGGTGTTTCTTTTTGTGAGTCGTCCGTCCACACAGCCAGGAGGGGGAGTCGTCAAGTTGTCGTCACCAACATCGTCGTCGTCGTCGTCGTCGTTGTCATTGTTGTTGTTGTCGTTTTGGCCATGTGACCCCCAAGTAGCTCCACATTTTGTTAAACAAATGATATCGGTCAGCAAGATCAATCGGATGCTGTGTGTGAACAAACACGTTGTTCAGCGAGATCGTGGGATCATATGTATTACGGGAGTGTTGTAGCCCTTTTGCCAAAACCGGAATAAGGAATACAATAAACGATAGAAATTTATGGACGGTGCTTAGCAAGTGGTGGCGACAAAAACGGTAGGCAGCTTACAGCAGCTCGTTGAGAGGCTGTAATAGGCATTCTTCTCCTCTGTGTGTGTCATGTCATGGTGAAAGGAAGCGATGAAGCTATTGACATGTGTCGAATTGGGAACGTCATAGGTGGCCGGAATCACACGAAAATTTACATATTTACCAAAGAGCTTTAATGGGATTTCAAAAGTCGATTAATTGGATCGGCTTAGGGAGAGACAGATAGAAAAGATGTTTGAATATGTATAAGGGCACCATAGAGTGCCGACGTTCCCAGGGTGGCCTAGACACCGGAGACAACCACACAGTTTTAATTGCTTTATAAATCTTTACGAGCCGTACCTCGGGCTATCAAAAGGTTGATTTGCTCTCAGCTTTCCAACCTCCAAGGAAGTGAAAATTAAAAAGGAAATCAGTCTGTCTTAAAGGGAAACTGCAAGCCTATTGCTTTTTTTATATTTATCTATTGATTGGCGTCCCCAAGACCGTAAGAGGTCCTCTACTCGTGTATCGATTTCGTTTTTGCAGAGTCTGATTGAGAGTTAAGCTTTACCTCCCAGGTGGAGACAAAGTGGTTGGTAAAAACTGTAAAAACATCCAGTGTCAAGGCCTTTAGACCCACTGAATCGACAGGCATTAAAACTGTCCAGTGTTGAGAATCAATAAATTGCAGAACCAAAGAAACCTTTCCACTGCTAAGCTTGCTGATCTACTGTCTGTAAGCTTTCGACAGCAGACGATCGGTGATCTACAAGTTTTGTCACTGATCCACCACGAAAAGATGGATGAAATTAAACTTCAAATTCTCCTCCTGAGAGTTTACCGATAGATAAAAGCATGACTCGAGCTGATTATTGGACGCAGAGGATGAAAGTCTGACGTGACATAGAAGATCGATGATCTTCCAAGATCACACTATCAATGACTTCAATTCTACTCACTTCTAAATTAGGCTCCTAAAAGTACAGATCGATAGACGAAGGAAAGTTGAACCTAATCAAGCGTAAAATTCTACCAGATACTGGACAGATAACCAAGGTCCTAGAATGATCGTTAGCCCAGGCCACTGACTAGTGATTTGGTTGGTTCAATTCCCTTCCCGCTTATGATTAGACATCAATTTAAGTGAAAATTTTCATAAGAAGTCTGGCGGATCGATCAGCTTTGAGTAGAAGGATTTAATCGTTGGCGCATTAGACAAACATAGTCGGGCACTCACCGATCCTCGATCCACCTAACTAATTCGTCGGTGATCGTTGGGCACTAAAAGAGAATCCTTTACTCAACAGACACGTCTCAAAGTTTCTACTGATCGACTACTATTCTTAAATACCAATGACCCCCCCTAAACTTCAATAAAAGCCTCTTCTATTAACCTACTGATAGAGCGACAGATCGGTGATCTTCTTAACTATCTCCGCGCGATCACTAAAAATAAATACAACGGAGAAGATAGATTCTTGTTTATCAAAAGGAAGCCCACTAAGCCTCAATATAAAAAGAGCATAGATCGGTGATAGTGTCGTCTTTCTGCGATCACTGATCAGCAGCCGTAGACCTGTTACTAATACAGGCCTTTTAAGAACTGGAAAACTCACGGGCAATCCTAAGTAAAGAAATCTTGGAGTGAAGTGATCTTCACAGCCCTTTATCACCACAGATCGGTGTTAAAAATTTTGACTGAACATTGGCCCATTTTACCAGCGAGTTCTCTAAAAGTTGGACAACTTTTGACGTGTCGTCTCTGCTGGTAGCACACATTTTCATGCACTAATTGACCTTAATGATCGAAATGTCAGACTTGCTGGCTAGGGATCACCCTTGAACCAACAGGATTCTTGATTCTTTGCATTAACTAAGCTTTGTTTGAATTCTGATTATCGAAAAACATTTACTTTGCATGGTGACTGACTAACATGCCACGATTAAAGTCGACTTTTTATGTTAACGATGAATTTGCTAAGTGCAGCTCCATTAAAACGCAAAAGGTGACTCGCTTTCTACACCTTGCAGATGGCATTGAACCTCATTCCCCGCCATAAATTCACAGATCGATAAAAATCCGATATAAACCGGCAAAAAAAAGCCAAGCACCCGCAATCAATTTTATGAATGAAATGTCCCCGAAAATTAAAGCTTCTGTCCGCTTAAATTCATCTGTGTATTCATTAAGCCCGCGATCACTTAAGTGGCGGCAAACTTTGTAGAAGAATGCGACACCGGCCGATCAGAATACCGACACACGGTAGCTGCTTATGCAAATTTCAACAAAAAACCAATAAACCCGGGTACAAAGAACCACCAGACACTTTAATTATATATCCTTCTGCCCGAATCCCTAATTAAAAATCTGCGCCGCCGAAACATATCTCTCCCGTCCTCTGCGCCAACAATCGATAACCGATTGTATGCATTTGCATACAAATCATCAAACATCACCATCATCGCAATCATCACAATCAACATCAACAGCATCATGTTGTTCATTAGCCGAGATTTGCATTATTTTTTTTTTGTATCTTTTTATTTATTTTTTGGAGGAGAGACAACATGCGCATTGGACGCGGGAAGCGGCTACCTTACTTGACTAGTGAGTCACTGCGTGTCAATAAAAAGGAAATATATTCCGTGGACGTTTTGTGGAAGCTGGAAACTGGCTTTTGCCAAAACGCGCCGTGTGCTGGGAGACTGACAACTCGTTTTGACCAAACACAGAACACAGTTTGTCCATTTAGGGTGTAAGCGACATCTACTTAAACTGGGTGCACACACTAAAGACGAGTTTTAAGACCGATTTAAATGCTAGTTCTCAATCATATTAATCGATTAGATGTGAATGCCATTAAAAGAGCGAAATGACAATCGGAATTGAAGTTCGACGGTAGTCAAATGGTGATTTGCAACGATGATGAAATTATCGATCTTCTGACGATTTAGCATGCTAATTAGTTAAAAGAGTCCTAAACGGGCTTTGAAACGTCGTCTGTTTAAGGTGATGTGACCTATATTCCCATCGGCGCTACGCATCTCTGAATAATAATCATAAAAGTCGATTGATACTCAATGAAATTATGGATGAAACTGCGTCTTTACTTGTCGCTGAGCAGTGATTTTAAAAGAACTTGTAGTTCTTTACGAGAACTGTGACAAAAGAACTGTTTTTTTTCTACAAAAACTGGAATCTTAGGAACCATGGTCAAGAAAGCAAAAAGATGCGAATCAAAGGACTGAAATTGAAGAAAATTGGATGAAGTGTTTAAGAACTGGTGATTTTTTGCAAGAACTGATATAAGCTACTCAGCTGGTCACGTCGAAGAATGAGCTGTGAAATCATTCAAAACAAAATGGAACACAGGGAACAAAAGCATTAGAACGGCTTCTTAGAGCGGGAAGAAATCAATGCGGCGAATTGGAACGAAACAGGTCCGTCCAACCCCATGGAAAGACGAATAATGTCAGAATGCCTATGTACTTCATCCAGACCCAAATTGAAAAATTGGTTCATTCTTTACCTTTAAAACCCTTAATGACCCGAAATGTCTACAAGAGAACAGAAAGAAGGAAAAAATCCCTAAAACAACCTTCAACACGCTTTAACAAATTCTCTCATCACACCACCTTGGTCTGTGTTTAACACACTTTAACTTGCGATGCAAGGGAAAGAAAAAACGGGAGCAACTGCAACCGCCATCCCAGCAGCAGATACTTACTACAACCTCGCAAAGGTTATAACATAATTAAACCCTCAACCGAAAAAATAAAATTTTTTTAACGGCTTCCTACACACAAAGTCCTTGTTCACCATCCTGCACCGAGGAGCGAAACGTAAGACGTCAGCGCAATAAATTTGTCGGTTCACGGAGGAAAATCCAACGACAGAGTGAAAGAATCCTTCCAGATACCGCCTAAGTGATCCTTAAAATCATTTTTTCCCCCTCAGCTTCAAAACGAAGCTCAGAGATGCCGTCGCAAACTCAGTGGCGTTGTGATTCCGGATACCACAGGTATGCAAAGTTATCGCTCCGAACTGTCCATTCCGAGACCAAATGTGGGCGAAGGGGCACGAAATAAAAACTCCAAATGAAACACCAAAAACAATCTCTTAATGGTTCGCCTCCGAACATGAAAAAATACTCAAGGTGTTATCGATTTATGTCCGCGTCCAGCGGCTACCGGGCGCTTTCTGTCGCTTCATCATCATCATCATCATCATCATCGTCGTCGTGAGAGAAGGGTGGAGGCAAAGGACGAAAGCGGACGGAAGGCTTCGATTACACATCATTACCAGGAGCAACACACCACAAACATCAGCGCAACAGTGGCAGTGCAGCTAATGTTATCCACTTTAGTGCTTATGTAGCCGAGCGGCGGCGGTCCTCATTGTGACACAACAAGAACGAAGGGACTGCAGCCGATGATGGTGGCGGTCATGTCGCTCCATCTCAAAAGGTGCTATCGAATCGAATGTGAACACCTTTATCAATGTAACTTACTTATTGCGTGTGTACGTCGTCTATACGGATATGTGTGTGCTTCAAGGTGGCAAAAGTGGATGAGACAGTGTTACCAGGCCGAGATGAAGCCCTTATCAGTGGATATTCATTCCAAGCAGTGACACTCAGGCAGTGTAACGTTTAAAAAAGTCATTTTATGTGCGCGCTCCTCGTACCTCGTACCTTGTACCTCACAGTAAAGTCATAAGAATGATGGCGACATTGTATTAACGAATCTCAAGACAGAGAGATACCCTCACTCTGACTCTGGCACTTTGGGTAACCTCCAGCGACGACAATCAATTCGTTTTACTAACGCGCGGCGCAGCATTGTGTTACTGTGTATCTCAGGTCAGAAACAACGCGATGAAAAGAAGGCATTTAGCTTCTGGATGATGACCGTATTTCCATCTTCGCGCACACAGGTAAAACGTTGCTGATGGTGGTGGCTTATCTCTCCAGAAATTAGTTACCCTCTTTGGGCTACGTTAGGCTGCGAACGATGATGATAATGGCAGCCGTAAAGTGAGGCGGCTCGGCTTTCAACTTGTGCCGGTCACAAAAGAGAGAAATGTCAAATTTCGATAAAGAAACGGAATTTACTAAACGAAATTAAATAATTGAAGTGCCAGGGGCAGGGGCGACTGAGATGAGACTGAGACTCGGCGAAAGACCGGTTCTGCGGGGCGGAATTGTGTAAGAAACGACTTCCGAATTGAAAGATACAAACAAACGACGAGTGACGGCAGCCTGGTGACAATGAAGCGGTTATAAACAATTGAATATTTTAATTCGAGACAAGTTGTGAGTTCAGAGATTCAATTGGACTTTGGGAACAACTTGGTGGACGTATCTTTTACGAATGGGTTTTGGGGAAATGTAGGACTAAGCAGAGTAAGGGATTCGCATCAAACTTTACGCCGTTTCCTCTTATACAGTACTTCCTCATTGAAGTGAAAATTTCAATCAATTGTGAGGTCACTCAGGGGTAAGTGTTTGGTACCTTATATTTTTTTTTTTTTTTTCAACGGAAATGACGCGCTAAGACTTATGGCATATACTTCCTTCGTGTGTTAAATTATGCAACTCAGGCAGCATATCCTTTCGTCTCAAACAAAATGTTGTTCCCTTCATATAGGCGAGCCTCAGGGGTACATTCCAGGTTCTTTACTCTTTACTTTTACAAAAGTTGTATTGGCTCACAGATGTTTACGTATTGGTTTAACAGATATCCTCAAGCCTTTATTAGGAAGCCCATCCTGACTCTTTAAACTGCACCGATTGGTTGTTGGATCAGCCTAGACTGTCAGGCTAGAAGCATGCCTTGAACCGTTCTGAAAAGGACTTGCAGAAAAGAGCTTAAGTAATACCTTACAATTGAAAGGAGAAAACAACTTCTCAGTGTTTCGGTAGTCTTATGACACAAAAAGTCTAACGTGGATTGTCAATGAGAAATTGAAGAGACAAGCTAACAGTTCAAAGAGCCACAAATTTATAAGAACGTGGGACCGTCCTATTCTACCCCAGTCGAACCAACTTAAGAAAAAGCACTGACTAAGGTTAGTGGTAAGCTAGACCAATCCTCTTTAATTGATGTGAAACAAGGGCAGTCATCCCAGATCTTGGTCACTTAATTCATCTGACCACAGCCTGCAGTAAGAAAAATTAAAGAATGGCATTAAAAATCTCAAAATATACAGGAACTGACTGACTTTTCGATAAGTAAATAGGCTTTCCTTAATACCTATCATAAAAGGTCCAATAAGCCCGGCTTCCCGTCGCGATGCAAGCCTATTTTTCTGGCCACTTGGGATTAGTTTTTGAGGCCTAGGTCAGTCTATAGGTCTTCCCATTTCATTGAAAAATTCTTTTATAAAAGTGTTGGACCTGTTCTTGTTATTCAGGTTTCTGCCTGGCTTCCAGTTGCAGCCTGTTTTACCGGTCTCATCTGTAATGTGTTTCGCGGTACCACGATGTCACTGGACGGATTGGTTCGTATATCTTTCATTTAACTTTTTACAATTATCGTAGTTTTTGACACTACAACTTATGGCCATTCAATGGGCAGTTCTTTGAATAGGTTCATGTCACTGTACAGTTCGTAAGACTACTACTGCACTACACTATAGGAAAATCAACGTCCCATTCCCTAAGACTACAATTCACAATGCCCAACCCATTGACACCTATTCAACTCGAGCCTACGCAATCTGTAATATTTCTGAAAGAAAACCTCTGCAGAAGTCACTAATTCTTTTGCTACCATTCAGAGAATCAACGTCCCATCTGCCACTGCTTTTAATACGATTGGGATGCCACAAGATTCCCATTACGAGACTATACTCTTTCTCAATTTTAAAACATTGCCATTTAAAGGTATTTTTGCCGGAATTTCAAGAGCCCACATCCAATGCATCCACTCAGTCGATGAAGTAAAAATTTTTGACCCGAATTTTGACATAATCGAACCTTTTCCCGACGAATCTCTCACATATGTACATCCCTGTCCATGTGCGTGCGTTCATTGTTTTCAAAATTCAAGTTCCGCTGATAATAATAAAACTATTTTTTTTGTTTTTGTTTTACTGTTTCATTATATAAAAACAAAGACATTTCGTTAATTATTTAATTATGCAAAACTTCCAGCACCAGAGAAGAAGACTTGTTGTATGCTGGGTGCCGCCAAGACGACAGACAGCTCCACGAACAGCAGACCTCTTTTTTTTAGATTTTTCTTGTGATAAATTAAAATCATTTGCCACCCAAGTGTCCCTCCCGTTTGTTACTTTTTTTTTTAAGAAATATATTTCTAATCAACGCGCAGGAATAAATTATTTAAAAAAAAAAAAAGAAAGAAACATGGACGAACGACGTCGTCCGGAAGAGCGGTAGTAAACCGGTCCAGCCGCCTGAGTTCGGAGGGCTTTGAGTGCTCATTGTGTCTATGGCTGGCTAATTTGCATCGTGAGACAATCGGAAAAATCAATAAACGAATCTGGGATCACTTTGTACAGTAGCAACACAGTTTTATCAGCTTTAATGGATCACCATCGGCATTGTTCGTCTGATAATTTATGATTTTCTGTTTTCTTTATTTTTTTCGAATTTTGAATAAAATACACATTAGCGGGGACGGTATGTAAAATTTTGGTTTTCGAATATAAAGTGGAGCATTGTGGTTGTGCTGTAACTTTAATGAGGATGCGGCTGTGGAGTGGAGAGTCGGGTGGGGAGAAATGGGTGGTGTGCTTAGAATGTGATGTTTTACACTTTCTTGGAGGGTCAAGTGGTACTGATGGGCTGACATGGATAATTAAAGCGGAAAGCGGCGATAAAATTGATGAACCCGTGAGTTTATTCTAACCACCGTGGATGTGTTCCACTTTGGTTACGCATTTTATGACCTCGATAAACTGATCTATGAATGGGATGGGAATGGTATAGTAACGAACGAACTGTTTGTGGCGCGCTCATGAATATGGAAGGAGACAGGTTTTTCTAGGTCCAAATATGGAGAATGGGTTCACATGCGTAGGAGTTTTCTTGGACCGCAACTTCTGGTCTTAGGACAAATGAATTAGACCTCTGCAGTAGGTTTTAAAAGGCTTTCATTCGCGGCAAATGCTTTTTGAAAATCACCTAAGAAGAAAAGGATTCGTCTGACAATGGTGAGGCAGGGAAAGATATTCAAAAATGCTTCCGCAATAGATCCTTAAAACCACTCTAACACGCCCTGATCCAATTCATGGAGCAAAATAGGAGTCGAACTGCTCCTCATTCTCGTCAAAAGATTTGGAGGTTTCTCGTTACCATTTGACACGTCTCTGTGGAAAGTCTAAGTTATCCACTGGAAATTGCAGTCACTTTGTGAGGCTTGACCTTGTTGATGGTCCCTGTTTCTAACTTCACGTCTAAGCTTCCTTAATAGTGAGTTTATAGTGAACTAACGATGAGCGTATACCAATGTTGACTACTCAAAAATGCTAGGAACTGAACACGCAGCCCTCCCCAAGTGCAACCAGACCATACCATGGGTCAGAGAGCCTGAATGTGTCTGTGCATGTGGCCGTGGTACGAGGAAATGCCGATGAAAGACAGTATATCTACGAAGCATTCAGTCTAACAGCTTCAGAAAGCCATAGGAACCTGTAAAGCGAATATCACCGCCAACCATGAAGTGTAATGGGATAGCCCCCGCGCATCTTAACAATAAAAAGCGAACCTGACAGTCCCCAGAACAACGACCTGGTTGGGACCTTCCACGTGCGGACGTTCCGAGGAGCCTCTACTTAAGTAGTTATCGCCTTGATTCGATATCCATTTCCAAGGTATGGCGCAGCTGGCACAGCACTGTGAAGAAGTCTACCGTCAGAGGCATACAGTCGCAGCAGACCGCTAGAATCTTCGTCAATTGAGTTTTTTTGAATCTCTCGGGCTATACCAGCAGTATCAAGTTCAGAAGGCTGGGATGCTAGCATTAGCAGAAAGCAACCTCATCTGACGTGTTTGGTTTCTAATGGCCACCACAAGGAAATCCTGGTTTGATGAGGAGTACTAGTACATAACGACGAAAGAGGACGAAAGCTCTTCGTGAGCTCTACGACCAGAAGAGGAAGCAAAAACACTAGCTTTTACGAAAGGAGAAGAAAGACCACTAGAATCAGTTGAGAGTTGCTTTCCAAAGCCAGGAGTAAAGCATGAGTAGAGGCATGTAAGCTTACAGAGGAATACAACGTATGCACAGGGATAGACACTGTGGTATCACAACCTTCAAGCTTCCAGATATCGATCGCTGGGCTAATGCATGCCACTGTGACACCAAAACACGTTAACCTCACACTTTTTGACTACCGACCGACCTTATCACCTCTTCCACCATACATCACACTATTGCTGTCAATTTTCACATACATCCTGATATACGAGCCGGCAATAAAGTGTCCATTTGAGCTTCCGAGAAATACTGCGCAAGTCCGTCGTGTCATATAACTTCGTCAAATGAGCATGCATCAAAAATGCCATAAACAACCACGTACCGCATCTGCACACAGTCACACACATAGCGCCCCGTTCGCTGACTGTATTGATTGCACTTAAGCGAAAATTATTGACCAATAAACATTTATTATCCTTGTTTGGCATCTCACATCGCACATCGCACATCGCACATCGCACACAGTCAGCACACACAAAGGCGGTAATGGGCCATAGCTCAGAGGACAGTTTCTCGGCCAAATGACGACGATAATGATGACCACCATCATCAGCATGATAATATTATTATGATCCTGTCATAAAAATATCATCGTTCAACATTTCTTGAATCACAATTAAATGCCAACCGAGGTGGGATCCCAGCTTTTAGACGATAGTACTCCAGTGAATCAATTCAACTAAATGATGTTGCAGACACACATCTTTTCAAAACAATTTCCCTTCACAAAAGGACTCGCAACAGAGACTCAAAACAAAGCAAAGAAAACAAAAAAAATAAGACGTGAAACATTTGTCCAACATTCCGTCAGGTGTCTGCGGAATACCGGCTTTTATTGTGCCCTCCACCCTTGCAACAGTCAACACCTAGTTAGTGCGCTGTCTGTTAACACGATTTCCACTGCTTCCCGACTGGCTGAATGGCTGGCTGGTTGGTTGGTTTATTGCAAATTTTCACGTTGTCACTACACGCGTTTTACTGCTGCTATACAACAGAACGATGAGTGAAAATGAAAACAGACAGAGCACACGAACGAGCAACAAAAAAAAAAAGAAAAAAAAAGAAATTACAGACGAAGCAAGGGATAACAACAAACAACACTTTATGCAGCCATTTTGCGCTGCCCCAGCTACATGGTCAAAATTACTTTTGTCCAACAGCAGCAAACCATCGCCATTACACGCTGAATGTCAATTGCGCGTGAACGCAGCCCCTCTGACGTTTGTGCTGTCAATTGATACATTGCCATCGTTAAAATATTGTCACATAATTTCAGCGATTTTTCAATGATTCTGGGGCGCGTTTTTCTCCCCATCTTCGAAATTAATTGGAAGAGATTCACACAGCAACAATTGTTACACACAGATGTGAGTTACTGTGTGCGCGCGCAAATTACAAAAGTTGCAATAAGGTTTGGGGATTCCCCCTCGCTTCACCGCCCCTAACAGCCTTGCTCGTGCTGTTTGATGACGGACACGTATTTTGACGTCTGATTGCCGCCGCGAGCATTGACAATGCAACGTCAAATATTTCATTCTTGTCGGGTAATTGTGTGCGTTTTGCGGTTTGGCGAATGTGTTTGCCGGTTTGCCGTATGTCAAAAGTGAGAAAAACTAATAAATTAACCGAACCAAGTGGCTAGTGTGTGCATGGGGCAATTATTGTTGGAGCAATAATTTATGAACGTGATTGAAACGCTCAGCGATGTCAGTGTGCTAGAGGAGAGCCTTAAGGGAAAATTGTTGTCAACTATTTTTAGACTAAAAACAAATTCAGAGGAATCCAATAGAAGGCCTAACGCTGCTTATGTTTATTTTATATCATTGGAATTCGGATCCACAAGATGGCGCTAGATACCAACGATGGCGACCAAGGGAAGTTGGATCTTTTGGAAATCTCCTAAAATGTGCAAGTAACCCTCCATAGGGCGCATGTAATTACTTGACTTCTTTCATTGTCATTCTTTCATATTTATATCGATGCCCTCTACAAAGGCAGCGTCACCATCATATTTGAAAAAGTTTAGTGACTCTATTTCTCCGCCAAAGGCCTAGTATTCATGTATAGATTGCGTGACCGTTTGGTGGGCTGCTTTGGAAAACGTAGAACACTGTTAGAATCTAGGGAAGGTACAGAGCACAGCGTATTCAACGCCCACTGATGCTCTGAGAATTTTATTTTACCTAACGCCCTAAATATTAGTGAGAAACAAATGGCAGCTTGAGCAGCCCTAAGACTATGAGCCACCTCACAGTGAACCACCAGTACTCCGTCCTAAAATTCCAAAATAAGATCCCAAAAAACACCGACTATACAACTCTCAATTCCAGCTTCGGAGCATCTCTACCAGAGTACGCTGGGAGATAGTGTGGAAGGGATAGAGGGTCTCCACCGATGGTTGACGAAACTGGGGAGTGGTTTTCGCAGACAAGCTAACTATTAGTCTTTCCTTCCGTCTTTCTAACCATTGCAGTCTCAGTCACCTTAAAGGCTAAGTCAACAGACATGGTACAACATAACGGATTCGACCGCAAAAGGAAAATTTGGGAATGCCGCTTCGTCCTTCTTGTAAGCTCATATCAAAGCTGAATAAAATTGAAAAGACAAACTATAGATAGACTAAAGGTACCCCTTGCCAAACCACCATCTCAAAGCTACTGGTGTCATCACAGGACACTGTCTTATACGCAGCTACAAGCGTTTGGCCTCGGTGCAAATGACAGTCAGTCCTTCATCTTCTTTGTATTTTTCCAGGTCTAGGTTCCTTTCTTCCAATCCTTGCTCATGTTGAAATGACAATCGTTACCATCTCGCAGCCTATTTCCCATTCCTTGTGTACACTTTTCGTGTATTTGGAAAGGATCTACTTGACAACGGATATGGAACTCACATAAACTTTCAGAAAACCTATCACAAGCCATTTCCCCTTTCAATAGAGACACCAAGACGTCGACATCCCTGTCCGCCTTTCAATCTCAGATCGAAGCTTCATGTTTCCGTTTTGAACGCCCAATCTCCCCAAGAAATGACAGCTGACGCGCTCTCTGCTGCATGTTAAGCAAATTTCTGACATTATCATCCAAACAGATCAATAAATTCCACTCAAGGCCATACATCACCTGGACTATATGGTCAACCTACGTCCTTTACCAGAGATAATCTTCTCCTTACTCAAAAAAAAAATTTAACAAAATCCCTCGGCAATTCAATGCGCGTATGATGTATCTAAGATTAAAACTGAAGCCCGACTCTGTGGTGTGTGGGACGACAAAACACTCATAATTTTATGCAGTGTCGGCGATGACGCCCAACATCGACTGGGGTGGGGTGGGGTGTGCCTGTGTGCGAAGTCTAAATACATCTCCTCCAAACCAAAGGAACAACCCCATGTGGGGAAGAAACCAAATTAAAATGAAAGCAACTTGAAGAGGATTGCAGTCGGAGCTGTAGCTGTAGCTGCAGCTGGGACAAGCCCACATACACCTGAGGACCTTCATTACAAATTTTATTTATTTTAATTTTTTTTTTTTTTGAATCTGCCTTAATATCTGTTGATAAATTACGTGTGGTTGTCACAATAACATGGGTGGTGTGGTGAGTTAACAGGCGGCTACGCGCTCTGGTGTATGTTCGCATCGCAGTATCTTTTCATCGACACTTTCTGGTTGCTTGGCGGTGCATTCGTTTTTCCAGGTAACGAGTAACAAGTGAGTGTGGAGAGTCTTGGGGGCTCCACCATGCGAAAGGCACATACACACAAATGGACGACGTTTAATAGACGCGCAATGACATCGAGGTCTGTACCCCGCAGATGGTAACAGAGATGTGTTATGTGCGTGTAGTACCTCGAGAGTGTTATCTGTTTGACGTATGAATTATGACAGCGAGGAGGGAAGTCGTTTGGAACAAGTTTACTGATGGGGTATCTTCTCATCGGGACTGAGAATAAAACGCATAATGAAATGGGCAACCGATGTTGCACCTCGGCCGGGGTTGCCGTTGGCAGTTTTAAGGCGGTTTGCAAGGAGATCTTTACAGGGTATTCGCTTAACGCCCTAATTCCTTATTTTCACAAGGCTGAAGGAATTCAATTAAGGCTTCACCTACTTCCTAATGCTTTACGCTCCTCTAGGCCATTTAAAAAGATTGCACCCTGACTAAGGCTTTTGCGTCCTGACTAAGAGCTGGTGTCTTGACTAACACCTTGTGTCCAAACTGAGACATCGTGTCCTGACGAAATTTTCAACAAACTAAGGCGGATGTACAGGTTCCCTAAGGCGACAAATAACCTTACTATTCAACAACAAAAAGTTAGCCGATTTCATACAGAAGAAGAACATGGGCGCCAAATAACAGAAAAATAGAACCTTAAACGTGAAAGGAGAGGATTTCAGGAGACCAACAGTTCCAATGGCTAGAAAAAGCCTCATTTTTTGCAGGGGGACCCAACATTTCAAGTTTTTCTATCGAAAGATGCGTCCATTGTGACCATTGTTTTCTAAAGAACATTGTCAGACGTCCTTCCAGTGATTAAAGCCCTTAGTTAGTGGATTTATTCAGGCGTTGTTTGCAGTACTCTCACTCTGTACGCTGTTAGATTGCCCAAAAGGAGTCAGGCTGTTTCTGAAGTTTGCGTTCGCCAAGTTTATCAAAGAGAGGGGCTCAAAGATGGATTTGTCTTCTCTTGGACAGGGCTAGACAGGTACAGAGGAAGTGGAGGATGTTTATGACTATACAATAACTTAAGCAACTGCAATCGAAGGAGATCCTTTGGACTCAAGGAGTCCAAAACCCTTTATAAATTCAGCAATAAATAAATTTCTTGATGCAATGAATTTTGGTTGCTCATTAAGGAAAATAACAGACCACAAACAGCGCCCCCCTGTTAATGAGGATTATTCCTAATAATTTATTCACCATAACCGATAGATGGCACCACGATTAAACTTGATTGTTTATGACCATTTGAAAGCCCAGCTTAAAGTAGTTATCGACTGTTGAACTGCCATAAAATCAAATCTGTTGATGGCCAAAAATCACGCTGATAACGACTTGTGGTATCAGACAACCAAAACTCAAATTTCCAAGTACCTATCGACGTCAAAACAAAATGACAACTTGAGCTTATAAACTAACAAAAACCAAACAAACGATTGGCGTCATATTTTAAGTGTCTAAGCCGTAAAACTTTTCCCATTAAAACGCGTGAGAAAGACCTAAAAGCTTAATTGTCATAGCTTAACCGATTAAATCTAATTAAACTCCAATCAAAAGCTATCCAAAGTCATCTATCCGATGAAACGATACGTTAATCTAATTTGCGCGGCCAAATTCAAATCCAAAAAAAACAAGGCAACACAAATTCGTATTCCATTCAAGACTGTCGTCGTCGCTGTCGCCGCCACCAGTCGTCGTCTCTCCTGCTGATCAGTACCTTCGAACAGAATTTCTCACACTCATCAAGAAAGTTACACCGTAGGAAATTTTTACGATTATTACCAGTCATCTCCGCCATACACACATCGGACAGATACCTCGGCATCTGCATAAAACAAAATTTACAAACATTAACCCGTCCGTAAGGTCGTTAAAACGAATCAAATATCTCTCGTTTTAAAAAACGAGAAACAAAACGATACACAACCGATTCGGGTCGACTGAGTGAGATTCGAAATAGATACGCTCGCGTAGATACTTCTGATAGTGAGACCCCTCAACAAGAAAAAAAAAAAAAAAAAAAAATCGGGCCCCGTTTAAACACCATCTCTTGGCAGAGCAGTTTACCCATAACGTGAATTAATAAAACAATAAAGCATTTTAATTAGCGGGTAGGGAAGGGTGAGAGATGCATACCATACCATGCCATAGCATACCCTACCTAGTCTTGGGTCGTTTTTCCTAATTTTCGTTTGAGGTCCGAAAATATTGAATCAAATCGGGCGGACGGACGCCGGTCGTGTCAGGAAAAGGGCACTAGCTCTGTGGTCATTTAGAGGCACAGAGTGCCACGCAGTGTGTCGTCTACTTAATTACACTCGTTTCAGAAAGGCGGCCATAAAACAGTCAGTTCTCCTCTCTCTCTCTCTGGCCTACCACCTAAGTATGTACCACCTTGACGTGTATTGTCTTAGCCCCAAGAGTGCCGAGTGCCTAGTGCCGAGTCTGATGGCAAACAAAACGACGTGATGCTCAGATGATTTAATTTCATTTGATTTTCCATTTCTACTTTTTATCCAGATTTTTATTATTTATTTCGTCGAGTAATTAGTTTTAATAGACAGACAGCAGCCTTGATTATTTATTGTGCGAGGGGAACGGGCTTTTCACAATTCGTTAAGGCAGTTGATGGGGACTGACACATGGGCTTTCTGGGGTTTCTTACTACGAGCGTTTTACCTGTTGAGTTGGCGTGGCAGCACATCTGACTGCTGCTACTCTCGCCCGATGATTGATGATGTATTAACTTTGTTTTCTGCGTGTGCACACCTCCTCCTTTGGACGTATTATTAGGAGGAGATAGGATTTTTTTTTTCATTATGGTCATTCCGGGTGGCGAGGAGAGCAAGAGGAGAGAGAGAGAGAGAGAGATCAGTTGATTTGTCTTAATTTGTAGAAGTCAGTTTTAGAAAAAAGAAAAGTTGTTACCCCAGGCTGCGCCATGCTGGAGAGGAGTAGAGCAGACAACAACTCCACTTTGGGAATTATTACTGAAGGAATTAATAAATCACATGGCACTTATGTGTGTGCTTAGTGAAGGCTTTGGTCTCGGGCTGGGTTTTGGTTTGTTTTTTTTCCTCATTTGGAAATGTCTGAGAGATTGTTTGATGGGGTGGGTATTTGGCGCCAGCAGGGAGGATTCCAATCATTGGATTTGAAAGGAGAAACAAAAAAAGAAGATTAGTCAGGCGACGGAATGTACATGTGTACGAGATTGCAGAGCGTGTGGATTTGGAGGCTTTGAAATGGAATCTAACTAAAAAAATCCACAATAAAAGTTAAGAGAAAAAAAGCTGGGCACGGGGTTGGTAGCCTATGTAGCTACGCCTGAAATCTCGTCTGTACTAAGTGACCTATTACATGTCAGCCAAGGCAGTCCGATCAAAACTTGGTGAGCATGACACGGTATTGACGATACTACCGCGGACACTGCATCAACTGATTCATTACGCACGTCAGCTGTTGGTATAAGCCACACATCAAAAGATTCATCAAAATATTTTGGCGCCCAATTCGAGGCACGATTAACAGAGGCTGCCCTTCAGCATATTAACTTCCCGAGTCCAGTGTTCTAAATCGTTTAAAATTTTAGTGCAATAGTGGTGGAATGTAAACTGAATAAGGCCCACGATAGAACTCAGAATTCGCCAATCAATGCAACTGAAATTTAGACGACATTTGTGAACCAAGTGAAAATTAATGAACACTCGTCCCAGCTTCAGGTTTACGCAAATCTTAAGTCACACTATACAGCGTCACAAAAACAATTGATTGTGTCTCCTAAATCTTCAGAAATTTACCCCTGATTGACGCACTGTTCATGCTACAAGAATCAAAATTATGAGTCGATCGAAGTATATTTCGTCAAAATTTACTCCAAAACTAAAATTTAGGGCCGAATACTTCCGGCAATTAGTACAAATTTCATCTGAAATAAAAAAATTGTCAAAGCTTCTGATTTCAGTTCTCCAAACTTGCTTAGAAATTATCACAAATATCATCAGAATTTGGATTGAGTACAGCAAACCTACCGAAAAACCATCCAAAAATGTCGTATTGTGGGCATAAGTCACATGAACCTGATTGGAAGTCATTCCAAATATCAAAATTTATTGTTTAGTCAAGGGATATAGTGACAGTTGTCAAAGCAAAGTTACATCTGACGCCAAATTGCCTCAATTTCTGACTCAAGTTTCGTGAAAATTGAACACAAGTCCGGAAATGTTTGAAAACATTTCATTTGACACAAAATAAAGTAGAAATCGTCGTAAATTTTCAGAATTGTCAGAATTTTTGATCCAAATTTTGCGAAAAATTTCTACAAATGTCAGAATTGTCGATTGATTCACTGAATGCAAGAAAACTTGCTAAAAATTTTAAATTTCGCCTTAAACAACACAAAGTTAATTAGAAATCATCGCAAATATTCAGTCAGAATTTTTGATCCAAATTTTGAGAAAAAGTTAATAAAAAGTTAATGAGAAATTGCCTTAAATATTTAGACAAGGATTCAGACTCAGACAACACAAACGACTGGAAACCTTCGTCAGAAATTATCACAACCATCATAATTTTGACCAAAACCAATGAACTAAGCTACCAATTCCCACCACATGAGTCCGACTACCACGCAAAGGGCTCATAATTCAGAACGATTTATATAACTTCTCGGAACAAGTCCACATTTTTTGCATCACAACCAACGTCGTTCCCACCGGCGACGATGACTGGAACGCTCATTCCAATTTTTATTAATCGATTTGTGCTCCATCTAATTAGGCTATTAGTCCACTGTCGTCTACACATCGCCTTCGCAGAATTCCACTGCAAATTGAAAAATGAAACAAACATTTTTATCCCATGACACCGAACACACACTCTCACTGAAGAGACCTCCCCAATAGCGCCACACCACTTAACCAAGACCTCGCGCTACATTCTCACTTCCAGATGCCACCTTAATAGTATTGTTATCTGGTGCTAGTCAGCAAAATTGATACTAATAATCGTCTTTGTCAAAAGATACAAAAAAATTCGAACAAAGGTTCAACCATCCCCAGCGCGCTCTCTATCTATGTACCTCTCTGTCTGTCTCTGGCTAAAGACAACAAAAACTGCCTGCGCATCTCATTAACGAATCTCTGCTGTTGCTGATGCTTATTCTTCTTGTGTTGCTCAGAACCAGATCTATAAATATAAATTTTTTTATTCAATTTTTATTTTTTTGTCACTTTTTCAAGTCGAAGTCGAAGTCGAGTCGAGTTGAGCGCTGAAAGCTAATCACGTCGCATAAGACGGATATTTCTCGCGTCTTAATGAAGGTGATTAACTCGAGAGATAAATATTTAAAAGATCACTCACACACACACCCAGCCATACACTCATACAAAACGATTGAAAACGAAAAGAAAAAAAGTATAAAATCGTTCTTTTTCGAAAAAAACGAGCCAAACTAATCGAAAAAGTGTCGAAGACAAATGACGATGATTCCACCAAAACGTATGCTGATCGGGTCGAGTGTGGGGGGGAGAGGAAAATTGCATGTGTGAGGTCTCGTATTATTGTCATCCACCGCCTCACCCGGAATTGGAATCGAAATCCTATTCACTTTGTTTCTTTCCACACACGATTTTTTTTTTGTTTCCTCCGCCTTTTAGGAGATTTTTATCACCAATTAAAGAGATTAAACGAGATATCAGCGTTTAAGCCTGGCTTCTAGGTAGGCTAGACACGCACAAAGCGTATCTACCTCACACACAGGTCGGATGCACTGTGTTGAGGGAATTTAGATTCAAAGATACATAAGGACCGCGCGATGCTACTACCACCACTAATTACCGTAAAACAAGATTAACAAGATTTTCAAGTCACCATTGAGAGAGAGAGAGCGCGCGAGAGGGATTCAACAGATTCAGCAGCAGAAGAGGAGAAAAAGCGGTCTGATTCGTTAATTATTCCAGGAGATAAAAATCTCTGTCACTGTCCCGCTCTCTCTCTCTCAGGCTGGTCCAAAATAAAGGATAATTAAGTGATAAATAACTGGAAATGGGTGTAATTTTGAAACTTATTTATGATGTTAATCATGTTAGCCTTACGAGACAAAAAAATTTTAAATTTTTTTTCGAAAACGACAAAAGGAGACAAATGTGGGTGGTCTCTCAATAGCCATGGGGGGCTGCTGCTTTTGCGCGGATATTCCGCGATATTTCGCTTTTTTTAATTCGGGATTTGATCGCTTTATTGTTTGACATTGAGACGGGTGTAGGGGCTCTATAGGCGTAGTGCATTTTTGTCACATGCCAATGGACAAATGAGTGAATTTTCTGTTTTTTTCTTTTTTGCAGACTATACTCAACTCGATGCATAAGTATCAGCCGAGATTTCATTTGGTACGAGCCAATGACATCCTGAAATTACCGTACTCGACATTTAGGACGTATGTGTTTAAGGAGACAGAGTTTATAGCCGTTACTGCATATCAAAATGAAAAGGTGGGTTTTAAGCTGGTTTTTTACAACTCAGAAGAGAATGACTTTGAATGAAAAAATGTTTTTTTTTTAACTTGCAGATAACTCAATTGAAGATCGATAACAATCCGTTTGCGAAAGGCTTTCGGGATACCGGCGCTGGGAAGAGGGAGAAAAAGTGAGTACCAATAAATTGTATCTGCATCCGCAAATGAATTTTCAGAGTCTATGACCTCGGAGAGGGTATGTTTTACGTTAATACGCTTTGGCACAGATATTTCAAGCGATTTCGAATACTCTTATAAAAATAAGAAAATAAGAAAAATAATAAATAAAAATAAGCAGCGGGAATAAAAAAAAAATTGCATCAAGGGAAGAGGTAGTAGCAGTAGTAGTCTCCCTAAACTAGGTCAACATTCCGCTTACGTGTGAAGATGTCTCATATCTCAACCGCCGATAAAAACGATACGTTCCTTCAAATAATTGACGGTTTTTCTGAAGCAGGCTCTAAACTCATATCAAAAGCATCACAAAACAAACAAAAAACCAAAAAAAAGAGTTCTGCAAGAATATCGCGCAATCCAATCGATTCATTAGTAACAAAACAAACAATTCATCAGATATCAGCGTAAGAACGAATTGGAGAGTCGAGAAAAGCAAAGGTCCCAACACAGATCCCTGAGGCACTCGTTGAGTTCCAGTTAAAAAGGAATTCTGTTGAAAGGTACATAGCTACCGTTTAGATTCAAATTTTGCGACCTACTTTGCTACTAGCAGAATTCACAGAACCACTTCCAAGATTTCTACTTTAAGACACCTCAACTTTTTTGACAGATGGTGGTGCCTCGGTACAGGGAGTTTTTTGTTCGATTCGCGACCTTCCAAATTATACAACAATTTCAGACGGTGGAAGCACCAGGTTAATAAGAAATTTGATATAAGATTTCCCCCAATTCCTCCTGTTTGTCGTATACCTGCTTCTGCACCAAGTTCGTCTTCAAAAAATCGTGCGCCATTGTATCCTAGTTGGCCTTTCAATCACTCATTGCTCGTTGCCCATCTCTGTAGCTCTGACTTGAATTGCAAGACATAAGCGGATTGAAACAATGGAATCTCCCTTTGACTACTCGAAAGCTAACCAGTTGAATGAAGTAATAGCGGAATACCTAAGAAAACTATGTAGTCTCTCAGCTTGAAGATGAACATAAAAATAGGTTAAGTCAACGAATTTTCTTGGGTCTTTGGACCTCTTATATGAGATCCAGATTGAAAAAGATGAAAGCAAACAAAAATAGGATGCCTCATTAATCAGGAGAGTATCATTACTACAAGTACCTACTCACATTCTTTTCACAGTCGACAGAAATACGACAGCAAAACCAGAGGACTATGGCACTGAATGATCTGCCTGACGGTGTCTTCTTTCGTCTCTTGAGCTGGCCTTAAAACTCCCAACTGCGACTATTGTTGTACTCCTCATTTTTCAATCCATTTTGCTAGTTTTACCTGCCATGTAATAGAGGTTCACTGATCTTCCAAAACACTCACTCCCTCCAGAGCTTCGGATTAGTCTTAGTTAGGGCAGAGGTCGGACGCGAAATGCATCTTTTCCATTTCTCATAAAAAACTGATTTAAAATGCCAACAGAATGGTATCACCAGCGAATTTTATGAAAAAGTGAAATAGACGTCCCTTGAGCCTAACCCGTACAAATACCAAATCACTCGAACTGGACCATAAGTAGTAGGGTATCTCTGCACACAAATTTTAATATGATCCGTCTTTAACCATAGCCCACCTCCGACAGTCATGATTTCTAGTCTCCAGCTCACACTTCCAACTTTGTTGGGGTCCCGAAAGGTTACATTCTCACCCCTGAACTCTTTCCTGAATCAAAAAACCAGATTCTTATGCAACGCCACGTCTTTGAAATAAACTGCTTTTTCCCACGACGTGCTGTCCCATCTCCTTTAATTACATACCTCAGCTGCGGGCTACAAATTTCTAACATCTAAAATTACAGTGCCTCCAAACCATCCTGTAACGAAAAACCGTTTAACTCAACGACCTTCTCTGTAATTTTCCAAATTTAAAAATAAATTTCATCGCAACCACGCCTTCGTTCTGGCCTTTGATCTAAAATTCATATGTGCGACTTTTAACACTCCTCCACCTCCACCGTCATACCCCCAGGGGGGCGAACCACAAAAAATACCGCTCTACGCAATAGAAAAGAATGTGAACAGAATTCCATTAGAAAATAATTGACTAGTATCGCAACGAAAACTACCCCCATTCGTGGTTTCCTCTCGTGTATGGTTAACCATTTTGTGAGCTGCCTTCGTCATCCTACATACAATTCCATGTTCAAAAGGGTAACGAAGCAATAAATTTACTCGAAATGAGCAAGACACGAGAGCTTACATGGCATTTCCATGTCATTGGACTGACAAGCTAATCTTTCATTTAACATCATCTCCTGGTTTCATTGCCTATGTCTTCCACCACCACCAGGCCCGAGTGAGCCGACTTGTTCCAACACCGAAAACGCGAAGAAATTATTCTGTCAGCTAATAGCATTAGAATGTTACGACAACGCCGATGGTGGTGGTGGTGGTGATGATACCGGTGCTGGAAAATAAGCTCCAAGAGGCACCACGACGACAAGTAGTGTGACATCAGAATCCACACGATCTTAGGCAGGAGAGCAGTGCGGCGTTTAAGGAAGGAATCCCTAATTTGATTGATTGATTTTAATTTCCTGCATTATCATGATCCCGTTCGTAATCTGCTGGAACTCCTTGCTGTAGCTGAGATTTACTTAAGCCAAACAACGCATAAAAGGAGAGCAAATAACCCAAGTCACCCCAGTTCGAATAAAAAAACAATTTTCTTCTAGATTACCGGAAATCCGATACACCCCGGCGGACCGTGCAGATGATTGAGGGTGAAAACCCGCGTCCGCACCTCAGGCTCACTCGTCACAGAACAGGACATCCATCTCCTCCTCGTCATCATCATCACAAATCCATTTGGACAAACAGATTGATAGAGTCCACAATTTTTGTGGCGAATTGAAACCCAGAAATGACATGTCAATTTGACGTCGGTTTTTTTCTCGTCCTTGGACAAGGGGATGACGATGACAATGACGATGACGATGATAATGATAACTTCTATCGTCATCAAGGGGGTGGAATGAAAAAGTCGAAACCGGAATCACTTGACAGTGCAGCAACAGCACACACACACAGCGTGTCAGTGCCATTTGGAGAGATGTCAGTTAGCTTCTGTACTGCTGCCAGTCCGGGTGACACCTACACGCGGATAGTGAGAAACATGCAGGAGTGGGCGGTGGGAGTTTTAACGATTGAGTACACACAAACTCAAGTCTGCAATTTACTCCCACAAAAAAAAAAAAAGCCACTCAGATACATCGCACAGACAATGGGGCTTCTCCGCTTCGTCGAATGAGATATTCTGCTCACGACTTTGTACTTTCAGTTGGCTGATTAGAGTGTGGATGCATTGTTTTTGACGTGCGACCACGGAGCAGGGGATGGAATTTTGAAATAGGGAAGCAGATAGTGTTTTCGTTGTTTCCTTTGGTTTTTATGTTGTGGTTGAGGGATGAGGTTTTGCTTTGCATTTGACTTTTCTATTAAAAAAAAGACAGAGTTTGGCAAATTGTCACCTCAACTGTGGAGAAGGTCGCGTGGATGTGGCTAACATGACCACGAATGATACCTAAAGCGCCATCGATCCACCCAAAATCATCTTTTCGTTAACACTGGGGGCCTGTGTTAATAGTGAAGTCCGCGCGGCACATTTCCTACGCGCCTTCGCTTCTGCTCCACTCCAGTCCGTCCCATTATTACTCTCAACAAACTCGAATAGCTGTCAGACACACATACAAAACCTGACCTGACCCGGACGTCATAACAGGATCAAAACAAGTAAGCACTTGCGAGCTGTCTTCACAGATTCCAGGCTTTGCCACATCAGAGTCTCAGTCAACCAGTCTTCTGAACAATTCAGAACCTGAATCGTGGGAGTGTAATCAAATGTGGTTTTCAGCTGTCAAGTTCAGCCCATAAGCCCCCTCGGTATACAAGCAACACACTTCTTATCGACTTTTAAACTTAAAAAAAAATCAAAACTTCGTTCAAATATTTAAGCCCGGCTTGGAGATAAAAGTGGTATCGTTAGCGTCGAGTAAAATACTCTCAACAGCAACCCTAGACAGATCTTCGAGAGGAGGCCTACGAACTGTTTTAGCTGCAACAAGATGTGGATTAAGTCATATAAGTGAAAACCTAAGTCTTCCGAATCGCAGGCATGTTTGAGACTACAAACTCGACCCAACTATCTGTCCTCCAAGTTGCAGAAAAAATATAAAAATCGAGACCTTGTAGGCAACCAACCCTTGAATGGTGAAGAGTCCGGGAAATAAGTGAGTAAACAGCCAATTGTGAGACCTAGCTAAAACAATTTTCGAGGGTAAATAAGGGTGCCTTTGACGAAAGCCCGTTCTACAGAGGATCATGGCTCCTTACATTTAGGTGAAAAGAATGCCTACTTAGCAGCATAATATCGCGTGTTAACTGCCAGGTTTCTGAAAACAGAAGAACGCCAACTTAACTCATTCGCAAGCCTATAAGAAACTCGTACTTTTGATGGGTACATCTACTCCATACTCCCGCCTCTAATTTGACGCATTATCTGCATCCGTAGAGTTCAGCGAAATGCACTGTAGAACCTTTCGTCACGCCGATTTCATCTGTCATCGAATTGGAACATATCAGTGCAGTTAGGTGAGTTAGGACGCCTGTCTCCTTATGGGTAGGGCATCCACCACGCCTAAGCCCAATCAGATGCGGTTTTTGTGGCAAATTTTGGGGAACGACCTGCTTTTTCTTCGTCTTGGGCAACTGGGTTTCTTTCCATACTCTGGCAGGCTATGCACTAACCATCTCTACGCAGTATATGTCATAGCCAGTAGCTTCTTTATAACCTATTCGCAAACAGTACAGGTACACATATTGAACCTAATGGCACTCCAATTTCAACACTCGATCCTTTCGTCAATTTTTAATTTTGGTGACAAAAGATAAGCATGCAAGGACCGCTTAAAAGCCATGACTTTTGGGGGTTTTAAGACTAGGGTAAAACGAAGCTTGATATACATAAGTATGTTCCAAAAAACTGTACTACTGAAGGTACAGTCCAACACAACTCACTCGCTACATGAAAATGACAAGAATATCGTCGAAAAAGTTGAACTTTAATTGGTTACATGACCACTTAACCTAGTGTTTCAGAAAAAAATTCAAAATTTTGGAGGGAAGTAACGATTACTCGTTGAACGTCTGAACGTCTGAACGCCTGACCGTCTTCCTGGACCATTCTACTCTGTGGTGTTAAACTCAACAAATTCGAGAAGCACTTAAGGCTTTAAAAAAAAAACATTTCAGCTTCAATTTCAATTTTAAAACGATTTATGCCACATCACCCTCAGTTCCTGGACTACTTTAAGAACCAGTAGCATTGTTAAACTTTTTTTTTTATTGTAAATTCAGAAAATATGCCTAAGCTCTCACAATTCAATTGCAAACTCCACAACCCAGCAGGCAATTTTTAAACGATCAAAACACACCAACCAGCAGGACCAACGCTAGCCCTCTGGGCATTAACAATCTTTCCTCAGCAGGAAATGGAATCAATTGTACAAGTATATACTCGTACCAGCAAATAGCAGAGTCAAGCACTTCAGTTATTCCGCAACAAAGAGTTAAAAAAAAAAACTTTCGGCGAGAACCTACAGAAGCGGTAGACGGTGAAAAATTTCCTCACGAGCAAAACACCGGAAAATCCTTTTTCGCAACACTATTTCTGAGGTGATGCTTAATTACGTCGAAAAGGACGAAAAGTACACCACACCGCGATAATTGCACTAGACTACCACACACTTGTACAAAAGAAGTTGACAATCGAGCTCTCCACAGCCGCTCGTAGTTGTTATCCTTTCTATCGAATGTTATCCTTTCAAATCCCTGTGGTGCTCTGAGTAACTCAGCATTTAATACCATATCATTGAGCATTATAATCATAATACTACGCCACGCCGGAGGGGGATGAAACCACAGAGAGTTATTGGGATTATTGCAACAGTCGTCGGCTGTCTTTACGTTTGATATTTTGATCCACGAGGGGGAAAAGGGTTCGCTAATAAATTAGCCCTAAACCAGAAAAGAAAGGGTTCCCAAGTGGTCCTTTGGGTGATCAAATAATGACATAGAGACGACAGGAAAACAAAAAAAAAATCGCCAGACAAACGACGAAAAAACGGAGTATCTACACCACATTTGAGGCAATTAGCAGGGACTTAACGAAAGTATCTTTGTTCTGAGTTTGGCTCTCTGTTTTGTTGGGGTAGCTTAAGTGGCAAATCACTTTGATGGGGTTATAGATAAAGTCACAGATTAGTATCAATTAGCAGCAGTACTTGGTGGTCATAGACAGGTTGACGCTTATTTTTGTTTTAATGACTTTCATCTGTGAGGACCTTGGATATTCTAATGAACAAACTCCCATACCAATTGTTGTTACAGGCAGGCGTTGATGTCGAATCGCGGATCCGATTCGGATAAACTGAATCCGACACATGTGAGCAGTAGTAGGGCGCCGCTGCATTTGGGACACACTGGTCGTTCGCATCCGCACGACAATCAGGACGATGATGATAAGCTGTTGGATGTGGTAGGACCACCACAGAGCCCGTTGTTGCCTTTAAGTCATTCGCTGCAACAGATGCATGCGCATCAGCACTCAGGTATGATTGACATTTCGAAGATGACAGATTTTTTTTTTCCTTTTTTTTATGATAATTTTATGAAGTTGGTCGAGGTTGGTCGTTTTGACAGGTGACAGCCGAAGGAGCTGCGAAATTTGACACGAAATACAGCATTGATGGCGCTGGTCCTAGGTGTTGCTACTTACAGAAGCCGCATGGCAGTGTCTGAATCCTTTTTTGACATATGGCGCTGCGCACCGAAGTGAAGGAAGACTTTATATCACAGCTATGACCGCAGCGCGCTTCTGGCCACAGTAATGGTGTCCTTCGAGGTGTCTTACAAGACTAGTCAAGCTTCTATTCAACTCAGTACGAAACCATGAACCTCAACTCATGATAATACTCGTCAAACAGACAAAATAGTCTAACGCAGTCGAGAAACGTATCCGAAATCCGACGGAAACGGCTGCTGCTTGCTGGCTTCAAGAAAGAACTCCATTTCACAAGCTATCCGAATCCAGGAAATGCTTCTCCGTTTGATGTGTCTTCTGCGGGAGATAGGCTTCTTTACGACCTACTCCTGTTTCCAAGACATACTCCGGAACGGACCCTATAGCCACCCCTGCAGAGTGTCTTTCGAAAAACACACACTGTGTCTCAAAGGGATGCTCATATCCTCCCGTTTTTTCAATGCCAATCCAGCGCCCTCGATCAACTTCACCTCTTTTTTTACATCCACTTATCATCCTTAACAAACTTTCTCAGTTCAGATATTACAACAAAATTTTTAACCAATTTAAAGCCCTTGCAGCTTGGTTCAACCACTTGGCCGGTGCTGGCGACCATTCAAACGAAGATGCAATACGACGACGCCTACAGTCGGACGACATCGAACGCGATGGCAGCGATTCCAGTTGTTCGGAGAGCGTTGGCGGCAGTACCGGCGGTGCATTCCGCCCCACCTCATCGGGAAGTCCCAAAGAAGCGCATGGCGCTGCCGGTGGCTCCTATCCAGCACCGAATATATCAGTGGGTCCACCGATTCATCCATCGCCTCATCTATTGCCTTATCTCTACCCACATGGATTATATCCACCACCCCCGTTGTCGTTGTTGCACAATCCAGCCGCAGCGGCCGCCATGAATCCTGGCCTCAACCCAGGACTACTGTTCAATGCACAGCTAGCGTTGGCCGCTCAACATCCCGCCTTATTCGGTCACTATTCAGGACATTCGCCAGTATCTCCGTTGCAGGGCCTAAAGGGACATCGTTTCACACCGTACAACCTGCCTGGGAGTCTAGGCTCGGCATTTGATGCCGTAACGCCCGGCTCGAACAATCAAAGGTGTAGCGGTACCGGAGGAAGTTCCGGTGAAGGTCCCAGCATCAGTGGAGAGAACGGTCCAAGAAGCCTTAGTTCAAGCCCATCAAGACATCAACGTGCCTCCTCAAATTCACCTCCCACACGACCGATTTCCATGTCACCTACCACACCACCCTCACTCCTAAAGCAACGCTCTAGCTCCCCCTCTGAGCTGAAGAATATCGAGAAAATGGTCAACGGGCTCGAAGTACAACACAACGGCAGCAGCATGGGTGTCAACAGCTCCATGGAGGAGAGTCCGCTACATCACCATCACCATCTGCATGGGAGATCAGGGAAGCAATCACCACAATCGGATCAGTGACACTTGTATGCCGCGGACGACAACGACAAGTCGTCCATCATAGATCTCGATGATGTGTGACACACCGAATTGTAAGCCAGCCGGGTCCCCAAATACAGAAAAAAAAAAAACAAGAAACCATCTTCCTCACACACACACACACACACACCTTAACTCGTAAGACTTATCCAATTCACAAGCTAACCGTTTAGACATAGAGGGCGCCCCCACAATGACACATGTGTACATAGGACCGCATAGCATTTTGTAGATACAACAAGAACACAGAAAAAAAAAAGTAGGCGAAGAGATTTACTATATTTTTAGGTTTTAAACTGTAAAATAAATAAATAAAAAAAATTACACTAAATAGAAATTTAAAGCGAAATCAATTTTATCAATTAAATCCGATCGGAGAGTGAGTTTAGAACAAACGGCGCCCGTCCTCACAGCCGGGGATGGGGAGCTGTTGCAAGTTGCAAGGCAATTTTTATGCAATTTTGGGTGTCCTAGTGTTTATTTCCCTGCTTAGGGGGCGAAGGAGGTGTGACCAGACAAATGATATCTTTCACGACACTTGTGCTTAAGATGCAGGTGCGAAAATGCTATTACTTTTCCTAACCTTCTATTCGACCTGGGAAAGCAATAATGTTGCAAATGTTGCTGAATGCGGAATTAATCGTTTGATGAAGTTTTAGAAGAATTTTGTGAAGCTAGTGGAGGTCTGTAGGTATGTAACTCCTCGATATTTCGATTGAAAATTGGGGGCTTTTGGGTATAATGTTGCTGAAACATGTTGCCAACACGCTGAACACTAAGAATAGGCACAAAAGACGTACGACATTTTTAGGGAAGCCCCACAAGTACCTGCTAGATCTTTCTATACCTCATACCAAAGTAAAGTGTGAGATATTTTCAATGATAAATCGGCGTAGTCCGAGTCATGTTGCTGAAACATGTCAATACGCTGAATGCTAAAACTAGGCACGGAACACAATTAAGGACTCTAGAGAAGCTCTACAAAGAGCCACTCGTTCTTTCTATAGCTTATACCAACCGATAGTGTGAGATATTTTCAATGAAAATTAGGTGCTTCCGAGGGTCATGATGCTGAAACATGTTGCCAATACGCTGAATACTACGAATAGGTATTCGGAAACAAGTAACTCTCGTTCTATCCAAAGCTAGTATCAACTGATAGTCTGAAATATTTTGACTGGAAAGTAGGTGCTGAAAGGTACTGACTTAAACCAGTCGGTAGACCTTTTGAGAGTCAATAGAAAGTAAGGACTTCCACGAACGGTGTCTCAAACGACGATATTTTTCACGTAAATTGACAGCGATTGGGGCTTCTAATGTGTTCCGTATCTGTATGGGGAGAAAGGATCAGTTTTTTTTTTCGACTGATCGACTAAAATGACTGCGCATCTCGGTTTATAGTAGATTACCATCGAATCTCCACTCAGCGGAAATTTGATAAATCTTGGGACACTGTGAGTCTGAAGGACCGGTTGATATTGGCCACCAACTTCAGTTTCTTTAGAGTCGATATTGTCGTAGAGCCAATTTCCCTGTTCATAAATATCCACGAGATGACACGATGACTACCGTCGTTAATCGAAAATGCAAAGGCAAAAGACAAACAAGAAATAGGAGGTCCTGACTAGCCGTTCCTTCTGCAACAATTCTACTTAAGTTCGTGACTTTTTGCAACGTATTGGCAACGTGTATTAGAGTCTAAGCCAGCAATTCAAACCTCTGAAGTCGATTGCATCCTCACGACATCACATTTAACTTATACGACACTTCTAAGACAGTAGATAAAGTTGTGTCTGCTAATTAAATTCTATGTTCCACAAGAGAGCACTAAAAACCCATCGAAAGGTCACACATCCCTTCCAACCCTAAAGCACGGAGATAAACCCTTCTTTTTGTAGTATTTATGCAAATCAGTGAAGTAACCAAAGAGAGTTTTTTTTTAATTGTTTTTTATTTAGTGTATCTGTAACTTTTCCTATTATTCTTTAAGTTATTAATTTTTATTTGCGAAACAATTGAGACAAAGTTTAACGAAGCCTTCAAGAAAATTAAAAAAAAAATTAAAAAATCATGCGTGAGAGTGACAGTATTAATAATTGTTTGCATATGTAACGTACTAATGCTACTAACTAGTTACTACATATATCTACTATTACTACACAACATCACTAACATATCAGTTGGGCATCGAATGTGGAATAGAAAAAAAAAACATGAAGCTTCCTTCCATTCATACATTTTTTCTCCCAATTTTAATTTAAAAAATAAAAATTAAAAAAATTCAATCACATGAAACTAAAACAAAAGAACATTTAAGAGCCAAGTGAATTGTATAAAAAAAGAAGTGTACTACCTACTAAAATATAAGTTAATTCTTAAAACTTTACAACAAAGTGTGATACAGTAACAAAACAAAAAGTATATAAAAAAACAAAACAATTACGTTTCCTCAATTGTTTTCTTAAAAACACTTAAGTTTATACATAAAAGCTTTAGTTTAATTCCATTAATAACAATTTTGTAAATAAACTTCATTCTCGTTTGTTTTTTTCCTCATAACTAAGCAAAGAAAATTATATAAAAAAAAATAAATTGCATTTAACTTTAAAAAATAAATAAAAAATGAAAGAAAGAAACCGCATGCCTATGTAAAAGAAAAATTTAAAAAAAAAATTAACAAAAAAAAACACCCACACTCAACAACAAAATATTATATATAAAAATATATATAAAAACAAATTAAAAGCAATATTATTCATAGTTAATTAGCACTATTTGCATTGCTATATAATATTTTTTTTTTATCTAATTTCATTGTGAATATTTAAATATTTAGATATAAAAAGCAAAACAACACAACACTACTCGTGTATATAAGTAAGAATTTTAGTATATAATTAAGTTTATTTAAAAGTAAATTTTAATTATAACAAAAAGAAAAAAAAAAAAAAAACAAATTACTATACCTTATATATAAAGCAAAAAAATATATTATAATGTATAAAACAAAAACAAACAAAAAATATTAGAAACAATTAAAAAGAAAACAAAAAAAAAAACACAAAAAAGATCAACAAAATCACTTTAAAAAAAATTTAAAAAAAAACAAACAAACAAGAAGGCATATATATAAATTATATTATATTACGGTATATACATACAAAACAAACGGAGATCTGTAAATTTGTTATTTTAAATAAAAATATAAAAGCAAAAAAAAAACAACAAAAACAAACAAAAATTAAAAACAAAAACTGAGACAAAACAAAAAGTAAATAAAAATTATATATTAAAAAAATATCGAAGTTGCAAGCTTTTTATTTTGACTCTAAGGACGTTTTCGAAACGGTAATCCTTGTTGCCGTCCTTCATTGGCTGCTTATGGCTAGGCGGGCACGTGCCATTAAAAAAAATTGATGTCGCAGCGAAATACGAGGATAACACCTAGCAACCGCAACGTTTACAGAAGTCTGCGATTTAATCCATTTTTCTGGCGACGCGATTGTCGCAGTTAAATTGAACGTAATGCAAAATTTATCCACAGAATTGCGACTAAAAAATTGTAGTGGCAACAAGATGTTGGTATTCAGTCGCGAAAAAATACACCTCACATCTTTGAATGTAATTGCACGCTTATGCGACTAAATAATCGCAGCGATTAACAGGCTATATTCTGTTCACGATTGTTCTGACGCTGGATAGTCACAAACCATCGCGCACTTGCGGCTTTTTTGTTGAATAAAATTATGCGCAATTTTCTTTTACATTTTTTTAAATTTTATGCCCGACAAAAACAGGCCACAACACAACACTACCCCTGAAACCGATTTTTCACTAACAAGACTTCCATTTAATAGTCGCAAGTGCGCGAAGATTCATGCTAATCCGTATGAGCGGCAAGAAAATCGCCATTAAAATAGAGTTTGTTTCATTTTCTTAATCGCTGGGATTTTTAAGTCGCATATGTGTGTCTCATTTATTGCGACTAAATAATCGCGCGACAGAAAACCACAAGTGCGTGCATTCTCACATCTTGTTGCGACTACAATTTTTTGATCGCAATTTTGTGGATGTACGAGGTTTCAATTTAACTTGCGACAATCGTGTCACCAATCGCAGACTGTTAAGTGCTGCGATTGATAGGTGTCATGCGCGACTGAATAGTCGTGTGACAGAAAACGACATAGCGCGCTTAGACTAAATGCGTGTCGGCAGATCCATTATTTACGAAAAAACCCACAGGCGGACCAGTAAAGTAGGAAGGTTATGACTCCTATAATCCTGATCATAACCTCGTCGAACAAAGGAAAAAAAGATCCATTATTTACAGGCACTTTTCACTATTGACTGGTGTATCATCGTGGCCCAAGATGCATACTAACTTACTTGATTGTGCTACAGTCTGGGCAGGTTAGGACCTCAACCCTCAACCAGAAACCTGTAGAGATGAAGAAAGAACCCTTCCGGGAGTGTTGCAGTCGGTGCTAGGGCTAGGTTAGGTTAGGTTATCGTGGCAGGCTGCAATATCCGCGTAAGGTCTATTGTGTTACCACAGGATCTCCAAACAGCTACCCACCCACTGAACCAGGAACTAGGAATTTGGAAAAACTTTTCCCGCAGACTCTATAACCGCGACTAAGACTAACCCATCGATGGGGACCATTTAACATTGACGACGATAGCCAAAACTTATGTCTACCTGACCAAAACGAAGTGAGGATAGCGATGAGAAACTGTGGGGCCTGACGAACTACCCGCCGACCTATTAAAAGCAGTTGAAGATGGCTCTGTAGAGAGCATACACCAACTCATTTCTAAGATTTGGGCAAACAAGTGTATGTCCTAGTCCTCCTCAACGACAATATACCAAGAGGTATCAGTCTCCTGAACACCGCGTGCATCTGCCATACTGTTTGAACACCTGAAACCCTTAGTCAGCAATTTGTTTGGCTCCCATCCGTGTGGTTTCAGGCCAGAGAAGTTCACAGTCGATCAAATTTTCAAACTTCGGCAGATCTGGAGAAAGCCCAAGAAGACCAAATCGATACCCACCATCTTCCAATCGATAGTAAAGCCGCATATGATAGCATTTTTAGAGTTAAGCTATACAGAGCCACGTTCATCTTTGGCATTCCTGTCAAACTCGTCCATCCCTGCAAAATGACAATGAAGAACGCTCGCTGCTCCATCAAGCTTGGTAACAAGTTTTTCGAGGACAAAAAGTCAGCAAAGTTTAAGCAGTCTGTAACAGCTTTAGGTTGTTATGAAGGGAAGGTAGAATGGCGTACTGAGTATCTAGTGACTATTTCCGGCGAATGACTTTACCACACTCAAAGGCGCTAAAAAAAAATACAAATTCTTGGCGCAACAGACCGTATGTGGTCCAGGGCCTAGCTCCTCGCGATCATTCGTGTTGTGCCTGTTATATTTTTTCACACAAATGGAAGGGACCTACAGTTTAGAGCCATATCCGAAAGGCAAATTGAGAAGCTTTCTCTTGACAGTTATTACTCTCGGACGTTTGTCAGACATTCGTGAGAGGTGGGACCGTGAAAAACTTTTTGGTGTTCTCTGGGATTCGAACCTCGAACCTCACGCTCAGCGATCCAACGCACTAACCACTTGAGCCACGGCGCCCACCTCAAAGGCGCTAAGAAGAAGAAATAAATACCTACACAGACACGACTTGAGTTGTAACAGACGTTATAGGCTCGAGAAGGATGTTTTCCAGGTTCCTACACCTCACAAAGTGTTTCGTTTTCTTTCAACTCACCATTCACCCCCAATCTCCAAAGCTTTAACCAGACAATTTTAAGGGAGAAAAATGCGGTTCAGAAGGACGGCCTGGCAGTGCTTGAAAAGAAGAAGAAGCCTTAGAAGAGACAGAATTCAAGATAAAAGAAAAGTACAGCCTCAGAGCAAGGACGATTGACCCTTAAAATCGGATACCGGAGTATAGGGATGTTCGAACCTCGAATTCTAGACGCTGTAAGGGAGCCCATCCAGTCCTAGCAGCCTAGGCCTACAATTGAGTGCGCAGACAAATTTCGAACATTTTTATACGTTCACTATTCAAGAGATACCAGCTGAGACTAGTAAACTGATCGTAACACCTAGAAAGTTGGGAGGAATTTCCAAATCATCAACAGCAATTGAAAGCCAACGATTTAAGGTCTTCCTTAGCGCTTATGTGTCCAACGAGAAATACGAATTTGCACTGCCAAATCCTCCCCTAAGCCTGCATTCACATTCGTGGTTTTGTTGGACGTTTGTAGAGAAACTCGTTCTTCCATCTTCTTTAAGAAAAATAAGCGGTTACCAGCCTTCCTTTAAAGGTAGTTCTAAAAAAAGTTTGGCTCTCCACTTCGAACACCTCTACTACAATTGGCGTTCAAATTCGTAGGGAAATACAACGTTGGACGCTCCTCAGTATGCCAACTTAAAACGTGGCACTGTCTTAAGTGTCATTGCTCATCGGAAAGGAACCATGAAATCCAAAAAAAAAAAAAAAAAAAAAGTCTTGACATGCCTTCCAATCATCTCATTACACTCATTACAACGTGCCTCTCTAGCAATTGATGTCGAATTCCAATTTCTTGTTGTTGTTCTCCTCAACTTTATGACAATTCACCAGGGGGGGAAGGTAATCGGCTTTCCTACCGTTACGGCGTGTCACAGATCACTGCCTGATTTACTCCCATTTCCGGATGGTTAACAAATAATAAAAATTGAATATATGCGCGGCAGCTAATCGAGCATGACTCGCTCCCACTCTCCGCCGTGAAAGGCCCACAAATCATCGCTCAAAGTGCACTCAATGAAAAATCATCGACATTTAAAATTCGACCCGACCGCGCTCCTACACACACACAGACACAGTCACAGGCAGAGTCACAGTTATACACACGCACTGAACCCTTTCCCTGGAAGGCTCCATGGATTAATGTCTCGCAGCCGAATGTTGATTTTTATTAGACCGCATATACTATTTGTGTAAATGGATTCCCCCCGCCCTCTAGGACACACATTTTCATGCTATCGTCACCTTTTAACCCTTTCACTCATTTCACCCTTCCTTGGTGGATGATGATGGTGGTGGTGGTTGGCTCACCTGGTTGGTTTCACGGGTGGTGGATTCCTTGCGTGAGTGTCTATCTCAACTCGACTCACTGACTACCAGGACTACCTACAACCGACTACGACCGACTACGACTACTCAGCTCAACTCTATCCGAGTTTTATGGCAATAAAATTATGAAATTAATTGGCTGTATGTCAAGAGCGCGGTTTTATTTAACAGCAGAGAGCCCAAGACTTGGGTACGAACCCCCTCCACCGCAGTGCTGATGGGAATGATTGA
The DNA here is from genome assembly GCA_946965025.1 of Blera fallax. Classification (NCBI taxonomy): domain Eukaryota; kingdom Metazoa; phylum Arthropoda; class Insecta; order Diptera; family Syrphidae; genus Blera; species Blera fallax. The sequence continues at coordinate 3,327,136 of OX337248.1, forward strand.
GAAGGCTAATGAACACCGAAGGAGTGCCAGGACTGGCTTGTTGTTTATGACCAAAATGGAACGAAAGAGTTGTCGAAAATTTGCGGTAACGCGAGCATTAAATGTTATTCGTATTTTTTTCGAATCCGAGTTTTGGTAGTTTTTAAAGTTGTCACGCACTTTGGTCGTAAAAAAAACGGTTTCTCAGCTCTCACCCTCCGTCGGGGTGGCTCACGAATTGGGGGCACACACTGACAGACTTATCGGAGGTCTATAAATTCACTGGCTGTCAATTGCAGAGGTCTGGGGGGAGTGGAGAAACCCACCAAAACTCACAGATAGTCATTTGCGGGTTTGCGGCCATAAAACGGCGGAAAGTGATGGAAAACGATGACTTCTGAACCGGAAACCGAATGGAAGTGGAAATGGAAAGGGTTAAGGCAAAGCAAACAACCATTGCAACGCAAGCGATTGTTAATTAGTTTGACTTGAAGTTGGTTGCTATCGGTCTAGTAGATCGGTCTAATTCGCGCCGCGATGTTTCGCAACAATTAAGAGAGGTTTTCTTCCCCTTCCCCGTCTGGAAGAGGTCTGTCTGTCTGGCTTTCATTCGGCAGTATTCGTGTGAATTGCTTGAGATTATCAATTTATTAAAGAATTTAAATCCAAGATTACGACGGCGGACTTGGATAGATAAACAGACAAAGAGGAGCCATGAGTGTTGGAAGGAATTAACCAACCACCAGCACAGCACGGCTTATTAATTATTGGCCGCGCGTGTAAATAAAGAGGGCACTTGGGTCTGACTGACTGGTAGAGGTGTTAATTGAGCTAAGTGGAGGCGGAAATCCTTTAGCACTTCTTCTTCGCTGGGGTATTTAACTTGCAATGAAGTTTTTAAGAAGTTTTCGAGTTGGAACCGCGGTTGGATTGCAGTTGTTATAAAAAAAAAAACCGAAGGAAGGAAACAAGGATAGGATATGATAGGAACTAGCGCAAGGGAAATTATGTCAGACGGCCAAGCTTTCTTTAAAACGTGAGTCCATACGAAACGAAGCTGCCCGGTAGATGGTATGACGTGGTATAGCTTGAATGGATGGTATGGAATGGCAAGGATGGATGGTTTGGATAAGTGGTATGGTATGGATGGATGGTATGGTATGGTATGGTAAGGACAGATGGTATGGTTTGAATGGGTGGTAGGACATGACAAGAATGAATGGTAGGGCATGGTAAGGATGGATGGTATGATATGGAGGGATGGTATGATATGGGGGGATAGTATGGTATGAAGGGATGTTGGGATGGATGGTATGGTATGGAGGGACGGTATGGTTTGGATGGGGTGTATGGTATGCATCGATACTATGATATGAATGGGTGGTAGAGCAACGATGGATGCTAGGGCATTGCAAGGATGGATGGTTTGGATAAGTAGTATGGTATGGTATGGTAAGGACAGATGGTATGGTGGGATGGTATGGTATGAATGAGTGGTAGGACATGGTAAGGATGAATGGTATGATATGGAGGGATAGTATGGTATGGAGGGATGGTATTGTTTGGATGATTGGTATGGATGGATGGATGGATGGTATGATACGAATGGGTGGTAGGGCATGGCAAGAATGGATGGTATGGTATTGATGGATGGTATGGTGCCTGGATGCATTAGGTACCTGCCAGCGTAATGACACATTTTGTGAAAAGAGAGAGAACCTTCCTAGTGATCTTCTAAAGCTGAGGCAGCCAAAAACAGTCGTGTGCATTTGCAGTCAAAAAATATTTAAAATTACGATCAGTTGAACACGGAATGAGATTCGTTCACTTGAGCATACCTATCGAGACAATGCAAGCTTTGTGTTAGGTTTAGAAGGCCATGTAACATGCAATCTTTATAAAGAAAGCCAAGAAATTTTAGATTCTTTGGAAGAACAGTGAGCCATTAAGTCATTAAGGACAAAGTTAATCAATTCCTAGATCCGATTCCTACTTTCATTCACCCTCCGCCTGTGCCCCGTGGTTGGCCGAGACTTCTTTCTCGACCTCTTGTTCAACAATTTTGAGATGGGCGTAGAAGTTATGAGTGTTCCGGGATTTGTAGGCTCCGTTTTCTATTCCAAACGTCCACTGGATATCGATACCTGGTTACTCCAATGCTCTAGTGCTGGAACGAATATGGTGTAGCACTACCACTGGTGCCAACGGTGTGGAGATAGCCTAATTCCGCTGCTGAATATAAAATAGGGACAAACAATTCTCTCTAAAAAAGAGAAAGGATTACTCCATCCCAGTGGAAGACTGGAGAATTGAAAAAAAAAAAAAAAAAAAAATAACAGTTGTGAACGTCCTCTGTTGAGGCACTCCCTGCAACAAATTATTTCAGCCACTGGAACACTTAAACGATGTCGACATCTTTTGGCACTACCTTCGGGCAATTGTAGAAGCTTCCATGTCCTTGGAAAGCAGGTAAAAATAACTGATCTAACAACGTTTGAGCTCCTGGAATCCCGATTTGATAGCTCTTACGCTCAAGAGAGGTTTAGACCTTTTGAAGCTGTTTACGCCACATTTGGATGAGAAACTGAGCCACAAAACTACATCAAATCACAGAAACAAGGAAACGAAACCTCTTCAGCTTCTGTACCCTAAGAATGAATGTGTCCTCGCCGCCAACTACCGATAAGAAACTATGTCATTCGATGTGCACATAGGACCTTGCCACTTTGCCACTTTATGTTCGTCTAACACCAAGCAACATCCTTTAAACTTTCAAATTCTATGATCCTTGAGAAAAAGAACAGTTTCCCCCTCGACCGACACTACAAAACTTTTTTTCAAAAAACAAACAAAGCAACTTTTCTTTATTTGAAAATCCTTTCTTTTTATTGTCAGCTCCTTGAATTCATACAGATAACGTCTTCCGCCCACACCCCCAAATCACATGTGACAATTCCTTGCAGGAAAAAAAAAAACCAAATCTAAGTGATTGTACAACATTGAAAGTTATCAAGCATAAGGGTCATTTAATTCAGCAAATAGGGGATGACACACACTGGCGATGGATAAAAAGCCGCACGGCATTATCCTGCCACACACAAATACTCGTACACAACACATGCCAGACGAACAAGGCAATCAGCAAAAAGGATGAAGCAATTCCAATGTTCTCCTCCGATCATCAATTTCTTACAGAAATTTGTCGAAATTGTTTTGCTGGCGTCTTGTCCTCAGAATTATGTGCGCGTTTCGTCTCTAACACGCCAGAGGACTCGACTCACCCCCTCACTCACTGTTAGGGGGTGGCTCTTCTAGATATGTGCGTATCGATTGAGTTGGGAACACTCTCAGGTCACATATGTCAAATGACTTGTATTAACGGTATCATACTCGTACATTTGTCCTTCTGACTAATTGAAAACAGAAGATGGATACTAATAGTCCAAGTCATATCCTGTGTATCTCTCTCGGTGAATCGGCTGTGTAAAGGGCGTTTTATTCGGTGTTGTTTCGATGACTGTACGGCGATAATGCCTCTGACTGTTTAATGGCAAATTACTTCTGTTTCCCCCTCCTACGCTCTCTCTGTTATTTTTCCGTTTCGATGAGGGTGACTTTTGGAAATCAATTTCTGACTGATGACCGAATTAACTTGTCAAAGTTCATTTCGAATAGCTGTTCACTTTGAACTTAATAAGGTATTCACAGGCAAATGTTGCTGCGGGAATTGGTGTGTTATGACGTGAAGTTTTGACACATTTTTGTCCGGATTTGACACTGCGATTGGTGTACATGCTATGTGTCAAATCGAAACCTGAACACGGAACGGGAATTTGTAATTTTCGTGAATTTTTTAAGAGGTTAAGCTTCGCAGTGAATCGATTGAGAAGTTTGATGGCTTTTGTCCGTTTTAAGAGGCTATATGTCAGAAATGTCAATCAAATGCAATTGAAAGAGGACAGAAAACTGTCGAAAATGGGTCGAAAGATAGTTTTTGGCAGGAAAATCTGTTCGAAAAGGCATAATATTGCTGCATCACTCACACAGTTACCTCGAAGGTTCGAAAACACGACGATGAAAGATGTAGAACTAGGGTACGGGAGCCATCTCAAAGCTATGAAGTTGGGCCAGACACTCATTTCGAACGAAATAGTTCATCCTAATCTGGTCAAGGAGATAGGTAATGATGAAGAAAACTTATTACAAAAGCTGAGTAGAAGGACGGACCAGAAGAACCCCTTTCAAGAACAGATTGGAAAATAACAGACGACACCTTCACACAAAGTCGAAATTCTAGAAGCATTTGGAAAACGTAGTGATCTCAGAGGAGTCGAGGGATAACTGGTCATGTAGGAACCCGACACACATTCTTTGATGCAGTGTACGACGGCCTCGGTTTTAGTAACGAGCCCAGCATAACTAATTTCAGAAAAAAAGACGAGAAAGAAACTCCTGACATCACTGGAACGTATTCTGTGCCGCTGAGCTAAGATCGAAATAAGGTGCAAGGTGGACTTGTCCTTCAATACATCCTAAGAAATACATGGCTTGACTTCTGACAACATCTGACAGCAAATGCCTTGTGTATTGGGTTCCCAGAAATCTGCTGCAATGAAGGTTTTCAAAAGGACTACTCTGTACGAAAAAGTGGACATGGTGATGGAACGAATCAGTAGATTGTAATTGGTTATAGGGGTGTAGGTGCACTGCGACCTTTGTCTATATATTGTGCTGCCCCAATTTGGAGCTCTAGGCGATGAAATACTTGACCTAGAGCACCTCCTCCAGTTCCATTTCCTCGTTGAATCGGAGTATCTGGAGTGGATCCAACGTTGGTAGATCTTCTTCTAACAGTTGGTAGGCAAGCAGGTGTTTTTCTTCTTTTGAGGATCAGTGCTTCAAATTCTTTTAGAAGGTTCCCTGGGATTTTTTCAATATCTCCGCAGAATCTCTTGTCTCCAGCGGATCAGTAAGTAACGAAAAAACTACCGAAAAAATCTTCCTCCCATTACCCAAAAAATTGATGAGGAACTAAGTAGCATCACAATGGTTGGCTCTCTTAACCAACCCATCTATCTAACTAAGTAGCATAGCTAGTATAAGCGAAAACTTTAATGAAATACCGGAGTCCATCAGGGTTTCGCATTAGGGCCCCCACTATTACAACAGCTACCTCTGAGCTACCTCTCAGGACAAATTCAAGAAAGCAGAGCAAAGGCGCTTCGTTGCGCTCATGACATCAAGCAGATATTCGAAAACCTAGGTCTGCTGCGTTAGAGACGCAATAGTTTCCAACTTCAACCCAGCAGGGCTAAAACAGGGACTAGAGACTTACAATTTTATCCAGCACAGAGCGCACAAGAGGCTTCTATGCAAATGGCTAGAAAAAGATGGATTTTGTGAATAAATTCAGGTCCTTTGGATCGGCTCAACGACACAACTTCCTGCGATCGAAAAAGCAGTGTCATTCATCATCACAAGATCCACTTGACTTAAAGCGCAGACTTTACCGGCCACGGCTGGAAAGGTAACAGAAGCTATCGTGTAGCTTCAACAAAAATAGCTGGAAAAATCGCAATCATCAAGGAGCGAGGAGTCCTCTTTCAAGATGGCCTTCTCAATGCCTTAGCATATTTCACAACAGATGTCTACGACCGTAGGAGCAAACATGAAAATCTACGTGCAAGAAGATAGCGGACAAGAATAGGAAGGAGATCAGTGCGTCCTTACTTCGGAAGGATTCAAAGTGCAGACCGAACTTATCATCGCCCTCAGTGATCATTCAGAACCCGGTTGTTCCATCACTGAGTTCAAGGATCAAGCACTTCCCATACCCAGCAATGAGCTTCAAATCAATCTAAAAGCCTCTGTGGGAGATTTTGGCGGCTTCATCTAGCCCCATCTAGTGCTAAGCTGACCTTAATTACCCCTCCACTACACTACCTTCGCACATTCAAATCCGTTTCGCATTTTAATTTCATCCATTCGGGGGCATAAATCTTCCCGCACAGAGAATTGAATTCTCTGCGGAGAATTCGCAGACGGTGTTAGGTGTCAGTTTGATAAGTGGCTCCGTTGTTTGAAATCAAATAACAATCCGAACGGTCAGCAATTTCGATTTCGCGCACAAAACACCGCCAGCGCGCACGTCTTCTCCGTCCGGCTCAGTTCGAACAACAATTGGACAGCCGACATTCGCGTAATTGATTTTCCTGACACTTTGCCAAACTTTACGACGATTTCCTAAACGCAGCCAGCAGGAGCACGAGAACTTTCCATCGAGCTGCCCAAATCACCCAAAGGCTATGGCCATAGCACTTACCAAACCATGTGATAATAGCCCAGACGAGATCAGCACAACTGCCACTGCTGCCGACGACGACGAGGACGACGATGCCACGACAACGAATCACCGAATTGCCGCGAATAAGACAAATAAGAGGTCCAAGGACGTGGCCCGTCGTCGACGTCCATGCGGGCGGAGGGCAATAAAAAGGGCCGAAGTAGATGTCCATTTCCCATGTTGCCGCGGACAGTTTCGTGAAATCATCTCATTATGTGTGCTCCGAGTGGAGAAATGGTCGTGTGTTCCTCCTCTGGATACGCATTCCGATACTGGAACCGCATCGCTCGGAATGCAACTGGTTTGGTTAACCGCGTGTAAATTTGTGAAATCGCTGAGTTTTGTTGTCGTTTTTCGGGCGGCTACCGTTTCGCATCGGGACTCCACCGCGGCGAGGAATAATTTCTCAGATGCTCAGAAGTATCAAGTGGTAGTAGCATGTCCTTATCGGCGATTAATGTTTGCGTTCGTGGGTTGTTTCCTTTTTCCTCTGCTGCTGCTGCCGCTGCTGTTGGTATTTATGTGGTAGATGGAGTCTCAAACAAAAGTTCTCATCCAAATGTTTAGACAATTATCTTGTGGCTGTGCGTCTTTGATTCCGTTTCCGAGCTCTGAACAAAGCCACCGCAGACGAGATCTCGGGTGTTGAGTGGAATTTTAAATGGCAACATTTATTCACGGGGTTGTTGTATGGCTACGGGGCCAGGATATTGTGGAATTCCATTTGAATAGAGGCACACACGCACAGAGATTTGCATTCACAAGACGTGCACTGATAGATGAGCTGTTTTGTTTGAACTGGGTTTGAGAAGGGTCATGCAGCAGGTTGGTGGAATATTCCCGAAATTGGTTCAGCTGGAGTCTGGGATAAGGTTGGTATGGTGTGTAATCCCAGGCTGTTCTCGAAATTTCGAAGTCTAAATATAACACTTCTGAGAGCTAATGACTTTGCCTGAAGGTCCCTAGCTCCTCGAGAGACAAAATCATACCCAAACCGGTGAAGGAAGGGACGCAAAAGTACGTGGATGGCGACGAGTCTTAACGTAGAATACTCCTAGATGAAGAACCTAGATTGTGAAGCCTACTGGAGAATAGAAACAGATTGGAGAATACCCAGTGGACGTTTGTAGAAAGCAATTAAAGCTTGTGTTAACCTTTAAGATACAAATATTCGTGTTCCTGGATACAAAGAATGACATTTTCGACCAGAATCCGAGTTAAGAAATAAAAAGAGACACAAATTGCTATTTTACATCCCCCCCGTCTGCACACAGATTCAGCCGATTCTTCCACGTAGAAAGACCGAGAGTTAAACGGCATGGCTCGAGACAAAAAAGACAGTGAAGGCAGGTCTAAGCACAAAAAATGGTTTATGCAGTCCTATTTCTGGATGAATTGGTACCTGAATATTTTTAACGCAAGACGCACTACAAATAATCGCATTGTACTAACGAAATGTTATATTAGCTAAGTCAACAACCAATGAAATCTTACCAAACTTTAGGTAAACCTTCAGTAAGCATTAATGGTTGTAATCTTAAGAAGCTTAACTCGAAGCTTGTCGCGTTTTGAAAGACAACAACATTGCGATCCTTATTGACATCGAGGCTGCCATCAAGGCCCTAGTATCGAATACAACATCCAAGATGGTGGACAGTGCAAAGAGTAACACGCTTCGCTAGAATCAGTCTCTTCTGCTTACCGGGGCACAGTAACATAGAAGAAAATGAACGGGCTGATGAGCTGGGGAAGAGTGGTTCACCCCCCGACAGGTCCCTCGCGAAATGTATTCACATTCCTTTCGGAGCTGTCAAAGGAAAAATATTCTCGCACTTTCTAGCCGAGGCCAGCACTAGGTTGCACGGGTGACTCAACTACAACTAGTCCAAAACACAAGATCTACAAAATAGGACTCACACAGACACTGCAAGAATTAGGGTATCCCATTCAACAAAAAGAAGAGGCTTTCCGCTCCCTTCTTCTAGATCACGTGAGTTGTGGTATAAAAATGGCACTAAAGCGCTACTCAAGCAACCACTTCTACCTACCTATGTACCTACCCTAAGAAGCATAAGCATTGAGAACGACCTGTCTGCCCAGACTCTAAGGAAAATCTGTATATCAACTTGGAATTCCATCCGTCGCCCCCTGGACAGAGAGTCACCTCATGTGGTCCAAGATTTTGAAAAGATTTTGCACATTTCTAAAGCGAACAGCTTATAAACTGCTGAAAGGTTAACAAAATAATGAGCGAGGCGGTATCAGGCATCGAGGAAGTCTTGGCTAAAATGGATTGAAATGTCTGTCAAGCTGAAACAAATTTTTCTGGAGACGAATCCTAAGCTTTTCCTTAAAAGAAACCTCTTCAGAGAGGCCTACTCTTCACTGAGAACTGAGTGACTTAGCAAAATTTGGTTTCCATGGCTTCAATGCAGGTTTCAAGATGTGATGGTTTGGACATCTGCTGTAAACTAGCCTAACCTCATAGATGAACCTACATTGACATGAAAAAACCCCTAAGAAGGCAATGTACTGGAACATTAAGGAATATAAAGAGCCCGCAGTGCCTCATGACCTGTCTTGAACATTCAAGGTTTGACACAGATTTACAAAGTATGATACAGACTTAATTTTTTTAAAGAAATTTTTCAGACTAGGGAGATGGAAGGTTTGAAAAGGGTTCTAGTTCATATTTTTTGTAGAAATAAGGAAAGGACTCACCTGGTTGATAAAATACGTTGGAGAAGAGGCCACCTTGTTTCTGAAAAGAAAAAGCAAAGAAAAACGTTAATTTTGTAATTTATTCTATCGACTGTCAATGGAATTCCCCACACCTCCAGACAGATAGTCAGCACCATCTGGCGCACATGATAAAAACCCGCACAAACGCAACAGAAAAACAGGCAAACAAAACATTTTTCACACTCAACATCCAGAGCGTCAATGGAACCTACTCAACTGCGACCAACCGCAATAACTTACCGTTCGGAAGTCAGCCTTTAATGGCCATTTAAAGATTTGTATTCCCACTACAAACACGGTTCCTGTGTGCGTATTCCAGAACCGCCAGGCGAACAACCGTCGTCGACCGAACTCAAACTACGCAGCTCTGGGGGTGACGGTTTCGACAGAAGAAATTCCAAAACCGAATAAATTAAGAACAGCAACAGAGGAGCAGCGCAAAAAAACACTAGTGCACCACAGTAGGGCAGTTGCAGGTACCCTTACCCAGAGCTAGATCACCAGAGTCCGGGATATCGAACTAATTGATCGGTTCCATATGGCCGGTCGCATGCAACGATCCATCGAACGCGATCTCATCACCAGATAAGCGACAAACTAACTCTTCGATTATGCACAATTGGAAGGAATAAATTATTGCGGCATCGATATGCGCGATGAAGGGCACAATTTGAGTGCCTACTCCGGATGAGGGAGGCCCTGTGGCAAAACGTTTGATGGAAATTAGTCGACAGAAGCCGCTGCGAAAGGGACCGTCTTCTTAGGGCTGCGCTTTTGGTGGACGATAGTGCTACAATTGTAATGGACTCGACTTTGATTAAACTGCGGTGCATTTAATTGTGTCTATGTTGACATTTCCGATGCAACAGTGTGGGGGGCAAGACAGGCTACAGAAGGGCTTTGGGTTGGAGATCGGATGGAAATTTCCAGAGAAAGGATACACATTCTCTCTGTATATTATCCGATCCCTAACTTGACCACGTCGAGTATAGGTTGCCGCTACATCTACAGTTTATCGACTTCGAGAAGGCCTTCGACAGCTTGATGGCCTTACGCAGGAGAGGCATCCCAGCAAAAGTCAAAGGCTATATAAGAGGGAAGTAAGTGTAACGTCTTACACAATGGTTAGGCGTCGGAGGATTTTGAAGTTAAAAGTGGAGTACGTCAGGGGTACCTACTGTCACCGGTGTTGTTCTTGGTGGTCATCAGCGATGTACAATGGATATCGATGGACTATGATAACTCGACTACGCTGATGATCTTTGTCCATTTTCACATCGGATAATGGACCTTCATCTGATGGCATAAAATATAGAAGCTGAGGCAAACAAAGTGGGGCTTAAGGTAAACACCCGAGCTCAACAAAACATTGCCGGACAGGTAGTCGGGAAAGCGGACAACTTTCTATACTTAGGTCTCGGCCCACCTCAGTGGCACCGAACTAGATGTATGCAGCAGAATCGAGATGGCAAGAGCTGCCATCGGAATGCTAGCGAAAGTCTGGAGAAGCAATGTTCTCAGCTTAAGAACCAAGCTGTGACTGTGACACGCTACAATGTGGTATCAGTAGGTACTGCTGTAGGAAGATAGATACCACACGCAAGCTACAAACCTTCGTGAACAGATGTCTAAGAATCATTCTGAGGATCTCTTGATCCAATCTGAGGACGGGCCAAGAATCCATAGATTTAAGGAAAAAGTAGCAGTGGATTGGACACACTCTACGGCGCGACGACAGTGGAATCCGTTTACTCAGCCAAGCAGAACAGCGGGACACCCTAGGCAAACGTGACGCAGGACAGTCGAGAAGGAATCAAGCTCTTTGGGTACGAGTTGGAGGCAATTCAAACGCGTTGTAGAGCCCCAAACAATATGGCGTGGAGGCGTTGTTGGGGCCCTAAATTTTCTGGAGGCAAGGATCGACAACATCGCCCTCGAAATCCATTTTTACCAGAAGACTATTACTTTGAGGGCTTAATGGGTGGAATAAGATCGGGACTATCCGTATGGATTGTGGTGACTGAATGTCTTGGACGTATCGGACGTTAGCGCATCAAGAAGAACGTCACGTCAAAGCATGTCTTGTCATACAAACCGGACGATAAATCATGATGGAAACGAAAACTATTTAAATTCAAGGCCGATTGGTACCGCAGCGACTAGAGGCAGTCTCTAGTGAAAGGCAGAACCTGTTCCGTCGCAAAATAGGTCACGTGCATTCAACTCGGAGGAACAAGGCAGTTGACAAAGACGAAGTCTCTTAAGGGAGCGTAAGCAAGGAAAAGGGAACCTCAACCGAGATTCGCAACTGGAGGCAGTAAGCTAGGAAACGGCCAATTTGATAGGCTTCTTGGTTGAGGCTTATGTTCACCCCGAACTCGAGCCGCCTTAGTAAGTAAGTAAAGTGAAAGCGTAATCTACACAGCAACTTGGAAGAAAAGACCATATAATAGCTCCACGACCGTCTTTTGGGTGTCGTACCTTATCTACTGCAAACCTTTGCAGCAGAGTCACCATTTACGTGTTCAAACAGAGTGGCTTCACCTCCGACAATGGACACGAGACCAGGCTACCAGAGGTTTTTTATTACAGACTTTGCTGATGAATCAAGGAATTACAGGCGAATGATAGGCAAGGTAGCTAGCGCAATCCTATCAAGCGAATTCAACGAAAGCAATTAGGAAATGTATCTGCGACATCTACGATATCAACGAATTTGAGAAACCCTGTCAAAGAGTCGCATCAACTGACTTTCCCGCCACACTGTCCTTTACCCTTCACTAAGGTCACCACTTTGCTGCCCACTCATGTGTGCACTTCAACAGAGAATACTGATACTCCGAGATAGCCACCAGCACTACTCGTAAACGAATTGAACTTCGAAAGAAATACCGAACCAAGCTAATTTCAACCCATTGTCACTCGTAATAAATTTCAAAACAAATTGAGTGTTAAATGCCCGACCAAGCGTCACATGTTGATGTTCCTTTTCTTCAGAGTCCCTTCCCCCCACGCTCACACTGTCACACAAGTCCTGTGTGCATTCTAGCGCACACTATTAATGAATTGATCCATTAAAGTCGTCAATTATTGACATGGGACCATAGCATCCCCTATTTATGCATCTGATGCCCACTACCACTCTGGATGATTGATTTTCCGGGTTTTTTCTTAGAAGCCCAGGATGCCAGTGAGTCCATTTCGATTTGTTAGCTTAGCCAAACCGACGGAAGGTGGCCAACAAAATGCGTTCCGCGTTCATGGAATGACTGCGGCTGTGACTAAAAGGTCACCACCCAAACAAACACAGCGCCCCTGCAATTATAATACGATAAGGGATGAGGGGGTGGTGGTGTCGACCACCACCATCAGGCCATCTCCCGATGGTCAATGTAGTTGATTGCATTTCCTGTGCCTAATCCACTGGCGAATTAACTCGATACCGAAGCAAACCAGGATATTACGCCTAAGGGAATTCAAATTCAATCGCATCAGAGCAGGATGACAACGACCAGGACGACGATGACGACTCACTCAATTCCGCGTGTGTGTCGCTGCCAGCCACCCGGGCTCTGTTCGATGTTGTATAGTCCGACGCCGCAAAGAATAACTAACTATCAACCGTTCAGATGCATCTTTGTCGACGACAATGCGGCTGGCTTCTCCTCGTATGTCTGCTGGGTTGAGTCGCAGAAATGGATGCAAAAACTTAGTGAAGCGTTTGGGACGCATGAATGAGCGGCACCCCCGTTTTAGTGACATGATCTGTGATGTGATGCGTGTGTGGTTCGTGGGGTTGTTCCAGCGAACGCAGCAGAATTGATATCACGAATTTCAATTCTTTAGGCCATGCACAAGGATGCTGTGCGGAAGTTTTCTCCTTTTTTTTCTCCCTCTCCCTTTCACTCTGAGCTATTTGCAGTCGGATTTTGGACCTTCCATCTATCATCCGTTAGGAACGTTGTAGTCTTGGGGTTAATTGATTGCGACTAGTAACGGTGATGGCGGTGGTGTAGATGGCAAACCCATTTTAATATGCGGAACAACAACTACGCATCCCGGGGAAATGCGTGTGTACTCGTCGCTAATGTCACATGCAATCGACAGCGAATTGGAAGGAGATGCGTTATGTGACCAACTTTGCAAAATCCTTTTGGTAAATCTGGAGTCAGCAGACGGATGAGCTACTCACTGTCTTTCGTTCCAGAGAAAAATTAATTGAAAGGACCAAACACTAGTCAAAGCCTAGAGATAAGCTCCTATCGAGGGTATATCGGAAGATGAAGCCGATAAAGGTTGCGGAAAAAGACTTTAAAAAACTCCATTCACAGCTCTGAGGGCCTACAAAAAGGGGATTAAGAAAAAGGATAAAGACCACATTCCCCGTACAGATTTCTACGTTTCAGGACTACCAAGTTCAACGGAGTGGCTTAGATCGACAACGGCCCTACATTTGAGTGCACCCAAGGCTGTCGCAACGTAAAAAAAAAGAAAAACTAGGTCGTTTGCCTCAGCACGTTGATGACCAATATGAAGGACGTAGTTCATCCCAAGAAGAAGTAACTTGCAACTAGATTTACCCTGAAAGGTATGAACTTAGTGGGCACCAAAATTGTTCACCAAGGCTGTAGGGCTGCAATAATTTTTTGCAGGATTGGGACGAACATCAGTCCTTGGCTAGGTGACTAGAGTCTATGGAGTGAAGCGACTCGTAACCGAAGCTCAAGCTTGACAATCAGATTCTAGGCTTCTACTAGGAAAACTCTTCCTTCGTTCAAGTCGCAACACGTGTAGGTGTCCTCTTTCATTTTTCGCGCCGATTATCCATGTTGATTTAAATGCATTTCGAAGGATGGATACCATTCAGATCGTTTGCTCTTGTCGACTTCGAAGCAAACACTTCTCAAGACCCGTCTGCAAGAGGAGTATTTCGCTCCTGCGTGAGATCTAAAGCCTCAGCTAAGACAGGTGAAAGAAGATGCACCTTCGCCCAATTTTTCTGCTAATGCACCCCGCGATTCAGTAGGATTAGGTACCGACTTCAATGTGGGTCGACCGGTCTGAAAGGATACTGAAGCATTTTGTGATTTTGAGTTCATTAAGTGGGTACTAGTGCGTATGAAAGAGAACCAAAGTGAGGACAAGACCAGAAGGAAATAACGAAAGAGGAGTACCTAGACCACATTGAAAACTGCCGTCGAAAAGGTTCTAAAAGAAGCTAGACAAAGTAGGCATCCGGGTAAGCAGGTAGCAAGATAGGATCCAGTGGAGAAGTGTCATGAGAAAAAATGGAAGCAATCACCACTGCCATCTCGACAGCTTAGGGCGAAAGACGACTTTAGATTAGTGTAAGCCAGTACTTAGTGTAAGTGCCATTTAACTCTCGAAGAGTACGCCGATGCAGGCGTCCTTGAACCTCAGACTGTACAACGCTGGGATACTTTCAAAATGGTTGCGAGATTTTGTGGTACTGGCGATAGATCCCAGCACCAACCAGTCGTACATCACACCATTTCTTAAGAGCGAGGCAATCCACAACCAGGTATAACTGCGTAAGGCTTCAAAACTTCACCCAAAGCTGAGATATTTTTCAAGATTGGTAGCTACAATGTAATGACGTTTTCCCGAACCATACCGGAGGTCCTAGCAGTGACAATAGCCGCCCGTAAGACTACGATGAAGACAATACCACCGGAAGGTATCACCTTTTCCATCGATAGCCAGGCAGCAAATAAGAGCGATTTCTGCTATCGAAATGAAATCCATGCTTGTGAAGAGCTTAAGGTTCTTGGAACACAGCTCTGCTGGGTCCCTGGACATGAAGATATACCAGGGAGTAGGAAGGCCGAAAAATTGGCCAGAAGAAGTTCGGAATCCACATCAGAACAAGCCGACACCTCGGTGTTCATCCCTCATTGCAGACTGAGGCTCGAAGCAGGGATTAAGGGGCCCTAAGGGAGGCTAACATCAGATGGTCCTAGCTAGACAATTGTGTGATCAGAAGAAGAATAAGCGACAGGAATATGTAAAAGGCAAGGAAAGCCCTTTTCTACCCTGCGATACCACATGAAAAAACTAAGACTAGCGGAAGAAAACTTATATCGTGGATGTGAAGATGAGGAAGTCAATGAGGATACAACCTACTTCCTCTGTCACTGTCCAGATCTTATCCTTCCAGATCTATGCCTTCGAAACGCGCAATTGAAAAGGTTCTGGGGGTCGAACCTGAACTTCTTGGAGGAAAACAAATCCTGAAAGCAGTCAGATTCTTTCTGTTCACCCGAGGGGGTAGAACCTGCAGCCTACTACACGGTGGTCTACCACACTAACCACTGGGTTGAAACATTCGATAGTATAGTAGATAGTAGATCCTGTAGGGGGGTTGAAGCACAAGGAAGCTATGTCGCAATCGCGTAATTGTGGCTGGAAGTATGCTACTTCAACTAGCTGGCGAAATCACACTTGGGTGACGCTACAGTTCGATGTGAACCTGAGTCGTGGCTCAGTGGCTAGTGCCGTGGATCACAGAGCGGGAGGGTGGAGGTTCGAATCACGGTGCCACCTCCCGCGAATGTCTGACAAACGTCCGGGAGTAATAATTGTCATGAGAAAGCTGCTCAAAAAATAGCACGCACAGCACGAATGGTCGCGAGAAGCAAGGACTGGGCCACATACGCCTTAATGCGCCAAGTATCTGTCAAAATCGTACACCGATTGGTAAACTGCAGCACCTATCGGAGCCAACACTCCCACCGAGGAGTAGCCAACGGCTAGTTGTATCTAAGACTTCTTGCACAAGATAATTATCCCAGAAAAAAGCCCACTTCACCTCGAAAATCCACGATCAATGCTTAACCGATTCAAAGTGTAGTTTGCCCCCGCCAACTTCCTGTCATTGTGTGTCGCGTTTCACCGCCTTTGCGAACCAAAAAAAAGTGCTTTCCCCTCCAACCACAGCCTCAGCCAAGTCTAATCGAATTCATGAGGCTGCTAAAGTCGCAGTTACGCACTAACAGATACCCGCGCGCAATCATCATCATTTCCATCATCGTGGTTAGCGGTCGCCCTTGTAGGTGTGGAAATACCTCGTTTACAAATCAATGGCTTTTCAGAGCACAAACGGTTGGTTAAGCTCGCCTTTAGGGTTACCCACTCATTCCGCTACTAGGCGTTGCCTCCCCATCTCGTTCAGAAATGATGAATTGTCATTCCCCGACAGTTAATCGGAAAATATGACTGCACACACACACACACAAGTCCCACTCAAGTGGAACCGAGATTCGATTTAAATCTAATTCGAGTTCGGATTTCCTTCCAATGTCACTTGTACCAGTATCTGCAGCACTCCCTCGCGAGACGACAGCATCAAGTGTCCGATGAGTACAACTTTTCGCCACAAATCCAGCACCACCACACCATACAAGCTAACCGCCACCTGCTGGGAATTTATGAACCGCGATTTTGTAGTCGGCAATAATTTCGCAAAAAAAAAAGAGAGACCCCCTCCTGCTGCGTCGTTCGAGATGCGCCTTGGCCTCCTCGACGGCGCGGTTGTCGTCGCCAACGAAACACCCATTCCGAGGTCGCATTAAAAATTTGTAGACAAGATTCGGAAATAATCGCACACACAGAGTGCGTTTGACAAAAAGTTCCCGCAGCATCAGCACCAGGAGCAGGAGAAGGCTACACACTGCGGTAACAAATTACGAGAAGGATGTGATTTTGGGGGATAATTTATAGTAAATTTGCGGTTTCATTGCCATTTTTTTTGGCTGTTGGACTTGCTTTGTTGGATTGTGCGTTCCGTATCCGGAAAGCCGCAGGGAATACCGAAATCTCTTGGAAAAGTTTTCCTTAACAAAGTTAATGCGCTCGACTGAGTGGGGTGTTGAATGGGTGGATATTCTTTGCGATGATAATGGCATTATATCACCTCGGTTCTGCTGATTACCTCTGCTTATGGTTAGACGGAAGCATGGGGGGGTGGACGATAATTACAGATGATGTGGTCATGGCCATTCAAAGAAAATTCAAAGAAAAGAGTTTTCTAAGTCGTCCTGGACCGCTTATCTAAATCTTTGAGGGTTTGATAGGGTGTGAAATGAAACGCCAGGCGGGATAAACTTTCAAGTCCTTTGGCCCAAACTGCGCATTTTCGATAGGAGAATGTACGACTTTTTTGCGTCTTAGGTTCGGTGATTAGCAGAGGAACAAAAGGCCTGCTTGGCTTTACATATTTCCCACCTTGTAGCTGACGACCTGACGTGTGAGGAAGAGGTACGAAGTCCAGTGAAAAACACCGTCGGTGGAGGTACATTTCAGAGACGCGAGACGTTTGATTTGATCATAGTCTCCTGGCCAAAAAGAGACAGAGAAATAGGCTTATTGCTGATGAGGATTACAGAATGAAGTACAGTACATGCATTCTCCCGACGGACCACTGTCAAAACCCGGAAAAGAGTTACGAATTTAACCTGACTACATGACGATAGCATCCTTGTCGCCGTTTATCCACATTCATCCAGGTAAAGCCAGATGTAGCCTACACAATGCAGGCAGCAATCGATATCTCGTTGTCGATGTTAGAAACCAGGTCATCTTGAGCGTTGTCTGGTTAATTCCACAGACTGAATGTAAGTAAATCTCTGTTGCCGGGCATCCAGCATATAGTAGCTGTGTGATGTCCTACAATCGAAGTTTAGGGACTTACGAATTATACAAGAAGCTAAAGCTTCCAGCGGCTTAATAGCAATAACCGGGCTCCAGGATCTATCTCAGATCTGGAACCGTCGTCGGTGGGAATCTTTTAGTGGATTCCACAAGGATTTGAGTCTTCTTTTCTCTCTTTCTGCCAGGATTCCTTGAGAAGTACTTTTGTTAAAATCAAATATGGGATTGACCTAGTTCGTTCTTCCCCTGCAGTGGCCCCATAATCCAATTCGAACTATTGGAGACATGAAGCCATGGAATCGTAATGTCTGTCGACAGTAAGTGTGTAAAGGAGTGTCCAGTGCTGCTGTCGAAGTGGTTCCTCAAACCCCTTCTTACGAGCTGTTCACTACTAAAACTCCTATTCTGGCAAATCGGGAAGTAGTGACGGTTTAAACATGTATTTTCCTGATTGTAACAGGAGTAGGATTGAACCTTAACCAGGCTCTACAAGGCGAAGCCTTAACCAGGCTCGAGATCCACGTCGGAACTCTGCCAGACATACAACGAATTTCGGCAAGGAGATGCGCTGGCATGCGATTTTTCAATAGTACGGACGGACAGTGTCAAGACGGAATGTGCCATCTTTCATGATTCAATCCAGCTCCTGTGAAACGCAGACGAAATCGACAGCATCGGGCGTTCCAAAGAAGCTGTTGAAGAGGCCATCACGGCAGTAGAGATAAAGCCTTCAGATAATGGTCTGAAAGTCAACGAGGGCAAACCAAATACTTCCTGTCGACAAACAGACCTACGTGTGTCCACCGCTTAGGACCAAACGTCCACATCTGTAAGGAGTTCAACTAGCTCGGAGGGAGTGTTCACTCTGCGAAGTGGAATCAGACAAAGAATCACCCTACCAATTCGCTGCTACCAAGTTTAGTAAAACTGGTTTGGAAACTCCTAACACAAAGGACAAAAGTGATGGGAACTCTATGAGGTGTGCCAAGATGTGGAGGACAAAACACGTCGACTACACTGGCTCAGCCACATCGAGCGAATGAACGACAACACTCCAGACAAGAGCGTCTTCAAATCCCAGCCCTCAAGGAAAACCGGACCTTCGTTATAGGGATCAAACAATTGTGATTGCCAGGATGCTTGATAGGACAATCTGGTACCATAGCTCCAGGGCCGAAGTGGATGGAAGGCCGCAGTGTCTCAACAGAGACTTTTCACGGACTACCTAGCGTCGAGCAGTTCAAAGAGCTCACCAGAGGAACCAGATATGAACTTAAAACGTAAAAGCGGGCTGGCATACAGGGTCAAGAAATCTGTCGATGTGTCAAGACATTGCAGGCTCTAGTCGATCCTCATCTCAAAATGAGATGACGCTGCTCTGGTTGATAGGGCACGTAGGGACTGAGGGCAATGAAAAGGCGGACTCTCTAGCAAAGCAAGGATCAACCTCGGAATGGTGGAGCACCTGATGAACAACTGGGCCGTGACGGAACACCAATGCAGGTGACTAAAAATGGCTATTAAAACGCCGACTGGCACCACTCACAGAGAAGTTCTAAGCTTGGAGCGTGATCTACGTCATGGAAAATTCGGGTATCACCTAAGGAAGATGGGTCTTCTGGAGGATGACACCTGTGAACCTTGCCTGGAGGGATCCAGAAGGCGGCACATATGTATATTGTGTCAATGTCCAGCATTAGCTGGTAGGAGAAGGAAGGTTTTGGGCGCCACTGGGTAGAAACCGACAGGATGAACTAGGTTTCTGTTAAACAGATGCTATCGTTGAGAATAGGAATTAAAGCCAGAGAAGACCTATGAGTCGGAGTCTCTCGGGTTCGAAAAGGCACCCGTCACTGTGGTCTGGTTCGAAATCTCTCGTAATACATTCCTACGATCCTACTTTACCAGTTGGAGACTACTGTTTCTCTTTCAGGTTATCAAGCGCTTCCCTACATTCTCTGGCCCGCCAGGACCTTTCGAAAACGCAAAACAAACCCATTGGCTGCACACAAAATTCCTACCGTGAGCCCCTGGGGCGCTCCTCCTCTCCTACCCTACCACTCAACCTATTTTGATATTTTTATGCCCACAATTTTCAGACTTGAAATATGTCCCCGCAATGTATCTGTCCTTCGGCGGGACTCCCTCGCGTTCATCAAAATGCACAACTCCTCGTACTGTGCGTGTGTTCGCATGCAAAAAAGACCAAAAAAGTTTGTTTCCCTCAAAGTGTGTACCAGGACTCGGCGTAACCGGAGAGAAAACATGGAATTACGAACTGAAAATTAATGTTATGCCACCCTATCCACCCCCAGAACCATCCGCCCTAGCCAGAGTGTGTACAGCCCCCCCATTAGTATATCAAAAACTTATTCATTAGCCTACCGACGAGTACCCGCGCCAGAGTGGGAGACTACTCCTTGTTTACGACATTCGCTACCAGAATTTAACTACCTGATTATAAGGTCCTTAAATCCTTTCGTTTTCTTCCTCTTCTGCGACTCCTTCGATGAACGTGTATTCACTTTTATCGTTTCTAATTTTACAAGGAATTATTGCGAGGCATTAACAAATGGTGACATCTCCGCGATGGTACCGCTATGGAGTTCGTCCCCGACTCCTTCGCCCACAATGACAGTCAGTATATTAATTTTAATTCTCGTGCAATTATCCGAACCAAAGAGTTGGATAATATAATTCCGTTGTTGGGGGAGGCGCGGCATATGACTGGGTACCCACCACCACCACCACCTGTAATCAGAGGAAGGGGCACAGAAATCACATGAACCACCTCAGCGTTGCATGTCTGAGCTGATTGTCCTTTTTTGGAGGTTTCCTGTGGGGCACCGTAATTGTGTTCATTTTATATTTTTTCAAATTCACTTTTTTTTTTCTGAAATTTTGTGTGCCACAAATTTGTAGGCGTGTTGTCGTGATTGCGACTGTATTGACTGAGAAAACAAGTCCTGGCAGTGGAGTGAAAATTTAATTTGCAGTGGGAGCTTCCCAAAATAGAGGATGACAGCGACAGGCTTTAGTCCTAGAACCGCTTCAATTCGACGTGAATTTTTCCCATTTTCCAATGATCAAGTTGAATAGATGGGCAGCACTTCTTAAATGAATGGAGAGGAGCATGTGGGACCGAAGGCTCTAGGCTAGCTTTCCGTTGTGCCACGTTGGGTACCTGGACACTGCGATATTGAGCAGAGCTCTCACAAAATCCACCAATCTACGAGGCTAAGAGAGCTACTCTCCCGATTAAATCTTCAACTTGTCTACCCTACGATGGTCCAACTTGGAAGGGTATAGGGTGTCTAAGGCCTCGTGGCCAGGGTTAGGTCCAAACGGACAAGACCAGCGACAGGGATACTCTTTTGTCAGTGCTTTCTGAATAAGACCTCAATGCCGATGAGATAAGGTTTATCGAACACGAATGGATGTACTGCAGTGACGTTCTCGTCTAAGAGGACACAACACATCTGCTCTCGGAGTAGGCTAAGACACCGAGATTTACACTTGCATAGTCAGGCCCATCCCACTTTATGGAATGGTGGGCGATGGTAGAGAGGAAATAAGCCCTTTCCCTGCTATCAATTATACAACGAATGGCTTGTCCAGGAATTACAGGATCCCTATCGGACTAGAGATGAAAAGATCTGCCGGACTAACTGCTCTTAGACTCAAGACCTTAGGACATTCCAACGAACGGATCGCAATGGGACACAGGACTATCTGGAGGGAAGAACGAGCCGCATCTGGAGTCGAAAGGCATTCGAGCAACCTTTCAAGTAAGGAATACAACTTCAACACAAGCTATAAAGTTCGGTTCCTCAAAGAAGAGGAGGATACTACAGCACTGTAGTTCCAAACGAGGAAGGATGGAGAATCGGCACCGGAGGTTTACCGCCTAATGCCATCTCTCAGTCACGCACTTCATCTGGAACAGTTCGTAGCTGGCAGAGATTTTTGCTATACTCAAGTGCGCGGAACTACTACTCAATACCAGAACCCTAAGAAACAGCATTAACATTAGGTTGGTCAGTCAAGGAGCCAAGAACCAACTCAAAACTGGTGAAGGAATGCAAGGACACAATATCTTCGCAACCTTCTCCCAGGTCAACCTGCTTTGGGTACCTTGTCACTGCAATATACCCGGGAACGAAACCGCGGAAACAAGGACACACCCACGGTTACTACCATAAGAGTGGCATATAAGGTTGCAGCTCGTTGGCAAAACACCACAAAAACGTGTGGAAAGGACTCCAAAGCTGCCAAAACCATGACTGAGCACCCCTGCTTCCGTCAAGCAAAGAGGGCGCTCGATCTAGGTAGAAGGTAATTACAACAGATGGTCAGTCTGTACACCGGACATATCGCCCTGAATAAACACGCGACGTAGGGCTGGTGGCTTCTATAACGTGACCAGGATGCGAGGATGAGGAAGAAAACCTCGAGCATTTCCCTGCGAATACTTTCCCACAAGGACGCTAAGACACAAACAACTAGGAAGACTGAGTTATCTTAGACGTTACAGTTCTGGAAAAATTCTGGAGGTCGTCAGAAGTACAGGACGTTTCTCGGAACAGTGGACCCCACCCGACTTGAGGTCTGGTATCAGACATCTGGAACGTTTCCGAGAAACTTCGGGTGAAGGTATGCTATTATCAGAAGCACCCAGCCACAGAAAGATCCAGAGTCAACCGTCCAACTCCATCCCCATTACAGCGGATTTTCTGTCGAATCTCCCTTCAAATTCCACACGAATGAACCACTATCGTCCGCTGGACAGATCCTTCCGGATTGTTTTTCCCTCCATCCAACCCCACAACAGATGTCGCTGATTCCCGCAAAACGTCAACACTTTCTGTTTGACATCAACGACATCGATCAATCGACATCAGCCAACCCCTCCGCCCGTCCTCGTAAACATTCATTCCGCATGTCAAAGCGTTTGTCCACACGCAACACACAAAAACCGTAAGCGAATCGGGGGACAAAAAAAAAAAAAAAAAAACGAAAAAAGGAGAAACTGGACAAAACACCAAACCATCTCAAAATTCCTCACTAATTCTCACTTCTCGTCGCTCGTTTGCAGTAGCACCAGCAGCATTGCGATCGCGTTCGGTTTTTATCCTTCGATTGATCGCAAATTGATTTTGTACTTAGTGCGCAGATACACACCGCTGTACGTGGTGCGTATCTGTGAGCTCATCATGCGGCTGCGCAACCATGTCAGAGCAAAATCGTTGACCAAAAATGGACAATAATACCGCTCTCGGGCTTTGTGTGCCTGGATTACAATGTGGTTGTTGCGACAACAGTGCACCGCGTCTTGCGTTGAGATCTTAATTTAAGAAAAGCACCAGCCGTCCGTTACGGTTGGTCAAGTGGGTACAGTGTCGTCTATGCCGCCGTGTCCGTCTTAGTGATTACTCGATTTGAAATTGCTTTGTGGAGCGCGATGCGATTCCTACGTTTAGTTATTTAAGTCAATTACTCCATTTTTATCGAGGGACGCAGGGGCAGTGGCAAGAGTAGGACGACATCGGATGGGAACGGAGGCTGAGCGTTATGGGATTTTATTCTCAAACAGACACATGGCACATGGTGATGGCGGGGGAATACAGTGGCAAAGATGAATACCTTCTGTTGGGCAATGAATGGTTTTCATAATCGGCTGAGGATTCAGAGAGGTCATATGGAAAGGTGGTCACTTTGAGGGGTCAGAATGTGGTACCGGATGGAAACAATTAAGTCACGCAGTTGAAGTATGCAGGTCTAAAGGATCGTCGCCGAATTGGAAGGCAATGGTGCAGCTAAGAGCTGTGAAACTTAAGATACACCCACAGAACGAATGAGAATCGGACAGACTGGAAAAAAATTTTCCAGGAAACACGTCGAAAGAGCCTCTTCGATCGCCAGGAATCGGAGGGCATTTTGAAGGGGATTGGGTAAAAGGGAGCTTAAGCGATAAACACCTTTATTCTATGCAAATTGGCAGGATCACATGGAATCACGTCAACGATGATGCATCATGGTTCAGCTCTTGGTTACTCGTTCTTCATACCGAACACCGTCCGGACCGGAAAATCCCAACGAACTTCAGAGACCCACTAACCTCCGATGGAAGGCTTCTGACAAAGCCAGGTGGATACATCAGATTCTCCTTCAAATTCAGTCATGGACTGGTAGACCCAACAAGGGACTCAATTTCCACCCAAATCGAACGACACAAGGCCGGGCCCGCTCCTCCTAAGCAGAGGCATGACAATAGTCCCTATTCTCCGCGATGCACAAACTTCTTAGAACCGTTAAATCCTTGATTTTCAAATCCCCCGATAATGAGGGGAAATCTTGATGAGCCATTGACAACACCTGAAACTATTGCTCGTGATATGAAGGAGGCTTGGGATGCAGACGACCACTGCGATATAGGTAAGATAAAGGCTGTTTGAACGCCGATATCCTAGCATGGTAGGTATTTTTCAACAGCGTCTTGGAAGGCTTCAACCTTCGAACTCAACTCAGTACACATTGAAGTCAATTTCTTCCACTTCTGACACCATTTACCCTCAAGCATCTTTTACAGGAAAGGAATTCTACCAGGCCATCGCCTTAAGGGAAAGAAGGCTTAAAAAAGTGGGAGATTACGGACTCAGATGCATGCATGACGAAGTTGTACTTCAGTCTCCAAAGCGGTAGGGAAACGGTGGTTTACTTTAGAGGAGGTATATGTAGAGTATCCAAATCCTTTGGACATTGAAAAGAAGCAAGAATGCCTGAAGACTTAGTATGAGGCAGCTAAGTATGACGAAAGGAATGTTACGAGGCCATTGCCCTCTGGGAACAAACGCCAAAAAGTTGGAGATTATTGCAGACTCGGATGCATGTAGGTATTGAGAGGATATTCGCGTCCACTACTCTAAAAGACCTCGACAATTTCGTTTATAACAACCTCGAGGATGTCCACAAATTCAACTGCAGAAGTGGTTCCCTTGAGACGTGATAAAATTCGCATTTTAGTTACCAGGGCCTCTGTAATCTTCAAGGCCGAATGGAAGAACTCCATTTATAACACACAAGACTTCCCTTTATAATTTAGAATAAACAGTACAAGTCCCAATTGGATCTCCTGAGGAACCGTACTGAATATACAAAGATCACGCTCGTATGCACTACCTTTGCATGTGGCAATGAATGCTGACATAGAGAGTACAGGTCCTAACTCAGTCCCCTGAGGAACTCTAGCAAATATGAATAGACCACACTCGCTTGAGCTAAGTACCTTTGCATGTGCCAATGAATGCTGGCGTAAAGAGTATCCCCGTGCTACGTGAGTCTCTCGAAGGTGCCCTCTAGCGAATGCATGTAGATTATCAACGTTTGTCTTCTACTGGGGGACAAAGTAGTAGACCACGACCTCGCCAAAGGTGGCACGTACAAGTCGAAGGGGGCTGCAACCAACTTGGAGTGATTAACTGGTGGCAGTTACCTAAGGACCGGCCTAACTGAAGAGGCGCAACCAAGCCCAGGTTCATCACGAACTGTAGCGCCACCTAAGTAAGTACCCAAGTTCGTAATAGCTCTGTGAAGACAGTGAATGATGGCATTTTTATCTAACCAGCTTCAAAACGCACTAGACTTCCGTTGACAATTTCAAATAAATTTAGAACTAAGCAGACATCAGTCCTAAATAAGTCTCCTGAGGAACCCTAACTCCTTTACATGCGTATACCAACTTCTCCCGTGTGACAGACCAGCATCTCCAACCTTTACAATTCCGTTGAACTACTTTAATTATGCTTGCATCTGCAGGAAAAAAATCAATACTACGTGGTTGACACAAAATTGAATCCAATAAAAAAAAAAATCCCCCTTCCCAGGGTAGCTACAGTTTTTTGAAGGTTAATCTTCACTCAGTCATTCAGCCGAAACCGTGCGAATCCTTTTTATTTCCCTTTTTCTTGTCCCATTTCATGTGTGCGCGTACAGTTGCTCTGTAGTTTTGTATTCCTCTAGATGTGTGCGGGTAGCAATCTACGACAAGAATGAGGGTCATCACATCCATTCCATACGTGGATACCAAGGCAAAACGAAAAAAAAAGTCTCCATCCAGACTTTACTTTTCTCCGGCGGCTTCGGAATATGCGTTTCTGTCGTCATCACTACTACCATCACCACGAGCAACAACCAACACATCACCATGGCCAGCAGCATAGTGCTCAATTCCAGCACTGGCCAATTTAATTTTCTCGCCCGACCCGACCCGCTCCTTACAGATGATTTAACTGGTGCTCCGTGTACGGTCGTCGGTCGGTGGTGTGACGGCAACGACATCATCGACTTCCCCCGTTTTCGTTTCCGTTTTCGGTCCAACATCTTCGGGGGCATTTTGCTGTGGCATTTCATAGCCATGCTTGGACAGTTTTACGGTCCATTAAGCTCTGCTTGTTTTCGGCATTATTATTACAATAATACACACATCCTTAATAAACGTGCCAGGGATGCCAGTGCTGCTACAATGTCAACACACCAAGAAGCAAGGCGGAATCCTACCCTCGCACCACGCTCATTTGCTTGTCCAGCAATTACTTGCGTCAAATTGCCTTATGTAGATGAGAAATCTCTCAGGTGACACTCTGTCACTGCGGCATGGTGCAATTTCGACAGCCGCAGCAAAATACCGTCACACGAAGTCCTGTAATTTACCAGCAATGCAGCGCAATGGAGGCAATTTTTCTCCGATTTATTACAATTATGCGTAAAAAAAAAAAAAAAAAAAAGCGACAAAACAAGGAGCACCACGGACGGCTCCATTCCAATTGAGTGTCACAAGAAATTTTCCAATCCGCACACACAGAGATGTCATGTCCAATCCGCGTAATCGTTCTGCCACTGTGACACAGTACTGCTGCTGCGGGTTCTCTATTATAATTGCGGTCTGTCAATGACGTGATTTCGGTGCGCGTTGGAAAACCAATCTCGCTTCTAATCCGGTATTGGAATGAGGGAAAAGCAATTCGTCACGATTCGGGATTTGGTGAGTAACGATCAGATGGGAACAGGGAACAGAATTCCATTCCAGAGAATGTCAGGGGGAAAGGCCGAGGAGGAAACAACACTAAAACACTTGGTGGACGCGTATATGCGTTTTCCTCTTCGCCTGTTTCGTGGACAAAGAAAGAGAGAAAAAACGTCCGGATAAACGGTGGCAATCAGTAGTAGTCACGGGCTTGATTGATGGCCGACAGGAAAATT
Organism: Blera fallax; assembly: GCA_946965025.1. NCBI lineage: Eukaryota > Metazoa > Arthropoda > Insecta > Diptera > Syrphidae > Blera > Blera fallax. Next base: position 3,354,128 of record OX337248.1, read on the forward strand.
GAGATGTGTGTAAAGTTTGAAAGATCGTGGTAAGAGTGTCTCGGAGGCCAAAGAGCAGGCAATTGAAAGTTTAAGGATCTCTATGGTGTGGTCTTGCATACGAGTACATGAGGGAGTATTAGGCGACTAGAGGCGAAAGAAATTTATCGTAATCGTAGGCGGATTGATCGGATCGCAGGGTTGACGAAAGGTCAATATGTAGAGCGCTACTCATGGCGAGAAAAGAGTATCAACGGCAAAATATAGAAGGACGACGAAAGGCATCTCTACTCCAGGCCTTATGTCTACAGGAAAGCACTAGTTGGTCACAGAAGTAGAAGCGACGCCAAAGAGATCGCTTCATGTACCTTGCTCGACATTGAAGCCAACTAACAGGCAGACTTCACCAAATGCTAGAAAGCTGGAGAGCATTGGAAGCAAAGAGCTGCCTGAAAGGTGCCATTCTCTCGCCCCTGACTGCAGGGTGATCTGCTTCTTGGAACGATCTAGCCAAGCTCAATGGCAAACATGGATTCAACGTGAGTACAGAGCATCCTTCACTAAGTTTCTCACCAGTAAAACACTCTCGTTGTACCACACGGAAGAAATGGAAAGCAAGCTCTAGATCCTATTATTCACAGAGGCCCGCCTAGCGTTCTACGTAAAAAAAGAACAGAACTGGAGACCGCATATCACGAGAAGCATGCGGTTCGTAAAATAGTCTATGAATACATGCTAGACCTCGGACTCGACTCCAAAAGCTCTGTTAAAAAAAAGCGTCAGTGTGCAGCCCGATTGAACTCTAAGACTTGGAGGTAAGGATGTTCAGAACAGTTTCCAACTTTATGCCCAACCAGCTCAACTTTGTAAAAAGATTGAGTTCCAGAGCTACCATAATATGGCTTCTGGCAATTCGTTGCTTAATTGAAAGGGACCGTGTGGTATACGGAAGGCCTAAAAATGGATTCTGAGGTTGGTGCTGTTATCCAAATGTCGAAATCAGTCCGAAAATATGACTGCGTTCTCCAGCCTGTCATGTCAACCAAGACACGAGGCACCTTAAGTTCTCACTCGAAATCGTTGCGTGATGCTTCAGTACTCTTCAAGGCTCAACCTCCCTTATAGAAGGGACCTCTACTTGGACAGGGGAGAAAGTGCGGTGAACATGCTATGCGACCTCGATGCAAGTTATTGGAAATGTGTACATAGACTCCGGTCTAAACCCATTGACAAGTCCCAATCGTCTTCAAGTAACGGTAGACATTATCAAAGCTTCCCTTTAGAACGAGTGGGGCTTCGCTTCTATCCAGACTAGAGTTTCGATGCGCACCGGAATTATTCCTCGACCCTAGTTTCTAAAGTCCTCTTGAAATACATTTAGCAAAAGACAGGACCCGAGTCCAACACAGTGTAGTTGAAAGGAGGAACGTCTAGGAGTTGCTTCGGATATTAGGAAGGAAGCTCCTTCCCTTCTCATTATAAGAAGATGTAGAGAAAGCCATGTAAGGAGAAACCTTTTAGTAGACTAAGGCTGCCACCAAACAATGGCACAATAAGCAAAGAGTGGCCTGACTACACAAGAGCAACTTTAAAACGTTCATAGATACACTGCCGGGCATAAGCTTGGAATCTCTGCTTTCCATCAGCCTGTTTCTCTAAGTAAGGAAAAGGCACTTGATTGAAGCAGGCTTAAAAGGCGGAATAGCAGTTCGAAAACCTTTGCTCTGGTCTCAAAATCGGTACGCAGAAAGCATAAAAATTGGACTGGAGCAAGGTGCTATGGACTGACGAGTCCAAAGACCAAGAAAAATACAAAAATTAGATGGTGATTCCAAGCTCTTAGCGAGCAGAGTACATTGAATACTCTACGACATAGCCTTAGACCGTTGATACCCTCAGCTTTCTGCCACCTTGAAAGGCATTCTGCTGCAACTTACTGCGTCTATAGAGACATGGACAAGTTTTTTCCGCCGCAGACTCTTCGAAACTAACCCGGAAGGACAACGCAGTAGAGGACGACCTCACCTAAGGTGGAACGCACAACTAGAATCGGACCTCAACCAACTTGCAGTGTGCAACTGGAGGCAGTTAGCAAAGAACCGGGCTAACTGAAGAGGCTTGTTGGTTGAGGCCCAGTTTCACCCCGAACTATAGCGGCACCTATGTAAGACAGTACTAACGTGTTGCCATTATATAGCCCTTCGGAAGTTATAGTCACCAGTTTTGGGAGACTTGCAGATCATGACTTCTACAGACATCAAGTACCAACAACAGGTCACCGAGCGGCTTACATTAGTGATCCGCAAGCCAACACAAAATCAATCTTCATAACGCCTTTCATAGTGTTCAAGCAGCTATCCAAGATAGCCGTGGTGAATCTGTCTTTAAGCCTTGCAGAACCTATTAAATCCTTCTTCAATGTCGAAGGGAAATCAACAGCTTAAGGTACTCTAACTGCAGTCGTGCCCAACACTAACCCTTAACGAAAGTTTTAGCTTCTTGAAGTCATCCACTGTAGTGTAAAATGGTACACATTTCCGTAGGATTCAGGTTAAAGACAGTCCCTACCAATCAAAAACCTCTCCACGAGCCTGTGTATGTATAAAGGAAAAGGGATATACATCTCGATGGAGAGCTTTGCAGGCTTCTTCTTTGAACGACTACCGAAAATTACTAGAGGTGCACAGATCAGCTACTCAAAAAAAATGGACCAAGGCTCTCTAGATACTGACTACGTGAACCTGTCAGCCCAAAAGTTCTTTCAAACAATCACTTGCAACAGAGTGAAGGCTTATTGAAGGCAGCCTTCCAACGAACAAGGACAGAGATTACCCAAGTGCTGACAAGAGCTAATGCATGTAAGACCTGGTTAAACAAAAGACTTTCACTCCAAAACGCCGTATTTCCTAGAACACTAAAGTGCTGCTAAGGATTTCCATCCTTCGCCACCAATTCCAGACCTCCAACCTTTTTTTTTTTTACACAAGGACCTCCCTTCACGTAGACGTTTATCCCAAAATAGCATCCTCATTCAATTTACATTCGAGCACTACTCACACATCATCTCCTTGCGGTGTTATTTCCTTTAAATTACTCAAATCAAATGCTTTAGACGGACTTTTTTTTTCCTTATTTTTGGTCCTTAGACCCTTTTTGTTGCATTGCCTAAACTCGTAGTGTTGAGTAACTAAAAAGAATGCCGGTCTACGAGCGTAGTCGACCAACAATGATAGCGGGAAGCGGTCCTTTCTTTCATCTCTGAATCGCACCCGAAGGAGTCTTCTTACACCAACAAGTGCCAATAGCCCCCGCCCCTCTTCGTGGAGTACATTGCACATCAAAGGCAAATGTGTTCTTCTATTCGTATGGTGTGTGTCGGTGGAATTAACAAGGACTCTTCTTGCAAAAATGCAACCTTTTGCGGTGATTTTTTTTTATGTTTTTGCCAACTGTACAGTAGAGGCTGATTATCACCCCTTGAATAGGGGGTAAATTTGCGAGACTAGAGTCCTTCATATCCCTAACTAGCAGGCTCGTCGTTGCATTGTAAAAGATACCGAAAATAGCTGATGTACGACTGTAGTGGTGGAGAAAGTGTAAACTTTTGCAAAAGTCTTCCTTTGAAACCGACCGCCTTGTTGTTGGGCACAGGGGGGAGAGTGTCTTGTGAAAAATCCTGAAAACACACTCGAGCAAGTGTTGGCAGGAAAGTTGAAAAGAAGTGGTAAACAGCTGAATGAGTGTGTTTGAAGGTGTTGTCGGAGTCGGCTTTTCAGCTTTGAGATTGTACTTGAAAAAATAAATTCCACTCAATCGGGAGATGGCTTCAACGATTAAGATGTTAGCATTCCCATGGGGATTGGAGCTTAGGATTGGAATGAAATGAAAGTGAATATAGCCAAATGGAGGGGTTTGGAAATGTTCCGTGAGCCTGGAGAGGGCTGGAGATGGTTGCATAGCGATTTAAAAAGACCTGTATCTCCCAATGGCAGGAAGTCAGCAATGCTTTCCTCAAACCAGTCATCAACTAGCGACATCTCTTAGTTGTATCGAGATTCTACGCATTTGGTTCTGGTATTGGATACAATTTTGTTTTGTAGTGGGTATCTGACCAAATAGGTTCATAAATAATTAGTTTGGCTGCTAGTTCGAAATGAATCGTGCCATGGTTCACTACAGTGAAAAAGATGCATGCATTAGGTGTCCTGTCCAGTCCATATTCATCACACACCCTTCCGTATAGCTTTGGCATTAGACTGTGTTTCGCTTTTCAATTGCCATCTTCTGCTTCTTGGACTTTTCTGCATGCTGTGACAGCTTTGACAGATCAGAATCAGTAGCAGAACTGCGTCGAAGTTATAGTTTGTCCATCGAAGTCTTGTGCCCAAGACGCCGGCGTTGTGTATCAGAGTTCGTAGACAGCCTATGGTTGGTTTTGTGTCGAAGTGTTTACTTTCCTGCAGCCTTAGGAGACAATTGTCTAGAAAGGCCGAGTCAGGAAGAGGGAAAGAAACGCTATATAAGATCGTCATCATAGCTGAATTGCTGTATGGCATAGAGCTATGGACTTCGTCAAAACTGGATGAAGGAATATTTGGGAGTTTTCGGAAGCAAAGTTCTACGTTTCATCTACGGCAACATCTGACGTGACGGTAAATCCTACTGTCTGGACTAAGAATGTGGAGATGTAGACCTCAGGCATACTTCCGGAATGTCAGTCGTACCAAAATGTTTTAAGAGAATTCTTTCAAGGGGCACGGCATACGACTGTGCAACGCTTGTTGGATAAGGAACTGATTTCTTAACATTGCAGCCACAGATACCGCTTTGGTGAGTTCCTCATCCGAAGCAGTACAAACGACCCTGCGCTCAATCATCTGATCGGAGGGACACTTTCCCTCAAGGAACTCGGAATGGTATTCTAGGACATTGAGGGAGCCTTCACTAATGACGCTACCATCAAAGCTTTACGAAATGTAGCGAACAGTTCCCAGTTTGGCCATAGTGCCTCGAAGGTTCAAGGACTCTACCTTCTTTTTCCCGAACAGTGCTTGACCTCAGCTTAAAAGCGAAGAATAATGTTGCTGAACGTGCTAAAAGTCCCTAAGAATGCAAGAAAGCCCCGAAATGGGGCTGTTCCCAAAGACCACCACTTGGCAGATATTCTCAACGACTGAGCGTTGCTACTGATGACTTCTACAGAAGCTGCAGTGACTAGAAGAAGAGAGAGGTGGCCACGGAGTAGTAGGGAGTGTGTTTGCTTGTGACCTTGCCGGCGTGAGTTCAAGCCCCGCCGGAGAACAGCAATCACAGCCACCAAGCACATCAGAGAAGCGAATAACATCTGAGTTCTACCCCAAAAAAAGGAGTTGCTGCCTGGAAGTACAATGGACTGTATAGAGTCCGAGTGTCTCTGGGATTTGGTCACTTCTCTGACACGTACTCCTTCCTTGTTCATACAAGGAAGAGCATATTTCCAAACGAACTCGGGTCAAAAATAAGGCCTTCACCACCATAAGAGAAGATGGTTCCAGAAGCAGGTAGGAATCAAAATCCTTGCTCCACAATCGAGGCAAAATGAACTTATGTTGGTCTAGGTATGTAGACGAAACGCTGCCTGATCAATCAACGACATCCTCGCATACCACGTACCCGATGCTCTTCATCAAAATGCCATCAGCGAAAAGCATCGCATATGTCCTCGTACGAGCAGTTCCAGGAACTTTTCCAATTTCTTTAAATCAATGTGCATGTGGCGCCAATCTAGTCCTTAACAACCCCGCTCATAACCAGGATAATTCACGATTTATTATCGCTTCCTCGCGTCTGCATTTAAATTATCTCCTCCAAGGATGTGGTGTTCCCTTGCGCATCTCATGATTGAATATGAAAGCGAGACGAACACTTCCTCTCACATGGCCAATAAAATTTTATGATTTACAACCTCAAACGTCCTCCTACTCCTACCTCTCTAGAGAAGCGTAATTTCATTCACAAAACAAGAACGACAGACAGAAGGAGTGGGAGAAGAACCCCTTTCACACGTAAAACACTGAAATTTATTTTCCAAAATTCAAGTGAACACACGAATGGATGGATGGATAGATACATAGATGGATGGATGGACGTACGTACGCACGCGTGCAGTAGCAGGTACATGAACTGAATGTGACAAAGTGCCCAGAACAACACTAACTGCTCACCTCAGTCACCACGAAATCACTTCCTAGAAATGCAACCGTAACGATCGACGAAACCCATTCACCACCAGACCAGACCAGACCAGCCCAGGCCAGGCCAGACAGTGGCTTCAATTACACGTCCGTGTCATGAGCCGTGTCCAAGCAGATACTCTCTGTATCTCGATGGGCTTAAGTATCTCGGCGATAGAATGGGTTTTGTGCTCCTCAGTGGTGACTTCTTTTATTTGATGGGCATTACATGGAAATAGATGTGCGCGCCATGGTGTGAGGTGTTCTGCTTTCGGGAAACTGATCAGTTCTGAGAGGATGATCGTCGAGTGTGATATTGTTGGGTCGTCTCTGAGCAACAACAGCAGCAACAACAACAAAAAGAAGCCTTTCAGGTGAGAATTTAAATGCTTTTCGTGTTCGTTTTAACACCTCTGTTGCATACGTAATTTGGTGGCCGTTTGCGGTGCACGCACGGTGATTAATTAGAGTGTGGACTGATTTTTATTGTGAAAGAGATACGTATGTCCCTTCGATAAACGGGAGTGCGGACAGGGTCAGGCACTTACCGAGTAAAGTACGTGTAATTTTAATCTCCAGGGCATGAGTGGCATTCACAAGCTTTTCGTCTATTAATCGTTAGTGTCCACAAATGACAAGGCTGTTAAAGCCTCATGGGATTTTCGATTTACTGCCAATAAAAGCAGGAATGCCGAGCTATAAATTCATATTAAAGTCATATTTTAGGGGGACGGATGGAATGGCCAAAAGTAAAAGAAATTCTTGGGCAATGAAAGGGACTAGAGTTAGCCCCTTTGTGTATCTATGTGCAGGGAAAGAAAAGACAGACATCCATCGAAGTGATCTCAACTCTCATACATAGCCAAATGGCCAGTCTATGGCAAGAAAAGTTCTGCAGATCTCATGAAACTCGGTCGCAGGGATATTCGTACAGCTGTCGGCGTCGTGAAAGACAATCATACAGCAAAGCTAGGACTACCCCACAACGACTTCTGTAGGGACGAAGAGGAAATAGAATCCACTCGCCACTTGCTATGCCGATTGCCCAGCACTATCCACCGAAAGGAAAGTCACTCTTGAGAACCACTCTCTTGCGAAGCTGGATGAACAAACTCCTGAATTTCATCCACATACATATCTGGATGGTTTAGTTCATCCGTCGATAGCTGAAATTTAGGTCCGCAAGAGTCTACTAACGGACACAATGGACTCACAGCTTCCTGTCAAACATGACACCAATTTACCTACCCTAACCTAAGGAGATTTGAAGCTTTCTAGCTCACTCCACGATTTTTAAGATTCAAAAGTCAAGGAATTGCCGCCAACAGCATTGCTTCTGCAGTCATACGTGTTGTGTGTTATGATTTCCACACGACTAGGAGGGAGCCATGCTTTACTATCGAAGCTTACAGACACAGTAATGAAGCCTCTCATGACGACTCGTACTCTAAGAAGACATTCTCGAGAGACGGAACCACGATTGACTTCAGGTAGTCATCAGGATGAATAATAACGAACGAGGATTAGACAAAGGTCCAAGTTTTAAGCAGATACTGTGGATAGTAGCAGTAACAATCCTCATCCAGAATTGCACCCATCTCCCTTAGTTGGAGCAACAGATCCACTGGTACACATTGATGGTGTGGGTATACGCGAAATATTTGGTCGCTGCTAAGAAGCTATGCTCTAGAGAATGCAAAAATTGTACACAAGCAAAGCCAAGCAGCTCTAAAAGCCCTCAAATCATGCAGCTGAGTGTCAAAACCAGTTTGGAATTGCCTCCTTACCCTCAAGCAGCTTTCTGCACACAACTCTCTTTCACTCATCTGAGACCCTAGTCACAAAGGCAATGAGTTTGCTGATGAACTCCGAACCCTTCTGTGGCTTCTGTACTTTTCAGCCCAAGAGAGACAGAACTAGACCATGAAAAGAACTTGCATTGGAACCTACAGATGAGTCTTAGACAGACAAAGAAATTTATAGATTGTCCTAGCTGTCCTAAGGTCGAAAGAGACTCTAGAAATGAACAAACAACGGATCGACGGTAACTGATCACATGAACTCGACTCTGTAAGAACTCGCTACAAAGTTTACTGGAAAAGCTATAGAATCATGAACGAAAAAGGAACTAGCGATCCATACCGACGGTTCTAAGAAGCACGTTAGCATAGTAGACAAAGGTTGTTACGAAGCCCTAAGACCACACTATTCCATAAGAATCAACGACAACTGCGGTGACTTTCAAGCCGAAATCACGGACAATATACACGCTGCGGAAATTATATGTGCGAGCAACATCGTTTGTGGTAAATGGCTGTGGGCATACACCCGTTAAGGCTCTGGACACTGCGGTGATTAGATAGAGGCTTGTGAAGATCTGCAAATCGGTTTTAAACCAGATATCTAGAGCCAATGTGGTGACCCTCTGCTGGAAATAAAAGGGCTCATGAACACAAATGCGACCGGCACTGCATGCTTTGAAGGCTCTCCATTTTGTAGCAACTCCAATAAGCTTCTTGAGAAAGAAAGTAGAAGAAGTCACCCAGTCGATGAAACCGAGGCTGGGTTTATCTGCACACTGGACACATGTGCGACAACCAGGACGCTATAGCCAGCATTTAGCAAGAAGTGATCCATTTCTCTTCTGAAACTTAGTCCTCACAACACACTGGTCATCTCCGGCATAATTACTGCGTATTGTGCCACTGGTACTCAAGTCTCGGAGCTCAGCACTACGACTATTTCAGAAGCTGTCCGTCACCTGCTGTGTGATTGCCCCGCCCTATCTGCAAGAAGAATGAGGACTCTTGATAGTTATTTCTTCTCGAAACCGGAGCAAAAGTTAGTAATGTTGAGCTGATAGACCTCCTGAGATCCGCATTACCACCTGGATAGTTCTAACACAGCGGATCTATCTTTTACAGTGCTTCGCCATGGCTCGTAGTAGGCTATAGGGTTCAGCACCCATTCTGAGTGTCAGTGTCAGAGGATCCGGTTGATACTGGGGTCACAACATACCTACTCTTTAGCCTAAATATGCCCGAACAACAACTTTGGCAGCTTTCCTACCTCTAGTTACAAAGTTGTCACGACATACAGGTCGTTTTCGGGTCGCGTTTTTTCGAGAATAGATTTTTAAAATGAACTGATAACAAATTTCTACCAATCCATGTAGAAATATACAATGATTTCGTCGAAAAGACTATTCAAAGCTTCATCTGCCAAAGCGTTAAAGCTACCCAATTTTTCACACGATCCCAAAAATCTATAAATGTAATCTGAATCCTCCCCATCATTACTTTTTAAGAGAATTTCAAGTATCTATACACCTTAAAGCCGTCGTTGCATTCTAATCTCCAAACTTTTATGGCGCTTCTACCACACTTCAAAGCGTTAAAGCGTTAGATACATGACTACAATTACTCAATTCCGTCAAAATAGATCCCAATCTCTTCATTACCACTTCTTAGGAACAATCCGTGTACAAAATCTCAAATTCTCTGTCGATTTGCAGTTAAAATTTCTTTGCGACCCACATTTCTTCAATTATTCGCCATTCGAATAAAACAATGAAAACACAAATAATTTCTAATTAACCCCGAGTAACACTGATTCAAGTGCGCACTGTGTGCAAAGACCAGCAGCCTTAGCGTCAAAATTTGATGAAGAGAAACACTCTCGACGTGGACCGGTGTTTGTGTGTATGTCCATACGTATATGTGTGCTTCCAATTGAGCATAATTCAGCAGAAAATACAAGTGACGCTGAGTGATCTTAATCGAATTACATACAAGCGCTGCCTGTGGAAAATGCAATTTTTTTTCATCCTTCGACTCAAAACAACAATCGATTGAGGACCTTTGATTGATTTTAATTAATTGCGACGATTGAAATGAATTGATTCTTGGGCTATTTTGTTCAGGAAGCAAATTCAACCCCTAACGACGACAAATGTGAGAAACCACTTGGGTTTTGTGGAGAGCGACATCTTGCGGACTGTGGCACAAACTCGACGGGCGACATCTTACAGTCGGTAGGAAGAAAAACACCCCTTTTCAGTTCGGCATTCGCTGTCTCTTCCTTTCTTTCTTGTTACTTGGGTAACCACACCTCCAGACGTTATTGGTGGATACAGAAAAAAAACGAGGAGGCAGACACTGCCATGCGTGAATTGGGATTTTAAGTGCGCCAAGCAGCTACGAGTGGCTGGAAGGTGGCTTAAATGACACGCTGAGTTCGATTTTAAAACCGGGTTTGCTGGAGAATACCTCGATTGAATTCTTTGCTCAGCGTTGGGTTGCATGTGTCCAATTGATGGGAAGGAAATGTTGAGGGAAACATCTGCTCGATGTTGTTATTGTTGAGGAAGCTGAGAGACCCTATTTCCGATTTATTTAGCAAATTCGATCATTCCAGGCGATTAGCAACCCCGAATGCTTGCCTCGGAATGTATCGATTTCGCCCCGGGGGCAATCAGTTCAGCGCCTGAAATAGATACTTTTGCGATTGCCTAGAAAAATAAAAACTGTCCACAGCAACGTTTTGGATCGCTTGATAGAGGTTTTGTATCACCGAGATTGAGTAGATACTGTCGAAAGATATTCAGATAAACAAAGTGGTTCACCTCAAATTGTGCATAACCGCCAAAAAAGTAGGACGCGGAGGAATTCCACCGATGAAATCAACGGTAACGTCCACAGACGTTGGAGCTCAGCTCAGTAAGGAACTTCCAAGACTGAGGCACGGTCTTGCAAAAGAGATAGTGGCAGAGGAGCTCCTAATGGGCCAACGGCAGCGCTCGCATCCCCGAAGTGGGTTACTAGCATCGGTTTAACCGGTCCCTCGTCGTACGGGTTGTATACTGGGATCCAGCCTTCGTTGTACGTCGGGGAAACTTCCAAATGCCTGTAGCCTTTCAGTTTGCCGTCGATATATTCTACTACCGTCAATTTCGATAAAGTTGAGGACAGACACCAAGGACTGGACGAAAATTTAAATCTGACCCCACACTGTCTACAAAATACGAGGAGGAAATAGAACGAAGCTACCATTAAAACCTAGAAGTCAAGGCAAAGACAGCAAGGTTGAGGATTAATACGGTCAAGACAAAGTTACTCAGCCTTACACCTTCCACCGCTCAAGTAAGCATTGCTGGACAGCAGGTCGAACAAGTTATTGAAAATTTGGAAGAGTAATGTTTACAGCACCAAGACCAAGCTGCGACTGTTCCGCTCCAATGTCGAGTGAGTACTACTGTATGGATATAGTAACAGAAGAACCAACGCCGTTGTCATTCGTAAGCTGCAAAACTTTCGAAAATCAATGTCTACATCTAGAACGAAAACCATCACTCGAGAACGGATCAAGAGGAACCTATTGACATTACATGGATTGGAATCCCCTTACTTAAACTGGCAGAATCGGAGGCCGCCTTCATACGTGGCACAGAACGGTTGAAAAGGAGTCTAGAACCTTGGGAATGAGCTGAAGAGAGCTGAAACGCGTTGCAGAAGTCCGAACACGATGACGCGCAGTCATAGTTGATGTTCTATGCCCCTCGAGAGGAGACAAGACTTAAGTACGTAAGTAAATCAGATGTATTCTTAGGGGCTCCGGATCTCCCGATCTGCAACCGAAACCTGATAGTGTAAGACGAGTCTAAAAGTTACACGTATGAGTATGCATCATGCAATGGCTTTTGAAACCTTCAAAAAAATGTTCGTGTTTCATAAACGGAGACTTCTCATCGCCAAAAACCCTTCTGATACATAGAAATGCATTCAGACTTACACAGGGAAAGCTCACTGATCAGAAAGTGATATTCAAAATAGTTCAGACAAGGACACGCCAGTTCCCATTTGACACGTTTGGAGGCCCCAAAATTTTATTGAAAAATACTCGACGGTATCCGAAAACGAGCGGCTTGTGCTTATGCTACAGGATTTTACTACTCCGAGGAGTCAAATGGAATGAACCCCAAAGCAAGACACTTAGAGCTCTGCATTTTCTGGCAACCGCACGCACATCCATCGACCTACTAATGTTTCTGTAGAAATTTATTTCCTTAACGAACAATTGAACTCTGCAATTCACTCCTAGAGACATTTTCTAGAGGACTTCAATTTTTCATCAATTTTAACCAGCACCAGCAGACAACACAGGGCGCTGATCCACCTACTTTGCGTTTGGGAAGTGGAAATCTCCTTAAGACACCGAATACCAGCTCTATATCATGCTGCAGACGGGCTAAAACCACCTCCTGATCTACCTCTTCTAGCAGTTGGCAGTAACCAAAACAGCAATATCGTCCGCAAAACCTAACATTTTTGACTCCTCGGATATTAGGAGCTGTAAAAGGCCATCAGATAATATATTCAACAGCAACGGATCCAGCACGAAACCCTGTGGTACTCCATCCAATAGACTTCAGCGCCACAGTCGGTGTTGTACAGTACTATTCTATGCTTCGGCGCTTCAAACCATGCTTCACCTTCTCCCGATAGACATCGTCGACGAGCAAATGACTACCAGAGCAAGACACTGGTAATGTCAGCGCACTTATAATGCATCATCATCTCCCCAAGGTCACCGACCGTTTGCCTACTGAAACCGACTTCAACTTAGGCTTCAAACACTCGATACCGGACAAATCAGAATGGTCGCAACGCGATGTCCTGTACAACTATTCGCTGTATTTCTACGAGGCTATCGAATTGGCTAGACGACGGTCTTCCGGTACTAATAGCATAGTTGACGCACCATTGTCCAATGTACAATCCACGCCCGCGCTAAGTAAAGCTCACCACAGATGGGGCCAACTTAGCCAATGCCTCATCGCTAGGAAACTATGACCAAAACTAGACCAAAGAAGATCTAACAGACTTCTTACGCAATAAAGAGGGATCCTCTCTCCACTAACCAACGTAAGAACCGCACTACATGTAGGTAGACTTGCTCAATGGCTGGACAGTCCCTATAATGGTTACAACAGGAGGTACAATAATGAAAAGGAAAATAAGACCGTAATGCACTTCCTTTGCACATACCCTGTCCCTGCCAATATCAGAAAGCCTACGCTACATGAACATCTTTCCAAAAACCTTAGCGACTCTTTTACGGGTAGAATCAAACGCCGTGAAACATAGATGACTCCTAGCGGTGTCCATTCCAGGATAAATCTACTTTGCGGTGATAACAGAATAAACCTGCATAATGGGTCACCGGTTGTACCCAACTCTAATCGAGAAAAAGGAATAGAACTTCACAGTACCCTTAGGTGTACTCCCTTTCAAAGGACATTGTGCTCAGACTAACTGCCACGAAGCCGGAAACTACAACCCACACGTCTTCCACACTGATCTCAGTTTCGTCCTTCTTTAACTGCGTCGTCCCGCTCAAAACCGAACAAACACAAAAGAACACTGAAACATTCTACGAAAAGCTTTAACCACCGCCTTCATGTCCCTGTTCCAAACGAGGAGGGTGGCGGCAAGACTCCAACTCTTTCTTCCACAAAATCCAATCTTAAACCATCTCCACATCTGTTGCCTCGAAGTTTTCGCATCATCAATGCCAACGTGCTCATATTTTTTCAAAAACGAAACACATTTGTTATCCTTGGTGTTATTGTTGCGCAATTGCGTCGTCCTGGTCCCCGTTGGAAACATGAAAACGAACTTTCTGCAACCGAAATCGACAGCGAAAACACATTTCCATTCTAATCCCCATATTTCGTGCTCGGCCAAGCACGATAATGTAAAAAATAATAATAACATCCTGATGCGTCAAAAGATGAAATCAATGCATTGTCCTTAGCCTTACACGACGACTGTGAATGGATGAAGGTCTGTGTTTATCTTTGCGTACAGCTACAGCGCCCTGCGTTCAGCTGAAAAACACTTCATTAATATTTCAAATATGCGTAGCGCTGTTGAGGAACCCACAGAACGAGGAGGAAGGACGAGAAAAAAAAGACGCCAAAACAGAAAAAGAAAAACAAGCGAAATACGCCATTACAGGCTCGCATTTAATGAGCGTGTAGTCCTTGAAACAAAAGCCAAAAAAACAACAATAAAATTAGGTTCACAGGAATTAGGCAGACATTTTCACTTTTACTTAACATTCACAGTTATGGTGGGTGAATAACGCTGTCTTATACACACCACCTACCACACACCAACTCACACAAGTTTGTTGGAAAAAAAAAAAATTGATTCCTAACCAAAGGACGAGAGTAACATGGCAGAGAAGGTATTGTACGTGAACGTACATAACGCCCACACAGCCCTGCTCTTGACAAAATTATCCCCTGTCGCTGTGTCGTCGTCATCACCGTCGTCGTCGACGTATAGTGTCGCTACGCTGGTGGTGGGTTTTCAGGATTCTTTTGTATTTTTTAGGGGTTGCAAATAAAATATCCACCCACTCTCTCGGCAAGGTAGTCACAGGGACGTAGGGACGAAGGAAAAAAAAATACAGAATTCTCACATAGAGACCGAAGATGGGGGCGAAGGATATACTCTTTTCTGTTGTGTGGTATGTATCTATGTATCTGCAAACTGTATGGAGGCGATTTTGTAAGGATCTTCTTCTTGGGGCTGTTTTTTGGGGGCGAAAAAACAGATAAAGGAACGAGGGTTACAGTGGTAATAGAAAGTCAAGGTGATTTTTGTTTTCTTCGACAGATTTACTGAATCGAATGAATGGTGGTAACAAGGACATTTCTTTGGCCGATATATATACGTACAGTTGTACATATGCGTGCATATGAAAAGGACGCCGAATTGTATTTCTGAATTTTTGAACATGTCTGTCGTAAATTAGAGAAAGTAAATCTGACGTCTATACTCCTACGCATTTGAGGAAACCCCAGGGCACCGTGTAAAGGAATCTGGAGCACTGATCCACATAAGAACGAAACACCTAGAGACCTACCAACTATCAGAAGAAAATCTACAAACCACGTACTCCGATTCATCAAGGAAATTGGACAGAAGGAGGTCTGTAAGTCGAATATTCCATCGACCAGAGCTCCAAGTCGGGATAGCACAATGGATTTGCAAGATCGAAGTGCGCTTACACCCCTAAATGCAAACTACAAGCGTCAAGGTAGTTGGAAACCCGATGACAATAGAAGATTATACGTGGTCTACACTGCTGTGGATGTGGAGCACTAGTCCACAAAAGAATAAACCACCTAGGGCCTATTCCGCGCCGCGGAAATGAGAAAATTTAATAAGAAGAAGCGCAACGTCCAACTCCGCAGCAGAAATAAAAGGAAGAATAACCCTTGCCAATGGCTGCATCGGTAGGCTGAGAAGGTAATGGAGTACTAAGGCTCGAGGGACATAGGGCGTCATGTTTGGAGTTCTAAAACGAGTCCGAGCTGCCTCCCTGAAGACTAGATTCCTCCTCGACTTTCCTCCGCCACGATTGCCTATAGCGTCTCGCTGTCCTGCCTGCCGAAGTAAGCGGATTCCACTGTCATCGCGCCGTAGAGTGTGTCCAATCCACTGCCAATTTCTCCTTCGCACAGTAATGTCTATAGGTTGTTGGCCCGTTCTCAGATTGGGCCAAAAGATCCTCAAGATGATCCCTAGACATCTGTTTACGAAGGTTTGCAGCATCCCGAACAACTAAGGACTTCCTATGCAAGACCCTCACCATCCCAGTCTTTCTTTATGGCGCTGAAGCATGGACTCTGTCGGAAGCGGATCAAGATATCCTCAGTGGTTTCAAGAGAAAAATTTTTCGTAAGATCCCTTTTGCGCTTATGGGCTTTGGAGGAGACGATTCAACGACGAGATACACATACAAGCTGTACAGCGACGTTGCCCTGGACAAAAAAAAACTGCGCATAATTCTCTTAAGATGACTAGGACATGTCGAGCAAATAGGCACCAATGCTTCGGCTCAGAGTGTCTTCGAATCTAACCCGAGAGACAATGCAGTAGAGGAGGGCCTCGCTTAAGGCGACGTGGGAACTCAACCGACTTGCAATGCGCAACTGGAGGTAGTTAACTAAGGATCAGGCTAACTGGAAAGGCCTGTTAGTTGAGGCCCAGGTTCACACCGAACTGTAGCACCTTCTAAGGAAGTGAAGTAAGCGCACCGTTTTTAGTCATATAGAGTTTCAAGATGGACACTGGTGTACTGCGAAAATCTTCTTCGATACTTAGCCAAATCAGTGTGAAAATCAGGACCCGTAAGACCGCAATGAAGGCTAAGCCCACGAGCATTGATAAACTCGTAAAGAGAAGCCTGGTCCAAATAATGCTCGAAATGAGTCATCATCAGCCGCGACTCAGGTGGCACACGCAAGTGGAAGGGAACCTCAACCAACCAATTGGATGAAACTTGGAGAATATAGTTAAAGATCGCGCCGTTTTCCACCTTCTTCCCTGCCTAAGCATATTCCAAACGAAGTACCGGCTTAAAAACCACATCTTAGTTGAAGAGAAGTCCAACATCTACAACAGCCTGCTACAGAACCTTTGGAATATGTCTCTTGGGAGAGTAGTTCAATAGTCACCTATCCTGACTGACGTGGCATACTGCTGTACAACACTCTTCCGATACGGAGAATACTTAGGTAGGTTTGCCCCTAGCCACTTACACCCCAAGAAGGACTACTACCACCATCAGGAGTTTCAAACAAGAAATCCACAAAGAAAACGACTTCTGCAGAAGCTGCAAGCGCGAGATGGGGCACCAACCTTGACAACCTACCAATACCACCCTTAAATGTCAAAATCACCCCACGCTTCCTCCGACGCTCCAAATCGTTCGCCGAATCGCTCAAATTCCCGTCTTCCTGTTTCTATTTTTGATCCCAACCACCTACGATGTTGTTTTGGAAACAAAGAAAAAATAAATTCGATTTTAAAAGAGACAGGGTCCAAGCACCCTTCCTTGACTTGCTCCATTTATTTAAAATCGCATTGCTTTGTCCATTCCCTCCTCCTTTTTTTTGCGGCACAAAGTCAGCCATTCTAGGGATTTCTAGGAACTCGTAGCAACAAACAACAAGGCACAGAGAGGAGCAAGACAAGCAAGAAAACCTTTCAATTTAGAGCCACTCTCGACTCACTATCCTTCAAGGATACAGCAATTTGTGGATCCATTCAAATCGAAGGTCTGTTGTGCATCAAATTCTGATGAATATTCCACAACATGCTCGTATGTACACATACGCAACTCTCGACATTTAGAATGGTAATGCCATTAATGGATAAATAATAGATGAGAGACATTTCTAGCATCTCTAATGTCCTCACATGGATGCCATAAGAAACCTTGGTCCTTCCTTCTTGCTGACATGTGAGTGAGTATACCTAAAATCCGCTCCTAAACCAGAAAACCCATCTACTACTGCTGCTGCTCCTGCTGCTCTAATAAAAAGCCTAAGCCCGAAGGATGACATTGTCAGAACGAAGAGGGATACATAAAGCCATTTATATTGGAATCTCTGTTATCTGTGTTTTGGTCAAAAGGACACTACAGGAGAACACATCCTATGCCATCATCCATTCATCCACCTATCCGTCCGTCCATGCAAACATGGCTACACACTATGTGTGTGCCGAGATACACCCAGACCATGTGCACACATTAGATGATGTTCACTCCTCGGGAAATAGCAAAAGGAGGGTTGTGGAAATCCAAGGGTGTCGTTGCTGCTTCCCCCTCTCATTCTGCTCACTCTGGTCGTCGTCGTCGTTTCTGCTTCGGCGTTTGGAAGCAGCAACGTCACCAACAGAGAAACATAAGGGTCCTGTGTGTCCTTTATGTTTGTATATAAATATGTATGCATGCAGGTAGCTGTAGCTGCTGCCTAAGCACATACCTAATATCCCTCCTGTGGGTAATATCCTCGCTCTGTGTGTGCACATTTGGCCGGAATATGTCGTCGTCTCCTTTAATGGCGGTGCGATATGTCAACTGAATAATGCCCCGACACAAAGCTATGTATCTTCGGAGTGTAAATATGGGTGGGGCTTAATATTTACCCTTGCACTTATGTTGTTACCCTCGCCCAGCCTGGCTGGCTATACACAGCACGGCACGACTTTGCTTTCATTAGTGGGAGCGAGGTGTCCGGTGAAGCGGGTACGGGCTGGCTGGCAAAATGGTGTGGCGCGCAATAAGAGACAAAGTTGTTTAGACGACGATAACGAGGACTAAAGCAGGACACTCTCTCCACACCGATATACAGCAGCCGCTCATACGGTGAGAAAAATGAGACTTGTTCGGCCCGTTGGAGTGTTTTCAGCTGGTGCTTCATCTGACTGCATTTTGAGGTTATACCAAGCGTAGCTACATACTTTGCCGTTGTCCTTATTATTGTTTGCTGTGTCATTATTTTTTTGTATCTCAATCTCTTTTTTTTTCTCAAGCTAGCTGCTACTTTTTTTTTTGCTGCTGTTAGTTAGCTCTTGCTACTCAACCTCAACCCTTAGGTGATTTTGCTTGTTGACGCTGTCGTCGTCATTGTCGTTGTAGCCGTCGTCATCTGGCGGATCATCTATTCGTATCTGTCTGCAGCAGCATATAACATGGTCGTCGACGAGCCATCGTGTTTCAAGACCCTCACTCAAACAAAAAAAAAAAAAAAAAAAAAAAAGGAGAAAAAAAAC
The DNA here is from genome assembly GCA_946965025.1 of Blera fallax. Lineage (NCBI taxonomy): Eukaryota > Metazoa > Arthropoda > Insecta > Diptera > Syrphidae > Blera > Blera fallax. The sequence goes on from OX337248.1 coordinate 3,372,954, forward strand.
GAGTCCTTAGACAATATCTACTTGAAGCGCTTTTCATGTGGACATTGTCAATACATATAGCTTCATGGAGACACAGTGGATGGTAGAAGTTATGCGACAGAGGTTGTAGGAAGAGCTTAAACTCTAGAAAAAGATTCCGAAATTGTCTATCGCAGCCTTAATGTTTGAGGCTTGGCTGAGCTTTATGTGTAAAGAATTCTAAGAACATGAAGGAATGCTTGTCAAACCTTCTCCAGCCTGTTTTTTAACTGAACATCGCTCTACAAGCCCATTACATTAATCTACAGCCACATTCACCAATGGCGGCTTATACTTAGTGATGGACTGCCATAAGGCAGACAGATGGGACCACAATTCTTTACTTTTAATAGAGAAACATGTCTTTAAAGTGAAGTTACATTTTCTGTACCACAATTATTTGCCAATAAGGCGGAGACTGACCTAAGAGAGAAGCCCCACACAGCAAGCAAAAAGCTCAGTTTTGTGCTCCTAAATACTGCCATACTGCTTACGTTTCTGCGCTGGAAAAGTATGCCTTTTAAGCCGAAAACCTTTCTAAATGAAGCTCAACAGAGGCTTCAACTCGTTTGATATAAATTCAGATTCAGGATTCACGTATGCAGAGAAGCCCGAAGCCTCGAGTGCTTTGAGAATAAAGAAAGAAGCTTGTGAGAGATTCACAGTCCCGATTTCTTGTTTTTGAAGACAGAAGCTCGTTTCTTCCTGGCTTAGGCTTAGACGCGCTTACAGAAATTCAGACCGACTATCGGAGAATGTAGGATTTGAAGTTTTATTATGAAAGCTAGAAGGTCCTCTGAACACCTTTAAAATTGTACAACTTGAGGTCAGTACAACATGCATGTCTTATGTAAGAAAGTATCCTGGAATGTTCGTATTTAGCACAGATTCACTGTCATGTTTTTGAGATTCACGGTTGGCATACAGTATCAATACAACCAAGACCCTAGTGATACGCTTTTCTTAGAAGAAAGAAGCACTGGCTGGCTGGAGTTGAAGCACCTACCAATTATTCCTTACAGCAAACTGCTAAGTCACTAAGTAACAGGCCATCTAAGGTAACGAGTCCGATAGAATGGTGTAAAGGTTGGCAACGACCTCTATTAGAGAATTCACCTACGTGATGGGTCGATTAATCGGCGGCAAATTAAAAGAGAAAGTGTAGGCCTAAGGCCGGCAACGACGTTCCTAGGAACTTAGCATCGAAAAATAGCCAAAATCAGCCTAACCAGGGACAATCTTTGCATACTTATGGCGTCAAGTAAAACCTGGAGAAGACCAACGAATTTCAAGTTCAAACACACCACCTTTTATCGACTGTAGCTCTACAGGACAATGGCTGCATTCGGGATCTTGTTGTGTCGGGTAACGCTGGAGAATACGCGATGCGATGTCCAGTTTAGCAGAAGCTCTTCTGAATTATTCCAAACAGCAAGGAGGTGCGCTATCATGTCATTTCTTGTGCTGGAGCAGGAGCAGAAGTTAACACAGAAGGCACTACCTTTGACAAATCCATCCAGCTACGCAAACGATATCGGTATCATTGGTCGCTCCTAGTGTGCCGTGGTAGAGGTTTTCCCGGAGATTTATGAACAGGCGACACGAATTGGTTTCTTAGTAAACGAGAGCCATCTGTCCACGGCCTAAAACAAAACTTTAAATTTTGTCGTAGTCAAGGAGTTCATCTACCTCTGGGTCAATATCAGCTCCACAAATGACACTTTAACGGAGATTCAACGTAGAGTGATCCTTGGAAACCGTTAAAAACTCCTTACTCGTGAGACGAAATGTGTGCTCCATAAAGCGCTAATCCTGCCAGTTCTGCTGTAGGGCGTAGAGTCCTGGATGATAAACAGGATAGCAGAGCAGATATCGAGCGAAGATCAACCGTGAACCCTTCAACTTGTACGAAGACATGGATGTCGTCAAAAAGGCCAAGAGGATCTTCGAGTCCTAGGCCCTAGATTCGAGACAACCAGGGAGACCGAACCTACGCTTTAAAGACAAAGATATCGCGGATGACACGACACAGCTCTTGGTGTTGACAACTGGGAGCAGAATGGTCGAGATCGACTAGGATGGACGGTTACCCTGTCTCAGAGAGTTCCCGGGAAAGATGCCGGTTAACTAAGTAAATTGTTTCCGTCGCTGATCCATGCAAAGGAGTCTTGATTTCACAACAAATAAAACTTACACCAGCAACGTCACAAGCAAGCTTGCAAAACTGGTCAATAGAGTGAAAATGGGGCAACCGATGCCGACGGAGAAATACAGCCTAATAATAATCGAAAGTCGTCACAATTAAAAGTCCGAGAATCCTGACTGAAAAATAACGCCTGAAAGTTCTGCACAGAGTTCCCATCGCCTTCGAGAAAGTGTTCGATAGAATTCCTAGAGATCTCATGTGGACGACGCTGAGGACACAAGAGGTCCCAGGGACGAATATCAGATTAATCCTAAGCAATTACGTATGCGTGAAAGTCACATCGAAGAGAACACGGAAGAAATAACAGAGGAAATTTTAGTCAATGACGAAATGCATCAAGGTAGCGACCTTGGCCCTTTGCTCTTTAGCGTCGTTTTCTATTTAGTTGAAGCAGTTATTGCAAGCGTTTCATACAAAACGGTACAGATATAAAAATCCTAAGAATGTCGGCAGGAGTAACAAAACGCGATGGTATCACATCAACCTGTATCCAAGGAAGGCTTCGTAAACAACTCCAAGCAACAAGACAGGATCAGTTGATACTGCTACATGCAAACGAAATCACAGGAAAGCCATCCAACATCAACTGAAGTTTCAACGAATTTTAGAAGAAGAAGCAGGAAAAATAGGCCTTGGACCGATCAAATGAGCGCCTTATACCAGAGTTTTGAGGACAATAGCCGAACCCTTAAACAGAACAGCAGCAAAGCGGGAAAAAATTGGATACAAAAGTGCGAATAACGAAAGAAAGAGCTTACAAACGGAAAAGAATCAAAAAGGATGCGATATTTGCTGGATGCATCTTCAGTTGGATCCGAAAAGCCTACGATATTCGTACGGAATTTCGACTGCCAATGAATGGATTGATATATGCATGTGTACCTTAAATTCCATCCCGTTAAGACGACGACTATCAACGAGCCTATTTTCCCATCAGAAAAAACGAATGCAAAACCATTTCCAATTCAAAATTTACACCCTTTTTCGAACGGTAAAGGAACAATGCCACCACATCCATTTCTGCTCTCATAACTCCTCATATTTTGAGTCATAGCTCTTCTTTTTCTGTAACCCCTTTCCATGATCTTGAAATTAATATCCGAACACGAATATGAGCGAATGCTCTCGATTTAATTCAACAAACACTTCCGCTCGTTTGATCTGCGCCGTCAAGCCGTAAGGAGATCCGCTTTTTATTATATTTCGCGACGACGACGACGACGACGACGACAGCAACATCAAAAACTCATATAGAATCAAAAACTTAACGATTAATCGAGGGTTATCCTACCATACACACCACTCCTCTACACACAGGCAATTTGGCATTCCAAAGAGGACGCCTGTCATATATTCATTATCCTTAAACGAAAAAGCCTTGGAGATCTCAAATTCAAAGGAACAGAGAAATTGTGTGTGTGTGTGTGTGTGCCTGCGTTTGTGTGATGCAAAAGTCCACGCGTGGTCTAGCAAAATAGCTGTCATATTGGGGAACGAAAAAAAATTAAAAATAAATTGAAATGAAAACCCCTCGCGCAAAGAGTCCACCGGTTCTACTTTATATCGAATGCATATGCGGTGTCCTTTTCATTATGGCTAATCGTTGGTAACAGCGGCAATATCGGGTTACTCAAAGGAAACTATGCGGCGATATAAGCGGTATCGATGTCAAAATACCACCAAAACGGCCGGCGCAGCGCTCTCCGGACCCACTATTCCCCGGTGTGTGCCTTGGCATAGTGCAGCGCACACTAGAGGTCAAACCAAAACGTTGACGTGTATGCGTGCGGACTAATTGATAAGGAGCCAATCCATTGGTGTTCCGGTTTGCAGTCGAGATTTTCCGCTCTGATAGAGGCAAGTGGCATTGTGGCCAGTGGAATACACAAGTTGTGCAGGATGGCAGGTTAAGTTTGGAGGATTCCATCCATTAATGTCGAAGCCTTCGTGGAATAATGTTGAAAATTGTATGAAAATCGGTCCACCTATCCAACTGTGAACGACTGTGTGCTCTGCCTGCCGGATAGAAGGACTTTCAGGGAATTATGCACAAAGCAAAGGACTTCTAGTTACAATCCAGGCTAAAAACAGGTAAACTTGACGAGAAGTTGAAGTGCTAGATGTCCATCTGATGAGTAGAAAGGTTGTAACCGATAGCGACCCCAGCATAAAAAAAGACTCGAATAAAAAGACCCATGTAGAGCCTGCAGCTAAAGCCAAGTGGAACTGAGCCTTTTAAACTTGAACTTATTCTTCAACTTCGAAAGCTAGGAGACCGCCTTATTGCATCAACGTCCTCAGCATCGCATACTAGACTTTATCTTCCATATTTGATGAACGTGAACCGCACAGGACCAGTAGGGGGGATCAGTAGAGTGGGAGGGCTATGATCCCAATAATCCTGCTCATAACCTCGCCGAAGAAGTTTGTGTGGACGCCTGAAACTCCTCGTCAACAACCTGAGCGAACCCTACTCAGCGCGGTTTTAGCCCTGGAAAGTTTATAATCGACCAAATTTTTAGACTCCGGCATATCTTGGGGGAAATTAAGCTTTATCCTGTCAACGAAACATCACAGTGGGTGACTACAACTTCGAGGTAGAATAGGACTCTGTCTATACGTAGCTTGGACCCATATTTGACCACAACACTAACCTTGTAAATCGCCGTTTCTATGAGATAAGAAGAAATTAAGTAGGAATAGTCTATCCCGCACAAATAAGGATCCTGGTCATCCGAGTCCTACTAAACGACGCTGAAACATACACTCTATCGAAGCTGGATGAGGATATCCTTTGTTTCGCAAAATATTCCGTTTTATTCCGTTTACGGGCTGACATACATCGTCCGACTTTCAACTTCCAGGAGAGAGCCCCTTCCACCAGAAGGTGAGCTGTAGTACATACTTCACCTAGTGGGACACACACACACTTCATTCCATGGTGGACCACCTAACATATGCGTATGTACAAAAATTCTACTGAAAGTCACTGGCTTGATGATCGAGCGTAGACGAAAGGGACGAGGACTAGGGAGGCAGGGCTTAACATCTCCCGAACGGAGCTCTACAAAGCTTCACTACCAACACTGGCACGCCATTAGAATTGTTCGAGTGGCTGACACACATAAGACTTCAACTTCAGACTATAAAAGGGAAGTGGTACCCCCATCAGCCCGATGTACTCATATAGCCCATGCTATAGTGTCCAAATCGAAGATAAAGTACCCATAAATCTCCAAAGACCTAAAGCTAGTCTTTCATCGACATTTGCTACACCCCGCTGAGAGGATTCCGAAAGCAACATCGACCTTGGCACGCAATTGTATCAGAAAAAAAGACTAGTGCTCCCATGGACCTTAAGTGCGAGCTGAGGTAATGGAGGTTAAAACCTCTAGAACAACACTTTAAGCTGCATTATGCCCACTAATAGACTAACGAAGGAAGCTCAAGAGATGCACAACCGGAACCCAACTGCAAGCAAGAGAGGCCAGCCCAAGCGAATCGAATCGGAAGGAAAGTGGGAATCCTCACTCAACGTCGAGACATGGAGCGAAGACATTTCAGAAGTGACATCTTGGCAGAGGACATGGGTGCTTTAAGGCATACTTAATCTAACTTGGAACGACAATAGCCCCCAACTGCTCATAACCTGCTTAGAACGAGCCGAAGTGACACTACGTTGTTCTGATAGACGCTAGGCTCGCTTACAAGGAACGTATCGAAAGATCGTGTGAAAAAGCTGCTCGGGTGAGTGCAGCCTTGTCCAGAATAATGCTAAATATTGGAGGACCCAGACAATCCAGGTGCCGTCCAGCATTATGTATGCGGCACCAATTTGGGCCAAGGCAGCGTTCAATCCTACTTGAAGAGAATTAACTCCGTCAACAGACTATACGCGTTCAGGGTGTGCTGTGCGTTTCGAAGGGTGTCATCGGGGGAATGCTACCAGTAGATGTCTTGGCTTGTGAACTAACAGAGGACCTACGATGCCAAAATCCAGGAACCTCAGTCAACGATATCAAACTGGAAGAAAGGCAGCGAAGCAGGAGAGTTGGAACCAGTCTTCTAGGGGAAGACTCATACCAGATGTTCAAAAATGAATTAGCGTCACGGAGAAGTGGATTTTTACCTAAGCCAACTCATGACCGGACATGGCTACTCTAAATAGGTTTGGACATTCAGTGTGGAACGCGGACTTCTGGAGGAAAAAATTGGAGAAACACCAACAGGCTGCAGCAATAGTCGTGGAGAGAGCCAGAAAGAACGAAAGAAGACCCGAAAACCAAGCGGGGAATACAGAAGTAAGAGCATAGATGGCCAACCAGGCGCACGAAGTAATATCTATCGGCAGTCCAGCGGGGAGAGTAGTAGAAGTGGTGGTTTCCCAAACAGAGAAAAGCGAATTAGCATCAAGATGCCGTTTTAATAGAAGTGATAGAAGTGTATACGAAGTGGATTAAGACCTAGTCGTATTCCTGACATCGATTATCCAGCTTTAGCCTTGCAAATCGTGCATATGCTGGTAGTCCGGGATACTAGCATCGTCCTCACAAACTGTAAACACCGATCCTGCTCACTCTGAACAAATCTCAAAAGCTCCCTCTGCCTCCCTCTCTCTTGTTATGCAATTTTCATAGAAACAATAAAATTTTGTCGGGACAGACAAATTTTACGTTCGAAAATCTAATTAAACAAAGAAGTACCTTCCTACCTATGACGACTCATGTCTGAGTGAGTTACCTCCAGAGCGCGTTCCGCTTCCATTAATCTCTCCTTTCCAGTTTAATTAATCCGAATACCAAGCCAAACGAATGTCATTAAAGCGGCGTCGTGTCGTTGCCGCTTGCCGTCCTATGTACAAAATTCTTCAAAGTGCCAACTTCAAAACGTCATTTCCATATTTTCCATTTTTTCCCTGTTCCCTCTCCCTTTGGGGCTGTGTTTTCAACGTTTTTTTTTTTTTCATCCCTCAATGAAGCATTAATTTGTTTTTTCCTTCCCTTTTGAAGAAAGCGTGAAAATTCTCTAACCCATTGTGACAAAAGAGCGTAATACATACGCGCGACTCTCAAGTATACATAATCTTCTGCTGCTGTACATACACAGTCAAGTCTTCCTTCCATTGCACAACGGAGCGGAGCTCACCCTTATGTACATTTCACCAACCCCTAGGGGCCAACACACAAAACTCAAAAAAGAAACGAACGGGAAAGTATTAAAAAAAAACGTCCCCCGATCCCTCGAAAAAAAAAAAAAAAAAAAAATTCGGAAAAGGCAAAAACATTAAGCACACAACACATAGGGGTAGCAGCAGCAGGCAGGAGGGTAGCTACAACACCAAACGCGGAGCGCAAAACGAGATACGAGACGAGAAAGAGCAAATATGGCAGCCAACACCAGACTTCGACACGTAAAGTGCCGCGTTGCTATGACAACGCGGACCCTTCATCTCCTGCTTCACAGTCTTTATAATAAAATGGCTCTATTCAATTACCTCACACAGATATTGCGGACACCACAGGGGCGGCTGTGTACCGTATACACGCTCTGCTCTGCATCTATGTATCTGACTCTGACTCTCGGTGTATACATACACGTGTACGTATGTACACCAAGCATTATTATTCACCCATGGGAGATATGACACAGCGAACCCGAGCATCAAAAGAACCCAATAGGAGGGTTGGGAGTGAGTAGGGGGTGGCGGAAAATACCCTAATAGCCTTTGCAGAGTGTACGTACACTTTATGATGCGAAGAACGAATATCTAACCAAGCAAATGCTCCAAAGTATACGAGTACAGATACATGCCTATATGTGTGCATATACATGGGTAGAAAGGAAGAAAATGGGGGAAAAAAACGGTACGAAGTAGATAGGATTTCAGGTGAACATATACACGGCTTTTGTGTGGAAAATTTACCCGGGGACCGACCATAAACACCCGAACACCCGACAGCAGATCGACCAACAAAGATGGGACACGACCACTCTCTCTCTGACAACCAGCACCAGTGCCACCACCACCACCATGAGACCACATGACAACGACGAACTGAGTTTGTGTAGAGAATTAGGAGCAGCTGAACCCCCGAAATGGTGGTTGGGATGGAATTTACTGCAAACTGTCCCTGGCACTTGAAATAGAGGAGCAAATTGGGGTGCCTACGACGACATTTGCCACCAGTCCGCTCGTCGAATGTACTCGCAGTTGGACTTGAATATTTTATAACCAAGCTGTGATGCACCTCCACAAGTTGGGGGGTTATTCATCGAACTTGCGAAGATTGCAAGCCAGACATCTTTAGATCCTCGTAACCTTTGCAAGGGGTGTTGCAAGTGGATAACTATTTTTGAATCACTTAATCAAATCCATCCTAGTACCGATCTTCCTTTAGCCTTGTCAGGAAATCCTTGGTTTTCGAAGGGAGGCCATTGATTTGTGGGAGACGATGCCAGAAATAGGCCGCTATTTTTGGATTTCCTGATAATACGACTGCCACAGAAGTGGGCTGTGGTAGCAATCTCTCCTTAACGTTGACTGGAAACCTGCAGCTTTCGATTTTCGAAGAGCGAAACCCACGTAGATCTAAAGTATGCAAGCGAGGATGTTAGAAGTGCATGAGTTCTCCACACCCTGAGGTCCTAGTCCCAGACTTATTATGTGGCTCTACACGACGGTACTAAGACCGATACTGACGTATGGTAATTTAGTCTGGTGGTAAGCGACGTGCAAAGCTACCGACCTTAAGACTATGATTCGAAGAATGTCCTGAATAGAGCAATGAGAACCACCCTAGAGGGTACGTCAGTCTAAAACCTCTAGACCTTTTTATAGAAGCGACTGCCGCGAACAGTTTTCTTCAACTAAAGCCAAGCTGGAAACCAAGTCTGAAATCTACGATCAATAACGTATGTGCAGGCCACACAACTCTCCGTCTAGACATTACAAAACCATTCGTTACATACTTTCCATACAGCACAATGGACCTACCTTGGTCTAAGTGCTCCTCATCGAGGGCCACATCAACCGTCCTAGTAGAGCAGAATGAAACGAAAATCAATTTCAAGTCAGCGAATCAACGATACCCCCATCTGTACGGATGGGTAAAGACGGAATTCTACTCCGAAGCTCCCGGACTATCCAGATCAATCAGACTTACTGACTACAGCAAATCTCAGCTGCGTGGTGGTCAAGGCAAGTCTCCCAAATCCGTGATAACACGGTTACCGAACTGAGTGCCAACAAGATCGATTATTTGACGACAAATGTGACACGTTGTGCCATCTTAATGGAACCAAAGCTAAAGGGACCGACAATGCCACGACTCTTAAATCCACACCAAAGTCAGGAGGTGGACTTGTGGATTTCTAACTAAGTCCCAAATCCTAAAATTTTGCTTGCAGCCAAGTCCCAGAAGCAATCAGACTCTATACGGTGCATTGTACTTCCAGGCAGCAACTCCTTTCTGGTGTAGAATCAGCATTATCTGTTGTACTTGTGATTGCTGTTCCCCTGGCGGGGCTTGAACTCACTCCTGCTAAGTAACAAGCAAACACACTACCTTCTACTCCGTTTCGTGGCCACCATTTTTGTAACATATCCTTCGACATGGAAATGAGTTTTGTCCGAGAAGAAAATTTTACCACCAAAATAGACGCCATTTTCCAACGCGTTTAAAGCCCAAACAGAAAAGCGATAGCCACATAGATGGCCATTTTGCATCAACTCTTGAGAAAGTTGGGTCTTGTAAGCCAGACCTTCGACGTCTTTATTCTCCTCAGAGAAGTGCGACACATGTCCAGTTGTTGAACTCTGCGACGGGTTGAGATTCGTGGGTTCTCATCCACACGAAGTGTTCAAGTTCAAGTGTAAGACGATCCATGACCTCACCGCGGAAGCTTGGCTTCCAGCGTCGGAATAACACGCACTTCAAAAAGAAACCAGGAGAACTCACAGTTTACTTGATGCAAACAGCCCATCTTCCAGTCATTCCTGTTGTGCTTTCGCACAATTGGAAGGGATCTACAGGTTAATGAGGTATCCGAAGGCTTACTTGAGAAGCTTGTCATGTTTTTCGAACACTTTTCAGACGTAGAACCATGCGAACAGAGGTAAGACCGTGAAGAACCTTTTTCCATGGATCCAAATGAAGCACTGGGTCAACTGACTTTGTAAGAATGGCCATGACAACTACCTTGTCCTGAAAAGATCGATAATGGTCTGCCATCTGGCCAACAAATGATCCATCATGTATCAATGGATCAACAACAGCCCTAAATTTTGCAGGAATTTTCTCGAAGAAAAGCAAGCAGAAAACCTTCAAGGAATCATAGGGTAACCACCACAATCTGCAGACCTACATTCCTTAGAAACTCCCTAGATTCGCTATAAAAAGAATTGTTATAAAAAAATGCGTTTCAAGACTCTGGCCGAAGATCAATTGAACACGCCATCAGAGACGCTACAACTGATCTGCTGGGCTTCACCCGACCACCTCCACCAAGAAACCCCTGGTTGGACGAAGAATGCCGATAAGTACATGCAGGTTAGGAAGACACATACAAAGTGACGTTCCAAAGAAGAACGAGGCATGCTAGTGAGCTCTACGACCTAAGAGACGAAAAGAACAACTAGGGATCAAAATTAATATATCCTACGCTACGAGCCTGCCTATGATACGAGCTTACTACCTTCGACTTGGAAAGTAAAGACCAGCAGACGCTCGTTTCGACTTCTTCAACAAAAACATGTCAGCTAAAGCACGGAGCCGAGATATACCCATTTCATGATCTGATGTATATCTATCAACAAACGAAGTAAGGACATACTACCTTCACTTGAGTTGTACCGCGCCATTAAAATTTGTCGTCCACTCAATCTCCTTGGAGTGTAGATTTAATGAGCGATCGACTTAACTTTCGCAAACAATGCAACATCCTTGCTAACCAGGTTCTTAAAGACTCTCTACACAAACCTCAAGCCTTCTCAAATTTATACTTCCACCAGGCAAATTTTATCGACCATTGTCCTACGCCATTCGAGAGTATAAAAGTGTCCCCCACAGAAATTCAACTCAAGGACCAATTACAGAGAATTTTCCATCAAGTGTCTCCCGATCGAAACCGAAATCCTGTCCAATAGAACACACCAAGCAGCACAGAAGTAAAAAATAAAAATTTTATAAAAAAATTTTAATTACTTAAGAAAACTACGACAAAAACTTTTTCAAAACCTGCCCCCCCTCCACCCCCATTCAATTTCCGATTTTTTTTTTTTTTTTTTCAACTTTTCCGCTTTTAATTTTGGGAAATATCATCGTGAAAAGAATTTCATTTGAATGCGATTGCCGAGCGAGATGGTACAATTCGCCAGTGCAACCAGCACAACCGCCATCACCACCGCCATCGCCATATTGCCGGCTACGGTCCAACGGTCCTATGTGCGCAGCCTTAAAATACAAATTAAGGGGACACTTTGCAGGAAAGTACTTCAGAAATAAAGGTAAAAACTGAATTATGCCATTAGGAAATAATAATCGGAAAATAAATTGAAAGAGACGGCCTCCCTTCCGCCCACACCTGGAGAGTCCACTCCAGAGGAGCGCAGCCATAAAAAGGGAACTCCATTGGCCAAATATTGGATTCCAGTTGAGGTACACCATCACCACCCACCACCCACCACCCACTGTACATTCAAGAGCCCGGTCCGAGGAGAAGTACCGGAGCAATTATGCACAGCTTTCTCCTTTTTCTTCCTTTTTTTTTGTGTCCTTTTTTTTAGCCCGACATTGTGCGCGAGTATGACCGAATGCATTCGTCGTAATTAAAAAAGAGTTAAACGCTTGATGTCGTCATTTTCTATAATTTTTATTCAAGGAAGCGTAAGCGACATCGTCGTGGATTTATACTCGGATTTTGAAGGACATACACAGCTCGTTCGGTTGGAAGGAGGTGCATGAAAGCCGAAAATTTAAATTACAAGTTCACAGCGGCGCGCTTTTTTCTGGAATCTATAGGTGCGCGGGTTGTTTACGTGACTTAAGTGGTATTTTCCTTCTGAAAGCATGCATTGAAAGGATAATCATCAGAAGTGGGTTCGACTAAACGTAGACATAAAAGGGGAAAAGGCGGCATCCAGTGGTAAGGTACTCGTAAGTGCGTTGTGCTAAACGATTTTCGTTTCAACTCATGGACAGGAGCAGGAGTGATATGTTTAGAAAAGGAAATAATTCAAGGTTTGCTCATGCAGTGGAACAGAACAGTGGAACAGAACAAGTGTCCTAGGCCTTCGACGTAAGCTTCACGTCGAAAGAAAGTCGAAAAAATTACATAAGTCTCACCGAACCTAGAAAGCGAAGCCATTTAAATACCCAAGGAGACTTGGAACAAACAAGGAAGAGTACGACTTGAGGTAGATTAGGACAAGATACTGAAAACTGGATTTGTCTGAAAGCAGCCGCTGTCAAAAGTTTGCCTTCATTATGGTAAGAATCCCCGTTTACCGTTTAGCAGTCTGATCGCGTCTTGATGTTTGAGTAAGGTTATGTCTGCATCCACAAAAAGGGAGTCTCTCTGAACTGCTCAAACTATCGCGACATCGGGCTCCTAAAGATCGTATTTTCTGTTCAACAACTTGATTGGTCAGAACCAAGATATTTTTAGGCCAGCAAAGTCAAACATCGTCGAGATATTCACACTAGAGCAGAGCTAGAAGAGAGCCCAAGATAGAGACGTTGAGCTTAGGCCTCCCTGCTAAACTCATGTGGTAGAGGTGCAGACTGCTTCGGTGACTGATCGGTGAAAACTTGTCGAAACTGTTTGATGTCAGGAACAATATAAGGCAAGGCGACGCGCTCTCCTACGGCTTCTTTAACAACTTACATGAAAGGATTATTCCAGCCCTGGATGCTAATACCAGAGTTAAAATATTTGCACGTCTGTGCAATGGCGACGATAGTGGCTCTATTGGAAGATCACAGCGGATTATCAGTGAGGCGTGTGGAATTATTGAAGATAGGTTTGGGTGTCAACGAAGACAAAACATCAGCAAATCGCAGGAAACGCCACCATAGGCAATCACCATTTCGAGGTAGTTAAGGATTCTATCTCCCTAGGCTCCGGAGTTAATTCTGAAAATGACACGAGGACTGAGATCAAACGAAGGATTATCCTGGATAGCCGCTGTTTTCTGGACTCAGAAGGCAACTGAAAAGTAAACCCCTTTCTGGAACACGAAACCCTCACCCTCATCCCTGTTTAATTACTTGGCACAGAAACATGAAATTTTGAAGAGAAGATTCCTTGTGAAACTAATACTCCTTTGAATCGACAGAACGTAGAAACTACCTGTACACAGGCAAAGCTCATGCACCTCCTTCCAACCGAACGAGCTGTGTATGTCCTAAAATATATTTCAGTAGTTCTACGTTGGTAGATTCGAGTAAGAAGTTCTTTACAAGATAATCCGTCCCGTCTGCGTGGACAGGCTTTGAAGGAGAAAAATTCAACGTCGGACTATAAAAGCTGTACAGCGGCCTAAGTCTAGTCGAAAAAAAAAAGCTGCGCATTGAACGTCTGAAATGCAAAGGGCAATTAGAGCGAACGAACTTCAACGCTCCGCCCGGAGAATCCAACCCAATCTAACCCAGAGAGATTACGCAAAACGAGGAGCATCAACAGTTCTGGAGGGAGTTTGCTCGTCAACACGGCTAACATTACAGAATTAATACAAAAAAAAAAAAAAACAAATGGTTTCAGGAGTAAACGGTGTGGTCCACCCTTAACTACTTTAGTGACAGACACAGGACACAAAGACCTAAGTGCACCTCACCGAACCATCAATAGCGTCAAACTAAAAGCGATTTCTGAACAGACTCAAAAGATAAAGTAAAGCCTTCGCAAGCTCTACCCCTATACAATCGAGGCCTGTGGCCTCCAAAAAAGATAGTGAGATTCAAAAGTGCGTAAAAATTTATTCTCCCCATAACCCACATTCTAGTCTAGTACAAGATAAATGATCAAAATTTCCACTCACCATTTATAAAGGCGCCATCTGTAGTCATCACCCATCTCGCAGGACACTGAATTGGATTAAAACGAACGAACGGAACGATTGCAATGAATTAGACACTCGCGAGCGCTTGGTATGCATGGCACCTTTCTTTGGAATATAGAAGAGCACTTTGGACGGAACACTTTCAAGGACACTCACAACGAAAATTAACACGGACACTTAACTGCAGAAGGCATACTACTTTAACACTTTAGCACTTTAAAACTTTTAAGACCACTTGGGGAACTATGGATGTAGGGGCAGATAGATCGATTTTTTCGCGAGGACACTAAGGTGACGGTTGTACCGAAATGAAAGACACAAGGGAAACATGATTGGAAGAACTATTGGAGAACACTTAAGACAAAAACAAACTTTTGAACCGTTTCAAGACTTCGAAAACGAGAAGGGATTTCCGATTTTTTTTTCGCGAGGGAAAGATCAAGATCACTTCGCGGAAACACACTTGAGATACCAATTTTTGGCACCCAAACTAAATGAAAAGCACTCCCGAACCGGTTGGATAACGAACAGGGAAATACAGAGACGTGGACTTCTTTCCTTTTTTCCCGAGGTACACTTAAGTGACGGAACAAGGGTCGCGTACCGAATTTAAAGACACAAAAAAAAAGATTGGAGGACCTATTGGGAAACGATTAAAAAAAAAAACACTTTTGAACCGTTTCAAAGCCTATTCGAAAACGAAAAGGGAAATTTTCATGAAAACACTTTCGAACCGGTTGGTAACGAACAGGGATATGCAGAGAGATGGAATTCTTTCCTTTTTTCGCGACGGATCTCAAAGGCAAACTACGACTTTTCTATCGGCGGAGATAAATACAAGGTCGGAGGACACTAAAACACTTCTAACCCGCTTCGGAGACGATTGGAACTACGAACAAGTGGGAACTCATTTCCTCTTTTTTCCGTACCTGGGGTAAAGAAAAACAGATGTTTTTCGATATTTTTTTCGCGAGCGGCAACCACACTTCGAAAACACACTTTTTACCCGACCCGAAAAAGGCAAGACACTAGGGACGGTTGGGAACTCTTTCCTCTTTTTTCTTTCCGCGAGGGGCAACTACATATATTACCAACAACACTCCGCGCACAGCACTACACATTTGGCGTCCATGCTACCATTTTTAGCGAAAATATTTCCGAACACGTTAGAAACTAGAAACGAGTGGGAACCCTTTTTCCTCTTTTTTCTACGCGGAGCAATTAAATTACAAACAAATTTCCGTGAACCGCACTCCAAAACCGTTTTTAGCAAAAATATTTCCGAACCGTGAGGTAACAGAAAAACCGATATTTTTCGACATTTTTCCCGCGCGAGGCAACCACATCTCGAAAAGCTTTTTGCTCGCACCGAACACGATAGCAACTAGGAACGAGTGGGAACACTTTTTCCCCGCGACAAGCAATTATACAGCGGACAGAACCCGTCGGTTAACAGATATTTTCCGACATTTTTCCCGCGCGGGTCAACCACACGACGAAAACGCTTTTCACCCGCACGACGAAGGCACCTTTCACTCGCTCCGAACGAGATTGGAATTCTAGGCACGAGTAGGAACACTTTTTCCTCATTTTTCGCGAGAGGAAACCATGCGACGAACATTTTCATGTATAGATCGCGAACCGCACAAAAAACCTCACGAAAAGACCGCTTGAAACGGCTTCGAAAACGAACGAACGAACGAAAACACCCATCGTACCGAGATTTCCCGAAAAACCCGTCGCGACGCAAAGTGATCTGAAACGAAAGCAAAAAAAGTCAAAATTAGAACTCAGAAAAAATGGTTTCAAAGGATAAGAAAATAAAAATAAAAAATGTTTTAAGGCCTTGACAGGCGGCTTAGGGCAAAAGCCTACGAGTGTTTCTGTCTGTGAGGCCTGTTTAACCGTCGGGATTATTCTAAAGGAACGTACTTAGATCCAACATCGTTTTACCCTATCAGTCAGTCAGACAACTGAAGGCAAACTATGACACCACATTTGGACTCTATAAGACCTTTTACAAGCCTCTATCCGAGAAGAGATCAACGGAAAAACAGAAATACCAAGCGCATAAGCTATGCAGTGACGGGTCCAAAATGGACACTGGTGTAGGCAGCGGCATGACAAAAGCAGTCAAACTCCACAAAACACAGCAGCGTTTTCCAAATGGAGGTTCTAGCAGCGACAAAAGCCGACTGTGAGTCTCTGATGAAGGCAATACCACGTGAGAATATCGCTTTTTCATCGATAGCCATGCAGCGATAACTGCTACAGAAAAAAAGATCAAAGCTTGTGAAGTGCTATCGAGAAGAGCTCAAAGGTTCTTGGAACGCAGCATAAGGTAAGGATACCTGGTCATGTAGATATCAAAGAATAAGTAAGTAAGCTCACACTTCTCTTTAGTAGCCCTAGACTGCCGTTCGTCTCTTGTGGAGATGGCGGAGCAGTTCAAAATTCACCTGTGTTGGGTGCCGGGGCATAGAGATATTCCAGGGAATGAATGTAAGGCCGATGAACTCGCCAAAGAAGGAACAACTTTACCCATCTTGCCGGACAACGACACCTTAGGTATTCATGTGACCTGACTTCTAGAAGCTGGCTATTAGTAGAGAGCGAATACATAGTACGTTGCGTCCAACTCGAGGTCGTATCGAGAAATCGTGGATCTCAAGAAAGCTCTCCAACTCAAATACTATTTTTGAGAATTTTCGAAAGTTTGTGTGCTGTCATCGCCATCGAATACCGTAGCCGAGTTGGGTAACAACAACAGTAGCATAGGCAGCAATTGAACCCTCACACTTGGCCAACTCAAATCAAAGTCAGACTTTAACCAATCGCAACTAATCACTACGAAGAATCCGCACTAGCTTCCTGGAACACGGGTAATAACGAGAGCAGAGTCTTCTTCTCCAGCTGGTTACGAGTAAGTTTGGGCCTGAGATAGTCGAACGACATCCGCAGTAGCATGCTACTCTCAATTTGTTAGCAATCATTGGGTGCTAATTCAGCCAGCTAGAGACAAGGAGCTAGAGTGAAGAAATTAAACAAAAATACATGAACAGGACATCGTGGTTGTCACGGAACACAAGGCAATAGCTTTCCCAACAATCGAGCCAGAGTCAACCCTTCTAGGAGGAAAGCAGTTAAAGATTTTTTTCTTTAAAGAAGCGTTTTGCAAGGAACCTCACAGGCGGACCAATAGGGATGCAGTAAAGTGGGAGGGTTATGATCCCTATAATCCCCATCCTAACCTCGCCGAACAAAAGGAAAAGAAGTTTCAATACGTAGGCGCCGTGAATCAAAGGTTATTGAACTGGGACTACTGAGGACTACGTCATGAGAAGGTTTAAAATTACGCCTTTCGGATTTGACTTTAAACTGCAGGTCCCCCTTCCATCAACAAGTGGATGGATGCGAACATGAATGGCTGCAAGAAGCTAGACCCTAGGCTCCAGATGGGCTGTTTTTGCGAAACATAAACCTTTTTAAATTCAAATAGACAACGAGTATAGCTTGACATTATACCTCATATCGTAACCGTGGTATTCATCCAGCCTAGGAACTCGTAAATCGCATCTATCCTTCGAAAATCTTGGTGAACATTTGAAAACTGGGGAACGAAACATTCCTCGAATAGAAAACAATTCAATCCTTTCTGTCGAGGACAAGTCAAACTGCAAATAACTGACATATGAATCCAAACCTTCCTAAATCCCTCAGATACTACTGACCTTGCACTAACCACCAAGCCACTTTCATTCCCATTGATAAGGCAACTTTTTTTCGAAATAAAGGAAATCCCTTACCACCAGCACCATTGTCCGTCTACCATCGATTCTTGTGGCAGGCAATATCCATTCAACAAACAGTGTACAACATTGTTATCCTTCTTATCCTCCATATTGCTGCTGCAGAACACAGCCCCCCATCACCCATTCCCCCTCCCAATCACAATCTATTATTCAAAATGTAAGCATTTTTCTATTAGCCAACCCAACAAGCACACTGTGTCTTCCACATTTGTATTTACCGAGAAATATGGGCACATTGCGCCACAATTATCCTCCGAAGGGTTAAGAGTAAGTATACCGGGCGAGGCCCCGAGGACCATTCTCTCAAGTTCTTGTAAAATACGCCATCATGCAGTCACAATTCAATAGACTTAGAGGCGCATTATTGCCATGCTAGAGTGAATCTCTCTCCTCTCTCTCTCTCTCTCGAGCGCCCGACTCTTGTAAATAACAAGACGATTAATTTATTCGACTCGGGAATGGATATTCAAATAATTAAAATGAAATACCCACTTCGGGTAAAAATGCAAAAAAAAAACAAGCTGCTCTCCAATAATGGGGGTGAAAGGTAGGACTTCACCCTCCTTAGGCAGCCATTTTCATTCTTCGAATCGAGAGAAAGACTGGAAATATACACAGAGTAGGAGGAAAAAAAAAAAACGCGCATTCAGGAAAAATCTGCAATTTTCCACTCTTAATCCTGCAAATGCGACATTTTCCCTAAGAGGTAGCAGAGGAATAAAAAGAAAATGAAGGACGAGTTCCAACCCATCTCCCACTCGTATTCAACGGCGTTTTTTTTTTTTTTTTTTTTTTTTAATTTGTTGATCCTTACGGATGAGCTTTTACAATTACTCCTCGTAATGCCAAAAGAATGAGAAACACAAAAAGGGAGCACGCAGCTCCTGCATGCGGTTGAATAAATACGACAGGACCTAGAATTGAAGTTTTCTATGCGCGCCTCTCTCTAACTACTCTACTCACTACACGAGAGATGACAAGTCTCTTGTTCATCGTTGTCGTTGTCGTTGTCGTCGTCCTTTTAATGATAGAAATGTTCTTATTAATACTCTCTACTCGGGAGGCCGGTGCAACAATAATAGGATGCGAAAATAATAATAATCATCATCATCATCGTTGTTGTCATCAGAGAATGGGGAACGGAGAAAGAGAAGAGAAAGGACTTGATGCGCATTCATGTGCACTTGCTGTGTCTAGAGATTTGCGTGATGTGATGCGACGATACACCACTCACTCTTCGTTACGTTCATTAGGTGGTCCTTAGTACTCATATCCAGCACCCACCTCCCTGCCTGCCATAGAGTTGCAGCATCCTTTTCACCATTTTTTGTTCTGCTTTTCGGTGTATATCTCTGCCTGTGTTTGTGATTTCCCATTCAAATCAAGATGTGCAGCAAGAAGTAGATTTTTATGCAATGACAGCCAATTGGGTTGGGACTGAAGCATCCTTCTCAACCTTAGCGGTATGAATGGTTTGACTCTAGTGGGGTACTCTAATGGCGGAATGCTTCAATTTGTCAACTTGTCAAGTGAGTAACTCTGTTAGGCAGGAACACAACATATATTCTTAGCGCTGATGTTACACATTCGCTTATTCCACTCATCATCGTAAGCTACTTTCGCTTTACGTTGTCGTTGTCATCGTCCTCGTCGTCGTCTTCGGTTGGTTGTGCATCTACAACTCTTGATGATTCTGGATTTTTGATCTGCAGTACTTAAGCTGTGTATTATTAAGTAATCCTGGAACACTCTTTGTTCAAAGAGAAAACATACGAGTGTCGTCCTCTGGTAGAAAATCACATGCGAGGTTAAGAGGCGCCTACCGAAATCCCAGATTAGGATTTGCAAATTATTTCGCAGAAAAAAATTTTGAAGCAGAGTGTGCTTCATATAGCAAAGAAGAAGAAAAGTGCACTTTTATAAAATATTTACTGAATAAAGCACGTCTGAATCGTGTCCTTTGGCTGCTGTTACACAGAATTTTCAAAAGTGTACAAGATAGAACCTTATTCGCGATAAATGTCGTGAAGATTGTAACGAGTGTCACTAGCGAGAAAAGAATAGGTGACAACTTGCAGCGTTGTGGGATCACAATTGGGTGTTGAAACCTCGATTTGGTCATGAAAATCACTTTGATACAACTTTACTGTTGTTACAGAACACAGTATCCTATCTCGGCCCAATTTTCCAAATAAAGGAAGAACGAAATAACAAGGTTTTCGGTTACGTTGCGGATAAGCACTTGTTATTTAAAAATCTGACGATATTTGTAGCTTCTAATGCAAATGCTCTTCAATAGCGAAAACAATACAGGTAACAGTACGCAATCATGTGGTACCCAGCTTTGTGCCTCTTTACGCGTTATTCAATCCTTTCAATTATAGAGGGGATTTAGAGTAACACAAGAATGGTGGCTAAAGGTAGGAAAGGATATTAATCCGACCCAAACCACAGTGGTCCCCTTTACCAGAAGAAGGCAGCTGAATGGGATCAAAGCAGAACTACAACATCAGGTAAAGTAACTTAGGTATAACATTGCACCGCAAACTTCTCTGGAAGAATCACGAAGAAGCTGTGGTAGTCAAAGCAACGCGAGCACTGATGGTGTGCAGAAGCTTATCAGGCAAGACATGGGGATGTAACCCAGCTATACTGAGATGGATGTACACCAAGATGGTGAGGCTGACTATTACGTACTGGACTGGAAGAACCAAGCTGATAACAACAAGAAAAACCCTTGAAAAAGTACAGAAGCTAGCTAGGAATCAGGGCAGGTGTATACGGGCCCAGAATCGAATATTCGGAAGCCATGGGATTATACCCCTACCTACCTATCTTCCATACGGAAATCCTCTCAATCGTAAGATGCGCCCAATTTAATCTCAATAGAAAGTATCGCGGACAAGGCATCTCGATATTGTCGGCTAGCCAAGCCGCAATCAAGACTTTAAGTTCCTACGAAATCAGGCCTACACTGGTACGCGAGTACCGACTAACTGAAAACAAGGTCACATGGGAGTAGAGGGAAATGAAGCAGCTGACAAACTAGCAAGAGAAGGATCAGAAACTGTCTTTACCGGTCCGGAACCATTTTATGAGCTGGAGCCGCATACAATACGGGAAAAACTAAAAAAGAAAGAAGACTGCAAAAGAGCAAAGCTTTGGAAGGAACTCCATAGAATAAGACGGGCCAACGAACTTCTCGTAAACTATAACCGAAAAAGAAACAAGGTCTGTATAAGCATTAGCAAGAACCGGCTGCGCATCCTTACAGGGTTTCCGAACGGGTAGGAGCTCCTCAATACACTCGGTATAGAACAAAGTGGAGAATACAGATTCTGCGGTGATGTTGAGAAAGCCCTAGGCCACCTTCTAAAGGAACGTGGAGCACTGATCCACAAAAGCAGAAAACACCTTGATACCCACTAACTTTTAGAAGAAGATCGTTAGATTCACTCCAGATACTCCGATTCATCAACGAAATCGGACCGGAGGAGGTGCTCTAAACCGAGTATCTCGTCGTTTAGAGCCCCAATTCGGGGTATCACAATAGATCTTTAAAGCTCGCATCCCTATAAGCAATCTACTGGAAAGTTTAAGCATTAAAGTAGAAGTAGAAATCCAAGGTGCAGCGTTAGTTCTATTTCACTTTGAATTCCGAAAAGGCATATGGTGCTGACCGAAATTTTAGATGCAAAGGACTGAAAACAAACGCAAACGCTTTCATACTAAGTTGCCTGTCAATTTTGTTCATATATAGACGTCTAAGACCTGAGCTTTTTTGTTGCTTTTTTTTTTTATCTAAACGGGTAAGCTTAAGTCATACTTTGCTTCCTGAAGCAAATATCCTCATGGATAGCGAACGAATGTGCATTACCAATGGAAAAGAACAGATTTTTCCGTTTTTGTCAGCATTGAGTGGACATTTGCCCGATCACAACCGCTTTAGAGGCTCGAATAGTACTCTAGACCCTTTATTGATGGGAAATTTAGTCTCATTCATCGAAACTGAAAGGGAGGAAAAGCTATAATGTGGCAGCAAACATCTAAAATATCTAGAAATGGAAGGGGAACGCTACAATAATGACAAGTCTATGTCTCTAATATGCTGGACTTGCAGCTGAATTTATGGACACGAGTACTTTTAGAAATTTACTAGAAATTAAGAGAACACTTCTTAGTCATGAACCCTCGGATCAGTATACTTTTGACTTACATATTTGTCCTTTTCCCAAGCCACGTGCTCTAACTGAGTCATTGAACTCGAATACAACATTTTAGAAACTTCTCTTAAGGTACGACTCTCCTTGAGCGACTTCCAACTGGAGTCTCCATATCGAAAGCCAGGTTTAAAAGGCAAACTATACCTAGGCTGAGTGATTTCGGATTCTTTTTCTCAAGGAATGAGAGGATCAAGTGACTAGTCTCTCAATATCAACAAACAGATCTGTCTAAAGAGAACGACCTATCCTTATCTACCAAAGAATTTGTTGAAGTACCGATGAGGCTAAAGTTTATGTTCTTTTCCTGTTCAAAACCCTGCATATGTAGGAGACCTACATACATACAATCACAAGTCCCCAGGTCTTGAAGCCCAGTTTTCATCATCAAAACCTCGTCACATGTTCGTTCTCTTTGATTTGTGTGACTCATTGAAACATGTCCTCTTTGTAACTAAGCCTCTTCTTCTACACTAATTACTCCTCTAGATACTATCATACTTTGCATCCATATTTCACAATCTACCTCTCTGATTAGTGCCTTTTATGCACCTAATTCCCACACAAACTGTTTGCTGCTGCTTTATCCTCTTGCGCTCTCTCTAAGACAAAATTATATCCTAATGATGTGCTACACCCAATCTTGAAGAGCTGATTACAGAAAAAACTTTTGTATTCATGTTACCGCCTCCCCCGCCGCCCACATAGACAATACTCGAGTTACAGTTCATTCAGTGGAAGCATGCAACCGCAAACTCAAAAAAAAAAAAAAAAAAAACACAAATGCCTGTGTCGCAATAAAGAAAAATACTCGTTCACAGAGAAACGAGAAGCGCTTGGATTTTGAATCAACACAAAAGGATACAAGCTGAGTGGTGCATCCAAGCCACCCACTGCATTTATCATTTCGTCCTCTGTCGCACTAAAGCATTTGAGTGAGTTCATCACGATGTCCTGATTTCAAGTAACTCTATTTTTTTTCGGTTCAGATAATGACATCAGACTTGATGATCCTTTCATTTTGTATGTGTGTGGAGGAAGGATCCACATGTGTGCATCCAATTTTTTTGATTGCATGACAAACTTTTTTGAGCAAAAGTTGTAGAAAAATTCTACAGAGGTGGAAGGGTCCGTTGAGAAAATTAAAATTGTTGGTACAATTTGGAGATTTCTGGTCAGGATATATGAAGTGGGTAACTCCCTCGGGGGTGTTTTTCGGCTAGGACACATGTTTGTGCACGTGCTGCCTGTTTCTTTGTCAATCTCTCGGTTATGGCAGCCATCAAATTAAGGAAGAATCTTTTAATTATATACCAAGGATGTGCGTTTCCGTGTAGTGATTTTTTTTTGTAATGAAGTGGAGTGGAGTGGAGAGAACAAAAGGATATTTTCCTTTAGTGCTTCCCTCTGTGTTTTGTTAAAACCGTTTTTTTATTTATCCGAATGGCTGAACAATGTAAACATGGAAACCGAATGAAGTCCTGAAGTCCTTGACTTGATTTGTTTTGGAAAATCAGACACAGGAGGGTTGGTAGGATTTTTGGGTTTTTCGTAATCATTTATCAAGGGTGCTATAATTGTATCCTGGATGTGAGTAAATAGCGTAAAGTGGGCACCATCAGGATGTACATATGTACATACATATATGTATATGTAAAGGGGTTCTGCAGACAACGAACTTGTTTCTACTTACGGTGTCTGGAGTAGAGAAAAGGAAATAAATAGGAAACTGGGACTCAGTAGATTTTTACTACCATTACAGCAATCAACACAAATCGCGAGTGCAAAGGATATCAGAATGTGGAAAGGAGTTGAAGGCTGCATTGACTACTAGGGTAGTTTAATTCGAGTGTGCTTTGCCAGATAAAATGAATATTGTCATCCAAAAAAAGGCAAGATTACGACTGCACTCAAGAGGATTAAGAAAGAAAGCCCAATCGAAATAAACTAAGACTGCGCTTATGTTAGAAGCCGTAGCCCTTTCAAAACGACGAGGAATAGAAAGGTTGAACTTCTCCCGAAAGAGGTGATGACCTAAGCTACGCAATTCTGATGCGAGCGGAGGGCAAGTAGTCGCTTTTGAAGCGTCAAGTCTTTTTGACCGCTTCAAGATAGCATTCATTAAGCCCCTTATACCAATGGTTTTAAAGGCTTATTCGAGGATCCAAACCCGTAGCAGATATGTACATACATACATACACCACCCTTTTGGTTACTCCATCTAAATACCTCTTCGAATGAGCTCAGTCTATACCAATCTACTAGAACCGTAGAGCAGCACCCTAAAGAATGGAAATTGGCCAACAAAGACGGCAGCTGAAATTTTATTTGCAAGAGCGTTAGCTCTTCTACTACCCGGATAGGATATCCGAGTGGCCAAGGAACACTTTTGCTTAACAAGAGCTTTCTTCCACAATTTTTTAATTAATTATAACAAAAGAGCAGGTTTAGATTGCAGCTTCACTATCAGAGTAGAAGCACAAGGTTTTACCTTGAAAAAAGGACGCGTGCCGTAACAATCGTAAAGATTTTCACATGAAACAATTAGTCTACTGCTGCTGGAGAGTTCTTAAAGGAAGTTCAAGGCACAGTGTCTAGTGCTCCTTAGTATGGCAACAGTCTTCAGAATTTCAAAAGAAAAGAAAACATGGTACTCAAGTGCCTATAGGCTCTGCCTTACTTGTATTCTTTGCAGATTTTTCCTACTCAACCGTTCTATGACCTTGAAAAGAGGGAAGCAAGTGCGAAGGGCCCGTCATAGCTTTGCCACAGTGGAGAAAAACCACGACCCTCCGCTCGTATGTACTATTGACTGAGCCACGGCGCCTACTTGGGGAAACACTACTCGAAGACTATGTGTGAAATGTCAGATAAAGCAAGGAATATAATCCTTGGTTCGACTGCAGGGAATTAAAAGGCAGGCTTCCGAATTTTCAAGCTCCAAACCGTTTGTTGTTCTAGACAGTGAAGTGATGAGAGGCATTATCGAGAACGGAGCTCACTAAAGAACACTGAGAACGGTGATAGAGGATTGCAGAGCAACCTTATATGGCCAGGCTCACCGACAGAACAATTCTAAAGATCAAGTAAAGAAATGGACTTCTGATGAATGAAATAAAAGCAACGGCAATGTCAATATCCCCCAGTAGCTGCTCTGAATCGAAAACATCAAGCAAGAGGACCAAACGCGGTGGTCTAATCAAACTCTCTAGCAGTTGCTTCTCCTTAGAACGTCCAACTCAGTAGGAAAGCTGAGAAAATAGTAAGTAAAGCCGACCTGAGCTACTCTGGAAACAAGCTGACTAATGTAGAAGCAAATAACGCATGGGGATCACACTCCACGTGCAAATTATTAACAAATCCGTGAAGAAAAGCCAAAATTTGCTATTCTGAAGCTCTGCAGCAGGCTTATTGTTAAATTTGTGTGCCCAGTAGCCCGTGATTCCGCACATCATGTGATGTGTTCCAAAAAAAACCTAAAAAACAACCAACTCTCATGAACTTCCCTAATTTGACTGTTCCAAGTCCTATCTTCTTCTTCTTTTTTTATTTCCCATTGGTGTTTCAAAAATATGCCTTAAACATCCAACCGAGAACAAAATTGAGTTTCCACAAGCAGTAGATAACGTTTTGCTCCAAAGAATCATCCCAAGACAGAGGCCATTAATACCATTTCCATTTCCCAAAAAAGCGTCCTGTGCACTTAATCACTTAAGAAGTTTTAACTTTGCACTTAGAAGAGAAATCCTTACTCACATCCTTCTGCTACATAAACACCATTCATCTTCCACACCTCAATACATTAAAACACACAAAGTTGGAGAAGCATCAGAAAATCAAAATGAAATCCTCTCACTAAAATCAAAATGGCGAAAATATGTTCCTTTTATCTCCATACCATCCATCCCCTCAAGGGCCATTTGATTCGTATACCACAACACATGATGCCACCCGGGCGACGAGCAAGTACGAGTACCATAGGAAAAGGACGATGCGACATTTTTCTTTTTTCCTTCTGTACATGCGCATACTTTGTCACTCTCTAAGAATGTTGTACATACAAAAAAAAAAGAACAAGGAAGGAAAAATCGAATGCCTAGTTCCATCCTTTCTGTAAGGATTCGGAGAAACAATGAATGCGTAGTCTTAGACAAAAGAGCAAAAAAAAAGTGCTTTGTCAGGTTTTTCTTTCGTTTTTTTTATTGAAGGAGGATTTTGTGCAAAGAAGAAAATCCGAATATGAAAAAAGCTGAAAAAAAAAAGTCGAAGTAATTGAAATGTAATGCTTATTTACCAATGCACTTGGCGGAGTCAATTTGTTAATGGTTGTGGAAGGAGAGCGAGGTTTATCCATTCCTTGATTGACATCTTGGGAAGAGACGTGAAATCTGTCATAAAAAGTGCTATGGTGTGGTGTTTGAGGACGCAGGTGACGCATTTCCGAGGCTAAGAATTTGTGTGCCGTCGATAAAGAAAGATTTTACATCTCCAAGTTTTCACAGGCCTCTTCAGTGTCTACCCTACCGGAACTGCACTCGCTTAAGATAACTCTTGATGCAAATTCAAAGATTTGTGAACGAATTCTAACTCTTTTTGAAAATTTTCCAAGGGTTTCAATGCAAAGGAGGGATAAAATCCATAAAACAAAACTTTATTTGCTTAACAGCAAACTTGAAAATGGTCCAAGTCATATCCAACAAAAAGGAGTGTTTAGAAAGTATTTGCTTTTGCATAATAACAGGCGCTAAGGTGGCTTCAAAGGCGGCAGGGTTTCCAGCAGAGATTACGGCACTCAAAATGAAACCATTTTCTCGGGATGATAATTGGAAAATACAAAATTAAATGGATGGAAGGATGGTTAATGCCCATCGCATGCCAAAGAAGAGATGGAAAGCTTTAATGTATGGAGAAGGATGCACAGAAGCTAAGGTGGTAAGAGGTAAGCTGGAAAAAAAGGAGCAATGCTAGAACCCAATTCAAGGAAACACTAATGTAAGTGCGATACTACACTGCTAGATACACCATTAACACAAAATAAATGGAAAGTCAAACATATTTGTACCTAGAGACGGCAAACAAATCTATCGAACCACAAATGATCCATTATTCTTGCATCAATAGAAACAGTTCAATACATATAGTGTATGCAGTCGGCGACGACGAAGTCATGAACACTCCACAAAAAGTATGAGTTCCTCACACGACCGTCCACCTTGATTCAAAACGGCTCAAGAATAGCCGTTGAATCTTGGAAAAGGGTTTGGGGATTCGCAGACATTTTCCGTGGAGTCGCCCATTTAGACCATAATAAGCTAAAAAATAGTCAAGAACTAAATAAGCCCATATTTCTCTCTCCTCTCTAGTTCCTAGCCATTACGATATTTCTCTACAATTATCGCATCGTAACAATGATCGAGCCCACATACGACTCATTCCAAATAGTGCAGTCGTCAAGCATGTACCACAATCGTATCGCACAAAAATGATCGAGTCCGCTTACGAATCATTCCAAATAGTGAAGTCGTCAAGGATGTACTATGTACATATTGCACTCCCTCTGGAGCTACTTGGGACTAAAATTTTCTCTACAAAAAATTTCGGAGCGGGGCATCAGGATGCCGGTAAAGGTATAAAACAGCACGCTTTTCTTGTCGAATATGCGATGTTGTCCAACCAACTCACTTTAGTAGAGAGAATTACTAAAAAAGGCCTTAAACTCTTCATTCAACTTCCATAAGAACAAGCCATACGTCGGAAATATCCTAGAAGAAAGGGAACAAAATAATTGCAGTCAATTGGAGGGCAACTAAACACGAAAGTCAAAATATGTGCACGCTATTATCCAGCTGAAGAGGGTAGAGAAGAGTCAGATTTTCCTTAAGTCTTGAGCTAAGGTCTGAGTTCCACTCAAACAGGGCTGACTGTTACGAAACTGTTACCTCCTAGTCTTATCGGTTGCCATTCAGAAAGTACAAATTGACAAAGACCATTCCTTACTTGCATCCACGAATGTCCTGGTTCTCCTTACCGAGCACGGAAACAACATTGCCCTAGCGCAGAGAGTTTGAACTGAGAGCTCCTGAAAAATGAAGTTAAAACAGGATGAGCCTAGCTTTGAGTGGCTAGTGGGAATCAACCTGATCGTACGCGGTAACATTTGCCCCAACATACAATGTATCTTAAAATTCTTTTCTCCGAGTGAATCGGGTTCGATTTAAACTCTTTAAACAACCAGAAAGCATTTAAAACTGGAAGCAAAGGATGCTGACAGCAGTTTCCTTGAATATTCGAAAACCCTTCTCTTCTAAATGTTTGTCAACAGCCAATCCATAACCCTCCAACGACAAAACTTTAATTTCATGCGATAAAACCTAGACTATAAAGAAAATGACAGAAAGTGTTGCCTACTATGATCAGCCTACCTCTTTCGTCAAATTGTCTTTTAAACCAAAGCATGGTTATCTAATACAAACATCGCAACAGTAACAAAAAAGAACCCACTTACATCACCATAATTTCCGGTAGACCGTAGACTACCCAACGCAGAAACAGCTCTGGGTCGGAAATTATTCTCTATAACTGAAAGCTGCTAGGCTAAATACGAACACAGAAACTTGCAGAACAAAACTAAATTTCTTCAAAAGAAAGTTCAAGCGCTCCCTAGAGTCTTTTACAAAACCACAAGGCCTAGCAAAATCCGAAAAAGGATCGCTGAATCTGAATGCACAATGGAAAACGAACCTTTTCCACAGATATTTCCTGACATAATCATTGAAGGCAAGATGTTTAACAGAAACAGTGTCTTGCCAATTACGCTGGACACATCGAGTACCCATGATTACCTGCTCAGCGACAATAGTGTTCCAAAATAGA
Organism: Blera fallax; assembly: GCA_946965025.1. Classification (NCBI taxonomy): domain Eukaryota; kingdom Metazoa; phylum Arthropoda; class Insecta; order Diptera; family Syrphidae; genus Blera; species Blera fallax. The sequence goes on from OX337248.1 coordinate 3,402,141, forward strand.
TAACAACGTACATCAAAGGAGTACTCCCTCAAACTATGAATTTTCAAAATGTATCCCTTTCTTCCGAACAATTTATTTTTATCTGTCAAAGCGATTAGGAGCTTAAATTTGCAGGCACATCATCTGTAGTGATACCATACCGACGACTGATTAATCGTTTAAGATACGAAATTCCTTTTTATTCTGATTCTGATCTCCATTTACCTGCCTGTGTCGGCTTGTCAAATCACGTGCTAAGCCAGGATTACGCGATTCAAAAAGGTGAACAAGTCTAAACAACATCACGATCGTCAGACAAAAGCAAAAAAAAAGGATACGATCAGTGCGACTTGATTAGGAGTCTTAGTAAATTCAACTTTTCAAAGGCTTAACCCCAAAGGAAGCAGCAACAAAAAAAAATCCTCTTCATGTTGGGTGCCCCACGTTTTATCCGAGGCGTATACCAAACTCTTCGTATCACAATGGAAATCAGATATTTTTGTATGATTTCCTTTTTTGTGTACCTCAAGTGTTTGTAAAGTACCAGCGTTACCACAGGATTCTTCGGCGTTCAATCGTTTCCTTGGGTATACACTCAACTAGAAGGAGTTCCATGCAAAGTTTCGCCTGAGTATGTGTTGTTGCTGTTGTTGCTTCCTTTTCTTTGATTAGGAATCTGTTTTTTTTTTTCTTTCTTTTGCTCTCTCTCTAAGTACTTATTGCATATTTCCTTTTTATCCTTAAGAAAATAAAAGAAATAAAAAAACTAGTCTCTGTTTGTTAAAGACAGCGGTGCCTTGTCAGTCGTCAGTCGTCATCTTATCTTCATTTCTAGCTCAAGGGTGGATCTGGATCCTTTCTAAATCAGAATTTCTTGTTTGTGTATTCCTTACGCAACAACAGTAATGAAATGCCTAACAATGAATGTAATAACAGATGAAACATTGGGAGATATTCCTCTTGCAGCAAGGATTTCGTTTCTTTCGCTTTATCTGTGTTTCCTTTTGTAATGTGAATTGGGTCGAGTAGGTGCAATTAAAACGTTTTTTTTTTTTTTTTTGCAAGCAGCGCAATTGTAAATTAGCGGAAATATCTGATGGGGATCGATACTTTATCTTTGAAGGAAAAACCGACAGGAACAGCTGTGTTAGGATTGATTGGTATTAGGATTCCGCGCCCCGTAGCTAATTGCCGATGGGTGTAGGAAAGGAGGGATGAATTGTTTATTAAGACAATAATGAGGCTATCGCCCGAAGGTGTAGTGTAGTAAGATCATCTGCTTCGTTGGTAAATTAAATTCGTTCACAACGCTGGGAATGGATTTGTCAACACAGAAGACACGGTCCCACTTTAGATTAGAGGAGAAAAGAGTAGATAAAAGCCAGATAACACGATAAAAAAGTGTGGTGAAAACTAACGCGAACACACATTCTACAATGAAGTGCCCTCTGTGGACAGTGGTGTACAATTATCGGACTTGCTGCAGATTTCATTGCGAGGGAACAACATGTTCATCAACTCCCCTACAGAATCTGAAAAATGACACATTTACTTCGACTTATGGCCGGGTGTTACAACACGGGTGCTACTTAATTACTGACTCAATCTCTACAATGCAACGCGATGATGGAAGATGGGAGCCCTGCAACTGCAACTCACTGCGCTCGCAGACCAACAGTTAAGTCCACAGTGCCCATTTACACTTCGACAACCTGAAAATAAACCGATAGCTCGAGATGTAACCCCGCTTATCGTTACGCAAGCCAGTCAAGTCCTTAATCACTTTTTGGCTAAGGAGGGACGTTTGCATAGCAGATGTTGAACAGTTGTGTTTCTTCTTCTTCCTTGCATCTCCTAAAAGCCTACTAATTGTACTGTGTCAGAGAAAAGGATCTCTTCATATCGAAGTCTGCAACAAACACTACGAAGCTGCCGTTTGGAGTATTGGATATGAGGTGTGCAGAGCCAACCTAGTACAGATCGAAGGAAATCTCCTATTTCTGGGACGCTGATGGATCAAAAAGGGAGTTTAGGAGAAACAACAAGTCGAGCCAATGGATAACTTGCAAGACTACACGGAGAAGAATGGCAGTTACAGACCTTATTTTTCCTTAATAGGATTATAAGTTCGAGCAAAACATCATAAATAAGGACGAACTGGCGACGACATCAGCCACATTGAATAAACAGAATGTGCGGCAATATGATATTGAAATCCATTTACCATCCATTTACTCTATATTGAGCAGACAGCGAGGCTTCTAAAACCAACACAACGCAAACGATTAGGAATCGACAATGTACTAGAGCAGCATAGCAGTTGGAGAACTGAGAAACCTAAACGTTGTATGTACCTACAAATAGAAATGGTAGCACTCAAGAAGAAGCAATCAGTTCCCAACCAGGAACGAACACATATTCGAGGTCGCCAAAAATGCTGCAAAATGTCTAGGATTCCTTAAGCGGTGCAAGAAATATTTTACCCCATCTGATCTGGCCTCAATATATAAGGCATTCATCCGCCCAAAGATGGAATACAACGCCCATATCTGGTCTGGTGCACCCAAGACCGTCTTGCACATTCTAGATAGGATTCAGAACCGCGCGATAAAACTAATAGGTGATAGAGACATTGTGAGTTCCATAGACTCACTAGAACATCGCAGAAATGTCTCTTGTCTTTCCCTATTTTACCGCTTATTCCACAAAAAATGTTCCAACAAACTAGCCACTTGCATTCCTCCCCTTCAAAATTTCACCCGCAATACGCGTCACGCTACGAATGCACATCAGTTCACCCTCAAGCCCAACTTCGGACGTATTGTCAAATACAGAGTTTCGTTCATAAGCCGAACGACACGTATGTGGAATAATCTTCCAGGCTCTGTGTTTCCTCATCACTACAACATTCAAGCATTTAAAGCCAACGTGCACCGGTACTTCCTCTGTTCCTCTTTCCCCTTCTTCCGAACGCCCGTGCCCTGAGAATTCAGTATAAGGGTTTGGCGCGCGCGAATTATAAAAAAAAAAAAAAAAAAAAAAAAAAAAAAGTGGAAGTAAGGCATGAGCTGCTTCAAAAGCAATCAAGTTCAAGACCAGTTCTCTTTCGGAAGCCCCCATTCAAACAAACTTCAACTAGCATTCCCAGCAACAAAGACAAGCCGACGGCGAATAGAGCTTCCAACCAGGTAATGCAAGCAGCTGGTCGCTGAAACTGGGAGAGGAGATAGACGACATCGTTTGATTGTTCCGTTTTAAATCAAGCTGGAAGACTGTATAAGTCTAAACAAATCACCGGCCCGAAAAGATCTAGAAATGTCCTCATCTATCCTATTTTCTAATAATCTGGAAGCCTTCACCACTCTGCAGATATTGACGACGAATATGTAGGTATCCCTGCTAACAAACGCTGTTTTTCCTATCTAAGCACGAAAAGCTGTGCAAAATTTGCAAAAACCCTCTCCCGGAATTCAGCGCAACTTGAAGCCTAGCTACATCACCTAGCTACCCCTATACTCATCTAAATTTTTTAACCAATATCCTCACTAGTCCCTTTGACAACATTTGTACGAAATTTTCCAGAATCATTTTGTTCGTTCAAGACATGGTAATGAAAGCGACTGACAGACGTGATAATAGAAAATAAAATCCATCCTTTAGGAACATCATTTGTTGTCAACAAAAGCTTTAGAGACTCTCAAGTGCATTGACTTGAACCTCCCTCACAGAATAGAAAAACAATTCATTTTAACCCAAATGCCCTGACCAGATGAACAAGTCTCTTCCCAATTAGCTAAAAATAAAAAAAAAGTGAAATCCTCAATCAATAATATAATCCGCATAAAAAAGTACCTATTATGATTGACAGCAAGAGAAAGGGTGCTACGGTATACTCGTAGCTGGCCAAAGTGGATTAGAAGAAAAGATACCATCATCTCCATTACAATTATCGTCGCTACCGAACTGCACACAGTGGCTTATCCCAGTCTATTCAGGTTCAATCATTAAAGATGAAACTGGAATTGATAGCTATAACACGGGGAAGAAGAGACGGGAGAAAAAAAAAAGAAAAGAGCGTAGAAAAAGAATCTCCCCCTTGAGCGAGGAGGATTGGTAGAAAATACTTCGCATTAACAAGCGTCGAGCATCTCATCATTATCAAGCGTTCTCTAGGGTACGCCAAACAAATGACGCCTCGCTAGTACATAAGCCCAACCACCCTCGAAAATTCAGTGAACAGACTTTGCGTGAAACTTGCTCTACCCCACCACCTCCGCCAACAAAAACGAGACTAACGAAAGGGAAATCATCATCATCATCATCATTGTTGGTGTATCTACTCAGAGATACGGCCATAACTAGATACTACAGAGTAAATACGAGAGTTTTGCGCTGCTATACCTAGCCTATATTCTCTGCGATTCTCGGGTATTCCTACTTTTTTTTTTTTTTTTTGCTGTACATAAAGCTGCTGTTGTATACTGCGACGGAGGACTCTTGTGTGCTAAGCTGGGTGTTCAAATACACACAGTTTGCGTCTCGCTCTTGTGTTAGTCTCTGAGGCAGAACAGGGGGACTATTAATATCCATCACTTGGCATCAATGCGAGACGTCCGTCCACCCTTTTCATCGCTCTTTGTAGCTATCATTCCAAGTGTACACACTGTACGAGGGAGAAAGTCCTTTTGATGAAAGCAAGCAATGGAAAGCGGTGGGTGCGCTCTAGGTTTAGTATATTTGCACATTGACAGTGAAGCTCTTCACTTTGGTGGACCCTCCAAACACACGGATTCAAATGAAAAGCATAGCATCACACCACACCACACCATTCACGACCACATGGTATCATCGTCAGCATCGTCCTGCATTAGCTTCATCATCCTCACGCGAATTTCGATTTCTTTTGTTAGGTCCACAACAACAAACCTTAAAATTATGTGTACTACGGGTGCAAGAGAGTAGATTTCATTTGATTTCCTCGCGCTCAGAAAGCGGATATCGCCCCAGCGCACTCGTCGAGAGATTTCCTTTGTTTTCGTTTTCGTTTCAGGAACCAACTCAAGGGATTAGGATAGGATGCGATGATGAGTTTCACCCCGAGTACATCACACTTTATGTAGTAATAATACATGCATAACTGCGCGCACATACGACGACTACAGTGTACTCGTAGTATTTGGGACCGGATTTTTCCATCATGGAGGGTTCGTATCATTGTCAAGTGTGTACACCCTTAAAATTCATCTCTATGCGCCGCGCCTGGCACTAGAATAGAAGAAGGGTGACGACGACGAGCACTTCATTTTGAATTTTTCATTTTTTTTATCCTTGTTTCCTTGATATTTGTTTTTTATTTACTGCTCAGCAGAAATCTCGAAAGCGGGTTGCTTTGGATGTATGTACATGTACATATCCTTGGGTGTGATGCTGTTATGTGTACATAGAGAAGGACACAATATTTGGGCAACGTCAAAGACAATTTATAGCGTCCGATTCTACCGGATGAAGGCGTTCTTTGTTTCGTTTTGTTGCAATGGTTAACACTGTACATTGTATGGTGGTGGGACGAAGTCTTTGATTGAGTGCAATGTAATTAACGGGCAGGAATATTGCTTTTATCCGGGTTATCCAAGCGAGGAATGGCATATTCATGGATGACGTACTTTCAAGCTTACACGAGGGGAAAATTCGCATGTTAATTTCGTATGTATTTTTAGGGATCATTCAATCTTCACTAAGAATGCCGTAATGTGAAATTACGAATACCTGAGAAAGCCTTTTGAAACCTAGCATTTTCTCCAAAGCGATGTAAGAGGATTGCCTTAAACCCAATAATACAATGCTCTCCCCATCTTTCAACCCACTAAGTTAGCATACACATATCATAACTCTGAGTACATTTTGAAGCGGGGGCAGTCTAAAATTCCTCAAAAAAAGGATAAAGTACCGAGACGCACTGCAAAATCAAAATGGTTTATAAAGGAGGGCTTAACGAATCAACTCCAACACCACACATGTAAACTTAAATGAATGCTTGCAGCCGACATAAAAGACTAATTCAAGGAAAATATCGAAGAACAAAGAATTGCGAATCGGCGAGCACCAAAGTTGAATAAACGTCAACCGCATAACTTTTCGCTGAAGTGTCAGTGCCGTAGAGTATTTCAAAAGATCACACTTTGTAATTCTACAAGCGACCAGAGCGCTACAAAGCACGGCATAGAGTTGAAGGACAGTTCAATTTTAAATGAGGTTGCTGTACACCTTGAGATGGCATTGACCAGAGCTAAGTAAGACGTGTATCTTCTCCCAACAATTCCTGTTGTGCGTGTCATATATTTTGCACGAATGAGGTGAATTACTAAACGACCAGCAAGCAGAAAAAAAGACCGTGAAATAGGACCTCATAAACTAGAGGCACAATCTCCAATGTACATAGAACGAGAAGGGATCTGCAGGTTAACAAATGGTAATAAAAAAGGCTAAGTCTCGTGCAAACTATCACAAAGGTTTCGCTCTGTACCGTCTTGAATAGACTGGACATCGTAAGCTTTACAGCGACGCGCTATGGTTAAATGACGTTCCAATAAAAAAAAGTAGATTTCTTGCATTGTTGTCTCCTCCTAAAGGACGGTCCTTATCTAATCAAGCTCTTTAACTAACCGCACAAAACAAAAGAAATACTATACCCGTGGCAAGCGACCAATTCATTGTCGTTCCGAATTAAACTTCTGAATTTCGTCATCATCAGACAAGTACCTATATGAAGCTGCGCTATGCAATAAATGCTAGTGTAAAAATTAGTATTATATCAAAAAATCATTGACGCGATGCTCGTACACCTGTGCATAGACCAGAACGACAAGGCAATTGACTTGCCAACATTGTGACTGCGATCCAATAATGTGCCTACAGTAATTAATGTTTTTGGAACTTGATTGGTCAATATTAGAATTTGGACCAGGAAAGTTTATCGTTAATCAAATTTTAGCAGATCCTGAAGAAGATATCACAAATTCAAACATCTATTCATCGATTTCAAAGCTGTTTGTATAGTGACGAACTTCACAAAGCTATGTCTAGTTTTGGCATCTTTGCACACCTCGAGGGCCAAAGCACAATGAAAAACCTTGCAACTCTGCTAAGGTCGGAAGTGACCGCACCGATTAAAAATTGTTTAAGAGAAAACTAAGGGCCATCAGATAAATTTTTCAACATCGTTCTTGAAAATATTGTGCAAAACTTCATCGCCAACATTAGAAGCAGGATAAATGTTGAGGAATGTAGAGCACTAATCTACAAAAGAAGGAAACACCTGGATGCCTATCAACTATCAGAAAAACATCTGCCATCGTCCAGATACTGCGGTTCATCAAGGTAATCGCAGCGGAGGAGGTACTCTAAGTCAAGTGTCTCATCGAATGGATGGGAGCACAATAGGTCTACAAGGTCGCAATTACGCCGCTAAAATCAATCTACACTAGTGGCACAATCTTGTTAAGAAAACTATTCAGCTACTTGCATACGCAGACGTCATGGACATCACTGGAAGAACAGGTCGGAGGCGAAGGCTTTCATGCACAAAGGTCACACAATATCGGCACCTAGGGCAAAACAGAACAATGGACAGCTACAATTCGGAGATAATCAAGAACTATGTCTACCTAGGCTCACCTGTAAACACGAAAAACGATATAAATAGAAGAATAAATCTTGTCAACCGCTGCTTCTTTGGGCGAAAAAAGGCATGTAAGGGGCAAGGCCAAAGACAAATTGATGGTTGAATGGATTCAACGACGATTTTTACAAGCAGTAAAGCGACATCAACCTAATCAGTAGGATTCGAATATGTCGACTAAGACGAATGAGCCATTTAAAGCAAACTGCAACTAAAACTCTTCCCATGTAAACCAAATTTCGTTGTTGTATGTGAAGAGCCTACATTTACTAAAATTTGATAGTCTGCCTAAAGTCAACAGTCTATACTGGGCGACTCTCAAAATTCTCCTGTAAAATCCAGTTCGTAATAGTTTCAATGTCCACTATATAGTTTTGAAATGAATAAGATATGAATAAGATGCCAAAAATTTACTATATTGTTCAAGTCCGCTACATTTTACCGGGATGTGGAAACTTTCCCCGCGCATGATATACACGGAGATTGCAATTGTATTTGGAAGGGAACCGTACCTCTTATTACCTCCTAATACACAGAAAATGATATCCGTGACCGCAAGCTTGAGCCTTTCATCGATGTGCCTCCAATTAAATAAAATACACTGCTGTCCTTAAGCTCAAAATGAATGGAGAAACTATATACATACATATGTATGTATGTATTCTGATCCTAAAACAATTCTGGGAGCAAAGAAAAAATTGGAAAGGTCTACAGTTATCAACATTTTTGTCCTGATCAACAAAACGTATTACACGAATCGCATTCCCTAAATCTATTTGCATTAAGAGAACCGTAGAAGAGTTTCCCCCAAATAAGTGCGCAGGCGTAGAGAAGATTGAAGCTCACCCGCATAACAATTACAACAGACATCCTATGCCATTCGTCCCTGGTAGTATTCTGCAAGTGTTCTAGATAGAATTTCAGCAACAAAATTCTTAACAAACTGGAAATATTTATGATAGACTTCAAAATCTACAACCCAAAAAAAACGGAAGCCCCCTGGATTCAGGAATTTGGAAATTTTTAATTATTTCAATCTCTTTAGCAGCAGAAAAAAAATACCGTCGGTATGGATACAAGATCAAAAATAAGAAATAAAACAATAAACTGGAATATAAACCTAAAAATATTTATAAAATTAAACTACTTAATCAAAATAAATTAAATTATAAGTCGTGTAAATTATTACTAGGTGAATCTGCTGAACAAATAATTGCAAATGGCACCAAGGTACATATATGTATGTATGTGTGTAAATGATCGGAAGACTCACCAGAGCAATGCATTCATCGATAGCTTCATGCAGATTTAATAAATTTCGTTATTTTCCATATTTTTCAATATTTCCCTGATTAAGGCAATGGGTTGAAAGTTTTCCATAACTTCTTCAAATTTTTCTTGCAAATTTCTCCAAGAACTTTCAGGAAACGACATGAAATTCCGCCATTTTCGGGCGTCCCCTGGAGCACCCCTTTGAATTAGCCCAATTGTTGATCAAATTTCGCACTGTTTAGATGAATTTTATACTTTCCATAACGTTTATACAATAAGCAACAAATTAAAACACTTTTTAAGATATTTTTTACACTTTTTCTGCACTATTTTTTATTTAAATGAAAATTCCTGCATTTTGCTCCGACCACTTTGAATTCGTCTGAGTACCGTTACAAAAGTTTCGTTCGAACCAAGACGAAACGTCTTATGCTGCCTTTGCATTTAGTGTGACCAGAGTGCAGAATAATTATTCATTTTCAAATCGCTGAAAATATACATATTTCTTTGAAAAATATTTAGGTTTTTAAGATCGAAATGTTAATTCGAACAAAATAATATTGAAAGAACGATATGTTCTCTATGAAAATAGATTGGGCATTATTCGCTTTTGTAGTTTTACTTATTGGTCACTAAATGCACGTTTTATGAGCTCCAGAAGCACACTTTTTATGCTCAAAGGTTTAAAACAGATGAGCTAACATATTTAAAATAAGAGATTACTTTTTTTTCTAATAGATATGAGGTGCTACCTAATAGACACAATTTTTGGGGAATACAGGCTTCTATTTTAAGCCACGAACAGAATGCTTCCGAATCGAATCGCTGTAATGCTTCGAAAATTGTAAGTTTAATATTCATGTGTTTTATACAGTTTGCCGGAAAGCGGAATCGGATGAGGAAAAGTTGAAAAATTCGAAATATATTTCGATAGGTAGTCTTCGATTCAATATGTTCCTTAAATTTCTAAAATGGCATATCCTCTTAACACTATTGAATTGAAGCGTTTCAGTAATATTTACATGAAATGACATGATTTCTTCTCGACTATGATTTTGGTCTGCGAGTGCAATCCTTTATTTAAAACATTTTCACGACATTTCCCTTTTTTAACCACAAATTAATGGATTCTTTCAAATAAATCGTGAAAAAAACTCCACAACAGAGAAAAACGATAAGAAACCGCAAAAAATGTTTTTTTAAGTACCAAAGCTCTTATTATAGAAAGATTGCTTAGTATTTTGATCCAAGCAATCAATTATCTCACAGAAACCAATTGTACAAAGAAATAAACTGAAAAGTAGGGCGATGCAATTTAACGTTACTGTTGGATTTGTTTCTATTAACTGTTTTTTAACAATATTAAGACTTCTGATTTCGTTTAACACAATTTGAACTTTGTCATGTGTAAAAGTTTATTTCATAAGTGAAATTAAAAAATCAGAACAAATATGTAAGGCCTGGTCACACTGATGGAAAGAGCTTTCTCGAGACCGCAGCCATTTTCGAGCGAGTGGAGTAATTTTTTTTTGTATTTGAATTTTATTTTATGGAAGTGGTTTTTTTATTCAAAATAGTTTTGGAAAAATTTTGTGTAGAGTGTTTTTCTGGATTGCAGTCTCTGGACGGTATCTGTTTTCCCGTTAAAAGGTTAGTACTTTATTTTTTAACAGTTGTAAAAAGTCTAGAAGATGTCTGCCCCTAGAATTTTAAGTTTCTTATTCGTGCTGGACCATTAAAATGGCGGTTATACATATCTTTATATAGGAATATGAATTCGCGTAGCCTGTTTTTTAATTTACTTAGGACGCTGTTAACGTTCTTCAAGTTGCATCGTATTACCAAAAAATACCATCCAAGAGCAGTATATGTACATCTGTATGTATAAATATGTACGTATACATCCATGCCCTTTATCTCACTATTGCAGCTAGAAGTGTCCTAAAGCTCTATACACAGTCATTTAACCAACCAGTGGGATTGATTTGGTCAGCTTATGTCAAAACATTGGCCGTCTGCTATGTTGTGTAGCCAGGTGTATGATATATCTGATCGCCTGACTAAATCAGATCGCTGTCAGATCGTTCGACTAATTTAACGCCATTTGCCGGTTAGTATCAGACTTATTTACCCGAAATCTCAAGCAATCTGTTCAGTAATTTAATCATTATTCCATCTCTGATAGAAAGCAGAGTCCCTCTAAATGTCGAAATCAAGATATTAAACTATCTAGCTGGTCGCACCGACTTCTGCTCTTCTCAAAAGTGGCATTTTTGGTTCTCAGGTACACTTTAAGATTGGAGGTTGCCTGACTTCAAACTTCAATTTTGTTAGTCTTCGGAGTTTTACGATTTGTTTGCCTACACATTACAGAACTTACAGAAATTAATTTGCAGACTGTGGCTAAATTCAACAGAAGTACATACATGCACATGTATATCGATGAAATTTGCTTTTCCAACTTTTCGCTCCCTTCCCTGAATCACGTCGATACAATTAATTAAACGCGCCAGAGAATATGATACACTATCGCTCACTCCAAGTCGTTAACGCAATTCATTAACCACATATCCCTTCTATTAGTCAACATCATTCATCCTGAAAGCTGTCAAAAGTCCCAACTTAAGCTCGCTCAATTAGTTATTGTTGACTTGGTCAATGGACTGTACAAAAGCTGGAGAGTTGACCCCCTCAGGCGGCGCAAAACTTCTACAGCAACAATTCAAAATGCAAACTTGCACAATCATTTTACCATTCCACCATTTCATGCTGTAGTCCGAGCCCCAACCAAATGCACTTCATATAGCACCTCTCAACAGGCTCTTCACCTCTCCTCCTCTTTCATTCTCCCCATCGTCAAAAACCACCACCTGATGAAGCCCCGAAGCTCGAGTGTTAAATTTTACATTTTGCCTGAGCTTCACCAAATCCGTCCAAAAAATTAAATATGAAATATGTTTCCAAATCTGCACCTTTTCGAGAATTCATTTTCCATTTCCCACCTCCACGTCCATTGTTCGGAAGAGTTTTTCCTGATTTTTCCACTACTCACGCTCGCCGCCGCCGGAAAATGAAATAAAAATTATTTTTGTTATGAAAAACACGAATTTCATTTATTTCAAGAGGGCAGACTGGGCAGCAGGGAGAAAACAGAAGCCGCATTGAATTTTCTATGAATTTTTCGAAAGGCTCTCTCCCACCATTCCATCCGTCTTTTGTTTCTCGAAATAATCCCGCACCCGAGCTAGCCCACCTGCAACGCATTCATTGGAAAATAGTAGCATCATCAGGTATTTCACCGACAGTGAGTGTGGGGTAGATTTACTATAATGCCCACCAGGTGGCGAGTGGACATCCACCCAACCATCCTTCTATCCATTCAAATTATGTATGTTCTCTATGCCGGAGCGAGGTGTAAACCTTGTGTGCGTGTGTGTGTGTGTTGGTGGGCCAGATTCTCGCGTGAGTCTTTGTTTGGAATTATCCTGCCACGAATTTAAAGGGCGTCATGAGGTTTCCGCATCTCCACTATTAAACCAATTTCCAGTCCTCAGCTCATTCTCATTTCCTGGCACGTTATTTTGAATAATCCATCCATTGAATCAATGATCAGGACGAGGTGAACGATGTAGGGGTCCACCCTATCCGCGAGTGTATATTTCTATATGTGTGTTGTTTATTTGGGCGCCAGCGGGCGTTAAAATTGAGTACAAGCGGTTGAGTTTCCGACTATCAATGGATGGACGTCCGGGTTTCCTATTTTTTTTTTGCAGAAAAATGGAATGAAAATATAAAAATATTGAAAATGCTACCAGAACACACATTTTTCGGCGCGGGCGATAAAAATGCTTCCAGGCAATTTGTCCATAAACAGTTGCAGCAGCTCAGATGGAAGCGCGTGGTTCCGTTCGGTTGAATACCTACAGGTGGACGTGATGGTGCTGGTGGTGCGTTCTTTTTGTTAGAGCTGGAGCACCTGGATTTTTAAGGACAAAAATATTTATTGTTATTTCATGGTCAATTGTTCCGGGGAACAATGAAAAGTTTTTGCTTAAAATTTCCCCATAGAGACGGGACGAGCAGCAGGCGGATGTGGGTTGTGAGTTCTGTGAAGGGATCTGTGTGATGCTCAAGTTTGTTGTTTATATTTTTGAATAGTTTTCCTTTAGTGGAACTGGATAAGCAAAGAGAGATGGCTCTTCTAAGTTCCAAGCTAAGGCAAACACACTTTTGTTTTGGTTTAAGGAGTCATTTTTGGGAAAATTTTTGAGGATTAATTAAGAATTCATGAGGCAGTCGGCTTTGGAAGACGGTAAAAGTTTGAAGGGGGATAACTTCTGAAGCTGTTTTTGTAATGTTGAAGGAGGCAGACTTGCATAAACTGAATTGCTGAAGGAGAAAAGAATTTGATCGAAGTCCATTAAATTACTAAGAGGGAGTTGAGTGTGTAAGTTGTTGGTCGAAAGGAGATAAGAACAGACGTAAGATTTCCGACGCAATGGATACCATGTCAATCGTCGGATAAGGAACTCGAAACATTACTGTCTTCCGGTATCAGAATGTGGATATCCTACTCAAGACGTATGAGACAAGATGGCGGTGGCCCTGCGAGTTGTTTGCCGGATATCCGACGTTAGGGATACTACTTGCGTGCGATACAAAAAAGTCTTACTGACTAAACTTAAACCAGAGATGAGCTTAGAACTAATTTTCGCACTCCAAAGTAAGAGCAGGGCAGTGATTCTAAAGCTTATCTCACCACTTATCTAATTACAAAGGATATACAATCATTGACAGTGCTTACGAGTCCTTTATATTGAACATCGTTTACATTTTATCGTATATTGATATAAAGACTGCACTTTGTGCCTGAATTGGCGGAAAGATATGTTTCAATATTCACAGCCTACGTTTTCTACCTAAGTCTACTCCGGTAACATAATTTCACACTATCTAGTGTTCGTAATCTTAAAATCGACGCAATGTACAACCTTAAAATCGTAGATATCGCACCAAACAACCTTTCTAGGTCCCTTTTCTTCTTCCTTCCATGTCTTTTTGGTAATATTTGCAGAACCCCTACCTCGACACGAACATTTATTTGAAGGATAACCAATCGCCTCAACAGAAATAGTATTCACTAATCGCTCATCGTTCTCTACCTGTAGAGCAGCGAATTGTTCAAAAACAAAATACAAACTTTTGGTATAGCAGCCCATATTGAGTAACTGTAAGGTTCACAGAATTATCCTTGTTGGTCGTTAATTAATTTCGCATACATTTTATCGATAATGAGAAGCTTGTGATGAGAATTATTGCTCTCGGATATTTATAAGCCATTCGTGATAGGTGGTGGCAACGTGAACCTTTAGCCCAGTAATTCAGCTTACAACCACTGAGACATGGCTTCTGCAGTTACAGCGCTGCGGGGATGGCTGCGGACTCAGAAGTTTCAGATTTGACACCTGTTTCATTCCCTTGTTCACATTCTCCTTAAGGAAACCAAGTATTCAGAATGGAATCTAGAAGGAATAAAATCCCTCGTGAACTTAGGTCTTCTGACTTGATTTTCCTCAAACCTTTTGTAAAACATGTTTTGGTATGGCTTTCCTTCTGATAACTCGAGTTTGTCGTTAATAAAACTGTTTATTCCTTTGCTAGCCTCGTAAATAGATGAGTTTTAAGTGCAGTGGTCTCCAGCAGATTATGAATTCGGCGCTTAACATTAAAAATCTGAAAATAATTGTATAAATCACAGGATATCTTTAAGCTTTTCGCAACAAAAACGATATTTAACTGCTTAATCATAAATATATTTCGAATTACTTTCTACAAATCTGGTTCAATGAAATTCTTGATTTTCTTCACAGACCTCTCCGCCGATCTGATATTCAAATGCTTTCCAAACAGAGTGAACGTGATATTACCTAATTGCATTCCAAATATACACTCACTCTTCGGCACAGTCCTCAGCTTGTTGTCTTCACCCACAATCTTTAGAACATTCTTTGTGTCTAGCACCACAATTCCTGATAATCCGACTAAACTCGGACACTTAGACTTGGTCACAGAGATTTTAGCACCATGCAGGTCAGATTTCACCAGCAGCTTACTAAAAGCATCATAACCAGGTTCGTAGACTTCTGGGACTCTATCGCCGTTTCTTAAGTTCAAATGTTCCTTGATATAGCCCTTCCAGAGCTTGTGAAGCGGTAGAACTTCCGTATACGTCATCTTCTTTGTAGGCAGCGTCTGTAGACCAAGTTTAGAGAACTCTCGCCGATTGAGAGTTGTACTTCTGTTGGATTTTCTTTTACGTTTGAGTTGTTTTTTGCTTTTAGTTCCATACAGCATAGTTATGTGGTCTGGAATGATGTTGACATCGGCCCGATGGGCTGGCACAACTATGTCCGTTAGGAGTTCTTTAAGCGGGGTTATTTGGAGATCCGTAGACATTTTAAAATAAATTGAATTTGCAAGCGGACGATTAGTTTGTTTACAAGTTGTAGCACATGTGACAAATCAACAAACAAATTTTTGTTGAACTGTCAGATGTCAAGTGGTTGGAATTGATTTTCCCGTTATTTAGGAAGGTTGTTGTCTGGGGTATTTACCAAATTTTTGAGAAACTGAAATTTCCTTTCGTGCAACGTGAATTTCACCGGTTTCAGAGCTTCGATTGCTGTGTGTCGACTCCAAGTTTTTAAGCTCTAAATTGTTTATTTTTAAGAGGCAAAGTTTATGTTGAGGATTCTATTGATCTGCAAATGTTAGACATGTGTATTAGCCTGTGCTGTTAAAGACTGTTTGTGAATTACTTTTTCGTGCTTAAGGATTGTTCAAAATCAGATGAATATTACTATCGACTGGGTATTAACGTGTAACGTCTTGGTTGACTCTTGATCCTTATCATTTTACAACAGGGCTGATAACTTTATAAGACGGCATTTTCTTAAGTATTAGCTACATGTCATATAGCACTTGCAGAAGATGACCTTCGCAAGCGTAAATTGTTGCAATAAACTAACTTTTACAAGCTTTTAAGAGAGGTGTCATAGCGTAGAAACTACATTGGTAGTTCCTAATCCGAATTTTCTCAAACGAAGTCAGACTTGATCAATGTTTGCCAATGTTTGTCCTTTTTTCTTTGAGTTGAAAAGGACTTCGGCATAATAAAATATCCCTCTATTTGCCATCTTTCGCATTTTCATCGCCAGATGGAGCCATTATCAAACAAATTGCTGTCACTTTTTCTCCAATTTCCTAACACCAGAGTGCGCCATCCATATGTCATTTCGATTCTTACAAATAATTTCACGATTCTTGCATAGTCTGCGACTTGCTTTTTGAAAAATCTACAAACTCTAGAAAAACCGTCGAAAATGAGGGCCATCTACAATACCTTTTTCAAGAGGAGCTCCACCTTTGCCGTAGTCATCCTATCATCGGCTTTCTTCTTCGAACGTACGTTCGACCTTGCCGCTGAATCTATCTTCAAATCAGCGAACCACGGTGTAAGTAAAACAAATCTCCCCAAAAAATTATGTAATAAAAAAATCTCTTCCTCTACAGAAACTTTGGGATGATATCAAAAGCAAATACGAATAAACAGTTGCAATGTAAATTTTATTTAACTTAAATAAAAAAAAACCGTAGAAATTCCAGTTTGTGTGTTGTTTTGTTCTATTCTGTGGTTTCCCAGAACTTTTCCTGTCTGTATGCGTCCCACGGATGTGGAGTTTTGAATCTCTCAGGTTCTTGTAGTGTAACTCCATTCTTTTCCATAATTTTAAGGAATTTGTCCACCTTTCCATTGGGTACAGCTTCAATATTACACGACATCTCAGTGATTCCCGCTTGTATGCATCTTTGTGCTAGTACTCGTCCGAGATTAACAAATGCAGCAGTGTCCTTGGTTTTGTAGAGCTGTTTCTTGATCGCCCACTCGGAAGTGCTAGCAGAAAGCACTGGGCCATTCTCGAAGTGTTTCACCTCAGCTGTGACGTACTTGCCAGATACATTCAAGTCTAGTTTGTGCCAGAAACTCCTTCCTGGCTTCTCCAGATGGTATCCACTTGGTTTGTAGGCGATTCGAAGTTTTTCCAGGTTCCTTGGATTACGATTAATCAAGTAGCGTTGACCTTCGGTTGGTGCTAGAATTTCTCTGACTTTGTGCACTACTCGGGCGCAATTTTTTGCACGAAAAGATCGGGACATCGCTAACAATTCTGTAGAACTTCTTCACAAATCGATTCAACGGCGAGAAGTGTTTTGGTTTTGAGGTTATGTAGGATTCTCTATTTGACACTTGGATAGGTGTTGCCACTGCATGTTTGTCGCAAGTAAGGTTTCAGTACTATACAAAATTTAGATTTTAATTGTCTTGGGGGCTGTTATTTGTGAGACTTTCTGTGGAACATACTCATTTTTCCCTAGGCGAAGTTTTAGTTTTGCTGGTAGTTGTCTTTCAAATGCAATGATGCGGTGAAGAGGAATTGGTCTTTAGAATGTTTTTTACTAGGTTTACTAGGTGGTAGCAATATATTTTAGATTAGATGATTAGCATTTTGCATGTGATACCCGCTACATATTGTTCATAGTTGCAATTTTATTTGTGAATATGTTGATGGGTTTCTTAAAGTTTTTTGCTGGACAAAGGTCAACTTATCTACCACTTTCTTACTTATTTACGTCCTTCCACCCTTTAACGGGCATAGGGAATAGCGCCTGCGTGCCATCGTGTTCGAACTTCTGCAACCCGATTCAACTCTCTCCAACTCATTCCTAAAAGTTCTAGTTCTCTTTCAACCATTCTGCTCCACGTATGTCTAGGACGACCCCCAGTTCTGCTGCTTTGGGTAAGCAATAGTAGATATTATACTACGTATGTTTGAGTACATTGAAAAAAAGACACTTCCTAACCGAATATTAAAATGTATTGTTTAAGACTATATTTATAACTCTAGAAAATATATGAGAATTGTCTCCTTAAGCCGTCAGTTCCGCATCAACATCTGACCAAATCGGGTCGCTTTCTGACTCTCCATCGGGATTGGCAGCAGCGGCTGACGAAAACTCCACCGCCTCAATTGATGGCTCATCATAATCAATTGGCCATTCTTCATCCTGTGATGTGGTAGCTAGAGAGCACTCATCCTGTTTCGTAGTTGTCTCTGATGACTGACCTAAAGCGTTTACTCCTTCCAGAGCTCGGTGATTTGTCGGTTCCATGCTAAAAGTAATAAAAAAAAAACTTTAAAATTTTATCGTAACTTGTCATATAGTTGACTTAAAACCTCAGAGCGATGGTATAGTATTCCAATGCACCGTCTAAATCCTTTTCACTGCTTAAAATATCGCCCAGCATTGTGAACAGTTTGCAACTGGGATAGCTGGTTGACTGTTTCTTTAGCAATTTGATTGCCTCCTGCGTTTCCCCTTCCGATTGTAAAATCTCTGCCATTGCTGACACGGCTGGAAAGTAGTACTGATCGATTTCTAGAGCACGACTTACAAAAGTTTTTGCTTGGCGCTTTGTCACCGCATTTGATGAGTACAAAAGGGTGCTGGCAAGAAGCTGAAATGGACAATTTAGAAAAATTCTTTTTTTTTCAGCTTGCTGTACTCACCACGTAACTCCTTGGGGAATTGCGAAAATAACGTGCCGCCAGAGCACAAATTGTCTGCGCATCCTTAAGACGCTTCAAACCAATATAACACCCAGCGAGACCTTTGTATATCTCAAACCGGTAGTTTGCTAAACTCTGAACAGTTCGATAGTAGTGGATGGCTTCCTTGTAGCGCTTCAGCTGCAGAAATATCTTTCCACGCAAGAGATATGCCTCCACATTGGTGGGATCAACAGAGATAGCTTTGTGAGTGAAATAGGACGCTTTTTCATATTTCCCATTGGCCGATAGGCTCTGGGCCATCACGAACCAGTTCTCGGAGCTGAACTCGTTGATGTTCGAGTGCTGACAGGCCAACTTTTCTAGCTCTGGTAGGTTGTTGTTTCTCTCATAAACCACGGCTAGGGGCATAATGTGATCGGCGCTGTAGGGACTGATCATATTCGCTGTTTCAAGGTAATGCTGAGCTTGGGCATGATGGCCATTGTAGTAGAGAGCTTTTCCAATGAGAGTCAGAATATGGTCGTTTTGGTGAAGTTTTGTATTATCGTTGATGGATTGGAAGGTTTTTGAAGCTTCCAAGTGTTTGTGGACGTACATTTGGGCATGGCCCTTAATCCAACTGCTTAGCCACTCAACATGTTTTGGTGTTGAACTCACTAGAAAGGGTGACAAAAGAATTTTTACCAAAGAAACTACCGAGTATATATGTCATACCATTCACAACCAACGAGTTCACTTCAATCCCATCCACTCCGATTTCCAGTAGCGAACTTATAGCTTCCAGCGCCATGGGGCAATCGCGCAGGACATCCTTATAAGAAATAATCGCCTCTGCAAGATTCCTTGATTGGCGATGTTGCAATTTTGCTAGCAGCATATTTATCTTTGGTGACCTAGACTTTGTCGGAATTGACTGCAACGTGGAAATAGCCAAGTTCGATTCGTTCAGCTCCCGATAGCACACGGCCAACCTATACTTGATCTCGATATCCGTAAACTGGTCGTAAGTATTCTCAATGGCAGCCAAATTCGGATTCTTGTGACGAAGCAGTGTCTTTCGCATCATCAAACCCGAATGCAGGTGCGTTGCCGCCAAACGAAACTTCCTCTCGTGGTAGTGCGCATCCCCACGGAACAACAACACTTGATACTCTTGTTCCGGTGTGGTTATCAGTCGATCATTTTGATAGATAGTGGTCAGTAAACTGGCCTGTAAATAAGATTTCATTAAGCATTCTGATCTCAAACCATCCCACTACCCAAACTTTACCACTGGGATCACACAGCTATACAATTCATTGTCGTACAACTTCTTCAGATTCGAAAATAACACATTCTCCATTTTGCCTGCTACGTTTTTCACTTAATTTTCCCTCACAAATAGCATATTTTCTGAAAAATAAACACAAAACGCTTTCCCCTCTCTTTCCAAACGAAATTTTCCCTGAACACTTGACATTTCTAAAACACAGCTAACGTTTTCCAACACTAACGGCGCCAATGTCGATACAGAGAAATTCAATTGTCACCAAAAGAAATCTGACATTTGTAAGAAAAATGAGTTTAGATAAATATTTGGGCGTTTAGGTTCATTGTTTCAATTCAATTATTTTGACCTTTTTAATCAGTAAAACTAACTTTTGAATGTAATTTTTCACTTGGAAATTATTGTGAAACCAATAGATATTTAAATGTGCGCGCCAGCTTAACCGGAAAACAGCAAAAAAAACCGAAACAATTCAACAGTGCTGTGCCAGGTCGCCCCCAAAAAGAAGAACCCGCCGATGTACATATTTTTATGGACTTGAAGCAAAAACAAAAAAATAAAAAACGACGAAAGATATATTTGCAATAAGATAAAACACTTTAAACAAAATTCCATTCATTACTCACGCACGCCGCGCAAGTATTAAATTAGTAATAGGAGAAAATTTATACCTACACACATATACTTTATATACACTTACATTTCACATACAAGAAGTATGATTAATTCAGCGCTACATCGATCCCCGCAACCTTCTCCCGATCCAGACATCGATGACGGCAGTTCGAAACGCCAGGCGACGAGGGTTTTCAAGAAGAGTTCATCGAATGGCAAAATTACCGTGTATCTGGGCAAACGGGACTTTGTCGACCATGTGACACATGTGGATCCCATAGACGGGGTGGTGTTGATTGAGCCAGACTATGTGAAGGATCGCAAGGTGTTTGGGCAAGTTTTGGCGGCCTTCAGGTATGGGCGGGAGGATTTAGATGTGCTGGGGCTGACGTTTCGCAAAGACCTATACCTAGCGAGTGAACAGATTTTCCCGATAATTGAGAGTGAGCGACCATTGACACGACTGCAAGAACGCCTAATAAAGAAATTGGGTCCCAATGCATATCCGTTTTACTTCGAAGTTCCTCCATATTGTCCGGCATCAGTTTCTCTTCAGCCGGCTCCAGGGGACACAGGGAAGCCATGCGGAGTGGACTATGAACTGAAAGCATTCGTTGGGGAGAATGTCGACGATAAACCGCACAAGAGAAACTCGGTGCGACTGGCCATCCGGAAGATTATGTATGCCCCGTCAAAGTTGGGTGAGCAGCCATCGATTGAAGTGAGCAAGGAGTTCATGCTAAAACCAAACAAGATTCACCTGGAAGCGAGTTTGGATAAGGAGCTCTATCACCATGGGGAGTCAATTTCTGTGAACGTTCATATCGCCAACAATTCCAATCGTACTGTGAAGAAAATTAAGGTGTTGGTCCGACAATTCGCGGACATCTGCCTGTTCTCGACGGCTCAGTACAAGTGCGTGGTAGCCGAAACCGAGTCGGAAGATGGCTGTCAAGTACAGCCTGGCTTTACACTGTCTAAGGTCTTCGAATTGACACCGCTTCTGGCCAATAACAAAGATAAGTGGGGCCTCGCACTAGACGGCCAGCTAAAGCACGAGGACACCAATTTGGCATCGAGTACACTCATCGCAGATCCAACACAACGCGAAAGCCTCGGCATCATTGTCCATTACAAGGTGAAGGTGAAACTATTTATCAGCGGTCCTATTCTGGGCGGCGATTTGGTGGCCGAACTGCCATTCATCCTTATGCACCCCAAGCCCGAGGACGATTCAGATCCAATTTTATCAGAGCGGTCGCCCAGACGCAGTCTACAAGTGGCTGGCGGCGGTGGAGCATCAGAGAACGCCGCCGAAGTACCAACCACAAATCTCATCCAACTTGACGGCGACGACACCGGCCAAGATGATGACATTATCTTCGAGGATTTCGCCCGGCTGAGGTTGAAAGGAGCCGAAACGGAAGCCTAGTCAGGCTCCGTTGGCGATATGACCACAAACAGTGGAAGTAGGAGAACGCAAAGAAAATAAACAGGAAAGGACGAGAAATAGAAATATATGTGTTTACATCTCTTCGGATTCTACAGAATCATGCATTTGTAGCGGTATATATATATATGTATTTTATTTATAATTTATACAACAACAGTCTCCTGTTTCATTTATTTTTTATATTCTTATAATAATTGTCGGCTTAATGTAATAGTTTTTTAGTACTTTACTGTGTTTTGAGAATAATTTACTGTCTCTCTCCATAATGCTGGACGAACGACGACCACGACGACGATGCAATGACGACGAAGAAGAACAAAGTTTTTATATCGCATTCAAGAAATACCCCCGAGTATATCTCCTTTTCCTTTCTGTGCACCATTTGTTATCCCAAAAATAAAATTTGTATATTTTATATTTTTTAGTATCCAAAATAAACACAACACACTATGTACCAATTTAGTGGGGTTTTTTTTTGTTTTTCCTGTGGGATGGCGGTGGGTGGTCTGGTCTTGTCTATGACGTGTGTGAGTCATCTGCTATGTTTTCGTTTTCAGATGATGTAAGTTTTTGGGAAAGTTTTAATGATGTAGAAAAGAGTTTGTGGTGCGTGGTGTTTCTGCCTATTGTTTCTCTGCTTTGATAATTAGGGATAGTTGGTGAGCCTAAACGATGATGCCCGAAAGAAAAGTTACTTATGCCTCACCCTCGTATTCGAAGAAATAGAAATCTTCTCATGTTTGGAATTCCCCATTACTATGCGTTATCAATTCTTTGAAAGTTGTTCAACTATTCTGTAGAATTCTCAGATAACTCTTCATTCCTTGCGGTTTGTTTATATTCTAGAAATCGTATGCGGTTTCTTATTCTTTAGAGATTTACTCATTTTGTACCTTTAATTATTGAGAGATGTTATCAGTCCGACACGGTTCTTTATTCTGCGCATTAGGTGGCCTTTTTTGCATTTTTGAAAATCGTTATCACATTCTTTTCCAAGCATTTTTTTATTTTTCAGCGATTTTATAGGCTTGAAATCGATCCATTCACCGGCGGTATTTTTAAATCGTTCTAGAATTATAAATAATTCTCTAGTAAAACATACATATGTAGATCGTAGTCAGAATTACATATTTGTTCAGATAATGTCATTTATTTTGCCTGCATTCCAAAAGTACATTTCAACTCTGTTGTATCGCCGCCTTGTTATCCGCCATGTTTTTTTATCCTTGGGCAGCTTTTTGAAATTTAAATGTCCTGTTCCGTGTTCTTAGCCTATAAAGCCTTTGTTAAGATTCTTCTTATACTTTACAAATGACTCTTCTCGGGTCGTTCTCCGAAAGAGTGTGAAGTAGGAAGTTTAAGTGCAAGGCCCACAAAGCTTGATCATAAGCAAACATCTCGCAAATGTATGACAATCGTTTGAGAGTGATACCCCACGGAATGCTCCTCAATTCCACTATGTCATTATATCGTTTGTGACTAGATTAAAACACGCAGAGTTTGAATGAGGCACTGGGCCAAATATTTAAACTTGGTACGATTCCTTAGGAAGCTATTTTTCCGCATTTGAACTTGTTATGTTTTTGTCGTGTTGAAAAAATAAGTTTTAGGTTTTAACACAGACATTTTCTTCTGGGGAGTTGTAAAAGACATTGATCTTAGCCTATCAATGAACTTTCTGTGAAATGGAATGACAGAGGTGTGCTACAACTCGGGGTGAACCTGGAGGTCAATCAAAAAGCCCCTTCAGTTCTCCAGTTTTTATCTAACTGCCTCCAGTTGCGCACCACTTCAGGTTGTTTGAGGTCCGCTTCTATTTGTATGCGCCACCTTAGGCGAGGTCGACCTCTACTGCTTTGTCCCTTCTAGTTTGATTCAAAGACTCTGCGAGCCATCTGCCCTACATGTCCTAGCCATCTTAGCTGACCGGTGCGCAGTTTTTCGATGTGCCTGTGGAGCTCGCAAACTTCGTCGTTGAGTCTTGTTCTCCAAAGCCCGTCTACGCAAACAGGATCGATTATTTTACGAAGAATTTATATCTCCAAACGACCGACTTCATCTGTTTTAAACAGAGTCCATGCTTCAGCGCCATAAAATAGGACTGCGATGATAAGGGTCTTGTATAGAATCTTCTTAGTTATTCGGGATAGGGGCTTTTTACTCAACTACTCAACTCAAAGAAACAACGATTTGCAAGAGTTATTCTTCTTATTATTTCTGCTGAGGTGTTATAGTCAGAATTTATAGTACCGCCAAGACAAGGTCCCTTACTATCTTAAACTTATAGCTGTCGATTGTGACTATCTGTTTCATTCGTTTTAACAGCATGTACTTGGTTTTGCCCTTATTTACAGACAAACCATCGCTTTTAGTCGGAGTTATTAAGGGGCATGACATGTTTTGGTATTACAAAAGATTGCGGTTATAAGGTTCAAAAAGCTAGGTAGGCTTGCGATGAGGACTCGATTTCGTTTCTTTACTATTTATAGCACTGGCAACACAGATAGCTTTGCTGATTGAGAGAATTCTCGATTTTCTGACAGTCTCTGGAGAGAAATGTTCTCCAGACCACCTGTAAGGGATGTTAAAATAGGTCTCCCATATAATAATGTGTCTTTCTAATCCAATCTTGGTTAGAAACAATTCAAATAAGCACAATGGACCCGAATGTTGATCGAAGTGAGCACTGGCAAAAAAGTCCCAGGGCACCCATATACCTAACGTAACCTGTCCAATCTAGCTAAACAAAAAAAGGACGGAAGAAAAAATTCGAAAGTGTGAATTCAAATTTCTTCTCATTTATTAGTTGCAATTCTAAATTCTGAAAACACCGATCAGCTCGCTCGAAAAGTTTACTTCCACCCAACCCTAGACGTAGTTCAATTCAGTGGCGCCGCCATCACTAAAGAGAAAATTTCAACTTTCAGTAGCCGCTGCAGTGATTGAATCACTGTTGAAATTGCTAAAAACACATGTGTTTGTTTTTTTGCTCTTAAAATATATTTTGAAGAATTTTTACACCACATAAAGCTCACAATCAAAGGGACATTCTTAAGGCACAGCGAAAATATTGGAAATACTGAAAAATCATGAGCTCAGTACGTGTTTAGTGTCCCAAACACATACTAATTAGTGCCACAAGACCGGCACGTGCATCTGTCAGTAACGAAATTCCTCAGATTCCCCCGAACTGTTGAGTAATCCAATGAACGCGAACGAAAGATGCTATATCATTTCATAATTAATCCGCATTAGTGAATCAATCGCTCGTTAAAAATGAGCTTCACAAGGGCTCTATTCACCAAGGGGCTGACGGTCATTGCACATACCAGCGGACGAAGAGGATTCTTATCAGTTACCACGAATCCTAATGGACTTCGGAATTTAGGAATTGTTTCATCAGTTTCACCACTTCTATCACAATGTCGTGCCTTACATCAGAGTTCAGTTCCAGGACTTCAACCAAAAAAGCGTGTCGTCCGCAAAAAGTGGAGCGGAGAAGAAGATCTAGCTGCACAGGGATTCTTTAATGTCTCAGCGTTCTCCACTGCAGAGGAATATGATCTGGAGGGGTTGTTGGCCGGTTTGGAGGAGCAGAAATTGTATGCCGCTAAGAAGTTCTTTTCAACAGATAATTTAGGAGCAGAACAGGACGTTCTGTATGTAACGGCTAATTACATGGTTAATGGAGAAACAAGGGATATATTCTTCTTTCGTGAGGGATCCGTTGTGCTGTGGAATTTTAACGAAATGGAGACTAATAATGTACTCTCCTTCCTAAGGAACTACGAGAAGGATGGCTATCTCAAAGCGCTAGTCAAAGGAGAGAGTGAAATTATGCCGTACAGCTATATTCCTGAGGAAGATGTGGAGAAAACGCCTCCAAATGAGTGTCAAGCTCTGTTCAAGAATGGAAAGTTCTTCCTTACCAAAGGGGAACAGAATTTCTTCCAAAAATACACATTCTCCAATGCAATGGCAACATCAATTAAACTAGGCATATGGGAGGCTACACTGGACAGGTATATCGATGGAATGGAGTATCTCACGGAGGACTTGAAGAAAGGTAGAAGAATAAAGATTTCTCGCGCTGAGGCACTTCGAAAGACTGGAGAACTATTCGCTTTGCGTCACATGATCAACCTAAGTTCGGACTTGCTCGACACTCCGGATTTCTATTGGGATCGAGAAGAGTTGGAAACGATTTATATACAGGTTTGTTCCTACTTTAGCATCAATCGTAGGACTAAGGTAATGAATGAGAAGATCAACCACTGCGTGGAGTTGGCAGAGCTGATATCGCACAATCTAAACGACGCCCACCACATTCGTCTGGAATGGATGATTATCATATTGATTATGGTAGAAGTTGGGTTTGAAATCCTACACCACATGGAGAGGTACATCCACAGCAATGACGAGGAGCCGATCCCCGTACAGCATTAAGCATTTGTATAATTTTAGTTACTTGTAGATTAGATCTTTTGTTACATTCGTAGTTGTAAGATTCTAGAAAGCCAATAAATCTTGTAGTCTAACTCGTACATGTTGTTAGTTTTCAGTTGTATTGGGTAATTCCAAAGAATGCGCAGTGAGAGGCTTGGGAAAATCTAGTTTGCTTTAACTGCAGAATCATTGTTAATGTGTGTATCGTAGTCGATTTAATTGCTTATCCAGTATGAGTTCCAGCTAAATTCCCCGGAAGAGAACTTTGGACTGAAAACGAAACGTGTGGGGGTAGACGTCATTCACAGTCTTCAAATGAGAAATGTAGACATGTGTGATAAAATTTGTAGATAATTTTGCACATTTAACTGAAAATTTTATCAGAAATTGTAGATCGATTTGAGGGGTATAAGCGTACTGTGACTTTGTAGACCTATGAATTGTGCTCCCCCAACTTGGAACAACTTTTCGGACCAAATTCCTTAATGAACGGGAGTATCTGGAATGGATCCAAGGGTGGTTGATCTTCTCCTGGAGACAACATCTCTACAAAACTGCAGTATGCGCTATACCCAGTTTTCTGAAGTGTTCCTTAAGTCTGCAGTGACCGTTTAGGTAGCCTGTAAGAATGCGCAGCCGGTTTTTGTTAATGTTTAAACAGGCGTTATTTCTTTTCCGGTTATAATTCACGAGAAGCTTAGGGTGTTCCTCCCAAAGTTTAGTTCTTTTTCAGTCTTCCTGCTTTTTTTTAGCTCTTCCCGTATTGTATGCGGTTCCCGCCAGCAGAATAATTCGAGGCTGGTAAAAGTGGTTTCTGAGCTTTTTCTTGCTTCATTGCCCTTTGTTCCCGAATGGTCCGGTGCCGAGTAGAGGGTGAATCTGTTATTCTTAATCTGTTTTATTTTGACAAGGTACTCCCACACCATTGTAAAGCTGATTTAACGAGACTTTAACTCCTTGATGGTTAACCAATCTGGAACGCCAGCAATTTTTCAAAATTTCTAGTAAGTTTTGGGACTCTTAGTATCTAACAAGTTTATGAAGATCGATCAGAGCAAGCTAATAGCTAGCAAGGATTGCGACTTCCATTACTTTCGAGATTCCTATTGCTCGCATTTATTGTACATATCGGAAAGGTGCTTAGAAAAGAAACAAATGCAAACAAACGTTAAAACGTTAAAATCGCTTAGAAGAGCTCGCATTATATTTTAATTTTCTCGCAAATGGTTAAATTTGTTTATAATAAGTTTATGAGATTAAATGGATTTGCAAAAGATTTTAATTGCGGCGGCATTGCTGTACACATATGTACATATTAAAATAGAAAATTTTAATCTTTTTTTTTTAAATGCATGTAAATATTTAAAGTTTAATTGAGGGCACCGCTTGTTCTTGCACTGCTTGTTCGCTCAAATAGCCCAAAATGTGCAATTCAGAGACTCCTTGTACTTGTAAAAAATAACGCGTCTATACGCTTACAGAGAGAGCCTCAACCAGACAAATTTAATACCAGTTTAGGTTCGGTATTAAGGACAAAATTTTATATATTTAGATTATATAGAGCTTATACGGCATTCACAGCACAGCACAGAGGAGTCTAACCTTACTGGAAAAATCTAGAAATTATGTCCAACACCATTTTGTAGATGATTGATTGATTGATGGCTATTGCTGTTAGTAATTTAATTTGTTGCAAAGTTTTTATTGGAAATATGAAACGTTTATGTATGAATATCTACATACATACATACGTACATACCCCAGTTGCATTTTGTAAATTTCTTTTGAATAGTGTAATAAATCGGCATAAGCCCACTTACCCAGATGTCGCTGCGTACGTTAAAATCCTAACATATGCTTCATCTGTCATTTTTCTCATTTCCACCGACGGCACAGAATTTTTTTCTTTTCTTGACAAAATTCATTTTATTTGAAATTAATCACTAAAAATGCGCTTATCGATAATAAATTTCTTCAAAGACACCGTTCCCGGACATATTTTTCGTGGAAAGCGAAGGTTGGTTAAGCCAGTAAGCAAGAAAGCAATGGAAACGTTGAAAAGGGAATATGACCGCCAAGAGGCTATCATGCTACTTTTGAGGCACCCCTATCTGACTTTGGTAAGGAAAATTCAAGTATTCATGAAATAAAAGTAATTTTGAAATGTTTACTTTTGTAGGAAGAGTCCTCGGGACATGCCAAGGTCTTTGGAAAACGTGAAACGTTGGTAAAACAGTGGCAAGCTGCTCAGGCTTTGAGCAAAATGAAGCCTCATATTACGTTGGAGGATCGGCTTAACCATCTCAGAGTTAAGGAAGTTTGGGATTAGTTTAATATAAGGAAAGCATATGTATACAGTAGATGAATTTGTTGTAAAGAAACGCAAGAAAAATCAAATAATTGGTCGTAGTTTGTTATGCAAGTCACTTGCCATGGAGTTGAAAGAAAATCTTGGAATTGATTAATCGGAAAGTCAGCAACCCTAAAATTGGTAGTAGGTTTCAGTTAACCAATACAATAGTTTCACTAAGTCCCTTCCTAACCTAGGTAGTACCTAATGGCATTTACCCATTTTGGCAGCCGACTATAGGGCTCAACTGTATCTAGACCTCGTACCATCATCAACCTAGTATCTCCAAACAAATCTTCCTCATTTTTGGCACTCAAGGGTCTTAGAGAACTGCTGCCAATAGATGGCTAAAGAGAACCTCGGTCAAGCAAGGGTTATTGACTGTTAAGTAAGGGTTGAACGATGTAGTAAAACAGGTGGACAAACAAATGTTTGTAAATATTATTTATTTCTTAATATTTTTAGATGTTAACATGAAATACCCTCTGGGTATTGAGAAATGTCTCAGAACGTCAAGACGTTCAGGATATATTTTTTATACAAAGGAGAGTACCCTTGACTACGCAGTGTATTTAGCAACTAAGGGATGTTCATACATATGTACATCAAAACACGATTCAGCAGATGTTACCAGCAAACAGAAAAAAGAAAGTTCGTCGAGATTCTCAAACAGCCTTCTCATTGGAATTCAGTTAACCAATCAATTTTGAAAAAAATCGGTAAGTCGGAAATTTTATTTTCGAAATTATATTATACTAGAAGTCTACGCGAAAGATTGATAATAGCTCATCTTATTTATGAAAGTCCCTTGCAAAGTGAGGGCTGAACTTACAATTGTCGTAGCATTCTCAAACAGCCAAATCGGCAGAGCTGTAACTGATAGGATTCGTCCATTGATTCCTCAATTTTGTTACGCAACCATAAGGCTCCACCTACCCGGAAAATATTTCGCATATTCTTAACTTGTTTTTGTATAACTCACTGCGATAATTTATCCCAGCAAATGCATGCATTTAGCGACTTTTTTAATCTTCTATCTCGTAACAAAAATTCATAAATAATTAAAATAAAACTTCACACCTTCTGATTGCTTTAATTGATTGATTAAATCATTTAAGTTAACTATAAATTCAAAATGATAAAATCAATTTTAAATTATGTATCTCTAGTTCGACACATGAGATATCGCCCGACTTTAGGTTTAGATAGGTTTTCCATATAACAGCCATAGGTCAGAATTGAGTTGTCACATACATTATGTAGCTACTATAGGTTCATAAAAATACGTATATTTGGCGCAACAGACCGTATGCGGTTCGTATTGTTCCCAGTAGTCCAACGCATTAACCATAGTGGAGCCATAGTCCCACTGTGGAATAATGTTCATCGATTCTGTAGGACGTTTTTGTTCCTTTATCATCTTTGCGGTCCAAGAATTCATTTGCCTACCTCTTCGGTTAATTTTCGTTGGGACTTCAATGACTATCTTACTGGGTTTTCCTGTCGTCGCCTTCGCGCGTGGTGATACCTATGATCCTGTTTGCTTGAAGCTTTTCGACGATAGGCGTTTTAATACAATCGGGTTTTGTTACTTCTGCCGACACTTTTAAATTCTCATTTTCGTGTCGTACGTTGTCTAACATTGTGAGCCTTATGTTTAGCGGCATGAGTCGGAGAACAAGTAAGTTAAGTGCTCTGAATTTGAACGAATGATTCTGAATTTGTTTTCTTCCAGGCTACCCTCTATTCATTAAGCGTGTTTTTTAACTGCACTGTCCTTCAATTAAAGAAATTACAATTAATTTCTAAAAGAAGCTGGTTATTCCTGCCATGCAGTTCATACACTTGATATACATATGTCTGTAATTTTGTGTCTTCAGCAGCCCTATGGAACGCTTTTAAGACATCGAGTGTTTCTCCATCAGGATCCTTAGACTCTGTGATGCCATGAAACTTAGCAACTTACTGTAGAATAGTGAGCTATCCCTTCAGGACCCCCTAGCAACCCAATTTTCCGTTGACCTATCCTAAGAGAATCTCTATCAAGTCTTCCTTGGAAAAGGTGTATAAATTTAAGAGTTATAGTGCTGAGTACACAGATTAGGTTGCAATGGTATCATGTATATTTTTTTCCTTAGTAGAAATAAATAAAAACTGCCATTAAGCATTTATTTTAACATTTAAACAATTCATCAGAAATTTAGTGCATATTTACAATAAAAAAAAATACCAAGAAATACATTTACATATTAAAGATGTCCCTCTGCGCTCAAGAAAATATCTCACACTTGGAGGCAAACCTAACTCAGCAGACCTTCGCTTCTGTTCCGGGTAAACACTTGGTCCAGGCAAATGGATCCTCAGCCTCTAAATCACTTTTAAGCAACCACTTGCCTCTGGATAAATACTCCGCATACTGTGCTACAACTGGATCATGACCACATGACGCTGCGGCAATCACATTACCATCCGCATTCAAGTAAAATGCCACGAATTTGAGCTCTTGCACGTCGCCAATTATTTTAACTTCACTTGGCTTGCCATAGCCGGAATACCGGAAACCCTTGCCGAACAGCTGAGTCCAGAAGAATGGCACTGCATGAAGTTCTTCGATCTTTCCGGCCATATTTATGGCAGCGATACGTCCATGATACTGAGCCAGCTGGTAATGGCCAATTGTAGCTCGTTCATTACCAATTGAATAGACCGGGGCATTGGCAATGTCTCCGCCCACATAAACATCTGGAATGTTTGTCATTAAGTGTATATCAGTATCGATAGATCCGTTGGGATTCAATGTGACTCCAGATTCCTTCAAGAATCCTGTGTAAAAGCGAGTTCCAGTGCCCATAATGCACAGACCACATGGTAATTTAGTACCGTCGATTAATTCAACTTCAGAGACTTTGCCGTCAGATCCAAAAATTTCTTTTATTCCACTGTTCATGACCATGTTGACGTTGTTTTCTCTGAAGAGCTCCAGAACTCGCTGACCTATTACATCGCCAAAGCTTGCTTTTAAGGGGACGTCTTCACGACCAATGAGGGTTACCTGAAATAGAGAATACGTGTTTCAAAAAGCCTCAATTTTGTAATTTTTACTTACACTCTTGACTTTCTTCACCAATGCAGCAGCCATTTCTAGAGATATAAAACTCGAACCCAAGCAAACTACATTAAGTTCCTCTGTAATCAGAGCATTCACTGCCTGAGCGTCAGAGTGGTCTCTAATTACAAATACGTTTACCAAGTCAGCTCCTGGAATGGGGGCCTTAACCGCCTGAGATCCCGTTGCAATGTAAATTTTGTCAAACTTAATGGAATATCCATTCGAGCAGGAAATAGTTTTGGCATCAGTATCCAATTTCGTTGCTTCTACACCCAACATAGCCTCAATGGAGTACTCATTATAGAAATCCAAATTGCGGAATTGTAAAGCAGTAATGAGCACATCCAATATTTTGCTTACTTTTATGCGGTCATAGGGTTGGGTATTCTCCTTGCAAATCATAACAATGCGCCCAGTAAATCCCTCCTGTCGGAGTGTCTCAGCGCAAACTCCCGCCGATGGTCCACCACCAACAATGACAAATGTACGCTCATCTGAATTATTACGACGGACCATGTTCTTCGTACGTTTATCTTTCTCCAGATCGGTTCTTCTGGCTCGTACCTTGACTTTGCCATCTTGCTGAACGTTAACATTGTAGCAGGGAATAGAATCCAATCCGGGGAAGTCTTCAATATCGCCAGTTTCAATGCTGAAACAGGCACCATGCCATGGACAGCGTACATGACCCTCTCCAAGCACTCCTGTGTGTAATAGAGCTCCGTAGTGCGCACATTTGTTTCCAATGGCCGTTAGTCTGCCATTTTGCTTAACAAGAAGGATCTTTGTATCCTCATTGAACTCCACCTGTTTCATACTATTCTCTTCGATGTCGGCCTCATTGCAGACGACGGCCTCGACGTAGTCTTCCATATCGGATTCTGGTCTGAATTTATAGGATCCTGTGTCACCTGAAATTAGAAAACTGCTTTTAGATTTTTGAATTGACAGTTGTCACTTAAAATACTACGGGTGATTTTTAAGATACAAAGCACGTGCGATAAAATACAAAATACCGTAATTGAGTGATCAAATAGTCCGCCAAAACGAATACTGAAGGAACCGAACTTTATGACAAAGATGCGTTGCAGATTTAGCATTTTTATTCGTATGAAGGCATAGAACACCAATGGCACTAAGAAGTGTTCAGGGAAATTACATCTAAGACAATCTAACCATGTGGTATCCCTTTGGAACAAGCTATCTGTGTTGTCTGAGTTAAGAACATTGCAAAGAATACTCGCGATAATACCCTTATTGTCAGATTCTATAAACTTTTTGGAAGAAAAAAGGAGATTCCTTTCATGGGACACGTGCATCAAAGGTGACCATGTCTCCTTATACAGAAGTACGGAAAATATTTTACATTTTCTTAAACAATAAAACAATTCAGTTCAATAAACTAAAGTGGAATGACCGCTGTGCAATGAAAATAGCCCTAGGGGAAACAGCCAGACACAAATGAACAACGCATTGGAATGTACAAAGTAAGATATGGTTTAGTTCCCCAACCGGTATACTTTTGGGAATTCTATAAAACACTACGCATGGAGTTGTCTCCAAGCAGAAGTACTTTGACAGTGTAAACCTAACAACCATCATACCCTCAAACATGAGAATATCCATTGTAAGTGTCTTGTCCTAAGTTAGCAATCAAAGTTTTATATTCTTTCCTTCAGTTTGGTGTCCTCGTTCTGTTTAGCATCGGGATCACGTCAGCCGATTTGTCCCAACAAGAGGCAGATGGTCGACTTTTACCGGTGCAGCGACCAGATATAAATGACTATAACCACGACAATGCGATGGAGTTGCTGGCCACTCTCCAGGAATTACATCAAAGTCTCATCAGTCAAATCGCCTTGCTGGAGAGCATGCAGAAAACTTCAGATATGACCCATTTAGTGCTTCATTATACAGCACAAAAGGATAACATCGAGCGTGAAATCTCTCTCATCAAATCGATTGAAGCTTCTCCTGCAGAAGGCACTAGACCACGTCACATAAAGGATATTTTACCCGAGGAGAAGATCTTCAAGAGCATTTTTAAGAAGAATAGGAATCCCAGCAGCTCGGAAGAAACATTTAATGATGATAATGTATATTCACTTCCGTATCCGCCCTATTACGTCTCTAGTCAGGCACCACAGTACGTATATGCGTATATACCACCAAAACCAGACTATCCATATCCAAATGACTTGATTGAGAATACTTTCTCTGGCTACCAACCGCAAGATCATCATCATCATCATCAAATGTTTATGCCTAAGGAAAAACCTCCTCAGAACTATCAGATGCTACCAGAAGTACAACCGAATTCACAAAAGTATACCCCTACGCCAGAAGTACCGTTGAAACCTGCAGTTCCACAACGACAGTCCGAGCCTTCAAAAAACGCAACTCGAGTACCACCACATGGCCAAAAGCCGGAAACTTTAATTTACTACCCCGGTGCCGTTGCAAATAATACACAACAGCGTCCAACTATCGTTAATCGTTTTGGTCAAGCTTTCGATCGTTTTGGACAGGTCATCTCAAATCTTACCAACAGACAGCCTTTAAGGCCTATGTTCGGAAGCAATGCAAACGATAAGGAGAAAC
Source organism: Blera fallax (assembly GCA_946965025.1). NCBI lineage: Eukaryota > Metazoa > Arthropoda > Insecta > Diptera > Syrphidae > Blera > Blera fallax. Next base: position 3,436,543 of record OX337248.1, read on the forward strand.
CAAGTAATAGAACCATAAATATTCGTTCGAGGTTATCGAATGAGGAAAACATGAAAGCAAGGAAGCTGGAACACAGAAGGAGGATTGAGCGCGGAAGGAAGCCCGATGATAGAAGGTCAAAGTTGCGTTGGGTTTCTGTTTAATTTTTATTATTTGTGGTGTAGGGACTTTTTGTTTAAATAAATCTTTTTTGGTAGCAAAACCGTTCACGTATTGTTTGCGTTCATTAAAATGAATAAGTTAGCGTTTGTTGAGTCATGAGTACCTATTTCTCTGTTTCTGCCTTTTATGACTGTCAAGTTTGGTAGTTTTCGAAAGCATATCCATTTTGGTCTTCCTAGTCCACTGTTACTGTTGTCTTATATGTCTTAATCTGTTTATTTCTAAAATTGTTCTAAAAACGACGTAATCAAATTTACAGTGCCTGACGGAGATACTCTTTGTCTGCGGGCTTTATCGTTAGTTATACTGGTTGCATGAGCGCATGGGCAAACGGATTGCCAAATATTCCAATAGAGGATCCTATTGCTGACATTGGCCCATGAAGTGATAACTTGTCGCCGCCAAGGAGCTTAACAGAATTTTCTATTAAAGGACTAGATACCCGACGTGTGGTATTTAGAGTGAAGATTATATATTCCTGTCTTTCTAACACAGTCTTCTTAGTCAAAGTTATACATTTCTGCATTGTGGAAGAGGGCGTTTAAAAATATTTGTTTTGAATTTAGAAATGGAATGCTTACTCCTACTTGGAATTCACTTCAAAGTAGAGTCGAAGCTCGCGCTACTGTACGAGCCGCTACTGTACCCTGATCCCTAAACTGACTTAAGTTTGCTAGGTTCCAGCTTTTTAGATCATTCAGCTGGAATTGTAAAGAAGCAATTTTCTTACTCGAAATGTTCTTTGATACATATGTACATGGATGTTTGCAAAAACAGTTGAATTTGTTACATTCGTACTCTATTCTGAATTTTGAAATGTTTACTTCCTATACTTGTGGGCGCCGGGACTCAGTGGTTAGTGCATTAGATTACTGAGCGGGAGGCTCGAGGTTCGAATCCCAGACCCCATACGGTCTGCTGCGCCAAGTATTTGTATTTACTTACCATTCAGAGAGGGCACAACCCTATCGATTTCGCCGGATAAGGTGAATCGTGGTATGCCTATCGCTACACAGATCTAGCTAACTGTCTATCGCTTTAGTTAAATTGTTATTCAATCTCAACACTATTAACCTAACGAACTGCAGATGGGCAGATGACACTACGTGCTCCATCACTAGACAGATCTGGCAGAAAAGGGAGCACAGCATAGTAGGTGTCGTTACAGGGCACTGCATTAGCGGTAGGGACGCCACTAGGCTGGGCCTCTTCGCTAACGACTTCTGTAAAAGCTGCACGGATGAAGTGGAGGAAGAAACCATTTAACATATTCTTTGTACTTGCGAAGCTCTCTCCACTCATAGGAAACTGCATTTAGGGGCCTACTTCTTTAACGAACTTGACGAACTAGGTTATGCTAGCATTAGCAGCTTCCAGCACTATCTCCTCCTTGTTCAACGGGTAGTTCTTTGTGGAGATACTGATCCTGTAGTAACACAATGGACCCTGTTGGTCTAAGTGAGGTTGCTCACTTGCAGCCTGGCACGTCAACCTAACCTACTTCCCATTCGGATAACAGGAGAAAACACTTTTTCAACCACACTGTCCGTTGGTTTAGACCAATGGTTTGCGAATAGATTTGATTTGTTTATATTTTTCTGTTTACTTGCGACAATGCTTGAGGTGTTTGATTATGTATTCAGCCCGTGTCTGCCGGTTGCATAGTTTGATTGGACTAGGGCACAGAATCACATCTGATAAGATTCTAGAAAAAAAAACCAGTGGTAGCCAAAAATTGGATATACCCCGACTTCGGCGAATTGTGAATCTGTCATTCTCCGTATTCCGTAAGAATAGACTTTATAGCACTTTCGCTTTATTTCTGTGTTGTCAACAAGCTTGTTACAAGTCACCTTCTTTTTGATTTTGTTCTGATTGGTTCGGCACACAGAAATTGTATCATGAATCAGAATAAATTGACTCAACGTCTGAGCGCGAGACGTGACTTTACATAGACAATAAGGATGACAGAAAGAAGCAACAAATGTGAGTCAAGATGACGTGCTTGACGCTCATCGGGAACACGATCAACCTTCAAATGGCCTTAAAAATTAAAACATGTTTCAATTATACGATGGAATTTTCGTTCCGAACAGAAAAACAGACGCTGATGTATATAAAAATAGAACCCGCAGTGCAAAGGCATCAGTCTTACTTTGTTTGCATGGCTCATTATGTGGGGTGTAAGATAAATGTGCGGATTTTAATGACTAATAACACACCCAATGAGGTATAAAAAAAACATTCAAAAAACAAAGCCAAATCAAGGCAAAAAATATTACTGTAGTTAATTTAAAAGCACGTACACGCAGTCAGTATATGTACGTCTGGCTAACAGTGACTATCATAGAAATTGCCCTCAAGGCAAGGCACAAATGCCTGTGGTTGAGAGTGTATCACGAGTACATGCACATAACCACAACATGTTTGCCTTACTGCGTTTCATTGTTTCACCTGGCTTCTCTTCGACCAAGCCAACTTGAAAAGGCCTCTAGCAAACGATTGTTCCAACATTTTAATTAATTACCCACTTTTTCTTTTTTTTTCAAAATCGAAAGTGGGAAAAATGTCGCAAAAACTTTTAATGTAGAAACTATTTTTGACTTTTTAAGTCGTATATCACCTGAAAAAACAAAGGCATCGCAGACTTAATAGATTCACCGTCACATTCACTTCGAAACGTGACCATGAAACACTATAATTACACAATTTAAGAACGTGTTCTACTCCAACAATGCCGCACAAAATAAAAACAATTGCAGTGCAAAATAAAAGCAATCAGCGTTTCCAGTTCGAGAAAATTGAGTCGGCGATTATAACATCGAAACGACGAATTGTTAACTTAATTTCTTCTGGGGATTTACCTTTGATTTTACTGCAACTCCCGGTACTTGACAAAATGACAGCGGAAGGAACGCCGGTTACATAAATCTTTTACTGGAATCACCCGCGTCTCGAGGCCACTAACCGTGTCTATAGAGATTGCGATTCAACTGAGATATGAAAATGGAAAATGTACAAGAAACAAACACAGACAGAGAGAAGCTTTTCACTTTTCCCTCTTTTCTGTTTCTATTGATTAAATTTTGCTCATCTGTGTGGAAAGGGGGTGAGCGGGTGCATCGTGGAGAACTATGCGTGGTCGATCTACTTTAAGTGAAAGACTAAGCGGTTCAATCGTATATCGAATGACCTCACACGCAGTTTCTTAAAAAAAAATAGATGTACATACTCGTACTTATATCAATTCAAGGAGGTAATTACAGGTTTTACATTTAAATTGCGTGTTAAGAGAGAAGTTTGGCAGCTGACTTTGTATTTTTAGAAATCAAATTGTTGACCTTTTTTAAGTATTTGCGAAGGTGGGGGGATAGACATTAGCATTCGAATTGACCGAAAGTGATTCAGTAGAAAAAAATTGGAGGAACTATCACACGCAAGGTAAATTCTCGAGTTATTACTCAATTTCCACGAAAACTTGTAAAATTGTCAGAAGTTTATACGCCGGATAGCAATTAACATCGACAGGAAATACCTTCCATACAAGGTTATACAAAGATTACTGGTTTTTTTTTTATAAACGCGCAAACAGCTCAACATGCAAGGTTGAACCTGTAAAAATATGCCCTTATTTCAGATTGAATGGGAGCCGCGGAATCAGTCTTGGAATACTGAGCTGAGTGTTGGATTTTGTCCACTGTCCCAACTCTCACGATTGTCTGGCAAACTACCGAGAGTAATAACTGTCATGAGAAACGTTCTAAAAAAAAATAAGTCTCTTAAATGGCTCCAACCAGTAAGTCCCTTCTATTTGTGTGAAAAAATATAACACGCACAACGCGCATAAGTTCTGTTGCGCCAAGTATTTGTATCTTTTTTTTCTGTATTTCAGATTGAATAAGTTGCATTTTCACTAAGCACAATAAGACCTTTCTTTATCACATTGCCTTGATAGATTTGTTTTGAGGTTTGGTACAATTATTTTAGTTTTGGCTTTTTTTTGTTGCTTCATCGATCTTTTGACGTTAGGTTAGGTTAGGTACGTGGGTAGGCGAGTGGAAGAGATCCACAACGCCACACTCAGGTCAGTACCCATAGGGTAGAAAACTATCCAGTTGATTTGATGTAGTTCAAGATGTCGTTGACTGGTATACTGGATAATTTTTCTAGGTCACGGAAGAAGTGTCGCCCGAGAAATTTAAATCTTAGGTGGATAGGTAACCTGGACAGTTACAGAGAAAGTGGGTTGTATTCCTCATCTCCACATCCACGATATAAGTCTTCTTCCGCTAGTCGCTAGTCCTAGTTTTTTCATGTGTTACCCCAGAGTGTTATACTCCGTAATGACTCCTTATAGGTAGAAGGTAGGGTCCTACGGTCCTGTCGGTCCTACTCTTATTGAAACAAGGCCATATACTTCTTGTGATCACGAAAGTGTATAGGGAGGACCACCTGATTTATCTTTTGGCGTTAAGTGCAAGGAATTTCCCCCTAGCAAAAGCGTTTTAAGTACGCTTTGAGTTTTCTTGAGACGTTTTTAACGCAACATTTTGCTTCTAAAACTTCAGAATCGTCGCATAATTCTGCTAAAAAATATCTAATTTAAGATATGAATCACAATTACGGAAATGAACTGTGAATTTAACACAGATTTTGTTCACAATCCTAAAAATCTTAATCTCAAATTTATACTCCTTTAAGGATTTTGGTAACAACGCATGCCCCGCAACTCTACATTATCTGTAACGCAACTGGAGTGAAATCCCCCTGGAACCAGGAGTTACGGAAGGACACACCATCTATAAAAAAAACTCGCAAATCTTTCAATGAATTTGGATACATCGGTGGAGACAAACAACGTTGGAGAATCTTTGTCGAAAGTTCCTGATTTTTCCTGATGGAATGCGACTTACACTTCTACTATGCCCCATATCTGGTCGTCTAGTCATCCGGAAAAGAGACTTTGGTTTGTTTTCTACCTTTAACAGTTGGATTACATATGCAGATGAAGTTAGATTCTGGAAATGCCAACAAGTAAGAGTGGACCCACTCATAAATGGCTGCACTAGGTAAATGACGATGTTTACATGAAACTACTAAACACTAAAAACGCTCAGAAACTCTCCTGAAACTTAGAACCGAGGCTGTTCAACATTAAAAGTGGAAAATACCAAATTCTAATTACTGTACTAAAGCACGCTGAGTCTACTTACAACATTTTTTCAGACAGGTGGACATAAATACACGCCTCAGTCGGTTTGGCCGTTGTTACTGATCATTGTTGCACATTGATGCGTACGTACTTACATGTGTAAATGGATATGTAAACTCCTTGGGAAGATCCAAAATAAATGGTCTTAGTTAAGCCGATTAGTTCTATAAATTTATTTGAGGATATGTCAGTTAACCTGAATACAATTAAAATATTTCTTCTTTTTTTCAGGACACCAAACGACAAATCAATGAAACGTCATCATCGAGGGTTCCAGGATATCCGCACATACTATCGAGGTGAGTACTATTTAGTTTATTTTCACACTTAGACTGAGAATTGAGGACTCTAAGATTGTTTTCAATGATCGACGATGTATGGCACTTTGAAGGCCTAGTAAATCACAGACCCACTAGTGAGTAGGTTTTCGAAAACTGCCCTCAGTTTTAACTCGCCTGTACGTTATGTTAAGCTATTGGCTTTTCCGATATTCGTCCTAAAAGTCAACCATTTACATTGCGTTTGGAAGTGTTTTGTTTGCAATACATTTTTTAAATGTAGTCGTCGTTAGACGTTTAGTTTGATCGTAGCAAGCATGCGTCATATTCATTCGAGGCCAACTCCGCCTGCATTAAGCATGCTTAATATTATTTTGCATTAAGAGCGTTTCCTTGGGCCATTGATATTTTCTAGTTCACTAAATTTGCATAAATGCAATTAGTTGAAACAAATCGCTAACGATGGTGCAGACCCTTTAAAGTGTCCAAAGCTTATATGTAATGCTACATACACACGACTGAGTAATTGAAATGCAAACTAATTTAAGCGCAGCTGTCTTTCAGAATAATGATTCGAAAGCCTCTAATAAGCGCTAGCAGTTGGGTCGTAAAAAATTGCACTTATTTCTGTAGCAGAGTATCTGTTTATGACTGCACAGATGCTAATTTATCAAATATCTTAAACAAAAGATTGCGGTCTATGCGCTAAACTAAAACTTCTTAATTCAGTTGTTTGTTTCTGTAGGTGCATAATGCGGTTGTAATTATGGCTTTAACGAAAAGATCCAAATGTCTTTATCGATCGTTGGGGTTATTAAAATTCAATGGCTCAACACAAATGCTCCACCAAATGGAAGTAAAACCGATTTACGGCTTGCAAGTAGTTGTAAGTTTAAGAGACGTGTAGCTTGCTTAAGTTCCTCAAAGTAATAGACTACGGCTATGATGATAAATGCGAGGATATGTCAGTTAACCTACAGTGATTAAAACATTTATTCTCCTTTTTTTAGGACATCAAACAACAAATCAATGAAACATCATCATCAAGGATTCCAGGATATCCATGCGTACACACAAACCTACATATGTCGGGGTGAGTAGTACTTATTTACTTTGCTAACGTAAATGTATCGCAGATCTAAGATAGAAACAACTCATGAAAAATAGGAGACATAATGATGAAAATAATAACTAGAAGGGAGTTAGGAGATATACACATCTAAAAGGAGTTTGATCCTCTGCAAGCTATTAGGTTAGGATAGGATAATGCTGCACATGGGGCTGATCAAAATATTTTACGTTTACGTTGCTTCACTTCACCTCAAATATGCGTACAGATCATCTAAAATATAAAAATACTCTTCGCACAGATTCATTTCCGTTGCCGGGCTGTGTTACACTTACATATGTACGTGGTTTCTTCGATTTGAGCTGTAGGAACTTTATAAGAAAAATGTGTAGCAAAGACTATGACGACCTCGAATGTCCTTGTTGTTTGATTTGTGATTTGTTGACAAACAAATTCTTAATCAAGTCTAAGGTATGAGAATGAACCAACTTTGAGCAGCGTTAGTTCTCATTACCAAGTTGAATTTTCGCAAATTCGTTAGCAGTAGCAGTCTTGACTTAGACATGTACTTCGTACAATTTTTGTGCCTCGGATATCTCCACCTATTCAATTTGTTTATAATCCGTTGCCGTTCAGTGGAGCAGTGGGAAATAGCAGTGTTTAAAAAATTTGCGATTTCTGAGATTTGCATTAACAATACATATGTGCTTTCGAACCGCAGTTAATGGAAAGCGTTTATAAGTACGGGCATTTGTCCTTGCTTACTCAAGTGATACATCTTTGTTTATATCACATACTTCTACTTTTTTTTTAACCAAAATTCTATTTGGTATACGAAAAGTCACTCAAGATGCTAAACTCAATGCAACAAGCTTTATCGCATATAAACAAATGCCACTTCTGATGGGTGACATAAGAAACCGAATATCTTCAAAATTATTACGTAATGAACAAAAAATTTAAAGGAATCACACAGTATTATCTAAAATTACAGATTTTTGACTGAATAGAACACCGCTGATCTGAATAGAAGCACAAATATGTACTTGGTGCACATAGACCAAGGCTTAGGTTCTGACGACCATTGAAATACCATTGAAATCTCTCGGACGATTGGATTGAATCGAAGATCTGAAAGGAGTTATTGGAAAGCTTTGTCACGTTTGTCAGACTCGATGTACAATATGTATGTGAGGGGAGGGATTCTGAAAAACTTGGACTCCAAGCTGAACATCTCACTTAGCGTATACTGAATGTATTTCCACTTGTATACTACTGTACATTTGCAAAACCCCTCGACAGAACGTTTAGGCCGAAAACTAATTTTGAATTGCAAAACATGGGTCACATAATGCTCAGCTAAGTCGGCAGAGCCACATACGAAAAACATCAAATTGTCCATATCGCCCAACACCCGAAATCATTGAAACCGTTCTAGTGAAATCGATTAGATAAAAAGTCCATTGGTAAGGATGCGTTTTAGAAAGATTCACTTACACGTTTGTAGTTTCCAATCAAAAATTTTCCAACTTCCTATGTCGAACTTTTAAGCTGTCACTCATTTGATTGACTGTTTTCATCGCTTTGTGGAACGAAACAAAGCACCAAGCTACACAGAGTCGAAATTCTGCAAATCCTTTCAGTGTTTGATATTTATTAGTTTCTTAGTTTGTTTCATAAAAAATTGTGAAAAATTTAAGAGTATGTAATAAGCTACATATGGGTGTATATAAAAAATAAAAGAATTTTTTTAACTTACGCCGTTAAAAAAAGAATAATGGGGCGATGCGTACTTTCAAATCTCACGGTCCGTTTCGTATTTGGCATGATTCCAACAATGAGTAGAAAAATAGATCGAAGTTCAAAATCAGATTTTAGAATAGTGTTTGCTTGTTTTTTAAAATTGTTTTTGACTTTTATAGATGAGACGTTTTTGTTCTACTCTCAAGTGTTTTTCGATTTAGATCTAAACGATGGCAGTCTTGTAAGCGTTGTGCTAATACTATGTCTCCCAAACATCTCGGTCTCAATACAGCGTTCATAATTTAGCGTTTAAAGAAAACTACAGCTGTCTTGTTAAGGTAGTTACACAGGGACGTAAGTTTTCTGTAGGGCACTCTTTGCTTCTATTTTCTTTACAAGTTTCATTATAGGAACAGACAAGGTCCCCCAAACAGATTTAGTTAAAATTAGCTTTGAAGTTGATGCTGCACAGCTAGGTAAAGAACTGCTTTATGAATTGTGAAGAAGTTTGGTTCGCTGATTTGTTACTTATGCGTGGTTATACTGTGTGTTCCTCTACCAGTTATTTCATCCCTGTGTAGGGCATCCCTGTATTATGTTTAATATTATGTTCGCCTTAAGACTCTCAACTCCTGGTGTGACTTCTAATTATTATTGTGAAAGGGTATTTAGCTCTGTAATCTTGTGATCTACTGTGCCCTCACTAACCTTGGATAGGTTTTGTCCCTTTTTAGAATTTCCCTTGTATCATAATTCTGCTAGGAATTGTTTTTGAGATTCATGAACTCTGAATCAATCCTCCCTACAGCAGCGTCTCGGGACCAGTTCCTATTGAGAACTTGAGAATGAGAAGTCGCCTTATGGTCGGTGCAGCCTTTTCTGATAATTGGTACTTGCCCGAACATTTTCTATTTTTGGAGTCTCACTAAAATCGTTGCAGAATCTGTAAAGGTCCTCTGCTGTCAAACCTAGTTTCCTAAGGTGTTCCCTTGATTTTACAGCACCCCGTTAGAGTATCTGTGGAGAAACATACGAAGGATGATCTTATTCAGACTAATGGATTCGGTGCTAAAGAGCTTCATCAGGTTCAGTCTTTAAGTTTTCTTCGTGAATGCCACCTGTATGCCACCATTCTTGAGTTACTTTAAGTCCCTTTTGTATGATATGTCAGAGCACTTCCTTGAATCTTTATCTTCATCCATGTCGTCAACATAGGCTTGGCATATAAGGTTGGTTTGCACGCCAAAGAGTTCATCTACATCCAGGCTTCACATTAAAGTAGTTCACTTACGTACTCTGCCATTGAGTCCTTTTTTACACAGGACTGGTTTGATTAGCTTGAGTAAAGGGTTACCAAGTGCCGATTGCATATATACAAAATAAATATTATTTTTCGCTGTATGTGTACACTGTAAGGCTTCTGAGCGATGTATTACTTTCAGTACACATTGCAGTAGGTGTCGTCGTTTAATTGAGATACTTTCTAGACAGTTTCTATCTGCAGCTTCTGAACTATTCCACACCTCCAGACATTGTGTTTCATTGAATTTATAACATTTTAAACAATTTTGTGCAATTGCTTTAGTGCCGCCACATGGACGTTCCTCAAAATATCCACTTGTGTAGCTAGTCATGAAGCAAGATTTCGAACGGAAAAAGCAGTGCTTATGATTGTGTTTTTGAATTCTGAACTAAAAAGTTGAAATTTTTAAAATTCGAATCAATACAGATCGAGAACAAAATTGAAATCCTCCCAAAGACACGTGCACTTTCGCGCTATTAAATCTTAAGATATATTTTGAAGATCTCACCAGAATCTGTAATTCGCAGCTGAACCCCATAGTTGGATTCTGTGCGTCCAAATGGGCTTAATAGCCGCCTGGTATATTAATAATTTATTTTCAAGCGTCAGCCGTGAGTTGCGTCCCACAAGCCAGCAGCTTCCCTGAGAAGACTATTCAGGCAATTCTTCATTGATTTTTACCCTAATGCGCGTCTGTTTAAGGAAACATTTAAGGATTTCGTAGAAGGTAAAAGCTTTTTCAGTTTGATAAGCAGTCGAGGGCGTTAGACTTTGTCGAAAGTTTGGGTAATATGAAGGAAGCGATTAAACAATATTGTTTTGCAAACAATTTGGTGCAGAAATGTAGTTTCTAGCAAAGAATTACTGTGTCGCCGACAATGCTGTCGTTGTTTTTGCCGTAAAGATGGAGTAAAACAGGGGTCTTGGAGCATTTTCTTAAGGTACATACGACTTGGAAACATTTCAAGCGATCCTTCATTGATTTTTGAGGAATAAATAGTAAATGTACTACGAGTTCGTCCAAGTTTGAAAAGCATCCCAGCGTGCAGCCGAATAATACTGTTTTCAAGTGCTTGTACAATTGTTTTTGAATCATATATGTACATATATATGTATAAATGTTCCTCTCATTGCCTTTAGTTCCACACGAACTATTATACCGTTCCTGGAAAATATTACCTCTCTAGGTCATGATTAAAAAAGGAATACAAGCGTGCAACAGACACCGTGTTGAATTTATAAGTATTCCGCTTTGGATATAAAACCACCGAGATCATGCGCGAGTTTAAATAGTTTTTTTTTTCCTTTTGTCAAGCAAGATATCCAAAGTCAGAGTTAAAAAGCTTCTCAGAGAATTGGGACCGTGTAAGAACCTCTTATAGGTTTTTTCATTTGCACTAACAACTTCGAGCGGCGCCACTCTTCCTAATCAAATAAAGTTTATATTGCTACCATCTTACAATGGCACATAAATACATATAAAATTTAATATCTCTTATTTTAGAGGCGCTTATGTCTGGGTATACATGCAGTCTTGTAGATGCCATCGCACCTTCTTGGTTTGAATCATTGTTTGCTTTGCAATCTAAACAAAACTTAAGTCGCAGAAGAGATACTCGTACGTGTAGATATCTATAATAAAATTAAAAATTCTTCGCGAATTTGCAATGATGTTAGTGTGAACCCACCTAGCCGAAAATCTACCAAGAATTCGCTGATGCATTAGTGTGTCTCTTCTTCAAACACCCAACCGTCAAAGATAAGTTATTCTCGAGAATGAACTCATACGCAAATCAACACGAACAAATTTTTCAAAACATTTATATTGCACTGAGTGGAGAGGGGGTCTCTTCTTTATCTACATCGCATTGTATGGCTTCCACACATGAATCACCCGGAAAAGCTAATCTTACATTCTCCCCCACATCATCATGGATGTAAATCTCGAAAGTGTAATTCTTCATCTCTAGCAAACACATGCTGGCTTTATCGCCACATCTTGTTTCTGTGTCAACTGGGAAATTCCGTTTTCAATGTCATATTAATGACTACTAAATGCTGCTAAGTGATATAAATTTATACTTAAAAACTGGTCAAAACGCGTGCCACCCATCATACCAGCAAACAAATCAATAATAATCAAGGACAACCATGACCGGTCTTCACTTTAATGCACATGTCTGTCATTCAACAGTCAACCAGGAGAACCACACACCCAAAGAAAAAAAAAAACATTAAAAGGAACATATCTCCTGACTTACCATTATCCTGCGCACTCGCTGGATTCTTCGTAGTTTTGTATTCCTTGCAATTGACAGAACCCATTATTAAAGGTTTTCTTCCAAATTCTCGGAACCTGTTGAGTTGTTTTCGTTCGTCGATAAAAGAATAATTCACTGGGTGTTGTTAAACGAATCTCTTAGCACATACCTTGCGGCACCACTCAAGCCAACACTATAATTTCTATTCAACAAGTTTCTGACCACCGATGACGACACCACCGTGAGATCCCAAACGTTACGCCCCAATCTGCGATATACACACGACAGAAAATACACCAGAAAACGAGATGCGTTTCAATGCACTTTTTATTTAAATTAAAAAACTAAATTAAAGTAAAAATCAATTTTTATCCTTTACAATGTAAATACTGAGAAGTGTTGCTAGTAGATGACGTAGCTACTTTGTAGGCCAAAAAAACCTGCAGCAGGCAAGACTTGTTTTTAATTTCTTTTAGACTAGCGGGACCGGACGGACTAATCAGTACCTCATTCGTTCGTTGACTGAATTTGAATGCTGTTGCCGGTTTCTGTGGTCCGTTCAGAGCAACCAGCTGGCTCTGGAACAACTCTAAACTACGCATGCCTTTTTTTTTTCTTTTCGTTTGGATTGTGTTTGGTTTTGTTGTTGTGAGTCATAATGGTGGATGTTTGGATTGGAAGTAGATTTTGTGTTTTATTTTGATTGTGCGAAAAAAAAAAGTTTGATTCCTTCAAGTCGCTTGGAGTTGAAGGTGAACTATGCGATAAACTGGTTCCCATAAACACTCGCTTAATAGAGGAGTCGTGTCTGTAGACTTTTTTGAGAGGAATGCGGTTTTTGTTTGGAATTTCGTATAATACCAAAGGGGAGTGATACATTTTGTGACAGTGGCAGCAGTACCGGTCGTAGTTGTTTTTTTTTATATTAATTTATCAAATCACAATCCACTTTGAAAAGGCTTTGTCACGTCGCATGATAAGAAACAATTTTTCTTTTGAATGTCCCCACAGACTCGACATACATATGTACATAGAAACGACATTGAACGGAGGAATTACCTAAACGCCGACATAGTATTAGCTGATAAGTAGAAATTAACTCTTTTTTAGGGTGATAAAAGCGTCTATTTTTAATTGTTACATAAATGTATTGCTGGTAATGCGGAGGAAACAACTGCACGTATGGAAGTGTTATCGCGTTCACTTTGGATTTGTTGATTTGATAGTCCGTTTGTCTGGCAGCTGTGTTTATATGTGGTAATCTGTCAATGCCATGTGTTCGGGGAGGTATGTATATGCGCTTGACGAAACAATGGTTAGTGTTGTATTACAGTAGTTCATGCACAAACCACGTTAACGAAGCTGTTTTCTTAACTATTCCGATAGAGTACCTTGGTGCCACTCTGATTTTAACTTACCACGGTATTCTAGCGTTTCCGACTTTGTGCAGGCAAAACATTTTCGTCGGTTAAACTTATAAATATAAAATAACGAAGCCAAGAAATGCTTTATATAATTTATACTTAAGTGCATAAATTCGGCTAATCTTTGTGCCCATAATTGAAACACATTGAAGCATATTTCTCGTTCTTCTATCATTTCTAAAGATGGTACACTTTTTCTAACATTTCAGACCTTGTTTAAGTGGGTTTAACTTCTATTGCTCCTGTTCATCTAGCTCTTCTCTGGTTTCTCAGTTTGACAAAACAACATAAAATCTAATCCAATAGCCAGCGATACTGGTTTTAATAGCTCTAAAAAATATTCACGAAACACAATTTGACACCTCCAAACACTTCTAAACACAAGGCTTAACTATCTGTCTTCAAATTCATCTCTCAACTATGAAACAATTCACCGTTCAGCATGTTCAGGAAACAAGGCTTCCCCACACTGGTTTCGACAATTCTTAGAGTTATCCTCCTTTTGGCACAGCAAAACACAGACTCAGAAATTATGATTGTCTTCAAAGTGAGCTAGCAAATTTAAAATGTAGTCCTGTAGAATAACAAATATGGCTTCAAGGCAATACCTTCAACAACTAGGTAGAAACGAGCCGAATTCTCCGTAGGTATCCTTTCCTTTACATATGATTGGTACTTTATTATTAACATCATGTTTTTTCTTGTTTCGTTGCAGGTCTTCCTCCTTCGATTATTTCGACAATCATCCAGAAATGAGTGGAGTTCTCCCGATTTATCACACCTCCAAAGACTTCTAAGAACAATGCTTAACTATGCTGTCAGAACCATCGTTCAACCATAAAACAATTCACCATTTATGTTTAGGAAACAAGGCTTTCCTACACTAGTTTCACCAATTCAAATTCCTTTGAGTTATACTCTCATTGGCACAGCAAAACACAGACTCATCAAGTATGATTGTCTTCAAAGTAACAAATTTAAAATGATGCCCCTCGTCCTGCAAAAGACCAAACATGGCTTGAAGGCATTACCTTAAACATCTAGAGAAGAATTCTCCGGAGGTATACTTTCCTCTACATATCTTTGCTACTTTTTTATTAACATCATGTTTTTTCTTGTTTCTTTGCAGGTCTTCCCCCTTTGCAGCCTTCGACTTGTCCACGAAACATGATTTCTTTGTCATTCTTTCGACAATCAGCCAGAAATGAGTGAAGTTCTCCAGACTTATCACGTCGTTGACATCTCAAAACACTTCTTAACCTAAGGCTTTATCATCATTCATCCTTCAACCATAAACAAAGTTTTTCACCCTTTACCACGAAACAAGGTTTCCCCACACTAAACACAAACTCAACAAGGATATATGTATGTCTTCAAAGTGAACTAGTAAATTTAAAATGATGTCCCTTGTTCTACAGAATAGCAAACATGGCTGCAAGGCAACTAGCTAGGGACAAGCCGAATTTTTCAGAGGTATCTTTTTCTTTTCATTGCATTTCTACTTTATAATTAACAATTCCTTTTTCCTTTTTTTCCAGGTCTTCCTCCATTCTTCAGCTTTCAGTTTGTCCACGAAACATGATTTCTTCCCGATTATTTCAACAATCTGTCAAAAAGGAGTGGATTTCTCCAGATTCATCACCTCGTTGGCACCTTAAAACACAGAGCTAACTAAAAGTTAGTTGAAACCAAACCATCCTCTGTCAGGAAATATGCATTCTTCACAACAGCTTCCAAAACTCTCCTTAGTACAGCAGATACACCTAAGCACAGCCTTCCCTTTCCTTCAACTTCAATTTTTAAGTTAAATCCAAGTTTTCCATTGTCAGCGAAACATGGCTCCTCTTCCTCAAAACCTTGGACATCTTTAATTCAACTTTCAGACATAAAACCATGCCATTTACACTCCAGAATATCCACCAAATAATCAACTTCAAGGAATTAGCTGAATTCCTCGGAGCCATCATTCCTGCAACACATTTCAAGGCATCTTTCCCCATGGTGCCTTCAAGTAGAACCTCTAAGAAACCAAAGGCCTTTAACTTTAAACACAGCCTTAAAATATTTATGTAAAATCCTGAAAATGTTTAATAAAAATGAATTTCTTGCCAAGTAAATGCATTTTTTATTATTTTTTTCAACCACGTCCCCAAAACTCCTATCATCCATCCCCCATTGACAAAATCCCAAAATTTCCACACAAATCCACAAAAATCATGAAATACGTCACTGTGTCCCAACCTGAAAATATTCCATGAAAATTAACAAAAATTTCAGAAAAATACCAGGCGACCAGGCACAGCAACCAGGTATCCCAGCTGAATTTTTTTTTGTTCCTTAGAGATGTGCAATGATTGAAACCAGGCTAGGGATGCGCAATCTTTAGAAATGTATTAGAAATTAGAAATTAAATTTTAAAAAATTTAGAAAAACACCAGGCAACCATGCTCAGCTAGCAGGTATCCTTTTTTTGGTTTGTTAGAGATGTGCAATGATTGAAACCAGGATAGGGATGTGCAATCTTAACAAATTCATTATTTTTTTTTTACTTTAAAAGAGAGAAAATACTTCCCACAGGGTGTCTCTGAATGGATTTTTTTTAAATAAAAACATCTAGAATTTTTTTTTTATAATCTTTATTGGTAATAAAAAATCACATTTTTTGGAAATTAAGCTTAGAAGGTAAGATACATAAAAGGTTTTACATCGAGTTAATAATGGTTTTAAGTTTTTATAAGGCTTTTTGAAGAGCTGGAGCTTGATGGTATTTACAGTAAATTTTCGCTCAATGGTCAGCTTAAATGAGATTCATGATGAAAGAACCTTCTTTCGATGCAAGGTTCGCCTTCTTTTTGGGGAAGATATTGCTTGAGCTTAAGATTTTGATTTTCCATGGTTTACAAAGACGCTGGTTGAAAGTCAATGGTACCTGGAAGAGAAAGAAAATAAATGGAATATTAGTGAAAGAAAGTTAAACAAAAGTAGAGAGAGTGCGCAAAAAAAAACTCTTATATGTATGTACCTGTATAATGAACTTCGTTCGTTCAATCACTTCATGCAGAATTTTATAGCAATGTTGTTTGGAAGAGCCTGTACTTATGCCATCACTTCTAAATATGTCTATTTCTTTTAGAAATGCTTTCACGGGCATCGTGCTTGAAGTTGAAGGTCTTGTCTCAAAATTTGTGTTTGAGGCTTGCATTTAGCCTAGTAGAACATTCGAAGCTTTTATTTCGTAATTGTTTGTCTCACGACAACTGTAATTGATCGATTCCCAATTTTGAGGAGAGCTGTAGGTGGTTCTGAATTACAGCATCTGTTGAATATGATTTTCTCCATTTCAAGTCATCTCATAATTTCTGGTCCCTAAAAATAAAAGAAAACAAATATTATAATTCCCGAAAATAATAATTTTGAACATGTCTTAACGATTTTAAGCACAGCATTAAAATGAACAGAAAATAGCAACAGTGAACTCTACGAGCTAAAGGACAAGCTTGCAATATATCTACGCTGCGTACAGAAAGTCAAATTTTAAAGGGTGTAAAATTTAAGGCACGTATCCACGATCGAGGTTAAGAGCTGCAGAATCAATCAATCTATCATGTCAGATGTATTCGACTTAACATTTTGTCGCAGGCAACTTATGCATGTTCATTAACTTAGAAAACATCCAATCGGAAGCCTTTTTAAAATCAGTAAACATTGCTAGATGAGAAAATCAAGGAGTACCCACATGTGTACATTTGTAGATAGAAACCGACCTATTAAACGATGTAAGCAACCCTCAAAAACACCCAACAATTTAGATGTCAAATTATTGCAAGGTCCGACAGCTCGCAGAGCACAATTTCCTTGACCCTCATACGTAAGTTCATGAGAAAATGTCTGACATGCGGGTCAAGGACTGTCAAATAAGACTCAGTCATGCACCATATGTTGGACATGAACTCATAGCTGGGTCACGTGTACAAATTTCGGTTAAATAATTCTTGAAAGAGTTTACATTTTTAAGCTTTTTCCACTGTGTCAAAACACCACTAAAATACTATGAAATTGAAGGTTGTTATGTAAGAAAAAAAAACATAAAATTAAAAGAGCACAACACAAAGCGAACATTCTTCAACAAATGCTTCCAAGGGAGCCACGATACACTACCACCGACTATTGAAAATGAGGTCATTCGCTTAATTTCTACCTAAAGAATTACGGGACATGTGTGTGCTGTGCAGCACAAAAACGTGAGGTGGCACTTTAGCAACCCTCCTCCCTGCATCATGTCGAGGTTCGGTTCACATCATATTCACATCCTTAACACAGAAAAGAAACTTCGACAGATCCAGCAAATTCATTTTTTATTCCTCCAGTGCCTGCCTCCTTATATATTCGTCGTCGTTGTTTTATTTTTTTTTTATTCATTCCTTCGTTCTGTGATTCCTTCTCGTCTCTCACCGAGGTTACAGCAGTACGACGATGACGACGACGACGACGACGATGTTCCTGCTCCCTGTCTGATTTTACCTCCTTAATTTTTTATTTCAAACTGTGTATGGAGTAGGATTGTGTACCGTGTCTATAGGGTATCTGTAGATACAACTGCTGCTACTTCTATTGCCGGCGCGATAGCGAGATATCCTTTCAGAGTTGTAGTAGTATAGGGTTTTGCGCTACAACTCATGGAAGGGAAAATAATTATGCCATGGAAGTGCAAGCACAATTCCTGCTCGGGAATTTTTACCCGTGCGTCCTTTTTTTTTTTTTTTTTGTTTCTCTCCTCTTTGCATCACTTTTCTAGTTTTGTACATAATTTCAGTTAAATTCTAAAGTGTCGTTCAATGTCCTTTCAGAACCGAACGTCGGGTGCGAGAAGAGAAGCACATTGAGTTGGTTAGGTGAATGTCCTAGTTGGGATTTTGGCAGATGCTATTGTCTCTGCTGATGAAATTGAGATTTAATAAAAACTTAAGGTGAATCCTTAAGAGGAGACTGAAGAGAATAGATTTAAGGTCAAGACAATAATTCCTACCCACACAATTATGATTTTACCTAAAACTGAGTAAATTCTTAAATATTAATGTGCTTTTAATGTCGGGCAAGGAGCCACATAAAAACAGAGGAAGCAGCGGCAGAAGGACACAACTTGTCCCCCCCCCCCCCCCCCCCCCTAATACTCGTACAACAGCAGCGCGCTCTGCTCTACTAATTTCGGAGTAAAGTCGCCACGCGGTTTTCTTTCTCCCATTTTGTTGTTTTGTTTTTATTTGCAATCCGTTTTATTAATTTTCGTCTTTGTCTTGTTGTGAAGGAGCAAAAGGTCCTTTTATTATACCACGGTAATCTTTTTTCCACCGCTGCTGCCACCGTGTAGTCCTGGTGTCTTTGCTTTTTTTGAGTTATCTTTTGAAAATCTCTGACTCTGGAGGAGTAGGACGAGGGAGACAGTATCTCGAGGATGGAATTGTGTTTAATGAATTTTTTATTAGAACTGAAGCTCATTCGGAGGAAAAGAAAACAATATTTGGATGCTAGAAGGAAGGATGGTTCTCGTTGTGTTTGTTGACTGTCAAATGTCGGCATTGTGATACAAGATTTTCAAATTTTATAACAGGCTTGAGCATATAGCAACAAATTTCTGAACTCAGCTGTCATACAAACGAGTGTGGAATTGGGCCAAAATTGCGCTACACCAAGCTCATGATAAAACCGGTAGAGGTCTTCAACAAACTGAATGTATGTACCTGCAGTGATACCGTACAAAAAAGCCTGTACATCAAAAATGTGATTGAGTGACGTCTTGAGAACGCTCAATGTCCATAGGTAGCGAGTAAGGAAACGTCATCGAGACAACAGTATCTAGAGTGGAAGCTGAACGATTATTTGCGTGTGGGTTTCACATAAGGAAATTTCATTCGATCTGTATTTTCGGTAACACTAGAGGAGGGCACAAAGGCCAGAGGTTTGTTACAGCTTTTTAATCGGACACAGCTCAATTTAAAAATGTCAATTCCATGACAGCAAGTCTCAACGATGAGTAGAACAAAAAACCAGTATTTAGCACCTTTCTCTTTCTCTCAGAGAGACTGTTCCGTTTATATAAACGACATAAAGAACAAAGTCATACTCGTCTGTCCACCAAAAGTCTTTTTTGTTAAATTATTTTTATTTTTGTGTTATCGCTTCAAAATGCCATATTTCTACCCGCCCAGTTCGACTCCAAAAAAATCCAAACACCCAAGCACACAACAAATGGTCGACGAAGCCTTGTCATCGCTCAACGAAAGCAAAGGATGCTCCTACATGTTAATCAAGAAATTCATTGCATCCAACTACGAGGTGGACATGAGAAGGCTAACATTTTTCATAAAAAAGTACATCAGAGCGTCTGTGGATAGTGGAAAGCTCATTCAAAAGACTGGTCAAGGTGTGAATGGATCCTTTCGTCTATCGGCAGCTGCCAAAAGAAATCCAGAGAAATTCATTAAAAAGAGGACCTCTGGCAGAAGGGCAAAGCTGAGGAGCAGCAGAAGAGTAAATATCCAACATATGAGTCGTCGAACGTCTCTGACTAGATTCTCCATACGTAGTCGCAGGTCAGGCAGGTTCCCAAAGCCCAGGTTGGCAAAAATCGGCGTACAATACAGTTTAAGTTCGGACTACGATGAATCACCAACGACATCAATGGAAGCTAAAAGGCGAGCAGAAGCGGAAAGCAACGAGGAGGAGGACTGGAATCCTCTCTCACAAGTGTACTGAGTTTTTTTTATTTTTAAGAATTTTGTTGGTTTTTTTTTTTTGTTTGTCAAGTGTTAAATAAATGTTTTGTGTATCAAAGTGGTTTGGATTTTTTTTGAACGTGTTGGTGAAGATTTGGCCGCCGTTCGTGAAAGGATTGTGAGACTTTTGGTGTCAAAATATGAAAATCACTCCGAGCTTGTTCGATGACGACAGAAATCTTTTGATTTTTGATTGCAGGGCTAAGTAAAAAGGGGGGTTTCAGACAAGACCTAATTTTTTTTAGTCTGTCGTGGACGAATGTCCACTCGAATGTAGTGGAAGTAAAATTGATTCTGTGATTTGATATTTCACGACTATCGATAAACAGTATTGTTACACAATTTTCCACCCGTCCAGTCAGGGCTGTGGAGAAAAAATCGGAAAGAGCAAGAAAGGGGACCCAATCAAGACTGGACTTTAAAGCCAGAGTGGCCTTAAGTAGTTTACATGATCTTATCACAGATGGCAGCATGATTTCCATTTGACACGTACATAATTGTTAATTTTATCCGACCTCAGAATGGGCTTACAAACTGTGCCAATGTCAAAGAAAGTCTGGTCAAACAATAACGAATTCAATACAAACGAGGTACATACGAGGCAAGTCCAGGATGAATAGATATTGTACGGTGGCGCGCACACATAGAAGGGGACCTCAATCAACTTGGAGTGCGCAAATGGGGGCAGTTAGCGTCAAAAAAAGCGACCAAGAACGTTGGATATAAATTTCTCACAATTTCTTTTTATACAGTTGACAGCTCTAAAAATTTCATGAAATGACATCTGTCAACGTCGCGAATTGTGTATGGAACGCTACACGAAAGAACAGCGCGTTTTTGTTGTTAAAACACACCATACTCGTAAAAAAGTTTTACTGAAACTGAAGAAATGCGGATAAGAATTGTGTGACTGAATGCATTCGGCTTCTTTCTTTCAGAGTTTTATGAAGTCGCGTGTGTTTGCAAATAAATTACAAATAGTTCCTAAACTTAAGACGGGGATCCAACGTTTTATTGCCACTATCGCGAGTCACAATTATGCAACGATGGCCACGAGACGGAACCAACGTTTCAACGTAAGTGGAGACGACGAACATTTCTGTCCACCTGGTTAAAACCATGTGAAGATAATAATTTCGACTCTTAAAGCTTTGGGATGTGATTCGAAACACAACATAAGTACATCTACCGGTTGTACGAGT
The DNA here is from genome assembly GCA_946965025.1 of Blera fallax. Taxonomy (NCBI): domain Eukaryota; kingdom Metazoa; phylum Arthropoda; class Insecta; order Diptera; family Syrphidae; genus Blera; species Blera fallax. Next base: position 3,457,970 of record OX337248.1, read on the forward strand.
ATAATTGGATCAATTGGACCACTACTTGCCGGAGTAGAAAAAAAAAGAAGACCCTGTTATCGGTTTCAATCTTCTCAACTGCCCTACAAGATTCTATCCGATGAGGCGGGAATGCAAAATTCTGTTCGTAAATGATTTTATCATAACTTATCGGTGAGGTTTTAGGTTAGGGAAGTCCAGCAAGAATTCAAAACCGATAGGAATTCATAGATTTTAAAGCCGTCTATTATAGCGTCGACAAACTATACAAAGCCGGTGTGGCTTTGTTGGAAAATAATATTAATACGTTGGAAATGGTCTACCACAAGGCGACATACGAACACCTGATTTCTTTGACATTTTTCTTAAAATGATTGTGGAAATTCGCACGCCCAAGTTAGGGACGCAATTTTTCAAAGGCCTCTCGAAGTACAGCCCTACTATAGTACCACGACCTCTACTTCAAAGAATAGTCTAACAGAAGAGATGTCAGGGTTTCTAGAAAGTGTCTGAAACATGGATTCAGTGTGTGGATATGTGCAGAAGATCGCCTGTACTCCGACGCCACTCTCTGGTTCGCCCAAATTTTGGAAAATAGTGAGATCTCGGCGTTTGACCGAGAGAATCAGAATTAGACTGCAAGTAAACTGTACCCTCATCAATTATAAAGTTTTTCCCTGGACTTAAGTCGATTACAAGGATTCTTTTTATATACACATAAACTTGTACTTGTAGTGGAGTCAAGCGCTTTTCCAGCATCTACACCATAAGCACCATCAAATGTTTAACTTGACTAAGTTAGTACCCAACTTCAGAGGCAATGAGTGTGTGGTTAAGGATAATAATGAGAGTGTTAATGAATTCAAGAACAATGAACTCGAGGATGAACATGAGATTGAGTATGAAAAGCCAAAGAATCCTACTCAGGCCCTACAATCGCCGCATGCGAATTTCCACTCCATACACTTAACACCTCCTTCACATACCCTTGCATTCAAAAACGAACTAAACAGTCAATTATACTCGTAGTACCCCCCCTACCCCCCATTAATAGCATAAATACACCAAGCGTAATTAAAAACAATTAGAGTCCCATTTATCTACACTCGGTCAATGATATCTAGCCGCCACCCACAGCCACCTTTATTTTGGGTAGACTAAATGAGAAAAAATTAAACACTTCCTGTTTAATAGTCCGTCGGCGCTCGTTCTCATTTCTATGGCACCACCTACCCACCTTCGAAGCCATCACCACACCACACCACTATCGCCCATTCAACGTCCTTTTCCATGCTGGCATTCAAAAAAGAGGGCGAAAGACTCACTGATTCTGCTGGGGTTGTTGGAGAAATATATCTGATAGAACGAGTACTATACCTATCGAGGGTGTGTGTGTGTGTGTGTGTGTGTGTGTGCGGGTGTACGTTGTAGAAAGGACGACTGAAAGGAAACAAATAAAAATATGACCCTATTTTTATTTCGTAGCCGGAGCGGAATAAATTGAAAACGAGAAAAGCAGCAGAGTGAGGTAGAAGGAAACAAGGATAAAAAAAAAAAAAAAAAACGAAGAGGAAAAGCATACATATGTATGTATGTAGTGCAGGATAAAAGAAAAGAAACGGAGCTACTCTGACGGCCATATAAGCCATAAGGCTCTCAATGACGTTTGCATAAGTGTATATGTCTGCACATGAATAGATGTGTTTTCCAGTGTGCTCAGCGGCGGAATTATCCTTGTGAATTTTTACTCTGGATATACTACGATGGAAGTGTAATTTGTTTTTGTACTTCGATTATAGATTTAAGAGCAATGTCGGGAGTAGCACTAACAAAAGAATTTTTTTTTTTTTTTCACAGTTCGAAGGGGTAATGAATTGTGAGTCGATGTTGTCGTGTCTATGTAGATTGGAGTTTGAAATATTGTTTGTTAACCGTTTGATGACATCCCACACTGACAGGATATTAGAATTTAGAATTTGGTTTAAGGTAAAAATAACCGTCAAAGCTATGCTAGGTAAGTCCTAGGATCTAAAAAGAAAAGGGAACAGGCTACCCGCTTGTGATCTATTTTTATCGAGATTGCATTTAAAGCTTCGAAATGAAATCGAATGAAAATTTGACCAGAGCCATACTACCAGCGAATTTAAATAAAACCGACGCTGACAAAAGGATTTTGAATCAATTCTAAGCCCAAGTAGGTAATTCTAAGCAGAGCAGGAAGAAATGTGGCCAAAGGCGACCAAAAATTGTACTTAAATCCAAGCAGCGTTGGGTGAAAATTGTTTGCAACTAATTGTATTTTAATTGTGATTACAGCTTGAATGGTAACTAACACAAGTTGATGACTAATGACTGACAACTACAATTTAATTTTACAAATACAAAATACCGATTAGTCGAAAAGTGTAATATACATATGATTGATGTGGCTGATGATTACTTTTTGTTAAGAAAAGTGTGGTTTGAATGCCAACTAGCAACTAATTAGTTTGATGAGTGACAACGAATGACTAATTTTATTTCTTAAGGGAGAAAATACTCAGTTCACAGTGTCGAAACTGTTATAATTCATAGGTCATCAGTTGGTACTCAGTTTTAACTTTAAAATCGACAAAGCATGTCAACAAGTCACCACACAAAATGGATTGACTGCTACCTCAATGCCTTGATGTATGGATCGAACTCATTTTTAAATGAAAATTAGAATACCAATCATTGCAGATCTTCTCAGCTAACAGCTAAAGCTAATTTAATCAAACAGAAAGTAATTATCCTTCGTGACTACTTACATACATCCAAGTAACTAGGAGCCAAAAATCAATCATCAATTGGTTGCCAGTTGCCAATTATCAACCACCACTATAATTGCAACTAATATCATACGAATTTACGACTAGAACTAATTTAATCAAAGAGAAAATAATCGTCCTTCTTGGCTACTCACAAGTAACTAGAAACTGAAATCGAAATTCAACCAAAGTTGGTTAAAAATCAGGCTTGCTTTCTGTGCAAAGAGGTACTAAATTTTCCTAGACAAACTGGAACGGAATGGACCGAAATTTAGAGAACAATGAGAAAATTTTGAAATTTATCATAAATGTTTGCGGTGAAAATTGAGATCGAATTAACCTTTTGTGTTTTTTTTGTTTGAAATAACATCACACTTGTGCAATAAGCTATGGCAAACGGTAGGAATTAAGGGAATATGAAACTTTGACATGTTCTTGATGGGAAACTATTAAGCTTCAATTTCAAAGACTACACCTAATACTCGTTTTTGAAAATTTATCCTAGCACCATGTCAAAATTTGAAACGGACTGAGTTACAACTAATCAAAATTCTTCAATGAGGTGAGCTCAAGGTGACATAGAATTGAGGTCGAAAATCAATCAAAATTTTAATTTTCTGACAAAGAATTACATATGTTCGATGGAAATTATGTCATAATTTGATCAAATTGGAATTAAGCACATTTGATAAAACGAAACCAATCAAATGTGATTAAAAATTTGTAAGAAATCTAACAATGCCTGCTAGGGACATCATATAGACGGAGAAGAAACTAATTTGGAACAAAATTTGTTAAGTCCAAAATTTAGACGGAATTTAAACAAGTATCCAATGGATCTTGGTGGGTGCCGTGGCTCATCAGTTAGTGCATTGGAGCGGGAGGTTCCGAAGTTCGAATCCAAGAAAATACCAAAATAAAAGTGGACGTTGTCACGAAGCACCAAATAGTTTACTTTCCAAAATTTTAAGTTTAGGAAAACTCTTGAAAGAAGCACTGAATAAAATTTATTCGGGGGTCAATATCTGATAGGGATGCTTCGGCAACAAATAGATAGCCCACAACAGTGATTTTAAGAAAACCGAGCTTTAAAGGGTAATAGCAAGACTGAATGAGTACTACGGGACAAGATTTGAGTAATAGACACTGGAATCACTGCACCTGCAGTCGACCTAATCGGACGACAACACTGTTGAGGAGATTTCGATGATAACGAGGTCAAGAAGGGAACTGCTAAATCTAAATCACATACCACATAGGGAAGACCTATCACCAAAGTTTACTTTGTGCAACACGGGAGCACGAAGGGATGTAGATGTAGTCTGAAAAGTCAAAGCACATCGACTACTGGCTCGGCAACATCGACCGAATGATCAATAACGCTCCAGCTAAGAGGATCTTCGAATCCCAGCCCCCAGGTTCAAGACGACAGGGAAGACCGAACCTCAGTTTTAAGAACCAAGCTATTACGAATGCCAGAGCGCTTGGTCTGGAAAACTGTAAGCAACGTGCCCTGCATCGAAGATAATGAAAGACTGGCGTGTCTCAGGCAGGGACCCTCTACGAATTGGGTGTTCGTTAAGTAAGCGACTTCTCATCAGAAGACAATGTAAATAAAGTATCTCTGTACGGCTTTCTACCATATCGCGAGAGAAGGGGGAGGTGCGAGAAGTTCGAAGGGAAGAAAGCACAAAACACAGTCCTACCTCTCGCGAAAGTCCCTAAGCTAATCGTTGACAACGAGTGTAGGAATACCTACTTAAGGCCGAAAATTTGCAATTTCTATGCAAACAGTCTATGGTAAGCCTTGGAACTGGATTTTGGTTGAATTTTTTATGAAATACAAAATGTTAAACACTTCGAGCGCTAAGGCACTCCACGACGGTTACAATTAGATGCAGCAGAGTGTAGCCAGAGTTCTTAATATCCAAACGGGTAGATTGAGAAGCTTCTGATGACACATATTAGTCTCGAATGTATGAGAGGCCTAACCTTGCAAAGAATTCCATTTGGGACTGCCACGGCTAGAAGACAAAGACAACCGAAACAAAACATTAAAAAAACAAGTTGAAAACCTAAAATTACTTCGGATGTCAGCACTGCTGTACATGAAAGTTCATAATTAACCTAAACAGACACAGCAGTTTAAGCCTATATGCCTAGGTCTACACTTCAATAACAACCACGCACCACTAGTTACCCAAATGGAAAAAGACACTGCCCCCGAGAGCCCACAAGTAATACAACACTTAAAAGAGATATCACCGACAGATGGTGTCGATACCTAATAACACGTCTTCAGCATTTCCCCATCACACTCTCACAATTAGGAGGTATCCCAAAACCATTTTGTCCATCAAATTGGTTCGATAACCCAAAGAAATGAAATCGCATTACTGTGTCACGACAATGTACGGCCGTACGGTGTGAATGACCGGCACGAGTCAACCGCGCCACACATTGCTACTTCCACAGTACGAGTATCTATACCCAGTGCAGCACGACGACGGCAACCGCGGCAGTTATTTCAAGACTTCATACGCCAGAGCCAAGAGGCATACACACAGCCCGTGGATGCCGATGCTACTCTCGTTGTAGTTTCTTTTTCTTGTCTTTTCTCATGTCCGCTCAGCAGCTACACATGCGCACGCCGGCCGCGCCGCCAAATTCTGATTATAGGATACAATAAATGCAGATACATTAACTGCAGCGGCAGCAGATACAATTCTGTGACAGAAGCAGATGTTCGTTTGCCTTAAGCCGAGGTTAAGGTACCCTTCAGCACCTGTGCTGGAGATTGTAATTTTTTTTTTTTTTTATGGGGGACCAAAATCTGACTTCCTGCTCGAATAACTAAAAATAAACACACACAGAGGGAGGAGATTCGTAGGATGACACGAATTTTATCAGTCTTTTGTTCAAGATCTCTATTCGGCTTAATTAAAGAGAGTCATATCCGGCAGCACCAGCCTCGTTGAACTACCTGATTTGCACCCCTTTGGGGTAAACTCTGAAACGATTTCAACCATTTAATTCGATGGCATTACCATCATATTTCACTAATGGTCGCCTGTGGCGTTACGGTGGGTTTTTACGATTTGTTTCGTTTATTATCCTTTGAAAGGATGCCAAAAAATTGTTTTCTATCTCTCGAGGGAGGTGTGTGTATGTTGTACATCATAGACTAGCGGTTTGCTGTTGCCAACGTTTTTAAAGCACAATCGTGGCCATGAACTCATCCGCAGGATAGTTGAAAAAATTTGTTTTATAGAAGAGGTTGGAGTTTGTAAAAGGATCTACAGAGTATCAATTCGAATTAGGCGGGCAAAATTCACTTTTTTTGTATAATTTAGTGAGTGATGGGGGCGACTGAAAATGGTGGCATAGACACAGATTTGAAGGCTTCATCGGGACTGTGTATCGCTGTGTATCCACTGAAACAATGTTGGAAAGGGATTCAAGGATTGTAACGCAGGTGTGACCAGAAGGAATAAGACAAAGATGGGAGTTCTCTTTTGAAACGGTGACTCAACCTTTCAGGAAACCAACAAACGTTGTCTTAATTAACATCGACCCACTATGCCAAGACAATGTGAGACACGTATGAGATGAGAACACTTTTAGGAAATGCTTAACAGGATTCTTAAAGCCACTTCTAAGGAAGCCGCTTAAAGAATAAATGAGTTAAGACTGAGTAGCGCCTTCCAAATGATCTCATATGAAGCATCATACCTTGTTGCTGGTCTGGTGCAAGACAATACGTATTCTTGCAGCGAAGGCACACAGAAGAGAGCAACAAGTCTCAAATAGAGTTCAAGTCGCACAAGAAGACGAAGAGGTCTTGCAATATTCCTTGGAAAACTGCTGAATTAGCGACGAAGACACACAGAAGAGACCAATAAGATTTAAATAGAGTTCAAGCCACGCAAGAAGACGAAGAAGCCTTGCAATTTTCTTTGAACCGATTTTCTTTAGAATTAGCAAATTGCAGCGGCGGTACCAAGTACCATTCAACAAAAAGCAGGTGGACAAACAAATTGATCCCTAAGCTCGACTGTTGCAAATGCTAACGGGCTACGGATGTCTACCGACATAGTTCTCCTTACTGTCCAAGCTGTACTGATATGGATACAATTGAAGATACAGAACACGTCCTCTTCCAATGCCCCCGACGCGAAATGGCAAGGGAAGTACTCAAATGAACTAGAAACTATATCCCCAGGCAACAGTCTCCGACATATGTTGTCAACAGAAGAGAAGTGGGAAGCTGTACGTGATTTTGTGGATACGGTTATGGAAGAACAACGCCGTTAAGAAAGACATAATACGAGCTCAGACAGGCAAAGAGGCACAAGACTGTCAGGACGGCTGAATACAAACAATAACCCCGACCCGTGGAATAGTACCTGATGGTGGTTCCGCAAGGCCGTCACTACCAAAAATGCGTTCAAAGAAAATGGGTGTCTTATGATCATGTGCAAACAGCTTTAGTATCCATTAAGCGAATGTAGCGCCATCTTAGAGTAAAATACTCACAGGGAAATGTCATTAGAAGCCACTCTCGTTTTTTCTTGTTCTTTTTTTTCCTGCTGAAGCTCGTCGTCTTCGTACCTCTTCCTTTTTAGGAAACCATAAGCTTAAACTAATAAAGAAGTAACGTAGCATAAGAAGGGTGGGTCACAGACTAAGAACTACAACCATCTCAACTACCTAAGACCTCCCATTCGGTGGGAATAAGCAACCACAGGAGTTCAAGCTTAGCCCGATAAATTCACAAAACTCATGGAGACGTACAAGCACGTAATCAGTGTGTTGACTGACCAGGATTTTTGTTATGAAGCGTGTGTTGAAATATTCCCCAAGCACTGGGTGAAAAAATATAACACGCACCACAGGAATGGTACTGAGAAGCTAGGCTCTGGACGACATACGGTCTGTTGCACCAAAAATTTGTGTTTGAAAGCACTCACAAGTCAAAGTAGATTTGAAAAATAATCGGCGCCGGTCCTTCCAAAAACTGATCATCGCCAGTCAAATAGGTACGCCCGATCGCTGTCTCGTCTCCTTTAAAAAATATTTCTCAAAACAATTAAAGTATTTTAATAAAAATAACATTCAGCAAATTGATCCTTTCAAAGGACCTGAACGAAAAGTAAATTAAGTCACAGTGACCCCTCAAAAATGTGCAAAAAAAAAAGAAACTCCTACCATGCATTACACAACCGTTAAATAAAAATCAGCATGCCACACTAAATAATCCTTTCGAGCACACGGAAGAGGGTTGAAATCATTACAAAGGCAAATACTCAAGAACCCTTAGCACATTAGGGCGGAGGACGAGTTTAGAAATAAGAAAAAAAAAAAAGGAAACCCACCCCATATGTGTGTGTGATTTCTCTCTCTCTTTGCTCCAGTAACCCTTTCCTTTTCTCTTTCTCAGTGATGATCCTTTCCTATCTACCACTCCTTCGCTGCCACTTTTGAATACAAAACACACGCACCGGCAAAGTAACCAATTCATAATTAAAATATTTATTTTAGCGCTCCTCTCCGCACCACCCCCGCATCCACGCACCCAGGTGAAACTGGTGAACATCCTTCGTAGGATAGTAAACGTTTCTGTTTTGTTACTGTCTAGCCCCGGGGGGTGTATTTATTTTTATTATTACAAGGATTGTGCTTCCCTTTAAAAGAAGGCATGCAAATCTATGCCGTTTCTAAGATGGTTTCCCATATATACACAGGTCCTGGGATGAAAAGCATGACAATCTCAAACCGTCGAAAGCAACAAGCTCACGACGACGACATTATAAACTGTGTGTACGTCAAACAAGTTTGCTACATCCGCTAGCTCACCCCTTTTCTATTGTCCTTGTGGCCTAAGTAGGATTTAAGTACAAACGAAATAGTGTCTAAGATGGGAAATTGTCAACTTTTTTTTTTTCTGGAGAAGATACAAATATTCCTCTCTTCTGCGATATTAATTTTACTACATCCCCCCTGCCATCACCAAAGAGGAAGAAAAGATGAAAAAAAAAAACAAGGAACAGTCAAGGCGATGTGGTGGTTCGCTTGGAAACATCAACCTTCATGACATAAGGAAAATATGCGATGAGCTTTTAAGCTTGAAGGCACTTCATCGTTGTTCGTGACTTCCTTTTCGCATAAAACATCCCGGCACACAAAAACCCACACACATACACACCAAGCACACAGTATGGTACTCTGGAATGCCAGGCATGGAGGGTGAGATATATTTTTGTATTTTCAGTTTTCCAATTTTTTTTTGTTTTTTTTTGTGAGGAAATAATGGGGTTGCTTACACATGTTCACGTTTACAGGAGAGAATCCAAGGGAAAATACGAAAACCAAAACCTGAACTAAACCGTCGCCGTCGTCGTCCTCCACTTCGTCGTCGTTGACGTTGTAGTCCTATTCGTGGTGGCGGGGCATGGCAAATGGGAACCATAATTCCATGGCTTTTAAATTTTATTATAATTGGCCGCCTGCAAAAAGCTGGCGCGCTAGAAAGGGTGGTTTGCTGCTTGTGTGTGGGGGGTTGTTGGTTGGGAATAGACAAAACGGATGGATAGGTGGTTGGGCGGTTGGGTGGTTGGTGTTAGTAGTGATGAAGTTGGGTGAGAGAGATCATATTTAGTGCGACACTAATGATGGTTTCGTGAACAATTTTCGGGTTAATCATGGCAATGTTCCATTTTATGGCGGTGTGGGTGGTTGGTTGGATGAGTTCTTTTTTGTAGGAGTTTTTATCTTGGTTTGGGAAATCTAATAAAAAATGCATTGAGCGAGGGTCCCTCACTTAATTACTGAATTGGCGCTAGGGTTTGTAGCTTACAATTTTGCTTTTGAGGTCTATTTTCCCCGCTGCTGGTTATAGAGATCATTTATGAGTTTATGTGAAGTTAAAGGAGGGTCCACCAAGGGGCTTTATTAAAAAGTGGTCCAAGTATCCACTAAATAAAAAAAAATGGAACCAAAATGTACGTAGAGAGGAGCAAAATGGGTCATTATTGAAGGACAATCGGAAAACAACATCAGGTCAGCAAATCTTTGCTTGTAGGTGTGATTAGGCTATGTGGGTGCCAATATCTGCTTCACGCCCTTCAAACTCTTCTACCCTAATCGATAAACAACCCTGTTTTAAAAGAACAGCAGAGTATCATCAGTAAAAGGAACTCCACTTCTAGGGACCTTCTGAAATTATGCAACACTCTTAATGGCTTCTCTTCAAGTCTGGTGATAAGGTTTAGAGAGTGATTAGCTTCTTCGATCGAGACAAGTATGACCGACGATGTCTACCTGGTTGGGAGGAAAACGAATCTTACGAATCGCAAGTTGGTCAATAGCTGAAAAAGCAGACTTAAAATCGACCGACAATAGCATATAAAAATAATCAGAATTCAATTACGAAGCGGCGAAGTAGAAAACGTGTAAAACATCGCATCCTATATACAGCAATAGTGTTTCAAATAAATTCAGTAAATAGCGACATCTTTCGAAAACATCCAAGAAGCTACTCAATTGGTTTTGGTATCGAATGTGAAACAAAAAGAAGTGAAATTTATCTTGAGTTGGCTCTGTGGTTGACTAATTCGGGTTCGTATTCTAAGCCATGGCAACAAATTGTTCAGAGATTCACTTCTTTCCAAAGCCTTCCAAATCTTAAGACATTCAAAGACCTCAAAAAAAACCATAGGCATCTACCATGTAATGCGAAAAGTACCGCAACCATCTGCGAGAAGTTAGACTCAATTCAAGTGGAATCGTCAGGCAGACTATAGCAAGGGACAAAAAGTAACAAGTGAGTAACAAACCATGACACAACAAAACCATGATTCTCCACTAATTTGTGGCTGTCAAATTTAATTTCTTACAATTTAAATGCTTTTTACTAACCACGTGCTCCAACTGCTAGTAGAGAGGTATGTATATATACGAACATGTTCCAGAGTGATCGATGCTTTGCAGCACTTGCTATGGATAGCTCAATAAAACACGCCTATTGACGAGAACGTAGGTAAACGGTAAATCGCATCGAAAATTGGTACCAGAGAATGTGCATAGATGAACTACGAGATGGTTCTCAACCCAATGCAGGCGAAGCGCTCGTAGAAGTTATAAAATATGCTATCCGAATTGATTGAGTCACTGTTGTTAGTGGGAATCGTAAAATAAATTTTAATGGTTCAGCGATTGCGATTTGTGAAGTAAAAGGATATCGAAATGGCTTCATGCACTGTTGCCGCTGTCGAACTTTCAGAGCAAGGTGGCTAGTAATCAAAGGTTCTTACTTGTCAGTTGACAAGTAAAGGACTCAGACTTGAATGACGATACAATATCACTTCACTTCACTTCATATCACTTCATCACTTTACACAGTTTTATGCAGCGCAATACGTTAGTAACTAAAATGCAGAGAATAACTTATATTTTAAGAGAATACTGACTGTATGTATGCATATTCCAAAAGCCTCAAAAAATGTAACATCATCAGTTGTTTGTGAAACTGGTCGACATGCAGAGAAATGTAGAGAAATAATTCTTAGTCTCAAGTTTCCATTGATCAGAATCCTTATCACAAAATGTAATTTTAAGTATGTACTTTTGTAAACCTACTTTGTGACATAAGAGATTGAAAAACAACCACCAGAGTTCAATTGACACATAAATTTTGGAAGATAGTGTGGAAACTAAATTCCTCATTCAGTCTGCCTGCGGGTGCTAGTAGCAAAAAAAATTGTAAAGTCAAACAGCCCTATGGCATATATTCTCCCAACCATCCGTGTTGAGCGTGTTATATTTGTTTGTTTATAATGTTATACGCGAAAGGTATACCTGACAACCTTCTCACGACAGTTGTTACTATCGGATGTTTGACAGACAATCGCAAGAGGTGGTACCGTGAAAAACTTGTTGATTTTTTTTAGGATTCGAACTCTTAACCTTCCGCCCAGTAGTCCAACGTCCAACGCACTAACCTCTGTGCTACCCACCTAACATCAAGCCTAAATCAAAACAAAAGTCTTGAGCTCGTGCATAACTATTCTAAAAGGACAAGCAGAATGATTATTGCAGGAAAAACGTTTAAATCTCTAAGACTAACGATGAAGTAATAAAACAAATAAATTCTGCAAAGCAATGGCAGAGAAACACCATTTAAAAGAATGCCGCAAACAGCATACAATTATGTTTGAAATCCCAGAACTCTTACAAGCGAACATTGTGCTTAAGAACTCAGGATACTAAGTGCTATGAATAGGTGACTGCAGAGATATGAATCCAAATAAAACTCCAAATCTCGGAAAAGGTAAATTAATTTGGCGGTAGCTTTGACCGCAGATTGTATTGAAAAAAAAAAAAACAACATAGAAAGGACAGACAAAAGGCATCCTTTAGCTCATCGCTTTGAACACAACCAATGTACGGCTGTCCGGAATGGCAAACAACTGCTAAATCAACAATAAACCTCGAAATACGCCCCAAGAACACCCACCATAATCAGAATTACAACATATGTTGGCCCTGAAGTGATACTAGCTCTACATTCACTTGATATGCGTTAAGATACTTCAGTAAAAAAGTCCTACATTCCCACCATCTACCCTCAAACTAAACGTCTGGATAAAAGACCAAATAATTCGGAAAGATACTTGCTCCAATTTCACGTAATCGACACAAAGAAACTGCAGCCAAAAACGTCTTTCATTCCCTACCAAAGAAACTCTTGAATAATGGACCAAATAGTTCATCGCACTATTGCTAGAGGACAAAAAATGGGAACACCGATTCACCGATCTCGATCTGCACAGGTTCCTACAAGAAAAAATTCTCGTCAGGAGACGATTAGGCTCCAGAAAGAGTAATAAAATTACGAGAATATGTCCCCATTGATGTAATATTTGCCCTAAGCTTCCAAGTTACAGAAGTGCTCTCTAGGCGCAATGCATAACTGGCCCGAAAGCCACCCTTCTTCGGCTTCACCTCTGCGAAGAGGTATGAAAAGCTGTATGCAACGTCACCCATTATTGGGTTCCAAGTTCTGTGGCAGCAAAAGATCCGACAAACATGAAAACCATCGGAGCTGGGACATACAATGGTAGATAAGTCAATCCGTATACCCTTGGACTTCCTTTAAACATATAAGATGTAGAGCACACCATCAAATATACTATCCGCTTAGCACAAGAACAAGAAACCAAATGACACCCTTGCACAACGAACCATATTTGAGAGTCTTAGACGCTTTATAACAGACCTCAGTCACACTTGATAGAGCAAGATACCTTAATACGGACAACGTCGACAAGGATCAGATTCAGAATGGAGGCCGGCGGAGACAATAAAGCGATCGTGGACAACCTTCAGACCAACCTAAGCCTCTTAGACGACAGAGAAACTTAGAAATAGACAAGGCCCACTGCTGCAAACTTAGAAGCAAGTGTCAATGCTCAAAAGCTCCAGCCAACGCCTATTTAGAATCAGATGTCAGTGATGGAACACATGAAGTCGCCTTCATTACTAAACTTGGGATTGGACTTATGAATATCTTCGACTTAAAACTTGGAGAAGCAATGGAGTGGAAACGTTTCACAATAGACAGGGAACTACCGAAGCTTTCTTTGAGTTACGATTAAAAATTTCAGAAGTTTGCCAAATTGATAAAAATTAAATATTCTATGATCGGACTCACCCCCGAAAACACTTGATTGATGATCATATACAGCTCGCATTTTATTATCCTTTTCTTGCGGCATTCCAATTAAATTCAGGTCGTTTCTTGAAACGGTGTCCTTAACTCCAAACTCTAAAGTTGACTGATATGATGAATTTTTGTTGAGGAATCGGTTACAAATTACAGAAGACAATTTCACTGTTCAGCTTTAAGTATGCCTTTAAAACTGTTTAAAAAAAAAATTTAACATCAAATTAAATGAAAAGAATGTTTGAAATTGGACTCACACTGATGCACAATTTACGTAGTCCCGGGTAAGTGAGACATCAATCAGCAATTAAAAGCATGCTACTTTCGTTCGCATAGACTTGAGATAGATGCGATAGAAGTGTGAATTGTTGGAGCCCGCTTACATACAAAAATTTAAGTGATTTTTGACAGAGTTGTTGACAATTGCTGCCTGGCTTCAATTCGGCTGCAGTTTCAAACGATTCGGATCGAAGGCGTCTTTACTTTGAACCTCTGAGGATGCTCGATGCGATGAAATTTTCGTCAACATGGTCCTTCACTCACAACATCAATCAGTGGACTATTTTTTTTATGAAAGGACTGTTAAAAATCATCAAACATATGCAATCCAATGGAAGACTTCATGAAACGAGTATGGACAGACCCTTGATCATTGACTTTTTCAGTCTTCTTGATTTGTACTTATTTCAAGACTTTTTCAAACAAGGCTTTGAAGGCTTTTCTTAAAAGGGAGTGTTCAGTTTCCATCTCTACTAGAATTTAGATCGAGGTCGTCCTTATTTCTATGTTTTTAGGTTGATCGATGGGATTTGTGTACCTGTTTTGGAAAGATTATTGGGTTATTTCACTGGAAATTAATTTTTAAGGAAATAACTCACACACCTAGGCTCTGATTGAGTTTAGACTGACCCTTGAACAAATTTCGAAACTAGGCATCAATCGGGTCCTAAACGGGGATCACATTAATTCCATGTCCATGGTAATCCGCCGGTCAATCTCCCTGTCTTCTAGACGGAACCCTCTATTTTCTGTTCACCTCTGCTGTGGAAAACAAGCTATGGACTAAGCACTTTCCTGTTGTTGTAAACAGAGTAGGAGGTGCAGGAAAAACGGACGATGGCACGCTCGCAGTTGCTGAACTTGACAACGAATGCAGCCTTGTGCACAAAAATATTCGTTTTCCGTTGCTCATTAGTAATGTCTTCTTGACGGCAATTTCTGGGCCTTCCTGTGGGCTAGGTCAGTGCGGATTACAGATTACAGTTTAGTCTTATCAGACATTCGGTGTTTTGTTTATTAATTGACACGAATGTCGAGTCAAGGTTGGTTTGACTCCTCATGATGTGTGGCCTACTGCACTGGTGATTTGCCTTATATTGTAGTCATTGATTGTAGTCACAGATGTAGTTGAGGCAGACTGGTTTCACGCTCCAATTTTCCATCTAAATAGGTGAAAGCACATCAAGTTACAATCAATTTAAAAAAACATTCAACTAAGACTTACCCATGCTGATTTACATAAAAAAAAACGAAAGATGCAAGCTGCTCACCGTCCATCGAACAAGGAACAGAGATAGACACTTAATATTGTCCTTAAAACCACAACTTTATCTCCTGCATGACATTTTCCTGAAAAGAGAACAAAATAAAACGTTATTGAGTGTCACACACATGAATAAGCTCATATGTAAGTGTTACGAATGTCTTCCACAGGCAGAAGTAAACCCTTGCTTAACACCGATAGAAGGGTGCAATCCCTAAACCCTTTCACACAGCTGCAAATCCAATTATACATACAAATGCACACTATGGTGTACAGGGTGCAGGGCTAAGGATACCGCTTGTTCGAGAAATACCAATTCATTGAAACGTAATTTAATCAATTCAAGCGCAAAACTGATAAGAACTGATCCTTAACGAAAGGAAAAATCCCACCAGCATTTCATAATTCGCTTCAATTAAAGATTATCTCTCTCTCTTTCGTTATCTGTCGCGAAACATTAAAGGGCCATCGGACCCCAGCAGACAGTCAAAAGAAGTCCAAGGATAGGAAGGAAGCAACAAAACAGGAGAGAAAAAAAAAAACGAACCAACAACAGAAGCCACCTCAACGCAACGCACCGGCTGCATTGGTATAGTAATTTGGAACTTTTACGGGATACTCTGTGTGTTGTCCAGCAGCGTTGTTTATATGCCGTCGGAGATTAATTTCATCGTCGTCCTTTTGTGTGTTAACTCGACGCAGATAGGGGGACAAACCGACGACCGACGACCGACGACCGACGGCAAACGCAGATGCAAAAACTCACTCTCTTCGAGACAAAAGAAGAGATACATTCATGTGATAACTTGACCCGGAATCAGTATCGTAAATCATTACGGTATACGGTCTTTTGTGGCGGTACCGTACCGTACCGTATTGAATGGTGCTGTAGTTAGTGCAAAACACCGGTCCAAATGTTGTGCATGGTTGCATAATTATCATAATGTCTCATAAAACTATAAAAAGACCGAAGAGCTCGTGTACTTCTATGGAGAGTTGAAGACCTAAAAGTCCATCCCGGACTAACTACCAGTGCCAAGCACAAGCAACCGGTTTAAGCCGATTCTCGCCGCACACACAAATTCTACACAAATTCTGTACAAATTCCGAAATCTGTTGCCTGGCTGGTGGTGTGCCTTGCTTCGTTTCGCTTCGGTTTGGTTTGGTTGGGTTTGGTTCTCCTGGGGGAAAAGGGTTTATTTATAGCCCCGCACCTCTAATTCCCCCCACAAACAGACTGTGTCGTCTGTATTCTGTGCCAGTGCCTGTGCATCTGCCGCTTGATGCAGCAGGGTACCTACACCTATGTATAGAAACCCACAACAATCACACACTCCCTGTTCAGTCAGTAGCGAACGACAACTTGCTCTTGGAGCTTGGATGGAACAGACATTTCGTTGTTGTTGCCTCACTCTCTTAACGTTGGTCGAATAGATTGCGATTTACTTATTTTTCGGGCGCTACACTTTGCTACATTGAAACTGTGCAACATTTGTGCGACGTATGGATACATTATGACGACAGACAGACAGACAGTCAAATAGATAGACACACACATTCGCACTCACATACAGATCCAACCAACAATAAGGGAGCCAAGCCAAGCTGAGATATAATGCGGTTTTTCGAACGTTCCATGTACACACCGCTATTGCCTTGCCAGTGCCATGCCTCGAAATGTGGATAAGTGCCTGTGCATGGGGTCGTTATTATACTCACGTACTCACTCACTTCACAGTGTGAACCCTCTCTCTTTCGGTGCATTCTCAATATTTTATTTATGAAGTTTTAGGGTTAATATTGAAATTGACGGCGTGGAAAGAAGTACGCAATCGTTATGCAGGTTCCACAGACAGACGGTTGGAAGGGGTAGAGGTTGAGGAATGCAAATTGTGTTTATGGCGGGATAATTAAAAATCGATTGAGGAAGGAGTAAGTTTAATAAGCGATTTAGCTGTCAAGTGTTTAACAAATTGAGAAACGTTGGCATTTGCAGTTCTCGTAAAAAGAGATTGTTGTCAGAGGTGTTGTGTTAGCCTGTAATTAGGAGGAACACAACAGGGCCAATTGGTGGTTTGTCGTGGAAGAGGTTTTATCAAGACTCCTTGACGACTACTAAGATGTGCAGGTAGAATGAGCACAAGCATCTGATTGGGAGGGGAGGTAATGCCAAAAGAATTTTGAACTGTCATTCAACTGACTTTTCTTTTTTTTTACCTGACTGTCACGCTAAGTTTGAAAACCCGTCACATTTAAATGGTTTCTTATTTTAGAAGGCTGTTTCTCTGCTTTATTGTGCCTCTTTTTATAAACAACATCGAATCATGTAAACACTTTTCATCGCCCAACGTCACTCACTTCAAAGGCTTACATTCGACTATGAATGAACTACAACTGAACTCCCATTTTCAAAAGGAGTATTCGAGGACATTTTCCTGTATTATATTATTCATTTTATCATGAATCTCTGAATCTCACCGCTCATTTTCAATCGAAATGTCATTGATTGACACTTTAAATTCGATTTCGAAACGGGTGAGCACTAAACTGTTTGCTACTTTCGAAGTGACTACTCTTCTTTTGAGCTCGTTACTAACGGTTATTATCTTTCGCAACCATTTTGTTTCTCATTCTCCTTCTCTATTTTCGCTGATTAACAAACAACGCAATTGTAATTTGCTACAGTCCCACGAATTTTTGACAGTTCTGGCACATTTCTTCAAATCCTCTAAACCATTTTCGAAATGATTACGAGGAAAAAAAAATTAATGAATTAATAATGGCTAAAGCGAAAGGATTATGAATGGCATTATTAGGGGATGAATGGTGACAGAAATCTTTCAAAACGGGAACATGCCACATTGAAAACCGGGAACAGGGGAGAGAACGTGGCTTTTGTTTTACTGAACCCTTTTCCCTTATTTCAGTCTTTTTTGTTTGTTTATTTCGGTTTACGCTTATGATTTACTTTTTTTTGTTTAGTCTGAAAGTGAGTGGAATTGTTTGAGTCAATTGACAGCTGTAAGTTCGCAGCCACAATTGGAGAATTGTGTTTATTTTTATTCCAGTTGTTTATCCACATAGGTTAGGTTAAGTAGAATTATGAGACAATCATAAGACAACAGGCCGTTTATCCACATAATAAACAGCACAAGACAATGGATGCATAGTCGAATTCTCCGAAAATCATTCGAGTTTAGGTGACATTTTCTGTCAAAGAGATATGATAGTTTCATCCAACCCTTAACTGACCCCTAGAACCAGACCAGTTCTCCTTTATGCTTCCATTGCTGGGCTTTATAAGCTTTAAAAGTCCTACGTTGATCAGTTGCTTGAAGTACGAGTAATTTAACAATAATGCAACGAAAATTTAAGGAAGTAGCACACGTTGTTGATACAATAAATTCGGGTGTTTTTAAGTACGTCCTTGCTAGTTAATTTCCTTAAAAAGGGGTTAACGGAGAGAAATACAAAATAGCGGACAACACAAGTACATAGGACTACTTGATACCGTGAAGTTTCTTAAGAATCTGTTTCCTTACTAAACTTTGTATAGGAAATTAGCAAACGGGGACTACTGCATTGAACACGGTTAACCTTAGCTTTGTAGAAAGTTATTTACTAACCCAACGGCCATCACCTAGAGGTACTCCTTTTTACCAAGAAAGTGGCGTTCAACGACGTTAGCGTTCATGAGACTAAACCAGTCCTCGTTATTAAAAGATTTGGCAGGAGATAGGGGAAGCACCCATTCAACTGGATTTTCGAAAAATGCATTAATCATGCCGCCCATTTCCACATAAACTTGTTTGGTGCTTCAAAGAATCTCTTCCCAAAAACCGCTTGACCACCAAAAGAAAAAAAAACGATGGCAAAAAAGCGTCCTAACTCTCCTTTAACTTCTGGTAAAAGGTCCAAGTAGTTCACTGCATGTCTACACACCCGTACTTGAAATAATTTTCTAGTAAGGATAGCAACAATGGACCGTCATCAAGGAGGAGAGAAGAGGTCTACTTTTAGGGAATAGGTTCAGAAATGGACGAAGGAATACGAATCTTTTTGTAAGAATCTGCTATAGCCCGGCTCATTACGCTTTCATGGAACAGCACTTAATTCAAAAAGAAAATTCTAGCTCTTATCGAGGCTTAACGAAAACTTTTCTGTCCAGCCCTTCTGCAAGGACCTACCTTTGACAACAGAATGATCTGCGAGGTGGACAATGAAAAACTTGCATGGGACAGCAACTGATGAAACCCAAATTTAAAACAATAAAAACTCACCAGTGTCCTCCTCGAAATTTAAAGATCCTGCCACATTCTGATTATTCGCCAACTTGGTGCCACTTTGTTTAGACAAACAACGACTTGCACTTGTTTTAAAGTTCATTTCCGCATATGAGTCGACGTTACACCACACGCAACAAGAAGTGTTTCATTTGCACGAATTACACATTATACGTCAACCACATATTTACATGTTAACCCATCAATCTCAGAACAAATGACCCAAACACACGGAAGAATTAATTATTGCGAGCAATTTTCCGAGAGAACTGCGGCGACCATGACAAGACAAGAACTCGTACTTTGACACCACATGTAGGTGAGTTCGACTGCGTTTCGGTTGGCAACCTGTCATATTCTGTTCGTTTTGTATTAAAAATATTGATTTTGAATTTTAGGTGCAAATTGAACGAATTGGGTAAAAATTGTAATTTTGATAAAAATGTAGTCAATCAGAAATCGTACATATGTACATATATATGCACTTGAAAAGTGTGCAGTTAAATAGCATGAAGGTGCTCCACTGTTGCTTTAATTTGACGTGGAATCACACTGATTTGGACTTCAATACTAAATGAAAATGAAACCTTGATCCGCAAATATGTAAACGATGTCGAACCATAATAAGAACGCGCTAGAAGAAGGCGTCAAAATTAATAGATAAAGTCAGGCTTGGAAGACATTGTGGATGGCATTACATCAACATCGGGCTATGGATTGGCAAAGTATTAAAGAGAGTGAAGGAAGTTGTTAGTTACCACAAGCTCAGGGGATGAAATGAATATATGTAGAGTCACTGGTGTTGTAGCAAAGAGCCTGTGTTGAACTCACTGTTTTTGAAAATTATTTAAGAACGATTCTATACACGACGAACAGTTCAAGAATGGTTTGTCGTGGTTGCCCTAACAATGGCGGAGCATAAAAGCGAAGCACTATTAATAAGCAGAAGGAAGAAGGTAAAAACTGTCGCCATTGCAGTTGACGTACAAACAATTGGAGGGAAGATCTAGATGTCATTGCAGATACAAAGCTCACATTTAACGATCGTCTTAACTTGAGAGTCGGAAAGATGCAAACGTTAGAGACTCATTAGAAGACACAAGAAGACCAAAACATCGCTGAAAATTGATTTCAGCCAGAGTATGAACACTGATCATCCTATACACCGCACCAATTTGGACCGAGGTCCTGAGAAGACGCCACGAAGAACTAGAATTCCACCTAACCCAGTTCCTAAAGTGCGTAAGTACTTGAATAAGCACGAGCACGGACTGCTTTAAAAAGCCGAGCACCTGATTATTCTATGTGTTCTATGACACCACAGAGAACTAGACTTTCAACTAAAGTAAGTAAGCACTGAGCACGGATTGCAAGCATTCTATGTTTTCGATCCCCTGATGTAAGGGAAGCTCTGGAGAGAAAATTCTGGAAACCGTCTTTGGTGCAATACCTCAAAGCCAAGAGCCATAGAATGAAGCCGTACAGAGCAGAACACACAAATTACGTGGAGTAGAAAGACTGGGAAGTCCCTAACCGGGAGAACATAAACTGACGGCTGTAGAAGAAGAGATCTTAGAATCAAACAAGAATCAACGACTCCTGACACATATTCTGTTGACATTGTTTAAGTTTCATCTTGAGGCTAACAAATGAAGAAGTTTGACTATTCGCAACCAATTTTGATGATGAGTTAGATGGCAGGCATACAATGAATTTCCACGCACTAGCCACTGTTCCTCCCGTCTTACAAGTTTGTATTTTGATATTTAGAACACAAATGGGGTGAGCTTTAAAAGCCAATTTTTTTACTTGATTCAAAGTAATAGTTCTCCTTTACAATTTTTCAGTGTCAAGTTTGTCCAGAGACCAGATTCCTCGTCTTTGGATTAGACGTTTCACGTGTCCATTTGGCATCTCAAGAGGTTATTCATCTGCGATTAGTCACACAGCCACTTAAGCAATAGTGCACTTTGGATGCAATTGCTTTCGCTTCAAACTAACGAGTGAAAAGGTAATTCCGGTTGTCAGCCACAACTAGGCACACAGTTAGCATCAACCAATTGATAAGACTGGGATTATACCAAGCGATTTGCAAAGATGCAGGATTAAAAGACGGAAAATTGCTTTCAATGTACCAATCTGCATACGAGTATATCTGGTTTTACCGACCAAATTTGTACAAATGTACAAATATCCCGGAAAAATTAATCTTAGAGTCAAAGACGTCATTTGTGGACATCCTTCCATCGCCTACGGTAAAGCGTACACTTGACAGATAATATCATGAGGGTTTAGGAAGCTGCGAAGGATTTATTGTTTTTAGATCGATTACTGGGAGTGTGCCTCCATTAAAATGTGGGCTAAGGAACAGGCATTGTAAGGATAAGACAAAAAAAGGGTTGAAAAATGTGGTTTCCCAACGACAGATTTTTTCGAAGGGCGAATTGAGAAACTCGTACCGTGAGACGTACAAGTGTCAGATATTCGCCAGATATGGGTCGTGAAAGAGACTTTTTGTGGTTCGAACCTCCCGTCCAACACACAAACGACTAAGTCACGGCACCACAATGTCACTCAAATTGCAATCCCATTCAGAAGCCGATTATCAATGAATTTTTAATAAACCTTTACGTTCCCCCCATCAATATGTTAAATAATTTCAGTGTCATCATAATCACAAAAATCATTTCCATTCAACTACTTATGCATGTGTGTGTGTATGGGTGTAGGTATCGTCAAATCCTTAAGCTATAAACCCTGCAATTTCCATCTCTCCCTAATGCCTTCGTGCGCTCTGTGAAACAAGTTTCAACCTAACAACTTCAACTTTAATACAAATTTTATTAACATAATGCAAAGAGTAGGGAAGGAGAAAAGAAAAAAACGAGGAAAAAAAGCGAAAAAGAAATCGAATTACTTAAAGATTTCCCGCAATTCAAAGTCACTCTATGCGAATTCAAGTGAAGGAAAACAAAAATTACTCACACTACCACAAGGCCAGCCGACTAACACCATCAAGCCCTCGGAAACCAACACAAACACCAGGGAATACAAAGAGCGTTTGGCACAGAATTAAGAGCCACAAATTCTCTTTAAAGTATCTGTTAACCACACAAATGTATCTAGCATGGAAAAAAGCGAAGAAAAAAAAACGATTCTGACGGTATTTCCAACTTCACTCGTTCGGCGAGACGCGCACTCGGTGCAAGTGTCGTTCTCGAACCAACGAGAGTGCTTCGCTACGGACTGTCAGGCTTAGATGAGAGGGTGCACGCGGTGGGAATTCGATATCGATGTCGTAATTTTTTGTTTGCTTCCCTCCTCATGGTGTTCTTGTATTTTTTTTTCATTTTTCTTTCGTTTTATGTTCTGCTCGCATCTCGTTGTTGGGCCTGCATGTAGCATATGACACGCTGTGGGGCCCGATAGCAATGAATTGAGTTTGGGATTCGAGATAGAGCCTGTTTTAATCCATTAAATTGTCATTATCTTTTCAAAGGACGATCTCAATTGGTTTTTCACCCCACAAAACCTTGTCAGCCATCAATCACTGCCGATTCGGTGGCCCCTGTCACACATGCTAACTAATTTTCGTCTCTGTCGACAAGTTAGGTTCACCGGTTTTCCTTCCTACCTAAGCAGGAGAAAGAAAAGCAAAGCAAAGTGGCGTACTCAAGAGTATCTGTATCTTAGTATCTATCATCATTCATCCACCGAAAGTGGGCCAACTAACATTACCTCACTCTCTACTACACAAGACGAAGGCAAACACGAATGAACATTTGCTTTGTTAGCGAACGCGAGCTCGTGAAGCTACTTATATCGTTCGCGTACGTACTTAACGAGTTCGAGTTAAGCTGCTACTACACTAGAGACGACTTTTACCTGATTTTTTCCCTCCTTCCTAAGCAGGGTTATTCAGCGTTTTGGCTTGATTTGATGTCTGTTTGCTTGCTTTGAAGCTTTTTTTGCCGGACGATGTTATCGGGGAGAGATTTGACGATGAGACACAAGGCAGGAGCAGAAAAAAGCGGAAATAATGTGGAAAACTTGTGCGACGACTACACTAGGCGCTTCTCGTGTAAGTCTTGTTGTGGTGTCTCGGGCGTTTTCACTGGTTCCACCGTTTGAAGTCGTCTCCAATTGCTGGTGTTGGTCGGTTTTCTTTTGATGATGGAACTTTGTTAAGCAAACTTTTTTTTTCTTCCACTTCTTTTGAATGGCTTTCCTAATGTCGGAGATACTCGTACTCGTACGTATTTGTTTCTACGTTTTTTTTTTCTGCGTTGGTTTCTTTATTTTCTATTTCTAGACAAACGATTTTCCGAATGAATTACTGCGCGAGGATTTGCTTTACGTTCTTTGCGAGTTAATCAAGTGTTGTTAGGAATGCCTTCCTCTACCTTTGATGTCACAATCCACAGATCGAAATTGTTGGTCATTACAGACTTTAGTGGCAAACTTCAAATGAGATTTTGGCTCCCTTTTGGCCGGGGTGTTAGCAAATGAACTAGGATAAAAAAAAGTGCCTCTACTCAGATAAAGATTACCAATAATAAAAAGTAGACACAGTTTAAGGAAATTGACAGAAAAATACCTGTGGAAGGTATAAGTTCTTTGTCATAAGCGGCGTATTGTTCCATGAAAGCTAAGAATTCTCTGTGGAGGAATAAGAGTATCGAGGTGTACATGGCCTGAGCGAGAAGATTTTCAGATGAAATCCTGTTTTCTTTTGAATCTTGATCGGACGGAGTACGATCAGATCTCTGACAGGAGTCATAGTCGGCCACTATCACACCTCTACTATATGGGCCTCTCAGCGGATTCAACCTCTAAACTGCTCTTCGAGGGGGGAAATCTCTACCAGAAAGAATCTTCCGCATTCTGATAGCAAAAAACTATTTTAACGAATGGGCCGAAGGCGAAACTGCTGTGCATTACCTTAACTAAGGTCTCTCCATTTACAAAATATTTCAATTACCTTGCAAGGGAGGACCACCATAATGACGAGACCTATTTATGAACTGATCTGAACACGACATGTGCATGACAGGGACAATAAAATTAAGGCGTATTCCACGAACTTAGAGTGCATAACTGGAGGCAGTTAGCTAAGGACCGGGCCACCTGGAGAGGCTTGTTGGCTGAGGCCCAGGTTCACCCCGAACTGTAGTAAGTAAGTAAGTATTGCACTAGTCCTCGGAGCTTAAGAACACGTTCTCCTTCTTACAAGCGAATATTCACCCGATTCGAAATGCGGGCTCAACTTCATCTCGATAGGGGCTATCATTAGCATGACATTTTCATTATTGCAGACATCCAAGCACTTATTCTAAGAAGCTTCAGAGAACAGAGTGGAAGAACAGTAGAAGTGTAGTGCTAATGGTGCATTCCTAGAATATTTAGAGAGAAGTGGTGACAAAGACTCTAAAAATTAACGATAGCAAAACACATGCTGCCAATAAGAAAGGACACTCAAAAGCGACTTCTTTGAGGCAGTTAGAGACTCTGTTTACCTAGGCTCCACTATAAACTCGAGTAATGAACCAGCGCAGGGATGAAGCGAAGAAACACTCTTGCTAATCGCTGTTTAAGGCAAGTCAGTAGCAGAGCGCCTGATAGTCCCAATTCTGCTCTACGACGCAGGAGGCATTGCATCTTATGAAAAGTGAATGTCCTCGGTTGTAGCAAGAGCAAAAGTCTTTGTTTGGACTCTGTAAATATGTACAAAGCCATCGATCTGGTCAGATAAGTTTGAATACAAAAACTAGAATGGCTCGACACCAACGCTTCACATTGAGACTCTTCGAAGCGTTCTGGATGGTCTGGTACAATAAAAGAAGGCCTCAATCAACTTGCTGTACGCTACTAGCCAGTTGGCGGATAATCGAACTGAGTTGAAGTAGTTGTTGGTTGAGGTGAACATATCTCCATTCACTCCAGACAAGCAACCATAGAAGGCGGTAAAAGACGCGAGCCAAAGAACATGAATATACCGTCATCCAGAAAGGACACGCAATACTGACATCTAAGTCAGAAGGTCATTGTGGATTAGCTGTAATTTTGAGGCAGTCAAGGATTTCGTTTAGCTGGATTCAGCTGTCAATACGATCAACGAAACCAGAGTAGAGCTCAACAAAAGAAAAACTCTGGCCAACCACTGCTTCTTTAGGCTAACCATGTAATTAGATAGTAAGGCACCCTCACGAAAGGCTACGAAAGTCCTAAAAAGATGCTGATCATCCCGGTCCTGCTCTATAGCGCAGAGGCAAGGACTTTTTGAGGGATTTAATGGAGAACAAAATTGGACAACGAAACTTATACGCTGTACAGCGCCATCGAGCTAACCAGGCACGTCTGAAATGCAAGTTGAGAAGCTTCTTCATGACAATTGTTAATCTTGGACGTTTTCAGATATTCGCGAGAGGTGCGACCGTGAAATTTTTTTTTTTTTTTTTGTTTGTTTTTCAGAGGTTTGAACTTTGAATTTTCCGGACAGTAGTCCAACGCTCTAACCGCTGAGCCACGATGGATTCGAATATATCGACTACGATAGTTGGGACATGTAGTACGGATGGACACCAGCATTCAGGTTGGCAGAGTGTTTGAAAACACCGAGCACAACAGTTTTACAAGGTTGCACTTCTTGATGAGGGATAACGTGGTAATAGAAGAATTTACGTTTGGCTGGTGCTCGCAATTTGGTTATTTAAAGGCAACCAGCTTAGGATTAAGCTTCTTAAAGAGTTTTGTGGATTAAAGTAAAAATCGTCGCACCTTCATATGTATGTGCATCCCCCATTTCCTATTGGGTGGCACTTGTTTTGAAAAACACTTAAAAGTTTCGCAAAATTGGCAGCACTGTAGCTGACACATTGTTTCTCCACTGATTGAAGGGCAAATTAAAAGGCGCACACACATGTAGTAGGTACATATGCAGATACCATAAAAATATAAAATTTGTAACCGATACCGATACGCATGGATCTACCAATTAAAGTCTTCCAGTAAATTGTCGATTCCATTTTATTTAAAATCAAAATCAATCTCGCAGCGCCTATAATTAATCGGGTTAAAACTATAATACAAAAAAAATCTGCATCAATATTCATAACAAATTGCGGGCAAGTATACCAACATTAACCTTTTGACACGTGTAAACAGTAAAAATGAAACCCACCCTTCGCTGTAATTATACATAGGTGTAAAGACATATTTTCCCTGTCATTAAAGCAAAGCATTTTACGGCCCTTTTTCCGGACAGCAACATATGTACATACACCGTCGCAAACGTACGTATGTATACGATACAAAACAAACACACACAGCCTATTAAATTTTCATAACTGTTTCTGAGGTAGAAGGCAAGAAAGAAACACACAAATCCCATCAACAAAAGAGTGCGGAGCGGAGCTCTCTTTGTAGCAGCTCTCGGGTTTAAGAGAAAAATTCATTTTCTAAGAGCAGTTCTCCTCCTTTGTTTGAATTCTAAAAAGCCAAACCGCATAGATACTCTACTCCGCTGCTCGTGCATCTGTAGATGTACGTATTTCGTGCTAATGGATTCGAAAATTGGTGCGCTTCTGTTGTGTGTGGATTTCTTTCCCGTGTGGAAAAAGGGGGCGCCATCAGCGGAAGAGGGAACACACACGAATATTTTAAGTGGATGTGGGTAGACAAATTATAATAATTTGAAGTTCGTTGAAGAAATGTTTATGATTATGAATATTTTGTTGTTGTTGCAAGAGAGTTGTGTTAACAAGACAATGCTTAGCGGAGATGACACTCGTGATGTAATGAATTGGAAAATAGAATTTAAAGATGTCACTGGAGATCCCTACAGAGAATGACGTACACTACCGTCCATAAGTGTCAAGACAGATCACCTATTGTACGTTTATCTACATCTGTATCTGTGTAGGATTCAAATAGACAAAATTCCTTACGTCATTATCTCGTCGTAAAACCCACCATAAAATGGAAATAATTCGTTGTTTTGTACAACAATTTTCGAAAATACTCGAATTCTGGTAGGTAGTTTTTGGGGAAACTAGGTTTGGTTGCAACTAGAAGAGCAGGTTTCGTATTCTTCGGGCGCCAGTTAGTCTTGAAACTTCAACCGATAAAAAGTAAAGAAAAGGCTTTAAATGGGAATGAATAAGGAAAAAAGTAAAGTTGAACGTTTTGGCATAGTATCCTTGTGCAATGAAGGGCAGTCAGTGCATGATATTTTGACAAGCTTAAAACTTCGAAGTCGACAGCGCACGATACCATACGTTGCCTTAAAGAACCACCGACTCTTAAGTCCACCGGAAGAGATGCGGAAAACAGGAGGACCAGACAATAAGATGGAGGTACCGACGACTTAAAACTCCAAAAATCTCTGCAGAGTATCAGTAACAACGACAAAAAGACATTTACATAGCGCCCGAGGGCCTTCACGGTCGAGTAGCAGTACGAAAACATTTCCTTCGACCTCAAAGCAAGCTACGATAAGCGACTAGATTGGGGCAAGAAAGCAGCAGAATTTGACATCAACCAATTTGTTGAGTCTTATGAACGCAAGAGTCCAAATTGTTTGATCGGCACAATGGACCTGACATGGGCTAAATGTACCTTAACGCCTACATCGGCTACATCGTCAACCAAGAGTTCAAATTTAAAGTTTTTTACGAAAGAAGGAGATGATTTGGCGTGATTCTCCCTTGCTGTGTAGTGCCAACAATTTAGCACTGCGGTGTGGTCCAATACTGCTCTAGAGATGTTCCTCTTCCGCTGGTATTGGAGACCTTCATCCGAATCGATGGAACCATGAATAAGGAGAAGTACAGACAAATATTAGAAGACCACGCCTTGCCATCGGGTTTGCCAGTCACATTAATGCCATATACGGGGACCAAGGGATACGAAAATACGAGGACCAAGTAGAACAAAAAGGAATACTGAGAAATATGAAATGGGCTTCCCAATCACTGGACCCCAACCCAATAGAGCTGCTTTGGGACAGAGACGTTCAAAAACAGTGAACAACATCGATTGACGAAAACTTTGGAGGATCCTCAAGTACATAGCTTGGATATCAATTGCAAACTCACAAAAAGTTCATATCTTATTTCCTAGGGTTATCTTTAAAATTGGACACACAATGAATTCTGCGTGGTCTAAGAGAGCGGTTAACGTGAAGTCCGCAGAAGCACCCATATACCTTGCCTAAACTTAGGGATGCGTCAAGAATCAAGAAGGTATTTATCAGTCATCGTGTCCCACATCCACAGCAGTCTCTTAACGGAAGACCCCCTATTTATCTACTACCAAAAATAAAGTCGATACATTTCTACGGTATTTTGAGACAATCACAAGGAATTTCCTGGTTAACCACCGGGTTAGGAACACATTCTTTAAGGTGGGCAATAAACCACATATGACAAGAGACAGTTCTGGTGAAACACAATTCCCTTCAAAGTCCTACAGTTCCTCGAAGTGCTTAAAAACCCATAAGATTCGTCATCAAATAAGAGGATACACCGATACCTATTATGATAGAGATTTAACACCAGTTCAACTGCCTTGATACACGATGCTTAAACAAAAGATTCCCCACAGTGCAGTGGCACTTCCAAAAACTACTCCTCCCCCTGCATAGACGGGTACTACACGTTGTCAACCATACTTTGATTTATGAAACCCAAACGTGATGCAACTAAAAATCTTCACTACTTTCCGTACAGACACACACACAATCATTTATTCAATCAAAAGCAATCAATTTTTCCTTTTAAATAATACATTTCTCGGTGTAAAATTGCCACAAACTTAAAATTCAATCGGCCATAAAATCCCATAAAAGATAAAAAAAAATAAAAAACAAAACGAAACCATAAAAAAAGACGTGGAGAAGAAAATAATAAAAAAAAAAAAACAGAAAAGAAAGAACGAAAAACGATCGTGTGCCTTCTGTCACGACAGCGGCATAAACTTCATTATTACATCGCCAACAACAACGAACGAACGAACAAGAAACTCGCATCACGCATACAAATCAACCGACACACACACACACTGAGCGGGGGAACCAGGGGCGCCGCAGCGGCTATAAATCAAGAAAAACTTAGTCGCCTCGCCACCGCCCAGAACTGGGGTGCATAACTTTTGTTTCATAATTTCTACACTCGGACATAACCTAGAAATTATGACAGAAGAACTTTTGACTTTTCTAGAACCATACCCAGTGCTCGTAGTTCATCTGTCAAAGCGGCGAATAAGCTTGAATTTTTTTTTTGCAGAGAATCTGCTGTGTGGCTGATACAGCCGTCTGCCGTACAGAATGTATCTCAAGTTAATCGGATGTCTGAGACCCTGAGAGGAGGCGCGAACAGGTAAAAACCGATCGTCAATAAACTGCTGTGACTCAATCGCGGATGAGGCGCAACAACAATAACCTGGATGTGGGGACTTTCCACATTCGCAGAGCCGGGTTTTTTTCGAATTCGAATTCCGAATTCGTTCGAATGCGGAAGTACAAGCAGTCAATTGTCGTGTGCGTTAATTAATCACAAACACTTCTCAGCACAAGAACCAGGTGATTTGGCACATATGTCAGTTGCCTAGCTGTGAATAAGGACGGAGCACAAAAAAAAAAAATCAATAAACCACCCACAACCAGCGCTCACAGTCAGTCGTTCATAACCCGCCCCAACTTTAATGACTTTCTTGGGAATTTCATCGTGTATCTGTGTGGGAGTGTGCTTTGGTGTAATGATTCGCATCGCAATGGAACCGTTTAATTGGAATAAAACGGTTCTGGATCTTTGTTTAACTAACACACATACACACGAGTACATGCTCTACTGCTGATGACATATTTTTCATTAAAGGATTTCCGTTTTTGTTTGAAGCTGAAGGTGTCTTGACAGGTTTGCTGAATAGAGTGGAACGTGGTAGACGTTAGCGGTTTCAATGGACTTTGATTGGATCATTGTGTAGACGGGTGAATGTGTGGGGTAAGATTTGTTTTTTTTTATTATTCATATTTTGGAGCCTAACTACGAGAATATAGGTTAAAGTGCGTCTTTTTTAAAGGTCTGACCGAAATGGTGAGCGTTATGAAGCTTACACTGGAGCAGAAGACAATAGGCAGCAAGCAATTGGTGACCAGCGATATTTTTGTTGGACGTAATTTACGTCCATGAAGAAACACTGGTATCACAGTTAACAGGGAGAGGTGAGTCCTCGAAAAGTAAGATAGGTGGCAACATTTTTGTCAAGAGTGGGAATCCAACGCATTAACCAGTGCACAAGGCTTTCAACTCTACACTGACGGAGTCTAAAATGAATATAGGACTTGTTGACTTGAGGACCACCTCAGGAAACTGGGTATTTAGCAAAGTGAAGACTGAAGATTCTGCGGAGTTATTACCCCAGGGCACCTTTTAAAGGAATGTGGAAGTAGAAACCACTTGGATGCCGATCAGCAATCAGAAGAAGCTTTACCATCGTTGGATCCACTCCAGATACTCCTATTCATCAAGTAAATCGAACTATAGGAGGTGCTGTAAGTCGAGTATCTCATCGACTAGAGCTCCAAATCGGGGTAAATCCTTTGTTTTTTCGAAGGAAATTTCTTCCAGCATATTCGCTCCCATTTACGTTGACGGGCTTTGGAGGAAAAAATTCAACGACGGAGTGTACGAGCTGTACAATGACATTGACCTAGTCAGACGCCAAGAGCGAATGTACAACAATGCTCCGGCCCGCAGAGTCTTCGAATCCAACCTCGAGGGACAACGCAGTAGAGGACGACCTCGCTTAATGTGGGACGCACAAGTAGAAGGAGAACTCAACCAACTTGGAGTGCGCAACTGGAGGCAGTTAGCTAAGGACCGGGAGAGGCTTGTTGGGCAACTGTAGCGCAACCTCGATGTATTCATAAACCTGGTTTCAACATTTCTATGTTTTGTTTGTCAAAACTATCAACCTTTCTCAAATCCTTCCAGGGACATCCCTAATCAAAATAAAAGAAGAAAACTCTGGCAAACTAAGCGACACGTTTTTTTAAAAAAAAAGAAGCTCAACACACGCCAACTAAATCGCTTAACCTAACTGACACGAGGCAAATTGTACGTCTAAATACCGGGGAGTTATCAAATTTCAATTTTTAAATTGAACCATAAACCAAAGTGGCTGACGTTTCCTTCCAGAACCTTGTATATATTCCGCTCCACATCACGCAACTACCCCCCATCCACACACACATTCCTTGACTTTGCTCCGCTTTCGTTGTCATTCAAATGGGAAGTCTAACTCGATTGGGATACATACACACACCAGCCACACACAAACCTACAACAACTTGATAGTCACGCAAAAATGTTCTGCAAGGCACAAGCAGGGTACAAACACTCACACACTCTCTCCCACTCGTGTCAGTTTAATCGATACTACCTCTGCTGCTCTGACCTACAAGGAGAAGGTCTTTAACTTATTCACAGCTCACAGCTCACAGGTCAACAAATGCACCTTCTCCACTGAGATCATAACAATTTAGGACAAAGGTAGAGGAGACTCTAGATGCCAAAAATGTGTTCCTGTAATAAATTTATAAATTAGTTATTCATAGGGACGATGACTATCAATTGCTGTATTTAATTTGCGAGAGGGTCCTGGAAATGGGGTGGCTAGCTCCAGAAGTCACATTGCGTGACGAAAGGATTTTAGCTGTGCCCAGCTGGAGGCGGAGTGCTTTGTGATAATTTAGTTAAGTAAACTAACACATTTCGTTGGAGGTTCTATTTTCTATTTTTTTCTTTTATTCATGTTGCTTTTCACTCTGCAATTACTTTACTATGTACGAAGAGAAATTATGATCTCAGCAGTGACATTAGCTGGGCAAAAAGAGAGGCGAAATGAAAGGTCTGCACGGCGATTTTGTTTCATCAATATTCCCACTGGGGACGCGGGCCGAAAGGAAGGAGCTCTTACATTAAAGGTAGGTACTTAATTATTTCAGGACTTTATTAAGCTTTAATGGGGATAAATGCGTCTAGGATTGTTATCTGGGTGATTAGCAACGAAAATATTTCCAACAGATGGCATTCCACTCTTAAATGTCAGGCGTCAAATGTTGGCGGAGAGAGGATTCCGACTGTCGTAGTGCAGTGCTGTCATCGCTATGTTTTAAAAAAAGGATTTAAAAGAACAATATTTCGACTAAAACTTTGGATCAGAAGGTGACTTGGAAGGCTGGTCGAATAGATCTGACTTTTGTCGGTTTTTAAAGAGTCATTGATTGCCTTGAGCACGGAATCATCTGAGACAACAAGAAACCACATAAAAGGGCTGCTCATCCACTTGGCTTTTTAACTCCAAGGTTAAGTCTGAGTAGCCAGAGGCACATAAACATGGGAAGTCGAAGAAATTCGTGTAAGGAAATGAGGACTACTCAGCGGCTGTACATTGACTTCTGAAGCGCGGCTTAGTTGAGCACCTGTCAGCTTCGTTTGTTTAGCGACCATCGATGATCTGTTCTATCAAAACTCCTCACCCACAGTGGCTCTCTGAAGACTTCTGTGAAGACTCTGGTAAATGATTTCCATCCATCATGGTTCTTGGTCAATCCAAGTCGTAGGTTATGTCTGAGCACGGCCGTAGCAATTCGACTAGAAGATGCGCCTAAAGTCGAGTCTTGCATCGATCAGAGCTTCAATTCGAAGAGACTCAATAGATCTACAAGTTCGTAGTCCGCTCACACCTCTAAAATCACCCACAACTGCATCTATCTATGCTTGAAACGAATATGACAGTCAACAACAGTTTATAGCCCAGCAACTGATCCTGCTTTCCATTGCAGGATGGTGGTTTGTCCCCTTTCAAAAACGATTTGTCCCGTGGAATGTAGGCTAGGGATTGCTGAATACGAAAAAAAAGTTGCCACGACTAGCGTCCCTCCCAGTCGTTCTGCACACACGAAAAAATCCTCAATTGGAAGCATTTCCCCTCGTACTAACGAACGACAGGACAACTCTTCAAAATCAAGTCCTAAACTTAACCCCAATAAACTGTCACGACGACGACTCCCTTTTCCGTTTGCTTCCCTACTGCAACACGAAAGGGTTAACATTTCTAGGGTGCACAACAAAAAAAAACGTCCTTTATTGTATTTAAAAGTTCATTGTACTCATCGAGTGCCGCCAAGAAATATCCTTGAATCTGTAAAACTTGCCAGGATAAGTAAAACGAAGAACAACAAAAAATTTTCAAAACTTACGAAGCAAAATTAAAAGAGATTTCGTGTTGAATTCGGCAAAGACGACAACGAAAACAACCAAAATATGTTGTGAGCATAGAAAAGGAGCAAAAAAAAAAAAAGGTCATGTCCTAACAGTTCAACGGACGGACGATCGAATGCCGTCGCGCCAAAGTACACAAACGATTTAAGTCGAAATTATGTGTAAAGGACAATGTTAGGATGTCAATGACTACGTGAAGTTCAAGTCTCACTGGCTAGCTAAAGGGGTTTTCAGAGAGACGTTAAGGATGTGTAACTCGCACACTGGTGTGCATGTGTGTTTCTGGTTTAAGAGCTGGTTTGGGGACTCACGTGTGATTACTGGAACATCTGTTGCCTTTCATCTTTTTTTGTAATTCGGTGCAAATGGTAGCCAGTGGAAGATGATTGTTGTGTTTAGGTTGATAATAAAGGATCTACTCGTAGGCTTCCTGTAATGACATTGATTTTCTGTGAAGGTGGTTATCAACGACATCTGTTGACTGTCATTTGGCGGTTGGCTGTCGTTTGTCCTTTTGGACGAGTTTTAAAGTGTTTTGCTTCAATTTTGTTCGCATGTCTTCAAAAGTAAGCACAGAAATGAGGTAAGCGTTACAACTTTAGGGAGAGCAATGCCACATGCTTCAAACGTCGCTGTCACCACTATGTGCAGCATGGTAGAAGATGTCGATGCAGAGGATATTAAAGGCATTCAGCAAGGTAGCCGAAAATGAGGTGCCCGGACCCGATGGCATTACGAATAAGGAAGTAAAGACTGCTGTCTACAAAAGGCCAGACATCTTCATATCAAGGATGAGGAGAGAGTCCTCTCTGAACCATGGAAGCCACCTGAAGAACCATCGGCCTATCCTCCAATATCGACAATCCAGGGAGGGAGAAAAGTCCTACAATGTCACCGCAGGAGTTCCACAAGAGTCGGTACTAGGCCCTCTACTATCGGATATCATGCACGGCAGAGTTCTAAGACTAAGTTTACTAGAAGGACAAGGACAGCATCGTCGTCACAAATCAAAGACTCGCTAGGCTCGCCTGTTTTAGAATTACCTGACTACCAAACGGAAGATTTTCTAATAAGAAGTAGGAAAACTGTTGATTTCGTGAATATCTAGGGAAGTCCTGAAATATTTGTTAGTAATGCTACACAATAGGCTTAGGTTTGAAACTCACGTGGAGTACTCTAGCAAAAGGTAAGTGACGTTGGTCTGAGCGCCTTGTTGTCGCACTTCTTCAGGTCGTCCTTTCTCGAACATCGACTGCTAGAAGGATTCTACTATTGAGAGTAGTCAGCTACCCCGGTTAGGGAAACCACACAGATTTTGCTTGATAAGAACAATCTGCGGGTTGCAAACATTATTAAACGAAGCGGCCAGTGTCATAGCTGGAATGACATTTATCGACATCCTGGAGAACGAGATGCTATGGATCCACTAAATAAGAGCCACGAGCCAGCGAGATGCAGGTGTAGTCAGGAGGACAAATGGAGAGAAGGTTAGATCATTAGCTATGTGGCAAGCCAGATGGGACAACAGTACAAAAAGATAAATGGACCTATGCACAAGCTGGTCCCCTTCATCCAGGCCTGAATAAAATGTGGGCATGGGGTCTGCAAGTACTAGCTCGCGTAGTTCCTATCAAGTCATGGAAGCTATGGCAAATATCGACACAGCTTTGGACACGGTGGCTCACCTAACTGTCCACTTTGTCCCGATGAAGTGGAGGACACGTAGAATGCTATGGAATAAGCAATAAGCTTCACACAATGGAGAAACAATTTAAGCTAAGACAACCCAACCAAGATACACCGGAAAGCACTCATTTTCAAGGAATCCCTTCTCTGAAACTAAGCCTGGAAATGGAACTCAATTCAACTCAACTTTTAGTTTCATCTTCGGGCTGTACGTAGACCACACACGTTTTGCTATCTCCTAGCAGATTCCTGTGTACAAATATTCATCTTACAAACACCTTTAGAAGCACAGTAAAAAAGGAGACCTCAACAAACAAAGCTCGACGAAGACTCGACAAGGAGGCAAAGTACAGCTCCACACAGAGGAAATTAATTGTATGCTCGCCAAAACTCCCTTCAATTTCGCATCAATTCTTCAAGAAAACCCTCCACACAGAAACCTTCTTATTTCCACCCACAACAGCCCCCAATATTTCCACTTCAAACAATTTATTATGCGCAACTGTCATTATCATAACCATCAATACCCTCGCTGAAGCCCTCTCTGTCACTTGAAAGGAATCTCAATCTGATAGAATTTTCCTTTTTTTTTTTTGTCTGACCACGACGCAGATAGTATCAACAACTTCATTTGCCTCCCCCACCCCCCTCACATTCGAACACCGATAATAAACTAATTAATAAGTAAATCTCGTCCTGGAACAGAGCAGGACTCCCACTCGACACAGGGCACACTTTATACCTCACAATTAAGCGTAAATGTGAAATGGAAGAGCATAAAGGTCAACGACGAGGGCGGCGGCGAAAATCCAAAACATTTCCTCAAGTTTATCCTTTGAGGTGTACGAGTGGGCGCCCTTTCGGTTCTCGGTTCTCGGTTCTCGGAAATAAATTTACACACCACCATTGAGTATCCCTGCTCCGTGTGACATTTAAAGTTCATGCATTGACCGATGCCAGGATGAGTGTGGCATTTTTTGCAGTTGACCATCCATCAAGATGTAAAAAAAAAACGAGAAATGGCTAAAATCAGGATCACAGGACACTCAATCGCGAGAACAAGAAGAAATCAATAAAATTGCCTACGAAAGTGTAAAAGGAAAACCGAGCGTGTGTAGGAGTATGTCTCCAATTTTTTTTCTCTCCATTTTCTATTTTATTATTTATCCTTCCCAGAGGAGATTTTATTGAAACTGAATCCACTACTACTCCTCGAGGGGTGCATATGGAGTATTATTCCTTCTTTTGGTATCCCCAGCATGATACTGGAGTCAATTTCATTTGTTCATCGTCGAAATAGCCGACAACGATGGCGGCAAAAGGACGACCAAAAGGGAGAGAAAAAGAAAAGAAAAGTAAAAAAAAAAGTAGTAAAGTATAAGCTCCTGTTTGGCCCCAGATGAAATTCATTAAAAAGAAAATAATTATTTACCACCCTCTTAACCCTTATTGCGCTGCCGACAAAACCCACTCACTCCCCCCAATCGCCCACTCTGCCCCAGCAAACCCCCTTGTGCCATCCGACAATTTCCTTCTACAAAGGAGCCCAAAACGATGGAAGTAGAAGCTCAGTTGGAAATCGAGGACACACACAGTTATACAGTTATACAGTTATCTCTCGGTGTCTCTCTTCGTCTTTGGCCTCATTCCACCCCCCTACGCCCCTCCGGGCGCTGCTTATAGAGAGAAAAGTAATGCAAATGGGGACTGTTATCCCTGTACTATCTATTTGTCTACATCTCTATCAATTGCTGTTAGCCTTCCTGGTTGGGGGAGGGCGGGGAGGACTCGGGTGGGTGTTTTTAGGAAGAGCCAGTTACAGCAACAGTGCGCTTGGTTGCTCTTCAAATAGAAGAGATTTTTTTTTTTCGTCCTTTAAAGAGTATGAAATACAAATTTTCCTGTTTTTTTGTGCCGAAAATAAAAAGAGTGTCGTGGGAGGGAGGGGGAAGGCAAAAAGGATGGATAGACAGACGTCTTTGGCCCGAAAGCATATTTCATGGAGTAGTAGTAGCCTTAATGGAATTGAGTGTAAATCTGTTAAAGGAGGCCTGCTGAGCGGTGAGTGGCGCGAGAGGATTGTCAGAGGAATGCCAGAGGTCCCTTTTGAGGGAGAGAGAGAGAAAAAGCTTTGAAATTATAGTTAATATTCGCATTTTAGATAAGTAATTGCGAAAAACGGGCACAGGACAGGGTTATGAATGGATGGTGTTGAAAAGGATTAAAAGCGAAAACACTAGTGGTTTCCGTAAGGATGCTGTGAAAAAGTTTTTTTGACGCCTTTAGTTGCTGTGCTACTAAACAAAAGAACGCGATTCGATGGGAATATACACGCATGGCTTCACGTAAAACGGTTTTGGCTTGAACAGGGCCTAAGTAGCCAAATGTTGTGGGCCCCAGGTTTATAAGAAAAAGGGTCTGAAGCACTTGCTAGGTGAAAGGAAGCCAGTTAAGTCCGATTCTATGCGATCATTCCTTACAAGAACTGACAGAAGAAGGAAGCTCCAATCTATTGGCCAACATATGCGGGGCTTGTGTTAAGGTAAAAGCAGAACCTTCCAGGATTTGCACTCATATCAGCTCTCGACAGAAACAGGTCTTTCATAAGAATCCACCCTGCCATAGGAAAAGGGTTGGGAACATAAACGGGAAAACTATCTTCCATTGAATTTGACCTTGTACCTCCCTTTGTACTCTATGCCGCAGATAGTCTGGGTATAGGTAGGCTAAGCCCTATGGTTTTAACAATATTTCCGATTCATTGCAACGATTTCGACTGACTCTACAAGATTCCATGACAGACTTCGCGATAGGATTCCCGTAGGAAGTAGGAAAAAGGATAAAGTGATGAAGCCGTGCTAGTTTCAACGCCGGATAGACAGCGGAATGAAATTATTCTGCCACTTCATGGACTCGTCTACTGTTTTGAAGACACACTTAAGCTGGTCGTACACTGAGACCTAACTCTACACATAAGCCAACCATCGCAGCCGTATTTGATAGAAGAGTGGAGAAAGAAACTCACGATGTAAGGCTGCCGGTTCATGGTCATTCTTCTCTGGGTTCCAAGTCATAGCGATGTAGAGCGGAGTGGGTGCGATAGCAAGCTGGGATCAAGCCTCTACAGAAGGAGCCTACGGATGTTCTATCAAGAGCTTACTACAAAACAAAAAGACGGAGTAGGATGACTTGAAACAGGAACTTCAAAGCAGATGCCACCAAAGTTGAGGCTTCTCGTCAGTAGAAACGTATTCGACCAGGCACATTCTGAGAAAGGGAACGAATGTCCTGGCACTAGCCAGAGCCGGATATCACACACAAGGTTAGCCTCTCTTTAACGTTTTAAGGAAAATTCCAGGCAAAAACGGATTTGAAAGAGGGTCAGCTTTTTTCCGGTAACATGGGTTTTATCGCCAATGTGCTGCACCGAAATAACCCATTCTACCGACCTAAATCAACTAAGAGACAAGAGCATCAAAGGTCTCCAGGTTTTTGAAAGGAACACCCTTCAAATCACGGCTTTTCTAAACAGCAGAAACAATTTCGAACGCTTTTTCATTCATTAACCAGTCAATAACCTCAAAAGCAAGACGTCACCAGTTGATAAAAAATTGGGAAATTTCTTGTAAGGAAATTCAATTTAAAATATTTTTTGTCCAGGAAACAGGAGAATGAAAAACTCTGATTTTTTTTATACTGCTGTGGGTGGCTTACCCGCTTGATGTGCGTTTCGATTACACAATTAGTGGTGGGAAGTATACGATAACATCGCCGATACTCTTTACAGGAAATTCAATTGAAAGAGTTTATGATTCGCACAACTTTATAATTTTTTCGTAGCATTCAGAGGATAAAAGGGGCGAAAAGAAGCAGAGTCAATGGACTCCTTCTTGAAGGGATTAAATTGACGAGCTTTGCCAATGGTTTGGGTGTGAAATATGGCACAACAAAGAGGAGGAAGGTTATAGCACCAAGGTTTGTTCCTACTTAATTAGCTCCTGACGAGGACCTGAGCAAGATAGGAGGCTATTTCTATGGTTGATGGTCCCATCACGATTATGAATATCTAACACGAATCTTGTTCGTTACTGTACTGCAGAGGAACCCCATTCGCACTACACTGCCGACACAATGGTGGATCCGTAAAGCTCTCAAGATGTCGAACGGCATCAAATGGCGTGAATGCAAAAAACCCACGAAAATATAACAAGAAATCCAGGAGAAATGAACTTCTTCTAGAGGCACTGTCAACCAGGACCACAGCGTCAGTTCTACAAAGCAGACAAACAGTGACGAAAGTTATGTTCTCAGAAGGAAGGAAAAGGAGTGTGAGCACAGCGAGGTCGAGGACATAAATAAAGTCTTGATCAACAACCTGACCGGGAGCGTCCACAGTCCATCAAATTTTCACACTTCGGCAGATCCTTGAGAAAACCCAAGAAGTCCCAATCGAAACCCTCCGTCTTTTTATCGATTTTAAGGCCGAGGGATCGAGGAAATATAAATTGTTAGGCCCGAGCAAAAATTCGAAACTTGTACTCAGAAGGCTGGGCAGAACAAACAGATCCAAAGCTGGAGTAGGAATGGCAAGTATTGTAGTAGAGGAGTAGTAGACAATCGAGGAAAATATTTAGAGTCTTGAGGACCTTCCGTGGATTATTAAACAGTGACGAGTTAAACGACAAGTGTTTGGTTAAGGCACAGGATAAAGATGAAACACATGATCGTCAAAAAGGAAACTAAAGATCGATAGAACAACGAAAGGAATTGATGCCAACAGTGCCAGCAATTAATCAGCAACTGCTACAAAGGAGACATAACCGCTTTTGAATGAAGTTGAATGCTCTGAAAAAAATGGAGTCACGCAACATTAACCAAAGAGAAGCCTATTCCGAACAGAACTAAAATTATTTCGGGTTTGTTGTCAAATCTGGAAATTAAAAAAGGACCCTCAAAGCGACGGTGAAAAAGAAAAACCGCAGGGAAGGAAACACCACAGAAAAGGTGTTGTAAGGATACATTCACATACAGACTTAAAAATTTAAAGTAAAATTAAAAATCACTCACCTGGTCTGCTTCGGAGTTGTTGATCTTTCTTGCTGACCTGAAATGAGAAAAAAAAAACAGTTTTTTTAAGCAAATGTCTTCCACAAACGAGAGATCATTAGATCATTAAATCGACAGGATGGTTTGTAGACACAGTAAGTAGTGTACTAGAACATAACTATTGGATAGGTTACAATCCCCGAGCTAAGGGATACACCTTCTCCCCCAATGGACATCACAATGGGTCTATATTGACCAGAGTACAGAATAGAGCAGTCCCTTCCTTCTTAGTCAACCCACCTACCTAACCCATAAGTAAATTTGATATAAATTATGGCGGACAGGTCCAACCTGAACTGTAGCGCCACCTTAAGTAAGTTCAGCGAACAGGAAACGACATTTCCTGATGCAAAATGCAAATATTTGGCACAAAAGGCCTTAAAGGGCTTAGGACTTAGCTAATCGCAGTCATTCTTGTCGGAAATTTATAACTTCAGGCTCAGAAGTATCTTCAGAGGATACCGTGTTCGAAATGTCTTTTAAACTAACTAGAGCCGGACATTTGCAGACGAAATGGTAAATTGTTGCTGTCCAGTGTCCAATTTGACCGCATGAGCCACAATAAGCCAGTGACCTATACTAATCGCCACAATTCTAGTAACGTCTGCACAGTTCCTGCTTTGTAGACCTTGTGTTCTATGCCAGTTGTAATTGGGCCTGAATATGATGCAACTCCTCGACCCATCTTATCTGTTACACGCCTTTAATAGAAAATCCGCGAATGTACTAGATGTACAGTGACGAGGCATACCTCTTGTAGAGCAAGTTTTTCCGCCTGAAAAACACTGCACGAATATATTAAGAGTATCAGAGAAAATTCCGCCCTAAAAAATACTTAATCAATAAAAATATTGACACAAGACTATCTCTTGTGGAAAACCGATGAAAAATTAATTTAAAACAAAGTTGGCTCGCAGCTACATATTTGTAGGAGTATTCGCATAGTAAAGTGGCGTAACAAGTGCAACCACTCACCATATACTCAGCTTGTCGTTATTACACGTGTGAATTAGTCACATGGTCGCTGGCTAAATTGCTTACTATACTGGAGTGAATGTAAATTTTTAATATTACATGCCACTCGAAAGGGTACCAAGGAAATGTGCTTACAATCGCAAATGTGAAAGCCTCGTGGTGTTATATTCACCGCCCCTTTGAACAATCTTGTAACCACGTACATATGCATTGACATAAATAGTTCATACTTAAAGCGGTTTTCTTTTAATTAATAAATTTTCATATCAAAAAGAATTCCCCACACCTCACGCTCAAATTTGACAGCTCGTCAAGTTTATCTCATGATCCGAGCTGTTAGACGATAAAATTGTTAACAATTTCATTAATTTGTCGTCTGATTAATCCATCAGCAGCTCAATTATGATTCAACACACAATCAATTAACAAACTATTCACCATTCTACCACTTCCATCTGACGTTTATCGTTAGTTACAGTCACAAACGTCACAGATAATACTTATCAAACAAAAGTTGATTTAAATCTCTGTTTGTCGAATTTATTAAAAAAATAAAAAAAGTTAAATAAAAAAAAATGTTCCACCAATTGGTTATAGCAGAGCGTAGTTTCGATCTACGGACCTCTGGGTTATGGGCCCAGCACGCTTCCACTGCGCCACTCTGCTGTGTGACACTCACTTGTCAAAAAGAATACTTCTACACTTCGAAGTGAATTTGCCGCTTTGTGGTGTGTGTATACCCTGGAAGGACTGTTTCCTTTGATTTATATATAAAGTGACCTCGTGTGTCACTGTGGTGCTGTGAAATATATTCGAAGATACAATTTTCGTTCTCATCTTGATAGGAATTGCTGTTCAGATGGAATAGGACGTGCCTGTTACTTACTCAGGTGATTCAGACTGTGGTGTGTACTGTGTATGACAGTATGACGCAATTCCACACATTTGACGTCATTTTTCAACGTCAAAAAAAAATATTTCAAAGGACTGACTCCAAAGCTGAACATAATTTATTTCTGACAACGCAGACATGTGTTTAAATTATTTTGAAACAACAACAAAAAAAGTTAAAAATAAAAAAAAAAATTTACTTGTGGCCCATGAGGGGATCGAACCCGCGACCTTCGCGTTATTAGCACGACGCTCTAACCAACTGAGCTAATGGGCCAGTCGACAATTCCCCATCCGTGGACTATTGAGACACCACTGCTCTAGGGGTTGGACACTGTGTTCTTCTAAAAATAGCCAAGCTATCGAAACGCTGCCAGTAATGGGAGAAGAATGCCGTGTAAATGAGCAACATCCGGCAGTTTGTTGCGTGTTTTGTTGTTGCTTTCATTGAGATGCGGTTGAAGGAAGTTAATATTCGAAGAATGAATTGTACTTTATCGTTCGATGATGGATCGAAGACAAGAAAATCCTTGGAAAAGTCCTTAAAGCTGTTTTTAATTACTAAACGCGCCCACGACAGTAAACCAAACAGCAAACACTGGAGTTCTCAATTTATTGACTTTGGCTTTTTCGAGAGGGAGACACTTTAATGAAAAAGGGTGTCAAAGGGTGGACCTTCAACATCAGCATCTGTCAAAATTAATAGCGCGCTGTCAGATTGACGTTTAAATTAAATTGTATCGATAGGCTTAAACAAATGAGCCAGTGGGTGGTATTAGGGAGGGTTGCCTCCTTTTTGGATGGGGAATGGGGTGACAATTTTGTTTTTAAATCATGAAAAGTTGGAAATATTACGTGTTGACTGAGGAAGTTGGTTGGGCCGTGTTGAGGCTAAGACCGTTCTAGGAGGCCCATTCTTGGGGCGAGCGAAATGAAGTCCAATTAGCAGGTGTGGATCTCTTTGTTTAATTCAAAGATATCGTTGATTTAAGGCGATTTTGAGAAGGATCAGACCTATTTCATGGGTTCTTAAAACTCCTACGAGTTTTGAAGCCTTCACCATGAAAACTGATTTTTTTTGAGGTCGGAGTTGGATGATTCGGTCTTGGATGGGAGTGGTTCCATCGGGATAGCGCAAAGTACTACACTAACCGTCAGACAATCGATCCGGTAACCGTGTTAGAAACGTGCCTTGTCCACGAAGTAGTGGCGATTTATCGACGTTGAACCTTTTTTTATGCAGCGAACTGTTGTTACACCAACGATTAACCTACAATAGACGTACTCAAGGTTGACATCCATCGAAAAATTTGCAAAATAGGGCCACAAACAATCGACAATCCATTGCAAGGCTATCACCAAGCCAGCCGCGGCAGTCATTTGAATGAAAAAAATTTTCGTAAATAATCGTAAGAAATGTTTTCTTCAATAAAGTAACAACCTTCGAAAAATATTCAACGGTGTAGTTTTAATAACAATTATAAAAAGAAACCAATAGGCGGCCCACCCAATTGCAGAAGGAGACTGGATTGGGAGGTGGTCTATCATGATTGGCAAGGTTTTTTTGTAGATTCTGAAACATCTGTTAATCTGTCCAATTCATACCTGAGGGGGTGTGGAGATTGGTAGGTACTCCTTCCTTGCTCATCCTAGGTGCACCGAATATATGTAGGCCGCATTATTTGGAAATCGAATTAGAATGAGGGAAGGAACAGAGAGAGAGTGGGCTCTCCCACTTTTCTTTTGCTAGATACAAAGAGCAAAATCGTAGAATGCATTCTCTAGAATTGACCAGAAGCACCTATTGAAGAGGCAGGATGGCTTGGAAACCATCACTAGGGATATAACAGCCATGCTCCACAACGGATGTCATGAAATCGCGCGCACGACAAGCAAGAAAGTTCAAAGGAGAGAAAAAAATTGAAAAGAGATGGTAAGACGTGTCAACACCTTCCAAATCCTTAACAGACTACAAAGCTTCCAAACCCATAACAAGCCCCTTAAGCACCGTCAAAAAAAGATTATTTCAGGCATAGAATCCTCTGAAATATGTATGTTGCAAGGCGTACGTACATTCCTTCAGGCATAATCAACCTCAGACCGACCTATTCTCCATCGATGGGTTAAATACAGGCGGTAGAGAACAAAATGTAAGACAGAGTGGCAATGAAGATGCAGTCCTGACGATGCACTTGTCACCAACTCTAGGGTTTGCTCGATGTCCAAGGTGAGTATATAAGGTCTGTCCAAGAAGCAGGATAGCATGGTCCCGCCTATGCTATGTGAAACAAACTTCGCACCCTTCAAAGAGAAAGGAAAGGAGAGAGAAAGAAAGAAAAGAAAGCTTTGCAGCGCATGAAATTTGCCGTTTTGTTGAATGTCTAAATTGTCTGCCCCTGAATACCCAGCTGATCGTTCCCTTTAGTCCTAGACTCAGAATTTGACA
Source organism: Blera fallax (assembly GCA_946965025.1). Taxonomy (NCBI): domain Eukaryota; kingdom Metazoa; phylum Arthropoda; class Insecta; order Diptera; family Syrphidae; genus Blera; species Blera fallax. Next base: position 3,502,676 of record OX337248.1, read on the forward strand.
CCACAGGAAGTGCCACGACACTGAATTGTAAGCAGACTTCAACGTCAAATTCAGTCTTGCAAAAGGCAAGAAGGTCCAGCTCGGGTTGAACAAAAGCTGCTGAAAATGGTAAAAGTGTCGAAACACGATGAAGCTCGTATTAATCAGAACGAATCCAGGCGAAACCCTTTCTTGGAAAACACTGAAGATGATATTTTCAATTACGTCTTGCATAAAAAAAAGGGTACAGAACAGGCATGATGTCTAACAGGACCTTTAAAGCGGATTTTTTTTTCCAATTTCACCGTCAAGCCTCTTTGGGGAGAGATTAAAGCGAAAGTAAAACTGACTGTCAAATGCCCCCTCTGACCAAACAATGTCAATCAACAACAACTAAAGTCTAAAACTATTTCTCAAATTGCAACTTCAATAATCCGGTCGTCAACTCTGCTTCCCCGACTAGATTCCTCAATATTGTGAATTCCCCAAAAACCCAATTAAAGTCCCCAACAACATAATTCCTGCCTGGCCGCCTTGCTGCCTGTGTGTGCCTCCTCCGTCAAAGCGAAAAACCGACAGCATTACGATACTTTAAAACCCAACATTCCTGTAGTCGTCGTCGTTGTCGTTGGAGCCAACTTCCTCCCTTCAATACCCACACACACACACACACACTGTGCTACAGAGCGAGGGTATAAATAAAGCATCGGTGAAGCCAACTGTTTGTGACGTGGGAGTTACACACATCCTAAGCAGAGTACTTTGTTGGCATGCCTCCCTCTGTGGCAGCAGGAGCCGGTAGCGTACACATTGTAGCAGCAGCAGCAGCATCATCATCATCATATACGTCGTCGTTGTCAACCCTCTGTACAATCTCCTTCTACCATTTCCGCCTACGTCCGCCCTCAAGCCCCCCGCACCGGTTGTAAACTTTTTCAATCTGGCAAAATGATAACCGAAAGCTTTTGACTTTCGAGTAATTTATGAGCTTTCCGAATGAAAATTTATTACCACCAACGATAGGGGACGAGCACGAGTTGTAATCCTAAAATTGGTATCTAAACGTAAATATTGAGAGTGCACTCCCTGTACACACATGGAGACATGGAGGCAGTTTTGGGGGCTACCCTCTGGGGTAATTAAAGTGATGAGTTTACCGAATTGTGGGCTACACTCATACTTAATACGTAAGCACTGCTATTCAAGGGGAACCGACGTAAAAAATAAATAAAAAAAAAAGATATGCCGAACCGATAGCAGAGCGTAGTTTCGATCTACGGACCTCTGGGTTATGGGCCCAGCACGCTTCCACTGCGCCACTCTGCTGTGTGTCGTTTGGCTGGCTGTTAGTCATGGATTTTCGCAGAGTTGGCTAAGACTCAAATTGGCTAAGATTTTGCTCACGTACAGCAATGTTGAGTGAGAAGTCGTACCCGTAGCAAGCGGTTTCCGGTATTTTTGGTGGGGATTCGGGCAGCTTAAGAGCTGTTTTAAGACTTCGTTTCGGTTGCCTATACAATGCTCACGAGAACGCTATCGCATGCTTCAGTCAGAAAAACTAGACGAAGGAGAGGAGGGACAATTATTTGCCTCGAATGTTGTTCGACTTCTCTTGCTAAATGGTTGATGTCCCAGCTAAAAAGGGGGAACTCCTCTACCGGTGATCAAATTTCTGGGATACCAAGCGAGACAAGCACTTTTGAAAACGGATAGATTTCACGTCAATTCAAGTCTGACCGAGAGTCACTGGATGACGATCGTGGCAAAGGCCGGCCTATCGAGGCAACTGGTGATGACATCTCTGGAAAAACTTAAAATTTCATTACGAAGACCAATCGGAGCAACAGTCGCCGAAAATACTGAACATCTTAGCTGGAAGGGTTAAGCGAATCTTTAACGAAAAATTAGGCATGACCAAAGCCAGTGGTCATCGGCGTGGTGTACACGACAACAAATCAGATTGGAAGTCGTCCAAATGGTCTCTCAACCACCGTATTCTTCTAACCAGTGCGACGCGAAGTACCAATGTAGGCTAGACACGAGTCTTAATGATTAGATCGCACGACATGGAGGTTACATACTATGTCTGTATCGTCACAGTCTTTGCGGACTAAGAGTGTGTCTTGGCTTTTGAACTGCGCTAAGCGACATCGCCACAACATCTACAGTACGCAGCTGACAAGGCAGCCGAGGCGACCTTTGGCGAGGATGATGCCGAATATTAGTGAGCCGCCATATAGGAGAAGACTGCTGCGTCGATAATACTGTATGGGTCCCACAACACAACACAAGCCTGAAGACGAAAAATGGAGGCAGCGTACCGAATCAATACTCTGAGAGTATGTAGCCCCTTCCCAAAGACATCCTAGTTGTGGCAGGTATGATGCCAAACGACCTACTAGCACAAGAAGCAGACCAACGGCAACATTTAGGACAACGCCAGACGACAGCCAGAATCGCCCAAGAACGAAAAGTTTACACCGAGGGCAGCAGAGATGGGAGTGGTCTGCAAAAGGATGCTGGACGCATAAAATTATATCCCACATCGAAGTATTAGAAAACATGGAGATCCTTCCATGACCCGGATGCTTTAGGGCATATTTTTCTTAAAATAATCGATGAGCATCGTTGCGGTCCTTGTAGAATGTATTGCCAGTATTACACAGACCCATACCTGCACAGAGTATCCTCCAAGCAAAGTCGACAGTCAATATTTTAATAAGGCTTACTATTAGCACGTCTACTCCTGAAGGCCTTGGCATTTGCCTTACATCATGGTCGCTACAAGTCATTTAAAGCTGTTTAAAGTCTAAAAGAATCGCTCTCAAGGATTGCAACCTATTCAACCATTGCTTGGACCTACAAAAGTAAATTCTTTCACACGAAAAACGAATAAAAAGAGAATTCGAGTAACTCCCATTGCTTTCCGGGAAATATACATTTCCCACCCGCCCACGAAGCTACCCACAAGCAACCCACCGACATTCACAAATCATTCCCAAGCATAATTCCGGTGGAAAAATATTATTGCAAGCCACCCACTTGCAAACTTTCAGTTCGCAGCGCACATTAATTTAAACCTAATGGCACATTAATTCGATACTTAGGTGCAAAACAACAAGAAACATCCTTCCCAGGAGGAGGACAAAATACGAGCGCAAAACACCAACCAACCAACGCACAGACTTGAGAACAGCATTTTACACTCGAAGGAAGCGCCTTCCCACCTTCTCGACTTTATCACCGCTCCCCAATCAACTTTCAAATTCAAATCAATCAGTTTTGCATAATATACACATACGCTCGACAGTATGGAGTTACACCCCTCCACTCGTAAACTTAAATTCAACGTTAATCACTTTTAAGAACCGTACACCACACTATGCCAGCCAAGCACCCCTCAGTCCCATCCCTTTTTAATAGTTATTTAAATGACTATTCAGGATGTGAGGAGATGCGAGAGGCACACCACAACGTGAGCAAACAATAGAGGTCCTTGTGTGCCACTCGCTAAGTGTGTGTAAGTCTGTGTACGGGTGGTATATCCATGCGAGGAGATGATGTGCGATTAGAATATCCTTTCATGTCCTTCATGTTGTTTTTGTTTTTCCATTTTTCATTCGCCATTCACCAGTTTTTTTTTTTTTGCGCCAGAGATAAATCATAAACAAGATGACCAACAGTGAGGGAGCCATGATGGTGATGATGATGGAAAGGACCATGAAATCACTGATGACACAGTTTAACCCCTCCGCGCTTGGGTGGCGTAATTAAGTTCATCCGCGATTCACGCAGAAAAATCATCCGCGCTCCGGAACTACACTTTCTTCGCGAGACACTTTTAACCTCTCTGTGGTTTTTAGCACCTATTTGCATCTAGATTGTGATAGAAACTCCCCCACTCTCTGCAGGATACTTTTCATCCCTTCGTAGCGTATGTTCTACGGATGACGTGGCATAATAATATTCCCTTCGCAATTCGGTGTGTGTGCTGTTGCTGTGTGAAAGTGCTGGGTGTTTAAACGAGTTTCACTTTGCCGTCTCAACTTCTGCTTCTTCCCACTTTTTTGCTTTACACTCGGTCTTGTTGGAAACTTCTTAAATAAGGACGAAAGGAAAAGCTAGGCAGAAAAAAAAACAAGAATTCTTTGCAAAATATGCTAATAAAATGGATTTACGAACATTGTCATCGAGTAGGGGTTGATTTTTGCATCCGCTTTGTACGTTGACGGTGGTTTTGGTGGCGTGTGTGTGTTTTCGTCCTTTATTGGATAAAATGAATATGAATTCAAGTGATAAAGCAAAATCTTATAGATAATCGCTTCGGCGAAGTTAATGGTCAATAATTTGTTCTTTTTATTTGTTTTCTTCTCCGTGGAGACTCGCAGGAAGTGGATTTTGCAGTATTAAACAGGTCCTTAGAGATAATTTCTTGGCAAGTGAGAGATTTCGATGGGACGGGGTGAGTTTGGTTTGTTTAAAATGTCTCAAGACTTTTTTTTTGAACAGCGATGGAGGGTAGTTGCGGCATCAGTTAAGTGCAGGGAGTATTGTGAAAGGTCCTTGAAATGGTAATGATAGTGGCAATTCTACTATATTCGACAGCTACATAAGAATAAGACTTGGTGGACTCTACTGAACAGCGAACAGCTTGTAGGCCTGCGAAAGATCGGTGATTGTGAGGATAGCAGCGATAATCATACCCGACATGGAAGGAGACGATTTAACGTAAAACTAACCTGACTTCGTGGTCTAAGGTACTGAAACCGAGCAGGAGCTGGCCTCCTATACCGAGGGTTTCGATGTCAAAGAGGTCTGAGGAAATTCTAGAAACGTTACTAGCAACACTGTTGCTATTGTCAGAAGGCCGATACTGTTTCTGAAAGCACACTCACTAGTAGGGGTTAAATTAGCAATGCGACAGTAAAATCCTTCGTTAGGAGTTAACTTTGGTTATAGCAAAGCAAGGAATACATACATACGTATGTACATAAGGAGTAGACTTTGCGTTCCCCATTGCCTGGAGTTAGTTATACATCCTACATGGTGCACAAAAGGACTTCAAGCACAAAAGAAAGAGTATAACCGTCTTGATATGAACGCTCCAAACCTTTCTCCTAACAAGAGACAGGGCAGCGAAAGGGTCAAAACGCTTAAGATTTCCACTTTTCATCGCAAAAGAAAACGAACTGTGAAGAGCGCCTGTCTAGGACACGTCATCGTTCTATTTCCCTTTAAGTAGTTCAACGCATCTACCTACCTACCTACCTACCTATCTACCTACTTCTTGAAGGCGAAAGGGGCTAAAGTTGAGGACTTTGGCTTTATGTACGTAGTTTTCGATAGAATTTCATCACTTGCGGAGGTAGGAACCTACCTCTATGGACATATTCCACTTTTATGTTCAAATTTGTTTTCAAATGGCATCACCTTAGGACAAAGACATCTCTTGCTAGTAGCTACCCCCTAACGTCCACTTTAGTGAGCCCACTTTCCTTCGCGTTACTCCACAAAATAAGTCTCTTCCGCTTCCTTACCGCTGACCCAAAATTTATTTGGTCCAAAAAACCCATTCACCTACACCTACATACATTTGTTCGCACGTATTTGGAACTTCCCCACGTCGAATATTGCCAAACAAAACTAGCTTCGTTCAAAAGTCTCGACCAACAACATCATTGTCTAATTTTATTAATCACAATTTGGAACTTTCAAAAAATGAAACCGCACCAGCACCAGTAAAAAATTTGCATTTCCAAAAATAACTCCGCTTACCTATCAGTGTGTGTATGCGAGAGAGACAGACCCCGATGATGGTAAACAAAACAAAAGTGAACGATCTTGAACTCTAAAGACAACGAAAAAACGAAAAAAAAAAACAGAACCAGTGAACAACAACAACGAAATACATAATAATAGCATAGTTGAGCTGCAAAACATTGCAAAATAAAAATTATTAGTTCGGCGTAAGCGGAACCAAGGTCTCTACTGGGTTGGTGGGTGTATTTCGAGTCAGATTTTGTTTTTTCGGAGAGTAATTTAGACACATCGGCTGTCGATTCATTCCATTCCGACAGAAAAAAACAAGCTACAAGGTCAGATTCCACCAGCACTGCTCTCTACAAATCACTGCTTTGACATATTCTATTTTTATCTAGGTCAGAGCGAAGTGACATTTTGGAATATTTTCGAAAGTAGGTATTTCCAATCGGATGCGAAGAAGTGACAGTAGAGACTAGAAGTTTCGAAATTCAGTGTCAGCAAGGTGCTAATGAAATGTCGAATGATATAGGTACACTACCTACAAGCAACATCGCTCTAAGGTGAATACCAGACAAAATGACATTCGAACTAAGCTGTCAAAAGACAATTCTCTCATCAAAACTCCCCCTTTTCGAACTTCTATTGATATTTAGCCTCAAATGACCAGATAACCGCGAATGTCTAGATTATTCTCAAGTAGACATCAACTGACAGTTGCAACAAAAATCTAATCAACCTGTCAAACTGCAGCCTATTGACAGTACGCCTGTCATTATGAACCCTTACATAACCATATGGCTGGGTTTTCGCTTATCTTAGCAGATAAAAACCCAATTACGAGACAAAATCACAATCATCCCTCGACATAAACAGTTAATTCAAACGACCGTCTTGTTGCGCGCAAAAAAAAAACAACGAAAATGTCATATGCGACAACAATAAAACAAGCAACAGCAAAAAATTACGCCTCCGATAATGAAACCATGTAATTACGTCCGTCATTCAATACACACGATGTCGTCGTCGTCGTTGTCGCAACATGACGTTGCTCTCTTTCTACGAAACCTCGTGTCATTTCTCTCCAGCAGCCAGCCGTCGCGGAATAACTAGAAAGCGACAACGGGAGGAAACTCCAAACGGGCAAGAGTTTCACCCGCAAGTGAATTGAGTTCCTTGGACAAGTTTCAGTTCAAGTCATCAGAAAAAAAACACAAAAAAACCGCTCAACACTGGTTCCTCTCTTGAAATAAAGAGAAACTCGCTCTCTTTTAACGAACACATCCCTAGAGCCAGTCTACTTCTGTGTAAGTGCGCCATTGTTTGACGTGCGAGTTCGGAAAAAAAAAGAAATTCCCACACCACTGCAACACGAATGAAAAGAGAGAGAACCAACAAAAAGTAACGAAAATCCCTTTCCCGAAAGAGAGAGGAGTGGCAAAGGCGGGGAGGAGAACAACGGACAGCAGTAGCAGCAGCGAATGCGGATTATTCAATTGGGGAACGATTTTCATTCCTCGTTCACCGTCGCGTCAGTCCCTTGGACAATTGTCTGGCATGCAACTCGACTTGTCCATGGCGATGATGGTGGTGCACGGACGGCGGCGCAAGGAGGGAAGCACAGAGTTGTGCGCGCTTTGTTGCTTTTGGGCGCGAAGTGCGCTTAATTTATGTAAATATTTGAATGGATCTGTAGTTTCTAAGTTATTTTCAATTAAATTTTGACGTTTTCTTCTGTCATCGGGAATGCACGCTGTGTTAACGAGATTACATCGGGATTTACGAATCGCGGGTGTGTTGATTGAATACTTAACGAACATGCATCGTTATTGATCGTTTTAATCTTGTTTTTTAATTTAGGCCAACAGTATTGCGTTCAGCTGACCTTTGGGCAGAGTAGTAACATCTATAATCCTGAACGTTGCACCAATCTGGACGAGGGTTATGGCCATTGTACCACCTCCATCGACCAATAGACATCCTATCCTGGAATAAGAGCAACGACTACAACACGAACTAAAGCAGGCAGAACGAGAATTAACCGCTTCAATCGGCCAAAGCCAGCAGATGCCTCTAGGGATGCATAGCACAGGAGAGTGGCAAGAACGCTGGAATACTCCCGAAAAGGACAGGTGGACACATATGTACGACGATGAGTGAACTGCATCGAAAACGACGAAAACGTGCCTTTCCAATGTCCCCTGTCTCGTGGAGAGAAGGAAGCATTAAGGGAAAAACTAGGCGTGCCGCCAGACCCCGCGTAATAATTGGTGCTTAAGACCCAAAAGCCTTGAGATGCAGTTGCTGAAAATATAAAGGTTATCGTGAACATGAGAATCCAACCAGAGTAACACAAATCCGAATGACAGTAACTTAACTAAAAGCCTCCTGAAGCTGAAGACACCTTCAGCAAAGAGAACCGATTGAAAGGGGTTTGGGCCACATTCATATAAAAGACCTTTCAACCGTATGCGATGTATAAGATGTGGATCATGTCCGGCGTACTATGTGAACTTCTTAAGCCAATCTGCGCCACATTCATCGGCACGTATCAATGTGAGTTTCGGCCCAGCAGGTCGATTATGGACCAATTACTCACGCTAAGACAAACCCTGGAAAACACCAACGAGGTCCAAGTTGCTACACACCATCTGTTTGTCGACTTAAAGGCTGCGTATGACAGCATTCATCACTTGGAGCTCTACAAGACGATGGCCCAATTCAGGGATCTCGAAAAAAAGCACGCGGTGTATAAAGCACAGACATGCACCGCATTTCGACAAGAAGATGCGGTGTCATGCGATTTTGAAATTTAGTGGTGGAGTCGATAGTACGGAGGGCTGGAAGGTATGTACTATCTTTCATAACTGAATCCAGCTGCTGGGATACGCAGACGATATCGATATAGTCGGGCGTTCCCAGCGAGCCGTTGAATAGGCTTTGACAGCAATTGAAACAGAGGTGAGATATTGATCTAAAAGTCAACGAGGACCAAACAAATCAACATCTGTCCACAGCTTACGACAATACGTCACTATCGGCAGCTACAACTTCGAGGTATTCAAGGAGTTCACCTACCTCGGAGTAAATGTTAACTCTACGAACGACACCTGGACACATGGAGATCAGGCGAAGATATAACCTATCAAGCGGCTGCTACTTCGGTTTGGCCCAAGAAATGGGTTAAAAACTTCTAACACGAAGAACAAAAGTGAAGCTGTGCGGAACTTTAACTCTGTCAGTCGTACCTACTATATGACTTGAGGAAACCCGAGTGCACTTTCTAAAGGAATGAGGAGGTCTGATTCACAAAAGTTGTCTACCAACTATCAGAAGATCTACCATTGTTGGATCCACTCTAGGTATTCATCAAGAAAATCGGACTGGAGGAGACGCCCTAAGTCGAGCATTGCATAGACTAGAGCAATAGATCTACAAGATCGTTTCCTAAGGTTTTGGAACTGCGAAATGTAGTCTATTTATTCAGGAACTTAAGCCCGATGTTGATGGTCTTTGAATTTCGCCTTAAGTGCAAGGAAGAGGCCCAACAACTTATGCTTCAAGTCAACTGGAACGTCGTAGACATTTGCAGCAAACTTGGTTAACTTGAAGCTGCACTGCCTTACCTAATCGATATCGACGGGGAGTTTCGAAGGCAAAACAGTTGCTATCCTATCCACTTGGCGCATTCTATCTTCAAGAAAATCCCATTAAACCATCAAAACTTGGTGTCACAGTGGAAGATAACCTTGTAAGCAAAGCTCCTATAACCACCCGCTTAACAGGGATCTGGAAACCGACAAATCTAACAGGATGTTGGGGACACTAAGCACGCAAATGGAAAATGTAAATGTGAATGCTCTCCGTCTCTAGAGAGACGCCTCGCATGCCTCGAAGAAAGGATAAGTTGTCTTAATTACTGGGCAGGACCCTCAACATTTGGGTCAAACATAAGTCATTTGTTGAACGTGACACTAGTCGTCGAGTATAATGTCCCAAGCGAGTGCCCACTTAAGTACAAGAAAACTACTCAGCATGTCCGTCTAATGAAATAAACACCATAACTCACCGCAGCGTTTCAAAAGAAAAACCATCATAAAAGCAAATCCCATTCATTTGCGCTATTAAATCCGAACATCATCCCCCCTGTACGTACGTCTGACTGTGTGTATGTGCCCAGCACACATCCTAACTAAAATGGACAACAACCATTAAACAAAACACTTCCAATAGAAGCCAGAAAACCGAACGCTAAATCTCAGCAGCATGTGTGTAACACGAAAGGCTCAATGTATGTCACACCTACCCCCAGAGATTGCGACGCTCATGTATTCTCCATATAAACCGCTCAATGGGCCTCTTGAAAAATCCTTTATATCTCCACCACGATGACATCCTCCCACCAAATGTGTGCTTCGATACCACCGCCAGCAACAATACAGGAGAAAACCCTGCGGGAGTAGAGAGACCTAGACACAGTCACAGGAAATTCATCCAGCTCCACCCCCAACCCAACCCTTAGGGCACATTTTGTGTAGACACTACGAGTATAACCCGCCATTAACTCTGCGCGCAAAATGCCGTCCCCACCGCCCACCGCCACACACATACGAGGACTCGTAGCCCTCTCAGTCTCCTTTGGAAAATTATCCGCCCTGTCATTTGCCATTTTGTCTTGAAACTCTGCTGATTTATGCTAGTTCCCCATAAAGAAATAATTAATTACCCCCTAAGACGGGGATGGCCAACAGGGACGAGGGAGGATGCCTCTACACACACGCACATAGACTAGGAGATTCCGTTTTTTTTAAAGGAAAACTTTCTCCCTCAAGTGTAAATGTTACGATCACATTTCGGAACCGCATTCAAGGATACGCAGGCTGACACAATAAAGGATTTCATTTTGGGGACGAATAATGGGATTTCAGGGATGTGATGTGTACATCCAGATAGATGGCGATTCCCTATTTTTACAGGCTCAACACAATAGGACGGATATTTGCTTGAAGTTGAAGTTCCTGACAATTACTTCAGAGGGGATAGGGGGCAACACAGACAAAGGTATTCGAAGGAGTAAAACAGGTTTCTATTGTGCACAAATTTGACATTTCTTTTTGTGTAAATGTCATTGCAAATGTCAGAGCAAATTAATGTCACGGTTGACAGTTGCGGGGGGGAAACAATCATAAATGGTCTTAAAGTTGGTTTTCAGTTTTTGCTTTGATTCTGGCAAAATTGAGAGTCCTTTCGAAGGGAATTCGTATATCTATGAGCAGGAAAATGTGGGTTGCATGGAAGTAGCCAAGGAGCGACCAAGGTTGCTGGAGAGTTTTGTTGGTTAGGGCACATAAACCGCAACAAATCTAGGTAGAAAAACTGGGGACGATTAGGGAATGGTTGCGTTCAGTCGTAATCAGAATTACATTAAGGTGGACTGTAACGAACGAATTCGCCGCGGTACGACTTAAGGAGTCTTTGCATCTAACCATCTGGAGTGTCAATGCAGTAGAGGACGACGTCACCTAAGGTGGCGGGCACCAGGGCTGTAAAACAATGCAATCATTGAGGAATGCATTCATTGCAGTCATACTCAGAATTCACATGGATTTGTTTCAATTCAATGACTTCAATAATGACTTCAACTTGGAAAAAATAAATCACCAATCATTCTGAAGTCATGATTTAGCAATCATTTTCTGCAATCATAATTTTGAAGTCAAAATGAATGCAATCACACAAGTAGAAGGCGACTTGGAGTGCGAAAATGGAGGCAGTTAGCTAAGGACCGGGCGAACTGGAGAGGCTTATTGGTTGAGGCCTACATTCGCCCCCGTACAAGTACGGCTTAAAACAAAAAATTAGTCGACCACATATGGACACAGTGTAATCCTAGCAGCATTCACAGGAAGCAGTAAGCAACCAGAGCCCCGTAGAGAATAAATAAATTGCGGGAGATTTATTGGGCTCGCTCTGGTGTAACCATATCGTTCTTATATTAAATGGTAGTCTTCTTGGACTAGAGGACCTCGCCGAAGTTTGTCTCTTAGAAAATTAAGAACATGGAATGGGTCTAGAGACAGAAGTTCCTCTTGTCTATCTGGTAGGGCTCCCACAGTGTCTGACCTTGTGCAAGGATCTAAGCCGAGACAACTTGATCCGTTTTTATAAAAGGGAGGAATAAGCATTAATCGCCGTCAATATACTCGGATGGATTGAAAATGAAGCCACGTACTGGAGCAAGGGTCTACACAGAGAAATCTGCTTTTGAACATAGCTTCCAGCTTCGCCTTAACTTTCACAGTTCCTGTTGAAATAGGCGTGTAAAGCTATCGAACACTGTCCGGTCGACGACAGAAAGCCTATACGCCTTCCACAGATTCATGCAGAATTAGTAGCTGCCCAAGATGCGAAGATATTCTATATATTTGCCTATAAAATCGGAAATACACTACTTCTGGAGCTCCCAATAGCCTTCAAGTAATTTGGGTGGCAGATTGTGATGACTTTATCAACTAGAAAGCGGATAAATATGCCAGGCTCCAAACTCCTGGCTACAAGGAGCCCCAGGTAGAAAATATATACAACGATGCAAGACCATGAAGACATTTATGGGCAGTAAAATGCGGAAACTACAATTCCAAGCCTTACCTCGAGAGCAACTAGAGAAATGACGGAATACGGGTGGTTAGGAATCAGAAGCGGACATCATGTCTGCAGAGGTTTAGTCTCCTAAAAAGTAGAGGACAGCCTCTGTCAATGTCGTAGTCTGTGTCGATGGGCTCTCTTTGGGAAGATAAGAAAAGAAATTAATCCTTGCATCAAGTTAAAATGTAAAATCAACGCATCTATCTACCACTCTCACGAAGGTGCTGAATTACTACGGCTCAAGCTACAGAATCGAGGACGAATCCTTTAAAAACAACTCAACTATCCAAAATTTAAGGGTTTTCTTTAAATAAAGTGAAACGCTAGTGTCGTAAACCTGATTATAAGTAGTAGCAGATTTTTAAATAAGAAAATAAATAATTAGCACTCACCCCGAAAGCAGCTCTTGATGCTGATGTCTTGAGAGTGACCTGAAAAGAAAAGAAACAAAAATTATTTCAGGCAAAGACTAGAGGGTGAGTCTTAATACTAAAATTTAAGAGCGCGTTAATCAAAAGTTCAAAAATTTAGTATCTAACTGTTGTGGTTAAGTGTCAATCTCAGTGGCTAACAAGGTGAACCTCTGTTGGGTACCGAGACACATGGATATCCCGGGAAACAAAAAAGCAGATGGACTAGCCAGGGCAGGGTTCTCGACCATAGCACAACGCTTAGCACTTTGAACAGAGAGATAGATAATGAATCCAACGAGGAAGCTAACAGGCGTTGGCATCCATTAGATATATACATGCGCCATAGCCCAGTCTATAACAAGAAGAGATCTGCAGATCTTATGAAATTCAGTCGCAGGCATATTCAGACAGCTATCGGCGTCGTGACAGGACACTGCGTTATAGGCAATCATGCAGAATGGCTAGGATTACACAACGACTTCTGCAGGAACTGCAGGACGAAGAGGAAATAGAATCCACTCACGACTCATTATGCGATTGCCCAGCACTAGCCACCAAAAGGAAAGACACTTTGGGAGCTACTTACTTGCAGAGCTGGATGATCTAGGAAATATTGAGCTCACTGACTGGTTTAGTTCAGCCGTTGATAACTAAAATTTAGCTTCTCTGGGGTCTACGTATGTATCTGCGTCTTATCTGCCGTTGCTAAGAAAAAGGCTACATAGTTCCGGAACGCACCGAAGAACATCTGAAGTCGAGACTCGATGTCGAATAAGTATCGACCACACAAACACTTTTCCGATCACCACACATGGAATATAGATCCCCCCTCCATCTGCTCTTTATTGACTTCGACAGCCATTAGCCAGCGTTACCGGAATTCAAAGCTATTTTCTCGAGAAACTTATAGGCTTCCCATGAGGGTGCAAAATACCACGGCCTACAAAAAAGAAAAATGTCAGAGGACTTACGAGGTACGCAGTGGAGTACGACAAGGCTGCATAGTATCACCACTGTTATTTTGGTGGTAATAAGCACTGTTCTCCAGGTAGCCCTGAAGGGAGAATTTCGCGGGCTAAAATGGACAATGACATCGGAATTAAAACAGCGAGACAACAGTGACTATGTCTGCTAGCTTTCGCACAGAATTATGGACTGCAGCAAGCAGAGTACGGCCACAACTAAAGGTCTGAGTTTCTCGAAGACCAGGCAGCGATAAAAGCGATTTCTGCTATCGAAATAAAATCCAAACTTGTGAAGTGCTGTCGTGAAGAGCTTAAGGTTCTTGGAACACAGCACAAGGTTTCGCCAGAAGAGGTTCGGAATCCACATGAGAACTAGCCGACACCTCGGTGTTTAACCCGCCATGCACACTGAGGTTCGAAGATGGGACTAAGGCCCTAAGGGAGGCCAACATCAGATGTTCCTCCTTAGACACTTGTGTGATTACAATAAGAATTTGGCCTTGTGTCGATAAGAGTAGGACCGATAGGACCGTTCTGCCTTAATGTAGTAGAGTCAGTACTGCTTTATAGGTGCAGTACGTAAAAGTTCACTACCCCTGTCAGTCATCAACACAAATTTAAGGATTTGCTGACAAAATCAAATCTCGAACGAACAGCTCTTAAAGAGAATGGGCCAGGAAGCTATCGACGTAACAATAAGACGATTGGAGAGGCAGTGGATAGGTAGCACCTTACGGCGCGAAGGAAATTCCGTAGTAAAATATGCCACGAAATGGAATCCACTGATGCAAACTGGAAGGCGTGAGGGTCGCCCAAAGCAAATTTGTCGCAGGACAGTTGAGAAGGAAGCTAGGTATCTGGGAATAAGTTGGAAAGACTCGAGGCGCGCAGGTTTCTTGAAGCCCTATGCCTCACGATTTGCTACAGGAACTAATAAAATAAATCACGAGAATATATGTATGCATGCAATGACATGGGTGACAACCTTGGAATATGGAAGCGGACCCCTAACTCCATATTAAAGCCTGCGACGGATCCTGTCAGTTCATCCAGTCGTCACCAGGTGGACCAGTAGACTTTAAAGTATTTTTACTGAACTGAAACTGAAAGTTTTTCTCACCATTCTATGCAACTGTTAGCCGTGTCAATACGCCCCTTAATTAACAGAAATCAAATGTTGACACTTAATCAAAACAAAAACGCTAATCGAGTTCATTCGGAAAAACTACAGCGTCTATCTGAAAATGTCAACATGCATGTGCATCGCATTGTGTCAGCATCTGAATCTGATTCTCAATCTGAATCTGAAAACTCAAAACAAACCATTAAATTGTAATTCAATTGTTATCTGTCAATTAAGCGGGAGAAGAAGAAGAAGCAGAGGAGGAGGAGCAGGAAAAAACAACAACAATCGAAATGAAAACAACAAAACTTGAGTAATGAACTGTCTGGGGTCTGTGGATACTCGGTGCTGTCAACAACACACAGCCCGTGGAGCGAGTGGACGCATGCGAAGCCTGCACATCCGAGAGCGAGATGGAGCAGCATTCATTACTCATTGACAAGTGTGATGATCTAGTTTCAGTAAAAATAACATCGCTATCGATTCACTGCGCCTAAAAATAGCGATGCAGGCAGCACCAGCACCACCAGCACCACCAGCACCAGCACCACATTGCCTCCTCCTATGCGAGTCGGTGTGAACGCGCCTGCTAGAGCAAACTATAAATGCACACGCATATGCCGAGCAAAGTCCTAGCATGCAACGGAGGGGGCACACGTCCAAAACAAAAACTCGCCCATCACAGCACTGGTCTGTGGATGTGTGACCATTTATCAGTCATTTTGGGTCTCGCTGGGGCTGCTCGCTTATCAGAGCGCAGCAGCAGCGATCGGCTTTTGTTTTTCTTGGAAGGAAACGCTGACATCTCCCTAGACACTGGCGGTGTCAAAAGAGGGCGGCACGGGGGCACAGTCGCCACAACGTGTCAGTCAATCTGGGTTTACTCCCCAGATTGGGATTTGAGGTTCTCACCTACAAAAAAGTTGTTTACTACAATGCGCGGCGTATGGCGCCTCCCGAGACGACGCCACGCCGATGCACGCAGCACAGACACTCCTCGCGGAAAATCACTCCCAGCGATGGAGAGCTGTTTTGATTAATTGAAAGTAGCTTCCAAGTTTTTCTGGACGTTTTTTTCTGTTTTTGCCGCTGTGCTGGTGCTCTGGTGTTTTGTGGGTGATAAGTGTGCTAGTTGCTGGCTTGGAACTGCCGCGCCGGGGCGGGGAGGGAGATTCTATTATTTTGTTACGCTTTCGATGTGTAACGTACTCGTAGTATTCGGACTTTGAATTGTTGTTGATATTTTTTTGTGGTCTTTCTGAGCGCGGGGAACTGATTCACATGTTTTTCTTAAGTTTTGAGGTTAACTTAATCTGCTTGTACCTTTCAATGACCCCGTTGTGTGTGCTTCACACAAAAATAGATGTTGTAATGCTAGGAGAGGCGATGTTGTCCAACAATCGTTTTGTAATCGTGAAGGGACTAAAAAAACATGTTGAAGACGACAGTTGAAATTTAGGTTGGGTTACGTTATGTCAAGCGGTGACAACGAACGAGATATACGGCGCCACTGCGTGAATTAATAATAACATTTGACAGTTCTACGAGTGTGTTTAACCGCAAAGATAATATTGTCAAGGGCTAGGGAATGTATGTAGGTTCTCTGTGGTTATCCTGAGAATGATAGAGAGACGCAAGGCAAGGAAAAGCCACGGATAGAAGGAATGCTAATGCACACACAGAGTTCTCTTACATATGAGGCAGATGAACACGTAAGGAATAAATACATAGTTTCTGCAGAAGCACCACAGGGCTCAGTACTAGGTCACCATTTATTAAACGTCATGCAGGTTTGTTTTATTTTTTTAAATAATTATCAGAAAGGGCGGTTGTAGTACCTTTAGCTAATGACACAGAAAGGACAGAAAACGTACAGAAACGTTCTCTTCGGCATGGAAGCTTCTAGACACAGGATGGAGTCAAGGCCATTCTAAGATTCTGATGACACGAAAAGGATTGATTACCAAGAATGTGACGGAAGTACTCAATTTTTGCAGGATATTACAGAATTTTAGGGCTAGTATTCCTTTGTGTTCCTATTAAGAAGTAGAAAATGTACAGACGCGTTCACTTTGGCAGCTTTTGAATACAAGATACAGTCAAGGTCGTTCTAAGATTCTTTTAAGAAGCACTTGGGTGTTTTTTGTGCACACGTAAGGGCGGACTAGTTGAGCGACGAGTATCATGGTCTTACACGGAAGGACCGAGGTATGGCGGGAATAGTTGCATCTATCGTCTTCTCGGAAACTCCACAGTGGATTGCACACCAAGGCGCACAGGTCTACATATAATAGGGTTCGTCTTCCCCCCTTTGCGACCTCAAGCGGAGTCGCATTGACATGATTGCCGTACGTGCATATACTGAGAGAATATTGATAAAAAGCTAAAAAAAAGGACGATTAAACTATCAGCTAATCCTAAGGGTGAACTACTGTCTGGCATAAGGATGGTCGAGTCGATGTCAACGTCTTTGAACTGCCTACCAGTCATGGGTAAAAGGAGTTAAATAATTATCGTACGTTAACCCTAAGCTGAGAAATAAGCCAAGTAAAATAGATTTTTTCATCAGAACATCACCACCGAATCGTGGCCCTAAAGTTGCAGAGACTGGAAAAAGTGCGCCTCCCTTTCGACAGATTTCATCAGACTTGGCATTTGATATCCTTGGGAAAGCTAACTCGATTCTCGAAACCCTCATTCCAATTTTAGGGAACTATTCAGCAGGAAATGCTTCAAAGCCCACACATTATCAACTTCATAGCCTCGCCATGCGTAGTTCCAAAAGTGCATTGGAAAAACCCCTCAAAACAAGTTTCATCATCAAAATGCATCTACAGCAACAACAACAACAGTTTACTATGCACACATAAATGCTCTTAAACAAGAGCACCACACAGAGATAACCTATCTATTGATAAATGCTTTCCTTGCGGGTGAAACAGCTGTGCTTAGGAATTCCGAAAATAAATTCAACAACAAAACAGGAAGACAAAGATACCCACAATCAAGGCAAACACAATAGGCTCTGGAAAATACCTCAAAAAATCCCGGATTGAGGGGGGGGGGAGGAGAACATCTGTAGCGCTAGCTACTTACCATGAATTGTGCGAGTAGATTTCTCAATTCGCACCCGAAAATCTTTGTTGACCGTTTGACGGTACAAATTATCGTTTGCAGGGCTTGATACACTTCACGTATCGTTTTTATTGTTCGAAAACATGTTGTCTACTGGTTGTCTGCTTGAAGTGGACGCACTTCATTTGGAAAACAACTTATTTATCAAATCGGGCTGAGTCAATAGGCAGAGGAGATTGTGTCCAAAAACAATTGATTGTTGGGTACACAAGGCTGGTGGGAATATCGATACTTGTTCAGGCAGTAAGGGCTCGTTCGAATTACAAACATTTTCGGATCTTAATTGAGGTTGTATGGGTCCCTAGCGTGGCTTGAGCAAAGCCTATAACACCATGAAACTGAGCAGAATTCGAAAAACCGCTAAAAAAAGGAGCCACTGGAGCCCTGCGGTTATGTCCGACCGAAGCGCTCAATGTGATTCTTGATTCCCTTGATCTGTAGGATTAAGAGAATCTGGCAAGACCCTACGGACATAGCTGAATCCTACATCTGCTCTCCAGTAGCACACGACACGATTTCACTGATTTCAGAAAACCCAAACTTAACCTCCGAAAATTCAGGATTCCCATCCAAATCTGAATGGGAAGTCGGACAAGGTTCTAAAGTGGAAGACGGAAGCAGCTTACAGAATAAACGCGTGGGTGGGTGGCATGGTACCAAAAGACCTTCTTGCGAAAAAAGCAGAGCAGAAATACCTCGCCAGCAGGACAACAACATCAACAACGATGGATAGAAACGAAACTGAGGTATGCAAGGACAAGTCTGGAAGAACGACAAAAGAAATGGTGTCACTCTGAGGCAGGTGGACGTACAGATTGATCCCCGATAGACACGCTTGGATCAACAGAAAGTATGGGGAGCTGAATATTCACCTGACTCAGATGCTTACCGCCCACGGATGCCTGACCAAGATGCTTACTGGCTATGAATGCTTCCGTGCCCATCTCGCCAGCCTTGAACATGACAACGTGACCACGGCCATGGAAGCAGTCAAGGATGCGAAACACTCCATGTTCCATTGCCAGCTATTTTGGAAGAGCGGCATTGGCTGGTGGAGAAACAGGGTGAGCACTTAACTCCGGATAACATCACCAGACAGATGGTGAAGCGCGAAAGATGCTTGAGACGCAGTAAGCGACACTGAGGCAACCATTTAGAAGGAGTAGCAAAGACAGGAGCGACAACGAAATGCAGTGCAGAAGGCTGTCAACATGAGTGGCCCGAACAGCGAAGGCTTAGCTTAAATCCCCACTTCATGATGAAATGTTTGGCGACAGTGACGCAAGGACCTTGGGTAGGAAGGGAGCTGTGTTTAGTGGATGAAAATGCCACACAGTTGCTGAATGCGGGCCACCTTTCGACGTAAAGAACAACAAAACCAATAAAATTATAAACTAGATCGACTGACCTATAACCCAAAGCAATTTCGAAGGACTATGTAGCTTAGAGCAAGGAGCTGTTCACCATCCAGAGCGTGCTTCAGCGCTTTAATTCTCAAACCAAATGTAAGCGCTTTGTGACAGAAAGTGGACCGTATTTTCAGCGTACACAGGGCACATCTGGAGGTCATTGCAATTGGGGAGACTGTAAGTGTTTTCGATCACGTAACGAAGTGTGTACCACGCCAATAATACATCAATTAAATGTGATTCTTTGGAGTGAAGCGGCATTATGTTTGCCAGTGGACAAAACAAAATTTGGTTCTAAAAAAAGAACATCTGCTGGGGTCGTAAAGTATAAATAGACACCAATTCGTCATGATGAGACGGGGCCGTCGTCGACCTTTGAGTTTTGTGACTTTAGTGGAATTCCGAAAATTGGGTCATAGCAACGACTCTATCCACACGCTCATGTCACAGACTGAGATGAGCGGTGAATCAAATAAGTTGTCGTGGGGAGCGTGTATACCATAGCTGCAGGCGAACTTGGAGCTCCAATCGGTACAAATATTCGAGGAAATGTCCCTAGTGGACTGGTGTTCCACAGCAGAAAGGTTCATGAAATGTTAACAAATTTAAAATGAAGATAAAGTTGAACAGAAATCGAGGTTAAAAGGAAACTAAATTTGGACCTGAACAAAATTTAGTACATAATCGCTCTAAGCTTAAGGTATTTCGATGTTTGATTCGAAATTCCATTAAACTTGAGCGAGAAACAGCCTCAATCTGGCCTCAATCCAAAGAAGAGAGGGAGCTTCGTTAGAATTTTCCTTAATTTGGATAAAATTCGTACAAAATTCTGGACGAAATTTATTTTGTTCTAAAGAGTTGGACAAACTGCGAATTGAAACTGAATGAACCATGAACTGAGATTAGACACAAAAAAATAGGGACACAATGAGGACGATGTATAATTGAATTTTGACCAATTTGAATATACTGTACCAAATTTCGGTTAAGGGTCGATAATTGGTTCTTTTTATACTCACTCACTTTTTATATATACTCACTTATTCACGCTTTATCGATCCACCAAACCAAGAAGGTAAGAGAAGAGAACATAGAATGCTGATCAGAAATTGTCGAAATTGTGGATATTTTCCCATCCAATACGTGCCCTAATGGGAAACAGCACCACTGTGGCTAAGTTGACAGAAATCTGTAATCTTTCTCACACTCTGTACATCGATATCATAAATTTTGATGGACTGAGGCCCTACGGTTGGCACCCTGGTATCCTCACAGATGAGACCCATATGGCTAACACTACGATCTAAGAGATCTTGAAATAAAAGACAGGAGTTAACCTAATAGATGCCCCACCTATCTTATTAGGCCTTAGCAGCAGAATGTTTCAACTCCACTGAGGAACTTGGACTTTGCGACAAGGAGGGCAACGAAACTGTCGACGTACTGGCAAAAGAAGGAGCCGAACTCCCACAAAGTGACAAAATTTGGACACAAAACCACCAATGTGCGTGGCTAAGAGAGCCATTCTCGATAGAATTTACAACTTGGTGGACCTAAGATGGTCCAGCTTAGAAGGGAATAGGGTGCCTGCCTAAGGCCTTGCGGCAGATGCTGGATCGGAAAAAATCGGGGGAAATTATGAAAATAAGCAGATCATGGATAAGAACAGCGACAGGGATGCTCTCTGGTCAGTGCCGTAGGAGGAAGCACTCAATGAGGTTAGGTTTATCGAAGACGGCTGTACCTACACGTCTCAGAGGACTAAACCACGCATCTGCTCTGTGAATGCCAAGGAATTGCCCGGAGTTGGCTAAAATACCTTGAAGTTCGGTCATCTGTAGGAAAACTAAGCAAATTGGTGAAATTGTTTAGGATTCGCACTGTGAAGGTTCCCAAGGGATTGAGATGGACCCACTACGATGACTTGTGTTGATGATGACCTCATTACCTAACCTGTGTTCCTCCAACCGCTGCACACACACAACGAGAAACTGCCTGGAAGTTTTAGTTCTTGGAAGATCAAAAGGCAGTCAAAATTCTCCGTCAGTGAGAGGATGTCTACGAGTATAGATTAGGATGGATAACTTTCGATATTTTGCTCTGCACATGAGCCAATTGTTCTGAAATTTGGCCTCAATTTCGACAAAGTACATATAGATTCAAGAAAGCATTGTAAAGTGGGGTCTAAAACCTGTTCTTTTTGGAAACTTTGGGACGAAATTTTGACGCCAGACGAATATAAGCCCAAGGAACGCCCAAACCTGATCCAATTTCGACTAAAGGAGACCTAAACTCCTCTCGTCTGTAGCCAAAATGATATAATTTTGTTTTTCTCAATCTGAACCACCAACATATCCAACAAAAATTCGCTTCTATTCGTCTGCCTTATCTCCGATGACTTCATCTGTGTTTAGGATCTCAGAATTATGTCTAAACATCAGCTGCACTTTCGACCGTCCATGCTCCTTTAACACCCAGTTTTTCGACCAAAACAATTTGTTTGTGACCAAACTGCGGTCACCGGTCACATCCAGCGACACCGAGATAGGACCACGCGCGCCCGCATACCCGTCGCTGAGTAATCACTTCTACTAGCACAGGCGGCGACAATGAGATAATTTTCATCGTTTCCCCGGAAAAACAAATAAAAAAAAGAATCCAAGGAATTTGTAAAAATAAGAAAAGCATCTATTTTTAGACCGGCTTTGTGCCTGGTCCTACTGATTTCGGGTGGAGTAATATTTCGTTGTTGTTTGGAATGAGGTGGGGATTGTTTTTGAGAACTTGTTGACCTTTTTCCCTTCTTTTCGAAATTTTCGATCGGTTTTCCGGAGTTTCACGAGGAGGTCGGTGGTTGTTCTACTATTGCTGGTCTGCTCTAGCGTGCTGGTGGTGGTTGTGTTGTTGTTGTCATGTTGTGTTGTTTTGTTTTGTATTTCCTCCCTCGGTTTTTGGAAAAACAACAAAAATAGTAGAATCATTGATAAGGAAAAATTGTTGATCGTTCAGAAGTGATCAGCATTTGAGTGAGTGTAAACCACGATTCGGAGTGACCACCAACACCAGCAGCAGCAGCACCACCACCATCAGCACTACGACTGCCATCGACTGCCATCAGGGAGAAGGGACGCCAGGCGGCTCTCTGACACTTCTTACTGCGGGAACTGTGTGTTTGCCTGCCTGCTACTGCGCCTGCCTGCCTGGACCTTCCCAGTGTTTAGATTTTGTTGTTGTAGTCGTTGTTATTATTATTTTTTTTTTTTTTTGCCTACATATGGCCTCTGTGTCTGTGGGCTATTATCATGCTGCTGTCAATCAATGACTGCGGCGGCAGGGTGTGTAGTTCGGGAAAAATTGTGTGGGAATTATCAAGTGAGAGATGTGTTGTGCGGCGGTACTGCTATGCTTCTTTTGACATTTGACTGTGAAACAAGCAACAAGTCGGACTGAAATTTTGGAAGAAAAAACGACCACAAAAAAAAAGAAAAAAAAAAAACAAACGGGAATCAAAACGTGTGTAGAACTCCGCTATGTGCAGTAATTTGTTGTCAAAAGTGCGTGGGACATTGTAGTGTGGACTAAAAATAGAATTTTTGTTGTTAAATTTAAAAATAGTTTCGTAAAATGTGAATGAAACGATATTCACACCGAGAGGGGCATTGTTGTCAGTGAAATACACTGTCGATTCGTAGATTTTTTACTAAAAATTGTAAACATCAAAATCGAAAAAATTCCAAGTGAATGACGAAGGATATAGCGACTGAACCGTACGCGTTACGCGTTACAAAAGAGGATCAATTGGTTCCTAATAAAAACAAGTCATAGAATCGAATTTTCACATAATTGTGGGAAAATGTAAATTTTGATCCCGATAATTTCGACAAAAGTTCCTGAAAGTACAAGTTTTTTTTTTTTTTTTGTTTTGTTGTGTGTTAAGTTTTCTATGTCAATGAAAAGGACAACAAGGACACAAACAGCTACTGCACAGTAAATAATGTACAAAACCCCAATCGATCATTGTTGGCAAATTTCACTCATTACGAGAAAGGAAAATATCTAAAGCAGAGAGGTAAGTGAAACTGTCAGACAGGTAGCACTAGTCAAGGTCTTTATCGATGCATTTACAGACGAGTGTATGTACAAGTTTTCAGTTCTAAAAGTGCTTGTAGCAGGTCGACTTCGGCGTGACCTTAATTTCATTTCCCGCAAACAATTTATTTGTGTCGTTATGACCTCAATGGGTTTTTTTTTTTTGAGTGGGGCTGCTTCCATAAGTGGTTTTGTGTTTTGAAATCAGCTGTGAGTGGTCACATTCTGCTGAGATTAGTCGATTCTGACGAGTGTCAAGCGATGGCGTCTGCAATGGGTTTTCTCAGGGATATTCTTTAAAAAATGTCACTCGTCGTTGGGAGGTCCAACACTGATGTAGAAAGTGGATTAAATGGGGCAAAACAGTTCTGAACCTCATCGAAGAAATTGAATCGAAATTTGTCATAATTTTGACCAAGCTCTATACTTGCTTGCTTACTTAGGAGGCGCTAACCAACAGCCTCTCCAGTGAGCTCCGTAGTTGAGTAATTTCAAAACTCTTTACGAGCAAACTGAGCTAAATTGGAACCGTCATTGAGGTGAATGTACGATGAAGTCAACACCGACTTAAGTGAGACTTCGGTTCAAAAAGGTTTTTGATCCCACAACGCGGTGGAGCTCGACCCTATATGAGGTGCCACAAGCATTTGTAAAGGTTTCTCAAGAAAACTAAAGACAGCTAGCTTAAAATCGAGAGATCCCATGTCCTTGTTGGACTGTGGCAAATCCCAATTGGAATAGGATTTGAGGCACAGCACGGCTAGATAGTTCAAAGTCTCTCTGAAGGTGAAAAGGTATTTAAAAAATTCGTGGATATTTTGAACCACTTTCTGGAGAAAATAGTGCGAAAAATGCAGAAACAAACGAGTCTTTAAAGGCGATTCGTAGTTTTGAAGATGATCAAATTTTGATCTCCAATAAGACGACTTTCTTACCAGCTAAAGTATGAATATTTTCTGATACATAGTCTGCTACCTGGGTCACTTGAAACACAGGCTTTGATCATACAGCCCCTCTTAGCCTATACAACTGTTCAGAATACTGTCAGTCCCAGTTGTAACAACTTTCACTAGTTGTCAGTTTGACCACACATTCGGCTGTCAAAGGAGACTGGAAGCTATAGACCGGGCTTTCTAGCCTTTGCGTCGTCGGTAGTCTTCTTATAAAATAGTTCAAAAGCAGCTTATATTTGAATCCTTTAATGAATCGGTCTCAGTTGGCCTAACTTGTTTGGTAACCGATGTAGGAAGTACCATCCAGCTGACACTAAATTTAAGTGCAGAAGGTTGCATGTACCTTAGATGCTATGGGCTGGAGGCTGGTGAGTCGAGTGGAGAGTCGCAATGCACTATGTAACAAGTGAGCTACAAATGTAGAATCCACCATTTACGAAGGCCATAATGTCAGAACGCCTAAAACAGATCAAAACACGGAATACACAGACGGCTGCTGTGTTTCAGTCGTGTCTTCTTTAACCCGTTAAAGTAAGTTGAAGTGAATCCCTATGGTAAAGACGGATCTCGAGGCGAGCACTGCGCTCGTAAGTCATATTTTCTGGCTTCAGACTGATGCAGCGAAGTCAAAGAGAATGAGAAACACCGAAATCGGTCCGATTTTTGAAAAGTTAGCAAGTTTTTCTAATAAGGGTAAGCAAGGCGGGTTACGGTTTCCACATTTGGCAACACAACTAGGTTCCAAATCCCTAGATGTTAGATGTTAGAATTGAGGGGGTATGGAGGCTAAGAAGCCTCCTAAGATTGGGGCCTCTACACCCATGGTACTTCACATAAGAATTTTATCTTGCACAAGGTTCAGTTCTTGAAGAAATATGAGTTTTGGACTTCGGAGCGGGCTAAGAGTTCCTTACCGAGTAGTCTGTGTCTGCTGCGAGCCACGAATAGAAATCGACGTCTATTGACCTTCAACTCTCCAATTCGAAAGGCAAAACTGATGCCATGGCTATAGGCGGGGCTGGTAGCAATAAAACTTAGCAAGGTGGAGACTTTTTCGAGAGAAAAATCCTTCGTCTGGTGTGTTGTCCAGACTGCGAGGACGTCGATTGGAGTGGGAGATTGAGCATGAATTTTACCTCAACCCTAAAGCTAAGATAATCCTGAACTAGAAGCCCCCAGCCCTTGAAATGACGAGAAAAAGTAAGGCTCCGCTTAAAAATCAACCGCAGATGCCAAGGTCTGATAGTATAGGCAATCTAGTATCACCTGGGTGACACTAAGAAGCTAGTCCCTGCACCACATACGGTCTGCTGGCCAAGTGTAACTAAAATCTACTTCCCACAAGGAAAAAACGACCACTGCTTTCTAAAGCCAAGACCCCTCACGACTCTGAAGCCATATACTTCTAAGGAACCTCCTTTCAGCGCAAACCAACTTTAACTCATCAGAAAACAATGCGTTCACTTCCGGGAACAAGATTCGACTAAAACGCTAACCGGTGATCGATTTTTCCCGCTTTTTCTCAACGTTTCGATGACGGTGATAATAAAATTTAACTTTATCAAGCCTTGTATGATTTTTATGACTTTCTTAAACATAATTTAAATCCGGTACTTAAAAAAGACCAAAAAAAAACGATGTGTTTTCGCGGCCTTGTTATCATGATCAACGTTTGAACTGCTTGTAATCAAAGCCTCGACCTGTTAATCAGCGGAGTATTATCCGCACGAAGGTCAGCTACTATCCGACACGTGCCTAATCTTGGTGTTAGGCCTAAAGATAGACGGGGATTTTGTTTTTCTTTTTTTAAGAACTGCTGTCTATCGCGGGTGGTTAGTCGAGTGTGAAAGTCTATGACTAGTCGGACGGCAATTTGGAATGAATCGATGGACGAGTGTGACGCAATGAGGATTATAAACGAGTGGTGGTTAGGTACAAGAGGTCCTTTGTACAGGATTTGAGTCAGGGTTTATTCTGAAATAATGAAAAGGAGGTCTTTTGCTTAAGAATAGGTACGAAACGGAGTATTTACGCCTGATTTGTACAAAAGCAAAGTCTTCTCAACTCTCAATACTTAAATCCAAGCTAAGAATTCGACTTTCAAGATATAGAAGGTCCGTAAATCAACTGGATTAGGGCTTCAAGACCTTATAGAAAAAGAGCAAGGAGTGTAGGGTGTCTCCCTCAATTGGTATCAGAACATGTCTGCACTGACCTGAGCGGAGTGTCACTCACCGACTCAAATCCGATGCAGTCTGTTAATTGCACAGTTTCAAGCCAAACAGGGGAATCCCCGAACCTAAAAATTTTGGAAAATAAAAAAGGGTTATCGGATGAGTCCAGGCTGTGTACACAGCTACAACAAACGTTCCTCTGAACACCTCAAATTGACGTCGATTATATTAGTTGCCACCAGCTGTTCACCCGAATCCCATCTCACATCGACTCTGGCCACTCTCCCCTAAGACTTTTCGTTCCAAAAACGAACCAAAGGGTACTTTATATCGGTTAAGGTTAACATGGTTACTCAAGATTAGGCTATAAATAGACGAAAGTAAAAATAACCATACACACAGCCGATAAGTAACTCTCGCTCATTACGATTGCCACATCACGAGAGTACACACTTTATGGTGGCATGGGAAACGGTCTGTCGGTCTATTTGTCTGCCCATTCTACAGTTTTAGATACTCTATCAGCCGCACGACTATTTTTGTGTATCTATTTCAAAAATATTTAGTTCTGCAGTTCAGAAAATAGAAAGAACGTCTCCCACTCCCCGGCTGGTATCAAAAAGTCATCGTCATTGATCCAAGCCAAGTGTGTGATTACACACAAACAAACACATGTAACGAAACATATGATTTCAGAAATCATATGTTTGTTGGTTGTGGCCCAAATGATAAGGCAGAGCAGTGGGAACGACGAAAACAACACAACTGAGGCGCATGTGGAAATCTTTTCCTCTTCCATGCCCGCCTAGAGACTATTTCGTTGTCGTTTTGTATTTATGTATCTCACATCGAGTTGTTCTTTTCGGTTCCTTTTCATGGTCGAGAATGGGACAGAATAGATGAGTGTATGGAGAGAGCAGATTTACTTTTGAATTAATTACGAAAAAAATGACATTTCGAGCAAATATCTCAATGAAATCGTATTTTTATTCAAAATAATTTGACGTGTCATTCAACTTGTTGTACTTAGGATTCTCCTCCGCACAGTTCGTATCGAATTTGTTTTATTTTGATATTTGACAGCCAATAGAAGAAGTTTTAATCAGTCGCACGGGTCGTCAAACCACCGCACACGCGAACAGATCTCACATTCTGTCAACAACAAGTTCGATGCGCTCCTATTTCGGTCTTGAACTCAGCGCAGTTCTGTCAAATGTTTCCAGAAATACATGTCAAAGCGCGGCTGGACTCTGAGGCCAATTCATTGTTTTTCTGAAGTAAGGTTCTCATAGTAGGCAGACTTGACAGTTCTCATGATGGAAAATGTAACAGAAAGACTCATGGATGACAGATGAAAAGTACTAGGAACTGTCAAAGTTTTTATTTCATTACCAAAGGGTTTCGCGAATTTTTTTGATTTGCTTCTTCAGAGAGATAAAAGGCGTCTTTTCGATCAGTCGAAGATGACTGAACAGTACTCGAGCATGCTCTCAATGGAACGCGTTCAGAGCGCTTTGACTTTTTTATGGAACACGCTTGAGCACTTGGCTGTCAAAATATGATCGAAAAAAGAAAAACGCCTAAATTGGGTCCATCAGTCTGCTTGTGTATGCAATTGGGTCGAAGAATTTTCTTCAAATTTAACATCTACTCGAAAACTGCCTTTGTGACTTGCGAATATCATTTAATAGCTAGAGGATAACTGCACCCGTTCGACTAGAAAACTAACAAGCTATGCAACCCTTCCTATCTTATAAACGTTCAAGCAAGCCAGCTTCGTAAGAACTACCTTTCAATGACGATGACTTTTTGGATCGAACATTTTCTCTCGTAAAGATCAACTCAAGATAATACGGATGGCGTGTCTGTCGATATTTTTTCAGAAAGTACTGGAGTACCGAAGGGATGACTACTTGCACTCACTCTATTTCTGGGTCATTGGTATGATACTAGAATCGTTAGTAAAACCGGCTTTAGTTCTACCGGGGATTAGACATTAACATCATCTTCGTCCAACAAAATCCACGTTAGTAAAAATAGTTCATATCATCAGGCAAACCCCACAGGTGGACCAATAGGGATGCAGTAAAGTGGGAGGGTTATGATCCCTATAATACTGATCATAACCTCGTCGAACAAAAAGAATAAAAGAAGTTTATATCATCAGGGTTACGACCAAATCAATTAATTAAATTAAGATCAACAGAAAACCTTGCAATTCGAAAAAGCAAACGTAGAATGTAGTATGCAAAGACTTTCTCTTTCCGAAAAGACACCTTTACCCCACAAAACTATGCCAAAAACGGACAGAATTTCAGATTTGTTTCCAGATAAAAAAAAGTACAAATTCTACGTGAGAACGGAATAGCCTGCTCTTGTTTTTCCAGAATTTCGATCTACAACGCAACTCCTTGATTCAAAATTTTTTATAAAAATTGGAAACTTTAAGAGGATCCTACTGTTAAGCAATGCAGTTCGCAGAGAGAGCAAATTAAACGTAAAAATCTCGAAAACATAGTAAGCGAAAATTTGCCGATAGTTTCTGATGACAAATAAACAGTTCAAAATGTCAAACTTTGACAAAACAAACAACAAAGAGCATGATATACCCCTGAACTGATAAAGGCGGAAATATTAACGCAAAAACAGCTGTCAGAATGCTCAAATTAGCACCACAACACAAGCAATGAAGTAACCGTTTCTGATGAGTGAGTGATCAACTCAAGGCATCACCTGTCAAAATATAGAAAGACCTTGAAAAGGTGCCTCGCTAAGAGTCGATAGTTCAGCATTATGGCGGCATTCCTAGAAATTCACAGGAACAGCGATTATCATTGTTCCTGTGTACCTAATCAGTGAACCTATGACCCCAAAGAATGTTTTTTGTTTACATTTTAAGTGTCAAAACAATCACTATTTACGCAGAGCGGATTGCATAAATCCCCAAACCACGCATTGTTGTCAAAGTCTTTTAATAAAGACGGAATAAATAGAATACGCAGTGTGATGCAAATAGCTCCTAGTAGCTATGAACTCAGCTTGTAGTTCAGTACTTTTGAATGGGATCCTAATCAGCGGAAAGAGTTTGGAGGCAGTTCACATCCAAGGACTTTATGTAGTGCGACGACGTATCTTTAAGTTTTGGAGGCAAAACTCGAATAGTGAATGAATCGTACGAGATTGAAAAAAAAAACGTCCTATTTTTAGCCGTTGGACCTGTGACACTGGACCGATATGGTTGCAGCTCGTGTGTGATTGCTCTACGCATAAACATAAAAACAATTCTAAGATGGCGCTAGAATCCAACAACTCTGTTGATGTACGTCCGTTGAATTGAAAATGAAAACTTCGCGACATGTCCAAGTAAACAAACTCGTTTTCGAAGGTCGTCTCTTTAAAGCTTAAAACGTTTAACAAATGTTCCTTCAAGGGCTTAAAAAACAAAATTTGTTTAGTGCAGCTTGTGACAACCCCTCTGTTCTCTCAAATGTTGCTTCAAGATGGGGAGCAGATAGAAGTCACACGATCAGGCTAAGAGGGAGGATAAGTCAGTAATTCTAGTTCACACTTCAGGATTACAACCTTTTCGACTTTGCGTCCAAATCGTTTTGTTATCGTGGAAGGTCCTAAATTTCGATCGCTTCTTCATTCTAAAGGAATTATCTACTGTAAGGATGGTTCAAAAAGATTCTAGAGTGCTAACGTGCAAGGGCCTAACCTAAAGGTTTGAAAAGTGTGTCAGTGCTTAGCAGGATGCTAGGTTAAACGGTGTTCGATTTTGTAGGCCGATTTTTAAAATCTGGTTGAGCGCTGTCAGATCCTCATACTGGGGGATGAACTGGCCCATGGTAAAGTGCCTTCTGACTGTAATCAATGGGCAGATGCGACAGGAGCTCAATACCTACTGGACGAATCGAGATGCATACTTTCAAAGTGGTCAGATTATATCAAAAGAGCCGACTAACAACGATGGTGGGACTTATAACAGGGGGGCACTCCAATCCCAACACTCGACAAACTGTGTGAACTGTGAGGTGGAGGACGTGCCCTGCAACAGCGAGATTAAGACTAAATACTGGGCTCCTTGACGTTACCGGGTCTAACACACCTCAGAACATCACACAACTATTCCCTGCAGTAAGATAGACGAAATGAACACAACGGGCCCCATGGAGGTCTAAGTGAAAATCGGAGGCTAACCCTCTAAAACCAACCAACCAAATGCCAGCTATGACAAGACACAATCGTCGACGATTGAGAGTCGGCTCACAAAGTTCAGGCCTGGCTATTGAAAGAGCCTGCACTTTCGGAAACGTAGCCTCTATCAGTCTCAGTTCTCAGACTGCTCTGCAGATACCAATCAAATGGGGACCTTGGAAATGGGTTGCCTATGTCAAGAAATTAGTCCGAGTAAGCAATTTCCCGTTGAAGACATGCATCACAGGCATGGCTGTATGCCCTCACGGATGTATTGTACCCAACCTTGATGAATCATTCAGTGATAGCTCGTGCTTATAACCGCCGACCTTCTCACTGATAACGACCAATTAAATTGTTGTCGAAAAGCCCTACGCGTTTACACAACATAAATACGCTGCATCACTTCAGCAGGCGTCTAAATATAGCTCCTAGGCCCGGTGGTCCTACTATCTCATAGAAAATCTTCGAATACTACTTTATTTGGAACAACAAACTGCTTCCCACCAAACTGCCTCTAGTAGCTACGGCCAACCTCACAGATTAGATTGCTTTTGTTTACCCCCCCCCCCCCCCCCCCCCCCCCCCCCCCGGTATCGATAACAAACTACAGACTTACATACGAGTATTATGTTCGGAATTGTCTCGAATATCAACCAAAAATTTGACGAACGAAGGGAAATCAATACTTTCTCTCCTTCGATAGCCTATGGATCTCGCTGTGGGCCGCGAATCCGCCGTTTAGTTCACAAACTAGACTGCACCCTGAACGACCGGCCAAGCGAATTTGAATTTCATTGCAATTTCACGAAATCACGAGGTAAGAATGGAATTTTTTATGGTATTTTCAAAAATCATGTCGGAAACGGCTATCATCTGCATAAAGACAACTGTACCACGCTATGTTAGGCTCTGAATGGGGCTATTAAACGATCGCTTACACTAGTACGCAAAAGTTTGTTGACTTCTTGTTTATTTTATCGATTTTGTTTACTTTTTATTTACAGATGTTCAATACTCTGGCGACATTTAATCTGTTCTTGGTCTTCGCAACCATACTGTCGACGTTTAGTGGATTCCCAATGTCTTCTTGTGATGATCATCAGAATATCGAATTTAAAATATATTGCAGTAGCTCTCTATCGGATGCGTTACAACTGATTTGCGGTGGAAAATTTTATTCATTTTCAAGAAAATATCGTAAGTACTTTACAAAGGATATCTTTTGTCATTTGTGTCAAATAAAAAAATCGAGTTAAACGTTGTCAGTCATAGTCAGTCTTAAATTTTTCACGAATCGATTGTTTCTACACGTGGCAGGACTGGATACCGAGGGCCCTTGTGTTATCGAGAACTGCATTTAAATGCCAAAAATTAGTGAACTTTTTGAAAACGTCTTCTACGAAACACTATCTACTTCACCTCCAAGGCCGCCTGCCACAATGAGGAGCTGAAAACGTCTGTGGAGACACAATGTGGCTTACACATCAGATTAAGAATATTCAGCACCCTTGCTATCGACGTCAATTTGATCGTAAGAATGATCTACTCCAAGGCTTTCCTTCAGATAAATCGACTTTCTCTACTAATCATGGTCTAGACTAAGGTCCAGTGGAAACAATTTCATTCGAACAAGAATCCTCAGCTAAGTTTTTCTACATCTTTCTATGTAAGGACGCGACAATCCACACCTAGAAAGCATCTTGAAAGTTAAAAAAAAAAGTTTAAGCTTGAATTAAAGACGTTGACTTGCTCTAAAACTTGCTGAATACGCCTTCTTTTGGGGGCGTTTTCTTAAGAAAAAAACAGGACTTTTGCCCATTGACAAAGACGTTTGTTTGGTAAACTGTTCAAAGGACAAAACACCCACAAAACCTTCTTTCTTTTAAAAAATCTTAATCGCAGAACACTCAAAGAAGTTAGGCCTGCGATTTTCTGTCATCGCGACTAAAGGATCGTGGTCGCAACAAAATATGACCATGCACGTGCTCATGGCATGATTATTCAGTCACAAAACAACTCCACAGACACTTTTTAATGTAAATACACGCATATGGGACCAAACAATCGCAGCGATTAAAAAACTGTATTTTGTTGGCGATTTTTTGGTCGCAGAATAACCTGGATAAGCATAAACCTGTTAAACTATCGCTTACTTGGCGCTCTTGCGACTTCTTGTGTCTGATAACGAGTCAGTTCTATCATAATGAAAAGACTTCCATTCTTCATTCATGCTCATGCATCCATTTTAATCTACGACACCAAAATCGCCAATTGCATTTTTTCTTAAATCGCTGCGATTATTAAGTCGCATACGTATGTATGTGTGCATTCATATTAAAAACCGTGTGCCTCATGCTTTGGGACTAAATAATTGTGCGATAGAAAACAAGAACAACATCTTCTTGCGACTAGGAGATCTTAGTCGCAGCGATTTAAATCGCCGATTCATTTTGAATTGCGACAATCACGTCGCCAGAAAAATGAGACAAAACGCAGGCTTTTGAGCGTCGCAAATGGCAAGTGTCATTAATCGCGGATTCCCTTTGAATTGCGACAATCGCGTCGCCAAAACAATGGGACAATTCGCAGACTTTTTCACATTGAAAATCGTCTTTCATTGAAAAATTCGTTGCATTTTCTAACAAGCGACTAGAGCAGCAAGTCGGGGTGGGCTTACACTCCTATAACCACCGTCCTACAACTACGATGAAGTTTAGAAGGAAACCGTCAAGGAACAACGTATACCTACAAGGACTGACAACGACCGACTCTCGAAAGTTATTGACTCTATGCCAAACATTATCCTTCTCAACCTGCGTGTATTACCTCATTAAACCCTTTTTTTCTTCCAGCTGACGCCATTGGTGGCTCATCATCACCACGCATCTACCAGGAATCTGCTTTGCTAAGCAAGCTTGTACCCGATGATTTCTTTCAGCCATTGGCAGCAAATGGCTCCATTCACGAGTGCTGCCGTCGTCCCTGCGGCTACGCAGAACTCAAGATGTACTGTGCGAATGACTAAATTTAATACGCCGATGAGAAAGCCTTTGTGATATATACGAGTAAAATAACCTCTACAACAAAACACAACATAACCACACAAAAAAACCCCAAAAAAAACCCCCGGTTGTCCGATTTTCTGTGTGTGATTTTGTATTTTCTTCCCCTTTCCCCACGCTCTTTCTCGCAAATTTTATTTTTTTTATGTATATTCTCAGTAGTAATTATTTTTATAAATATTTTTTATCGCAAGCATATTTTTAATTGTTTTGTTCTACATTATATTCAATGCATTAAGGAGTAAAGCTATATAGAAATATTTAAAGTTTAATATATTCATGGTCATTCGAGAAGAAACTATTTTATCGTCTTCATTGTCATCACGCTTTTTATGTATTAAACTAGGTAAAGATTTGATATGAAATTAATTACAATAAAGTATGTTAATGTAGTGTTATGCATTATATAATTATTAATGCGTTTCTTTTTTACTAAACTTAGTGGAGGGCCGCGAAACTGATAGAGATTGTAAAATGTATTAATGTTTAGTAAAGACAACAACCATGCACGCTAACAATACCAAGATTCAGCCAAATTCAGCAAATGTTTGTCCTCCTCTGAGTCGTCTTGGTAGTAGCTAAGGATATTACTTTTCTTGTAGGATAAATCAGTTAAGTAATGAAAGCTGACAGGGATATGAACATTTAAAGGCAATTTAATGAATTACATCCTACCTCGTCCTTTGTTAAATTGAAATAAGAATGTGAAATAAAATGCCCAAGAAAGGCATGACGTGACAATGTTTCCTTCAGTTCTTAGTGAGATCATAGAAGGTGCCTTGAAAAGCTTTGAGTTGTCGACTCAGCGTCAATCCCAGCGAAACTGAACTGACTAATATAACGTCCCTCACGCCTTCAGGGCTAAACAGCCAACTACTGCTCTTATCCTCCAGCGCAAAGTACTAAGGCATTGTACTCGATTCACAACTTAGCTGGAAGCTCAATGTGTAGTCTCTTACGCCTGCACTAAAAGTGGAGACTTCGACCGAAGGTGGTCTTATGGATGAATACTGCAGAGGTACGCCCTCTCATGAGAAAAGACTACAACACTCGACAACTAAACGAAGTGCAAGGAACAGCGGCTATAGGAAGTACAGGTGCACTGGGATCATGTCCAACCGAAGCCCTGCACCCTATACCACTCGATCTTCATCTCAAAAGCATATCAGCATGTACCGTGGTTAGATTAGGAAAAGCAGCAACACTCTGGATCTGTTTCTTAAGGATTTAGGAAAAGACTTCATGGTAGGCTTCCCATCCACGGTGGACTGGGAAAGAGGTGAGGTATAGTAAAGGTCATCCAACGTCTTCCAGGCTGAAGTGCTAGCAGTACTCGAGGCTTGTCGTGCTTTGAAAGACAACCCTGTATCGATCCGGAACATAACCAACTCGCACAGACATTTCAAGGATCATAGCGATTAGTACGTAGTCTCTAGAGTGGTCTTTGATTTAAAAGACAAGTGAACTAATCAAAAATCATCGCTTTCTAGGCGAAGAAACAGTGGGCTCACTCAATCGACTTTGAATTTAGGGCCTAGGACTAGGTCGTAACCTCAACACGAGAGGGAGTAGCAGACGTGGCCGATATGTGGTTTTGACTCAACGTGAATTTGTTGGTCGATTTCCTAGTCGTGTGGCACCAACTGGGGCATCATGAGCCAAAGGATCGAAAGGTCGAAAGGAAAAATCGCTCAGGACCAAGGAAATACATATGTTTGTCGCCAATTGTCCAATGCATAGGTGGTTGCTGGTTTCCAGATTAAC
Source organism: Blera fallax (assembly GCA_946965025.1). Taxonomy (NCBI): domain Eukaryota; kingdom Metazoa; phylum Arthropoda; class Insecta; order Diptera; family Syrphidae; genus Blera; species Blera fallax. The sequence goes on from OX337248.1 coordinate 3,538,347, forward strand.
AGCGGCTTCAGGCTTGAGGATCCCTAGCAAATCACAATAATTCGTACCAACAATTCGTTCCAACCATTTCGCGAGTGTGTCTAAGCTGATTTACACCCTCAATTCAAAATTAAAAAGGCACTCGGCTTCGGCTTCGGCTTGTTCTACAGCCATCTCAAGCAGGTGATTTAGTTTCATCTCCTCCTAACCTCGGAGATTTACAGAGTTTTAAGTCCCAATAAACTGCAGTCAATCGAATTCGACCATTACGCCGCCTCAAACCAACACTCATACACCAAACTCACTAGCATCTCAATCCGTCAAAGAAAGCAACCAACTTCCCCCTCTTTTCCAGCCGCAGAAAGAACCTAATTAATGGCCATCTCTGCAGATTATTCACTCACAGACATTCCACACAGAGCCAGGCGCATCGTAAAAGGCGCGCAGAATATAAATCCTTATGATCCGCTCGTGTGTGCACACATGAAACCTGCTGCAATGACGGGACACTAAGCTGCTTGCTCTCCCCTGTGTTTTACAATCTGCGAACAACAACAACAACAGCACTCAGAACGAAGGTTATAGTGTCGTTTGGAGCACAGCTCCTTCGGATGGCTTCTTGGTCCATCTATGGCTTAATTCTCTTAAGCGGCACCGTACGGCGATATGTCGAATTGCCCACAAAAACGAAACATACAACAACAACAACAACAACAACAAAAACCGACTTTTCCAGTTGTGTTCCAGTTGAAAGAAAGCGGAAATATCGTTGCATCCAACTAACTACTGCGCTATGAGGCGTACTCGTAGAGTATCTTCGATTGGAGTGTGCCATCTCTCAGGCAAGTGCCTGCTTTATGGTCATCCGCATGCATCAATTCATGCGGTGCAGCACGTAATGAGTGCCCTCCACCCGTATGCACACGATAGCAGCGGCGTCGGCGAACCAGGTTTGGGCGCAAAGAATTCCCCTGCCCCCCAACCATCGTTTGGGAGTCAGAGTCAATTGGTAGGTGACCTCTTGATTATTACAGCAAAACAAGGGGAAATGCTTACAATAAATGGGTGAAGCGGACACATTTTGTAATGTCTGCCTGCGTGTGTGTGTGTGTGTTATAAGCGATTACATGACCGATGATGCATCTCATGAACGTTAACTTGCTGCAGAGTGGAGAGTTTTGCAATAAAAGCGGAGAGGCCTTCAAAACAGAACAAAAGCCCCAAACACAGGCAATAACCCTCTGAATTAACACTAAACAGTGAGCTCGAACGAACCAGCAAACTGCTTAGAGCCGCGCTTTACGACCCAAATTACACCGGATAGGTTTAGGTCGGTTTAGACATTATTAGAGATCAATGCAGCTAGTTATGGGCTTTCCTTTGAGAAGCGAGAAAAGGTTTATGACCATGATCGACGGGAAAAGGTTTTACATGTAAGAACCGCGTGTTTCCAGAGAACACGGAGCAGGTTCTTGCACGATTTGGATAACACATAACGATCTGGGAGATTAAACCGATTTATGACCCACCATGTATGCGCCAATTTGCAGCAATGATAGCTCATCCTTCAATGATTTTTCGGAACACCAGGCGAAGAATCTCTTTTACAATTCTACACGTCATCAGCGTTCAGCAAAAGCTTTGACTTAGACCGAGTTTTCAGCGATTACCTAGCTTTGGACCGGATTCTCATCCATTTTTCGAAATAAAACTAAAAATGGTCGATGAACGAAATTGAATGCTTCAAGCTCTGTGGAAGACGAACGATTTACGATCTCAACAAGAAGGAGTCCTTCCCCCACTGCTTTGCCTTCTTAAACAAAACAAAATCCTAACAACCTTCTCTGAGTAGATAATAAAAACTGGTGGCGTATGTAGACGATTTAGTTTGGTTAGAGGCAAATTCTTGTCAACGAATCCCTCTACTGGGTACCAGGTCACGTGGGAGTAGAAGGAAATGAAGCAGCTGGCAAACTAGAGAGAGAGAGAAGGATGAGAAACCGGAATGTGGAGCACTGATCCACAAAAGAAGTAAACACCTTAATGTCTACCAACTATTAGAAGCAGCTCTACAATCGTCGGATACACTCCAGATAGTCCGATTCATCAAGGAAATTGGACTTAGAGCACCTCCTCGAGTACAAAGTCGAGTATCTCATCGACTAGAGCTCCGAGTCGGGGTAGTATAATAGGTCTAGAAAGGTCGCAGTGCGCCTATACCCCTATAACCAATCTACAATCGAGTGAACTAGTGGAATTTACTCTTTCAAGAGCCGTCTATGTGTGGTGCAGGAAACAGAGATAGTACTGTTCATTAGGAAGAGAAAGATGCCCGACTTCACTCTACCAAAACTAGATGACACCACAATGGTAATGGATATCTCATCTGAGGCGACATATCTCGGGGTCATTCTAGACTCCAAGTTCTGTTGGAAAAGAAATGTTGAAGAAAGGATGAAGGAAGGAATGAATGCTCTATATGTCTGTAAGAGGACCTTTGGGAGAAGGTGTGGAAAGCAACCAAGTATCAGCCACTGGATGTACAAAGCAAAAATTAAACTTATCTCCTTCGAATCTTTAGTCCGGTGGACATCAACAGGGACAAGGAGCTGTATAAAGGAACTCTACGTAGTAAAAAGGATAGCAGGACGGGAGTTGTGAGAAGCGCACCGCCGACAGGGCTGGATATGATTTTCCACCTCCTTCCCCTGGGGTGGCAATGGTGTAGTGGAAGCGTCATCGTTTGTCGAGCTGATGGTTCACGGTTCAATCCCTGATGTCAGTAAGCATTATATGATAAGAGGCAGTCCGATCAATTGAGAAAGCTTATGACAACACTACTGCGAAGGCATAACACTGGTAGTAGATTTGTCATATGGCTGGAGAAATTGTTCGCTCTGTTGATGATTGATATGCTCATGACATCAGGTGGATCGGGAAAAAAAAAAAAAAAAAAAAAAATACTGTGAATCAGAAGCGAAGGCAAAAAATACATGACAGCATCAAATCTCCCCAGTTATTCTGGACACCACCCCTGGAGCTAAAGTGTGAAACCTAATACACCTGAGTTTCAAACCACTACACCAATCTCTCTCTCTCTCTATCAACATTTCCGATGCCCGCACCGTGTGAAAACATGTAAAAGGGTAGTCATAACCCCTTGAGTGCGTGCAAATTATAAAAAAAAAAAAAAAAAAAAACCTGTTCATAAAAGGTTCAAACAGACTGAGAGAATCCAACCCGCCGATATTAAATACGAGACAATGGATGGAAAACATGACTCCGAAAATGTCACAGCCACATCGGACTACAGAGGCCTCAACAATGATTGCAGCATCGATATCCCTGCCCTATTCCCAAGCTGAGTGGAGTGGAAGTCAAAGAGTTCGGAAAAGATCTACACCGAGCGCCGGAAAATATAGTTACTGGAGCAGGTTTAGCAGAATAGAAGGGAACGAAAAGGCAGATGCTTTGGCAAGGATGGGGTCGGACATATTCATACTGCCACCAATTGCCAGACTGTGCAGTATAACAGACCGCATAATAGAGAGGCACACGCGTCCTGGCTATTCACGGAGGACAGTGCCCCCTCTCATACGGTATGGTCGGAATTAAGCACAATGAAAACAAAGAGCCTTCAGATCGATCCACTATCCGCATCTTAACCGGAGTGATCACAGGACAGTGCCCCATGGGAGTCATGGTCCGCAAATGGAAAGTAGAGTTCAACGATTTATCCAGAAGCTACGGAGATAAAGAAGTAGTGGCGTCCATCGAACATCTGCTTTGCCATTGCCATAACCTAAGCTAGACCAGCAAAGCAAATGGGGAAAAGGACTACGAAGAAACCTAAGCCCAATCTAGAATATAAGTCGGCGCAAGAATAGCTGAATGTCGACAAAAGAAAGCGGGCCCCGAATGGCAAAAAACCAACATATCCGGATGCGATAGTAATTAAGGCGCATCCTTTACTTGAATAAGTAGGGAAGAATGTAAGTCGAATCCTAAGTGGAGACTACTACTCTCGCTGAAGAAATTTGTGAATTCTACAATCTGCGAATCCTAAGAAGACGGGAGATCTATCGTACACTGACCTGCTTGGCAAATTCAAGCCGAATCCAAAAAAAAAAACTGCAGGTTGAGGCCATCTCCTCTCGCTGAATAAATCTACGACTCGTACAATCGCGCTGTATAAAGAAGCACTGGAAAAATTCTCAATGTTTGAACCTTAACACTAGTGCTTTTGCTAGAATGCAAGGATATCAAAAAAGGAGATCTGTGCTGTCTCAACATAAGAAGTGCACTTCGAATTCAAAAAATCTTAGAAAAGCCTATAGTGAAACGCAAACAGCCATCAGCAACACGCTGATCCCGACCTATTCTATGACAAACTCTGAAAAATCCGAAGCACTCGGTTCCTGTCTTAAACTGGCAATACAAGGGGCTTACAGTCAAAGCCATTGAAGCCGGAGATTTTTCAAAAGAAGCAGGCAAGTGAAAAAATGGCTCAGAGGACAAAATAGAGGAGAAAATTTCACGCTCACAGCAGGACAAGAACCATGAACTACAAAGTGGAAGCACTTTTTCACTGTGAAAGGGGTTTCGAAAGCAGTAAGACCATTTGATCCACTTCATCTTTACGACCAACACAGGGGCTATGTGTACTCTACCGCTTGCTCCCAGTGAAGACCAAACACCATCGTTTAAAGAAGACTCTATCCAGCTTGGAGCAAGTTCTACGCTCTTTCGGAATATTTTCGTTCTGAGTGACGTCAAGTCTGTGAACCTTTTATTGATATGAATGTTGTGGAACGTAAGTCATCTCGTTCATTTGCAACGGACTGGCTGACTTCCCTTTCAACGCAAAACCACCGATAAGCGAATACGAGACAATTTTGCTTTACATGATCAGCTCCAGATAAGCAAATCAAAACAAAGTGCCAACCACTCCAAGATCCATTGCTCTGGAGATTACATGGAATGGACTGATACCAGAGTGAACGCCTGAGTGTGATTCGAAAATACTTTTCCAGTGATTAACGACGTTTCGAGTGCCTGACATCGGAACAGAACAGTTTACGAGATGGCTCTGGAGGAATATGTGGTGGGAATTGTTGTCGTTCTACTCGTGGTTCAGTACTTTGTAAGGAAACGGAGGAATGACTTCACAGCGAATCTAGGAGGACCCCGTTCGTTTCCTCTGATCGGGAGTATCCACAAGCTGTACGATCTTACACCGCAAAGTACGTAAGTCCGACGCGTAGTGGGGCACACTACTGATGAAGGGTTTTCCTGTTTCAGACTTTTTCCAGAAATCAACAGAAAACCACAAGAAGTATGGAAAACTATTCCGAGTGTGGGCCTTTAATCGATTGGTGGTGTTACTGGCTGACCCAAAGGTTGCAGAGGTGCTACTCAGCAGTCCGACGCACATCACCAAGCACCAGTTGTACAATTTGCTGAGGCCTTGGCTGGGCACCGGTTTGCTGATGAGCGATGGACAGAAATGGCACGTCAGGAGGAAGATCATCACGCCGACCTTCCATTTCAAGATCCTCGAGCAGTTTGTCGAGGTTTTCGATCAGCAGAGCGAGGTTTTGGTCAAACAGATGGAGAAACACTGTGTCATGGAGAAGCAGTTCAACGTGTATCCCTTCATTTGCTTGGCTGCGTTGGACATTATTGCAGGTGAGTGTCGTTATTTTTAGAGGAACTTGTGCCCTAAGTATCGATACGTTATCTGCATCTGGTTGCATTCACTATGCACTGCAATAAGTGGAAGCGGATGATACATTTTTGGTTGCATTAATAAGCTGCGTTCACTCAGCGATAAGCGTTCATAAAAAAGGTGATTTGGGGGATAAGCCAAGCAGTACTGTGGAGTGCGGCACTCAACAACAGATGAATCGATAAGGGTGCATGAAGCCCTTGCAGGCAATAGCTTTGGATTTATTTTGGAGCATCATGATGGGAGGACAGAATACAGAAAAAACATGGTAAACGACCCAAAAGGTCCCGAAACTGTAGGCCTCCAAAAGTACGATATTCAAGGCAGCAAAGGAAATCGAATTTGTGAGCACATAGGTTGGATTGGTCAACTCTATATCAGGCCTTCTAAAAACAACAATTTCTAAGAAGCAGTGCACGAGTGAATTGCAATTCTAAAAGCTGTGTAATCGAAATCTAAGGTTTCATGGATTCCACATCAACCCCAACAAGAAACCAAGTCAAGAGGACCTATCGATTGAAGAACAATGCCCAAGGTCTATGGCTTCCTCGTATGGGCTCTAAAGAAAGAGATATGGAACGGTCAGGTCGGTCAGGTTGAGAGTGAGATGAAGCGGCCGGGAAACACTTGGTGCAGAACGTCCACTGCCGCTCGTGCGTTCTGCTAGAATCACATGTCCTCCAAACCCGATGCCTCACTTTGCGGCAGCAACGAATCGGTGAACAGTGCTGAAATTACTCGTTGTTTCTTTGAGCTTGAGAATCTAGTCAAGAAGACAGAACGATTGAAGAACGACTTCCAAAATTAGTTTCTTAAGGCTTAAGGACATGGGCGCAGCACCTCTATTATCACAAAAAAAGTTGCAAACGTTTGTGAACCGGTGCCTACGAAACAATCTAAGGATACTCGGACCGAACCGTTTTTCTACCGAACAGGTACATTAGAGAACGAGTTAGGAACCTATAGGCACCACAATTGAACGGCGTAAGTGGCAGTGGATCGGTGACACCGAAAAAAAGGTTCTACAGTACCCAAACACTACTTAAGGCCTTGAAGAGACAGAAGTTCAATAAGCAACAGGGTCTGCACTTTTGTGACGTGTGATACAATTATCAGTTTAAAGAGTGTCAAGACAGCAGAGGTCTACCCGGTTATAGAGTGCCTTTCTGTTTTGTACCAACAAGCGGCACTGAAGACAAACAACACTGCAAGGGAATAGGGGCCTGAATTGACATTTGAAAAATCCTCACCGGGGTTACTAAGGACCTCTGCCAGAGCAAAGCAATCTTTTTTAAAAACTTTCCTTTCTTTTGTAGAAACCGCAATGGGGACGAAAATAAATGCCCAAACCGATTCATCAAACGAATACACCCGAGCGGTCACCGAGTAAGTTCAATTTCCTACCTTAAACCCATTTTTTGACTCACGCCGACTCCTTCTGATAGCATAACAGAAATAATATTTCTGAGATTCCTTAAGATCCACCTGGCCAATGACATAATCTTTGCAGTTCTTTGTCCCAAAATCAGACGTCGTCAACTTGAATGCATCCAAACAATGCATAGCTTCACAAGAAAAGTAATCGTGGAGCGACGTAAAACTCTAAAGGATACCCTCATGCAGCAGACCAAGGAGCAAACTTGTAAGTGTGTTTCAATCCTTAAGAAGCTCCTCAAACTTCTTTTTTTCTTAAACAGCAATCGATGACATTGGATCAAAAAAACGCATGGCCCTGTTGGACGTGCTCCTTCAGTCCACAGTCGAGGGGAAGCCCCTCACCAACGAGGATATCCGTGAAGAAGTTGACACTTTCATGTTCGAGGGTCACGACACAACGACTTCGGCCATAAGTTTTGCACTAACTCTAATCGCACGTCATCCAGAAGTTCAGCAGAAACTTTTTCAAGAGATATGCGAAGTCCTGGGCAAGGATCAAACCGAATCTATTAGCTACAGAGTTTTGCAAGATTTCAAATACACCGAGTGTGTTATAAAAGAAACTTTGCGAATGTATCCTTCGGTGCCGGTGATTGGAAGACAGTTGACGCATGATTTGGTTTATGGTAGGGGTTATGAGGTTCCTTAAGGGATTCAATAGATTTTTCTCTTTTGTTTTTGTAGATGGAGGAGTCTTGCCGGCAGGGACTGAGGTTCTAATAGGGATTCGGCAAATGTGTAGGGATCCAGATGTGTTTCCACAGCCGGAGGTGTTTCGGCCAGAACGTCACTTACTCGACGCTTCAGAGCGTGCAAGTCCTTTCTCATTTGTTCCCTTCAGCGCTGGACCAAGGAATTGCATTGGACAGAAATTCGCCATGTTGGAGATGAAATGCGTGATCACAAAGATTTTGAGATACTTCGAGCTGTTGCCGATGGGCGAGAACGTCAAGCCGAATATCAACATCGTGCTTAGGTCAGAAACGGGCTTTCAAATGGGTTTAAGGCGGAGGGCTTATTGAGATTTAGAGAAACGATAAAGAAAGAAAAACTGATGAAGAGGTGGAATCAATTGTTTTTACTGTTTAGAGGTGTGATTAAGGATCCCAAAAAGGGACTAGGTTTGGGTCAACAACGGCTTTTGCCGTAACTATTCACTTTTCTGGTGATGGTCTATGGCGCTCTTCGGAGGGTTTTGGTGGTATCAACTACACTGACGATGTGTGCTTCATGGAACTATGAACACTAACTCCGCAATGACGAGAAACTCAGCATAAGGAGCACTAAGGGGCAACAGGTTGATAGTGTTTAAAATTTTCTGAAACTTCGAAATCCTATTGCCTTTAAGTAGCACTCGCATAAACGACAGGATACCGATTTAAGACATATGTACAGGAAGGTCACATCGCGCCACAAGTGGATCCAATGCTACCCTATCCCACACCTATAATTTTTGACCTAAGGAAATAGGCGTCGCCATTTCGAATGTTTGATTAGAATTCAACGATACTTTACTACTCAGAAGCCATATAGTAGGCTTTAAAGATTCGATTTTAAAGGAGAATCATTTTGAAGTCCTTCCTCCTTTGATAGCATTTTTAAAATAAAGCTTCAATGCCCTAATGGATAGCGTCGAAGAGCAAAATCTTGAACGCGATGAAACAATAATCGGCACCAACTGAAAGGAAGAGAAGGAAGACGTGGAATCCTTTCTCTGTTATTGTCCTACTTTAGCGACACCTTGACAGAAACAAGTCTGTCATACCCCACCCCACAGTTCCACCACCCACATCCTGGACCACAACGTAAGCCCATATAATCAATCAATAGAGGCAGCAAGGACACTTCTGACTAACTTCAGTTGGAAATCATCTAAACTCTGTATCAATCTAAGCTTCGTGAGCTCCATAGTTTTAGATGAGCATCGAAGCAAGTAGATTTTGAACGAAAACGAAACCGAAGAGGCTTCGGGTCACATCCCGTTGACATCAGCTTCAAAGTTAAACCTAGAAGAAGTAGGTTCCATAGACAAAGCAAACCTTGCCAAGATCTGCAGGGAAACATAGTGCTTTCAGGAATTACCAGGAATTCCTGGACACGACGCCAGAGTTCTGTTTAACAAAACCTAACCTAACCCAACCTACTCATGGGACAAAAGGAACTTTGGAAAGGAACTGAATATTTGGTTTAAAATAAGAAAATATTTTGCTTTTAATAAGTGACAAGTAAAGACCACTCACCGTTTTGAAAAAAAGGTCCTCGCTGACGGTCTTGAAATACATTCGCTGGACACTGAATTGAATTAAATGACGAACGAACGAGACGAACTTGATACACATACGCGAACACTTTGCATGCATGACGCCATTATTTAAGAACTAAGAGAAAAGGCTTAGGACACGATTTTAAGGGACCACAGAAGGGTGCACTGACACTGATTTTAAGTAGAAAACAACACACGCGAGCACTATTTTCGGAAGCAAAACACTTTAGAAAGACTCTAGAAAAACACTTTGGAAAAAAAGGACACAAGGGAGGCTATATTTTTTTTCGCGAGGGGCATTTGCATGTCGGGAGAACACTAGGAAGGACACTATTTTCGCAAAACACTCCGCGGTTTCTAATTAGCAGATCTTAAGGACGTAAAACACTTCAGCGAGGGAGGAGATCTGGGTCGCGAACCGTGCTGAAAAATACTTTTTCTTTCGCGAGGGACATTTCTATGCCGGGAGATCACGAAGAAGGACACTATTTTCGCAAAACACTCCGCGGTTTGCAGACCTTTCCACGGAAAACACTGAGAGATGAGAACTGGATCGCGTACTGAGCGCAAAAGGTGAAGATCACTAGGAAGGACACTTCTTTTCCACGACGAGCAATTCACATCACGAAGCGCATTCGTAAGAAGGACATCACTGGCATCACTCAGATAAACTTGGCGTCCATGCTTTTATTTTTCGCGAGGGACAATCACATTACGATCAAGAACAACCACGCTTCGCGAACCGCACTCACACTCACACAGGGATCCAAAAATAGCATTTATTTGCGACAAAGGACACCACGAACCCAAATTTTCCAGCACTGGCTGGTGTGCACGGCAAAATATTCTGAAACCAAAAAAATAACAAAAATTAGTCGACAAATATTTAGAATTTTAAAAATTTAAGAAAACTTGGATGCAGCTACGCAGATCACCAGGAAGACGTCTTAAACTTGCAGCCAACAACAATTAATGAAAAAAAAACTATCACAGTGGAACATGATCGGACAGAAACGAACAGTCGCGTGCAAAGAATTCGAAAGCTCGAGCTTTGCGCCATTTCGCACTTTTACGAGCTTTTTTCATACGCTTGCAGTGGTGTGGGGTAAAAGTTTTCGAAATCATGGCGAAAAGCTAGTTTTGGAAAAAATATTCAATAAATCGTAGGCTTTTCATAAAAATTTCAGCTCTCCCGTGTTGGTGACGATTTTTATAAAGAAAATATCGTGACTGGGGTTTGAAAAAAGTGGCAGCGGATGATGGAGCGAATGTGATGCAGATGTTTGACGGAAAGAGGGGTGTCATTAGAATTTGGCGAAGGATGGCAAACCGCGACGGGCTACAAGGGTATGTAGTGACGTGGAAAAAGCCTTTCAAATATCCCTTTGCAGGAAAAAATATAACATGCACAACACAAATTGTGGGGGGCTTGGACCAGATCCAGTCTTTTGAGCCAAATATTTGTTGTTACGTCGACCACTTCTTGGATAAGTTGACATTATCAGAGGAAAGGAGGTATGCATAGGTAGGTGGGTAGGGGTGACGGTACAAAAGAGAACACAATAAGCGCTGTCTACACCACGTTGATACCACAACTCAACCTGGTTGTGTGGCAAAGCCTTCAGTTGAGATGAGAATATACTGAGCCCAGCCTGTTGAGTTCAGGTAGAGGATTAGGGCTCCAATCCTTTTGTCAGATACTCTTTCATGTCGTCGTAGAAGGGTTTATATGGAGTACGTTGCCTGGTTCTAGCTAGGGGCGGCCATATGCAAAGAAAATTAAAAAGGGATCGTTTCTCGTTAGCACCACTGCAGCTTTGGCAGAAGGTGTTATGGGAGATGCCAAGCTTGGCTGCATGGTCTCTTATTGGCCAATGGATTCTGACAAATCTACTTAGTAGTTCTTTTGATTCAGGTTTGTTAACGACGCTCAGAGACCTGCTAAAGATTGAGCCTTGTATGGCCAGATCGTCCCCTCGCTCGTTTCCCTTAAAGTTACTGTGTCTTGAGACCCAGACGAGGTTGAGGAGGTATGTTTAAAAGAAGTTGAATAAAGATGGCTAGTTTTTGGAGGAAAAATAGGAAAAGTTCCCGATTAAAAACTCCAGATTGGGCTTGAGTTGGGTTTAAAGTTAGGCCTAGAACTAGAGCAAAATAATTATTAGGCCTAGAGTTGGATTTACTGTCAGAAAGAGGAATTGATTTAGAAGAGGCAGGAGTCAGCTTAGTGCTGGGATTGAAATGAAAAGTTGGGCTGGTCTTATCCTAAGGTGGCGCGCAAAAGTAGAAAGAAACTTCAACCAACTTAGAGTGAACAATTGGAGGCAGATAGCTGAGGACCAGGCTAGGTTAGGTTAGGTTAGGTATGGATCATGGGAGAGGTTTGCTCTACTTAAGACGAAAAACATTATGTGTTGGGGTTGTGGAAGACTATGTATGTTAATGCTGTAGCTGGACATCCTCGTTTTTGTGTGGCTACTAACCACATTGGGGATGGCGAAATTATTAAGAAAAAATTGCCGAACGGAGAATACTACTAGACTTCGTGAATTTTCTTAGCTTTACGATACTGTCCAAGAAGCTCCAAAAAGTTAATGAGACTAGATATACGTTCTGGGACACGTGAGGCAGTTGTGGATGTCGTTGCGTGAGATATTATCGAATGCTTAGCGGGTGGGATGGTTGGATTGTAATATTCACTTGTGACAGCTCCTTAAGGACTGATGTGCTATTGAGAGCGAACAAGAATCTAGCCTACTGGAAATCGCTTTTAATTCGCCTGGGATGTCCGCAGTAGCAAGCCTAGTGGATGCTAATTTATCATTTAGGGCTCTTGAGTCGAACTGGAATTCTTTAAAGCCGGGCGACTAGTTGCTAATTTTCGTGTCCCGGGATTTCAGTAAGACGGTGGGATCAGGTAGCGTATCGCAAGAGAATGTAATGTCAGCTTGGGGTGATTCGTTCAAGAGTCAAGCGAGAGAGTGTCTGAATTCACTTTGTGGGATGTTTGTTATGTTTCAGGAATTTTAAAAGAGTCCATGTGGGTAGAGAGCGTACCGGCAGAGGTAATTTCGGCTTGGGTGTTTCGATCACTGGTAAGGGATAAGGTTCCCAATAGAAGCAAACATTTTTTCGAGGGCTAAATAGGACAAAGCAGTTATTCAAGAAGATAGAGTTTTCCTCAGCAACTGTCCAGTCAGGAGAACAAAGTTCTCTCCCCAGCTTCAGTAAGTCTATTTTAATCCAGAAGAAAGTCCTTAGAAAACAGAGATTATCTTAGAAAGACTACCTACAACACAGCTACTTTGAACGAGGTGGTGACAAGGACAGTTTATGGGAAGTTGGATTCGACTGACTTTTACCTCAAAGTCTGCCTCACAGCGATCCTAAATAAGTCACAAGGGAATCTCTTCAGGTTTGTTGGGACACGGTTACCCGATTTTAAGTTCTACATCGGGTCGCTTTAAAGTTACCACGCGCAGCGACTTGTTTGTGGAACTTTCCTTTGACAAGCTTAAGACGTCTTGTATAATCTCTCGCTTTAGGGCCTCCTTGTGTCGGCTCAGGGGAAACGGAGTATGGTTCTAGGGAAACGGAGTATGGTTCTAGGGAAACGACATTCGACATGTAACACTTTTCGAAACAATGCTCTTGGTTCATGGTGTTTATTGACAATGTGAGTCGAGGCCTCAAGTTATGTTTGACAGAAGATATGAAGTGTATTCCCCAGAGGGTATCAAACAATTTTTAAGAATTTCACAAATGTCTCTTATGGAACTGGCTTATTTTTGGACAATTCTACTACTACGCTTTGATTGCCTTCCAGAATTTAGATCTTTGCAAACTGAAAAAACTTGCCAAAGGGGATAAGGTTAGTTTAGCAGAAGTTCTATACTGGATCGACTGCCATATGACAGATGGCCAAGTCTAGACCCATGCGAAACCGTCAAGTGTTTGGTCCTCACCAGTTACATTTAACAACATCAAGAACGCCTTTAACTTTACTTCTTTCAAATAAAATCCAACGATGGCGGCTAAGTTCCAAGAGAGAGACTTGAAACACCTTGCTTCCTAAAGGACCCCAAGATCCTGCTAAGACCAATGAAGGCAATAAAGAGCTTCTGACGCAAGTAAATGGTGAATGGATCCGAAATAAGTTACGTAGCATACGAGTACTTTGACGGGACATACGCAAATAGGCGTTATGACGATGACTTTTGGTGTAAAGTCGTGAGAATCCTCTGTCAAAGCTAAGCTAATTTAAATAAGGACCCTTCTCCACTTCAAAACCAATAAGACCTCCCTCGTGGAGAAATTCGTTAACGATTTGTTCGTAACTAAAAATGCCTGCACACTCAAACCCTTTTCCCAAAATTCCTAAAACAGTCTACAAACAAATTTGCCGGACAAATTGTGAAAACCCTTTTACAAAACTGCGGTGCCCCTTGTTTCTGAACCGTTGTCAATTAAAATGCCAAATTCACTGACCTTACATGACAACTCTCGGGATTATACATACAAAATGTATCTACAATCGACCCCCGTGTTGTGTCCCATTATCAACTCCTTCGACACCCTTTTCTGCGTTAACAAAAAGCCAATGCATTCAAAATACCACGCCATATGGACACAGGGTGAGTGAAAAATGATCAAAACACATAAAAAAAATTCACAAAAAAGATACAACGGGGGGTGTGCATTTAAAGCACCCATGTGTGTGCAGCACTAGGCGATGGACGACTGTGTTTGTCCCGCCAGCGCAATACTTGTAAACGGGGTGCGAGAGCGCGTTGCAAATGGTTTTGTAACCGTTTCAGAATGGTTTTTGCCCTGTGGACTTGCCGCTCGTAAGTGGCTGTATCCCACAATTAATGTATTTTTCAGTCTAAATTCCATCTAATCAACAACATGGTAATTTTCTACCAAACAATCACCCTTTCTGGTGGTGCTGGTGGTGGTGGTGGTGTTTTGGCTCTCTCTATGGAATTTGTGTTCTCGGTCTGCATCCTGTGGTGAACGGTGGAGGCCGTGCGTGGTAAATGAAATGAAATTGTGGTGAGGGGTTTTTAAATAAATTTTCTAAAAATACCCATAAAGTGCAGAGATATTTCGAAATTAAGTGCAAATTAAAGTATCTTTCATGTGAATCTAACAGGGGGTGTGGTGAGCCATTGTAACCGCGGTAGTTGGATCGAAGTTTCACAAACGGAACTGGATTTCAAACACGCGCTACAGGAGCTAAGGACCGGGAAGTTGAACATGGAAGAGATGTGCACAAAAAACTTTAAATCACCAGGCAATCAGTGAAGTATGATTCGAATAGATACACCCTGAAAGAACGGGGTGAATAGCTCTGAATGCGAATTCGTCTATCAAGTAGAAAATGGAGCACCTCAGGGGTACAACTTGACCACTCTACTATTTTTTTTTATAGAAAAATTTTGTTTGTCGACGATCGTGTAGAACAATGGATTTGCCACAGTTTCCCCTCGGAGGACATCCACAACAAAGACTCGTGAAAGCCAAGGTCCTACAGAAAGTTCTTAGAACTGATCCGCCTGAAACGTATCTGCTTGAACAACAAGGGTTTTATAACGTCGTCTGAAGTTATGAAAGATTCGACTACGATTAGACAAGAGGCCATAACGCCAACTATACATGAGACTGAGAAAAATTTAAGTCTTTGTGGCTAGATACTAGTAGAAGACCAGGCAAGAGTCTTCCGAATACTAACAATGCCTCGTCTACGTGACCTACAACTGTGCGTCCTAAGTCGTCTATTTCAAGGATAAATTGGAACCATTTGGCTGAGATAAATTAGTCTTTATCACTACGTAGAAGGCCCGGCAAGAGCCCTCAAAGTTGTTAACAATTCGAGTACATTGTCTAAGTAACCTACTACTTTGCAACGTCAGTCGTCTATTTCTAGGACAAATTCAATTAGAATGGTTCTGAAGGCAGGGGGAGATTACCACATCTAAACGTTTACGTATAACACAGAGTCCATCATATCTTCAGGGAAAATCTGTGCACGTAGCATAACTTAAAGGAAAATTCGCAGAAGTCTAGAAGAGATACGTAAATATTTGGCTTTGACCCTAACTCTTAGGTATGTTTTGTTACCTACACAATCTATGAAAAGGCAATGGTTCACTGACCAATAAACTGACACCAATGGTTTGAATTCTCTGTAGTATTTATGAGAAGATGAGGAGCCGGCGTGAATGAATGAATATTCACAGCCTCCTGGCAAGTGTTGGCCAAAAATTATTTGCAATCAACAGTTGAGGCCAACGACTAAGTTGAATGAATGTTAGTAATCCACTTGAAAACCATTAAAGGACGAGGAATTTGTAGTCAGTTTTCGTTAAGAGTTAAATAGTTGAATCGCAACTAATGACTAAATGAGTAAATAACTTCTAATGATTGACTATAGCAACTAATGACTAAATGACTGAATTTTCTCTAATTGAATGACGAATAACAAACATATGTATGCATGACTAATTTATTCATAAAAAAATTCATAAGTTTTCCGTTTACAAATACAAAACCGCATGTGGTCCAGGACCTCAGCTCTGGTTTAGTTAAGGAAAATTTTAAACGATATCTTTCGTGCCCAATTGTGCTACGAGCGTTAATAAGCTAAAAAAACTAAAATATCCCCACAATGGAGCATCACTATACAAACAGAAATCCCTACACTTGCACAAGTAAACAGATCCATCAAAATCTCAAGTGGATAGGTAGTATCCACATCTGCGGTATTTCTCATGATTTCCTAGGAAAAATCCCAATCGATGTCTCGTGCCAGGAGCAACTCATAAGCACGTGGTAAGAAGAAAATTTCTGTCATCCTGTCATTATACACCGCTACCAAGGACTAACTTCCCTTCCACGTGGAAAAAACAAAAAAAAAAACTCCGTTAAGAATGAATTCTTCGGAAGTGAGAAGACATGAAGACACCCAAGAGCGTAGTCCACCCACCAGCCACACACTCATTACCACCATTTCGGGGTCAACCCGCACAATAGTGTCACTCTCCGACCACACATTACAGCTTTATTTCGCTTAATTTAATTTACAATGATTATCCACCCACAAAACAGGGCTTATATATGAAAATAAAAAAAAAAAAAACGAAAGAACCTATTCCCTGAAAGATGTCCTTCTGCCATCCTTTGTCTCTCCCCCATTTCCCGATTTCCATCACACAAATAAGAATTTTATTTTTTCCTATTTTTTTCCAAAAGGAAATACCTTCACTCCCTACCAAAAAAAGGGAGAAAAAAACACATACAAACACACCCACACATAGGCGCACCCCCTTCCAGGACCCAGCAACTACAAATCGTCCTCAGACGACCAACGAAACGAGGGTGACTTTGCCAACGAAAGATCCAACCGACATTCATAAAATTCGAATCCATTAGAACTCCATGAAACTCATTTTTCATGCTGGGCTTTCACTTTGTGTAAATATCCTTTTTTGCCGTCCTGCCGGAGCTCACTTCTCTGCGTTCGTTCGTTCATACATGAGACTGTGTGCGGATGTGTTTTTTTTTTTATTCGCATGCATGGAAATTTGTGTGTAGTGCTTCGATACTGTGAAGGTTCCTCCCTGGTGTGTCTTTTCTTTAGTGGCACTATACGAGTAGATGTGTGCATACATACAGTATATCGTTACGCCGGAAAAAGTAAGAAAGGATATCACCACGATAACAACAAAATTGCACAGAAAAGAAACGCAAGGATTTAGGGTGTTTAGGCTGTCTTTACGAGTTTTTTTTTTCTTTTTTGATTTTCCAAGGAAGGCGAACGATTGTGTCCTTAAGTCCTGTGCTCTGATGGAAATTGAAAAATTCAGATTGGAATGGAGTCGCCAATTAGAAAGTATAATTTTAATCTTTGAGTGTCCTTTTCAGGGGGCATTCACGAAGGTCGTACTGCCAGAGGTGGTACACGTGGTAGAGGACATATCCCAAGCCAGAGGTCTGAAACCTTTCTCAGAAAACCTCTAAACGAGATGCAATACTTCTTGACTTATACCAACCGACTTGGGCTGCTTCTCTAAGCTGGGTTCAAGGAAGGATGGGCACCTGGGACATTGGGGGCTCAAGCAAGAGCTAGCGATTCTTGAAAGAATTCCGTTTATGACCCCACAAAAACGTTTAGCACATTCCCAGGAGAAGGTGAAGCTATACGAGTTCCCTTAGGACGTTCAAGCAGCCCTTTGAAGAAGCTTGTGGGCCTTAAACCCTTTTATGCCAGAGCTACTACTAAGAACTACTATCGAAGGACCTAAACATATCACCCTGAAGCCCAGATTGGGTGAAACGAGAGGAAATCGCCAGCTAAAGTTAGTAAAGAGAAGAAACGGGCTGGGCAAGTTCAAAGGACACAAAGGCGGACACGCATTAGAGGGTTTGAAGGTCTAGTTTTGACCAAATCTGTGTGTAGACTTGGCAGTTGGCTCGGGAATCTTCGAGGGACATATCTAAGCTTTGACTTTGAGTCTGAGTGTGGTGCTGTTTCTTTGCACTGAGAAGGCAATTGAGTAGTAAGGCCCTATCCCCAACTAAGGAGAGTCTACACAAGACCCTTATCATCCCAGTCCTGCTCTATGACATGGACTCTGCCAAAAGCGGATAAAGATATCCTCGATCGTTTCGAGATAAAAATTCTTTGTTGACGGGCTTCAAAGGAGACGATTCACAGACAAACTTTTACGAGCTAAAATGGCTGCAATATGTTGAGCGAATGGACACCAAAGCTCCGCCCCGCAGAGTCTTCGAACTTTACGCGGAGGGACAACGTAGAAGAGGACGACCTCTTCTAATGTGGCGCGCACCTGTAGAAGGGTATCTTAACCGACTTGCCTCACCTAAAGCATGCGCACAAGTAGAAGGGACCTCAACCGACTTGCAATGCGTTATTGGAGGCAGTTTGCCAAGGGCCGTAAAAACCGGAGAGGCTTGTTGGTTAAGGACCGCAGAGTCTCCGAATTTTACCCGGAGGCACAGCGCAGAAGAGGACGACCTCGCCTCCTAAGGAGGCGCGCACAAGTAGAAGGCTACCTCAACCGATTTGCAGTACATAATTGGACCTAAGGACAGGGAGGCACAGGTTCACCCCGAAGTAAGTTGTCCTATTTCTGACGTGTTCTTTACTGTGCCCCGGAATTTTTCTGTGACATGGCACACAGGATAGGGAGCCAACAGATCTCAGCTGGTTGTACAAAAACCTGCAGAAAACCTTTGAATCTACACCCGAACTGAATTATTTTACGATAGTCTATCAAAGTCGAAATTACCCTGCATAATACAAGGACCTCTTCCCACCTGTTCGTCACTAAACTCATCTTCAAGTCCCAGTACATCTGTTCACAATATATCCCTGCATGTGCCCCGACAACAAACGTGAAAATAAATACATTCCTTAGCAAGGATTTGCCATCTCTACTCAATGCGTTGACTATTCGCTTACATGTGCACACTTACAACCGTGTATCCTGCGCTTCGACGTCGCATAAACCAGTTCTCGTTTTCCTTCCCCATCAACCGATATCAAAAGAAAAGAAAAAAAGGACCCGCTCTCCTCCGTTCCACCCTGCATTGTTCGTCTCTCCATCCATTGTTTATGGTGAATGTGGTGTTATTTGGTTTTGTTCCCTCCAAGGATATACGAGAGCGATAGTTTTCTGCTTTTGTCCATTTCTTGGTTTTATTTTTCTACTGTTTCCCCCGCTGTATCTTGAAGTAAGGTAATTTCTCTCCACCCTCCTTTCCTCTCTCTAATTCGATATCCTTAAGGAGGATTCATATCAATATCACAGCCACACAAGTACACATCGAATTTTTGCTTTCTTTTCTCCGGTTTTCTTCTGGTTTTCTTTCTCTGTGTGTGTGTGCAAAGGGGATGGCAGGACGACGCGGCGAAGAGAAGGCAGCCAGGAAACGAAAACGACAATTTATGTAGTTAAGTGATACATGATCATAAAATTGTCTTTCATTTCGTTTCGAGTGATTTAATTTTACGATAGTTTACAGTCTTTCTCCCTGTCTCCTTTCTGTTTCCCTTCGTCCTGTCGAATGGAGGGGTTGAAGTTCGGAAGGGGTGTCAGGAAAAAAAAGCAGACCACCAACAATTGTCGCGTTGTATTTTCAACAAGTTGACTGAGCAGTTTTTTTTTGCTCGCAAGGACTCTCTAAGAATGTCCTTTATTGATGTGTGCAATATCGACAAAATGGGGAATAATTAATGACAAGCAAATCCGTTTGAGTGAAATAATTGCCCCGCAATTCATTGGCCTAAAGTCCGATTAATAGGATTCCATTTACACTCTGTAATTCCGTTTACTACAGCAAGTCCTTTCGCCTCATTCCGAGAGGGGGGGACATGTTGTTGTATAATTCATACATACACACATCCGATTAGATTTGCGTTCTGTCCCCTCCTTGTGCTCTCCCTCACCCCTCTGCCGAAGAGGGAAGAAGGTATTATGATAAATCGGGATGTGGATTTTTCAGATACTGTGCTACGAAAGGATTTAAAAGAGATCGATGTGGACATGGACATGTGTTGATGGGAGATGCTTAATGTGGTTGAGATATGGATGTTTTTTTTCCCAATATTTTTAAAGGATGTGTGTGTGTGTGTGTGTGTACGGCAGTTGTAATTTATGTAAATCAGGTAGAGATGAAGGAAATGGTTGCCATTACCAATCCGAGTATTTACTCGGGACATCTAAGAGAGACCGGAGGGTTTTTGAACAGCAAATGTCTTTGATTCGATGCAGAAGGTTATTAAGGATGTGAGTGTGTGTGTATGTAATGGATTGGAATTGTAAATAAAAGAATAAAAAATAGCCTCTATTGAGAGCAGAACACCTTGAGGAGGATGATGAAGTGTGTATTCCCGGTCGCAGTGTTCACGGAACACCATGAAAATCAGTTTACCAAACGCTTTAAGGAGAGAGCAAACCCAGTCCTGATGCTTTCAAAAAGATGAATTCCCTGGATCGTAAATCAAACCCATTCCCGGACAACATCGCATCGAGAAAGTCGAGGCATTTCTTTTGCTAAGCACTTAGCCAACCACGACCACCTGTTTGCATTCCGACGAATACTAGCAACCCCATAGCAACATCTGATCCCACAATCGAGGAAATCTTAACCCATCCAGCCGAAGGGATAAAAAGGATTCAGAGGAACAGCGTCCTTTCCTAAGAACGGCGTCAAAGCTACAACTGCATCAACAACAGCTCGCAAAATTGTCCCGATGCCAAACAAGCTGAACCATTTTGCTAAGCAAACTACTGGAGTCCGTGGCATTTCTAAGGATCCATCACCTCTGCTGGAAGTAGGCTTTATTTTCGACCAAAGCATTCAATGACGTGTCGATTGTAGACTGATGTTAGGGTTGTAAGCGCACTGCGACCTTTCAGATCCATTGTGCTCCACCGACTTGGAACTCGATTAAGAGCACCTCCTCCAGTCCAATTTCCTTGATGAACCGCAATACCTGGAGTGGATCCAACGATTGTAGAAATTCTTCTGGTAGGCATCTAGGTAGCACCTCCCCCAGTACAATTTTTGTGGTGAACCACGATGGTATAGGATAAGTGCTCCACATTCCTTAAGAAGTCGCCTCAGTTTCCTCATCCAGACAGAACAATGGTACCAACCAGAGCAACCAGTACCAGCGCCGTTCAACTCAACATTGCCGGACAGCATGTCGAGAAAGTCGGCAGCTTTCTATATTTGGGAAATGACCTGAGCAATAGACGTCAAAATATGGAGGAGAGAGTGGCAGTGCAATGGAGTTCACTTACCCAATCAGACAGACAAGTGGACCGCCATAGGCAAACATGGAGAAGGATAGTCGAGGAGGATCCTAAATCATTGGGGATGACTTGGAGGGAGCTCAAGCGCGTTGCAGAGATTCGAACACGATGGCACGCAGGCGTTGTTGAAGCCATATGCCTCACGGCGAGGGATCAGAGGACCTAAGTAAAGTAAGTAACCAGAGCAGCCAGAAAGGACTGAGAAGAAGTTCAGCAACATGAGAGTTTATACCACAGCGCTGCGGTGAGCCCAATCAACGACTAGATGCCTCAGCTCGAAAACATAATTCTGTAGAACCTTGCTAATAACCCCAACCTTGTGCAGAACCTCGGTCTCTCAGTTCTCTCTGCTGTCTGTATGTACCCTCAACTGCAGTCTTGCTCCACTGGACGAATTTTCTTCAAATCTGAGGTCAGTAGGGTCACAATTCGAGGCCAAAATGAGAATTTTCTAACCTCAACACCACATTTTGAAAAATTCGTCTAAAGTCCTAATCCAAAGTCAAGTCCCACAAATTCAGACTCGGCTCACTTTGCATCGTTTCCAACCCCTAAGTTGTAAAGAATTCAATTCTAGTGCCGCGTCAAAGTCAATTAAACGTCAACAACTTGCGTCAGGTAACAACAAAAGTATCTTCTTCATCATTTACCTGTCAATTGCCATAACAGTCAAAGTCAAATAAAGAACAGAAGCGTCGGTTGCAGAACCACCTAAATAAACACTGAACATACTCGCACGATATTTTTCAGTTGAATGGACTTTGGCAGCATACGGCTGCAGAGGACTTTGTACTTCAGATACGTGTTTGCTGGCACTAGCCACAGAGAATGCAGATGTCAATACGATTTAATGGCTGCTCTAACAGATACCCGATCGAAAAGCGTTTGGATTCATTTCAGTTTTAAAGTGCAGGAGGAGGCAAGTTTAGAAGTTTATTTCGCAAAAGAAGCCCAATTAAATTACGCAGCGAACCTCATTGAGAATTAGAAAACCAGGATTTGGAATCTCTCGTGTTTCCCAGGATATAGGACCACAAGCCTTGTCGAGGCGGGTGGACTCACGGCGAGTACTACAAGGAAACTTAGAGCTCTGCGATCGCGGAACTCGTTTCTGAAGAAGGGCCTCCCATGGTCGAAGTGGACTAATTACCCTACAACGAAAGGATGTTCCCACTAAGGCACTCTTAACAGATGATGCGGCAGTGGAAGAATTCTCCTCAAGAAACCAACGGTGGCGTCTCCAGTCCCAGTTAGAATGAACTACTTGTTGGACACACTTTTTCCGTCTACTCGGACCTATTCGGGGCTTCAGGACAATATTGTACGGGGAGTACAACAAAGGCCCTCCAGGTTGGGATAACCTCCCTATAACGGGACAAAATTGGTTCCAAAATAACCAAAGTTCTCGGATATGTACATATAACTTCAACGTTGACAACCCAAGCAAATGAAACAAGGACACGACAACACCTCCAGAAACGGACACACCTCGCACACCTCAATATTCATAAGGGAACTTTGCGGTGTCCAGATCAGCAAACCGTCAACAAAATCGATCATGTGCCAATCGACGTCAACCATGCCCCCAGTATCCTGGATGTCCAAAGGCTCTGAGCGGCTAAGATAGGCTCGGACTATGAATCAGGAATGCCGCCTCTGATGGGCTGGATTTGACACAGAGGCTACAACGCAAATCCTTGACGAAGACTGCCGATAGGCACATGCTGCCAAGCAGAAGTCTTCTGTAGAAGAAGATCGGAGCAACCCGCAAGCTTTAGTCAAGGCCACAAGGACTGCAGAGATAAGCGTACGAATGTGGCAATAGATTCACAGTCAGTGCTGAGACAAGGTCAACCACCGATCAGAAATTCACACTCCGGCAGATAGAGAAAACCCAAGAATTTCAAATGGACACCGAGACCGAGCTGTTCAAATCTCGTTACTCCCGCCAAACTCGTCGGTCTGTAAAGGATGACAAGGGAGAATATCCATCGACCAGGCTAGAGACGCTTGTGTTTGAGACCAGGTCCACACCCGACTATAGTGCCACCTTAAGTTAGTAGAAAACCAGGCCAGAGGCGCAAAAATCACAGCCTCCAAGGACAACAGAAAAGCAAATAAAATCTAGTTCCTGCTACTACTACACAAAAAAAAGGAACTGTCGCCTGGAAGTACAATGGACCATATAGAGCCTCAGTGCTTCTGGGATTCGTTTGCTCTGTTTTAAAAAAAAAAAAAAAGTGAAAAGCCTCATCGACAACCAGGACTGTAGCGCCAGCTTTAGTTAGTAAGGGAACCTCATCGACATCCAGGAAAGTAGTGCCAACGTAAGCAAGCAAAGAACCTCACCAACAATTAGGATTGTGGGGCCACCTTAAGTAGATATAGAACTCCATCGATACCCAGAATTAAATTTGTCCCTCCACTCACCTACACCGTCTTAAATGAATGCCGAAAACTATGCAAGGAAATGTCAAAAAGGCTCTATTTTTGGTCGGTGTTTCGAAAGGTGCCGTTGTGCCTCTTGGTACACCCAACCACCCCTGGACACCAAACACCGTACACAGTTGCGAAGGTATGGATCCAGCACAACACCCCAACATGGGAAGGTGCGCAGTAAGTCACCTTGTTACTTTTTCTTTCGGCCTTTGTTCGCAAATTCCGTTGCCCCTTACCTACACCGTTTTATGAACCTCTTCTTCTTCTTCTCCTGTGCGCACCCTCACCGCTTCTGGTGCACAAAGCGTACGGCGGCACCCTATTCTCTCTTTCTTTTCGACCCTCTTTTCTTCCATTCTCAGTGTCTACACAATTTTCTCTTTTTTTTTTCTTTCTCTCCTTACACACCACTCATACACAACAAAACAGCCAATGAGTCAGTCACGAACTGTCGTTCAAAGTGCGAAAGCGGTGCTACGTAGAAAAACATCGCCTCGAAACGGTGCCTCAGTTGATTAATTTATTTTATTAACGCGCTGGTGTTGTGGAAATAAAAAAAAAAAAAAAAAAACAAATTTAAATGAAGAAGAAAAAAATGTCATTCCGGTGTGAGGCGTGTGATAAGTATTTTACGGCGAAGCGGTCTTTAGTTAGACACAATCATTCGACGCATGAAAATGTCAAGTACGAGTGCAAGGAGTGTGGAAGGGAATTCGCAAGGATCGACAATCTAAACCATCACTACAAGCTGAAGCATGGGAAGTTGCGAAGTCCTCTCATTAAACGAAAGCGGTAAGTGAGATCAAATCATCTTGGGTGGTGGGTGTAGGCAGTTTCTAGGATTTTGATGGGTTTTTGGAGGCACCTGTACCAGCTACTGAAAGGGCAAACGTAGAAGGGTTCGTCAACGCCATTTGTCATAGCAAACAAAATGGCATCCGGGTGTAGGACGTCACCGCAAATGAAATTGGAGTGGAGGGCCTTAACAAACAACAGGTGCCGGTTTGTTGCAGTGCCTTGTTAACAACATTCAACGTTAAGTTTGTAAAATTCAAGGCACGGAAGCAGTTTTTAACGTAGTCCGCGCTACTGATCATCATTGATAGGCATTTCGAAAACACCGTTTCAAAGGTGTATAGAAACAGAAACAATTTAAAACCAAGATCCCCGATGTAAACCTAAACCTAGCGCTCAAAACTACTTATTTCCCTGCAAAGAATCTATTCATTGTCCTAGACAGTAAGGTGACATGGAACCCTCAATTTCTTGGTCAATAATGCTTCCAAGTCATGGAAGTTCTAGCACTTTGTCGTGGCCTCTCGAGAGCAAACCTTCCTGACACTCCTGAAGCAGTCATCAAAGCCGTAAACTCCAGGGAGACAAAATCTAAACGTCGCTCTCTGCCAGATCCCGAGGCATAGGCATGCCCAAGGCAAGAAAAAGCTCAGAACTGGATAAGTTATTGATCGATAATTGAACCCTAAAACCCACGGATTTCCTAAGATTCAACGTTACATTGGGCTTTGAAAACATAGCTGATGTAGATGTAGAGGAGGACGCACCCTAGCTCCTATGCGACTAGTACCAGTACTATTCCCAACTCTCGAGGTACTATGACCTCCCTATATGTCCGGACCCTTCATGTTTTGCTCTAAGAAACTATCTGGTAGAAGGAAATGCCTGAGAAGATACAGGTAAAGGGTAGGTAGTGGGACGCTAAAGGGTTTCTAGTGGAGCCAAGAGATCCAAAAACACTGCGATTCGACTAAAGAATTTCTTGAAAGCAGAACGTCTCAGAAAACGGAGTCCGTGCGAGACACACATACCTTTCTTTCAGGCCAGCCTTTGACTTTGCTACATGCCATCTTGGCAACTTTGACAGCTGTACCCTGGCTTATTTCTGCCCTGTTTATCATGATGGCTAGTTGACGTTTAGCACCATTCCTTCATCAACTTTGAACTGATTTTTTGGGTTTGCATGCCTCTTGAATTTTGGAGCAGATCTAGGTGCCAATACCACGGTAGAAAGAAGTAGTTCCGCACACTTCGTTACAGAAACACCTCGTCCTAAGACACAGTCACTAACTGACAACACACTTCAGCCCCCGATTCGACTCAAAACATTAACAGCAGCTAGACATAGACCCACAAAATCATAGCTATACCTTCAGACGTGTCCCATTTTTCCTTTCATCCGACTAAGAATGCGTCTTCTAATCTTCACCTTTTCCTCTTTTAGTTCTTCCTCCGAAAACAGTGACAATAACGAATCCTCCAGCAACCAGTGCACCGGCGACACTCCAAACGCAAACGACGGCGAAGTTAGTAGCGATTTAGTGTCCATCAAATCGGAGGACGAGGAAAGCATTTTAACGTACGACGAGTTGATTAATTTAAACAAAGACGGCCCCAAGGTAACAATAGTTGAACACAAGACCAGCCTAACGAAGGAAGCCCTTAAGCATGACACTCGAGTAAAAGCCAAACCAGCACTTAAATCAGAACACGACAACGTAGACTGCATTTCAATACACTCTGACGCCGAGGAACTACAACTACAAGCAGAGGAACCAAAGCACTCATCACTAACTTTAGAGAGCCATACCGCAGAGCCTTCTCATCACTGGACATCTTCGCCGGAGAAGCGAAAAAGATGCTGCCTTAAGGACGACATGGACTTTACAGTTTTGGATATACTTCAGCAAAACGCCTTGGATTCAAAGGACGAGGACCGAATGTTCTTGCTCTCAATCCTATCCGACTTCAAGCGAGTCCCGCATCTGAAAAAGTTAAAGGTCAAAGCGAAGATTGTGACGGCAATAGCCGAGGCGTTGGAGTAAACCTGAACAGCCAAAAGAATGTGAATTTTGTTTCAAGATTAAATGAAAAAAAAAAAACTTTTTTTTTGTTGTTGTTTCAAGTAGAATGTAGGTCTAGGTAGGGCTGCAGAGCCTTTTTGAGTGAAATGGAGAGGATTTCTGTGCTCCTAGAGCTTGAGAATAAGTTTTTGAAGTAAGTACCACTCCAGCTGCCAGTATGCGCAGACGATCTCGGCGCCATGGAACACTTTTATCGTGCTGTCTTAGGACCTTTCACCATATTTGAAGGGCACACGAGTTGGTCTTAAAATGATTCTTTCTTAGGAGCAGCAGCAAGCAGTGTCTTGCCCCCTGTTCTTTAGAATCTGGTAGTTAACAAGCTACAAGTAAAGAAGACTGGTTTGGAAGTAAATTCCTTCAAAACGATCTGGTCTCCTTCCCTCGGAATTGTAAAGTTCCCCTTATGCACCATTCCACGACTCGCAGGGCACTGCAGCTTCTTTTAGGCCACTAAGGACGATTTTTCTCTGACTAAAGTGAATGCTTCCAAGAAAAAAGGTCACCTGCGTCATAAAAAGCACACTTTTCAGGTAGGTTACTCGAATAACTTTAGATGACGTGGTATTCCAATGGCTTCCTATGGTGTACGTGGTCTAAACCGCCCTACTCTAGCCCAGGAGCAACGAACCTATAACGCCTGGATAGCTCTCGACGTAGAACAGAAGCTAACTGTCGACAGCTGTAATTTCGAAGCTAATGAGTTCAGTCAGACCAAATACAAGCTGCTAAGGGAGTTGTCCTGTATTCCGATGGCAAGCGACCCTAGAAAACAGCTGCTACCTCTTGATAAATCGAAAAATTAATGCTCTACTGGGGGTACATCCTGCGAGTTCTGTTCTATGATGCAGGATACCAAAAGCCTCTTGGAACACAGCTTTGAGACGACCAGGAAGAACCACACAAACACGGATCTCGAATCCCATGATATAGATCAGAAAGTTTGGAAGAACGAGGAGACTAAACAGAGGTAAGGGCCAAAATCCGCTTTTCCTTAGAGACCTGTACCTCGTTACAGACTAGGTTCACATGAAGACGTAGAGCATACAAGGCAGAGCACCCATATAACTAAACTTCCCAACTAATAAACCTCCACAGGAGCCTCCTCGCCTGTCCCTTGTCCACTGTGGCTTATGGTCACTCCAAGTACTTGTTGTTTTTGCGTAATGAACAATTTTACGGTTGCAATGAGGCATTTGTCTCCAACAGTTGAATCCTTAGAGGAAATCATGCACTCATCAAGCACTTTATTTGGTTTTACAAACACAATTTCCTTACGAGGATATAAAAGAAACAATAAAACAAATACTGACGCAAGGCACAATAAACTTGGTTCCTGACTGCCTTGAATAAATATTTATCTATTCTTAAACCAACCTATCTATCTATGTATGTACATACATATGTGAGTAGTTCCAAGTTAATCTGTAGAGGGATGATGTTCTCAAGCTGGACTAGATTAAGCTACAAAACCAGAGATCAAGTGCAATAAAATTTATTCAACAATTACCTACAAATCACAACAAAGTCCTCATGTAAGCATTATTCAATCAACCAAAGGACACCCAGGATACCTACACACACCTATTCGTCAGATTGACTAAGAAATCCCTTCATCCCCTCAGCTACTTGCAGCAATTACACAACAAACAAGGGCTGCAATAAATGCCAACTTCTGAGAAACAACTTTCTATGCCTCGCACATAATCACTTGCAACTTGCAACCAACCCCCAGTGCACACGTAAGCGTGCATTCGTACATAGCTACTCGTACGTAGGGATGGAATGGATGTGGATGTGTACTCAAAACAGACGCATTTTTCTAATGGAAACATAATTTCGTGGCTTCGCAGAATTGAAATAATTAAGCGGCAGCGGCACTAGGCTAAGTGCGATATGCTACATCGAATATCATCGCAACCGGCAACAGTTCACCCAGGTAACGTCGTTGGTTCGGTTCTTATCGCTTGACTTACCTGTGCGCCAAGGCAGGCTATGTGAACGTCAAGTCACGCACACGATGAATAAACCAGAAAAAAAACAATACACAACCACCACCACCGTCACCCTCACCCTCATCATAGCCGTTGGCATCACCCTCTTCTGAAGAGCAAAACAAAAAAAAAAAAAAAAAAAAAACAACAACAATCACCATTGGCAATGTCAGAAAATCCAACCGAACAGCGCACACACACACACACACACAGTGACCAGCATGAAGTGCAAACGAGTGCAGAAGCGACGCTACGTTCGCGCCACACCAACACTCCGGCAGCACACAGTCGTCTGTGAATGGGAAATATCGATTTTTTTCTCCTCTGTATGTGTGGGCACAGCACGCCTGGCGTGTTGCTTTTCACCCCTCTGCACCGCTGCGTGGCTTGCCTGGCATGGTCGCCTCGTCGCATGCGATATCACAGGCAAAACCACCGCTACACGCCTGTGTTGTTGTTGCTTTTGTTGCCTAGTGCCGAGTGCCGTATGAGTTTTGGGTTCGGGGTGTGATGCGCTAGCGTTTCACGTTTTTTTGCCGCACCACAGTGATTCAGTTGTGTTTGAAGCCCTGACGTGAAATCGTTGCTTGCTGCGGAGAGACGCTTTTTATTTTGCGCTGTTCTCACTTAACAACAACAACCAAATTGAATCAGCTTTTGCGTTTCACAAAATTCTATCGAATTTGGAAAAAAAAAAACCAACAGAACAAAGCGAAAATGACGCACACCGAGGGAGGCGAAATCGAGTACGATAAAACGTCAACGGTTCATCCCCTAACGCTGATACGGGAGGTCAAGAAGTACGAGATGCTGTACAACAAACAATTGTCCGAGTACGCGGACATGACGAAGAAGGAGCAGATTTGGGAGGAAATACACGAGGTGCTGTTCCCGACCTATCAGTACTTGAGCGAGGCGAACAAGAATATCATAAGTAAGTTGAGAGTTGGAATTAGCAAGGAGGACCGTGCTTTATGTTTGTGTTTTGCAGAGAGAACCGTTCGAAAACGATGGAAGTCACTGCGGGACGCCTTGGTCAAGGACACGAGGTTGCGG
This sequence comes from Blera fallax, assembly GCA_946965025.1. Taxonomy (NCBI): domain Eukaryota; kingdom Metazoa; phylum Arthropoda; class Insecta; order Diptera; family Syrphidae; genus Blera; species Blera fallax. The sequence continues at coordinate 3,567,965 of OX337248.1, forward strand.
AGCGAGGACCCGGTTTATGAGAAGAAGAAGCAGAGCTTGCTGGTGACGGAGATGCAGTTTCTGGTGCCCTACATCAAGACGCCACGGTAAGTTGGAGAATTTTTGTTATTAAGGCCGCTAGTGGCAGTAGTCTTGGAAGCGAAAAACTGAGAATCGTGTGCCTCGATATTCGTGCCTGCCAGAGTTTTTGGAAATTTCAAGCCCGTTGAAAGGCGATTCCTACACCAAGTTGACTCGGATATTTCCGACTTCTTAGGAAGCTCAACTGAATTGGTCGCTTTAGACAGTTTTCTGGTTCCAGGTTGTCAGGCGTAGGTTCACTGGCAGCAAATACCTAGTCTTAAGCATGTTTGAGGCTACCCTTCGAAGGAGAAATAGTCTTGAATTCAAAGACTTGATTCAGAGTTAAAACTCACTCATCTTTCTCAGGGCTGTACTCGGTACTGCACAAGCAAGTTTCAGATCGATTCTTAGCTGATTCAAGCGTCTAAGTAAATTTTGTGTAGGTTCTGAGGATATAAATCCATTTTGGGAAAATTACCGATTATCTCCTAAAAATACTTGAAAAGCCGCAGGTTATGAGGCAGTTTAAAGCTAGACTGAACTAGTTTTCTAAGGAACACCATATCTTTTGGTAGACTAAAGGAATTTTCTACGAAACGCTACACCTTTTGGTAGGCGAACTAGTTTTTGAGGAAAGGCCACACCTTTTGAGAGACTGAACCAGTCTTCGAGGAAACTCTGTACTAGGTAGACCAAACTAGTTCTTTAAGACCACAAAAGAGTGTTACACAAGCAGAAATAGTAGGTAGTAGGCTTTCAAAAGGGTTCCTTCAAGACAAGTTTGGAAATTTAAGCGCAAGATATGGTAGAAAGTTACCCTAATACCACAGGGAAGCTACGATTACAAACTTCTAGAGTATCTCAGAACCAAATAGAAGCTAACTTTTGTACAAGCTACACTAAGTCAGGCTTAGAAAGATTCTAAGTTAAGCTTGGCTTAAGAATAAACAACAATATAAGTGCGGTAGGAAAAGAAACAATAAGATGACCTTATCGCCGTCTAAACGGGCAGTTTACAATTCTCTCAAGGCTCTAGGTTCAACCCCTCCTTTGGCCATTTTTTTAAGAGTTTGATGGCAATTTTTAAAACCTCTTTCCAGGTTCACCAAAAGCGGTAAAAACAGATACAGCAGCGACAACTACTACGACGATGGCAACCATTCACCGGATTTTTGCAAGCTCATGAACGACACAACAATCGATTTGACATTCCAAGAGGACGCCAGTGAGTCGCAAGTCCAAGTCGACGACGATGAGATGGTCTCCAATGAAGCCCTCTACCCAGCAGTGCGCCTCACAACATCCGAGTCAGAGTCCGGTGAAGTTGAATGGAAAAATGGATACTGTGTCTCAACCTCAAATCAGTTCAAATCCACTTTGAACTACACGATCCGTGAAATTGACGAACCAGAATCCAAGCCCGACGTCGAATTTTCACATGACAACGAATCCGTATCGCGAAAGCGAAAGCGTACGGACTCTGACGTTGAATTGCAGTCGAAAATTGTTGAGCTGGTAGAACGTTGCAACACGGAATCACAGGACGAGGATCGAATGTTTTTGCTGTCACTTCTGTCCGATTTCAAGAGGGTTCCAATCCACAAGAAACTTAAGGTTAAGTCGGCTTTTGTTACGGCCTTGGCCGACGCTTTAGATTGAGTAGAGAGTAAGTTCGTGTAGTCTTAGGGTTCAAACGTAGACAAACCAAATGATAATTCCAAAGCTGAGTGAGATATGTATCCAAAGAAAGACGTTTGGTGTTTAATAAATTTATTATTTACATATGTGTTGTAAACGGTGGTTTCGGGTGTTATTTTTTTGCAGGAGGGAAAAGGTTCAGTCTTCAACCCTTCAGAAGACATAGCCGGGATGAGGGGAATAACAACAGAGAAAGTCACCTTTTTCATGGACAGTCAGGCAGCTATAAGAGCAATTTGTCACGGAAATGAAATCGAAGCAAGTTCAGCTAGCTCTGGCTGGAGGCCTAGACAAGAGGGCATGGCAGGCAATGAGAAAGCTGGGACTAAGCTTGGAACAAGCCGACCACTTGATAAACATCGTGCCTTGCACACTTAAGCTTGAAACTGAGAATAAGGCACTACTAAGGCAAGCAATAGGTAGACCTCTTTGGATTCTTCTCCCACCACTAGGCAGCTGTGGCCTGCATTCGACAAAGCTAGAACTGCCAGACTTATGCAGAAAGCCAGAAAATGTCTTCATATCCTTAGAGAAGTGATTACAGGGCAAGAATATCTTCGTAGGGCCTTGAGGATGTAATCCACTTGCAACAGTCCAGGTCTCTACCACCTAAGTCGTCACTTGTTCCAGGATAAATAAGAACTATGCGATGAACAGATGAACGACATCATGAACTCTATCAGGTCCCCAGAGTGGTCTGCATTACAGGCAGAGCAACATGGAATGCCTACGAGCTAGCGATGAATCTGTTTTCCCGTGGATCTGTATTGACCTGAGTGTGACGAAGAGGTTTATCCCCTTCACCTAACCTCAGACTTTGGTTTTAGTTATCCCTAAAACTAGACGTAACTAGAAGGCAAGAGCTCGGACTCTTCTTACCAAGGTAAGGCTTTGGAATATCAGGCAGACAACGTTCGGAAATAACTAAGATAGGGCCTAACTGCCCACGTTTTGTAGTAGTGTGCAACCTAGCATCAGACACTTCCGAAAGGTACTACTGTGAAAAAACGTATTCCTGGTTCTGGGATTCGAACTTGAACCCCTCGAGAAATAGTCCATATAACGTGAGCGGGTTATCGAAAGACCGCAAGAGCTTGATACTCTCAAGAGGTGATCTAACCAACTCAACCACAGAAACCCCAGCAGAACCTGCATTTAGCAAGAATGACGTAAATACGTTTCGAAAACGTGTTACAATGACGTCAACTCGGAAACTTCACGTAAGAATATCGAACAACCGCAGTGAAATTCAATCGTAAGAAACCCCGTTCCCCAAGGGATCACACACGCTCCATGGAGGAGAAGCAGAAAACCTTTTACGCAGGATACTCGATTATTTACCTATCCGACCGACCAACGTCATGGAAATACCAAATTTAGATAATTTCCGCACAATCTCCCGCTATGACCTCACCTCCCCAGCAACCACCAGCCCCCCCTTCACATCATTATCAACGACGCATATGATTTCCTCTCCGGCTAATCGGAGAATTCCACGAATCAATAGATTTTAAAACACCGACTACACTGATCCAGCACCCACTCAGTGTGTCTATATGCGAGCCTACGCAATTTGTCGACGTCGTTGTTTCTCGGGCCACGTCACTGATAAGCTCCTACACATAAATCAAAATAAACATCCCCCCACCCACAAGTAGACCCACCCCCTGGTTGGGTGGATTAAAGCTTCACAGTGGTGTGTGGCGCAGAGAAGTTCCCTCAAACACGTGTACGATACTTGGCCAATTCTATTACGCTGAAGTGCACCACAGTTAGGAGGTACAAAAAGGCGCAGCTTTAAGCTTTAAGTGACGTCACTTTGGGTTAAAAATAAACTCTTTGAATTAATAGATACACGGCGGGTGTGGAGTGGTTCCCTCTCCATCGCTCCAACAACAAAACATCGTGTCGTCGTCTATTTCCGCCCACAAAGTATCTACTTCTGGTTGCTCTGTCGAGAGCAGTTTTCGCAAGTTAACCGCTGCCGCTGGTGGCTATTATTGTGTTCGTTTTGCTATCGTTTATTGTTCTTCTCTCCTCTCTGATGCAAAGCGTGTATGTGTGGCTGTAACATAGTTTACATTCGATTAATGGGGTCACGTCATAATGCCATCATGACCTTAATAATTTTTTCGAGTTAGATGTTGCTCTGTTGTGTATCTGTGTATCTGTTGTGTTTTCTGTTGATTGTTCCATGACACGAGCCGAGAAGATACAGCAAACAGAACGCAACAATGATTGCATGTTCTACAAGGTGGATGGGTGTTTTGGTCTTTTTTTTTGTGGCTGAAGCATCTCAAAGATTCGAGATGTGACGGAAGGGAAATACTCTCCTCAAGGTCAACCCTGTTAAGTAATCGGATATAAATATTTGAACGCAGATATGCGGGAGATTATTATTCTGGGTGATCCAGTTTTTTTTTTTTTTTGGTGGAGTTCAAGGCGGCCACATCGGTATCTGCATTCAGATGAATGCATCACCTTGAGTGCTGCAATGCAGATATCAGATTGCGTCAATAAAATTTTGACATTGAGTAGGCGGCCCGTACTGTATGGGCTTAAAATTGGCAATTGCTTTGGGTTTTTGTGGAGAAAAAAGCCGACTGAAGGCTGTTTGTTCGATGAAAAGAAAGGCGTTTGAGTGCTTTTGAGGAAGGAATGTCTTTCTTTTCAGACCAATACAGCCAGCAGTAGCTTGAGTCAGAGGAACCAGACTGAGAACAACGTGTAAACGTGAGTACAGAGACTAGCTTGCGTCTGCTAACAGGGGCTATGAGTAGCACTGAATGGCATCCACCCCTCTTGCCAAAGACGCAACACACAGAATAATTAAAGAGGGCGTGCATGGAAAACAGGCAGAGAGAGACACTTTTCAAATCAGTCCCGCCTTTGGACTGACGCAGGTCAAGAGAAACTCCTTCGAGAGAAAACTGAACTGCAAGCTGGGCAACAACAGGGAGCAGTGAAGTCGGGATGTACCAACTGATGTACCAAAGCACCACAGGAACTGGAGCAGCAAGTACTCGGAAGCCATGGGAACAGATCCCAGTATTTTCCAAGCGAAGGTCTACGAAAGGCACGCCCAATTCAACTTCGATAGAAACTATCGCGGAAAAGACATCGTGATTCTGTTGGACGGGATGACGTTAAACTCTAATGAAATGAAGTCTACACTCGTGAGGGAGCGCCTTGCCAAGATAAAGAGTCTGAGGAAGAATAACAGAGCCACCCTCTACTGGGTACCAGGCCACGAAGGAGTTGAGGAAAGTAAAGGCTGAGATCGTCTTTTCTGATCCGGAACCAATTTGCGTGCTGGGACCGCAAGAGAGAAGGAGGAAGACTTAAAAAGAGTGAGACCTTAGGACGAAATCCATAAGCTAATACAGGTCAAAGAGCTTCTCGGGAACTATAACCTCAGCAAAACCAGGCAGCCCATCCTTACAGGTTTTCTAACGTGTCACTGTAGACTTATAGAACACCTCAGGGAACTGGGTATGGACCAACGTGAAGATTGCAGAGATGCTGAGGTACCTTCCTAATGCGGAACACTTATCTACAAAGTAAGGAAATCAGGAAGCCTATCATCGTTGAATCAAGATCAGATGCTGCGGTTCATCGAAGAAATTGGACTGGAGGAGGTGCTCTACGTCGAGTATCGCATCGACTAGAGAGAGCTCCAAGTCGGGGGAGCACAATAGATCTACTAAGCCAGTACAATTTAAGCAAAGGTTTACCGGATAACTCAAGGGCTATGCGTGGCTTACAATGAGTTCTACTGAAGTCATTGAGATGAGGAAGCAGAAACCGTCACTGGAATCGTTCAAACGTGCCCTGTACTTGACCAAATCAGATCGGGTACACTCGGTGAATACCTCTCAACGATCTTAATGAGCTTAGTGACACCCCTGCACGCCTTGAAAAGTTGTTGATTTAAGGAGTAGGCGACGGAGTCTACCACGTTTCTATTTAGTGGCAACACAATGAACCAGTTTTTGGAGCACCTCAACCAGGGCCAATGCAGATGTGTCTCCGGTAAAAAGGAGTATTTTAAGCCCTTCAGGGCACATTTGGTCATCCGAGGAAGAGTAATTTTTCTATAAATCATAGGCCTGCGGCCTTCTTAATACCCGTCTGCGCGCGACCTTAAATCCTACTTTTCAGTAAGCTTGATGGCTATATAGAACTTAATAGATCTACAAAGGTCGCAGTGCGCCTACACCCCTTTAACTAGTCTAAGTATTTATCTAGGTATCTATTCCCCAATCATGCGGCCTTAAGAGGCATTTGAAGTAGCCCAGAACTACCAGCCAAAGCTACACAGAGAAGATCCAGTTTTGAGATCTCCGTCTTCCGAAAAGTTGACAGCTAGATGAATTCATCAACTGAATATCCTTCTGACAAGCATTGGGAGACTTTTCGTCTAGAATTTCATGCCATACCGGTTGTAAGACTGTTGTATGAGAGACTTACGGATCCGCCCGCCCACCATCCAACGACGAATCATGACAGACATTTCCAAATCAACGACAAGGACTCTTCCAAATCCTCACCTAATCGAATCGAGCAATTAAAAACTCCCGCAGAAATTCGTGTTTTTTTTTCTGTTCCCACCTCCTGTCTAAAGGGACTTCACCAAGCATGCAGGATTCCTCCCCCCGAAACTCATCAGTAAAATTAACAATAAATCTGTTGAAATGATTAAAACTTCTTTCACAGGATAGAACAGAACAAAAAAGTCAGAAAAGGAAGAAAAAACAAATCGTCCCGGCCTTAAGCTATCTCCATTAATCAATAACAGATACCACCTATCTACCTATCTACGTATCTACAAGGTACACCATCAGATCGACCGTAAAAGGTGTGCGTGTAGCAGATTGATTTTTCGACAACGGCCGGCACGGCGCTTCGTCCCTTTTCAATAATCCTCACCCTCACCCCCTCCTCCGAGAGTGAATAGCTCTCTGTGCCCTAGACTTCATTATGTATTCGCATGAATTGTAATGAAATACTTAGCAGGGGTGCAAAAGATTATTCGATCCGTCCTCGTCGTCATAGCCGTCCGTCCCGTCCGTTCGTCAAGGGAGAGCATGTAACTCGGGCAACCTGTGTGTGTTGTATTAGGCACTTAATTCGGTTTTATTATATTTTCGGACCGGGATTACCTACTGTTGCCGAATCAAGGCAATTAGCGAAACGGATTACTTTATTGACGGGCTTAAACGGTATAAATGACGTTATTATGATTTTTTCCATTTTTTTTTTCATTTTCAAGGGTGCTTAGGCTATGTATAGACTACGCCTTGAGATTGATTTCTTCAGAGGCTTCAAGTACACCGACGGGGTCTTGCTAATGCTTCTTAATTTGTGACAGCTATTGGCGGCGAATTTATTGACATTTTGACGCGTATTTGACGTGAGCGTAAGAGAAAAAAGAGCGGTAAAACGGCATAAATAAGCGATAGCGAGTAATTTCATGGTAATTTATACAGTGTACGTCAAAAGTGTGTGAACCGACGACGAGATGCGAGATGTGTACAGATCTTGTTATAAAAATATTCAAATTGTAGGCAAAACATTTACAGACGTCACGTTGTGTTACGTAATCGCTAGAAGATGGCTGTTGACAATTGACGTAATGAATTTTGATCGAATTCGAGCGACATCTAGGGGGGTTTTGCTTTAATGTCGTTTGTGGGCAAGATTTGGGATTATTTGTGCTCAACATCGATGCTTCTCGGCATAAGTATGGAAGGTGTGTTCAACAAAACGTCACAGCCACCCAAATAAGTTCCAAAGGCAGACAGGACAAACGTAGTTTATCATGGAAAGGAGGAGGAGTAGCAAAAATCGGGTGATTTGCGTGAAAAGAAAAAGTGAAGGATGAAGGACAATTGGTGAAATGAACACGACATGGCATGCCACAAAAAATGCTGTGCTACGAGGAGTCATCACTAGGGCCTGGGTACAGTCTGGTATGTCGCCGAAAAGATGTCTGCGAGTATCCTTACCGTCGAGAACTTTAAGACCAAAATTGGAAGCCAATCAGGAGACCTTTCAACTGGACTCGAAATTCTTTGCTGATGATGCGATGGCGACAACGAAGTTAATGGGTGCTGGTGCTTCCAGGCAATCAACAATTAGCCCTATTTCCACAGCAGACTAAGGGAATGTGTGAAGGGACAAGGCGATGACGTGGCACAGCAATTGCATTTCAAGCGGTTTTCGCTGGTGGAATACATCGCACATGGAATCGTAGATGCGTTTGTGTGACGTTTCGACCATTTTGTTGCAAAAACTGAACCAAAAAATGGCAAGCTGTCGACGTGTGGTGGACAATCCTGTGCAGAGTCAGTTGGAACGGAACTGTACTGGGAATGCGACCAATATTGGAAGCGAAGTAAGGTGCTTTCGTGGAAAACTAGTTAGGTGCTACCAAAAAGACTATCAGCTGCAGCGAAACCAAGCTGCAGAGGAACACTAATGAGACCGAAAGACCAACCCAACTTGGTATTAAAGAAATTAGGACACTTGGCTGCTGGCCAAAGAAAGAAAGGAGTGAGAAGTGACACTGAGTAGATCAGAAGAAGATGCTGGGAATCTGAGTTACACGTAGTTCGAAGCTAGACTGGACCGCTTTGATGCTGCAGAGTCCTCTATGCAAAAACCTCTGTGGACCAGGAAATATGCATAATTGTGGGGTTCTAGTAGTTTCAGACAACAAGCAACCGAATCCTCTGTACATGGGAAAGGAACTTTTAGACCAAGCGAGAACCAAGGTGGAACCTATCCGTGGTTGAGAAAATGTGTGAAATGGTTCAGCAGACCCTACAAGGACTAGTTCGTATAAGTGACAAGGAAGAAACTGATGCCTGCGCCGAAGAGTCGAATAAACAGAAGATTAATGGCCTATAGGCGGACGAGATTGCTTCAAAAAGTTGCGTGAGTTGGTTGGCTGTCAAAGGTCTGGAACAGTCTTGCCCTTGCCCTTGCAAAACAGGCCACTGTCGACGGACGATCAAGCTGAAGAGTTCTAGAAGAATGATCTGATGTGAAAATGGATGGAGGGAAGCTACACCATAAAACGGATGAGAGACCATCCAATCGTAGTCTCCAGTTTTCTATTCTACGACAAACCAATCGAACGTTAAAGGAGCAAAGAAAAACCGACTTAAAAACTCACTGAGATCCTAAATATTAGTCAATACCCCGACTTAAAAAAATGTCCATTTGCCTCTAGTCTTTCTTAAATCATCCTGTTTGAGAATAGATGGCAAATCAGCAACCATGCAACGAAAGGCATGAGTCCAGCTTGAGCTGGTTGAACATACACAAATCCTTCTCTTCAAGCACTTCCTGCCTCTGCATATCAGGTCTAGGATTTCCCTTTTCGTGACAAAATTTTAAGAGAACTTGTGTTGCGTCAAACTTTTAATCGCTTCAACTGAGAAGTACGGATGTACAATGACGTACGAGTATGCACATGTGAAAATGATTCAGCATGTCGCACTCATTGGAAAATGAAGCTCAGTATCAGAATGTGCTGCCGTACTGACATCAATATTCCGTATCGCGCGTTTGCACTGCGCGTGGCAAAGCCAGACGTGAAAAAATGCGCGTCAAATGCAACTTTAATGGGCAGATGCACAGCATGACATTCTATCTGTCACTTCCTCGTCATTAAGTACTCCAAAATTTTTCACTCAAAATTCATGAACAAGTCGTAAAAGTTCATCCCCTCAACAGCTACAGAATCAGAATCCTCTCAGAGAGAGCTTTCTCGGTTGAAAAAAAAAAAAGCAGAACTCCCTCAAAAGTGCCACGCACTACGTCACAAACATGTTTAGTCAGAGGTTTATATTTACTTTGTCGCAGATACTTTCTTCTTCTCCTTCGTCGTCTTTGTTTTTGTCATCGCTGCCGTCGTCGTCGTCTCTTCAGCTTCTGATTACCGATGATTGTGTAAACAGAAAGCGAAAACATCGATTGTTCTTGTGAACTTTTTATTTCGCTTGAATTGTTGACAACGAATTTGTCGACGGGTTTTTCCCTCTCCTGAGTCGGTTCGCGGTTTTCCGCTTTAAGGCACACTTCCACTGTGTATCTGTGCATCTGTGTGAGGATTTAGATGTATCTATACATCACTTAGACACGATCATTGATTATTGGGATCAGCTTTTTGCGCATAAATTAGTTCATTGCCAAGTGGTTACGACAACAACGACAACGACAACAAAGTGAAGTGCCGATCAAAATTTTCTCTTGATCGGCGAGTATTTGGCACTTGTTCAGGTCGGAATCTGAATTTGTACGTAGCTTTGCATGAAAGTGAAGTTTAAAAAGAAGTCGGACCGCGGATCGATACACAGCGATGACGACGACGACGACTTGTCGCGGACGTGCAATCTTTGGCGGATTGCAAAAGTGTTTTAAAAGCGACGATCTGAAGGCCGCTTGCGGGTATTTTATTTGCATAAGCAAATGCGTGGAAATAAATATGAATACTGGTGGCGAGAGATGCTTTTTTTCTCTTGGGTTTGGACAACATAACATTGACATTGACCTCTTGTGATGAGAGTAGAGGGAATGTCAAGATGAATTTTGGCAAAGTAGTTCCGTGGGCCCCTTCGATCCAATGAGTTTTATGAACTGAAGACTGAATTCCAAGAGCCGCAAAAAAAAGAAAAAAAACGGGTTTCATGCAACGGAGCTACTGTCTGCCAGTTGTTTACGAGATGGAAAGGTTGGGAACCCGGCTATTATTTGAGGAATCGCCCTAATTCAGTCCGAAGATTCGATTTAGGCCGCTGCTATGGACAGACTATAGTTTCAAAGGAGAAATAGGAATGCTAAGCAGGTTTGAAGTATTAACTGGTAGACCTCAAGGGGCTGTGTAAGACGTTCGAATCCCTGGGAATACACCTTCTAGCACCTTCTAGCAGACCTATATCAAGAAAGACATGACCCAGCTATATCAAACTTAAACCAAATCATCTATTTAGCAGGTCAAGGCCAGATATTGCCAGAATTGTAGCCGTAAGTACAGGCAAGTAGCCAATAGGACACCATGCAGTCAACCTTGGTATCCTCCATAACACGTTCTGTTGTAGCTGCAGAGACACTAACGAGAAAGAATCTCTGCTTCACTTTCTTTCTAGCGCCCTACTGAGAACCATACAACGTACTCTAGGTAAGCCCTTCTTTGACGACCTGAGAGAGATATCTGATAACAGAATTGGAGCCAACATAGTCTACTTGAACTGGACAAGCTGGGATTAGTACACCCCTCATCTCAATCGCACGCAGCCAGGTTGTATGAGTTGTGGTATCAAAATGACAGCACCTGTACCTAGCTACCTAAGGTAACGTAGCATTGGAAGTAGGGTTGTAAAGCCCAACAAAGCTTTAAGCAAGGGTAAGAAATTTGATGATTTTAAAAACAAGACGACTGCACAGCCCAAAAAAGGCCACTATCAAGGGAGAAGGGAACACAAATGACTTGAAAGACTTCCAAATTTATTGATTTTTTAGCCTATAAGACCCTAAGCTTCGCCTAGATAAATCACCCTTCTTCATGAAGAGTGTCTTGGAAAGGCAGAGCTTATAAAGCCGCTTACAATGGAGGAAGGGGAGAGAGAGCACCAAATTCGCTGATTTTCTAACCAAGGACAAGAATTTAAGCCGAGCTTATGTCTTTCAATGAAAACTTGGAACACTTTCACTATCGCTGCTCTGAGTGTAACTTCGTTCCACGTTCTCTAACGAAAATCTAGATACTGAGAGGGGTTTTCACTAAGACCACCCTGCCGGGCCCATTGTAAGAACGAAGATCATTCTGAAACCGACTTACAATTTCACTTCCCTCTGAGAACAGGCAAAAGTATCTCGTACGAGATGTCTTAGACCAAAATTCCATTGAAAACTGGAGACAGTCTTCCGATATTGGTGCAATCGTGCACTTCTCCAACAAGTGGACGCCCTAATCCCAACGATAGCAATTCCATTTCATTTAAACCGCACTTGCAAGCACTTCAGTCTCACTTTATTGTCAAACACTCGCATCTAATTAAGCGGTCTCCACCGTTGGATTGGTCAATCCTCCTCTACAAGTTTCCAAATCCAGAAAATCAAGATCACACTCAACTTTGTTCGAATTATTACAACAAAAAAACACAATCTACCTGCGTGCACACCGCTCGATTAGCTATTATACAAGTTGGCCAACAGAAAAATGTCAAATCCACACACAATACCCGTATAACAGTGATTTCTCCACACATCCATACATGTGGATTCAATGTCTCTATTTAATTATATAAAAGAAATTGAAGTGCACACGGGGAAAATTACCATCAACAGACATTACTTCCGCTTAGTTGGGTACGTTGATAGCCAGTTTCATATTCACAGCAAGTAGTCTACTTTTACATGGTACATTGGTATGATGCAAAAGCCAAAGCTAAAGCCGAAGTCAAAGCAAAACAAAAACAGAGACCACAGAATCAAAGAAAACGAAGGAGAAGTGGAAAAAAGAGAGTTCCATACACACTGACAGTGGCTGTACTGTGCTGTGCTGCAATGAGGTAATGTTAACTGACCCACTTCCACGTCAAACCATCTAACCAGAGCGCCAAATGGCAATTACAATACCCGCCGCAGCCATCCAGATCCAGATCAGCAAAGTAAAAGATCAGTGATCGCGACGACGAACGCCCGCCGTTCGACCTAACGACAAAGTGTCCAATTGTCGCCAAACAAGAAGGGGGGACTCCCCCCCCCCGAGCCAACATAACAAACAATCAGTCTTTGGGTGGCGAAAAAACAGATCCCGACCAAACTATGGCCATCTCTTAGCTCACTTGGATCGCTTGGATCACCTGGGAGGCCAAAGAAGTGAAACAATACCGGTTTTTGTTTTTCGGTTGCGATCAATCGCGCGAGAAACACCTGAGAGGTAGCCTGGCCTGGCTTGGGCTGGCAGCCAGCAGAGTGCAGCCAGCAACTGTGTATTCTGCAACAGAAGCCGGTCGATCGTTTTCGTTTGTGTGGTGGTAGCAGCAGCAACGCTTTGCTAAATAACCCGAACCGGTCGATCCGTCGAATCGGTCGATCGGTCGGTTGAGATCCGCGGCAAGGCGATATGGTTAGCAAGCAATTTTTTATGCTACTTATGTTTGTTGTCTCCTCTTTGCTTTATTAAACACTTTCTTGCCAATGGGAGATGAGATGATGGTGATGATGATTGGTGGAAGACATGATCTTGCCGAAAGAAGCGGACGAGGAGGAGGAGGAATGGCAGCAGATCTTGCCACGATCACCACGCGACACTTTTACTTTCGTTGCCGCTGCCGCTGTAAAGCGTGATGGAAATTTGTCGGATTTCAGATGGTTTCGTCTTCTTCTTCTTCTTCATTTTTTCGGTTTGTTTGCTTTGTCTCCATTACGGTAAAAGATTGATAAAAGTAACGTTTGAGATACTCTGTGCTCACGCAAGTGAAACCAAGTTCATTTCCCGACGAAAGTGGTTTTTCATAAAAACTTGCCTGCTAGATGGATAGATTGTGCTTGCGAAAAGGAAGTTCATAAAGGTAGAGAGGGGTACATCTAGCAGCTGTAGTCCCTACTATGTGTCAATGACACTCTGCTGAGGCTTCTCAGATGGTTCACAGATTTAGAGATAGACGACGGTTTTTTATGTTCCACAGAGCATCCAACGCGAAAAAGGTTCATTCTATGGGAAGACTTGTAGCAGCATCTGTAAATTCCAACGAGATTGTCTCTCAAAGAGGAACCTAGTAATGTGTCCTTATCTGTACACTGTTGGATACGCCTTGGTTTACAGCTGAGAACTTTGAGTTTGTGGGGTATTCAGTGCGATACTGTCTTGTCTCACCTCGAAGGGAGCAATCGGAGCACATACTGGTGATATCACACGCTCAGAGGCGGCTGTAAGAAAAACGTTGGGCATCATAATGGAGCCCGGACTATGGTCATCAGCTCCTTACGCTCATGCCTCAATCCAATCCCGATGGAAAACTGCTACCAGTCACATAAAAACCGACTGCAACTCCGTCTCTTGCTTTGATGTATGATTCAATACTAGACTTCCTGAGAGAAAAGACTAAAAGCAAGCGGAAACTAGCTTCCTACACAAACGATTCCAAAATGGAAGTCGGTACAGGGGCTGGGGTGTTACGTGAAACAAGAGGTGTAACTCACTCCTTTCGAATAAACAACGACTGCGGCGCTTTCCAAGCTGAGATCACAGCCATTACCCAAGCAGCAAAAGGGGACAATATCGTAGGGAAGATAATTGTGGTGTACAGTGACAGTCAGGCAGTCGATAAGGGCTTAGAATCCGCGGTAATCATGTCTAGACTAGTAAACACATGCAGAAGACGTCTAAATGAGGTATCGAGAGGCATTACGGTAACCTTATGCTGGGTAGCAGGACTGTAGATATTCCAGGTAATGTACGAGTGAATGGACTTACAAGGAGGGGGTCAGCTTTGCATATTTTACAGGATCTTTCCTCCGTTCTTTTAATAAACTCATCGGTCACGAAGCCACTGGTACCTCCAACAGACGCCGGATTCACTTGGCCAATCCCCTTTCCCTAGTTAAACTGAATCGCACACGTAGTCTCTGGCATCATTAGGGGACACTGTACCGGGGTTAAAAGCAATTGAAATGGACACAATGGACCCTACAGTTGGTCTTAGGGAGCAGTGACAAGCAAGTAGCGGAGCACCCATCTACCTAGCCTAACCTTGCCCGCCTCATGAGACATCTGGAAGCTCGCAGAGGAGGGTCTTATATGCACTTAAAAGGGGAGTGTGAAGCCCTCAAAAAAGGAATTTCATGCGTGAAAGAGAAGGAATTTATCGTCAATCAAATTAACTACTGAAGGCCTAACCAAACAACTAACCCTGGGGTCTTCTAAAGCACATCGAAGGCAGATGGATAATGTATGAACTTGTAGGACAAAGATGGTTCATTCATTCCAACTGGCAGTTCTATCATTTGTTTAGACTACAGATTCTGCAGGATTCAGACGAAACTTTCACTCAGATTCTATGGTTCTCACAGGCTTTTTCTAGACAGTTTTCAGCCGATGCACATGCTATTTTCAATCTTGAAGTAGAGAAAGCTAATCACTCTTCCACCCAGGACTAAAAACTAACCAATCCCTGGTCTGTCTACTTAAAATTCTGGCACGCTTGTTGTCTAAAGCTCAACATGGGTATGTCAACGGTCTGTAGCCGCTACAATACAACGAAGGAGCTTTCCTGATCAGACGGGGCTCAGCTTAATTTTGATGGTTTCGCATAGATTCGGCTTGTGCTTTACCTAGAGGGACAGGGCAGACAGTATATTTTAGAATGATACTGTGGACACTATGCTAAATCTCATTCAACAGGACCTACTCCAATAATAGGACGGCTAAAGGTACATTAAGACAGAGAGAAACGTTCTCATTAGCGCATGAAAAAGGAAAAATACGTCGATTAAAGGACTCGTATTGGCGGGAGATTCATTACCAGGCTTCCTAACAGAAATTAATGCCTCAACAAAGCAAAGCAAATACGCACTGAATCCACTTGGAAATATGCTCAACTCTGAGAAGCCTGTGGGCAGTCTTTTAGCAGAATAAATTTCCTTCACTGGTTAAGCTTAATCGTAAGGATGCATACCCCACGCCTTCTGAACTCTGTCGAAATTGTTCGGCTTCCAGCAGCGGCTTTAAAATTCGCTGAGTAAACATTAATGGGTACGACAAACCTAACTGTGAGTAGTGACTGAGGTCACAAAGCCCCCATGTAGCTAACTCAACCTAATCCATAGCGCATGCCTCGCACTATGTCGTATGTCCCGCAAAATAGAGAGACCTCAGGTCATTGCATACCAGAGTATACCAAGGCAGCTTGCTATGCTACGAGTTCTGGTGGTGGAAAAGGGTGAAATCTGAAGTAGCAGACGTTATCCTTCTGTACAAAGCCTGTCCAACTTTCGGCTTCGATGGTGGTGCTGTATTAGAGAATCTTCCAGTCGTGTTTTAGAAAAATGGAGGCTATGCGTCCTGTAAGCTTCATCGGTGTAAATACCAAACTAAATTGACTCAATACATGTGCTAAAGAAGGCTTCTCATGCTTTAGTCTAAGCTTCAACCTAAATACCGAGGAAGAATACGACTGCGCTGCTTGGCAGCTTCTACAATTGAGCTTCGCCCTTCATTTGATATATAAATGTACGAATATGCACATGTGCAGGACCCCAGAATGCCTTCCACTTCATTCTGCAAATGGTTTGTCTTGTACAGTTCCTTCCTGCGTTGTATTTCCATCCCACAGTCATGGTTGTGTTGTCACTTTTATGATTTCCATGTATCTATAGTCCTCCTCCGCCTCCTGCAAGGGTCGATCCAGCTCCGTTTCTGCCTGTTTGTCCTTTAAGTCCTTATTGTATGCCTAATGAATGAATTTAGATTAATTTTAGCTTTCAAATTCGGTCTTTGGTTGGCTTTCCACAACGTCTTCAGCGCCATCTCTCAAATTTGCAAAAAAAAAAAACACCCCCTGTCGTCCCCTTTTTCCCGATTCCATACACATGTGCATAATATTGCGGTGGCAACTAAAATCACCATCAGCACTCATTAAGATCACAATCGACCATCATAAAAATTTACAGGAGAACCGAACTGAGTTTCCCATTTGAAATGCTGCAACCCCTCCCCTCAGTCAATGCTGTATCACAACATTATCGGCAAAAGAAAACATATTCCACCCTCTCAGCCATGCTCAACCACCCTTCTCGACATCAATTCAAATTGGCCTGTTAGCCCACAGTACTCGGGGATACACACAGAGGGACCTATCACATCCCCGAATAAAAATTCTTCTACCAAATGCTCTGCTGCTGCTCTGCCCTCATAAGTCCAAACACAACAACAACAACAACACCAACAAGGCAAAGGACTAAATCGACCTTTTTAAATATTTTACTCAATCAATTTAATAAAGGAGTCGATTTAAATTACAACAAGCAGAAGCCCCCGTGTGAAGGACATGAGTCCTATGTTCAGGCATGGTTGTGTGCATGCTCATGTGTGCGTGTGGTTAGTACGACATAAAGAAGGAGGGATTCACAAAAGAGCGAGCGATGATGTTCAGGAAATTGTATACACAGAGATTTTCTATAGCATACACACATACTCGTAGTATTACCAATTCAATTACCAAGATTGCGAGGGAACCGAGGATAAAAGGAAACGAAGAAACCGAACCGAACCGGTGTGAACTATGGAAGCAACTTGTACGTCCTTTTTTTTATGTATTTCGCTCTCTCTGCTCAAATTGAATGTGCGAGCAAATAGATTTAAGGGTAACTTGTAGCAGGAAAACGATAAGAGTTCGGCTATAAATTTATGAAAATAAAAATTAAATGCTAATGTGAGATGGTTCAGGACGAAATGGTAGCGGGATCCTTTTGATTTAATGACTTGACTTGGGTTTCCTACGAAGAGTCGGGGTTTTTTGCCGTCTCATTTCGAATTGAATGCATGTGCCGAAGCCTTTCAGGAGATACCTGGGAGGAACAGACTACGTTGTTTGCTTAAGACTTCCAGTTACAGTTAAAAGCGTTTTAGCTTCGAATAAGGATCATGAGTCTATGTCAAGGAGCAAGATTCTCGTAAATAACACCAACAAAGAGCGATTGGGGACCACTAAACCCATCTAAACGTGCCCCACAACAGAATCTGCTTCGGTTTTAGGAATGCACATAAAAAATAGACGCCTTGCCTTGGACTACACAGAGTCAAACAACGAACTCACCGAGATTATGGGAGAGTGTTCCAGAAATGGTTTCTTCATAAGCCACTCGAAGCCTAAACGCACACAATACCGTATGAAATGTCAAAACGGCTCATTTCAGGGCTAATTAGGCACTTTCTGCACCGACCTACCAACGATAGCCTTCAACTAGACCACATGAGATGTCAAAACGACGCACTTTAGGGCTAATTAGGTACTTTCTGCACCTACCTACCAACGATAGCCTTCTGCTGAAACTTCAGCATCTACGGGGTCTTGCCTTTCCAAGAAGCCTTACCGCAGACAATAGATCCAAAAAAATGCAAATATTTGGCGCAACAGATCGTAGCTCCTCCCAACCATTTGTATTCTGCGGGATCTACAATTTAAAGCCATCGCCGAAAGGCAGATTGAGAAGCTTTCTCTTGACAGTCATTCCTCTCCGACGTTTGTCAGACATTTGTGAGAGGTGGGACCGTGAAAGACGCTGGTGTTTTCAGGGATTTCAATACACTAGCCAATGAACCACGGCAGCCAGCTCAACGCACTAATAATTTCTCAAGATGTCTACAGAATGCGCTTATAACCTTCAGAGTTCTTCAATAAACAATTGTATAAATGTACGGTCAAGAAATTCTTCTCAAAGAAAATAGTAATATTTTGATACAACTACACCTACACCCATCAACCAGCACTTGTTCGAAATTCGAACATCAATGTTTGACATGTGACATTTTATGTGGGTGCTTTGCGAATCTGAGTAAATAAACCTCAATTCCCTGAAGCTTCAACAAAAGACTGCTAATTATTAAAAAAGTTGTTTGTTTTGTTTTACCTTTCCGCCACAAGCCCTAATCTTACAAAATATTGAGAAACGACAGGGCGGCAACCCACCACTTGTTGGAAAACTAAATGTCAATGCTTGACATTGACGAAGAAAATTAGACGCCTGCCTACATAGTGACACACAAAAATCTAATCCCCGTAAGCCTATAACTACCACTTGTTCGAAATTCGAGTTTCACCATTTGACATTTGACCCGAAATGGGTTCAGCATGCATTTACGCACCAAATTTTCAATCTCTGACTACTCTACGTGGGGACATTAGATACGTTACAAGCAAGCAACAACAAAAAAAAAAATCTCCGCAAGTTTGTGGCTATGTACATTCTCTATTTTCGAAATTCGTACAGCAACGTTTGACATTTGACGCCAAGTGCGTATACCTTGCGAATTTCGACAAACTAAAGATGTCGTCTACTTACGATCTCTCTCAACATACCTGGCTAAGGAGCTTACAGCCATAAGCCCTTCAAAGAACTACTTAAAACGCTTTGAAGTGCATACAATTATCGCCTAACATTTGACTACAGTTTGACAGATAAAGTCGAACAGAACATTCCTTTCAAAATCCGATTATGAGTACGAATCATAAGAAACATATGTACACGCACATGCATGCATCCGTGTATGTATCTTTCTGCAACCCCCATTATCAGGGCCTTCACGACAATTAATGCGTGAGAAATTCCCTCCCTCTACACTGTACAGTCGCACCTATGTACTCCTTCAACTGAAGTTGACAGAACTGAATATTCCACATCGACATGTGTGTCTGTGTAGGTATGCTCTAGAGCCGTAAATATAAATTAATAATAAAGGTTTTCCAACCCGTAAACAGCGCCATATGAAGACACTTTTTTTTTTAATGAAAAATTAATAAAAACGGTGTTGAGACGTCCCTTCGTTCAAAAACAAACAAATGTGATAATTCGTCGTTTCCCCTTCTCCACCCAAACCCACAGAATTGACATGAACACAAAATTCAAAAAAGAAAACTCGTAGAACCAACATTAAATCCAAACCCAACCATTGTATCTGTATCTGAAGGAGAAAAAAAAAGACAAGAAATACACTTCCCCATTACTAAATGGCCCGGTTTGGCTCTAGATCTATTCTCCCCTCAAACGATTGCGTATAGAAATAAAATAAAAAAAAAAACGAAAGACGACCAAAAGAACGGGGCCAAGACAAAGTGAACAATATTTTAAGTGCGATATTCCCACATTCATGCACAACAGCACACACAGCGCACATACTTTCAATTAAAGACGACAAAATGTTACTCAAAAAATTAACAAAAAAAAAAGAAAGAAAAAAGAAAAACGGATAACAAGAGGGCGAAAGTGAAGAGAAAAAAAACCCACGATAGAGAGAGCAAAAGAGTACGAAATTTGAATGCTCTATTGCTCTCCTCTCCTTTGTTGTGAATTTTGTTGATTAAAAGGAAAAAAATCTGTTAAAAGAGAGAACAAAAAACAAACCACGACGGGGGGAAAGAAAAAGAGTGAAAAACAACTCAAAATAAAATGGCAGTGACCGAGTGGATCACCCTCGTGCTCCCTCTCTCCGATGGACAACCAACGCAGGAACCACTCAAAGCCATGGCTAACGTCTCCGCAAAAGATTTGCTGGCGACTGAAGTTTTATCGCCTTCCAAAGCGATTTCGTTGGCCGCATTTTGAAAAATTCAACGGCTCTCCTTGTAGTGGTGCACCCCTTGAATGTAGTGGAAGAGAGTCTGTGCCTGTGTTGGGCATCTCCCACCATGTGTTGGTGAGATCGGAAGAGAATACGTCAAACCTTTTGGACTGCTTCTACCGTACTCCATTCTGAGGCTCATTTCTGACTGACCAAAATCGCTGAGCGTAAGAGAACCAAAGAGCGCACTCTCTTGGCATTTCCGTTTTCGCAAACTTCCATCACCACCACCAGCTCAAGTCAATTGATTTTGTGCGGCTGTGTTTGTGGCACCAACACACGTTCTAGATACATCTTTTTTCGCTGCCTTTTCGAGAGCACGATTGAAATTCATTTAATATTTCAAAACCATATGTGTCCGTCGTTTGGGATTAATCTTTGGAACAAGTGAAGGTAGTTCGTTGTTTTTTTTTTTTTGTTTGTTTTTTATTATGTTTCTCGTTTTTCGTTTGTACTTTTGTGCTTTTTGCGCTTCTTCTGCTGTTCTTCGGGGAGATTTGTTTTAATTAGTTTTGATTTGCTGTTAATTGTAGACTGTGGCTATGCTTAAGTGGATTAATTGTAATTAAGTTGGCTGGCTTTGTAGGTAGGTATGGTAGCGCGGCGGCAACAGCTTAAATTATCACATCGGATAGTGGGACAATTAAAAATAAAAAAAAATATTCGGCACACAGGCAATTAAATTTATGTCGCTGTGTGTGTGTGTTTATATTGGCTTCATGCCTAGGTATCGACAGTTTTAGGTTTCGTAGTAAAAAAATTGTCAGATTTGTCAGTTTTGGTCTAAGAAAAGAGATTAACTTTCCAATGATGTTATACCTAGCTGCCTACCTACCTATCTACATGCATATGTATGTATCTAGCGCTGTAGGTGTATTAAGAATTGAAGAAGAAAGTTTTGCGGATTAGGGATTGGAAGGCGGCTGAAGACGGCAATCAAGCCCAATTGTACTCTCAGAAGTGCGTTGCAAGTACTTTTTGGCATCAGAACTTCTGAATTAGGAACAATTCTGGACATTGCGAGTCGCCTCACTGCACTGATGTGTTGTACTCCGAGAAACTTCTTGCTTAGAAGAGGCTTTAGCTTGATCCTTTGACTATGTTGTCAAAATTAAGTCAGAGCCTGGTGGGACGCCCGATTTTTGAGTTTCTAGAAAGAATTTTGGCAAAGACAAACGTTGTGAAACCTACATACCTGTCAGGGGAGCCCGAAAGGAGACACAAATTTATGTGCAACCCGGTGATAGCTAAATGGGAGCATTATCTTCTAGGAGAACTTGAATGGGTTCAATATTGCTGCCAAAGAACATCCCGTGGAACATCCTCCCTTGCTTGAATCAGAAAAGGTTACAACCAGATTCATGGAAAGGAAAGAAAAACAAACCGTTCGACGTGAATTAGACTTCAATCGCCATCATGGACAGAAGATTCGAACTTTTCAAATAATTCGCGATTTTAAAACCTGCTACGAAGCATGAAATTATAGCAACAACGCATCGAGTCCTTACAACAATCCTGAGAAATGGTAGATATCAACTCGTTAGTATGCGACAGGTACACAATAAGCGACCTACCGCAAGGGTCCATTCTTGACCCACAACTGGTTACTTTGTACTTCTATGAAGAAAAACATGGACAGAGAGCTACAGAGTGTATAAAGTTGCTGTTTGCCGGGGACTTTTACCTTTTTTAACGTGTTATCATGAAAAATCTTGAAATATTGATATGAGTGTCCTGAGATCGAAAAGTTTTTGAAATAATCGGGCCGATGCCGGAACGATAGCATTAACAAACTTGGCCGAACTTGCGCTTCCTCCTTAATTTTACTCAACAACAGGGTATAGTGGAACAGTAGGATCTTAGAATTGTGATGCCAGCCATGGCTATAAACACTTGAGGGAAGGCCTTACCACTGAAACCCTGACATACCGCAAATAACTAAATGAACTGAAAGACAACTGTGGGAAGGTTAAGCTCATTATTCAGCCTCAATAGAGTTCGTCTCTTGTGGGTATCGGACAACGAAAAAGGAGACGAACGGACACGGAATGAAGGTAGTAACACAGAACTGAATCCCGAGAGGACAATAGGAATGCAATATAGATTTCTACTACTTCTACTTCTAATTTAAATTTAAAAAAATAATCAAAAACCACTCACCCGATATCTGTGCGAATGATGAAGATGAAACTCCTTCTTGTTCCTGAAATGAGAAAAAAAAAATCGTTTTAAAAAAAGTTGCTTACAGGTTTGTATGATGTGAAAGAGAGAGAGGTACAAGACAAGCCTTGCCTCGGCTGCTTTTAATCGTTACTGCAACGTATTGCAAGTCTGCTTTTACACTCATATGTAGGGACCTAAGGATGGACCTAATGAGACTGACATAAATCGAGTTCCCATTAGTTTAGCGCGCGATAATGCTCACAAGGAATTATTCCCAATAAGAAGGGACAAAAGTGTACATAAGGGAGGACCGTTCATAGTGGCCAAAGGAATTAAAGAGCTTCGTAAAAAACTGATTCTTAACCCGATTAGGAGGCCCACTAAGTCAACTTCAAAGGTGAGAGGTATAAAGAACCTGAACGAATAAACAAGATTGTATCCCGGGGTTTCTGAAAGACTACAATGTATCTTTGCCAAGTTCTAATCGTGCTTAGCTAACCATCCCACCGCAAGACGTTAAGATACCAGCTCGTATTCGAAATGGGGACAAAATAAACTCGGTTGACCGATCTGGTAGCAATGATAACATTCATGCTTTACAAAGTCCATGAAACTATAACGCTAAAGCTGGTGGAAATATGTAGCAGCTGGCTAGACAGACGCAGAATGGTCTGTAGTGCTTCTATCAGACTGATTTTAACAGCATATCAGGGGCAAAAGCAGTCGCCTATGAGGACCACATACCCCTGGAGGAAACCCATGAAATCCAATTCGATACCCGCCATCTACTCATCGATTTTAAGGCAGCATTTATGGAGTCGAGTTGTACAGAGCCATGTCTATTCGTGGGAACTCTGAAAAAGTTGTCTGTCTCTGCAGGACGACTATGGAGAACACTCGCTCACCGATCACCAAGGTCGGTAACGAACTTACAGAGACCTTTGATCTCAAAAAAGTATTTCGATAAGGCGATGCACTGTCATGTGACAAGCTGCGTGGGAAGCTGCGAAAATGGAACATACAACATTGACCAACAGAATCTTCGAATGTAACCCGGAGAAACAGAGCAGTACAGGACGACCTCGCCTAAGGTGCCGCGCAGAAGTAGGAGAACCAACTTGGAGTGCGCAACTGGAGGCAATTAGGTAAGGACCGGGCTAAGTAAGTAAATCAATCTCAACAAGCATTCGTTCAGACTGAGGCTGACAAACTGTGTCAACTGTGAAGAGGAGGAGGATGATGTGGAACCCTTGAGACATAGGGTACTGTTCTCAACGATACCGCGTCTTACGCACCTCAGAGAGGAAGAAACCGGCGACAGATTGAATCTGCGCCTTTCCGATCACTAGACGATAAACTGCCCATGATCCCGATGCCTGCTTATCTCCACGTCACACAACTATCGCCTGCAGTTCGATAGGCGAGGGGAAGCCAACGGGTCCAAGAGAGGGCTAAGTGCGCAGTGTAAGTTCAACCTCGAAAGCAAATCAAACCAAGCAGCTTGCTCAGCATGTTTTCTAGGCTATATTATACACATATGTACATATGCTTATACTATGTACTCGTACACATGTATATACCTATGCATAGAAGGCTCGTATTTCCACTTCGGTTTTTGTACGAAAAAAACAGCTGCGAACAAAGATTTCTGTTTAAAAGAAATTTGACTCATCTACTACACAACTAGCGAACGTGTACGATCGTAGTAAACATGAGCCTCTTTGACTCATCTGTTTATCCACAGCTGGGCCTGAACAATGACTCATAAGGCACAAGCTCTGAGGCCGCCAAAACACGTGCCTTTGGACACAGAACTGGATGAACATTCATCTCCATCTGCAGTACCAAATTCTCTTTCTACAAAGCCATTCCACATGTCGAATAACGAGCCTGTAACTTCAAAAAATAAATCAAAAATCACACGCAATGTAAACAAAGACGCACACATACATATGTATGCTGTCATAATAACAATAAACGAACATAATTGTTGCTAATTACTAGACTATCGCTGGTGCCGCTATACCGCTGCTAAATGGCTAAAGATCGGGGGACGCCGATAACAGTTCTCAGTTATTTTAACACCCATCTAGTGGAGACAGCCTAAGTGGGCGCCCGGAAGCCCATCCACCGCCAATAGATACCCCTTTCGGTGTGATAGCGTAATTATTGTTGTCATTCTACAGAACGCTGTTAGTGATAGTAAGCTCGCTGTACAAGGCGAGATACATGAGCAAATAAGGTTTTTTTTTCGTTTACTAATATTTACTTGTCATGTGATGACAAAGCCTGGCGAGGGCTCATGTGTAGAACAAAAGGTGGTACACATGCAGGTCTATTTACCTGAACTTGAAAATCATGTGAAACTGTAGCGTGCCAGTGCCAGAGCAAGGTAATTCCGATTTGAGAGGAACAGCTAGAAGAATAGATTGTTTCAATGAACTTCAGTCAGTTTCGTCATCAAAAGAGCGTTCATTAGCTACCACGAGGTCGGAGTGTGTAAAAATGTTAATTTTCCATATCTCGTGGCCTGAACGTAAACGTTGTCATTGACGCATTGCCGGCAACCGACTCAGACAGCAGCTGTGTCAACCTGAAGCCAGACTTCCGAGGGCTAATAGTTCCAATGACACAAAATATTTGTAGAGGGAGGGCAAATTCGACCTGAATCCAGACTTTGGAGGACCAATAGCACCAAAGACACAAGAAGCTTGTAGAAGGAGGACAAACGTAGAACATACGCCTACTATTCTACGGGGGTTAGTACCCGAATTTGGATCCATATGCTGGCATCACGTATGCGATGAAAAACAATAAGAAACAGGCCCGCCTACACTAATCCGGATACCTCTTGGAGTGATAGGGGAGTCTAAAAAGATCGGTATGCCTCTTCCGACGATTAAGAGATCAAATCGAAGACAGCAATCGCTAAGAGCACCGAAGCCACAAATATGCGAGATCTACTATCCATGCTTGAGCTCGTGAAGACCTGCGACGGCCAAATAAAGACTTTCAAATACTGAAGGGCAAGCAACGACAACTGAAATTTTCGGAATCCTCGAATATGGTAGCAATATCTACATAGAAGCTAGACAGAGACTACTTCAACACCACGAGTATCTGAATCGACTCGAAATTGGTAACCAGTGACTCGGATTTGAATTTTCCCCGGAGACGGCGCAGTAGAGAAAAACCCTTACTCCGGGGGCACAGGCAAGTGGTAGGAGATCTCAACCAACTTAGCGTGCAAACTTAGGAGGCAACTAGCTGGAGACCCTTGTAGGTTGAGGCCCAGCTCCACTACGGACTGTAGCACCAACTTAAGTAACCGAAGCTCCTCTAGAAGGATATACTCGCTGACCAACTAGACAGTCACAGTCTCGTCACGGTACTATTAGTCAAACGAGGCACTAGAGACGACGCACGAAAAGTCTGTAGGGTGCTGCATATATAAAATATCTCCTTCCCCATCGACACCGGTGCAGATATCTCCGTCTTGTTCAGAGAATACTTCAACACTGAGTTGACAACCGTGTCACCATCACGACTTGTGGTACCAAAAGCTTATCAATCGATTGTCCTTGTCGTGACTCAAGCAATTATTGGTGCGTACTCTATACACCATCACGACTTGCCCATTCGATTTAATGGTACAACACTTGTCGATAACACCACTCAATTGGGAATGGGAGGAGGAATCCTCAACTCACAAGGACCTAAGCAGCACGATAGATAGCCCCACTCGCTGACATACTGAAATCACTAAAATCACTCGTAAATCGTCCAGGACACCCTGTTCTACACCGGAGCTCAAGATGCAGAACTAGCGTGTTGTTGAGCTGGTGACAAACTCAATGACGAATCTAATTTAAAAACCGTCTGACAGCAAATGTACATCTGATCAAAAATTAATCTGAAGATTCGACGACTGTGTCGCGACTGTCGTCGTTTAAAGTACACAGTTGTAACATAAGTCCTCCAACTACTGCCATCTATAGGAAAACATGCGAGATGACGCTTAATTGGTTTTGATATTGGATACGATAATTTTTAAACGCAGAAAAGGATACGATGGTGCCAAGGTCCAAATGTCAAGCGATACTGATGACTGTATTCTCCGTGAGCTCTCAAACCTGAAGCGAGATTATGTAGATATCAAGAGGTTCTACAATCTATACAAGGCCTTATTGGAGAAATAAAACTGCTTGGTGCCCATATTTAAAGAAGGCTTCAAAGTTCGGACTGAGCCAATTCGAACATCGGACCATGTCATAGCTTTTTAAGCTCTAAAACGTTTTGAACATATTTTAGAAGGCAAAGTCAGACATCTTAGGCTAGCTACATATAAGGTGTCCACGATATGACTTTGAGACCACTGGAACGTTGTGGACTAGGCGGAAAGCCCAATTGCTTCCTATCGATACGCAACACAGCTGTTATCTACAGTCTAAGGAATCCAAAGAGATATACATATGTATGCATAGCTCTGAATTGATGGATCGATAAAGACACGTCACTTGTTAAAGACTTTGGGCTTAAAACCAAGAAAAGCTTGTTTAAGACCTTAAGTCTTATGGTAAAACTCTTCCCTAATCGTGTCACGAACAGATCATGAACTGGTGAGCCTTATTCGAGGCAAACGGTGGAAATAGTTCCATAACTGACAATGAGGAAGAAACCGTTTTCAAATGAAATACTCGGTGATAGATACTCGTATTTCTCATTAATTTGTGAAAACATTAACAACTGATCGGCGTCTTTAAAGGCAAATGGTGGAAATAATGGTGAAATAGTCCCTCTTGACACCAAACTGACCACAAAAAGACTCCGAAAATTTACAGAAAAATTAGCAAAAGAGCGAGAAAAAGTGATAGATACTCGTCGTTCCCGCGAATTTGTGGAAAGATTAACAACTGGGAGAGTACATTTCATAAAGTTCAACCTTCCACGGCAGATAAACACTGCAGAACAACTTCCACCCCACTTCACTTCACAACGACAGATTTTCCCCTTTATAATGCCTTTTAGATGGCATTCAGCGATTCGACTGTGATGTGTTTCGATTACCATTCAAAACCGACATCCTAATTACCTCTAAACACAAAATCCAACAAATACTTTACAAAGCATACGTGACACATCAGCTGTCATTAGATGGCATTCCAAAGGAAGAGCAGAGCCAACACACAACCGAATGAGAATTCAACTTTCCGCAAACACACCCCCTCCCATCCCCTTCCCTTGCTTGTGTCCAACTATCTTCCTTGTCTCCTGCTCATTTCATTTTTCTTCGTCGGTCGTTCTTTTTTTCTTGTTTTCCTCCTTTTGTCCGATAATTTATTATCGGTACTCTCCCCAAAGATTCCATTGATTTGAACTATCTTCGCATTCGGATTTAATTAATTTTCTTGTAGAATCTTAATCGGATGCAAGTTTGTGGGGTGCGCTGTTCCCGAGCGTCGAGTAGATACGGTTTTAGTTTAGATACACATGCACACAGCAACCAGCACACAGGAATATTGATTCGATTTGGATGCACAATCTTGAGCATACAGATCTGGGTTGAGAAGGGGGGGTGGGCATGACAAGGAAGCCGCCAGTATAGAGTCCCCTCGGGCGTGTGTGCGTCTTTTGTCGCGTCGCCGTCGTCGTCGTCGTCATCGTCATTGCCATCCTATTTTTAGAGTAATTGGAAGGAAGAAGAATGGTTTGGCGTTTCTGTTTGTTTGTTGTTGGTTGTTGCTTGTGTGTTAAGCCTGTCAATGTCCTGCTTCTAAGTGGAGAAGTCTTTCCATTTTTTTTTTCTTTCCTTTTCCTGTTTCTTCTCTCGTCGTGTTTTAATATTTTTTTTTCTTTTTGAGGAAACTTCGTGGGGGAGTTTCCTTGCATCGGGCAGGCACTAGGCAGGCATACAACACACTCATCGGGTTGTAAGTAATTTTATACGATTGCCAGGGTGTATGTACATTTTCCGGTAATAAATACTTAAAGGTATTAGATGTCAATGGATGGATAAACAACTCAATGAGCAACTATTGTGTATGCGTGGGGATTTTTTTTTTCCTTTTTTTTTGGGAGGAATACGGTTGATGTATCCTTAGTGGAGAGTAGTGCAGTGGGAGCGGAAAGGGAGACGAAAATCGATGCAGTTGATTGACTTATAGGGGTGGATTTGGGCTCAGTAGCCTCTAGAACAATGGCACATAGGTGACCCAAGGATGAGAGTGCCCCAAAGAAGTCCTTCGGATAGTGGAGAAGGGTAGGTATATGCGAGTACCAAGCATCTGGTAGTTCTGAGTGCGAAAAGTCGTGTTCCAATCAATTTTTTTGCATTGAATTCGGAAAAAGCGGTTCAGAAGGTGTTTTCAGAGGACGAAGGACAGCTAGGATGCTAATACACTGAAAGTGTACATGATTTCGGGGTCGACATGGACATGTATGACGGTGGGACCTGCTATGTCACTGTGTAAGCGGAGTAGATTGTGGGCTGATGTCCTATAGTTTGACGCCATTAGAGGTTGTAATATCCTGCCTATCGGAATGGCAATTTGAGAGGTGCAAATACGGGTTTTCGAAGCGATAGATCCTGCGACAGGAAACATCTCATGAAAAATTTGGAGTGTAGCTCAGCTGTAGACTGTATAGATCAGAAGGACGAGACAGCCCACGAAAAGAAAGTTCGAAGACTGGCTTTCATCAGTATAACAGCAGCTATGAGGACCAGTAGCGCAGTAAGAAAGGATCACCAAATGGATTATACTATGAATAACCAGAGAGTTCGCACACCAAGAGTGAGGAACTCTTCTTCCCACTTCTGGACAGTCCTAGATATACACTGCCGGCCATATGTTTGGAATCACTTTCTGGTTTCCATCAGCCTGTTTCTCTAGCTGCCGTGAAAAGGCACTCGAATGAAGTAGGCTTAACAGGCATGATAGCAGTTCGAAAACCTTTGCTCTGGTCGCAAAATCCAAAGCCAAAGAGCATACAAATTGGACGATGGAGGACTGGAATGGACTGGATATAAATGCAAAAATTAGATGGAAATTCCAAACTTGTGGTCAGGCGTCACGGCCTTAGTTTCCAACCCAAAGACAACCCATGAATCCGCCAGGTACCGCCCGACGGAAAACCATAAGATTTAAAGCTCACCTTAAACCTCACAAAAACGTCAGTTTTAGTCAAATGCACCCCAACCCTCAGCAGATTTTAAATCAGGAAGCCCAACCTACAAGGGATAAATTAATTATGTCAACTTGGCACCCTCTAGCCCTCACTCAATAAATCGAAAAAAGATTTCTCGGGCCTCTTTTTTTTTATTGAATTAATCAACAATTTTCGAGTAACAACAATGCCTTAGCAGCAGCTACCCCCTCTTGTCACGTTTTGTCCTGCGGCAGCATCAAATCGACGTTAAAACGGCGAGAAGGCAATCGCGCGTAGTTCCTGAGAGCCCGATGAATCCTGAGGGTGAGAGTGGGGGGCTGTAAAAGTCTCTTTGTCGCGTGAGTGAACTCTTTTCATTGCGCATGCCTTTTGTGACAAACTAGCAAAAAAAAGTATCCTTTGGTCAGAGAAGAGTTGGATTTCAGCCAAGGAATGGAATCCATACCACACACACAGAGAGTAACTACATCCTCTACATCGTCTGCTGGAAGTTCGGTTGAATTAGTTTCTCGCTCTTTCTCTCTGAGGATGCAATGGGAAAACCGAAAGACGACAGCGAAGGAGCAGGCAAATCATTTAATAAAATCATCCCTTAAGGATTTTGTATTTTGTCCATGGCGGGGGGGGGGTGGAGTGAGTGACAGTTCATGCTGCCTTTTTAGGGTCATACTCGATACAACACCTTTATGCCGACTTCGTCGTCGTCGTCGTACTCGTCGTCGTCGTGTTGCTTAATTGAAGATTAATTAGGACAGCACCATGGTGGTTTGGCTAATAAAGTAGAAAGTTGCCGTTCTAAGAGTATTGGCATTGTACGAGTATTTTTTCCTTTTTTGTAGGTTTTTTTTCCTTTTTAATTGGGTGAGTTATTTAGGTCGGCTGTCGTCTAGGTTGGGTGTAGTCCTTTGCCAAGCAGCGAGGGATGGAGATGTCCTGTGTGTGGATTCGTGATTAAGTTTTCATTTTATAGATTTTGCTTTGTGATTAAATGGGGGATTAAAATGGTGGATTAAACCGTTCCCATGGGGGGGTTCCCCTTTCCTCGTCTAATGAAAGGTATGCGGCAACTCAGAGTCCAGGTGGTGCCAATTTTATGCGCTCAAAGACTTGGTTGGAGTGTAGTGCGTATTATGCTGAGTCTCAAGCCAGGACTAAATGGGATATTTATCGCTTAGGAAGTACCTATAACGAATCCACCCGGACTTGTGCGGCTTGATACTGAGCGTCGACGTTGATATAAACCCGTACAGGATGCAGGAGGGATTTAGTAAGGCACCATAAGAAGCTTCAAGGGAAAATCAAAGCATACTAAGCATTACACAGGACTATACGTAGGGTAGTGTCAGAAGTGCAGGTACGACTTTGTATCTCTCTAGTAGGCGGCGCAAGAGACGAATTACTTTCAGGTTAGAGTCTCATGAACAGAAGATTTCAAGGAGGAATATGAGCTAGAGAGAGGAGCAACCAAGAAAGAAAGGTAGGATAGTGCCAGAAGTGCAGGCACAGCTTTGAGTCACCCAGTAGGCGGCGCCAGAGATGGATGACTTCCAAGCTAGAGCGTCTAAAACAGGGAATCTCAAGCACGAATGAGAGGTAGGAGGAGGACATCCACGAAAGAAAGGTGGGATAGCGTCAGAAGTGCAGGTACAGCTTATCATCTACTCCTAGTCATGTTGTGACAATGTACGAGACTCGTAAAACAGTTAATTTCAGATGCACTACGTAGCTCATTTATGAGGCCAAAAAGTCTTGACTATGCCTTCTTAGACGTCATCTAAAGAACGGCCGTAAATTTCCACCCGAATCTGGATGTTAAGACTGAAGATCTCTAACCTCCTTCAACGATTTTTTAAAACAGTTTCATCCATTGGTAGGGACCAACGCTGACTGTCCTTTGGGCTTGAGGTAACAGAAGGGAGTGACTGACTGTAAAGATGAAAGGAAATCTGTTGTCCCCGGTTGGTGCATGAATCGCCCATCTTCGGATCGAAATGCAAGCTAGCAACCGTTGCGATAGAAACCACTATGCCAAGCTTACTCTGATGATGATATGCACGACTAAGCTCGGCTTAAACCCTCCCACAGAAATTATTAAATACATCAAACGCCACTCTTTCCTTAACCCATTCCAACGCCAAAAAAAACTTATTAAAAAAAGAAATCGCTTACAGCTTACTCGTACAACCCCCTTCGCTGTAAGGACAACAATAAAACCCATACATCCCTGTACACTCAATCCACAAAGGGAACCCTTGTAATAACACACTTGTAATTTTTATTAGAATTATGCACAATAAACACTCATTGTACAGGGTGCAAACGGACGAGGACGCACGGGACAAACACAAGAGATGTCGAGTCGTCTCGCATGTCCGTCCATCCATCCATCCACCAAACGAAACCATATCCGAGCAAGTGGTCTTTTGATTGTCATCGGTGGTGGTTGTTTGCCTTCGACGATTCCAGTTAACTGCAAAGAAAACCGAGGGTTGGAATGGGATGGGATTTCGACGACGTTTCCATGGCTTTTTCACTGAAAGGGATGACGAGACCTCGACGCTGATGATGATAATGTCGATGGTCGATGGTGTTGGTGAGTTGTTGTTTCCCTTGATTTCCGTTGAAAGAAACCTTAGGGGTTGTTTATTGTTTTTCCACTGCTGTGTGTTGTGTTGTGTTTCGAAGGACCCCTTTACGAAAATCATATTTGAATGCAACAATAGTGTATGCTGCGGTAAAGTGCTTTGATTTTTAATTTAAATTTATTGGACGTGCTTAAGTGACACGGCAGCGCTCTTTCACCGGAGGAGGGTTGATGTGTTAATAGGGTGTTCTATTGTTCTATTTATCTATTAGGCTGTTCCTCGCAGAGAAAAGGGCGCACATAATGAGATATGAAATTGAAACCAAAATTGAATTCCGTTCTATTGGAGGATTCAAGGAAGACCATGGAAATTGAATCAGATGGCAGTGGATAGTCGGCTTCGGCGAAAACTACTGAATCAGGAGGACACTGGGTCGCTGAAAGCGTTTGTCAAAAATGTCAGAGTGACATAAAACTACGTGAGTATATTGCCCAGGAGAATTATCCAAATTAACTTTGAAAATCGTTCGTCGATTTGTGAAACTTTACAGAACATCCCAGGACACAGACCCGTACTTCCCAAAAAATAGGCATCTGCAGACATCTAGGGGCGTTAACCCAGTGGTATAGGCTTCGTCTATCCTATCCCCTGACAGGGGATCATAAAAAAAGAGTTGCTTTACAACTTGCCTGCAGAGGTTGCGATGTTGAAGAAGGCACCACATATTTCCGATGTTGCTGTTCTGATATCAGCGAATGTCCATCGAAATTACCTTGAAAGGCCTTCTTTCTTTCAATGACGTGGCGTTTATAACAACCCAGTTGTAGAGTTGGACAAAGGTGCTGTTCAACTTTACCACATACTCGGACACAGCTATCGTTTAACTTGTCTCAATACAAGGTATTGCTATGAGAGGCATTAGCAGCTGCCTCAACCAAAACTAAACGAGACGCGAACAAAAATCCACAGCTGGAACGTATCATCAACACCAGCTTGGAGGCAGCCCTTGAAAACGCAGGATACATGAGACAGATGGTGGCCTCAAGAAGTGGCACAAGATTGGGAATAGGTGATAGAGGATACTCCATCTGCGTGTGGATATCGCTAGAAGTTTTACAAAGAGCAGACAAGGACTCACGTCATCGTCAAGTGACTACTAAAATTGGCTTTGCGCTCTTCTCTTCGATAGTTATTGTCGACCGCAATGCTACTAACAGTCAGCAGCACCCAGGCTAATATGAGTTCGACCTTAAGTTTTGGTGTTAAACTAGCCTCCGGCGAAGCACTACACCGACGGGACAAAGATTTTCCACAAAAAGCATTTCAAAGGAAAGATACCACCGACATCGGATATCAACTGCAGAAAACTCTTTAAAAACATGACTTCTGTACTTATTTGCAAACAATCACATGCACCTTCATCAAGGGCAAGTTCTCAAAGCCACAAAATGCGAATTTAAACAAAACTTTACAAATCGCATTAAGAATGTCCGCATACTTGTTGCCTAATCGGGTTGAAATTCTACGAATTTTATGTCAATTTACCTGATTTTGAATTCAGTGCCTACTGAGGTAAACACCTGGAACATTTTCTTGAGCCAATCGATGCTATTTTCACTTTAATCCACTGGTATCCAGCAGATAAAAACACTTTTCACACAATTTCACAACTCACAGTCACAGGCAACAACACGATCTGTCAAAGTTCACCAAACTGGGTGCATTCACAATGGACACGTTCGGAGAAAAAATTTTATTTTTCATTCTTTTAAGAAAAAAATTTTTTGATGAGAATTTGAAGTGAATTTTCGAAAAATTGCGAAAAATGGGCGACTCTTTATGGAAAAATGAATGAAAGTATGAAGGTGAGAGTGTTTATCTCATTTATTCGAGGGGTTTAAAGCTGTTTGTAGAATTGGTAGGCAAAATCGTTGCCATTGATGGGGACAATGGACTGGAAGCAAATAATAATTTCAAGTTTCGAACTTTTAGTGAAGGGTTGGGTTTGGCGAAACAAACAGGGTCAAAAGTCATTCTTCTGAGGAAAACATTTTTGATCTATAGAACGATATTCCTGTCAGTTCAGCTGTATGGCGCTGAATGCTAGGTGACAGGATAACAGAGCAGATATTGGACGCCTTTGAGCGAAAAGTTTTGCGTCAAATTTTTGGTCCTCTGTAAGACGGGACTGCGATCTCTACGAGCTTCAACAAGATATGTAGTTCAAAAGAATTAGCTGACAAAGGCGTCATAAAACCTGCTTAATGGCTAGTCAGCGAGAGGGACTGTCTAAAGAAAACGCAGTAAGTCGAACCTTGAAACACCTGTAAGTGCTATAGACCATGAAAAAAGCCCGACCGTTTTAAGATGCAGGGTGTTGCATAACAGTTTTATAAGCAGAGGTTATCACCGTGCTGAAGGGAGTGGAAGTGCTCATCGCATATCACTACTCGGATAGCTAATCAGCTGTAACCGCCATAATAAACCCCACGTCGATATGGTAAAGGGAGTGTAACACCAGACTGAACCTACTTACCAGTTGCAACAAAGTCTGCCTCACTTGTTGCCAGAGCGCAAAGGTGTCACAGGAAACAAAAGAGTTGATGAACTATTAAGAGCAGGAGCGGTAAAGAGGGAACGAACCCAGATAAGAACGATAGGCGACAGCTATGGAAACTGCATTGGACAACAGGACTTTAGGAAGTCGGAACTAGCGACTTGCAAACTGGCCAGACCTACATATGGATACCCTGCGAGACACAGAAAATGTTAATAAACCGCAACCAAGTCAACGAGACTCCAAAGGCATCGAAGCTCCGAAACGCACGACGAACGACAGAAACATTACAGTCGGCATATGTTCCTCCCCATGCACCTTGAGCAGCCACAGTCCTCCTGGGTGCTGGGTTCCTCATCGGACATGTACGTGGAGGACAACTGTTATACGAAGTCTGACCTGGGGATTGAGAAAATCGATTTCCATGCACAAACCCCTAACCGTAGCAAGGTAGGTAATCTAATGCTGCAGCATCCGCACCCTCTACATGGTCTGCATCACCATCAACCGACTGCGATGAGGAAAGACTCCAATAGCACAATGTGTGCCTGCCATATCCATCAATCTAAAGCAAAGCAGTATGAAGAAGAAGTAGTCATTCTAAGACAACAACGGTTCGCGGTCACCTCTATTGACCGAAACCATGACCAACAATAGTAAACAGCCAAAGGCTCTCGCTAGTATTCGACACAGTATCATGGAACACCTAGGTTAAGACAGGTTCATTTCTGATACCAGATCTAGTGCAGTTCAGAGAATAGGAATTGCTGACAAAGCGACTTCCTGATCACATCACACTGCATCCACTACAAAGGGGAACCTAACGGGCACAAATGGAGGCTTGAGTAAAGAGCGAGAAACTCTTAAACCATCCAACCAATTACAGTCACAACAAAGGCATTTAAAGGTATCTCGGACCCTCAAGCAAGAAGTGTCTTTAAATCCAATTCAGAGACTCCCCTGATAGATGTTGTCCCCAATAATTGTCAATAGGTGGCTAAAGACCAACAGATGTACACATAGGAAGACAACGAATCGCAGTTCCAACATCTATCCGTACCTTCCTGTCTTCAAATGGACTGCATTACCAGTGCAGCGCATCTGTTCCCATGAATTAAGAACCCAATCCCCAACTGACCAAAATTTCATAAATCCCCATCGCAACCAGTAGAACGTTCATCCGAATCCCAATTAGTTTCCTGCCACATCCATCGAACCAGCTAAGCCGAAATCTAAGAAAAACCTCCGGCTTTCAACGGGAGACAAAAAAAAACAAATTTTTTCCTCAACCCGATCGAAACCTTCTAAATTACAGACTCATGTACCTGTCCGTAGACATATTTTACTGCATCAACTTCGATCACAACCTATTAATGACCGGGTATCAAATTGCAAAAAAAAAAAACCAAAAAAGAACTCGTAAATTACTGAACCAAGTCTGTAGCGTGGATGCAACAACAAGAAACCCACCCGCCTCGCTCAAAGTTCAGGGCATAATCTAAAACAGTTAGACGCGCCGAAGGTTAATAGCCTTTAAAAACTTTACAAGGCTGATGGCTGACTACGTATCATTCCTCTTCTACTCTCCCCCCCACAAACAAGAACAGAGCACGCAAAAAGATGAAACCAAATCCGAACAATCAGAAAAAAAAGATACATTCACACAGTGAAACGTACGTGTGCGGTGCGGTCCCGCTTGATGCTGAAACTACTGCCAGATACAATGGGATAAACTAGCAGCCGAAAAAAAGGGAGATTAACTGTTGTTGTGATTGGAGATACATACACACTCGCCGCACTTGGGGGTGGAGAGATATAAAAAATAGAAAAAAAAGTATCTTGCAGATGTACATATCTAACCCGATCCAGTGCAAGATTTGACTTGGTTTCTCCTCACCTGGGGTAAATGTTGTGTGTGTGTAATGAAATCTAGACCCAAATTAGACTAAAAGATTTTCCCCTTCGCTGAACAGTTCAACAGGCCCAGGACATGTCAGTGTTTGCCTACAATAGACGACTGGAGGCAGGGCAGGAGGAGAGGCAGAGGAAGAGGGAGAGAGAAATCCATTTAACCGAATGTATTTTCGGGGGTGACTTTATTAAAGCGATATCTAAAGGGTAATAAATTTTGTATCCGTTTGAGCATCCTAAAAATATTGTAGATACTCCCATGTATATCCGTGTGACCCGCACGTAAGGACATGCCAGAATTCCAGGCGAAATAAAATCGAATGAAATCCCTGCTCAACGTCTCTCTAATGGTGGATTGTTTGCATGTGATAAATTTTATGGAATTTTGTGGCAGACATGTTCATTGGCATCGGCAGCGTCCTACGATGCTCTAGATACTTTATCACTGTGTGGTGTTATGTGTGTCTAGCAGTGTTATTCTTTCGAAGGAGAATTTGTTTGTTTAATGAATGTGACTTGCTGGAGTTACGTCGTCGTTGTTTGCCAGAATTTGAGTGGCTATTGGGGTAGAATCCTGTTTTTTTTTTTGTAGATATTTACAGGGCTTTAGATGTTAGTTTCATTAGGCGACCTTATTTGCAGAAACTTGTTGAAGTAAACACAAGGATTCATCTTTATGTTGGCGCCTGCCTATGTTGGAAGTTCAATCAAGCATCGAATGTACTTTAGAGCCTCCAACAGGGTCGACAGAGAGTCAAGCAGCTAAGTGTTACAATTCTTGAGGATATCCAAGCTTGAATCCAAAAAGGCTGCTGCACCTGACGATCTACGAGCAAGGCTGTTCAAAGCAATTGGGGAGAGGCATATATCAACTCATTTCAAAGATCTAGTCAGGCGAGGATATGCCTGATGAATGGAATCTCAAAATCTCAGAAAGAAAACCCCCTCAACTGCGGCATCAGTCCCGTCAACATTGCGTACAAGAATCCGTCTGAAATCCTTCGTCAACAACCTGATTGGCCTCTATCAGTGTGGTTTCAGGCCAGGAAAGTCCACAGTCGATGAAATGTCCACACTTCGACAGGTCCTGGAGAGTCCCCGACCAACAATATCGCCTCAATCACAAGGCAAACGGCAAGACTCCGAGGCAAGAGACCGATGCGGCCTCCCTGGACACTTTTGGGAGCCACCACTGCCACATCTGAACCAGACACCCACCATCTTTTCACCGATTTTAAGGCGGCCGCGCGTAGGGACGACCTACACAGAGCAATGCCTAGTTTCGTCATCCCTGCCAAACTCGTCCGTTTGTGCAGGATGGCCCTGCATCAAGGTTGGTAACGACTTGACCGGGACTTTTGATGCCAAAAAAAGTGTTGAGATGCAGCAGTAGCGTAAACCGAGGGTCTTGCCAAATCGGAAGGACGCAGCGTGATGTCCAGTGGCTAATCCGGTAGTATTGAGGCAATAAGAGCAAGACCAAGTATGTGCTGTGCTGTCAACAAGAAGGGACAACCAATACCGACGTCTCCGTAGTAAGGGACAACCTAGGCTCCGCCATTAATTCAGAAAACGACACCAGCGCTGAGGTCAAAGGAAGGACAACTCAAGCCAACTGGTGCTTCTTTGGGCCAAGTAGAAAATTGAATAGGAAAGCCCTCCCTCGAGCAACTGCAGAGATCTGCTCGCAATAAGAGTGGATGAGGTTGCTGTTGGCTGTTTCAAGAGGGAAACTATTCGGGTGATAGACGGTGAGTGAAGGAGATACAACCAAGAACTGTACGGAGTGCTCAGCTATATCGACTTAGCTAGAAAAGTGAACGTCCAACGACTGAAGTTAGGTCATTTAGAGCGCAGGGACACCAATGCTCTTCAAATTCAACTGCGTAGTAGAGAAAGAGCACGATTCTGGTGGCGCACGCAAGTGGAAGGGGACCTCAACGGACTTAGAATGCGAAACAAGAGGCAACTAGTTTAAGATCGAGCTGGCTGAAGACGTTTGTTGGTTGAGGCCTAGATGCATCTTGAACTGTAGCGCCAAAACATTAGGTTGTATCTCGTGCTCGAAACCCATGGATTTAAGGAGGGCCACCCCTGCTACTAACTAAACAACTAACCCACTGCTTATTTCTCTCTCTTTTACTTACAGATATCTCACACCGGCGTTTGTTTCATAGGTATCCCACACCGGGGGAACACAATGGATCCGTTGAGACCCGAGTGAGACTGCACCCTTGCTGATGCAGTCACCCCCCCCCCCCCCCCCCCCAAACTACCAAACTGACGAATAATGATCGGATATTAAGAGAGGCACGACTTTTCGGTTCGGTTCGGAGGACCAGTTGTTAGCGTATCTATTATCGAGAAACGTATCGCCCCAGGATCGAATGGTAAGAAGGAAATTTGAAAAGATGCTTCGGTTCGAAGGACCAGTATGTATTCGGGTATCTATGATCATGAAACGTATCGCAGACAAGTTCATCAATTTTAAAGGATCAGTTGACAGAAGAAATCACTTGTAAAACTGGGCAAAAGCTTGGCAGATAGAGCGAACGATGTACAACCTATCTAAGAACCGATTCTACAAGTAACTTCCAGTTGAAGTTCTCCAGTCCCCAAGAAGTCGTCGTTTTCCTTTCGACTTAAAATATTTATTTCAAGAGAAATTGAACTAATTGTTGGCTGTGCAGCCATGGCACACCAAAAGCCTTTGATCCGTCGTTTGGAATGAATATTTTTATAAAGAATTATGCAGCGTCAAAGTTATTTGCCTTAAACGCATCTCGTGTAACTACGAAACCGAAATATTTACTTTAATGCAACAAACGGAATACATATTCCTCATCATCATCATCATCAGGAGCTTCAGCATCAGCATCAGCATCAGCAGCATAAGCATCCTTTGGCACTAAGCAAAAGTACAAAACTTGTAAAAACCAAACAAAAACTTGATAGTTGCACAGCAGTCCTCGTATAAATAAAATGCAAATAAGGAAGCTTCCAAGTGCTGCACGCTACACAAAGTGTGTGTGTGTGCAGTGTAGCCCCCATTATGCACCTTAAAACACTCTCACACGCACAGTCTTTCAAAAAGTTACTCCTTTTTGCGAACACAACTAACAGTCAGTCAGTCAGTCAGTCAGTCAGTCAGAGTCGGTGAGGATATTTATCACCATACGAGGGAGTCCTGTATCGTTTCATCTTCAGCCAACAGTAGCAGTAGTAGCAGCAGCACGAAGTGTGCATAACAAAGTGTATCCTAGCTCTGGAGGGCTTTGTGACTACCATACCCGGGCACATGGCACAACGATGAATGCATTTTGCCTTGGTCCTGCATCCATACTGAAGGAGAACGCACTCCCTCTCTCTCCCTCGCGCGCGTTTTCTTGGCTTTCCGGCTCGCTTTGACTCCTGCCCTTGTTGGTTGCCAAAGAGTTGAGGAAACGTTCCAGCATATGTCGTAGCTAGCAGCGTGAAAAACATTTTAATTAAAGCTTTTAGTGAAATGAATGGAAAAGGGCACAGAGACGGATGGATGATGAATGATGGAGAACGTGAATGCGAATTTCATGGGGTCGCCCTGCCTTGCCTTGCCTTGGTGTGGGCCAGTGATGAGTAAGTTGATAAAAGCGTTCAAAGATCTGTTTATGACTTTGTGGTCATCATCAGGCCGCTCTCCGTTAAAGGAATGCTAAGGGTTTGTTTGATGTGATTAGAGACGGCATTGATGGTGTTCTGTGGTGTTTATTTCTTTTTAAGTGGAACGGAGACCTTTCAGATGGAAATGTAGGTAACAACCATGGACTAACGTGGTCATCTTGAGGTAGGTAGGGGGAGTTCTCTTCACTAAGAACAGCCTTAGTACATCGACCATGCATGAAGTGTTTTAGGCTTCTTTCAACTGTCAAAAGATACCTCAGTACCGCGCGACGACAGTGGAATGCGTTACCCAGGCAGGCAGAACAGCGAGACGCCCTGGGCAAATGTGGGGCAGGACAGTCAAGGAGCAAGCTCTTTGGGAATGAGTTGGAGGCAGCTCAGAAGCGTTTCAGAACTTCGAACAAGATGGCGCGCAGGTATAGTTGACGCTCTATGCATCTTAAGTGAAAGGATTTAAGCTTTATAAGGGTAATGGTTGTAGGGCTTTTCCAACAGACGCTTGTAGATCTCTCTTGGGCGCATCAGTTGCCTAAGATGGCTGGGTCATGTTGAGCGAATGGACGCCAATGCTGTAGCCGGCAGAGTCAACGAATCTTACTCGAATGGCAGAAGACGACGATATCGAGCGAATGGACGTTAGGGCTACGTCCCGTGCAGTCTATGAATCTAACCCTGAGACACAACCCACTAGAGGACGACCTCGTGTAAGGTGGTACGCAAAAGAGTAAAGAGACTTCAACCAACTTGGAGTGCACAACTAGAGGCAATTATTTAAGGACCTGGCTAACTGTAGAGGACCGGGTTCACCCCGAACTACGCCACCAAAGTAAGTAAATAAGTAATTCTTGTCTTCAGTTTGTTTTCGAGTAGGTTTGGAGGCTCTTCCTAGACCTTAAATGCACATTAGTTTAAGTCTTGTTCGCCGAACATGAATACTTCGCAGGATGAAAGCTACTGAATCGCTTGAATCTACCTACTATTCGTCATGCTTGCACCCTATCGCACTATTCTTTTGAATCTACAGCAAATTTTTTTCAAGTCTTGACCCTGTTCCACCGAACGTTGTACGAAAGGAAGCTCAGTTGTCATCTTCTGCTAGGGCAATGTGGAGCATTAAATCCTGGACCCCTTGGGGACTATTGGGACTATTCTGACGTTTGAGGCCATTGACAACTTTGACGGGTTCATCGCCCATCGCATTACCTTCAATTCAGTTCCATGTTCGAGTTTGTAAAAGAGTGAAGGACAGCACTACTTTAATACTCTCGAGTACTGAAACAGTCCCACATCCGTCCCCATGTGCACCAAATAATTGTTTGTTATACCAACACGCAACCTAAGCACCGTCATCTAATCTCAAGTCCCACACAACTTCCGATCACAGTCCAAACAAAAGGCAACCGCACATCTTCCCTCCCAGAGCCGTTCGCGTCGTCGGTAATTTCCCACTTTTATGCTCAAATTTTCATAAACATCCTCTTCCTGTTTTCGTATTCCGTTCAGGTTTCTCATTTTGAAGTACAACTGCGACGCGACCCACTCGCCGAGATGTTGGTTGGTACCACATTCTCGGCACCACCATGATACGAGTACGTCTTCACATCGAGCATATTTTGGGTCATTTATCAATCTTTGTTTCTTTGGCCCGATACGCGCTGCTGCAACCCCCCCTCCTGATAGACAACACATTTGTCAGTAGTTCAATCTACCCGTCAGTGCTAGCCCTTCCCCCTCGGATACATGTGTATAATGTTCCGAACAATTTCCATTACTCATCAGAGAATCATTTCACGTCACCAAACCAGCACCACCATCGGAGCAGCAGCACACCAACAACATCGCCACCACCACCACCAGCAACAGCACCAGCACCGCAAGGCAAAAGGCAAGATTCCGAGGCAAGAGACCGATGCGGCTTCCCAGATATTTTGAATACTTTTGGGTGCCACTACTGGCCAGAGGGAGTCGGGGTTCCACCCAGAGACGAGAGGCGAGAGACGAGAGACCAACCATATGTGCGTGTGAGTGGACGTTTATCAACAAACGGCAATTTATCGGTTTTGTCACGCGGTCAACGCCGTCGACCGATAAAATCTTTGATTGGTTGCTCTGTCGGTCAACACGAAAAGGAAAAAAAAAATAGAAAAAAAAATTTAAAATCATAGAAAAACGTCGGAAAATTTACATTGAAACGCGCGAGTTGCTGTGTGTGATAAGCGTTTGTCACGTTTGACATTTGGGTGGCATGTGCTTGGCGCAGTGGCAGAGCCAATGAGATGGACATTAGCCACAGGAAGTAAGTCTTAAAATTTGACTGACAACGGAATGTCGGTTGGTAGTCGTCGCAGCGTTTTGGTTCGTCGTCGTCGTCGTCGGGAGGTTTGACGTTTGTTTGAATAGATTAGGACGTGTGGCCCATTAGCTCAGTTGGTTAGAGCGTCGTGCTAATAACGCGAAGGTCGTGGGTTCGATCCCCCCATGGGCCATAAGAATTTTTTTTTGTTTCTTTTGCTGAGATATTAATTTGCATCTACTTTTCTTGTCCCGTTCACCCATTGATATCTAATGACGGATTCGGACTTAGAATCTTTGACATGAACGCAGAGAAAACAACGCTGGACCTCCTGACAATTTCTGGGTTGAGGAAGAGTACTCCAGACCTTCTTAAAAGGGGCGGAAATAAACTTCTTAAGGACTCCCTTAGTGGTGCAAATTGATCGAGAGAAGATTTCCTAAGAACGCCAAGCAATTTGCAGATGGAATGCAGAGAATACCTTGGACATGGAGGCACATAATGAATGTAGTTCCAGTGGCGGCATAATGGACATGAGTGGATATCACAAGAAGAAAGCCCACATCCCATCAATGAAAAAGGCGCACCCTTCCTAATCGTAGAAGGGATCATCTATAAGAAGTGGGAGAGCCGATAGTCAACCCTATCACTGCAACTCTAGCTTAGAGTCCCATTTGGAGAAACCCGCTTCTGGTCTTATTCCTGGGGGAACCGATATTCAGCCGTAGCACCTTAGCTCTAGCTTGAGTTTTATTAGGAGTTTCGATTCAAGAGCTGTTTACTTACTCCAGAGAATGTAAGGAAGCCCAACAGCAGGGAGGATGGTTGGAATGATTAATCCCCTGCCCATCTGCTGAATGAGTGTCCACTTTCTAGATTAATGACTGCGGAGGGCATTCTGTGAGAGGGGTCTTGTCATACTTGAGGCATAGTCTACAAGCTGGTGGACAATTTTAGCCTGTGAAAGTATCTTTTTAAGAGGCATTGCCCATTGAAGATACAAATATCTGGCGCCAACAGCACATAAGTGGCCCAGGCTTAGCTTCTCGCAGCCATTTGGGTTTCGTGTGATCTATTTTTCGGATGAATGGGAGGAACCTATAGTCTAATGCAGCATGCGAAAGGCATAATTGAGAAGCCTCTCATCTCAGCACAGCTATTACTGTTGGACGTTTGTCAGACATTCGTGAGAGGTTTCCAACGTTGAACCTTCCGTCCAATGAGCCACGGATAGGCAGGTCACTCTAGAACAAAGACAAAAATATTCGATATTAAGACACAGTCTATGCCAACATATTTCTTAAGTGAGATACAGGATGTCCTTAGTTGGCACGCTTAAGGTTCGGACGCCTCTTAAGCCTTCAAGCAAAACGAATAAATGGGACCTGGCAACGACCTATTTGCAAAAGCAATCTTGTCAACAAAGCTAGGTCTAAGGCAATGCATTGGGAACCACTTGAACCCATGAAACGACTTCAATAATTCAATGAATAGCTGAATAGTACACTTCTCCATTTCACTTCAATTCATTTATTTAAAAGGCTAAATCAAAACCTAATGCTTCATCGAAACATCTTGTTTTGTCATTCCATACATCAAACTGCACCACAAGACATTACGTGTCTTCCAGCCATCCATCCTAGTCGTCGTCCTCGTCGTCGGTATGTCTCTTCCTCTCAGTTTGAATTAATGCTTCAAAAAAGAAAAAAACATAGAAAAACCGCAGTCAATGTGGAACTTTGACAACAAGAACTACATTTATCCTACACATGTACTGTTTTGGTATGGAAATAGGGGTGGAGACTACCCTTGCCATCATGCTTACCCCCGTTGTGCCATCTGCATTCTGTTTCCAGCTTTCACTCAGAAAACAACTCATTCGCATAGAATGGAAGCGTTTGCATTTGGCTTGACAAATTGTCGCTGCTTCAAGTTGAAGGGAACTGGTTGTAGGGGAGCGGAGTGCTGCTCTCTTTGCTGGAAGAAGTTTTCAAGAACACAAACAATGCCTGCCTTTAATTGGCTTAAGCTGTAAGGAATTGGCAAGGGAATTGGGGCTCCTTGAACTAGAAAAAACAGGACACCTTTTATGCATTCTTTTGTGGAGAAATAAAGGAAGTAGAACGCTGGTTCAAGGAATGCGTTGCGAAGTCAGAAAACTGGTCTTCTTACGATCCATATGGCTGGTATTCTTGCGCAAGATGTTGGCCAAGGATCTGTGATTAAAAGTGACCTTTGGAAGACCTTACAAAACAATTCCGAGCTTAAGTCTGCTGTCAACGGCTCACTAAGACAGGCGAAGAGTCCATTGTGCTTAGTAGTAGACCCTTGAGAACCTAAATTTCATAGTTGACAGCTGAATTGAACCACCCAGACACATGTATGAATCTCAAGAATTTGTTCAGTTCAATGTTTCCTAGATCATCCAGCTCTGCAGGGAAGTAGCTCCCAAAGCAGAGCAAGTG
Source organism: Blera fallax (assembly GCA_946965025.1). Lineage (NCBI taxonomy): Eukaryota > Metazoa > Arthropoda > Insecta > Diptera > Syrphidae > Blera > Blera fallax. Next base: position 3,612,879 of record OX337248.1, read on the forward strand.
GCGAATGGAATCTATTTCCTCGTTGTCCCTCCAGTTATTATAGAAGTTGTTGTGGGGTAGTCCTGCATGATTGCCCATACACAGGGTCCTGTCATGAGGTCTGCAGTTCTTTTTCTATCATGGACTGGCCAGTCCTTCCACCCCTCCTTCTTCAGCAGCATGACATCAATTCAAACAGAGTCCAATGCAAGTACGAATCGCCGAAAAGAAACAAAAATTAAATCATTTCCTCTCCATGCCACGATTATTCCCTGCATCCTTCCGCGGTTCTCCTTCACTCTGCTGCTGCATTCTGATCCCTATTGCTCCAGATATTAACTACATTTCCTCCATATCCGAGCGCAATCTACAAAACCACCTTACACGTACCCTCTGTCAATCTTTTGCATATTTTTCGAGTTTCAAGTTTTTTTTTCTTCTTTTTTCTATCAGCAAGCAACACCACTAAAACGTACCCTCTGCAGGACACCACCCCGGTGATGGCGTTGTCATCATCACCATCATAGTTGTCCTTCTCGCCCCATACACACGGAGATGAAATGCATTCAACAAAAAAGGCAACTCTGCCAACATTAGCGAGAGCGGTGAACGCGACTACGTGCACAAGAATACACTCAAAGGACACACCCTCGGCACCGTTTCCCGACATATCATCATCATTCTCTCATTATGAGCAAAAGTAGCAGCAGCAGCAACAATTATTTTCCATCCAAACGGTGTGTGTATGTGCTGCTCCGCCCTTTGCATCCTGCTTCTACTGGTTTTTCTCATCCTTTATTCTGCGTTTACCATGTCCTTATTTTTTCGTTCTGATATCCTTTGTTCCCGGTCCCCTTTTTGCTTTCCACCAGTCCTGACAGAGAGAGAGAGAACCGCGAATGGCAGTAGTATTGCAAAAGTTTACCCCAAAGTGACTCGTTTTTCTCGTCGTTTTTTGCTTTCACAGAGAACGTGCAGCAAAAGGACGACGAAGAAGATGAATTAAATGGAAAATATCCTGTTAAACAGGCGGTGTAGATGGAATAGAGGCTACAACCTACGGGATCAATGACCAAATGGGTTAAGAACTTCTTTAGTGGAGAGTTTGCTCTGTGCCTCTATCTTGTGTTCGTCTCCAAAGTGGGCCAAAGGTGAGTTAATTAGACGAGATCCCATTTAAGGATCCCACTGAACTCACAGAGGAAAAAAACATTTTAAATAATTGATAGTCTTACGCCACCATAAAATAACGTCAGGCATCACCACCATCAACCAAATTAACATCCACACACAAGCGATTGTCAAAAAATAAGTAAAAAACAAGTTAAGGGTGGATTAGGGGTTGTTCTGCCTACCAGCGCGCGATACATGCACTCGTGTATAGATAGAGAAGCTGATAAGGTTCGTCCTTAAAGTAAATACACATATTTTTTATTTACTTGCCTTTTTTTGGTGAAAAAGGACGTTTTTTTGTGTCGCCCACTTAGAATTTATAAATCTTCCGGAGCCACCAAACCGCACATATGGGGAGGAACCACCAACTTTGACGACATTCATTCAACCCACCACAGAGAGGACGACAACGATGGCACACACGGATCCCTCCCAACACTGAAGGGAGTCTCTCTGTTTTTTGCGCCTTCCCAGGGGGGATTTGTTAAGGATGAGTTGATATCCTTAGAGGAATACATTCGCGTGTGTGTGGGCTTTTATTACGAAATGGAATTTTGTTGAGTGGATGGCTTGACTGGAAGGAGTGAGAGACCGTTTTGCGAAATGATTGTTGCATTCTGTGGGAGTTAGGGATGCAAGGATGCGTGCCTGCTTCCTAATTACATTGATGTGCTGCATGTTTTATGGATTCGTTTGAGTCAATAGAAATTTTAAGGCTTGAAAAACTAAGCCTGGCAGCAAATGCTTTAAGAGGGCTTCTCTGAGCTAATAACTTGAAGAGTAGGTAGGTAGAAAACGAGTCCTTTTTTTAATAAAATTTCTACTCAAAGGGTGGAGATATGTTTGCAGTCAAACGTCAGAGAGAGATGTCTGTGCGCGACCCTGTCTAGGGAATTAGGTCGCTATTGGCTGAAATTGTTCTCGCCTCCGCAAGATATAAGACGTTTGAGAGACGTAGAGCTAGAACTAAGGCACAAGACGTCCAGAGTGATGCAAGAGCCGAGGGAAATGTGATATGGTTACCGTGAAGCACATTCTACGATCGACGAAATCGTGAATACCCCGGCGAAGGAAGACGATCTTCACGCTGGACGTCAACACCTGCAAACTGGGGAAAAATTCTGCGAGCGACGAGAGAACTAGGCGGCATGACATCACCGGCGGTGTTCCTCAAGGCTCTGTACTAGGTCCGCTACTGTAGGACCTTATGTTGAATTCCCAGGTCTACATAGAAACATAGAAACTATAGTTATGACTAAACTCCTTGAGTAGGAGAATGACTGCAACGAAGCTATCGGAATGGTTCAGGACAGGCTTCAATTTGCTGAGCAAAAGGTAGAAGTACTCCTCACCAGCAGTCACTGTCATAAAGGCAGGTGGAGGCACAGATAGACGCTTGGATCAACAGGAAGCACGGAGACCTGAATTATTACTTGACCCAGATGCTTACTGACCATGGATGCTTCAGATCCTACCTCTCCAGTTTTAGACACGACTATAACCCCTATCACCCACCAGTCCCATCAGTCCCTTGAGCAGGATTGGATACGTAAACTATTTTGGAACCAAGGACGCCTGTATGGGCTTTAAAGGGTTCGATACAAAAGGGAAAAAGGACAGAGATATATGTATGCAACCCGATTCCCGACCAGAGAATGACGAATGACAGATCTGACAAAATTATCCTGGCAACTCCCAGCAACCTGCTTATTTCTCTTATGAACACTCAAAGACCTCGTCTAGTCCTGAGTATCTTCAGATGCAATTTTATGACTGCCAAGCACCAAAATCTAGATGAACATGAATCTCTGTCCCAGAAACCTTCAATTTAAATATGAATCCTTCACTGTCACTGACTTGTAAGGACTTTGCAGGACAAACCTTGAAACAATGGCGAAAAATCAATCAAAAAAATTACGTCTGGGGTTCGATCGGGTACAACAACTCCTCAAAACCGATTCCGTGTGACTATTCAGAAAGGAATCTGAAGTATCTACGTGCAGCTGTTCGGTATCGAACTTGTAATGAAAGTTCTCCGCCACCAGCTGTACACCTTTTCCCTTTCTAGGCTTTTTGGCCACCCACTCCACGTCTCCCCCCATGCCAGCAATCTGCCAAATAAGGGAGTAATATATCATCCTTTATTCCAAATAAAATCTAATATCAAAAATATGGCAAAAAAAAAGGAGAAAAAGAGGAGATCCTCGGCCCTAAATAAAAGAAACGGAATCATAAGCACAAATGAAACCACTCACTCGGCATGCAGAGCACGAATTTCGTCCTCAACCCTCTTCTCTGCTTGGTATCCTTTCACTGAAAGAAGTTTCCAAAAACAGGAACAAATTTGCATTTCGTATTTTTTTCTTTTTTCTTGCTGTGTTCGTCCTTTAGTCCTCCCTTGAAGCGATTTCTCCGTTCGCCGTGTCGTCGTTGTCGTTGGTAGTCGTTCTCAACAGTGCACTGCAGTGGGTATACGACGAGTACGAGTATAGTCGCTCGCGTTTTATTCATGTAAAGATGACGACGACGATGAGGACGGCGAGGACGACGAGGACGATTTGTCTAGAGAAATGGAGAGAAGGGACTCCTGCGATGGTGGTAAAACTGTCCTTGTGGGACAAATCCATGAAAATTCTACAAGTGGTGTTGGGTGGCAGGCTGCTGGAAATATACCCACTTTGCATTTTCATTTTTATAAAATACCATTTCCTCTCCATCCATCCATTCATTCGTGTTTGTGTTTTCTTTTTTTTTTCACAGCCCCTTCCTTTTGTATTTTTCGTTCATATTTCTCTCGTTTTAGCCCAATTTGTGTGTGAGTCCTTCTTCGTGCTTCGCCTCGTATTCGTATCTATAGAGCTACCATATTCGTTCTATTTTTCTCTTCGTAACAATAATTGCTATGCTTCTGTGCCGGTTGCCATTTTTCCTATCCCCCCTACCCCCCATCGATAGTCCTGGTTCTCCTGATCGTCTCCTCGTTTTGCCGCTACGCCATTTTGGGGTCATGGCTTAATTGAAATTCAAAACGAAACGCGGAATGAACCGCGCCGATAGTGCTAGTGATGATATTCGTATCGAACCATGGCCCAGGGGGTGGGTGGGGGTGGGTTAAGGGTGGTAGCCAAAGATTTACATTGTAAAAGTGAAAGCTTCGATTAATAATTTATTTTCTCATTTTTTTATTTTTTTTGGCTTTCTCTGTGGATGGGGATGGATGGCCCTTTGTCCTTTTCATTCCCCTCTGTTCGGTGTGCGCTGCTCATCCTTGTACGCACATAGATACAACCGCACGAGTATCGCGTTTTTATTACACCCCATTGGGTAATTGAGGACATAGTTAAGTACTTTGGTTGGTGGTGTCGCGTTACTTTCAATGTGCGTGATGTAAACGCATTTTAAGTGGAAAGGAATGTGAATGGGTCGTCGGCAGCAGGAGCCTGTTTGTGTGTGTATGTGTGTTTGTGAGTGATTTTAGGAAAATGCGGGCAGTTCCGAGTGGAAAACAATTTCCTGTTTAGTAATTCTTATTTTTTTTTTTCTTTAAATAAATAATAAATAAAATTCGTGCTGCGGGGTAAGGGTTGAGAGGGGATGGATCATGATAGTTTTGTGTCCTGGCACAAGGGTGGAAACAATTGATTTCGTATGTTCTTATGAATTTATTAAGTCATTCACGGGTGGTGGATAATTGTCGTTTGAGGTTAACTAAGTATGCAATTTGGTTGATTAAGAATTCAGCTTGGCAGTGGGCGGGATGAGTATCCTTGGGAATACATTGTGTTTCATTTGCCGAGGAATTATTTAGCAAGCAAGTAGGTGGATGTATTCATGCATAATTCTCTACAAGGATTCAATTAAAGTGTCAACAGCCAACATATAAATAATTGGCAATGGCCAAGGGCTTCTGATAGGGGTTTAGCGATCAAATTCCCTCTAGTTGTCCCCTTAGGATACCGCACAATGGGTATCTGTTCAAGAATTCACGTTTACTTTAGCGTACTTCTCCACTTTTCCACTGCTCACTGCTCTAGAATGACGACAGAGACCAGCAGCGAAGGAAAATCCTGCGAAAGTTGAAGTAAAGGCGAACCAAACGAGAAAAAACAAAACACACCTCCTCTCTCTCTGGTTATCAAGGTCACGGGAAACCAAAGCCATCCAAATTCGTGATCTCCACAAGGTCAAAGGCAATCCCAAGTTAAAGGACTCGGCCAAAAGGTGGATCCCATAAAAAAGACGGCGAAAGGAGACGCGCTTCTAAGACTGATGAGATCACTGGAAAGGAGGTTCAAAACAAACCACGAAGATTGTGAGTTGAGGGACAATAGATCTACAAGGTCGCAGGGCGCTTATACCCCTTGAATCAATCTTGATTGCGAAATAGCGGGTACCAGGCATTTCAAAAGGAGCTTAAACGTCCGAAGGATTGATGATGACCTTTTCAACTCCCTACAAACTGCATGCGAAGTAAAGACTGGCGTCTAGAAGACAAGATATAGGGGCAACTTCTATACAGAACGCTGTGTAGTGACCTATGGGAAGCTTGCCAGCCAAGAGGGAACGACAGCATCAGCAAAGGTTTCTAGGCACCACAAAGCTTGGCAATCATCAGGCAATTATGTGCGAGATTCTTTTACAAAAAGTACGACGAAGGAGGACGCCGAGAAAACCACTACAAAAGGACGGACAGAAACCAAACTCTTTTCATGAAGTGTTATACACCTGCATGGCAAGTGAGAAGGTCCTCCAGCAACAAGCGAGTCATGAATAAGGTAATTAGAGCCTCAAAACTGCTAAGACAACTCGGTAAAAGACACCAATCACCGCAGTCTTTCTGTATAGCGCTGAGGCATGCACCTTGTCAAAATTGGGCGAGGCTGCCCCTGGTAACTGTAAGAGAAAAGTTCTTGATCTTTGGTCCCGTCTGTATAGACGGCGAGTGGAGGAGAAGATATGACGATAAACTCTATCGGACTTACACAGAAGAGTCCACATGCAACGAATAAGGTAGCTGGGACGTGCAGAGTGTCCATGAATTCACACCGTTGGAGCTGCACAGGAAAGGAAGGCATCCGAATACCGAATTATACGTCCTATGACATCGATTTCACATTCAGCGACAGGGTTATGTAGAGCAGATGAAGCCAAATCTTCAAATCCAATTCAAATGGATGGTGCGGTAGAGGATTTCGTCGTGGCAGGCTGCGAAGATAAATGGAGGGGAACCTTAACCAACGTATCTAGAGGCAACTGGCTAATAACTGAGCTGGCTGAAGAGGTTTGTTAGTTGAGGCCCACGTTTAATGCAAGGTTCATAAGCTCCAAAGCACTAGAAAGCAAAATTGTGTTGAATACAATGCAAAGACAGCGACCATAAAGTATACCAGGTCTAGGACGGTATACCACAGGAATCAGTGCTAGGTCCACTGCTGTGGATTAGAGTCATGGCAGCTCCCAATATCCAAGGAATTAAATGCGTGCAAAGAAAATAAGCCCGTGTAAGGTCACAATCTTCGTAAGTAGTCAAGCTGGGATCAAGGCACGAGGTAGCGTGATAAGAACATCGAAAACAGTCTTCGGACGCCAACAAAGTATGAACAGAATATGCAACACTTATGAAGTCACTCTCTGCTTGGGACATAGCAATATAAAGGAGATCGAAACAGCAGGTGAACTGGCACGAAAAGGGTCCGCATTAAATGAGTAACTCACACATGGATGGGTACCTATCCCTAGGGAACTGTAAGAAGACCTCAAAGTAAAAGAAAAGATCAACACCTCCTTGGCAATCAGAGGCGACTGTATCATGTCTCGCAGCTTATGGCCAGCTCTGCACGAAAAAATAACTAAACGCAGTAACATGGTAGACGTACTATGCTGCCAGACTAGGTGTCAACTCACCTAATTACTGCAGGAGCTCTAATGACACAGAAGAAAACCAAACTATCAAGCTCTTGCGTGATTGTCCCAATCTTTAAATTCGTCCCTTCCGCTACATGGAAAACAGACTTCTTGAATAGCTGGAGGATTCAACGCAAGTTCCACTCTATAACGTGGTATGCTTCGTGAAGGGTACAAGCTTGTTTAAGCTAAGACCAACCGAGAGACAAGCAAATTACAGGCGGTATCTACAGGGAACCAGAATGGACTAAAAGGTCCCCTCTAAGGTGCAGTTCCCTCACACAATACCATATAAAGTGAAACAATCGAAAGCACGTTGTAAACTACAGTCTCCGCCATCTTGGCATTCTTCCAAAGCGGGCGTTTTTCGTCTCAGAAGCTGGAAGGGTTCTCACCCACAATATTCAGCGGTTTATATTAATTTTTTTTATTTAGATAGCGCTACAGTTCGGTCTGAACCTTGGCCTCAACCAACAAGCCTCTTCAGTTAGCCCAGTGCTTGGCTGATAGCCTCCAGTTGTGCACTGTTGGTCGAGGTTCCTTTCTACTTGTCCCTCCGAAGACTCTGTGTCCGGAGGAATTTATCCCCATCAATTAATCAACCCAAATGCTACTCAACGTCAGGCTAGGTAGCAAGCTGACATTTCTTCTGACCTGCTTTGCCTATTCTCCATTGAAAACTGCAAAACACCACAACAGAGAAACTCCCACGCAACAGTCACAAAGTGCCGGAGAAACCTCTCCTAGAAAACTTCACCCAATATCCCTTAAACGGTTCACACGTGGAACTAAAAGTAATAAAATAAGGAACCATCCCTGTTTCGGGATTTACGAGTAAGTGCGTACATAACACAAACATGCGTCAAACTGAAATAAAGTTATTCTTGTCGGCCCCCACCCCCACTTGAGCACAAGAAAGCAGCACAACCTTGCCATCGGCAAACAAAGCCTACAAAAGTATCTACGAACGATGTTCGCTTTGTGTGTTAGATACTCGCACTCGTACCTTGCGCTGTCGTCTTTCCTCATTTTTATGTGTTACTCAACCAGCAAAACAAATTAAATTTCAACTACTTTCACTTGAGAGAGCTGCTCGCTTTGGGAAAAGATGAAAATTACTCGGAGTCGGCCTGTCGAACAAACGTAATCGGCTGAGAAACGACGACGATGACGGTATGTAGGCTTTCAAAGTTGCCAACATCGCTTAAAATAATTATCGGCGATGTTTTTCCTTTGTAACGGCTTTTTTTTCGTTAGTAAATCTATAATTTTATGATTACGAAATCCATCAGGTGAATTAGCTGCAAGTGGAGGCAAAAACTGAGCGCCAATGAAGGTTAACCGGGTTGGGTATAGTTGGGTATGGTAGGGTAGGGTAGGGTATGCTGGGACTGTTCTGTTTTTTTGTGGTGCATTCTCAGACGGTCGTCGCCAATAGTGGAAAGTATCTGCGCGCAATTATAGTTTAGTTTTTCATCTAAGACGCTTACCACCGATTAATTACAGCCGACGAAAGGACAGAGGGACAGAGTTTGCATGTACAAAACTTAATGAGTGCTTTAAACTCACTTGACTGCGGCCTTGTCCACTTGATCATGGGCTGGCGGAAATTGTTTTCGGTTGTTTTTTTTTCTGTTTTTTCGCTCTGTGAACGACGACAACGACGACGATTCGACTTGAAATTCACAAGAGCGTGACGAATCCGAGATGCTGGTGGTGGTGGCTGGCTATCGTGACGATGAGGGCGGTGTGGATGGAGGAGGGTGGGGAATTGAAATTTAAATTGTTTTGTTTATGTTTTGAATGTAATTTCATTATTTTTTGGCTTAAATGCCAACAAAATAAGAGCGAGTGGTTTAATGGTTGATTTACGAGACTACGACACGAGATTAATTTGTCGGATATGGTAAACCAATGACCAGGACGGGTTTGGATCTGTTTGTCACAACGCTTATCGTAAAGGTAGAGAAGATTAATGATTTATAGATTATAATAAAAAAAACCACACATAAGCGTAGGGTTTCCACACCAGTTTAGGGCCGTCGTAATGTGTGGTAATCTATGTCAACGTACCTACGACACCGACCTAGTCAGTCGCCTCAGATGGGTAGAACATGCGAATGGACACTAATGCTCCGGCTCACAGAGTCTTTAAAGCGACAACGCAGTAGAGGACGACCTCGCCTAAGGTGGCGCACACAAGTAGAAGGGAACCTCGACCAAATTAGGGTACGCAACTGGAGGCAGATAGCAAAGTACCGGGCTAACTGGGGAGGCTTGTTGGTTGAGGCGCAGGGTCAACTTAAACTGTAGCGCCTCCTAAGTACATATGTACATACATACATATGTAAGTAAATAAGTAAATTTCTTTTCACTTAGGTCACCATTCGGGTTAATTGTGTCCTCCCTTAACAATTCCTCTAGTAACAGAAATATTGGGGAAAGTCTAGAAGAAAGCTAGATATCAAGAGGACGGAGAGACGGGTGGATTCTAGAGTGATCCGAGAAACCCTTGGTTGTCGAGTAGAACGCAAAATTTCCTTAAATTTTAAACAGAAAGAGACTTCAATTTTCTACAGTCTGGGAAGGACCAAGTCATGACCAGTTCTAGTCTGCAGGCGTTTGTTCAAAGAGTTCTAGCACTTACAAGGCACTTACAAGGCCTTGGTTCAGATAGTTAAAAGCCATGGCAAATACCTGCGCCAAACACAGTCACAGAGCTCTTCCAAATGCCTTAATATGTAAATTGATCTGAGGGTATAAGTAATACACATCTGCTCCTGATTCCTCGCCGCATTCCATATGCACCTCTACGCTGAGACCGGCTTTTATGCTACAGCTGTACAGCTTGAAGTCTGCCTCTTATCCTGCGTGACGATTATGCCTTGAAGACTTGTCCATCGCGAGAGTACAAATTGGAGCTACCAGTGCAATAAGAACTACATGACCACGCCGGTACTCGAGGCTATCGTGAACCTAATTCCCTTATACAATCGGCAACTGTAACTGTCCTAAGAATCTACCAAACAGATAGTTGGAAGGCGAAAATACTACCAGCCAGCAGGGACATCTACACCTTCCCAATACGGTAACTAGACAGATATTTTCTCTCATCGCTAAGGTTCTTGGGATGCTGCACAACTTACATACTTATCGGGCTTTTGACTGGTGAAGTCACTGCCTGAGACAAGGCGGGATAGAACCTCATAGGTCTCGAGCAAGATACTGGCAGTTTGCAGACCAAACATCCTGGCATCAGCAATTGCTTGATCGTTATAACGGAGGTCCAATCTTCCTTGTCGTCTCGAACGTAAGCGCTGGGATACAAAGACTCTCTTGGACTCATTGCGTCGATGTAGCCAAGCGTAGAGTCAGTCAACGTGCTTTGTCATTGCGTCTTGGTACAGTTCATAGAGTTTGGGATTAAATGGACTCCTCCACTCGTAATCCTCGCATATGGGACGAAGTACTTGTCTTTCACAGGATTCCAAGATCTACTTCCCTCTCCTGCTGATCGTCCATCACTCGGCGCCATATAAGGGTAGAAGGAGTGGCAGAATTCAAGTTCTGTAGAGCACCACATTCGTCCTTCGTGTTAGAAGTCTTGAACCCAGTTGTTTTGCAAAAGTAAAGTTTCAGCAGCTTGCTAAGGTATCTATTCGTCGGATTTCCACTTAGGTGACGTGTGTAGAGTTAACATTCATAAAAGCCTACATGAAGGTACACTCAGGCACGTCGCAGGAATTACAGCTCTAATGGACGCAAATAGTGAATCGAGGTTCATAAGCGCTTGTGTTTTAGCAACGAACAACTAAACGATTTGATAGAGGAAGAACGGACAAAGTTATAGGAAGCAACAGCAAGTCCCTGTTGGTACGATATGAAGCACTTGAGACTAATAGAGGAATACCCTTGGAAACGATGACAGAGAGGTACATGCGGATACTGCCCATTTTCCTTGCCACTGCACAAGGATCAAACACCTAAAAAATATCCTACAAGGGAGACAGAGCCAACGTGAGTAAATAACGATTCAATATCGACTAACGGTTGATGACTAACAACTAATTTTAATTACAGAGTGAATCGCGAATAATTTAACACACACTACGTTAAAACAGCTCCGAGCTATGATAAGGATCAGGGATTTAGTCATTCATCAAATAATGCAGGATAATTTTCAAGCTGTTAGTCACCAATTACAATTAATCTCGATTAGTTAGTTGTGAGTTGTCACTCAAAATAGCTTTTCCATCCCACTCTAACTATGTTTGGTTGCCATTAAGCATTAGTGTGCTGTATCAAGTGCTATAACCCCACGGAGGAATACCCTTCGACTATGACTACTTTTACTACAAAAATTCGATAACTTTCTAAGATCATTCGTTAGTCGTTAGTCGCAACTAAGGTTTTCCATTATTTCTCAGGTACATTTCCTCACTTCAATGAGAGGCATTCAAACGTAACAATTTCAATCATTAAGTCAAGTATCTAACGCCAATTACATGACGTATAAGATGCGTGTTTCCCAGATATCCACTCCAGAATTCGTGAAGCCCCCACCTTTATATGCGAGCCTATATCGCATTTTAATTATTTTATTACTTAATCAATAACAATTTACATGTTGGCAATCTCCAATCCACACCAAATGATAAATCATCAATCTCTCCAACGATACGACATAAGTAACCATTTATGAAATCATCCGAAATCATTTATTTCGGCACGCACCACACAAACATTTTCGGAACCCATAAATAATAATAAAACGCACACAAAAAAAGGATACCCCCCGCACCGAATGGAGTGAGTCCTTCAAATCCTATTTTTTTTTCTGTTCCCACACATACCTAAGGGCACTCTCACACACACTTACGTACAACAAACAACCCCTAACAAAGGCGAACAATTGCCATGACCTCTTCTACACCACCTCATACCTACAAATATTGGCATCGTAGAAATATATTTCAAGCGAAAACCATATTACTCTCCGAGGATATGATGCGATTACTCCTTGTAACGTATCCTTGTGTGTGCCGCTATACGAGCAGAGCCAGTCTAAGTAACACTTGTTCAAATAACTTGCTCACAATTAATGAAAGGGGTGAAATTTAATCCAAATAATATTCCTAGTTCGCTGTTTTTTATGTTTTTTTGTGTGTTTTCCTTTTGGAGTGTCCTTTGAGTCGCATAATGGTATTAAGTTGCTCTCGCAGGGTACACAGTCGCTCGCGTTCTCTTAACGTCGTCGTTGGTCTCTCTTGAATAAACGAGAGAGAGAGAGAGTTTGACACCCAGCGGGAAAGGAAATCCTTTTTTTCCTAACCTCAACTATACAAATAAGGACGACATAGCGGTGTGTGTGTGTGTGTGTGTATACTTTTCCAATCAAAATACCGATTTACATTGAGGCATGGGTGATGCGGCGACACGCGACCTACTTCAAACACGTGTGCATTCAATGTCAAGTACTTCGGCGTTAATCCTTTGTGTGCAATTAGAAGTGAAATGGTTTTTAATCCTTATTCGGATATTTCTATTTTTAATTCTTTTCATTTTTATGAGTGTTGACAAAGGACGAATGGGAAATTTACTTTAAAGGATACAAAGGGATTTGCCGGAGAGACATGAGACATGAATTTGAATACGCCAGGAAGTTTAGTTTAATTTTAAAATTTGCAAGGATGTGGGGTTGTTAGCTTAAGTGAATGGATGTGGGAAGTCAAGTCTGTGTCGATTTATACAGTTTCAAGAGGCTGGCTTGTAGCTTGAAATGGGTTTAAAAAGCAGTCCCATATGAGCAGGGAAACGGTGGGTGTTATGGCGGGACAGATGCACACATATCTGAGAGGAGCATGGTCGACAGTGAATTGAGCCGGGATAGGACCCAGCAAGAGGTCAAAAGGACACCTATTACAGCAACAACATGCAGTCTGTTGGGGGAAGTCAAATCCCAGAGAGTATTAGATCCAGCTTGGGTCAGATCTGTTTTGTCGCTCGATTTGTTCCCTCGATAGAATGCAGCTTTTCCTGGGACGTCTGGTATACATAGGTGTATCATATCTGGCAAATTCGTCAGCCTATGCCCTGCGACCGCACATGGAAAGGTCCATGGATCTTTCCCGGTCTAAGTGTGTCTCTATCCTGGTACAGACAGCCACCCATTCGAACCTTAGCCTCGAGAGCCATTACAAATGAGAATTTTGGAATCAAATTTGGAACCCTTCCGGAACAGAAACAATGTATTGATAACCTTAAAACGAACAAAGCTCCTGGCTACCACTTACGGAATAACAGACCAGGTCTTTCCAAGAATTGCCCGTGAAAGTTATAGCTAAGCTGCCTTATAAATGCGGTTTCTACAGTCAATACAGTGAACAGAATTACAGATGTTAAACAAAGGGAAAAGGGTCTGCTAGGACTTTGGTAAGGTATGACACAAGGGATCCCGGTCAGCTTGCAGACAGACTCTTCCGTATTAAGTTAACTTCGACTTTAAAAAAAATTCGAAAAGCAAGAGAAAGCCCAGGTAATGTTATGGACCGCTGTGACTACTCAGGCAAGCATTCCACTAGTACTAACTGTCAAGGTTTGCCTTCAAATACTGGGATCCTCACCGATACGGGGTCTAACACACTTCCTTTACAGGGGAGCCTTAATGATGAGAATAAGTCTATCTACGAAAATGGTTTCTGTCCCACAAGCTGCCTCAAGACTGCATCAAACAGACACCAGTGCACACCCCTCCCCAGATCCTAATAACTTGTTCTAATGAACAACCGTCTACCGCCACAGACGACATTTTATTACAACAAACTCTCGTCCTCGTAATCGATTTCTGCATAAAAGTCAGATAAAAACGTCCGAAACGAAAAATAATCTTCAAATCAAAAACGCCACACAGAGCTCGTTCGTCTCGTATAACTCCACCGAACCCCGATGAAGACGACGAGGCGACGACAACAGTCTGCGATATTTTCCAATTTAAGGATTATGCAACGACCAACCCTTCGGAACTGTGTACCACCCCGTGGGTGCAAAGAGAGAAGGGGAAATCCTTTTTTTTTAGTTGTAAGGACTACAAATGGTTAGCTAATCGCAAAAGCAACACAGGACTCAATCGATTGCTTAACGAGTTATCAGCTTTTAAGACGGCAATTGGATCCCCAGAAGCGAGTTTTTTTTTTATGGAAGTTGGTAGAACAATTGGCGATGAAAAGAAGAAGAGAAGGAGGAAGGAAGTAAGGAAAACGTTCTGAGAGATGCATCCGTCAGAGGTGTGTAGTAGTACTGTGGTGCACTTTGCAGGAAATGGTTCGGAAGTTTATCACGCAGTTAAAAAAAATTAAAAAAAGTTTGCATGCACAGTTGAACAAGGATACGGATGAACAAGGATGCGGATGAACAAACTTAAAGCAAACAACTTGACACTGTTTGGCTGGAATGATTTTGCAATAATTTGGTGGGGACTTTTGGACTTTATGGAGTCATCAGTGCTTTTCCTCTTTTGTTCTAGAAAATAAGGTGGCAGCTGGATGGTCCTTAAAAAAAAGAAGCCGTCTACGGTTGAAAGACGCACGGCAATCGAATCACCCTGATGCTGAAATCGAGAATTTCATGCAACCATCCTGGAGAGAGTTTGCAGAGGTATCCCCAAGGTACGGCTCTCCAGGATGCAGGTGGACTAAACGAATGCTCCTGAACGTTTGTAAGAAACCAGCGGCATTCTTGCTGTCTCTCAGCCGAAAAGATTGTAGACACTGTAGACTGTAGACAGCCTTATTGACGTTCTAGACTTATAGAGACACCACTGTCTGCGACGCTTATGAACGACGATACGTCAGACCTCTTCCTTTGTTATTGTCCTGCATTTGCTTGGAACAGGCGGCAGATCTTTGGTGTTGATGTGGTGAGTGTTGATGCTGTAACCTCTGCATCACTGACGAGCCTTAGCTTTTTCCGAAAGTCGAAAAAATTAAAAAAGGATCTCACTTCCCGGAAGTACAATGGTTCTGGTGTGCTTTGCGTTCCAAACAGAGACTTATGTCGCAAGGAATACTTGGAAGGATCAGAGTATATACGCCTGCAGTGATAAAGGCCCTGCTCACTAGCAAAAGACTCCGAAAACTATCTAAGTTCATGGGACCGTGGCTAAGTGTAGGGATAAGTGTAAGAGAGGAAAGAAAAGTAAGGCATTCCTCGCCTTTATCTACAAACTGCTTCTCGAGTCAGGCTGCGGTAAAGGCCTTGCTTAACTCCCAAAATAGTCGCAAAAATGCAAAACCTCCCCGAGTTCATTCCACCGTGAATGGGGGTCGACCTAAAGGCCAGCTAACTTAAGCTATCTTCGGCTCCTTTAGCACTCAATTTAGAGGGGACTAACATTCACCTTTTCTCATAGTTTACTCGTCCAACACTTGTATTTGTGCACTGCAGCACCTTTTTTTAGAAATCATCCCATAAAGTATCTGAATTCTGCAAGTTCTATGCCATAACCTGATTACTTTTCTTTTTATCTATCCACACATCCTTTAGCCTCTGCCCTGCATTCACCAAAACACCAATCTCCACATAAGCTGTGAACACCACTCCGCATTCCTTTACTCCTTCACTTCGTTGTACATTCCTTATATCTCGTTGGATCTCTGTCGTACATCCCGGATTAATCTCTCGCAACGATTAATCAATCAGCAAGCAAGGACCCCAGAGGGGAGAGCGGAAGCAAAAGTAAGACATTCCTCGCCTTTGTCTACAAATTTCTTCTCGAAAATGCAATAAATTTAAAAAAAAAATACACAAAACGAACGAAAACGAATCCTTCCAACGGTTTTTTATTTTTTTATATTTTTTTTCTGATTGTCACACATATTCTCCGTTATCGTCGTTTTCCTTAAATCCTTACACACTCACATGTACTCGTACTTCTGCCGGAAATAGGAAAACGCCAGCAAAATATGAATCACCCACCCAACAGGCTCCAACGCCACCCCCACCCCCCCAGCAGCAACAACAACAACTTCAACTAGAAAACATTTTTATTACATTTTCATAAAAGCTTTTCCGTTTTCCCACATCCATATTGTGAAACAATGCGCGCCACACAGAAACCAAACGAAAAGAGGCAACAAAAAAAAAAAAGGTAGAAGGAGTCCTCCGCGCCAACTGAACCATGGCAAAGTATGTGGTGGTTACAAAGTACAACAACACACCGCCCAGCACAGCACCCTGTGTGTTAGAGAAAAGGATCCGGCTGCCTCGCAGTGAAGTGTGAGAGTTTATGGATTCAAAAATGTATTCGGGCGAAAGGAGTCGAACAGCAAATATTTGGCGCGCATGGCAGCCCTTTTATCTATGCGGGGAGCAAAATACTGGCAGAGTTGGCATGTGGAGTTCGAGGAAGCATGGGGCTCTTCAGAGTCTTTTGTAGGAGATTTCCACTTTGATTAGCGTAGTAAAATAGGGCGTAACGTGGATTTGAACTTATAATAGGGAAAACAAAGAGGACAGAGGCACACCACACAGAGGATGCTATTCAAAGGAAACGTTCTCCTAGGGCTGAAAATAGTCCACCCCCTCCCCCATAGTGGATGGATGATTCTTGAGCTGATTCCTAAGGTCACCAGTTGCTTGGTTAATTATTTGAAGTTGGAGGCCCTCTAAAGCATGAATGGTTCCGATGTTCAGCAGGGTTCAGCATCAAATGCGCTGAGTTTCTAAAGGCTTCACTTAAGGACTGAGACCCAATTGAAAAACTGGAAATTAGTGCCTTTCGACAGACAAAATCCTGAGGAACCTACATGTTGGCTTCTAAGCACCTAGGTTTGCATTCAACGGTTGAAATTAGCACATTTTTCTGTCCTGAAATCGCGTTCATAAAACCTGTTACGTTTATCCTCTTTCAAGCTCTACAAGGGCCAGAGAAAGGAACAATTTTTTCAGGACTTTTCAAGAGGTAGTTAATACTAGATGCAGATTGCCCCACTGACACAAACGGAAAGCCTGTAGCAGAGCAATGAAGCTATAGACTATGGACCCCATGTAGCTATCACCCTACGTACTTTCAAAAACACCGTTTCAGAGGTACTATGACGCAAGCTTACTTCAGTTCAGAGATGGGACATAGACAAGGAGTTCTTTCTGAGCCCCATGAAAACAAGGAAATCCGACCCCGCTGGAAGGAAACCAGATATCCTCAGCCACCCTTCGATACATGGCAATCACCATTGCATTTTCGGTGCAAGTCAAATTCTGGAGATAACTGTCCTTGAATCCACCTATAAATCGCATCATCAGTAGATCCAGATAGTCCCACTGGTCACGCTGCACATATTTAGAGAAATTCTCAAGGATCTGGCACTGAAAATGCACTAACACCTAACATTTTTCATCTGCAGCCCCCCCCCCCCCCCCCCCGAGGGTCGCAACTCTCAGCTCGAGCTCTGAATGTCCTGTCCCATTAGCAGAAAAGTTGATTAAGCAGTTCTCCTCTTTTTTTGCCAGCTCACCCTTGTGCTCATTCACCGGATTCGATAGAAAGTAGACCTGCTCATTAAGAACCTTTTATACACATCGGCACCCCGTTCATTGTCCACTTATCCTGCCACTCCCCACTCACTTTGATTGCATTTGTAGAAAGCGAAAAAAAAAAAACGGATTTGAAATAATTATCAAAATCATTCCGAGCGCCAAAAAGGACACCGCTACTCTCCGGCATTACAACACTTGTCCATATGCTGCAGTCGGTATTTCGCTCTGACCTGACTAAGTAAACACCACATGTAGGCACAACTCGCACCGAAATTCCCACCCACAGTCAGCCCTTCCTGACGGCTGCAACAGCGCACACATGATACCAAACGACACATGCTTCCGACTGCTACACAATCCTACAAACACCGTCTATCCATCCTCAGGATGGATGCACATGGCCCATAAGTTCATACCGTTGTAGCAACGTCGACTCACCTCAGTTAACGGGGCTCACACCATATTATATTCGATTTAACGGATCGAATGTAGTATAAACCGTTTCACGGGTGATGGCGATGGTGGCAGGCATAAATGCATACAGTCCTTCATCATCATCATGAGATCCTTGCCAGTGATACAGAGCGGCAGAAAAGTGTGCGCAGCAAGGGTACGAGAAGGACACTGCTGGCATCATCATCAATTATTTGTGAATGGTATTTGTAGGTGGGTAGGTGTAGGTGGTTTCAAGAGCGCCTACACCAGAGAGAATATTCACAACTGAAAGGGTTGATGCCAGGATACCATCGGTGTGCCAGAGCAAGCTGGGGGTGTATTTTATTTGCATGTGTATTTATACGCTTTTGACCTGTTTGCTGGCGCACTGTGTGTGCTACTACAGATTACGGTTCATAGACAACACAACTCCTGTGTGTGGCAGGCAGGATCCCAAATGAATATCTACAAATGTGTACATATGTGCGGTCCTGAATTATGATGTTCAAATGGGGCCGAGAGAGCGAATTTAATCACAGGTAAATGAACATGCGAATTTTCTAAAAAGCATAACGATTGGCAGCCATTCTACACAAATGATGTCGAAACTGAAGGGAAAAATTTATTTTATTAGACAGGCAAACTGGCAAGCGATTCACTTAAATCGAGGAAAAACGATTTTCGATGATGAAATTGTTTTGGGCCCGGTAAACACACACGTTCAATCGATATAAGGACACAATATGGCTGATTTAAGTTTGAGTGGCCTCTGGCCAGTCGATAAATGTGAGGGGATTTTCACAATTGCGCCCCATTTATGGGTTAAAAGGGTTTCATTTAGAGTTGGAAAGAATTTTTACGTTGTCCTGTGAGTTAAAGCTTCAATTCCTCGGCCTGACATAGTAGTGAAACGTTATGGATGGTGGACAATTTAAATCGACTGGTTTCAGCAAGAGAGTCAAGGGAGCAGCAACGCCTTAATCGCAGACTTGGAGCCACTTCAAACTTGTGAATCTACAACGAGCATTAGAAAATCATAAGCACCCAACATCAGAGACTAGGTTCCCAGACAGACGCAAAGAAATGGCGCCCAACGTAGAGCCAGAGTTCAAGCCACGATAGGTGGCTGGTTTCAGCAAGAGAAAGGACAGTTACGCCTTATTCGCTGGTGTCACTTTAAGCTTGTGCATCTATAACGAGCATTAGAAACTCAGCAGCATCCAACATCAGAGACTAGGTTCCCAGCCTCAACCTAAATATTTGGCGCCCAACACAGAGCCCGAGTTCAGATCACGAATACGAATCGCATCCCCTACAGACAGAGCTTAACGTGCTACGAACTGTTGAAGGAAGGGAATCTAATGGTGGTATCTCACTTATGTACGCGTATCTGCATATGTAGTTGGCCAAGGACCAACTGTCGTCATAAGTATCACTACCGCTTCTCGACGAGTGGAATGCTTAATCAATTGATTTCCGAAAACTGGGTGAAGGGCTCACTACTCTTCTGTTCAAATGACCTTCAAACTACAATGTCGCTGCAGTAGGTTGGGGGGTAAGAGGAACGCCTTGAAATTTATTATGCAGCATTTCACTGGTATCTTGTTGTTTGAGCCTCATAGAGCAGCATCTGTATACCTCCTTTGCACCCTAAATCGACTCGATAAAAAGGATAACTTGTTCCAGAAGCGTTTTCGAAAGCGTTTCACAATTGTCATCCAACGCGTATAGAATGGATTTGCATTGCAGCCATCTTCCACTTTTTAACGCTCCTTTGATTTAATAAAGCATTTATACGTATGTATATCCTTTCCAATGACGAAAAGTGAATTTCCTTTACTCTATCCACCGCTCTTACGTATATCAAAAAATATTGAAACCACCTTCGACATTTTCGACTTGACAAACCGACTACACAACCCGGCCGCATAACAAATCCTTTCAAAGCCCCAGGATATTGAAATCCATACGTATGACATGCCATCATCATCGTTCCTTATCATCCTTTTTTTTATCCTGTTTCCATACTGTGAGTTGTCTGCCAGTGCCATTCTGCCTGCCGCTACTGCTTACCTACACACAAGCACGCGACAGATGTCTGTGAGTTACAAAAGCGATTTTTTTTTGCTCCACTCTCTTCGAAAAATTTTATATCCACTGCTATGGCAGTATCCTTGTGTTTGGATTTTTTTTTTTTTTTTTTATTAATTCCTAGTCAGTTACGGCAGAGCAATGCCTGCCTGAATGTGCCACAGAGCCGCCTGAGTCGTTCGCGAGGAGGCAGCAACAACGGGAATTATGCGGTGTCAGTGCCTAAAAGGAGGAAGGAACCTCTTCTCTCTAACCGTCGACGTCCTTACTCGTTATGGCTTGCACGAGGGTGAAAAACGGTGAAAAAACGGTTCTGTTGGTTTCTTTCTGTTCGATGGATTTCAGTCGTCGTCGTCGTCCTTTTTTTGGATTTTTTTTCTCCGAAGTCGAGAGTTAAATATTTTTTTTTTCATTCCTGCCCGCATCCCTCTCTGCTATATCGTCTTATCGTGTAATTTTCCATTTGCACTTTCAGTTCCTGTTGGAGGACGACGACGACAACTACATTCGTACACACACACATTCAGAGAGACACGCAGTGAGAGCGAGAAAAGCGTGAAAACTTAATAGGAAGGAAGCAGTCAAGAGAAGTCTCCTCTAACCGTGTGCGAGAGGTTTTCCTATTCCTGAAAGGATATACGGAGTTATGACTATAGAACCAGGGAACCGGGGAGCCGGGGGGGCTGGTGGCTGGTGGGAGTCGCGTGAATGGAACGACGCGCAATTTTCTCAGTTCATTTTGCGTGGCTTCTTTTATTTTAATTTTATTTTCTTTTTATGATTTTCCTCTTTATTTTGCCGCCACGTTGCTATCTTCTTTGCCTTATTCCCGTATTGACATTGTTCTTTGGAAGTGAAGTCCTTCCTGTATTTTTTTTTCTTCTTTTTTTTTGTTGTTGCCTGTTCGCTTTACTCATCGCGATAATCATTAAGCTGTCGACGTCATTTGGTAGAGGTTTCGAGAGAGAGGGGGGAGTTTGGTTGTGCTTCGATGAGCGCTGATAGAGTCCTTGTGAATGCGGGAGGAGGATTGGGCGATATTTGGCGAGAGGGGATGAAATGAATTTTTATCGCCATGAATTCGTATTATATTCTTGACGATAGCTTGGACCAGCTTTATGAGGATTTTTTTTCTGTTTCCGCCAAAGGAAGGAGCACCTTTCAAGAGGTGCTGTAATGGCTGCAAAGTGATAGAAGGGGACTGGACATACAAATTCCTGAGAAGGAAAATTTTTTCACGATTCAGTTGTGCCATCGTTAGGATCTGATACGTGGGCAGAGATATACATACATATGTATGTACACCGTGTATGAGTCCTTTTTATGAAGGAATCAGAATTGGCTATCCAAGGAATCACACCGATTTTTTCAGGTGCTGGGCTGATTGGAACACCAGGCATTCTTGAGATACACATCTGTCGTAATCTGGGGGAGAAATTGTTTCCTTCAGTTGAATGCGACGTCGAGGAAAGTTTCGGACTAGGCGGCCAAATAAATATTAGATCCGCAGTGGAGTACCTCAAGGTGGCATACTATACGAGTATTATTCCTGAAAATCGATAGAAAGTCTCATCATAGGCAACGACAGACCCTAAAAAATCAGAGGGTTCAAGGGACAGCGGACATATGTATGTGTAAGGATCAATAAAAACGTTTATAAGCCCCATCGACTTGCCGGAAAGGATATCAATGAAGAAAGAAAGTCTTGCAGACGAGTCTGAAGTAAAAGTAAGGCGTTGTCCTACAACCGCTTTAGGGAAATTGGAGATAAGTACGTATATCGAAAATAAGACCTTTCTCAAGACTTTTAAGGCAACAGAATTCTATGAAAACTATTCAGCTTTAGTCTTGCATATGCTTCTGTGATCTAGTGCAATGAAACTAAAAAAGTCGCCATATTTAGAGAGCTCATATGAAGCCTGGCTTACTTTCCAAAGTTACCCCTTTTCTAGACCCTTTTCTCTAAGTTCCCCAAGAAAATGACGGAGAGTCCCAGATTTTAATTTCACGGAGCGAATCTGCCCAAATCCTGATGAAAAGTTCTTTGTTCGTCTTAAGAGCCGAAATCCTTTCAACATTAGAGCGAGAGAGTACCAGACTTTGCTTTGACGACGGCAGGTCTGTCGAGATACTCATAGAAAACACATCCTTCGTAGATCTCAGTACCTTCACCTTCACAAAATTCTTGATTTCAAGACCTCCTTTGGAGTGGAAAATATATTGTAGAAAATACCTCTTCAAGGAACCAAGAGCCCTAGCTGTTTGGACACCTTTCAATCAAAACTTCACCATTTCATCCGAACTGTGACGTGATATGCGAAGCGTGATAAGAGCCAAGAGAAGAGTCTAGAAGATGTATACCCCTTAAGGGAACCCCGAGCCCTAGCTGTTCGGTGGACCTACATGCTAAACCTTATAGGCGGAGAAGAGCACAAGGGACAATTTATACATCTTTAGAGCCAATGTTTTAAAATCCAACGAAACTACGATTTTGAATGGGAATCTCTAGCTTGCCTAAGCCCTGAATCTAGGAAACTTGCTGTCTATAAAATTTTGATACCATCTCACATACGTTTCTGAGGCAAGTTGTCCCTTAGAGTAATCAGAAAATCAGATTAGTTTCTCGATGTCTCTGTTGAATTCATTCAAGGTCGCGGCTTCGGAAAGTAGTTTGCACGTTTTAATCACACACACTCACCCACCACTCAATACCTACTCATCTAAGCATTCAAACGTAGAAGCCATTAAAATGTTCTCATCTGGAATACTGTCAACGAAAAAAAAATTAGAAATGCGTCCTCCGTTATGAATACGCAAACGAATTTGGGGTGTGACACAGTCAAAATGTAAACCAAGCATCAAATAAGCATAAGAAGCTTGGGTAGACCTTAATGGCACTGAATTCGGTATGAAGTGCCACAATGCTGTGTGCTTGGACTCATAATCTTTTTTTTTTATTGATTTCTAGAGTTGCGAAAAATTAAATGTTTCGTGGGTTTTCCCCAAACCACTGCTGACCTCAAAAGTATCTACGAAAGATATCGTTCTTGGCATCGGTGACTATTTAGTTCTAAGTATGTAGGGGTGTATCTATGTGGTGCTGTGTGCTACAAAAGTGTATTTTTCAATTACCTACTCGTCTGGAAAACAATTTCACCTATCAATCGTGACATTCTTGCCACGGAGTTGATTGTCCAACCTTTTATGTCAACTATCTAGCGTCGTGCATACGCTTTAAATACATTTAATTTCCCAAAAACCGGACATTTTCGTCACCCTATCTGCGCTTTGAATCTTTAAAGAAATTTATATCGTTGCCTACCTTTTCCTAAATTGTTTTCGATTTACAATTGTTTTCTCCTTCATTAGGAATTTTCCGTTTTTTTTTCCACATTTTACGAGCGATTCGTCGCGACAAGATACCACCAGTGGCGCGGCACACACAAGCCCAAGGAAAGACGGAAGTATCTAGATACATTTCTTTGAAATTGATTTTAAATTACGTTGCGTACTGATTGAAATACTGTCACTCCATGTCGATAGCCGGGAGACAATTTATTCACCCTCTTCTATGGAGAGACATGTTCAGAAGGAACTACAAAAACCGTTTCCCATAACCTCTAACATTAGCGCATTTCCAATTCAAAAAACCAACACACACACACACACACACATGTAAACATACATAGTTCCCTAGTTTTTTTTTTTCTTTGAATCTGAGACTGAATCCTTTCGTGTAATTACACTAATGCTGGTGTGCTCCTAAAAGGAGGAACTTTCACGACACGAAATACGAAATTTGTCGTCCCGGAATGGATGTGGAATTAAAACGAAAAGAAAAGGTGAAATCTTTTGAATTAGGACGATGCAATAATGCACCGTTGAAAAATTAGAATCAAGGCATGAAACCCCTTCTGTTCCCATAGAAAAAAGGGGTTGCACTCCCTCCACCTCGACTGCATTGTTGTCGTTGTTATTTTTGCACGTTTTTCTTTTTTTTTTTTTTGCGATTTTTAGTTTTCCATGAAGCGATATCCTTTGGCTCCGCCCGATATCCTTGCCATGTAGTGGAACCACTTTGGAAAAATAAATGCGGTTCAGGTTTAGAGAGAAGAATGTTTTGCCAGAGGGGATCAAAGCGCGAAACCCGGTCCGAAGTCAAAGGAGGAGAGAGAGCTCGAATGCAAATTGGGGTTGTTTTCCTTTATTTTTCCTTCCACCGTTCGTTCGTTTGGTTTCGTCCTTTTGCGAGACGAGGAAGCTGTTTGTTTGGTGTTCGTTTTCTGTTATAACTTTGCTTTAGAGGGCGAATTAGTTTTTAGTCCTTGAATTTGGTAGAAAGTCAATGGGAGACGACGAAGAAGGCGGCGATATATTATTTATGTTTTTCATATTTTTCCATTAGAAACGTTATCCTGTGGGGTGTGTGTTTGCGAACTTGTAATCCACTTAGTTACGTCAATTACTCTAAAATTTAGAATGAATCTTGTCCTTAAGCTGGAAACCCTCTGTATGTCCGTAGTCAGGCATAAGTATCTAGTTGTGGATTTGAAGTTGATGTTGGGGTGACGGCGCAGCCAGTGGCGTCATTCTGTCGAAGTGTGGTCGTCTGTGTTGTCCTGTCGGCAGAATGGGACATTGCTGTCCATTAAATTTAGCCACAAGCGAGAGTTTTGAAAACAAGTGACGTTGTTCTGGTCGTTTGCAAGGTGTTACTTGACGTCATAGAGTCATCGATAGTTGTGCTTGGGATCAAAACCACAATTGGTTCCAAGAGAGACTAATTGTGGAAAAAAGGAACTCAAACAAGCCTCCATCACAGCGAGGTGGCAGTGGAGCAATCTGATTTCAAAGCAGACGTGGCAGAACGATTTTAGGGGGCGACAGTCAACCAAGCATCAAAAAAGCACAAGTAGCTTCGATAACCCTGAGTTTCCAAAGGTAGTTCTACTTTAATTGGACCCGCATTAAGAATAATGTGGATGTACTCTTTCCGACGCACCTGGTCAGAGTACAGGACTTCGTCTCTGAGACACGAGAAACCCCACTAATCAACAAAGAAGAAGAAGTCCTCTGATCCAATGGTACTCCAGCAGAAATCTTGAGAGTAATCTCCTTAACCATCCATCTATCTACCGGAATCCATCTTTCACAGGATTAAAAAAAAAAAAAGACAAAGACTGGTGCTATTGTGCAAGGAAAGAGGATACCCTATTGGCGAACAGGCCTCTATGTTCGATGGGTAAAGCGGGAAAATTTCTAGAGAGCTAGGATTTCCAAAGTGGCCCAGGAAAGAAGTAAACAAGCAACGACTATCAACCCAAGCAGTTAGAAAGGCTTTAACCCTCCCAGATGGAGTGATATGCTGAACGCCAAAAAAAAGCCTGCCGTGTACCACCTTCTACGAACAGTAAGAGGGTTACTCAGAGATAGAGAGCTACTGTATGAGACCATCAAAGGACCTCGTAGGGAGAAAATCACCGATAGAATTCTGCTCCAACATGCGGATTCACTCTGCCAATTCAAGACTTAGCAACTATCGCTAGCACCTCGATGTACACGGCAGCATTTACTCGAAAACCTTGTGGGAAAAGGAGCGAGATCTTCATTGGTCACTACTCCAACGGCCATAACTTTGGCAGGAAACTTGGTGAGCATTGTGATGATGATGATGAGGAGCATCTGAAGGCTGAAGGAAGTGCTATCAAGAGAAGAAAGAAGTGAGAAGCATTCTCAAGACAGTTCGGACGTTTGTTAACCATTCACAAGAGGTGTGCCCTGCAAAACCCATTTCTTTGTATTTTTCTGGAAGTCAAACCTCGAACCTCACACGCTGTAGTTTCACGCGATAACTTCTGAGTCACAGTGCCCACCTATGAGATACATACATACACGCATATATTTGCCTACAAAACTCAGTGAACTTGCACCTTTTTAATTGGCACATAAACAGCGTATAAAACAGGCTACCTACAGACAATCCCAACAGGCTTACAGTCGGAATGCCTCCACAGACCTAGTTTTAAAGATCGCCTCTCAATAAATCTCCAAGCAGACATTCCCCAAAATGATCTCTCAATGCACACAACGATCACATTACATTCGTATCTCAAAGATACATATTTTCATTGAACAAAAACGGGCAAGGAAAACACCGACAAATGAGCTACGGTAATAAAAGCATAAAAACCGAAACCTGAACAAATACCGAAATACCTGCAGCGATAATTTTTTTCGTTTTTTTTTTTCTGTATTTTCTTCTCATTTTCAAGCGAGTTTTGAGAAACAGCTGTTCGATGTTTTGTGATTTTTTTTGTTCCGTTCTCTCTTCATCAAGCTTGTCTCCTGCTGCGGTTGTTTTCAGGTGCAATTTGTCGTTTTCTTCTCCGTCTCTCTCGTAGTCCCGTGGCTTTGTTGTCTGTCATGCCAGATGGACAAGAGGCCGATCAGAATTAGCAGAGAGACTTCTCCCTGAGAGTCTCTCTTTAGTCGTCGCCTAAGCCGGGCTTAGGGGCTTAAGAGAGGCTCAAGAGAGTATGCGATGTTATTGGGGTCAAAATACTTTTGTCGCTTTTGGAGTAATCGTGTTTTTTTTTCTTAGATTGTCTGCGCTTGATATTTCGGATAAGAAGGTCAAGTTATGCAGAAACGAAAAAAACTGGCGACGAAAAAAAGATACGTTTTAGCACAAATTCGATGTATGTATCTTAGGGATACATTCACCGGTATTCTTAACCGAGAACCAGGAAAGGCTATTAGGAAATCCCCTCAGCCAAGCAAAAAGATACTAAAATGAGCGCCAATAATGTCCAAAAAAAAGATACAAAAACTATATGAAAAGTAAGAAAAAAAAAAAAAAAAAAAAAGAATAAAATAACCGGTAACGGTACCTTGGGCAAAATTTAATTGTAGTGAATTAGTTGGCACAAGCATGTGTATACGAAAGGCAAACGGCAGCACAGCACACAACACAATTATGCACACAAAGATACTCGGTATCTCTGGTGGACGGGACGCAGCAGTGGTCTTGAATCAGGTTTGCTTTTCATTCTGACGGGGTGAGCACACAAAGAGGGAGGAAACTCGGTTTTTTTTCGGTTTTTTTTCGTTTTCTTTTTGTTATCTTTTCCTTTTGTGGTTATATGATGGTGTTGTGTGTGCGGTTACATAAGGCTGTAGCGTAGCATAGATGCGAGAGATGCGCCTAAGGCAGGTGTAAATCAGCTGATGATAGTTTATGTAGATTAGGATTGCTTAGATGTATCTATCTATCTGTTTGGATTGAGGGGGGTCGTAATGTCGTGACTTTAGTGTGGGAGAAGATAAAAAGTTTTTTTTTCCTTTTAGACACCGGGAACCGGTATAAATTTGGTAACAATCGAGAAGAATGAATTTTTATAGACCTTGTGCGGATGGATAGACTGAGCTGCATAAAGAATGTGACGATAGAATGGATTATGTAAGACCGGAGCGGACGGCGGGGAGTGTCCTGTTTTAAGTGATTTTGCAAAGGGTGAACAATTAGAGTGGAAAGGGTCAAGCGGGACCTTCTGTTCATCATTCTCTTAAAACCAGAGGCATTCTAAGCAGCTCTAAAGGTCCAAAGTGGAGTGGAAGGAGAGTGTCCCATTTCATACGATTTCCAAGGCGAACAATCAGAGTGAAAGAGGCCAGGCGGGGCTAGATTTGAAGAAGCCAACAATTTTGAAGATCACTAACTACCACAAACTGCAAGTATTTGGCACAACAGACTGTATGTCTTAGATTCTCGCGACGATTCGAGCTGTGCGTGTTATATTTTTCCGTACAAATGGTAGGGACCTACAGCCTAAGGCCAACAGGCAATTGAGGACATTCTTGGACGTTTGTCTGACATTCGCGAGAGGTGGGACCGGGAAAAAACTTTTTTGTGTCTTTTGGGATTCGAACTTCGAACCTCCCGTTCAGCAGTTCAACGCACTAACCACTGAGATACGGCGCCTACACACTCACTACCACCAATGAATAAAAAATGACCTACTGTTCAAGATCTTTTGGGTCCAAACGAGGAAATTGGAGAGGAGAAGGTGGAGTATCTCATTGACTAGAGCTCCACGTCGGGGGAGCTCAATAAATCCACAAGGTCGTAGTCTGCTTACAGACCTATAATCAATCTACAATCAAGTGAGTGGCACTACTGACAGTCTATAGACGTAGGAAAACTCTATGTAGCTACCTAGCTTAACCTGAACTGATGGCTTCGGTAGCCTATCACGTCCCTTGGAAACTGCATTTCAATCTCTTTGGGGAAATGTTTGAGGACAGTAAATAAGAACGGCAAGAGATCCAGGGGACAACCTAAGAAGCCTTGAGAATCCTTTAGATAAATCAATCGATTTCGGAAGAATTTTCAATGTGAATGCTCTGCAGCGCACTCTCATATGAAAAGTCTTCAGCGAGTATCTTACTTGATTCAACGTAGTCGGAGCTCAGGACCATAAGGTTTCATCAGGGTCTGGAGAACACTGTTGTGGCGAACGATTTATTTATGAGAAGGACGACCCCTGCTTCTAAAGTGTATCAGGCTGAACCGGCAAATACTTCCCGATAAATCGACGAGCTTTTTGAAATCCTATGCGATGACTTTGTTGAATGACCCACGAGCTCTATCTGACGGAAGGCTCCTCAGATTGTGTAACATACATATGTCTTGCGGCCAAAGTCAATGGTTGGTGAATGGACTCCTGAGCGAAGGTTTGGCTTTCTAATCCCAGAAAACGCCAAAAAAGGTTTCATCGTCAAAATTCTCCCGAAAGTCTCACAAACGTCCGAGAGTATGAACTGTCAGAAGAAGCTTCTCATTCCCGTCCCTCAGGCAGTAGGTCTCTCCATTTGCACGAAAAATATAACAGATACGACACGAAAGGCTCTCAAAAACTAAGCCCAAGGCCTAATACTGGCTGTTTGCGGAGCATAGAAAAATTTGTTTCGGATACTTGGAAGGTTTCGGATAAACACTCCTAGTGCTGGATGGACAAGGTTTTTTAAAACTCAATCGGGAATCACAAACGGACATTGTCATCCCACAAATCAATCCCTGGGAGTGAAAAAGCCTGCCCTACACGACCTTAATGAAGGGCACAATGGGTCTCTCACGAGTGCCTAAGCTTTAATTGTTCGGGACAGAAAGTTGGATGCCAAGAGCTCGGAATGTGAATATCTCGCATTGTTATGAAGTGAAAAAGTAAAGAAATAAAAAAATTAAAGAAAATATAAAATTCACTCACCCCTTCATCATTCTTGATGACCTGAAATGAGAAAAAAAAATTCAAAATTAGTCACAATTTTAAGAGTTCAAATTCAAAAATGATCTTAAAAAAGGAACAAAGTTGTAAAATTGTCCAAGATTCTAGACAAATTGTGGTAAAGAGTCGGACGGAATACGAGATGTATGCTTCAAATACCTTAAAGGCTGAACGGGCTTGTATCGCCGCTAAAAAAAAAAAACGTGATCTTTATCTGTACCCTTGTCCATATGACTGACACTGCGACCTGAAGGATCTGGTGTATTAGGGAGTCAGCCTAAAAGACGAGCTACCTCTCTTATGAAAGCTAGCACGCCCTTAGTAGCAAAGTTTTCAACCTAACTAGTGCTGGGGTGTGCTGGTGAATGTGTCTAGATGATTCAACATCCTCCAGACAGAATCAATATTGCACCTCATTGCACAAGTTCATTTAGTTAAGGTGGAACCTCAATCCACAATGGCCTGTGAGAGATCTGACGAGCTTTCTACTACTGCCCTTATCGCTTGGGTTATCTAAGCCCCGGAACACTTTCCCAAGGGACTAGACGAAGCCTGTGTTCCCAGTCATTAATCAGCGCTGTTCTGGACCAATGAACGCATATTCTGACTCAGTCCTAGCTGGTTCATCTGCCGATTCGTTGCCCCTGCAATTCCCTGGTGAACTGGATACCAATTATCCAGGCCATACGAAGCACTTTGCCAAGGGCTCCGATGGACAAACACAAGCGCTGTTTGAATGGTTTTAAATGAAGAAACTTCCCCCGTTAAACGATCCTGTTTTTGAAAGCTGTGTTTGCCTACTGAAGGACTTGAATATAATCTATGAGAATAAACGAAATTAGGTGCAGCCTCTAGTTTATAGCTCTTGACCGGGAGGTATTCTTTCTGAGCGACTTCAGAAGTCTTACAAAATTGTTCACAGCTTTGAAAAAAGGATGTGGAAAGGGTACACTGCATCTAAGAGATACCTAAGGAACAGGCTGACGTTAAAGCGGTTTCGAACCAAAATGAGAAAAAGTCACACTTTCCAGCGCCAAACCTAAGGACGGTCACATTCCTGGACATTGAGGAACCTCATAACAAGACCAATGCTGATTCAAAAGATACTTTTGGGCAAGAGCTCTTCTTCAAAGCAAAAGTTTCGTGGCACACCACAGGGAGGTGTGCTGTTACCACTGCTATAGGAGGTAGCTCTTAACCGAGTACTTCTGAGACAAGAAATTAAGGGGAGAAGGGTGCTTACATGTGTACGTGGATGACCCCATAGGCACTCGCAGAAATATTGCAAATTTCTGTTCCAAAGTTGATTCCATGGACCCAAGTGGCGGACTGTCGGCGAAAAGCAGAATTTTAGGTTTTATTCACCAACAAGCAAGTTCAGGACCCGACCATGATTTTCTAAAATAACGTGAACTGGAAAGGACTCAGACGGTTGGAGAGGAATTCAGCTTGAGACCGAGATCTAACGCGTGATTGGTGAGATTATGCCCCATCTCTGCGGTATTCTTATTGAAATTTTCATAACAACAACACAGAAAATTGAACCAAGATCGGAGAGGACATGGGGGGCACATTGTACGGGGACCTCTGTGAAAATGAGTCAAACTTACTTAACGCAACCCCTCACCAAAAGGAATTGAACTGATAAATCCCATTGCAACGCGAATGTATTGAATAAAAGCAGCAGCACTATGCTTCCACAAAACCCAGACACGGTACCGACACAACCACTTCCCAAAAGCCTCTATGACATCGAGTACCGACATGGGGATGAATTATGATTACCATCACAAGATTGTGTCAAACGTCAATGCTGGGAACAACTATAAACGACATGTAAGTAAACTCAACACGATTAAGACGGTTTAAGGAGCCTAAGCTGGTTCATTCAAAAAAATGTTTTCCTCTTAAATACATTTTAAAGGCGGGTATTCCATTCTCTCTGATGTCCTTTTCCTAATTTTCATTCCTTTTCATTCGCAAATCTCATTGTTTTGTCCCCTTTTTTTGCTTTTACATCTTCATCTTCCCTTTGCATAGATATTCTTCTACTTCCTCTACCTGCCTGTAGCACCCCTCAGACAAAAACACGTTCGATGCTTTCCTCGTTATCGTTTCCTTTTTCTGTCCTTGTAGATATTTATTTCGTTGCAAATACTTGTAGGTAGGTATGCACATAGTATTCGCGTCCTTTATTCAGAGTTGCAACAGATGTAAACAAATCGATTGTCTCCTCAATCAAGGACGTACATAATATTTAATAATGAAAAGGATTCCTCCTGTATTCATGCACATACACTGGATAAACGTACTTAAAAATTAATTGCTGCAGTCTTAAATTTGAGAGTACAGAACGAGTTTATCGAGAATTAAACAGCAATGTATCTGAGAGGACAGGTGGTGTAGATATTAATGTCACTTTACCACATTCGAGGGAATTTAGTTAAAGGTTATTCGACCCACATTCGGGTGACAGCTGATATTTGCAGATAGGTCAACAATGAAGGCTCTCAAGTAGGCCATTGCCCAGTAGTTATTTGGTTGACTCAAATGTTGACAGAACGAAAGGTCGACTGAGCCAAGTTAAGAATTCTGGGAGAGCTCAGTGGTGGTGAGACTTGCCAAGACTGAAAGAGACACGAAAATTAATCGATAGACAAATGGTGCCAAACAGCTTGATTCTTAGCACGTTTGTAGCTCGGGGAATGCAGTCTATCCCTATTTAGAGGCAACCAAAAGCTGTTGATGCCAGGAATTCTTGCAGCAGGAATCTTTTTCGTTGCGAAAAGTGGGGCGAATTCAAACCATGAATCTAAAGTTCGATTTCAAAAGCGAAAGTGCTGCTGGTATGCCATCAAAAGTGGAGTGCCGCAGGGTTAAGTGGCGAGACCTTTTCTTTTAGTTGTATGGGTTTATCGAAAATACTCGATTGATCTGCATTGTATCTGGACTGCCTTCTAGAACTAAATGAAATTAATTCATGACATGTACGCGAGTGAGGATCTATTGGTTTCCTAGTCTTGTAAACAGCGATCTGTGACTCATCTCATGAAACTGCAGATCTACCTTTCTTTCCCGATATTATGAGTCGAAAATTCGTGGATTTAAATTCAACAGAATTCTCAAATGGGACAGTCCTATCCAATGCAATCGATTTGGGGGAAGGTATTCGGCGAATTAAGGCCTTTAGAGTACTACACTCTCTTAAACCATACGTTCCTTGTGGCTATATTTAGCGAATACCTCGAAGGAAGTTTCCCTTAGATGCGTCAGGGACCGCAAAAGTGGTGGTTTCTTACACAGAAAAATTCCAATTAGCATCAAGGTTCTGTTTTGATAACAAGGGGCCGTAACAATGCTTACGGCGTCAAATCTGTGAGAACTTGTCCCGCAGAAGTTCTGAAAGTGATATCGATATTGAGAGAAAAGATTGCTAAAGAAGCCATTCTTAGACTAATCAACGAGGGCATCAGGAAAGGAAAATGCATCGGACACAGACAGAGAGAAACACTTTCTAAATCAATCCCGCTTTTGAACTGGCCCAGGAATGATGTTGCCAAGAGATACCGCATCGAAAACTCAACTGAAAGCTGGGCAGCAATTGGAAATGGAGAAGTGAAGTTGGGATGCACCAACTCCAGCAAAATACCACAGGAACCGGAGCAGCGAAGCCATGGAAGCCAATTTAAATTCGACTGAAACTATCGCGGACATGACATCGCAATACTGTCGGATACCCAAGCCGTCATCACGGCGTCAAGTTCTCATGAAATCAGGTCTACGATAGGGTGGGAGTGCCTTGCCAAGATAAACCGCCTGAATAAGAAAAACAGAGTCACCCTTTACTGGGTACCAGGCCACGTGGGAGTAGACGGTAATAAAGCAGCTGACAAACAAGCAAAAAAAAGGCTCAGATATACCTTCTACCAGTCCGGGACGATTCTGAATGGAACGATTCGGGAAGAGTTGAAAAAGGAGGAAGACTGTAAAAGAACAAAACTTTGGGAAGAACTCCCTAATCCAAGACAGGCCAAAGAGGAATTATAACCGGAAAAGAAGCAAGGTCTGTAAAAACATCAACAAAAGGCTGCACGCTGTAACAGGCTTCCTTTCGGGTTACAGTAGACTTAAGGAACACCTCAGTCCAACGCGAAGATTGCAGATTCTGCGGAGATGTTGAGGAAACCCTAAGGCAGCTTCTTAACGAATATGGGCCGTAGGATCCAACCCAGATACTCCGGGATTCTTCAAGGGAATTGGACTGCAGGATGTGTTCTAATTCGAGTGTCTCATCGACTAGAGCTCCAAGTCGTTGGAACGCAATAGATCTGCAAGGTCGCAGTGCGATTTAAAACCAATCTAAAATCTACAAAATCTCTAAGTCAATCCTAAGTGCTGAACTATAGCGACTACAGATGGCGTTTAGTCTGTGAATGCCTTTATTGAGGTGGCGAGGTGACTTGATGACATAATTTGGATGAAAAATAAGAACATTCCATGTGCCCCGGAACATGTGTAAATCATTTGTTTGATGTCACTCAATAACTCTATTACAACGAGTCCAATCCACTTAATTTGGTAACTACTCGTCTGCCACATGTATCTGTGTGCCTAGTCACTGTAAAAATTGTCCTCAAGGAAGGTTACCCCGCCAGATAATTGAATAATTATTCGTTTCTAAGCCCCTTATCCATAATCATCTGCTCTAAAATATGTCATACAATTTACAAATCAACTTAATATCTGTCATTTGAGACAAAGAACCCAAAGCAACAACAAAAAGATACGAAAAAACCCACACACAGAAACACAAACAATAATCATAACCTTCAACGACTTTTCTCAGTCAAATATCTGCCACATTCAACAGCACAAACAACAACAACAACTCGGGGGACGAACGAGGTGCTGCTTTTGTGTACACAAAAAAAAAACAACAAAAAACCGAAAAGAAAACGTTCACCCCCAAGGACGTTTGTTTGGTTTTTCTCTCTCTTTGCCGGTTGTTCGAGTATCTGCACTAGTTACCTAGTGTATCTGGGAATCTATAATCCCCGCATCGATACTATTGCATTTCGAAATGTATCTAGTATACGCATGCTGGTGTTAAACTTTCCTTTTGGAAGCATAACACACAACGGAACGCTCCAGCAAATGCCTGATGGGCATGTGAAACTACTTTCACTAATTAGGTTACGATTACACGACGAACTGCGTTTATGTGCGGTAATGCCTTACTTAGCAAGCAAGTGAGTGAATGAAGTATTTTTTGAGGTATTCTTAGAGTTTCTTCTTCTTTTGCTTTTGCTTTGGCTTTGGATTTTCTAATTTCGAAGCGCAGTCTCTCATAGATACGGATGTATAGCCTCAGATACACGAAATTCAATTCAAGGAACGACGACGATGAAAAATTGGACAGAAATACAACAAAAAAAACAAGAAAAACATCAGACGAACGATGAAAGAATGTGTGAGTGCGCGGATAATGACAGTTTAGTGAGTCTGCTGAACTGAAAGTATCTGGAATGGAATTCAAAAGAGTGCTTAAGAGCGGCGCACTCCGCTCATTCGATGAGATTCGGAGAGAAATGAAAGAGTAATTCCAGAGCGACCGCGTTTGTTTCCTTTGCTAGTGTGGGTTTTAGTATCTCAAAGGTGTTAGTGCGAGATTGATTTCGAAATACACAAGTGGCATGGAAGAGAATGTATCTGTGGCTGTAAATTTGATGATACGTTCGGTTTTTTTCTGTTGTTTGTGTTTCTATTTAATTAATTTGCCTCTTTGTTCCGGTTTAGATTTAAGTATCTACTTGCTGATGATTGTATCCGTAGCGCTGTTATTTGGCAGTCGAAGAGCAATATGGGTTAAGATTTTCGAATACAATAATGTGTGTATCTGTGGGAAAGGAGGAGACTTAAGTGGTTTAAATTCAAACAGGAATCGAATCACGAATCACAATAGAACTTACAAGGTTATCAAGTGTCAGAAGTGGGCGCAAGTGTTAGAAGTGTTACAGGAGGTTAGTGACTTGAATTTAATTTTTTTTTATGACGCGCCTTAGATTGCGTCAGTTTGAGTTCCTTGTTTTAGTAAGGACGCCGTCCACCACGATTTGCTCAAAAAGAAGCCCATGTGTCTGATGTAAGCATCTGCTTCGGAACAAGGCGTTTGGCCTTAGAAACGCGGGGCTTTGGCCCCTCGAAATGCACAGCAATCGATTAGAAGATTCATTTCTACAGACATGACGTCTGGCGCGATAAAAAATCTCTCCATTAACTCTCCATCAGGCAAATGATGCAAGAAATCTGATCAAACAGACCATGAATAGAGATACCTATTGTGGACTACGCAGACACACCGCGAAGCCTGGAGTACCGGCTACAAATCCATGAATTTCACTCGCTTTGCAACTGCCCTGGGCGTTATTCTTAGCAAGAGAACAGATTTTGTATACCTCTTCGAGGACCTTGTAGATACCGCTGATTCGGCTCCAAAAGAAGCGGAAATAACCGGCTCGTGTGGCGACACAATGGATTTTGGTCTAAGTGAAACCTACCGACAACCGAAGGAGAGCCAAATTACGTAACCCTTGCTTTGCTGTCGAGACCGGCTTCTCATCCTAATCCTCGACGTGGCTAACAGTGCGTAATAACCACCACAATAGTGTTGTACGATGGCAAGATGGGGTTAGCTAAGGTGGTGGTCCTGGGCATGAAGGCATACCAGATACTAAGAGAAGGTCGAGTAGCATAGTAAATCTACAAATGACACAGTGCACCTAGACCCCTATAACCTAGAGAAGGTCGACGAATTGGTGAGAAGAGGTCAGGATCTAGATCAGATCAAATAGACTCCACGATATGCATTCCGCTTTACACACTAAAGCTCGAAGCAGAGTTCAAAGCCCTAAGAGAGGCAAACAACAGATGGTTCTTGCTAGATACTTCTGCAACCACTAGATAAATTCGGCTTTACTTCGACAAAATGAGGACCAACGGTCTTATGAAAGAGGTTAGGGAATCTCTTCTACAGTAAGCCGTCTAAGCTGGTGCTAATTAATTTTAGGGTATGGGCCTTAGAAATGTTATGTGTGCGAAAGGATATACTCTGCGATAATTCATGAAAAATCTACGACCAACGGAAAAAGATCGATGTCAGAGGAAGTCAGGCAGGACACAACCCACTTTCTTGGACGTCACTTCTTTCAGGGCGTAGAAGAAATATCCAGTAGGCCAGTGAACAGCATCGGGAAGTACATGAAGTCAAGAAGTTGAACAATATAAACACACCAAGGCGAACCAATGAGCAAGGGACAAACTCCTCCCCTCTGTGGGTATCACGACGGGTCTGCATTGACCGGAGTGTGGCGTCTCTATCCATAAACTCAACCTAGCCTTGGTCGGGTTGTACTTGGAGACCGCTTCAGAACTCAAGGAGATTTGGTGTCATACGCTGTTGATGGCTTTGGCTTTATAGGTCTGACACCTAAGTAAGATTGTCTTTACTGGTTATCCTGCTATCATCAGACCTTAAAGCTTTTACTTTCATAAAATTGTAGACGAAGGAAGAGTCCCCATTTCCAAAGGAAGGCCCCACTGGGTTTAGGTGTTCCCTTCAAAGTATACCGCCTTTATCCCGATGAGCCCTACTGCTGTCACCTAAGCTTTGCACCATTGTATTGTGGTCACTCTCTACCAGAACTGGCTGCTGTAGGTCTGTTTAGATTCGAGCTGCAAGGAATACCAAAAAGTTTTCCAAGAAGGGTTATGGGAAAGCCTTTAAATCGACTAAAGAAGTGAACTGTGGGTCCCTTCTGGCTAAGAAAACCAAAGCCCTACGCTCCATTCGATTTATTTGCGACAAAATATTTAAATATGCACCACCTAGCGACTCATTCCTTAAGCGGATTCATCTAAGCAATCAATAAGCGCCTCTCTTAAAGCTGACGATGACTTGATTCATAGCTTCTCACGCCTGCTTAACACCACCCCTCCCCCGATGCCTCGCTTTCCATAAAAGAGAAACAAACTAAATTGTTTTAAATTTGATGCTTCTATTCCATAATGCGCCCATCAGACACAGAAAACATTCTGTAATCTCCCCCCACATCCCCCTACCCCCTCCATCCCTCAAAAACGAAAACTGCAGTAGCCATCACCAGCGCACCAGCCCGACCGCCATCGGGCGTCATCATCTCATTCCCACTTAGCGCGCAAACACAAATCCGAACACACCGGAGATAATAATCGTAAAATTAAAAAAATAAAAAAAGTATCTTGTAGATACAAAGCGCACAGCAACTCACACAAAAACTCACGATGATAATAAAATAAAGAACCGAACTCATCGCCAGCCATGGAATAAAAATCCAAATTCCAAGTACAAAACATGCACACACACAGACCGAACGAATGTCAGTCAGTCAGAATCAGAATCGGAATAATTCTGGGAGATTGTGTATCCGTAGTCCACAAGGGGGAAACCCATAACCGTTCAGCCACCAGACCTACAGATACAAATCGCTGGTTGTACACTGCTGCTGCTGCTGGGTGGGAGGAAAACGACGAGGACGAGGAGGATAAAGACAATGCGCTCGATGTAGCAGCAGTAGGACACACCGACACAGGCAAATAAAAATTCCATTGAATAAAAATTGTAATATGAACGCTAGCAGTGGAGTTGATGATGACTTTGTGGGGAGGACGAATCCAACAGTAGATACACTGCACCTACTCTCTAATAGTTGATGACATTTCGTATGTCGGCTGGAAGGAAAGTTGATTTTTTTTTTTCAATTTTTTTGTCGTTTTTATGTGTCACACTACGATGAGAAGATACAGAAACAAACAACAACAGCTACGGGCACACACAGGAGGAGGGAAAAACATAATGAAAATATGGTAAATGACCCTCACTCTTCGGACAGAGGTATGATATCCGCACGCCGCACATATGTATCTACATCATGGGAAAAGAGCAAGAAAAAGAAAATGAAGACGAAAACGAAAACGAAGGAAAAGATACATCTCGTTCGCTCCTGCCACGAAGGAGATCTACAGCAACAGCAACAACAACAACGACGACGACGACAAACTAATGGGATAATCAAAATCGTAAATGTGTGCAGAGAGTATAAAGATGCGGCGGATGATGATGCTGATGAGGATGAGAGCGAGGATGGCCAAAGATATGAACCGATAGATGACCACCAAACCGACAAACTGAACCCAGGCCAGCACACAAGGCAACAAGGGGCAATAGCCGCGCGATTAACAAAACGTCAAACGACAGACAGTAGGCTGTGCTGTGAGTCGGTACGACATTCGAGATAAAAAGATACAAAGATACACAGAGATACAGCACCACTTTCTGGCTGGTGTGACATATTGATGATTTGTGAAATGAACTTGCCAACTGTGGATGGATGAAGTAAGTGCGGTAGCACGATGCATGTTATTAGGTGAACGGGCGGTAAGCCGTCTAGGGGCGGTGCTAATTGATTCCAGGGTATGGGCTCTTGGAATGTCAGTCTTGTAGTACAGTTTACGCAGATTTATTTGTTTTGTGGGACATTTGGTGGCATTAAATCTTTTTTTTACAGGGAAAACTGTTGTATCCTAGTGTGAGATACACACTGTCTATGAAGGTCACCAGGCATAGCTAATGCCGAAAAAATCTCATTAGATACAACGCCATGTTGAGCGTTGTTGAGCTGTGAGGCGGATGTAAGGACATGAGAAAATGAAATAAAACTAAATATTTGCGGGTTACTTCCCACGGTGATGCTGAGAAGAAGGTGTTTTGTATGCCTTTGAAGTGTCAGAGATGATTAAGGCACCGACTTAGATTACCTTCTGAGTTGTGGGACGTATCAGGGTCTCCATAAAGATTGCTATTTAGCGAGCACAGGGTGTGAAAATGAAACCACTTCAAGAGCTTACTCAACTGTGTATCATCTTTTGTTCTCGCATACATTTCGTTTCAAGGTTAATCTACGTGCAACGTTTCTTTCTACCTCCACAGTATTGGTTGAGCGAAATGACGTTGTAAACTCATGTTTTAACACAATAAGCAGCAGGGATATGTGTAGTAGCACTAAGCTACCAGTAGGAGAATCCCGGTGACCGTGCCAGAGGCCTTGCATGCCGTACCTTGAGAAACTAAAAGCTAAATGCAACCTACTCGTATGAAGAGTCAAATTGCCACGCTTTGCATTCAAATTCGGGGTCCCACAAGGTTGTATTGTTTCACTGGTACTATTTTTTATTGCTGATTAGAGGAGAGAGGAGATGAAGGGATTCGATGGACTCTCATATTTCAAGTCGAACAGCTCGAGAACGCTGACCATGTATGCCTACTATTACACAGGATTATGGACCATGACAGCGGGTGCAGAGAGAGAGGCCTCGGAACTAGTTCATCACCTCTAGTAAGCTTTAATGAACAGCGGGTGGGGGGAGTAGAGAGTTTCCAATATTTTAAAAGTAATGCCTGAATCGACGTTGGAACCGAACAGAATAGCTGTTCTCACGGGACAACAAAAATTGGGGCCTAAGACTAGCAAAAATGAACAGGCTATACATCATGGTAGTCAGACCCATCCTTACGTTGCAGTTTACACGGATGGTTCCGAAACCAGTCAGGCTCCCAAACGCATGCAGTGTATTCCAAGCAGAAGTTCTGTGCTTAAAGCTACGGTATTACCAGAGATGGAATCAATATTTGACAACAATATCTCGCCTTTTACCTCGATAGTCAGGCAGCACTTAAGGCCCTAAGGTCCTACGTCATAAAATCGGAAGTAGCTCGCACAATCAGGACATTATCTACGTAGAATCTTATCAAGGATATACAATGTGACATAATTGGAGGCAGTACCGATACGTAGGCCCTAAGCCCTACACCAGCGTCACTCAACTCAACATTGCCCGTCAGCAAGTCGAGAGGGTAAGCGCCTTTCTATAGCAAAGAGGTATGGTTTCAGAAGACGGTGGAAGGGAACTGGTTGTGGCCAATAGAATTCACAAAGCAAAGGTTGCGTTCGGTATGCTGTCTAAAATCTGAAGAAGCAATGTTTTCAGCGTAGAAACCAAGCTGAGTCTAAGCTGAGACTGACCTGATTAAACGTGGAATCAGTGCTACTTTATAGGTGTAGTACCTGGAAAGTGACCAATATCGGACGACGAGCTACACGCGAAAACAGGCCAAGAACCAAAAGTCAAAGATGTCAAAGTACAGAAATTGGAAATTGGCTATGCAATGCAATCCAACTTCCCAATCAGGAAGACGAGTGGGCTGCCCTTGGTGCACATGGAGAAGGACAGTCTTTCAGTTCTTTGGGGATGACATGGAGGGAGCTCAAGCGCGTTACCGAACTCCGAACACGACGGTGCGCAAGCCTTGTCTACGCCCTATGCCCCACGAGGCGTCAAAGGACCCAAGTAAGTCAGTAAATGTCGTTGAAAAAAAAAATCTTCCCTTTCCCAACCGATTCCCCGATGCAATTCAAATGAAGTCCATCCACACAGGAAGTATCTAAACCGTCAGACCTATTTACAACTTTATTCGGTAAAAAGATACAAAAAAAAAACGATGAGCATTAAAAACCTCATGAGATTAATGAATGCGAAAACGAGGCAACAACGAAACTAGAGAAGAAGTTGGAACAAGATCCCTCCACTGCCGCTGCTGTTGCTGTTGCTGATTTTGCTGTTGCATTCCACAGAAGAAGAAACACGGACTTGAGAAAAAAAAAGCGAAAAAAAGAAAAATCAAAAGCAACTCTGCGATAGGGTTTATTACACTGCCTCACAGCCGTCGCCCCCTCACCTACACTCGGGCGGGCTAACTAAAGTTAATAACGTTGAGCTTGAAAATCGATGACCTGCAAAAGCTTGCGAACGTAAATTGTATCATGAATTTGAATAATTACAGTGTTAATGGTTGTTAAGTGGATTTTTGTTGTTGTTGTTGTTTGATGGTCTCTCCCCGCCTCCACGGGGGGTTTTTTTTTTTTTTGATTTTTTGCTGACGACGTTAGTTTTGTGTGCGAGTGTGTGTTTTGGGTCATTTTTCCGGGCACCGCGCACCGTTTTGTTAACAGAGCATGAAAGCTGATTGAGAGAATTTTG
This sequence comes from Blera fallax, assembly GCA_946965025.1. Classification (NCBI taxonomy): domain Eukaryota; kingdom Metazoa; phylum Arthropoda; class Insecta; order Diptera; family Syrphidae; genus Blera; species Blera fallax. The sequence goes on from OX337248.1 coordinate 3,654,410, forward strand.
ACGCGTGTGGAGTGCGGGCTGGCTGACTAGCTGACTGGCTAACTGGCTGACTGGGTGGATGGTCGGCGGATAAGGTGAAGTGATTTGGTTTTATGACACACGTTTTGTAGTGTGGAACTCTTTTAATTAATTTTCTCGAAAGCAATTAATTATGAAATTGGATGGCTTCATACACAGAGGAGAGTGGGATGTTTATTTTTAGAATAACAGCAGTTCCGGGGGAGTGGCTGAATGCGCTATCTAGGTTAAAATTTAATTAGGAGCCCGTCAAGGTTTAAAGCCAGCCCCACCAACCTGTAATTGTCCCTTATGCGTCTCCTTTTAAACCAGTGCAAGTGTGCATCTACCGATGTGACACACTGATTATCCCAAGATACGAATCTGTATCCGATCCAGCTTAACGTGTGTGTGGGTCGTCTATTTTTAACGATCCCATCGAGGCACACAGAGAAGCCGTCCGAAATTGAAATTACAAGCGATTTCGATTTTTATCGTCGTCGCTGGATTTTATTCCGTCGAATTGACTCGGTTCCGTTTGTTGATTGTATAATTACCCAAAGGAAACACGGAGGTGGGGGGAAATGGTCCGTAAAAGTGACAGGCAAACCGTTGAGGGAGGGTGAAAATTCTTTCACTGTTTCAAACAAACAAAGAACGGGAGAAAAAAAAATGTGGAAACACCCGCAGAATATGAGGGTACAAGGAGAGTGTATTGAATCAAGGGTGACAGCACTGTGACAGCAGTGGTATAGGGCTGTAGCACTGCAGCGACGGAGAAAACCCATCAAGTTTCGATTTTCATTTTCATATTTCCATGTGCGGGGGGAAACGGATTCTAATGTGGTGTCACTTAGCCGAGGGTGTAATGGATACAGATACATACTCGTACTACAACTGCATGAGCGGAGTTTGTCGACAAGCGCAGTTAGATACTTAAAAATTTAACACGGAGATTTGCAAACGTGGTGGTGGTGTGTACGACTGGAGGGAGGTGTTTGTAGACGATTTGGTAATGCGACTTAGAAAGTCTTACACTCAAGGAATTTAGCGAAGGATGTGTCGCGTTTAAACAATTTCTTAATGTAATCAGGGCAACTGTGTATCTATAGATAAACAAAAGACAAATGTAGCTGAAAACCTTCTCGAAATGACTCGAAATCTGGTTGTAGAGTAGAATTATGGCAGTGCACTTGTAAGATACTTAAATGATGCTACAACGCTGTCCTAACCCCTGCAGAGTAATACATTGTCAAGGGCTAGTGATTGGGGCTCACTCTGATCAAAGTTCACACGGCAGAAACTTTAGGGGAGATATTTGGCCACAGTCAAGAAGAATCCTGACATTACAAATTAAATTCTGTACGATACCAGCAGCTGCGGCAATACCCCTTCCGAAAGTGGGTATTTATATTCGCATATATTACCGCATTTGGTGGTATGTTACGATACCTACAGTACCTAGGCGTATATAGTGGTATGCTGACCTGTTGTATAATTGAGGATATTCAGCTCCATTAACACATTCAATGGTATGCTACGATACTTGCAGTATCTATACGTGCTTGGTGGTATGAAAACCTCTATTTAACGAGCTTTTGGTGTGCAATTGAGGATATTCGCCTCTATTCGGCGATTTTTTGGTGTAAAATTGGTGGTATGCTACGATATTTGCAGTATCTACGGGCATATGGTGGTATGTTTGACGCTGAACGTCCCTTTCTAAGAAACAACTTTGCACATACCAAGGTCAGTGATATCAAACCGAAAACCAGAACCATTTTTTGAATTGCCAAGAGTGCAATACTATTATCTATGGCTGTTCGATAAAACAAAACACCTTTCCAGTTGCCTACAATACTCTTCGAATCAATTTCCGATCTACCAAAGGTTCAGGTAACTGCCATACCCCACGGCAAAGGTGTGAGAACCCTGTCCCATTAATTACCATATTTCTCACCTTTGTAAACCACATCAAGTCAAGTCCATTTCTGGAAGAGAAGTCGTGTGGTTTTACCATACAAATTACCATCAAACTCTTCAAACCCAACAACGACGTCGACGACGAAGACGATGATTTCTATTTCACCGTGGAACTCACACAAGTCCCACCGTTTGCTCGACTGATAATCCTCTGCACGACCGACCAGTTTAGGCCAAAAGTCGTCCAATAAAAAGGCGCGCACACGCACCGGGGGCGGCCAGGCAAACAGTCTTGTTACAACTCACTAACTCGGCCCAAAGAGACACTCTGGCAGTAATAATATGCGTTATGAATTCGCAATTCAAATTACCATCGCCATTTCGTCCGACATTCGACTACGAATACGACTACGACTACGACTACTACGACGACGTATCCACTCGGTACGCGCGACGTTTCACAATCTATTATAACACAATCACTTGCCGTTGTTGTTGGTGTAGCGTAGCCTCTTGAAAAGCTATCGAGAGTGCTAGGTAGCTAGGTAGGTAGGTAGGTATACCTCAATCTGGCACATAAATATGATGATGATATGCACAGATACAAGCTCCCAGAGCGAGTACACAGTACACATCGTACACCGTCATCCACGATTGCAATGTGAATGCTAATTCCGTGTACAAGTTTTCAGGTGAGTGCCGGTATCGATGGTGTGCCGTACTACTGGACGACCCTGGTTGTTGTTGTTATTTTCTATTTTTTGTCTCGTTCGTTGTTCGCGCTACAAGTGCAAGTAGGCGCATATTTTGAAGTACGCTAATGCAAATGTAATCGAAACGAACGACGAACGTGGAGACGAAGAGAAGATACACAGACGATGTGTGTGCGCACGAAAAGAGATACAATAATGAAGCAAAAGTTTTTTGAAATAAGATTAGGTAACGGATGTGTAGTGGTCGGTTGTTGTTTGGAAAAGAATGATGAACTTTAGAGGTGGGGTCGGGGGGTAGGAAACTTGCTTGGAAGCAGCAGGTGAAGTAGCTAGTTGTGGTCAAGTCAATTTGACTTTCAATTTCGTGTTCTACTTTGAATTTTATGTAGATACATACGTACATTCCGGCATCTGATTGCTGCTCAAGTTTCAGTCCAATTTGATGTACACAATGCGGTTGGTTTTCCCTTACAAAAGCATTTGAAATAGAATTTAAATTGTTCGCTTGGCACAATCAAGACGTGCAGCTTGAGAAGAAAATCGTTCGAACATACCAGCAAACACCATCCAATACCATGCAGTACCACCAAATAATCACAAGAAAATCCTTCAAACATACCAACAAATGCCATCTATCAAGTACCCTAACACACCAGGGATTTATGCTTAAAAAGGGGGATATCAGCACATACCATACACTACCACCACATACCATACAATATCACCACCACATAATCACAAAGAAAGTCATTCAAACATACCACCAAAGGTCATACAATACCGCAATATAATCGATTTATTGTAAAATACCGTAAAATACTACGGACTTATGCTTAGAAAAACAATATATCACACCCTACACTATCACCACATACCTTACAGCACCATCACACATCATACAGTACCACCAAATACCATCCAAAGCCGCTACATAATGGATTTAAGCAAAAATACCCTAACATACCCGGCAGTTATACTAAACAAAAAAGGTAAATTGGAGACCGAATATTAACGAAAGAATTAAGGAGACGAACTTCTACTCGTGTGGACTAAGTGGGGGCCACCAAAACCGCCAAACTCAAGGCCATTATGTCATAACAGGGGTTGAAGTGCATGGGAGCAAGCAACTAGCCTCCAAAAGACTTTTTTACACAGGAATCTGCAGCTAGAAGTAGTCTGTAAAAGAGCTAATTAGATACCTGGAAATGTCTAGCGACGAAGCAAGGAAGAGAAACCGTCACACATACGAGTCGATGGCAATGATAAAATCCTTCGGAATCAGGATCGATACGAAACTTCAAAGAGGGTTTGCAATACTCATGCTTTTCGCATTAGCGGAATGTGAAGCAGTGATGCAATGCTAGCACAGGACACGAGGCATAAGACACTCATCCACCACGTCGTACGCAAATCCTACAACAGTTTTCTACTTAACTTCCCCCTTATATCCTCGCTAAGCCAGAATGGATGAGGTGCAAATGCAGGATTTTGATGCACAATTGTAAGGCACATGGAGGCAAAGATCAAAATTAGTTCTGCCGCATTGAGAAGGTTTGGATGCCTGTGCATTGTAGGCATTGGGTGACTAAGTTTGTATCTATGTCTATGGTAAGGAATGGCGCCCGACATGGAGCCTCAGCCGAATTATTTCCAATTTTCTCTTGACTGCCACTGCCTTTCTATTGCGATCGCTTTGATCTTAATCCTCACATCAAAACCAGCATGCGACTACCTTTAGCCTGTTCAGCTTCAAAAATATGCCCATCGGCAGGTTTTAATGAAACATGACCTCTTAAAGTGGATCGATCCTACCACCATCGTTGTAAGCCAATTTAAATCCTCACATCTGCCTGATTCTCTGAATACAAATCGTATGACAATTTTCACTTAAATTCTCACACCCGCCGCCGCTGCCGCCGTTGCCAATTACTAGAAATAAGTAAAATTCCAGCCTTTGAACACGAGGCGCATCGAGTAATGAGCTTAAAAATCAAGTTTATTCCCCACATGCTCATTAAATATTAACGAAAAAAAAACTGAATTTATAATCACACGCATTACACATCCACACTCGTGTGTACAGTGTTGCATCCGCGAAATAGTGAAAAAAACGAACGCAACACCAACAACAACACGTCTCACGAATTAATTAAACTGACACTGAGCGCCGCACGAATGAGTGTGTGTGCAGCAGCGTTTATCGCTTCATAAACACGGCGCGTGTGAGCGAAAAGATTTTCCTGTTTGCAACCGCACGCAACCAACCCTCAACCCCCAACCCCCCAAGTGGCGCACCTGGGAAATTTTTCATCTACGACATGTAAAGCAAATTGAATTTCCCGAACGCAAGGACCAATAAGCCGTGGAAATTATGTTAATCGCCGCAAATATTGTCCTCGGAATGCGGGCAGCGTTAAGTAACAATTTTCAATTTTCATCGTGTCCATCCCTTTACGCAATCTGATACTACACTCTGTGTGAAAAGGTGGAACGAATGTGAACTCCTGCCAAGGCAGCACTCATTCATTCACCCTGAGGTTCAATCAACCTCTGTCTCTGTGCCTCTATGCTCGGTGAAGTGCTATAGCATTTGACTGACTCCATTGTTCGTTTGATGTACTATCGTCGTTTTGGGTTCAGTTTGTGTGCGTAGAGAGAGAGAGATGGTTTGCTACCCTTAAAATGGGATTCGGGAGATTGAAAGGATACCGGTACCGGTGTACCGGAGGAGGGCGGACAAGAGTGGGAAGAAAAAGGATTTTATCGACGAAGGCCTTCTGTGTTACAAATATACTTGGCATCCACATAATAGGCATTTTCCACTAAATCGATTGGCAATGTTTAAGCACTTGAGTCTACGGTGCGATCAAAACACTTTGGCTATATCCTTTCATCGATGGATTGACAAGGGATACATCATGGGAAAATCAGAGAATTTACGAGTATGTAGATGTAGATGGGGGTGTTCCAATGATTTTCAGAAGGGAATACGACTCTGCACCTCTATTTTGTGGTGGCTTTTGAGAGAGATGACGACAAAGGGACGTGAGAGGGACGACACACCCTCTAATGAATAACCGAAATCCTTGAGGGGGCTATGTGTGTTTTAAAACGGATTACAGTTGGAGGAAATATGCAAAGTATTTCTAGATAAAATGGATTGTCATTCTCTAGTCCGATTGAAGGATGTGTCCTTCATACCCAAAGCTGGGATGGGGTGTGGAACCTACGAAAAAATTGTCAATTTTACGAAGTGAAGTGTGTAACTTGTAAACCTCTTGGACCCCAGATTTAATGAACGAAAAAGTGTGGAATAAAGGAAAATGGTGGGCCTTCTGTTGGCTTGCTACTGCTACAGCCTACGATATTTTAAAATGTTTTCTTCTTTATTGAACAGAGAACACCTTGCCATTATTTATGGCTGGCTTTGGAGTACATTGTCGATTGCTTGTGAAACTTCTTCCCGAACAGCTCGCTGGATGTTTGCCTTAAGTGGGTCAGTTATTTGTGGATCGTAGGAGTAACAGGCACAGGTGATTTCAGGCACAATTTGGAGGGAAAGCAGTAATTCCTTTGACTGTGCGCAACGGACGATCATGTTGTAGAAACTCTCCTTAAAACCATACAGGTCGATTCCTGCAGGAGATGCAACGACGGAAAAGAGACTATCCTCCAATTCCCTTTCTTATAGGCACTTTCGAGGGCTTTTCTCTTATGCAACTTGGGCAACGTAGCGAGTACTGACCTCAAAACAACCAGATCAGATCACAATATACCCCATTTAATGCGAGCATGTCCGTACAGACAACCACCCTAACCTAACCCAGAACCACGTATTCGGAAGCCTTGGGAACATATCCCAGTATCCTCCAAACAGAGGTCTACGGGATCGAAAGATGCGCCCGATTGAAGCTCAATAGGAGGTATCGCGGACAAGACATCGTGATACTCTCGGATTCCTAAGCCGGCACCCAGGCGTTAAATTCTCATGAAATCAGGTCTACACTGGTATGAGAGTGCTTTGCCAAGATATACCAAGTGAGCGGAAACCAGACGATGTGAGAATAAAGGGGAAATAAAGCAGCTGACGAACTAGCAAGAAAAGTCTCAGAGATCGATTTCACTGGTCCCGAACTATTCTGGGACTATACGGGAAGAGCTAGAGAAGGAGGAAGACTACAAAAGACCGAAACTTTTGGAGGAACTCCCTAAACTAAGACAGGCTAAAGATCTTTTCGGGAACTATAACCGAAAAAGAAGGAAGGTCTGCATAGACATCAACAAAAAGCGGCTGCGCATTCTCATAGGCGTCCGAATGGGTCACTGTAGACTTAAGGAACACCTCAGGAAACTGGGTAAAGAGCAACGACGGAGACTTCAGATTTTGTCTTCAGAAGAGTCAACCATCGTTGGATCCACTTCAGAAACTCTGGTTGATTTCCTTGGACTGGAGGAGGTGCCTTAAGTCGAGTATCTTATCGACTAGACTTCCAAATCGGGGGTACACAAGGTCGCAGCGTGCTTACGCCCTAAAGTCAATCCACAACCCAACCCTTCCGAAGCGTCGAATTTCTGCACCTCTTGTCAATCGTACATTCAAGCGTTTCTCCCGGATTACCTCCTGTCCCTGTCAAAACTGGACAAACTTGTCATCTAAACCTCAGCAAAAACCCCCTCAACTCAACTGTCAAACGGTCCCTTTTAAATGTCAGCAAATGACGTTTCCCAGCCGAAAACAAATGACAATGTTGCATCATCACCACTACTTTGTACCAACTTTTATCGTGTTTACTCATTCTACTCGTTTAATTTGACAGATTACTCAACACCCATTCTACTTCAGACATGTCATTGCTCCCATTACGCGAAATTATATTCTGAAATAATGATTCACACGCTTGTTTATCGCCCAGAATGCCTATCATGACTTAGATTTTTGCGTAATTTCGTTTTATCACATGACTCACTTCGACTTTTACTTGTTGTTCATCATCTGTTCATCATTTTTCGAAATTCAAATCGAGCAGAAGTTCGATTTCGATGGTTAAAGCCTACCTAAGCACCTCAACAAACCCACCACCAGCAAACGACATTGTGTCTAGACAAACTGAAAACCCGTGTAAAGGAGCTGGCAAAAGAAAAGAAAAGAAAAGAAGAACGTTGTAAGGTCCTTGGCCCGTACGAAGGGCAATGAATCCACACCCGAAAATCATTTCGAATAAATTTCACGGCCAACAAATGAGCGTGTTGTTATTGTTGTTGCTCGCATCATTTTTGACAATAATTTTCACTTACAACCTATGACGTTTCGTCTTGCCCCCACGCACGCCAGGGGACCGTCAGATACTCTCACTGTCAATATAAATAATCACACTGACAGTGAACACAGCCGCAGCATCAGCACCAGCACCGTGTATAGCGGTGGGGGAATGAACTTGTGCGAAACAGAAATGACCTTAGCCAAAGTTCATTATCGGTCATTGCGCGATTACGCGCTCCGCTAGCGTGTATGTATGGCTGTGTGTACACAGCGACGGCATAGCGGTGTAAATAGGGGTCTTAATGCCCCCCTTCCTCCGGTGAGTGAGTGTAGGGCAAACGAAAACACACAACAGGTGTATGGGGCTATGGCATGGCGTATGGTGTAACAGCAGCGAGAAAGCTCTTTTGACAGCCAGCTGCTGCTGTTGCTGTTGTTCTCTTGACGTTGTCGGCAGTCGTCTCATGTGCGGTGAGTGTGTGCGTGTGCGGCACTATGTCGTAACACTTGCTCGTGGAATTTGTTTTTCGCTATCGGTAGCAAGTTTTTTCGTTTCTGTTCGTTTTTTTCGGATCTCATTGTTGCTGGCGTTTTCAAGGCCGTTCAGAGGGAAAAGTTACTTCGATTGGCTTGAGTGGGAGTGCGCGACAACGATGGACGACGACGACGACGACGACGAAATTACCAACCAAAGTGTCGGCGGCTGTCAGTGTGACGTGTGCTTCTTGGAGGTAAAAGAAATTTGCCTTCTCTTCCGTTTGACGGTATTTTTTTCCTTCTTTTTTTTGTTTGTTTGCTTTTTGGATTCAGAGAGGTACACGATAGTGGATTACCTGTCAAACCGGTATCCGTTGTGTTACACTATACACAAGAGTTTCTTTTGCGTCAAACATCAGGTTGCTGCTGCCGCTGTTGCTTTTGCTCTTTGTTTGCTTTTTATGTTTTCATTAAAAAGAAATTAAGTTGATTTAAGAATTTTGTTTGATGACGACATGGCTGTTAAATTCCTTCGACAGGTAATTGGGTTAAATAGAGGCACAATAGAGTCAGACAGCACAGCAGCAACAGCAACAGTAGTAAATGTCATCAACACGTGTCTGAAAGTTGGTTCTAGTGTTGATCTAGTAACTGAATTCGCATGTGTGTCCGACATTCGTTATCGCACCTATTTTCTGGATAAACCATTACAACAGAAACGTATTAACGTCAAACAACATACACGTGTCAGAGTTGTCACGAGTGTAATAAAAAAAAAATCAAGTGAATTGCAAGGCATTAGGTGATTGTTAGTTGGTGGTTAATTTGCATGCGGAATAAATTATCGCTTAGCTTTGTTTGTCTGAATTGTGGAAGCATATGGATACGGATAGGACACTAATTTATGTTGACACATGTCAGCGGTTACGCTCGTTGTGGTCTCTTGCAACCTGAAGGTGTTCCAGGCTAAGGGCTATAGGTAGGTGGCACCTTTAAGGCTAGGGACGCACTTGCGTTTTCCGCCGTAGAACACACGACACCTAGCAATCGCAAAGCTTAACAACTAAATCGAAAAATTGTTTTATCGGACAAAGCTCATTTTTATCGTAGAGGCCAGTCAAAGGGTAGCCAATATATTCTCAAAGAGTGGCTGCTTACTGTGCTGTCTACTTCTTTAAAAAATAACCTGGGAACAACGTTACGATGAATAGAATGCACTACAGAGCCATGATAACCTACTTTTCACGGTAGCAATCGAGCGATTTGAACCTGAACAACCTTTGGTTCCAGCACGATGAAGCAAAGCGTGGGGGGCGTGTTATCAGCCGTTATTTGGGAAGAGCCTTGGCCACCATTGGATTTCTTTCATGAGAAATGGTTAAACACTAATGTGAATCCAACGATCCACAATCAATTAAGGCACTTAAGGAAAACATCCAGCGAGTTTTTCGTGAAAAAGAGCCATTCATAATCCACATCAACAAATTGGGTTTACAGAATAGTCTGCTGACAAGTCAGCCACGGCAGTCATTTGAATGAAATTTTTTGCTATAAGTAATCGGAAGATATACTCTCTTCTAGAAAGCAACAATCATTGAAAGATATTGGACGGTATAATTTTAACGGCAATTTCAAAAATAAACCAACAGCTGGCCAACGCTTTACATTATGCGTGTCTATTATTGTTGAGAATGCAAATGTATCTTTCGTATCATCTAATAACCCTGAGATAAAGATACAACTGTGAAATAGGTTCACAAATAGGCTCACAAGGATATATGTATGTAGAGCGACCCTATTCATTGGCACAGGATCAATGGAGCTCAAGCTCATCTTATCCATTCAAAGTACAAGATTCAAGTCCTTAAAACTCAATTTTAATCTCTAATCACTTCCATCATTGATGATTGTTTCGGGTTGGTTTTAAAGGGAGATGAACAGGATATGGATGCATACAATGCACAGGTTTTCTAACCCCCACGTAACCCCCTCCTCTCGTCCCACGCCAGCTGTCACACACCAGCATTTTGGCCCCAAAAACAATGGAGTGTCACTGTGAGTAAACACTACCGTTGCAGTGATACTGTTGGTGCTGCTCCTGCAACTTTGTATTACAATGTGTTCCAGTGCACGACACTGCGGAATAATACTGAATGGAAATCTGGAGCTCAATCCTTCTATGCACACATAATGTATAGCAGCTCTAGCACGTCAGGTTTAGAAGCCGAACGTTGTTGGATTGAATTGTTTCACAATTTATTCATCGCCATCACAGCCGGCGACGAGGACGAGGACGAGGACGAGAACGAGAACGATGACTACAACCGAGGACACAACGCCATTGGATCTTTATCATGCCATATCCTAGTATCATACGAGTAGGTGCTGCGATGTATGAGGCCATGTGTCATGGATATAGGGGTTATGTAGGTTTTCCATGACGGTACAACGATGTGGTGCACTTTTTTTTCAGTCAGTGATGAAATTGAGAAGGATGTGCGTAGGGAATGATGAATTCTGAAAATGAGTTCAGAATGATTATGGGTGGGGTGGGATGGCGCGTAGCCATAAGCTTTTCAATCGGAATTTATAAGATGTCTGCTTTAGTTGAGCGTTCAAGTGACGGAAATTCAAATCGGAGGGCATTGGAGCGATAAGTAGCTGAGTATTGAGTACACAAAGTGGCACGTAAAGTAACCAACTCAAGCGAACCTTTGAAAGCGTTAAAAACTGAATCATTAAGTACGAAAGGCACAGCAGTTAAAGCGTTAAAGCGGACAAAGCGCTGGAATTGGGACATATCAGAGCACAAAGTATGACATGAATGGAGCTTGCAGTTTCAAAAAACTAAAGCTGAAGCAGCAATGAGAGTCTAGAACCACATTTTCAAGGCTCATTCAGGATCTGAGAAGAGGAACCTACAGCAGTTAAAGCGTTAAAACTGACAAAGCGCTCGAGTGGGGACTATCGCAAGGCAAAGTATACCAAGACTAGAGCTTACAGTCAGATAGGCTACAAAACTAAAGTTGAAGCAGCAAAGAGAGTTTAGAACCACCTTTCGAAGGCCTGGGGAAGGGAATCTACATTCAAAGCTGCTAAAATCTCGGAGAGGGAGTGTTTCTTCGGCTGAGTTACACACTATTCTGTGCAACTCCCGGACAAGGGAAGATGCGTCAATCACTTGGAAAATTTAGATGGCAATTCGGGCCAACACTTCTCCCGCTACTACTACTAATCAGCATTGAAGTTCCAAATTTAGGTCAGAATCAAGTCAAAAAATTAGCATCAAGTCGTTAAACTCTCAATTTGTCTAAACTCATCTCTCTATTCAACGATTTTCAATTTTTTCTCTTGTTTTCAAAGGATAAACTCCTAAATTCCTTTTGCATCCTTTTGCAAACACCCACAGTTAACTTACAAACAAACCGAGGCCATCAAAAAAAATACAAAAAACAACAAGATACGAACAGAAGCATACCAACAGTCTCTTGATACCCATAACATAATCAAATTTCACCAGCCACCTACACTCTGTCGGATACACAGCTACAAATGAGCACTCTCTCTCCCCTCTTGCCTCCTGCCATAATGAACAACAAATACATCCACACATGGCTAAATAGGCGGATTGCAAACCCTGAATAACAGAATCCATCATATACGACGACGATCGGTGTTGCTGGTGTTGCTGGTGTTGGTGGTGGGCGACATGTTATACTCGTAGAGAACGGACGCGCAGCGTAATGAGAGAACTTCTGAAATGAATAAATAATGCTAATTAATGCCGTTTAACTTTTGTTTGTTTGGCCGGTTGTTGTCGTTGTCGCTGTCATCGTCGCGTCACTTGGTGTCATTTGCCATTCGATTCGTGGCTCTGTTTATGATGATGACGCTGGCCAGTGGCACACGGTGATGGATATCGTTGGGACGAATGTGGAACTGATTAATTTTTATTTTACTAGGCATTTTTGTTTCGGCAATTTAGAATGAATTGCGTTATTGATTTTTGTATCTATCAGATGAGTGTGTGACGCTGATGAAGCTTCAAGGCGTGCCAGGGGTTGCACAAATGGTGGAGCTTCATTTTTCACGACGGGTTTGGCCTAAATTCTGATACCCAACTTGAAAGTTGATAGAACGACTGCAACAATGACAAAGCTACGAGGTGGTGCGAGAGTCATAACTCGATTTGCTTAGAAACAAGGATTTGTTCCAGTGTTGCGAAACTAATACCGGTCAAGTGACCGCCTCCTGAGGTGATGCACATTCTGGCTCGTTCCACAGCATTTTCTATGACTTTTCTCAAAACCTCTGGCGATAAACTCGGCAAGAAAAGGAACAAAGACATAAGAAAGGAGCTGCATTTCAAACTAATCCTCGAGAACAAGAAGTCTCCTTTAGAGACTCAGTGCGAATGGAAGGAAACCTGCAAGTGAAGGAAATGTCGAAAGCAAGACCAGAAGGAACAAATAAAAGAGGAAGACCCAAGACCACATGGAACACTTTCGTCGAAAGGACCCTAAAAGAAGCTGGGCAAAGAGTGGACCCAGTGGAGGAATATCATGAGGAAAAAAGGAGGGAATCGCTGATCACTGTTTCCATCGTTTACAGTGGCGCCGTAGGAGTTGTACGAAGAGCACTGGTAACGTCAACGTAAGCCGACCTCTAAATCGTGTTTATAAGACAGACGTACCTGACTGCTCCACGTACCATCACTAAGTTCCTTGCAATGTGTCAGCGTAAAGAGCATAGGTGCTTTAGACCAGTAACCATAATGAACTGCAAATCTATTCCGATATCTTGCCCACAGATGGGAGTGGATGAAGCTAGTGGGTGGAATGGCAGGGTCTTCACAAGGTCCCGCTTAAGGACGAAGTCAAAAGATCAGGGATAAGTCGATGGCAATGAATAGAAGCTATAAATTCTGCTATCACGAACCTTAGACTATGTTTACGACCTTAAGGTGGCCACGGAGTAGTAAATAGTGTGTCGGTGTAGGAGCAATCACAGCCACCAAGCACAACAGAGAAACGTATAAAATCTGAGCTTCTCCAACTACGACGCCAAAAAAGGAGTTTCTGCCTAGTACTTCAATGGACTATATAGAGTCTGAGTGCTTCTGGGATTTGGTGTTGACCTCATCGATGACCACCGCCATACCTAGACCTTCATGGGGTGAAACTGAGAAGAGAATTTTGCTCACAGGTCGCGAATCGCCACTTTTTTCATTCCTTGGGGGGTTGGAGGGCGAAATCGATTAAGAAACAATGACGTAACCCAACCTAGTGTCCAGCTCGCTAATGGTGAATTCAGATTAGCACAACGAAAATCAGTAAATTGACGGCTTGTCAGAGAATGATAAACACGAGATACTGCTGCACCTTCAATTTCATCGAAAATCCTTCAGGAACAATGTGACTGTATTTTGGATTCCAGGTTATGAAGGTCTCAAGGGAAACGAGACCTGGCGAGAAGTGGCACTCATTGGTTCTGAGTCCTGTATTAGGGAACCACCTAACAGTGCCACTCTTAGGTAACGCAATAGGAGATAGACAGACACGCTGTCAGGAAAGGAAAACCAACCGATAGAGAACTTTACTCGAGCTAAACAACGACGATTTAGGAACCTTAACTAGCTACCCAATGGGACATTGTCCGCTTAGATACCATCTGTACAATGTGAAATTGTTAGAAACAGAGCCATGGAGAGGAAAAGAAGTGAGTGAGGAGGCAGGAGCGGGACTCTGTCAGTTGAAGACGAAGCCAGTGTATCAAATAATTTTCCTGCAGCTGATGGAGGGCTCTTTATACTCGAACTTGATGCGGCAGTTCGAGGCCTTCGTTCAAAGGTCGGTTTAAGAAAAACTACAAAACATAGTGATGGATAGCTGGCAAATAGCACATAGACTCTACATCCTGCATCAAAATACCTCGAATTCGAATTCGCAATCACTTCACACATTCTCCGAAAACAAAACATTTCAGCAACCTCATGATTTTCCTCGTAAAACCACTCCCTCCCGCTCATATTTAATAAAACCCGTCTAAGATTCTTGAAAATCAAAGCTCCACCATCCAACAATTCCTCGAAAATGCGGCACCTAAAACGGAGGCACTCGTTTCACTGTAACAATCGATAAACAAATAATTTTCTTGCAAACTATTCGTCGCCACCGTCATAGCAACAGCAAACTACACGCTGTAGATACATTTATTCAAGTCGTGTCGCCTTTTCAAAATCCATCCATAAGAATAGTGAGTACCGAGCACATCACAGGATTTCTCTACACTTTCTGATGCTTAGCACCCTTTTACATCTTCAGCAAAACCCCAGAGGCTACAATTGCCACGAAAAAGTATGCTCGAAATTTACTGCAACCATTTATATCTATCGCCCTTCTGTCATAAATTTGTCGGAAGCTAAAGCTATCTGCGTATCTATGGAGGTATATGCGCGATATATTTGTATCTACGTATCTCACTCTCTATCTCAGTACATAGTTTTTAATTTAAATTTAAATTTTCCCTTTCTGCGTTGCCCTCTTCCATCGGTTTTCTCTCTCGATTTCATAGACAAGACGACACAAAAGAGAAGAGCGCTCTAGCATTGCTCGTTGCTCGTTGTCGTCGTCATACTCGAGTAGACCGAGCGAAATAAAGCACACGTTCGTTTATTCGTTCGTTCGCTGTAGTTTAGTGCTTGTACTGTATCTGTAGATGTAAATGTGCCTAGTGTTTTCCAGATGAAGCACCTCCCCGCCCCCACAGCCCCATCCCTCTGCACCACTAAAACCCGTGCCACTTGTTATCATTTGTTTGGCTGGTTTCGTCGTTGTTGTCATTTATGGCGGCTTTAAATGTACTCGCGTTCTTCTGTTGTGCTTTTCGGATTCGGATTGAAAGCGATACCATTCGTTTAAATAGAAAATTTTCTGAATGACAAATAGTTGGGAGTTTTCTAGAGAAACGCAGATACATATTTCTATACAGAGGGACTGGGGCAACGAAATGAAATGAAATTTTCGAAACAATTGTTTCTCATTTGCATTTAAGCGATTTGATGACAAAAAAAGAGTAATTAATGAAAAATTAGTTGATGTCTCGTTTTTGACGTTTGAATGTTTGACAGTTTTAATGTCAAGCATTTTGTGAAGTGTCAACATTTTGATGGACGCAGAGAGTTGGTTTTCGTTTAGTTTTTGGGTGCCCACTGGAAGGGGGAATCGGAGTTAGAAAATTGTACGAATCTTCCCGTACTTTTTGCACCAAAATTCGCAGCTTGTCGCATTGCAAAAGGTGGGGCTAAAATTCTCTGGAAGATGGACAAAGGATGAGACAAACAAATTTCCACTTTTTAAACGTCAAAGACGAGCCTACAATCTACAGGAACAGACCTTATGGTTAAAATAAGTTACTACCAAAACCTACGAAGACAACTACTCATTAAAACGTGTCACTTGTAGCCTTAAAGCTGAGTCCTCTGTGCAGGCGGGTAATAGGTAGCTTATACGGTAGGAAGAGAGAATGCATATATGTAGGCCGAATTATTGAATAGCTATAGTGAACCAGCGATGAGCGTATGCTGAGTCTGATTGTACATGTCGCCACTTTCATCAGGAAGCTGAAGTGTCTCTTGCACTACGATTGAAAAGATCTCCAGGCGTAGTAGAAAAACAAAAAAATCACAGATCTCAATAAAGATAGATTTTTCACATATCTTTTGTATGACACTAAAAAATATTTACACCACAACAACCTTTGTGCGACTCTAAACAACTAACTTGTAAACATCAAAACAACCTATTTGTGCCGCAAATGGTATGTTTTCCTGAGACAATTTCAATCGCGTCACACAAAAAGATACGCAAACAAGGTACGAGTATCTGCGCGCAATAATAACAATAATCTGCCCGCCCTCCACCCTCAAGTCGTTTGTTGATTTTCACTAGATACTCGTACTCTTAACCGAAAGGTCCAATTTGTTGCTGTTACTCATTCATGTGAATTGAAATTGCGAACGTATCTGTAGGTTCAGCGGTGTCTCTAAGGAAGTGCAGTGCGCAATATTTTGTTTCGATATTCATTGGCGCGTAAAAAAAAAGCTTTCCTCCTCTCAAAGCATAGTAATTCGTTGTGCGGAGATACGTAGATACTTTCAATCAAAGTATCTCAACAAAGGTCAAGGAAATTGATTTTCTTGTGGCACCATCCATCATGTTGGTGTGTCAACGTTTGTCTTTGGATAGAATATTCGGGTTAAGCTGAGCATGCGAACACTCACCAAAATGGTCGACCTTCACCCCAAACTTTGGCAATGCAATTCCACTCCGTGAAGGTCTGCAGCGTGTGCGGCGAATGAATAGAAAAAGAAAACAAAGCGAAAAACACAGAGAACAAAAAATAATTTGATGAACGTAATAAATTTTAAAATATTCAAATTCGTAGATTAATGACTGATCGAATCAATCGGATGAGGTCGTTAGGAAACATAGAAGATGACTGACACACAAGGAGAAGACGAGGCAGGAAACCCTGTTGACGGGTGTATTGAGTTTGACAGACGAAATGAATGTGTTCTTGGTTTATGGTTCCGCTGTGTCTGGGTGGAGAACTGGGTATCGTGCTGAGATATTTTATCTTTGTTCTTTGGAGAGATAACTACTTGCTTCGACGAATTGTTGGATCGTTCTATGGACGGGGTAGATAAGCCCTAAAATTGACTTTAAATTCAGAGAACCGCGAGTACAGACTTGAAAGCGAATTCGCACTAGAATCAGCGAATTTAAACTGGAGACCTTGTTAGATCGATTCAAACCAAAAGCGTGTTCTCACAACCAAATTTTAGGACAATCTGGGGGTTTCAACAGCCTTGATCTATGGAACTTGAGCTGAGGAACCTATAAGGTTTTTTCAAGCCTGCTTTCGCGAGGAGAAGTGCTACAAACTCAAATTTGATTGAACAAGTTCTAAAGGGCTTGCGCCGATTCAGTAGTAAGTGGTGATTGTAGGTCAGGGAGAAATCCCAGACACACATGAAGTGAAAGGATGGAATCAGTTTTTAACATTCTGAGACTTCGAGCTCCACGTCAACCCGGAGAAGAAAGAACTGGTACTTTTGTAGCAGAACATACGAAATACAAACAGGGATAAAGATCAAGTAGATATGTATCTTGGTATCGTGCCACAGGAAAGAGTCCGTAAGGCGTATTGAATTGGATTTGTAGGGGGCTGTCCATCATTAAACGTAGTCCCTAAGGGTTAATATTTCTTCGGCCGAAGGCTGCCCAAAAAGGCGTACAATGCTCCTTTTATTTAGACGAGAAACGGGGGCAAAAAGGTGGGGCCTGAAACCAGCAAGATGCAGTCGCTATACATCATGATATTCACACCAATCCCTACGTATAGGGCTCCGGTAGGCAACGATTTACGCGGGATGTGTTGGTCATGGTACAGCGATAAGCCTGTGTTGCCATCACAGGAACTCTGCACACTACGCCCACGTATGGAGGTACTGCCTACACCTACACGTCTCAGAGAGTGCTCTGTGAATGCCCGACGCACATTACAACTCCTTGGAAGATACTTCCTTTAGAAGAGGTTGGGTCCTGAACCTAAGTTCTGCAGGTCTATGGTGAAATATTTTGGGTTTCTTGCCATGGTGGTTCCCAAGGGATCTTATGATGTAGCTTAAGGTGTCTTATGACTTATGACGCCTAAACTATTACTCTTGCACATTTATGAATTCGAACTTCGACCCACCCGCTAAATAGTCCAACGCATTAACCATTGAGCCAGAGTGTGCTCTGACTAATGGGAACTCTTTACCATTTTCAAAAATCCCCCAAGCCTGCATCAAGACAAAGTAGAACCGACCCTAAGCTCTCCTAGACTAGTTTTAAGAAGCACTATTCTCAGGGCCTCACATATGAACCTACATCGTATAATAATCAAAGCTACCACAAGGTGAGAGGTCCAAGCTGTGAGTATAATTTCGCAATTAAATGCTCAAACTCTTCATTTATTGACTTATCATTTCAAATTGATTTTGATAAGTGTAAGAGATAAGTGTTTAAGAACGAAATTTTACTCCATTATACCTTAAATGGATGCCTTTTCCTAAGAATACTTAGCTAAACTTATCATCTTGAAATGAAAAGTGGAAATATTTGGACAAACAAAGTCCAGAAAAACTTATCACAACCACTTGGAGAAGTAGGTATACTTTTCAGCACAATGCATGAACCTAACACACTTCCACTTCGATGAAATGATACATTTTTTGAGTGTGGAGCTCTAGTAGCTTATCAAAACTTGGCTGACGAATTGATAAGTTTATAAAATCAGAACTTATCTGGAGCCTTTCTATGTTTGTGGCTTCTGCGACGTTTTTCAAAATCTACAAACATACCTACAAACGAGTACGTATCAATAATTAAATGACGAGGGTCAAGTTTGTGAAGTTTCTTACTCATATACGCGTTGCGAAACATTTGTGCTTGGCTAAGCAAGAAAACTCTGTTTCTCTCTCGGCTGTCAAAACATGGATGACATTTCCCCCCAGCTTATAACTGTGAAACATCGACTTCATCTTTATTCATGTAACTCTCCAACAGACGACAAGATACTTTTTTTTCTGCCTTCCTCCAGAAGACCGCATTGGAAGCTCTAAATGTCAAGGTTGCATCATACACACTCGCTGTTGTAGTTGTCCTTAGTATTTTCCTACGAAATATCGTTCGCCTTTTACCGTAAACATTTCATAACGGCAATTATTTTTATCAATTTCATAATGGAGCAAATAAAGTTGGACTTTCAACCAACCCCTCGCTGCTGATTGCGACAGCTCTGTCAATCATCGAGATCTACGACGACGACGACGACGACTACAACGACGTGGGGACTACATACACACACGTCGACTGTGAGGTCGAATGGAAGAGGGATATGGTTAGGCGAAAGGGTCGATCGATCGGCCAATTGCACAGAAAAAAAGAAGGGTTTGCATGGGAGTGTGATATGGAGCCAGAGGAGGGCAAGGCAGACTGATTTCACTTGGCAGCTGCTGCTGGTCGGTTGGCACTATCGACGACGACGACGACAACGACGACTAGCATGCACTTTCCTCGAACTACTGAGCACTGGGGCAGCAGGCAAGTGCTTTGATTAAAAAGCTTTGGGGCGATTTATCCGGCACTGGCACTGTAGCAGGGGACGCGCCTTCATAGTGTCTATGCGCCGTGAACTATTTGCTCTCCGGTATGCCATACAGGAAGCCAAGTGTCTGGCTTGCCTCGCCAGCTAGCTAAAGACTATGTAACGTGCAGTGGAATCAATTGTCCAATTTATCCGCCGCTGCTGCTGCTGTGTGAGTATATGAATCTGTGTGTAATGAACTTATAATTCTGTTCGATTACTGGATGATTGAGGTTTTTAAATATTTTAGTGGACAGCTTATCGGGTTGGCAAATAAATGTTGCAAGGTTTGTTATTATTACAGTCTGGCGGTTTGAGGCAGGGGGAATTGGATAGATAATGACGGCTTGAGTGAAAAGAATTAATAAATAAACTGCGAGCGGTTGCTGGGGAGGCAAATAAAGCAATTGGGACCTAGTAGTGGGACCCAAGGAGATTAGCCGGCGCTCTACCACCGAGAAAATCTTTACCGATGACGATGGATGGTCGACGTTGCTCCATCAAGGTTGGTGACGATCTCAAAGAGGCTTTTGATGTGAAACTCACAAGCCAAGACCGGAAGCACAATCTGGTAGAAAAGTCTGTACAACTACCAGCGTAAGCCGACAATATTGACCTAAGTGAGGGAACACAGCGATCGGAAACGGAAGCTGCCAAAATTGAAGGAAAATGGCACACAACATCGATGAACTGAAGCATGGACTCTGATGAAAAATTCTTCGTAAAATATTCGGTCCCACTTCCCTTTGGCTTTGGAGAAGGAGATTAAGCGACGAGGGTTACAAGTAGTACAGCTACACCGACAAAGTCATGAACTGTCTCGAAAGCGGTTGAAGATATCCTCGCTGGTTTTTGGAAAGAACAAAATTCGTTGGGCTTTGGAGGAAGAGATTCAACAACGAAGGTAAGGAGTTGCACGACGACAGCAAATCGTCAAAAAACTGCGCCTGCGATGGATAGGACATATAGAGTGAATGGACACAAACGCCACGGCCGCAGAGTCGTCGAATCAAGCCTGGAGGGTCAACACAGTAAAGGACGACCTCGGCTAAGGTGACGCGCACAAGGAGAAGCAGACCTCAATCGACTTCGAGGGCTAAGGTAGCTAACGACCAGGTTGGTTGGTTCACCGCGAACTGTAGCGCCACCTAAGTAAGTAAAATCTCATCACCTCAGCCCGTTCTTTAGCTAATTGCCTCTCCATTTGCGCACTGCAATTCGGGTTTTTTATTGATGATGCGTCAATCTACTCAACTTAATGGCCCAACGACTTCGAAGAATACTCGAAGCAACAAACTTAAAACCAAATCAAGGTTCTTCCGACTCCAAATCCGTACATCCATGCAATTATCTCACCCGATTCCCACAACTGAATTGCAATTAAAATCAAAAAGTATCTACACCCGCCTCGACCAAAAATAACCACCCACCAAGACCAAAGCTTTTCCCAAGAATCTATAAACAGCCCCGATGTCAAGATACAAACGATCAACAGATCAACAGATCATAGAATTTCGAATTTCGCGTGGCTTTCCGCGCAAATCAGCTGACTGCTGACCAAAATTTTTCGAAATAAACACCGAATTTCTAAAATTAAGTTTTCCAAAAATACACACGCCTCTTGGCGTTCTTATTCCGGAATAACAATTGCTTCGTTTATTCATATCTCCTTCGTTTGTTGTTCCTCCTTTTGTACAATAATTTGTATAATAATTCGCTTCGATTGCGCAATGTTTTAAGTCGACGGGTGTTTTAAAAATAAATTCGAAGGCAGCAGAGGCAGCCGAGGCAGTGTAGCCTTTATAGTGTCATCTTATCAAAACGAAAATATCGGTTCGGTGTTTGTGTATCTGAAACCACATTATGACTGACGTTTGCATAAAAGACGAAGAAGGCGCAAAGCGATAAGAATGTAAATTTTTTTTTGTATTTTTTTCGATTCTCTTTCTTTTGCTGAACCTCTCGAGAAGACCTTGTTGTATCGGAGCGCGGTGTTGTTGCGGTATCGCGGTTCGTTACCGCATTCGGTTCGCACAGCACCGATTGAGTTGTTTGAAAAACGTTTTTATGGGCTTTTATGTAAATGCCAGTGATAAGCAATTAAATGCGGGGCTTCGCATGGAGATAGTTGAGCAAATAATTAATTAAAATATTTTTTTATATTTTTTTATATTTATTTAGATAAATGGAACAAGTGTTGTTATGGGAAGTATTTTGTATGCAAATTGTTTTAAGCGGTCGAACAATTAGAGGGGTTCAGGGACCACACAGAGGAAGGAGGGAAAGAGATGTTCTGACTGAGAATCAAGGTTTTCAAGGTATCGCCAAGGTATCTGCTGGATGAGTTGTACGAAATTGTGCTGAATACTCGCAGGCGCCTACGAGAGGTCAACTGACAACGAGTCTTAAAATAGAAAGATGGCGACACTGTTTCATCGGAGACATTTTGGTGACACCAAACGAGCACACCCCTTTGAGAAGCGAGTGCTACCTGAAGATAGCATCTTTTGGGGATATGACAGTGTATCGCTACAATTTTATCGAAGAGTACTCTCACTCGGAAACATAAGGCCGGCGACGTTTCGATTGAGGACGGTTCTTGAAAAGCAGCACTACACCACAAAAATGGACCCGCTTCCGATGCCAAAAATTCAGGTTTTCCCTCTGCACCCTCTTCGTCACATAAACATCACTCAATCATGCGTTAAATCCAGGTCTTCGGCGCGTACATATTCTATTTATTGGCTTTAAAAAGGCCTTCGACAGTTTGATTCCAGATGTAGCAGGGGATATAACAGGAGGACTATCACGTTTTGCTTGCTAGTAAAGTGTCAGAGGGCTTTAAAGTTCAAAGCGGTGTACCAGAGGAGTGTAGACTCTTACCACTGTTGTTGCTGCTGCTAGTCGTCATCGTGGAATCAGGTGGACTATGACAGCTTCCCTACAAGATCTCGGTTACACTGACGATGTCTGTCTACTTTCACACAGGATTATGGACATCCATCTGATGGTCAGTTAAACAAGATAGCTTAAGACAAGGGGTTTAAAGAAAGATTGGAGCTGAAGACAAGACAGAGGCTTAAGGCAAGATAGGGCTTAAGACAAATACAACGGATACAAAAGCCATGACCCTGCCTATATGCAGAACAAAGTGGATTGGACACTAAAACACTAAGACAATATGTGGAATCCACTCAACCAGGTGGAAATAAAACCAACCGCTCTAAGGAAACGTAACGCCGAATAGCTGAGAAGGAACCAAAGAGTCTAGGAATGAACTAGAGTCAGGTCAAATCCATTGTAAAACTCGGAACAAGAAAGAACTTAAGTAAGTCAGTGAATAAAAGCCCACTTTCAGTGAACAAATGCGATAAGTGTTTGACAATTTCCTACAAAGGATCCTCGAAAGGACAAAAAAAAAAAAAAAATAATTTAAATTTAAATATTTTGGTAAAAATATTTTTGGTAAAAAATCTTAAGAAACTAGAATAAGCTAAAAAATAATCTAAATCACTCACCGTTAAAAAACCGGTCATGTACAACCTTGATTCTCAGGAACCTTCTTGTTGAGCACTGAATTGAATTAAATGTCCTGAGTGCACAAAGCGAACGAACGGACGGAACGATTTCTCAGGACATTACACAGTGAACACACGCGAGCACATAGCATACATGGCACCATTTTCTTTTTAAAGGACACATTTTTTTGAAGGGGCCTTTCAATTAAGGCTTCAGGCAGGCAAAGGCACTTACGCAACTATATTAGGCATTCACTTTGGGGACACACACGCGAGCACTTAGATTCGTTTCGAACAAAAAATGCGAGGAAAGGATAGGTGATATTTTTTTTCGCGATGGGAATCCTTGAATCGATTTCAAACACAAACACACGACTGCAGACACTTTCCGCGGCAAGGACGACCGGAGCAAAGGGAAAGCACACGAGATCAAGACATAGGAAATAACTCCGCGTACCGCACAGGACAACACAGGGTGACATTACTTTTTCGCGAGGGGAAATCATATACACAACGAACGATTAAAGATAGATAAACACTTTCAGGACACTATTTCGAACGATTTTGAACACACTATGGCATCTATGCCATCACTAGAGGGGAATAAACGCGTTTAAGGCACCATTTCGAACGATTTTGAACACACAAGAGGGGAAAAAACGTTTTTAAGCACCATTTCGAACGATTTTGAACACACTATGGCATCTATGCCTTCTTTAGAGAGAAATAAACGCGTTTAAGGCATTTCGAACAGAGGTAGGGAGGGTCGGAAACGCAGGGAGATGCATTTTCCTTTTTTTTCCGCGAATGGATACCATTTTCAAAACGACAGAGACACAAGGTAGACTGACATTTTTTTTCCGCGAAAAGCACAAGAGAAAAAGCACAGGGTGACACATTTACCGGTATTACAACGAAAGAGGGCGCACAAGACCCTTTTTTTTGGATATTTTTTTCGCGAGGGGCAACAACGTCGCATTGAAAGACAGAAATAAACTGAAAAATAGACAAACACTGATGAAAACTAGGCATCCATGCAGCCACACTGAGCGGAAACACTTCCGAACTGTGACACTTTTTTTTAATTTATTTTTTTTTCGCGAGAGGCGAATTCATACCACGCGCATTCGCGAACCATGCATCCCGAAACCGCACTACACAAAGTATCTGTTTGGGGCTAATAACACTTGGAGACCGCTCCGATCGCAGGTGAACTTTTGAACCGATTTCATAGACGACGCGTCCCCGAGCTAATAACCGCTCCGATCGCACGTACGAAATCGCGAGTTTCAGAGACGTGAACTTTTTGGACCGATATCATACTCAATGCGCACCGAATTAGCCCGAGCTAATAATCGCTCTGACCGCACGTACGGAGTCGCGAGTTTCAGATGCGAGACATTTTCGGATGCCCACCGAATTAGCCTGAAACGAGAAAAAAAAATCAAAATTAGTAAGAACGTAGTATTGATATAAAAACATAGAATTTAGACTGTTTCAAGGCAACTATAAAAAGTCCCTTCTCTTTAGAAAGTTTGAGATAATTTACGGTCAAAAAAAGACCAGTTTTTGGCTCAATGAACAAAAATGCATATCCCCCGAACTGGGTACAATACAAGTCTCAAAACTTATCAAAAAAACACCTCAAAACTAGGAGGATACCCAGCCTAAACTCTGATCTTAAATGGACCACCTCAAGGAGGGGTGCTATACCCACTACTATAGACCTTAGCCGAAAATTACACTCCACTAAAACATAATCGAGTGATGGTACTTTCAGAACTGTTACATAGCCCGACCTACATGTTACATGGGTCTTCTCAGGGTCTGCACGCCCATAAGTCCCGAACAGCAAATGGAGGACATCAACAGATTACCGGCGACATTAACGATAACATCAATCGACAGCCAGACTGCTTCAAAAACGAAAAAGTGTACGAAAATGGCAACAGAGATGGGATTGCTCTGAAAAAGGACGCTGACCCAGATCCCTACACGATAGAGATGCTTTATGGCATATCTTTAGCGGTTTGGATACGACGTCAATTCAGAGTGTCCAACCTGTCCGAAAACAATTGAAGGCGCTGGACATATCGTGCATGGTCCACTGTACGAAGCAGAACGACATCTACTTTAACCCCAGAACACATGATAAGCTTGGAAGATATGATGACCATTATGATGAGGCAGCTATAAGAGGAGTGACAACGAAAGGCAGCGCTGGAGCCTCCAACAGAGAAGCTGACGTATTCTGAGATAGGAGAACAGTAGAAGAGGAACTATAAGTAACGAAGTGGAGATAGCCAGCCCCTAGATGCGATCGACAGGAGATGAAACGCACAACTATTATAGAATATAAGAAAACCATCTCGTTGTCGCACTTGCGGCTTCTAAAAGGTATCGTTATAGGCCACTAGATGTGGTAGACGCAAAATGATAGCTTTCGAGGGATACTTCTTCAACAATGTGGACGAATAGTCAACAAGCCACCAACGAGGGTTCTGAATATCTAATATCTTGGACGCGAAATTGCTCAAGACAACTTTTGCGCCATGGCTCAGTGATTAGTGCTCTGAATTACTGAGCGGAGGCTCGAGGATTGAAAGTTTTTTTTCACAGTCCCAACTCGCATACTTTTGTATACATTGCGTGGATGTAATGCGAATAAAAAATCTCTTTCCCCGCTTGGTGCCGAAACCGAAAAGGAACCCCATTCACTTGGCATCCATTAAGCGAAACCCACACGAAATAAAATGAAATAAGCTACTCAACTTCCATTTCTCCTCAACAGAGTCGCGCAGATACTTCAAAGATGACAACTTATGATCGAAATTTTAAATGAAACATTTTATAGATCTCTTGATTAACCGATAACCTAATTTCTACTTTTATTACATTCCTGCCGAACGCCATCGCGCGCCACACGCCCAGCTACTTCACCTAAAATTCAAAATAATTGTCTGACGACACCCAACTAAGAGTAGAAAATATTTTAAACAAGCCACTGCCCCACCACTTGCCATCCAATAATGTACACAAATTATACGAGTATCTTCTATGACACAGATAAAGAAATTCCCATGACCTCATTATCGCATTTATCCAACTATCCTTGGCACACAAAACCTCCTCGTCCTCGTCCTCGTCGTAGTATCGTATCGTATCGTGTAGCTCAAGGCGCTTCCTAATGTTTCGTCGACGACTTGGTAGGGAGTATATACAGCAAAAAAAAAAAGGAAAAAGGAAATCCAAAACCTATCCTCGCAGCAGCCAAAAATTATTTCTAAATAATAAAAGTTTACTGATGTTAGGAACTTCTCTATCTCTCTGTGTGATGACCTCTTTTGTGAAACGACGAAAAATCTGCTCATATCCCTAATCTCTGCATCCCCGTCGCCCCGCTCCCACCCCCGCGTGAACACACAACCACCCCAGAAGACTATAGGTAGGTATACATCGACCTGATTTACTTTGTGCCGGCGCTCTGTGTGGATGATGTTGTTTGTTCACCGTTGAATGAAGAATGGGAATGATTCCAGGTTGTAGGTCGATAAATCCACCCCTAATCGAAAGAATCGATTTTCCAACACCTCCAACCAGATACAGATACAACCCATCGATAGATAGGTTCAATGCCTGCCAGCGGCACACTAGTAGCAAACACCAGGAGGACCACACCACCAGTGAAACCGCATAATCATGAAATTATTTTGAATTCATTATCATTTACAATATGGGCAGCAACCGGGGTAGGTGGGCGAGACGACGGCAACAGCAACCCCCACCCCCACTCCAACGCCAATCGGTCCGACACAGTTCAAACGTTTACATTGTTGTCTAGGGAATTTTTGAGTCCTTCTGGTGTAGCAGATTACATGTGTGCACATCAGATACACATTACTGCGGTGGATAGTTGAATGCCGCCATCGCCGCCGCCCCACCCCCCCGTTGCCCGAAACTAAACTGCTATTAAATAATGGAGGGTTGAAAATAATTAATTTATAGTTCTCCCAATAATGATAATTGAATGGATGTCCATGTGTGTGGCTGTGTGTGTGCTGCTCCTGGCGTGCATTCATGCGCCATTCAGCGCGGAATATGGGCACGAATTTCGAGAGTTTTTTGAGGGGTTCCCCTGCATTTGTTGCTGCTGCCTGCGGGTGGTTTTTGGTTTTGCTGGAGCGAGGAGGGGTTTCCGATTTTAATATCATTACGAAAGTGTGGCAATTGGAATCGCATTTCAAGCGGTTATGCGATTAGAGAAGTGCCGTACAATCCGTTGGATGCTTTTTGAATCTATTTGGCAATGTTTTGCAAGGATTTGCAGTGGCTTACTGGCACAAGTTAGCTAATTAGCTGATGTTGTTTGGATGTGGGCAGAGGAGGAAGTATCTTTTCGTTGAAAAGATGCGTGTCTTGAAATGAGACACTGGGCATACCCCCTTGACAACTCGGAAGGCCACGTCATGGTTCATTGGAAATGATATCCCTTAGAAGCACTACTTCCTGCAATAACACACGTATGTATGCCATCGCCAGCAATGGAATTGAAAGCCGTAAGGAAAGAGCGAACGGGAGGGTTGCTCAGTCGAATATCGATCTATGGCATGCAAATTAAGGAGCAACTCAAAGGAACAATACAACAGATACCTTTTAATTGACCGTTGAATGGTGAACAGAATGTGAACCTTTACATCGTCACACGTAAGAAAATGAGGATATAGACGAGAAGGAAGTCAACGAACCCCACCGGCGGAGCCGTATTGATGCAATAAAGTGGGAGGATTATGATCCCTATAATCTTGATCATAACCTCGCCGAGCAAAAGGAAAAGAAGAAGAAGAAGTAGTAAGGTGAAGGTTCTTCGGATTTAGTGTTCAGAAAGAGAGAAGGATTCAGTGGTCCTCATAAAAATTGGAATTTTAAGTTAGGTTTCTATTCTTTAATCGCAGGCTCTGCACCGTGCATTCTACTACCAGGGAGCAACTCCTTTTTTATTCTTTTCTCTGTTGTGCTTGGTGGCTGTGATTGCTGTTCCCCTGACGGGGTTTGAACTTACAAAGGCCAGGTCACAAACCTACTTCGGGGCCACCACCTAGGTGATAAGCAGTCCTCTGTCTTCCAATATTGCTCAGCGCTACTAACTTAGGTGGCACTACAGTTCGAGATGAACCTGGGCCTGAACCAACAAGCCTCTCCAGTTTGCCTGGTGCAACCGCAAGTTGGTTCAAATCCTCTTCGGCTTGTGTCCGCCATTTTAGGCGAGGTCGTCCTCTACTGCACTGTCTCTCCGGGTTAGATTCGCAAACACTGTCAGCCGGAGCAGTTCCAGGAGCAATGAAGAGTTTGACAAAGACTGCCAACAAACACATATGAGAATCGCGCGGTCGAGTCGATAGAGAGGTGTTACTGCCAGATTAGTAGTCTTCAAATTTTTCAGACTCCTGCAGACTGCTAAACGACGGTGACTATCAACGGCCTCCTGTCAGAAGGAAGGACTCATATAAACGATCAAAATGAAGTGAGAAAGCGAGAATATCTAAACCTATACGGAGATGATGGCCTAGTTGCCAAAAAGGGGAGACGACTTCGTAAAATAGAGGCGAATGCCAGATAAGTGGATAAGTCTGTCCGACCTCTGAACGACTCCAATTGCAAGGACATCAGTCTCCTAAGCTTCTTGTACAAGTTTGCATCATCTATTCTGTATGACAGCCGATCATAGTTGGTTTTGGGACAGGAAAGGCAACCATGGACCATACTGTGGCAGAACCTATAAATTCCCCATCGTTATCGACCATCTTTTCATCGATTTTGAGAGCTACTTAACATAGTGTTTGCAGAAACTCGTAAACACAAGACGACTTTGGATAATGCTCACTCCTCAATCGAATGCTTACAACGAATACAGAAATAAAATTGAAGCTTGTGCTGTGAAGAAGAGCTCAAGGTAAGACTCTGCTGGTCATATCATGGAGAGAAAGGACTGATGAACTAGCTAGGGGAGGCCCGGTACTTAATCCGGAGTAAGCGACATCACAGTGAATATCCCAAGGTGCACTCTTAGGCACAAAAGGGGAAATAAAGGTCCAATAAAGGCAGAGAATAGATGGAGTTCTCTGAGGAAGTTGGCACCGGCTGACTTAAAAAAACATCGAATCTCCATCTACTCTTATAGGAGTGATCAAGGGGTATGAAGTGAGTATGATGAGGAGGACCATGAGGACACCACCCACTTTCTGTTCCATTGTCACAACCACGCCACTAAAGAAACAAATTCCTTGGAAGACATTTCTTCCAGGAACTGACGGCCAAATTGGTGGACAACATCAGTAGATACATCAAATCGACAGAAAGATTTGCATTCCAGACACCATTAGTAGTTAACTAGTTCATAACTATTGGACGAGCTTAGGGATACACTTTTTCCCTCAATGCACTTCACAATGGGTCTACATTGACCTGGTTGCGATACAAAGGAGAATTAGACGAGACTTCCAACGATTGAAACCTCACACACCTTAAAGACTTCTTCCAAACCTAGTCAAGTCTAATCCGAGTCTTATCCATAATTGCCCATCGCGATGACACCAAAGAGTGTCAAAAGCCCTCTGGAAGTCATAATCCTTTCCCGCAAGTACAGCTCTGATTTATTGCATCTCAGTTACCCAGTCAAAAGCATAAGCAAACAGGAAATTCCTGCCCACAATACAACATAATCGAAAAGAATATTTAAGGACTCCGTCTGTGCTCTCGATAATGCCACACCTCAGCACTAATCACCGTAATGCCTTTTATTATCCACAAATAAAAAGGAATTTCACCGGATACCATTAAGTAGATAAGAATAGAATTATATGCCTATTCGCCCAGTTGAGCCACATACTCGTTCAGCTCCTCGTTGAAGCAATAAAATATCCTTCCATGGAAAATGCAAAATATTTACTACACACAACCGTAAAAACAGTCTCCTTTCTCTCCCGCTCCCTCTCTCTCTCTCTCTCTGTGTCCCTGAAACCAATAACTTAACCCTGGGAATGTGCAGGCCTTCCACTTTACCTGGCACAGAGTTTTCCAAATGTTTACCGACATGGCACCCCTTTAGTCACAGCATAGTAGTCGTCGTCCGGCACCCATACATAACAACAAAGGAAGTGGTGAGTGATCCTGGTTCCTGGTCGCCCTCATCCATTCATCCCTAAAATATCGTATCTTTCTCTCTCCTCTTTAGTCAAATAGTCATATTTATTGAGGTGTACAAAACCGTACAAAGGGCGTTATGAACTGACTGCTTTGTCTCTAACTGTGTGTGTGTGTGTGTGTGTGTGTGTGTGTGTGAGGAAACAATGTTTTCATTTAATTTATGCGACTGACAGACGGATGATTGAATGCATTTTTTAAAAATTTAACAAATTAGTTCCACTTTTACGTTGAATGCGTTTTAATTACAGAAAAATCAAAAATACCTGTCAACTGACAGTCGACAGTGTTTAACGAATGTCAGCTTTGACAGGTTTCGATGTTCGAATATTGGTTTGTCAATAAATTTTATGTAATCCTCTGAAATGGGGGCTTATCGGGGCACACGTGCTCCGCTTTCGTCACTGAGAGCAGTGGGTTGAACGACGAGTGCAAGGGAAAAGTAGGAATCGGGGAAAATGTGAAAAGAATACCGTTAAACGGTAATTGCAGTGAAAATTCAATTTGATTATTGAGACCACTTCGAAAACTGACAGAAATGGTCTGAATGACTCAAAGTTGGTAGTGCGAACGCAAGAAATGACGGTCTGTCAAGCATGTTGCATGGTATACACGAAATTTTGAAATTTTGGTGGTTGGATAGTGTGAACCACCACATCATCCAAGTCGTATGGTTGTTCACGATTTCTTCTGCTTCTGAGATTTCTATCACAAGCGCAGCTAGGACTATGTCCACCATCTTCGAAAGTGAAGTCTGACAAAATGCTTGACAATGTGACTCCTAACGACATTGGTCCGTCTTACCTCCATCCAACTAAGGGTGTCAGATATGTCGGACACCCTACTCGATTGACAGTGTCACGACTTTAGATGGAAGCTATAATTCGTACTAAATGTCTGGGTTATGGTCCTCTGGTTTGGCATAATGCCTCGAGCCCTAAATGAGTGTCTACAACTCTGTGTTTAAAGGACAATGCGCGACTTGTAAAGGGTTTTTGGCAACGTTGACGCCTTGTTTTAAGGTATTTGGATCTCTGGCCGCTAGCAGACTACACTACGGATTTTCTGGACAGAAGAGACTGGGGCCTGCATGTGAGTAGTACAAGATGATAGACTTTCAGGACTGTAACCAACCTTGTATGCAATTTTGAACTGAAAATCAAACCCTTTAGGACTTATCCAGAGTTGGTGATGTATGAACACTTAACGGGGCAACGGCAGCAATCGCATCCTTGAATTTGGTTACTGACTTCCGGTTTATACAGCTGGGGATAAGTGCACTACCCCACAACAACCACTCGTTACGACGCAAAGGAAAGCCTCGGAGACGGACGAATTTATTACTAATGAGCCTGACAAGGAGATAACGACCTTCGGATCTGCACGTGGATTGTTCGAACTTATAACAGGCCCCATGCTACCAAACAAGAAGCCAGCCACACACTGCTATGAAGCAGGCATAGTCTCCATCCAGAAAGTTCGATGGAATAGGTCGGACAAAGGGAGGATGAAAAACTATGATGTCTATTAGGCTACAGGAGAAAATGCGGGACTTATTCGGGTCCAGACTCTTCATCGGAGGCAGACTTAGGTAAGAAGACTTGAGCTTTCGAAACGAAACATCAACAAAAACCGGCTGCGCATTCTTACAGGTTTCCTAACTGGTCGCTGTAAACTTGTGGAACAGCCCAGGAAACTGGATATAGACCAACGCGAAGATGTAAAGGAAACCGAAGGGAATATGAAGGACCAGTCCACAAAAAAAGGAAATTCCTAGATGCCTATCAACTATTAAAAGAAGACCTATCATCGTTGGATCCACTCCAGTTACTCCGGTTCATCACAGATATTGGGCTGGAGGAGGTATTCTAAGTCGAGTATTTTATCGAGTACAGCTCTGAGTATAGAGCAACGCGAAGACTGCAGATCCCGAGAAAAC
Organism: Blera fallax; assembly: GCA_946965025.1. Classification (NCBI taxonomy): domain Eukaryota; kingdom Metazoa; phylum Arthropoda; class Insecta; order Diptera; family Syrphidae; genus Blera; species Blera fallax. Next base: position 3,686,630 of record OX337248.1, read on the forward strand.
CCCAGGGCACCGTCTTAGGGAGGAAAGAGCACTAAGTAGTCCACAAAAGGAAACACGTTGAATCCCCTCCAGAAGCTCCGGTTCATCACAGATATTGGACTGGAGGAGGTATTCTATGTCAAGTATCTCATCGACCAAGGCTCCAAGTATAACAGACCTACAAGTTCGCAGTGCTCCGACACCCCTAAAATCCATCTAACCTAACGTAACCTGACCTAAGCTGGCCAAAGGTTCTGAATAATCCACAAAGCCCTCCTTGAGCACTCAACTCAATCCAAAGACCAACTGCTGCCCATTTTTAGAATTATTTCGAATCGTCATTAAGACTAATTGAAGACTAAGAGCCCAGAGTTCAGATTACTTCAAGAAAAAACGCCCCGTTGATCCGAAATATGATTAAATTGTTAAAATTCATTAATTGCTGTCACTTATCACCGTTTTTCATTCCTCTCACGTAGTCTCCTCGAATCTCTTGGTTTTTTTTTTGTTCTTGAGATTCATTTTTTTTTTTTTTTTGCTTTTTTCTTTCCTCTCTCTTTCAGTCTTGCAGCACTCATGTCCATTGTTTACACTAAGAATCAGAGGAGCTGAATGAAGGAAAAACGATGAAAAAAAACAAAAAAAAAACAGAATCAACCTCAATCCGGCGTAGAAAGAAGAAGGAAAAGAACCCTTCCTCATCCATTCGTCAACCAGCAACAACGGCTTCTTCTTCTCCTTCTTCTTTCTCTGCTGCTGCTTCGTGTACACATAGTACACAAGCATACATCTCACACGAATGTTTATGTTGCTCATAAATTATGACATCTCAGCGTAAAGTGTGCGGTACAGAGGGTGAGAGGAGAGGAGTGCAGGGCCCACGAAGCACGGAGCTCTTTTATAAAGGCGACGGCATAGAGTCCCAATAAATTTATGATTTTTATTAGAGGAATATGAGTAGACATACGTTTAGCAGGGCAGATATGTGTGCGCGTCGTCGTCGTTTGGTGCGATGTGGATTTTCATTAAAGCGGGCGCTAATGGAAGGCGACATTTATGGATCGTTAGGGGAGGGAGAGAGGGGTTTCAGTTTTGTTTTACTCTTCTTTTTTTTTTTGGTTCAAATTAAATGCCTAGAAACGGAGCACACTGGTTGACTGTTGCTGGTGGTACATTAGGAAATTTGATTAAACCACATGTCATGGGGAAGTGCACAAGTGATCACTCTTTGAATTAATTTGAAAATTTTTTTTAAGTAAAATTAATTTTTAGGAAAAATTTGGAGCAATTATTCTATTGCGGGGTAAAGCGTTGCCCATTGGTGGTAAAGGAATGCTGTCTCAGTAGATTTAAGTTTTGCAACATTTTCTATAGGCTTGGCAACCCTAGAATGTTCACATATCATATCTGTCAATGTTGTCCTTTTACCATATTACTGAGGCAACAATTTAAAAAGAATTGTGAATACACACTATTAACGACGTCGAGCGCATCACAAACCCTTACGTTGTAGCCGTAGCCAACTTCGGGAGGTGCTGAGCCTGACTTCACGTTGGTTGAGATTGTGGGACGCCATTATGAGAGCGGAAGTAAATGGAAGAAGTCTGCCTCTAACAACGTATTTGTTGTCATCAAGTAGTTTAAACAGAAAGCCTTTAAAACTATGGAATGCTACGCGAAAGAAGTGTTAAGACACATACTCGTCGAAATAGGCAAAGATTTGACAAAACACTTGCCAAACTTCGTGGAGTTTTCGGTCGAAATAATGCTCCAAGTGAGCCATCAATTCCAGGATTATTATCCATGCGATTTTGTAGAGGATGCTCACTCGGAAAACATTGCCATTGGAAGAGGGTGTTACGGAAAACCCTGGGCTATCAACTCGTCATCATCCGAAAGATTTCGACGTCACCAGAAGCAACCTTCATCAAGGCCCATTATGATTGTCCTTGAAGTGGATGGAAGACATGTGAGTAACAAATTATTGGGAATAAAGCTATTAAGGTCAGCTAAAGGTAGTTCTGCCAGGTCAACTCTTTACTTTTTATGGAATTGGAGGACTTGAACAAAATCAAGCTGAAGACCTGGTGGACCTAATTCAGACACTTCCTACTCAGTTTTTAGGTTCTCTAGGTTAAGAAATGTCTTAAATGGGCACAATGGGCCGAGCAGTCACAGGAAACAACCTACATCTACGTAACCTAAGTTAACCTTGTCAAATCGTCCAGGCAATCGAAGAATCTTGTGCCTTGGCGACGTTCTTGGACAACCGAGCAATGGTACAGAAGATGTTTTACTGATTCTATTTCTTTTTCGTCCATGCAGCTTCTACAGAAGTCGTTAGTGAGAAACACCTAGTCTTATGGTCATGCTTACGACGATACAGTGTCCAATTATTACGCTGACAAGTACATACCTGGATGTGGCTTCTACCGAGAGACAATAAGGGCTTTGACTTTTTGCATCGATTGCGGGGCAAAAAAGCAGCCATAAGTGTCCTGCCGCAGTCATATTTATGGCGACCCTATCTATATTATTCGGAGCTGCATTTAAGGCTGATAGAACCCTCCTATCTGCAAGAGTTATATCCAATTTCAAACGAGTCCCTGGCCCCTCCTCCCGTTCCCTTCTCCGTCTTGAAGTCGCTTGTGAGGATGACTTTAGTGATAGTCGACAGTGTTAGCCTTATTATGGGTGAAAGCAAGCAACCTTGTGGCAAACCACAAGAAAATCAACTGTGGTAACCGGCTGATGCAAAATAAAAGGAAGAATGTTCGTTAGAATATAAACAAGCTTCGAAAAGAGCTGAGCTTGTATCTGAACCTAAATGAGTAACAAATAGGCGCGCATCCACTGCAGAAATGGCTCAATGTTCGTCACGAGGACCGATGATAAAAGTAAGCAACCGCAGGGAAGTCCATCTTTACATACAAAACTCTCTCCCTTCAGTCAAAATTCTGATGATGAAACCAAAATTATAGCCTAGTCATCCGGCACACATTGCATAATCAATCTTTGGCCCCAAAATGCCCATTAAAATGCAAATGACTACTCAAAATAAACAAAGGGTCCCACACAAAACTCTAAAATTCTAAATCAATTCTTTTCAATTTACAAACAATCAAAACAAAATTTTATCATAATCCCATTTGTTATCGTTGAGCAAGAGAGGCGGGTAGCCGGAGCCGGAGCAGCAGCAGCAATCATTTTTATTTCTTAGCGCCCCTAATCCTGAAGTTTTTCGAGAGTGCACTCATTATTTTTGTTGTTGTTGGTGTTACATGTTTTATTTTCAATCTAATACCAAAAATAAAAGAAGAACGAACCATAAAAAGAAGAAGAAGTACAAGCTTAACCATCTGCGATGCGCGCGCGGCGTAGATGATGAGTCTGTTCTCACGATGACCCATTAACCGAATTCCCTGAAATGAAATTCACGAGTGTATCTCATTTTTTTTGGTTCAGTTTTTGTGTTTTCTTCTCTCTTCAATTGAAAGATGAAGATATGTTGAACACGAGTACGATTGGAGGAGAAGGAGGAGCGGCAGAGTAGGGCAATTGGGAAAAATTAATGTTTAAACGGAGGTCTGGGTAATGATGCGCTGAGGAGGCATCTATTTTTAATTTCTTATGCTTGCGCGCTAGTTTGATGATAATTTGAGCAAATTTTATTCTTCTTTTGTCGTATGGATGTGGGACGAAGAAAACGCGGTAAACGAGATGCCAGGCACATGCAATTCTAATAAGTTCGTCAAGTTACCAAGGACTTATCGCTTATCATCTGTCGACTTGTCAACATTTTCGCTAAATTGTTTATCCACAGCAGACAAACAGACTTAAAAAGCAATCCGAAAAAATTGATAAGTGATAAGTATTTCAAGTGGTTTTGATAAGTTGTCTTCTAGATTCGTTTCTACAAAGATTTTACTCACAATTTTGCAGCAATAAAATTGATAAGTCTACCGAAGTACTGCTTTGTGGAGAAGTACTTATACTTCACTTAGCAAAAATTGTATGCATTTTAAGTGAAAAGTTGTGAGGCCCTGGCATTCTTACAGGAACCCTAACAGGTCACTGTGCACTTGAGGCACACTTCACCTTCTGAACGAATTTGGAGCACTAATCCACTAAAGAAGGAAACACATGGATGCCCAACAACTATCAGAAGAAACTCTACCGTTTAATCCACTACAGATACTTCGGTTCATCAAGGAAAATTGACTGACAATGAACTCACTGAGGATTGACAATTTTATAACTTTCTTTGTTTTGAGTGATGTCTTTTTTTCTGATCGATATTTAAAAGGATTTTATGACAATTTGAAGAAAATTAAGACAGAAAAATGTGTAAGGAGACAAAACAACAATAAGGACCTTCTTTTCCACTCCTGTGCAGGTAGAAATATTTCACAACAGCTGAGCGAGAATGTATTACATGTTAAGCGGAAGAAAGTGTGAGCAATGGAATGCCGAAAAGTAGTCCAATAATGGGACGAATTCTAAGGAAAAACTAACAAAAGAACGTTAAATTCGAAAGAAAAAAATCACCTCAGGAACTACTGTGGAAAATGTCGGCAGCAATACCGACAATCAAAGAAACATGACAGATTTCATTAATCTGAGATTTGGTACTGAATTTAAATGCGCCTCGGATTGATTGATGGTTAGTTCCTGTAACCGCTCGATGGGCATAGGGCGTGAACAATGCCAGCGCGCCAAAGTGTGTGCGTTAGTAGAACTTGTTTCAACTCTACTCATTTCCAGAGATATTGCTTCCTCCTCAACTGTTCTGCACCAAGTTTACTTAGCACTTTCTAGATACAATTCAGCCAAAATGTCCCTAACATGATGGGTAGGCATCGATCTAAGGGTTTGTAGCTTATGAGCGACAGCGGTAGTCACCTTCCAGATACTGCACCCATAACTTCAGAGCAGAACAGTCGTAGCTAACAGTGCTCTGCCAATCCTGCTGTCCGCATCGAGTTCGGTGCCTTCGGCTGAGACACCGTTTCTTTCGACCTGCTGACCAGTAATGTCCAATTGGCCCCACTCTGCTTGCTTCAGCTTCTAAACTATGAGTCATTTGGTGCAATTCCATAATAATTCCGAGCGAAAGCGAACAGTCATCGTCGGCGTAGTCTGATGTCATCGTCCATTTTTGCCTGCGGCACATCGATTATTGCCACCAAAAGTAGCAAAGGTGACAGTATACAGCCTTGTTGTACTCCACTGCGTATCTCAAATTCTTCTGACGACGTATTTCTTTTGTGTAGTACGTGATAGGAAGCCTTGAATGGCTCTCTCCACAAGCATTCCAGATAAAATTCCAGCTAACGCTGTCGCTATTACTAATTATTTCGAAGTCTAGCCCATCGACGAGCCAATTTAATAAAATAAAGTCCATCAAATCGCCGAAAACTTATCAAGTGGTCCAGATACTAAACATCATCGCGTCGTCGGTCGTCATCGCAGCCTAAAAAGAAGGAGACTCATCCAAGAGTATTCCTCGCCATTAGAAGTATCAGAATCAGCAAAAAAAAACCCAAGTATTACGAGTGGCAGTGTAAGAGGAGAACTCGTGCTGTTTAATTTCATGCAGATACGAGTACGAGTATTCCCCTCCTCGACAAGTTACGAAATATCTTTCTATCTACTCGTACTCGCTTCTACTTAGAAGCACATGTCGGTCCTGCCTGCATTTCTTTCCTTTCGTAGGTTTTTTATCGTGTCTCCCCCAACCTGCGAGACTCCTCCCTCTGTTCGATTGACGACTCTTTGTTTTTGTTATTAATTTTTTTTTCTCATTTTCGTTTTCGTTTTTATTTCTCTTTTCCACTTCGATTCGGTTTTAAAATTCAATGCTGCAGCAGCAACATGCCCTACGACGTGTCCGTCGAATGCGTTTTTTTTTTTTTTTTTATTTTCTAAATGATTTATGGGACATCAACATTTTGTCATTCGGTCATTCTCCATGTAGAACGTTGTCTGTTTTTCGTTGTGATATTCTTTCGTTAAGTAGTTTTAATTATTTTATCGCTGTCAGTGTGTCGTAAAGTGATTTTATTTAATTTTCTAGCAGCATCAGCAGTTGTACTCGTAGAGTCTGATTATCATCATCGCGTTCCCCCGATTCATTTCTATTTTTAGGTGAACACACGATTCACTTAGTCACCGTTGCCGTTGCTGTTGCCGTTGCTTGTGGCATGAACAGCGACGACGATGAATTTGATTGTTTAATACACTATTTGTGTATGGATACATAATATTTGCTTATCTGGTGGTGCTGCTGCGAGCTTGTGACCTGAACGCCTGAACGGAATTGTCGTAACGATGACGTTACGCGTCACATTGGTATTATTATGCACATGCTGGCTATTTTTGACGAATTTAAATGTCAATAATCTAAAAATGTCTGTATTTTGAATGTTTTTGAATAATTCGAGGTATTTTTGTATGTGCGAGATATTTTTGGTCCCTTGCACGTGCGATTTTGTGGATCACGAGAATTGCATGGGGCGGGTGGGAGAGTGCTCTCTTTCTCTCTGTTTATCTCTGTGTAGGTGTGTCCGTGTGTGGGGGTTAATTTAAGCAAAACAAGTGGTGACGGTGGACGGGGCGGGGGTGAGCGTCAAACAGAAATGTAATCAAATGTTCGGTGGTTTTTGGAAAGTGTATTTTCGAACGAAAAAATATGTTTTTTAGGACGCAATCGAGTTAAAAATAGTGATTCTCTGGGCCCGTTTCGATGGAATTCGGAAGAAATTTTAGATACAATTAGTCATGGTTGTTTTGTTTTGAATGGAGAACTACTGTTTCTGTAGCCATAATATGGGGCTGAAAAGGAAAAGGTACAGCAAATTGCTGTAAAAGGAAGGCCGCAGGTCTATTAGCCTGCCTTCCTTGCCTTGAACAATTTTAGAACATTTGTTTAACCCGCACTTGTGGAGGGGAATCACTAGGCTAGTTTAGGTAGGAGGAAGTCGAAGGGTCACTGCAGACAACTGAAACAAGTCGAAGAGCTACGTCAAACAACGGCCAGCTGGGTACGACTCTACAGCAGTCTCTTCCTGAAGGAAACCTAATAACCGATGCACAAGGAATTGTAGTTATTCTTAAGCTGAGCTACCAACAGCAGCTGAATGAGCGTAGGTAGGGTTAGGGTTAGGTAATTCAGTGCCTTGTGACTTTTAGAGTCACCGCCCCCTTAGACCAACAGATTGGGTCCATGTCCTTCAGTTATGACAATATCAGGCTTATCCCTCCTGCAGATATAAAATGCGCACGTGGGCGTGGTGGCTCATATCATTGGTTAGTGCATTAGATTCCTGAACAGGAGCTCAGAGTCCCAGAAAACACCAAACAGTTTTTCACGGTCCCACCTCTCGAGAAATGAAGCACCTCTCGTGATACAGAAATTTAGGCAAGGAATGGACTGGCCGAGGGAGGTGGTTCAAGCCGGTAAAAATGCGGCAGAAATCTGTGAAACTGGTTCTTCAGCATCTTAAGAAAATGTCTACCTCTCAACGTACAAGTAGGTTCTCCAGGTTGCGGTACATTTTGGTGGACACCTCCTTTCAACTTATCCTACTTGGCACCTAAATACACACACAAGGAACGCTCTATGAACGCCAAAACCATTCCTACTCATTTAAAGGGCATCCTCCACGCAGGACCCATATCTTCAAAACCAAAAAAAAAAAGGTCGCGCTATCAACTTCACGAGGCCTAAGTAAAACTGTGAAATCCCATTTCGCTGTTAACCCTATTATTACACAATCATCGTGAATTCAAAATTTATTATCAAATTATAGGGTAAAAGCACTCCCATAACTCCCGAGAAAGATAAGAAATCCTTACAATTACCCACTCTCCGTGCTCAACCCTTCTAAAAAGCAGACCCTCAACTTCAACTGGTTGTAGGTATAGCGCATAGGATATGTATGAGTGTATGTGCTGTACTTCAGAAAAAAAAAGAAAAGAAATACCCATACCCGTGTACCGTGTACCGTTCCCGACCTCGCAAATAGAATTTCACATTTTCAGCATGACGCCCCGATGAGTTATATCGCCATCGTTTGCCTCTTCTCCCCCCCAAATATTCCCTTAGGCAAAATAATAATAAATAAGTCGGCCATAGGCGCTTCGCTCCTTGCACACACACACACTACTCGCATACACACAGAGAGCAAACGAAGGACGCGCAACATGCAAACATACAGGCAGTGCCATTGAAATACTAACACGTTGCCTCGTGAGAGGAGAGAACGTTTTACCCCCAATTTCCGTGTCAAAATCATTCCTCTAATCACTGAAATAAGTATGTTTACTGCTATCGAGGGGGACGACGTCGACGACTTTCTAAGGATTCGCCAATACCTCTGCTGCCGCCGCCACCGCACCAATACACAAAGGAAAGCGTTTCCTTTTCGGTTTCTTTTTTTTCATTTTTTTGCGCTACTAACTGTCGCTGTGTGTTTAGAAAGGACGCATCGCATCGCAGAAGGAAGCCAAAGAGGAAACTGAAAATCGTTTGGCATTACAACACACAGAGTTCGACACACAGAACAGAAGGGGAGAAGAATCAATATGTTCATGGGCAGGATGATTGTGTTTTGCTGCGCTCTTTTCGAAGGATATTCTTCGATTCTTGGTTCCTTTTTTGCGTGCGGCGACTAAATGGTTATGTACGTTCGTACGAGCAATGTGGGCACACAAAGTGCACACAAAGAGCACACAAAGAGCATTTAAAAGACTCTTCTCCTCGATGGTAAGACAGATTCCGTTTTTAATCTGCTGCCTGTGTTTCAATCCCAGGATAAGGCATTCATTGATCGCTTTCAGTATCTGAGTCCTTTGTCACACCCTCATGTGTGAAAGGGGGAAATAAATATTGAGGTACACACAGACACGCTTTGGTGCCCCTTCCTTCGGTTGATGATGGGCAACATTCTTAATTCTTCCTGCCTAGTTGAGGTGATGTTTACGTTCTTGCCGCTCGTAACTCCTTGGTCATTTGGAAAATGATGATTTCAAGGGGGAATTTCACGGATTTCGCCTTAGACTTTTGCTTGTTGACTTTTCATATTTCCTGGTGGAGACTGGAAATGGATTGTGGGACCTCTGAGGCTTGCTAAATGGGAAGACCGGGAAAACCTTTGGATTTCAGATTCATCAGGCTTCCTTTCGCAGGCTTTCAATATCGTGGCATGCTTACTGTAAGGACACGTCCGTAGAGACCGCCCTATGCTCTCTTGTTGGCTCTGTTGAAAGTCGAGGGCTAACGAAGAACCGGAAAGTATAACAGTGTCACCTAAAAACCTAGAGATCAATGGAAGACTAGGTCACTCAAGGAAATTGAGTTGAAGGAGGTGCTCTAGGTTGACTAGAGCCCTATGTCGGTCAACGTGAAGAAAGTCGCTAGAGAGTGGACGTACCTATCCCATATAAGATTCAAAGGATGGCAATGAGATTGGCGCTGCATGTCAAGTATGTAGGACAGTCCTATGTCCTAAGTCCTGTGTTACTACGGCTTACTTAGTCCCTTTAAATAGAGACTTGGACTTCTAGGCTGGTGGGTCTTAAGCTAGTCATAAACGAAGTTTAAGTACGGTGGTGGATAAATAATGCTAGATACCTGCGTATTCATCCGAAGACAGTGTAACGTCTTAAGGGTGCGGAACTACTACTCAGTACCGGAACACTAAGCAACAGCAGTGATATCTGCTCGGACAGCCAAGCAGCCCTAATGACACTAAGAAACCCAAGAACCAACTCAAAATTGGCGAAGCAATGCAAGGAAAAACTTTATATCGTGGCAACCTCCTCCTGCTTTGGGTCACTACGAAAAAATGTGGATAGGAGCGCCCTTGCGTCTGTCGGGCAAAGAGGACGCTAGATTTAGGCAGAAGACAATTAAGACAAATGGTGGGTCTACTTGCCAGGAATGCGAGGCAGAAAGCCTCTAAAGTCCCCTGCGAATGCCCTTCAACAGGGGCGGTAAGACACAAACACCTGGGAAAACACGTCCTGCCCTGCGCTGAGTTATCTTAGACGTGATCCTGGAGTTCGTTAGAAGTACAGTACGTTTCTCGGAACAGTGAACCTCACCTGACTCATTCACTATTCTCTACCAGACACTTGCTCTAGAGGGTAACACAACGGGCTCAAACGGCAACTCTAAGTGATGAGGATATTCCCACCCTCCCAAACCAACCAACCAACCAATGTGTGCTTTAAAAATTTTTTCACACATCTAACCATGCGAGACAAAAAGCCTTCCAAGTTGCATCATACCCTGGTCGGCACACTAGCATGACATGCAGCTGGCAAGCAATTCGGTAGTGGCCTTCATGGCTGAGGACGAAATTGAAACACCTTTCAACCAGCTATGCAACTGTCCTGCCCCAACGTCAGAAAGAAGGCTGATTGTGAGATATGGAATGACAACCCTTGACATCACCTCCACTAATTTTTAGCCACTATAGGCTCCTAAGAGGCAACAGGACAGATGCGATTAACTCAACTCAGCTTTCACACCTCAATTGGTGATGGTACAGCCGTTGAACTCAGTAGTTAGTGCGTTGGACTACTGAGCCGTAGGTTCAAAGTCGCGTATCCACGGCCTAGCACAGAATCCGTTGCATACCTCCACCGAAGCCTGGTGCCTTCAAAGACTTAATGGAAAAGGGGGGTAGTGCAGATGAGCTTCTTTCAATAGGAGAAGGTTGGTGTAGCTTTTCCAGAGTCGGGACTAAATAGTTTTCAACGACTAGGTACAGGATGCCGCGAATCCCAGAAAAGACAAAAAAGTTTTTCACGGTCCCACCTCTCGTAAATGTCTAAGAGTCATGTGCCACTTGGACATGGCGGTTTGTGTGAAGGAATATACCTAACACGCCCAACACTAATGGTCGCAAAAAGCTAGGCCCTAGTCCACATACGGTCTGCTGCACCAGATATCTGCATTTTTAGCCAATTTGCAGCCTTTTGACATCGATTCATTCAAAAAAGTAGGCCACGAGCTGCAGTTTCCTTGCACTGCCATCATAACCTCGAGTGTTTCGTATAAAAGTTCCCCTGCAAACTCAATTTCAAAAGACACCCCGAGTCATCCAACATTTCCTGCACTATCGCACCCTCAAGTGTCCAAAAAGGTTCCTCGCTTAATTGAAAGAAATCGATCACTTACGAAGCCCTCTTGTCATCACACATTCTAAAGATAATCATAAAACGAACCCTCGCGCTCGTCCAATAAAAAATTCAAAAAAGTTCCAAAAATTAACCTACAAAGTCTCCGCCCCCGCCCCTCTCTCTCTGCTGCTGCTGCCGCTTTCCGCTACCATTACCCTGTATTTATAACGAAATTACCCCCCGAAACTACTTTTTGAATGGATTAATCATCTTCCCTATTCAAAGGCAAAATTAACTAACAAAGCAATATACACACATCCACTCATACACACACATCCACCAGAACACACCTACCTACTTCGAAAAAATAAAATTCTCTTCGAGGCCGACGATCCTGATGAAACCGATGCCAGGAGTAATGGAAAAATAGGTGGCTTGGCTACAAAAAAGAAAAGTGGAATGGAATACGAAATCTATACAACGCCGCGTGTAGCACTGAAGAGAGAGCACAAGGAAGCCAAGGACTTCACAGTGTGCAAACATTTGTATACGAACGTAGTCCTCCACTCATAACAAATTTCTTGTTCCTCGTCCTTCGTTCTGCGCTCCGCCGCCTGATTCTCTATGATTTTGTCTCTCCTTTATATTCGTTTTCATCGCTATCGTCGTCGCAGTCGTCGTTGTCGTCATCGTCATTTTATTCGCAACCGTAACGTTGTGTCGGTCTTTTGAACAAACGAACAACTTTAGTCGAAGCTTTATATTAACATTTCAGAACGTAGTCTTCCCCCGCCCCTGTTTCTCCGTGCGTCCTTCCTTTCGTCCTCAACGTCGTTCTCAATGTCCTCCTCCTCATCCCGTCTTCTATCCGCATCTCAGTGCCACTCCACTTTGCCAAAGTCGACAGAATTTCCCGTCTTTTAGAGCACATTGTGTGCTTACCTGTGTGACATAGAAGAAGTATCTATAAGATACTCTATGTATCTATTTCGCAGAAAAACGAAAATCGAGCACCGAAGAGACCGGCAACCGACTACTTTATCAAACGGTCTTAATGTTGTAGGCAGTCGGGATCGGCATACCTAGCTCTCCGTCGAAGAGGGAGTGCGACTTTTTTTTTTTGGCCCGTTTTGTACCTTTGCAAATGAATATTACCATCCGTCCTTCCCTTCGGATGTATGTACATGTGGTCTGTTTCTCTTTCTCTATGGGGTTGTGTGTGTGTGTGTAAGAGAGAAAAACAACAATTTTCCCTGCCAAATACATTTGCACAGATAGCACGTCTACACTGCTGCTGCCCACTATGAGGCGAGAGTCAACGACGACGACGACGACGACGACGAGGATACTCGTACACAATTGAAAGGACGAGGGCAGGGGACTTGTGGAATAATGTACACAACACGGTCGTCGGCACAGTTAAATATGTGTACAGGCAGTGTAACAAAAGCAACAAAAAATTATAATTATCTCGGAATATATTGTAATCTATACTCTCCGGGATGGAAGTGGAAGTTTGTAGCTTTGTAGCTGGCTGCAAGGAAGGGGGACGAAGGATTGGTTGTTCACAGTTCGTCATGCGAACGAGTACGAGACTGCTGTTTGGTTTTAATGGTGCTGGATGCACCCATAGTGCAGGGCAGAGTATCGGGATCGGGAAAATGTGTGTTCACAGCTCGCACTTAAGTTGATTTTCGTGATGTGTGCTGCACAAGCTCATAAATACAAGTGAGGTTGCAGTCGAGCCGAGGAGACATCGTTGAAGGGTGGTGGCACAAAACGATGAAAACTTTATGAAGTGAACATTTTGTGACGCGAAGGATCTTTTATTAATTTATTATCGCTGAACGCTGTACGCTGTGTATGACGATGAAGTTTTTAAACGATGTCGAGGCATTATAAAGTAGCAGTCGTAAATGTTACGACTTCTTATTGATGACTTTTACCTCGGTTATGGCGGCTCACAGGGTTCACAGAGGCTGCGTGACCTGATTTTTGACAACGTCGGCAGTTTTATCCGTGACAAATTTACGCTTCTCTTTGTTTTTTTTTTTTGAGCCAACTTGTTAATGACTCTCGGAAAGGTACGTAGGTATACGATGCTATTATTGGCCCTTTTAACGCATGTTTTTGTTTAATGGTTATGGACTTGGAAGGAGAAGGTTTTGGACGTATGTAAGGAGACGAATCGAGGAACAGCAAGTTTTATTTGATTTGAAAACTGCGGAGCAGTGGAACGTGAAACCGGAGTTCAGCGAGAAGTACAAATGGGAAGCGACTATGACTGCCAATCCATGCCACCAGGGAGCAATTAGTTGGAGAATAATCGAGGAATAGTTGCAGAATATGTACATATGTATCTTGCGGATAGTTGCCTCCGACCTTCAAGGGTACGCATACCATTTTGATACCAGCTTGCCGTCATAGAAGCTTCCATAGCGACTGGAGAGCAGACGATAAAATTTGGTCCTGCAGTGATTGGGGACACATATGCTTCCGAGTTAGTCAAGGAGTTTTGCCTACATTAACTCTACTTAACGACACCCTTGTAAAGGTCCGACTGCGCATCTTAACTTTGGGCCCAGCTTGAGGCAATAATTTGATGGTCTATGTGATGTTGATTCTTCCTGACATTCGAGTGCCTACTAACCGGAGCGAGTTCAGGAAGACTGATTAAACCTTCTTCGTCGGATATGTGAGTAGGAAGACTGGAGGAGTAGGTACGTCCTACTGAACGGATGGTAACAAGGTGTGGATGTAGCCAAAAGAAAAGCCAGCGCCCGACGGTTACATTGGCTTGCGGATGAACAACAACGCTCCAGTGAAGAAGGCTTACTTAAGTCCCAGGGCTTAAGACGTTGAGGAAGACCGAAGCTCCATTTTAAAGACAAAACGATAGTATAAGTTCCGACCAAACGATAGCTCAAACCGTATCTCAAATGAACCGCTTATAAGAGGACACGTTAATAATTCAAAGCCAGTGGATTGGTCACAAACTGAGAAGAGATAAGGACTGCATAGCCAGCTAGGCCATTCAATGGAGTCCACTTGCCAAAAAGAACAAGAAATTTGCGAATAGTTGCCTCAGATAAACCGATTCCAAAACGAATTGGGACAACTATCCTTCGATAACCTTTGGGTTTTGTCCGCAGACAAGTGTCTAGTAAGTAGGGATTCGCTAAGCAACCTCCGAAGCTCGTTTCTATCACAAGCAGTCTACAGGTTAACGACTGTTACAGAGGCTAGATGGACGAGGAATAAATTGAATCTGTTCGCCACCTACTAAGTGAAGTACCAAGAATCCTAATTTTTCACCTGTCCGTCAGAAGAAGGAGGTCCATCAGGTCAACATTGAGTAAGTCTTCCAGTTCTCTCGGATAGGTGAAGAATGAGGACTCTTGGTAGCTACTTCTTCCCGGAACTGGACGACCTAAGTAATATTGAGCTGATGGCCCTTCTGAGACTGAAATCACTATTTCGGAGGTTCTCACACAGCGGATACATCGTTTACAGTGCTCCCGGGTTAAATAGAGGACACAATGGGTCCCAACCCAATTACCTAGCTGAAGTACAACTTCCCTCTATGAACAGTCTTAACGTCAACATCAAAACCGAATTCCTACTCCAATGAACCAATGAATCACTAGGCCAGGTGAATGACCAAAGCTGGTAATAATATTTCGTCACCGCTGCTGTGAGTCCAGTCAACACTCCAATAAACTCGCAACTGCATGGGAAAACGCATCCAGACTACGTTAAGTGGCCACTTTCATCCCAATGTACGCTCGTTCGCATACGACTATGTATCTCGTGCGAATGCCAACCACAATGCAATTCTCCGTCCACCAAACAATGTACAGAATGCCAATAATAACCGCAGTGCAAAGTGTTAAAGTAAATTCTCCTCCTGCCCTCTCTGTTTTATCTTTCTCCAGTGGATTAGCAAGGAACACTTCTAAGTTCATCCATCTATCTGCACACAGAGGAGAGCAGATGATGAGATTTCACAGATTTCACAGGCTGCTCAGAATCTCCTCACAATTTCACATGGATACAATAAATGCATTCTGCAGATACATCAGATACATTCTCATGGTGTTACCCAACAAAATTGCTTCAAATTATTGCCGCAAACATAATTCGAATGATTGTAGGTTTCCAGCTCAGGCTAGACAACAAATACGAGTCCGATGAGCCATGAGATTGTGTGTCATCGGATGGAAAATGTATCTAGATGGAGAGAAAGACGAAAGACGATTGCGCACTTTAATGGAAATTTTTTGTATTTTTTTTTTTTAATTTTTTTTACAACAACCTCCCCGCGCGCCAAGGTTGTTGTAAAACAATGACCCACCAACCATTAACTTTTTGGTGGTCGAACCGATGTTATACCCGCGGTATGGCGCGGGGTAAGGCGACCTGACTCACATAAAGAAAATCACGTACCCGAGAGCTGAGAAATACCAAACATGGTACAAAGCACACAGCAACGTTGAATTTATATTTCATATCAAAAAAACAGAAAAAACAATCCAACCTGAGGTCAGTCCGCTTAAAATCATAGAGAATTTGACATTGGACGGGGGAATTGTTTTATTGTTTAGATACTTGTGCTGACTGCCGGACGGCTGGCTGTCGTAGATACATTTTGCTTTGTATTTAAATGGTTGCTAAATGGTTTTATTAGGCTTGGATTGGGCATTGGGGGCGGGGGAGGAGTTTGTTTGTTTACGGTCGCGGTGAACCGGAAAATTCCTTTGCGGCGAACGATGACGAAGGGTAGGTAATTAAGGTTGAACGGATTGATTAAGATTGAAATCAAGTTCAGGCCGTTTGAGAGTATCTATCGGTGGAAATTTCACGAAATTCAAGTTTTTTTTTGCATATTTTATTCGTTCTTTGTTGCTGAGATTAAGAGGGAGAAGGCGTAGAGGAAATCTTGTCGGGTTGCTGGAGTTCTGAAGACATTCAGAGACGAGGTATAATGTGTAAGCGACAACCCGGCGGAGAACATAAAGTCATTTCCTTCGAAACTAAGTGAAGCCGAGGTGTAGTATGTAAGAGATGAGGTGTGGTATGTAAGGGTCAATCAAATCCCTTCCTCCAAAGCTAGGTGGAACCACCCGAAGCCTCTCAAATAGCGTCGCTAATTTAGGTGCGACGTTCTTTGTGCCTCTGAAAGTGCCTGTGTAGTCCCTAACGCTCCTCAGTATTCACGAAACGGTTATTATTTCGAATGGTATGGCAGACCAAAGCTTTGGCAATTTTGGACGTCGTCCTAAAGGAGAATAAAGAAGGTATCTTGCGTTCAAGATTGTTTCGGACTGTGAGAAAATGTCTGGCTTAGAAGACCTATAAAACAAGCTGCGGACAAGGTTAGCGAGGAAAATATGCCTGGTATACCAATCAGCATCTATGTTGACAGCCAAGCGGCCATTAAAGCGTAACAGTCAAGCTGGTAAAAATGGCCAACAAGGTACACCTAAGTTGGGTACCCGGGTAACTAGGCAGGACAGGGCCACATCAAAGTGCGTCGCAGGCCCCTCCCCTTGTTGGGATATTCTGACAGGACACTGTGCGATAGGCAATCATGCAGCACGGCTAGGACTGCAGGTAAATAGAATCCATTCGCCACTTGCTATGCGACTGCCCAGCACTAGCCATCAAAAGGAAAGATACTCTTGGGAGATTCACACACACATCTTAGTGGTTTAGTTTAGTCGTCGGTCATGAAACGACAAAGAGGTCGAATGGACCATCATGCACCGCATCTCAAACTTAGCAGCTTTCAAATGGAGGTAGAAGCCTACAAAAACCTTGTTTCAGAGGCAGCACTGAATACCTCAACGCTTGGAAAAGCGGGTACAACACCATAGACAATACTCTGCCATGCTAACGACTTCGCCCCAAAAATGAACCCAGGTTCTTAGAAGGTAGCCCACACAACTTTTTCCGACATCTGAAGCCTGAAGAAAGACCGGTGAACACCGGCAACAGAGTCATCCGCTACTGGGTACCAGGGTACGTGAAAGTAGAGCGAAATAAAGCAGCTGATAAACTAGAAAGAAAAGGCTTAGAGACCCCTTTTAATGGTCCAAAAGCATTCTGTGGGCCGCATAGAGAAGAAGAGCCAAACTTCGGGAGGAACGGCCTAAGCTATGACAGGCCAAAGAGCTAAGGAAGGAGGAAGACTGCAAAAGAACCAGGGACTGCAGGTTTTGCGGAGGGCACTCGTACCTACCCAGGTCACCTCTTCAAGGAACAGCTCAGAAAACTGGGTACAGGGCAACGTGGAGACTAAAAATTTAGCGGGAGATGTTAAGGAAAACTTAGGGCACCTTCATAAGGCAGTAATCCACCAAAGAAGGAAACACCTCGATGCCTACCAACTACCAGAAGAATATCTACCATCATTGAAACCACTCCAGATTCTGGGGTTCATCAAGGAAATTGAACTGGAAGAGGTGCTCTAAGTCGATTATCGAGCAACGTGTAGATTGCATATTCTAAGGAAATCCCAGGTCACGTTCTTCAGCAATTCGGGACACACTTCGATGCCTATCATCGTTGCATCCACTCCAAAAACTCCGGTTCGTCAAGGGAAGTGTACTAAAGGAGGTGTTCCAAGTCGAGTATCTCTTCCAAGTCGGGGTACCACAATAGCTCTACAATGTCGCAGAGCGCTTACACCAATCTACAATCAACGAAACTAATGAGCTCGACTGACCGATAGTGTGATTCTCATAAATTTTATAGTTCCTATCTACCCTATCCCTTCAGTAAATGACTACAGAAGTCCCAAAAAAATTAAAAAAAAAAAAAACGAGAAAATGATTAGAAGCAATCTTAAGCACACGAAGAGATTCCGAAAACCAAAACGACGAACAAATTCAGGAAGGAAATGAATACTCAAAGATTCATGTAAGCCAAGGGGAACCCCTTGTCGGTAGTCGGTCGGTATTTTCCTCCTCTGTATGTGGTAACCAGCTGCTCATCTCTCCCCGCATCCAGGAACAAACACGAACAAGAAGACGATAAAAACCGAATCCTTGCACTCCACAGAGCAGCACAGGTTATACCCAGGCCCAGGCATTACTTTAATCTGTAATTTGTATGCCTTTTTATGTAAACACTGTGTTCTTGAAAAGGCAACGAGAGAAACAGAAACACACACACACACACACGCCTGCAGCAGTAAAAGAGTGGAAGGTGGGAGGACAAAAAAAAAACAGTGAAACTGCATCTGTGGTACTCACAGCGCGCTACCTGAACCTGATGACAATGATTATCATCGAACGACGCGGCATAAGCACCTGGCGTTACCCGCCAACACGTTGTTATTCGGCCTGCCACCGAGCCGGACCAGTCATTCTTATGTAATATACGACGTTGATCCTTACTAATGCCGGTGACGGTGAAGGTGACGGATGCGTGAGAAAATGCGCCTTTCTTTGATGAGTGACAGATGTGACGTCAAAAATTAGGAAAAGCTTCCAGCAAACCTTCACAAAACCGCGAAAAGGAACCACAACAGACCAACCCGACCAAGTAGTTAGCACGCGCTACACCGGTTTTTCTTTGTTGCAACCAACAAGAAGGCGACGACAAACACGTCGATGAGATGAGTTATAGTTCCAGAGATGGCTTCGTATACGTAAATGGAAACCAAAGGCGCTTCGATGAGTGCCTTCAATATTTATGGGTGCCAACGCTTCTAATTGGAATCCCGCGATTTAAATTGAAAACATCTCCAAAGTATCTAACACAGAGTACTCGTATCTACTCCAATTTAACCTTAAACTTTACAACTTTTTCGCCTCTTTTCTCAGCTGAATACGCAAAGCTGCTGTAAATATAAATAATTTCTAAATGACTACCCATTTGTGCCAAAAATATCGTATAAACGACACGAACGAGGGAAGTGAAATACGATTACATACACAATAGTACGAGTGCGAGTACTGGTATCTATGTGAAGTAGCTGGCTGTGTGCGTGTGGATTTTGTGCCTGCGCGCACCCACCCGTGGTAGTGGAAGCACCTCGGTTCGGTTCGGTTCGCTTTGGTGTGCTATCGCGGCGTAAGCATTCCGAAGAAAGTTCATTTCGTTTTCATTTCGCATTCAATTTTCACCTCATTAAAAATGCAAACCATTTCGATGCATTTGTTATCTGCTACTGACGGCAGGCAGAGGTGCGGGGGGGCAACACAGCTCAGCTCTTGTTGTCGTGTTTTCTTTTCTTAATTTTTTTATTTTTATTTTCTGTGTAAATTGCTAATAGTACTACCACTCGTACTTTTGATTTTACACGGGAAATAGGAGGTTTTATGATGAATTTTTAATAATTTGCTGATGAAATACGAGTGTGAGGGGGGGCGAGTCGGGGAACGCCCATTATTCTGGTGGTCTATAGAGGATACTGAGCCACAATTAACAGGAACACAACGATATTGTCGATACAGAGTTGAATTTATCCATAAAGTTGTCGAAACGAGGGAGAATCACAGAAAGAGTTCGCAAGGATGCCTGAGCGATGACACCAACCAGCCTAGTGACACAAGTCTAACACTAGAGAGATTTGGGTGAAATAAAGGCAGTGGACCATGTGAAGCCGCAATCGAGAATATTGAGGCATGGGACCTTTCATGTCAAAAAAAGGGATTTAGACAAGGTGATGTGCTATCATTTGACTTATGAAACTCACTAGACAACGCTGGAGGTACAAGCTTTCAAAAAACTAGCGTACACCGATGATATTGAGAAAATTGGACGAGCAGAGTGGGCTTACACATCATGGACACTAATGGTTCGGTCCACAGAGTCTTCGAATTCAACCCTAAGCGACAACATAGAAGAGAACGACATTTCCTAAGGTGGTGCAGAAATAGAAGTGGACCTCAGCCAACTTGGAGTACGCAACTGAAGGCCCATCATGAACTGTAGAGCCACCTCAGTAAGTAAGTAACACAAAAAGGAACTTTAAATAGAATTCGCAAATGACTTCGAGTATTTGCCGCCGCAGATAGTTATTGACGAAGCACATTATGTCCGTCCAGCGCCAGCCTGTTGATAATAACAACTTCAAAATACCAACGCACAAGAGTAATAACTGGCAAGAGAAAGTCTCTCAGGCCCTATGCCATATACGGCACGGTACCCTTTGAAAGAACCCTGGCATAGGAAATCCACGAAGAAAACCCTGGTAAGTGCCTGGAAGAAATAACTACAGATAACATTGTAGGCTTACTGGGTTGACTCACTCTATGGTGAAGTGAACATCGTAAGGCAGACTAAATTTATGGGTAAAAGCCACTGAGCGCAGACTCTGATCAAATTGGCGCCCAACATGGAGCCGTAATGTAAAAACAGGTTTTCCTAAGATCAGTTGGAAGGATAGTAGAACGATTTAAAAGGAATAAGAAAGCTAAGGAAAAGTTATCGTAAGAGAGTCTACATTCATGGGTAAGACTCTCTTGTGGCAGTCGCTCCTCTGATTGGCGCCCAACATGGAGCCAAAATGTAAGAACAGGGTTCCGCGACCGCCTAATATTACATCACTCACAATAGCTCACTGGGCAAATAGGTCAACCACACTACCTGCACAATTTTTCCCGACCGCTTTTGACATTCAAATCTCTTGCCCATTCCCACTGACAGTTGTTGACACAAACACATGTATTATGTGTCATTTTGTTCTTTAAATTTCCCACGCTTTCATCATCGCATCAGATGAACACATTAAACCCGATTTTTTTCCAAAATGCACTCAAAAGCAATTACACGCACACACCAGAGAGAATACTCAAAGAAATCTTGACGATATAACTTCCGAAAACTTAGCATGGTGCACTCCAAAGCTGGAAAGATCTAATCAAAAAGTGCGTGGCAGCTCAGCAGCATTTCTAGAGAATCCAGTGGAAGGTACTTAACCTAGAATTTTATTGTTCAGCGCACTCTATTAAGCAATGAACGGAAGAGGAGGAGAAGTTTTTTGAAAAACGTCTCACTTTTCAGAGAAAAAAAAGAATTTTTTTTGAAATATTGTTGGGGGAGGGCGTGCGCCAATAGATAGCATATGTGCAGCAGCATATCCTTACAAAAAGATTTGTTCATTTACAAGGAAGAGCTGAAGACATTGTCGTCTCATAATCATCACGTTTCGCACACCAACAAGTGAGCCTGACCTCAATTCGGGATGCAAATTATTCACAGCTTAATTCAATCATTTCTGCAAACCATGAGGAGAAGGATTCTTCTAAAGAAAGAAAGAAAGAAGGGAGAAAGGAGAAAAACAAATCTTCGCCTCTATTGTATGGCAAAGAGGATCCTGCTGCGTGTATTGTGTGCTGTGCATAGAAGAAGAACTCTGTCGAGAGTCCGTGTGTCTCGACCCAATCTCCTCCTCATCCCCATCCTCATCCTCATCCTCCGTGTGTATGTGGATGGAATTTGAAGAAAAGTTTCCAACTTTTCAAGTACTTCTCTCGCAGCACAGATACTCTGTGTATGTAGCTAGAACGTAGGTTTGTGGGTCCCTGTGTGTATATCTCTGCTGTGTCCTGGTGTAATATCTTTTTCTTGGTCCACAACGACGAAGACGGCGACGACGACGACGACGACGACGATGAGGATGAGGATGACGATGGGGAGACCTACTACTGCCAGTGGGTTGGATGGTTTGGTTTTTGCTTGGTTTGGTAGCTTTTGTCTATGTCGCCGCTTTGCTGCTTGTTTCACTCAACCATCTCATGGAAATGGTATCTGAAGAGGAAAGGGTGGTTGTTGCTGGTGCTCCGTTGTATCTGTATCCATATAAATACATTCCCTGAATGAGGAAACGTTTGCAGGAACAAAAGACCCAACGAAATAGCGAATACACCCCACTAACCGTCTGTTGCTGGTACTCTAGTGTATGGGGCTGGGACTGGAGCTGGGGCTTCTGTGCTCTGTTGCTTGTTTAAGGTTTATGAATTTCTTCTTCTCCATTCGTTGTAGTTATCCTCCTTGAAAGAAAGCCCTCAAAGAGGGTAAACAGAGGCAGCGCAGCATAGCACACATTGTGTGAAACTTTAAGGATTTTTCGTCGTCGTGTTTCGTATCCATGAACGGCTTTCGTGTCCAGCCACATTGGAAAGTGCAGAAATCAATGTTTACTTCCCCCCTCAAAAGTCGATTGAATGCGATAGACTGCGAAAAACAGAAGCACACGAAGACACAGCACAGAGCAAGAGAGAGAGAAGAAAAAAATAACAAAAAATAAAAGAGCGCCGCCTAAATCGGTTTAGGGAGGCAGAAATGTGTGTAGAAAGACGAACAACAAGGAGTTTAAGGTTCAATGTTATGGGTGTAAGGGTGAAGCCTTTGCCATAATCGATTTCAGTGCCTTTTAAGGATATCCCATGATTAGTAAGTGGAATGTTTTGGTTTTCTCTCAGATAATCAATAGAATGTCCTTTTCGAAGCCATTACAACAGAAAATATTTCAGTTTAATAAGTTTTTTGTGAAGTGTCCTGCTTCAGTTGTTCAATAAAATCAATCCTTCGACGAGAATTTGTCCACCAAGTTTGGGTGCAGACGTCGGAAAAGAATTGGTTTTTTCGTCAGTTGATAGCCGTCTTTATGTCCTGTAATTCGAGGCGGATTTGTATTTTCATTTAATTAGTGAAAGGTTCCTTAGATTTCAATACCCACGAAGGGAGATGACGATGGCAGGACGGTGGGTAGATTTCTCAAGCTTTGCGGAAGGGCCAGGCAGTTGCCTTTTAAACCTCCGAATGACTTTTTCTCCATCGATTTAAAGGTGTCCTGCCACTGACACTGTATGTAGGTAGCTTCAATAAAAGTCTCTGCCTGATAATATTTCGACACGACGAAGGTCAACTAGCACAGGTGTTCGATGAAGCCAAAGGGACCCTACTCAACTTCATTCATAGTTCAGGAAGGCTTCCTTCCTTTTCTTTCCTTTCCGCATTAGGATCAGAATGGAACTATGGAGATGCGAGTGAGACAACTTAGAGAATCGGAGATCTCAACAAAGCGGCTTCCTAAGAGACCTATGGTTTCAACCTCAGAGCCTGTCAGAAAGTCGAGGATTCTTCTTGAATTCAAATGCAATTTGTAAGACTATCAGTGGAATACGTTGTTTTCTGAGGCGGAAGAGAGCCAGATGCAAATATTTGCCGTAACAGACAGAAATCTGGTCTGGACCTTTCGTGTTGTGCGTGTATTTTGGCACACAGTTTAGAGTCATATCCGAAAGGACCAGCGCAAGCTCAGGTTAACTCCAGCACGCGTGTGCCAGACGAGGCATCTCTTGCTAACCTGACTCGCTTTTGTGGATCAAATGTCTAACAAGAGGTCCTCAGAAGGAGGACGTGCAGCGGAGGAATTCCATCGATGGAATCAACGAGAGAGGTGATTGCAGTTCACCAACCAACTGAAGTAGGTTCTAAAACACTCACTTGAGTTACTTGGCCTGCCTATCGCAACTCCCACTTCCCACCTCGCTCTCACATTCCCACTTCCCATTCTCAATTTAGATCTGCTACTTCACCTCTGAATTGTAAAAGTGTATCGAATCGAATGCCGCATCCAATTCCGAGTCAATATCATCTAAAACGGTCCGTAAAACGCATAAAAATACGAGAAGCATTTTCCTCAATTAATTGTCACCCCATCGTTAATCGCTTGTGTACACTTGAACAATCGAATTCGACACAAAAATTTAGTCGCCATGGGGGGAATAAAAAAAGATACAAAAACTGAGTAAACATGACAGCCACCGGCAGCGGAATAGCGTCAGCAGGCGCGACTAATGTTAAGCGTAAGCTTCTACGTAGTTTGAGCTCTTGTGTAACTCTGTGTTTTGTATCTTGTATCTGCTGGTGATTCGCTTGCCTAAATTTAGATAGAAACTCGTTTAAATGTATTTACTGGTTGACTTGGTGCTTGTATTTCGGTTCAGATTTGAAGGCATCACGTGGAAGTGTGCTAAATTTATATTTTCTAGACTGGAAGGGCTTGTCATTCATAGATGACTGTGTTAATGACTCAAGCTTCTGTGTAAGAAATTGGCAACTCCCTACGACATTGTCTCACCTGACACTTTGTAATCTCGACCGCAATTGTCCATAGCCATTCAGAAATAGGGCTCCGCAGTAATGACCGCAATAAAAACCTTCTTCTGCCTGGTCTTTGTCCGCACACAAAACAGAGCGCGCATGAAGGCTATTAGATGTCGTCCTCCGCAGGGGCATACACATGTAGGTTCTACTCCTGGTAATTACCTGAAATAAATTAATGCCTCTCGCTTCTTTTTGTATTCGTGTAGGTCTGTCAGTCGGTCGCATTTGTATCTTTTGTCCTTTTTCATTGGAAAGACTCATCCTTTCGTTCGTCTCTCGACGACGACGATGACTACTTCAACTTGGACGACACATAAACCATTAAACTCGATGGTCATAACCGCAAAAAGCAGTTAAGAGCCATTGATTTGGTTTTTACTTCTTGCACTTGGCGATGCATCTAGTAATTGCATTGCGGGCAAATAAATGCTCAAGATGTGTGTGACCACGACGACGACGGCGGAGTGCTCCTGCGCGGATGTCGGCCGTTTGCCGCTTCTGCTGATTTAGTAACCATCATCGTTTGAGGCCAATGCGCTGCAGTAACATTTGAGACATAAAATATCACTCACTCTGTGCTGTGGTTACGATGACGATGGATCGGCATCTCCATAGGAGGAGCAGATGCCTACTCATCGACCTGAGCATTGCTTGTTCCGAAATATCTAAGCAAGAGCGCGCACGCTTACTGGCTGGCACGCAGGAGTGATTGACTTTTACTGTCGCAGACGTACCTTGGGTACCTTGAGATACCTTGGGAAATGCGAACACTTCTGTGGGCGACGCATTATGGCCCATTTCGGGCAAATTAAATGCGAAATTGCTGTTCAAATGGCAGGCATGGACCTTTATGAGCGTTGGAAGGATGGGAACACAGAGGAAAGCAATCGATTTAGGAGGTAGTTCTATTCAGTCCAGAGGTTGGCCAGCAAACTGAGTAGTCACCCTTGCTAAGGTCGTATAAATCAGGATCTCGGAACGGTTCGAATGGATTTGAAAGGCCTTTGCGTACCGCTTTACGCTAAAATGGGAACGATTTCAACTGTAGTTGTGAAGCTAGGATGAGAATCGAACAAATATCACAACATGGAACCTTTCGAAGACGAAAACAAGGCTCTTAACGTAACTTTTATGCGGTATAGTCCTTCGTAGCTTATAGGAGACCTAAGGGAATATCGGAAGCCACAGCCTAGAGCAGAATGCGTTGCAGGGCCCTAACGAAGCTAGGTTTGCGGGTTTAGCCCATAATGCCAAGCTTAGGAGGACCAAGGTATACATTAGTAATCCTGTACGCTTCACCAATCTGGGAAGGAGGTATGACAACAAAGTCGTAAAAGAGCTTTTCCTCTTGCTACATGCAAACATCTACTCAAGCTGGACACTCTCAGCCGGATCAGCTATGAATGGGAAAATAGTTCGACGTTTCAAATATTTAAACAGATCTGACCTAAGCTGGATCAGAAACGAAGTGCGCTGTTGGTTATCCTAAGGAGATCACAGATCAGCTACGTAATCGGTGTCCTCACGGGACACGGTCTGATAGGTGAACATGCTAAGAGGCTGCATCGACGAAAAAGAGGAGGAAACCATTCATCACCGCCTATGCACCTGGCCAACCCTGTCCGAAGGGTAACTCTACTGAGAAGAGAGTAGAGTGTGACCATCTGTGAACCTTTGGATATGCAATGGCTCTGAGGCAGCCAGAGTAATAGTTCAGAATGCTAAGCTTCATATGTATGTACATATATGAAGCCACCACGACAAGAGATAGCGGCAACCCCAGGGAGATTGATAGCGTCCATGCTCTCAAAGATGGAAGCATGGGACAGCGCCAACAGAATCGTGAAGGAACTACGACGGACGAGTATGTGCTATATCTAGTTCCATACTTCGGAGGAAAAAAGATTCCGTCAAATGCTTCCTCTCTTGACACGTAAGTTGCCTAAAATCCATCACAATCGGTAGCAATCTTGGCAGCCTCCACCTATATGCTGCTCCATGTGGTTGACAAAGTAGAAAACCATCCACGACATCGCCTACTCATCATCAATCCTTTACGATCCTTAGGAATCCTCAAAACATTCAGTCACTTATTCAACTACTAAACGCTTACTCATTGGATTCGCTTCAACCGACGAAATGATTGTCCTTAAATAATTCAAAATGAGACGTCTGTCAGGCATCGATTTGTTCTCAGTTGACTGTCGTCCATGTCCTTGCCGCTGTGTTAATTACAAATCCCGTCATCGTAAATGCCACAACATTGTGGATAATCCAATTATATGCGACATTGGGAAATATTGTTACCCTGTATCTGTACACTCGTGTGTGTGCCTGTGTGCGAGTATCTGTGAATGAGTGTGTTGACCTGGATTTATGGTTAACAAATCCACTCAAATAAAATCGACAATAACCGTATCTCTCTCGCTCTGGGTCTGTGGAAAATATAGGTAACCTAACAACCTAAACTGAAATCCGAAATCGAAAAGGAGCACTTTTCCATCATCATCTCCTCGGCGAATGGGTGTATGTGTGTGTGGCTGTGTGGCAGTGTGTATGTGTTGCAGAATAGTAATAAAAAGGATTAATGGCATTTGCAGGGAACAGGCGAAGCTATTTGTTCGCCACAACGTTGACAGTAGTAGATGGGTCTGTCTGCTTACGTCAGTTTTTTGGCAAAAAAAAATTTGTCGTCGTCCTTTGTTGTCTTCACTTGGGCTGTATGTACATACATACGTGTGTAAGGATATGTGCGAGGCAGTTGTAGTACTTTAGACATTTTTTGGTAATTTTCCATTCTAATTATTGTATCTCGTTGCTTGTAAAAGAGAGAAAGTAGCCAGGAATAAACGGAAAGAAAGTATGCGTTTCTGAAACAGGAGACAGAGGGAATCACATACATATGTGCGTGAAGGAATATGCATAAGTATCTGTGTCCAGAAGGGATAAATGCCGAAGTTGCGTCTGGAATTGCTTTAAAAACATTTGAATACTACAGATGCTCTTCTTTCTCGACCTCAGAAAAGGATGAAGGTGGGTGGTATATGCAGGTCTCTGGAGGTCCCATTGAAGTACTGGCGACCTTCTGGACACCTTTGGTACTAGAAATTCAGTAACTAAAGCTTTTGCGCATCGCATTAAGTGTCACAGATTTAAGTCATTGACGACACAACTCGACTAAAGCGTTTCTATATTGAATTCACAGAAAGGTGGATGACTAGGGAGGTTGTGTAGGGAGGTTGTGTAGGGAGGTTGTTTGTGACCCCGATTGGTGCAGGTTCGAGTCCCACAGCCACGCGAGCATAAAATAGACACGAAACCTGCTCAGTAGCCAATCGACCAGGGCTTTAACTCTATACTGGGTCGACCAAGGGTAACCGAAACCGCTCAGTATGTCGTTGTTCGAAAGCGGTGCGCCTTTCCTTTTAAGGGAAGACTTGGGGCTTTATCCATACTGGACTTAAATGGCTCAAGAGCTAAGATCACAAGACCGCAACAAGCGGTGTATTCCAGTTCGATATCTAAGTGGAGGGGGGATTGAAAAGTAAACCCAGAACCGCGAGACGAAACAAAAACCTGGTCAATGATCTAAATTCTAGAGGACGAAACTGACATGGTGCAGAATGGTGCACTGCCAGAATCGAAGCTTGGCTATGGTTTGCCTCTACTCCCTCGACGCTTAAAGCCTTTTTCCTCTTCGAATTCCTTTTTAATGGCTTCCTTGGCGGCTGCTGGAATAGCTTCGGAATCAACCGGAACTACAGGAATCCTTAGCGATGGTTTGGTACCCAACTTGCAAATAGCAGTCAAACTGACGAGCCAACTTGGAACTTGGTATATTGGAAGAGACCTAGATAACGAAGGAAAGGGTGCTACAGGCCATTATAATGAATGCGGAACCAATATGGGCCAAAGCAGTGCCAATTGCATAAGCCTTACGACAGAAAGATTAACTCCGTCAACCGACAATGTGCCTGTGGGTGCGATGTGCATTTCGGATGATATGTGTTATCGTGGGAACTAGTCATTCGTAAACATCTTGGCTATCGAACTCAAAAGGATCTACGATACCAAAATTCAGGAACTCCGAGCTACAGTCAAAGATATCAAGTTGGAAGAACGAAAGCGAAGGAGGAGAGGTGGAACCAGTGGTCAACGGGAATATGGATCCATCGGCTTACACTCACTTTTCAAAATGGATCGACCGCCACCACGGAGAAGCAGATTTCTACCTCGGGCAGCTCCTAACCGGACGTGGCTGCTATCGACGGCATCTGAACAGGCTTGGGCTCGATGCATCTCTGTTTAAATTACCGAGAACCCAATGTGGAACCAGCAATCAAGGAGGGGATAAGGAGGAAACCCCTAGAAGTAATATCAAACAATAGGAGGAGTGGATGGAGAGTGAAGGGTATGGGCATGCACGCCTTTTCCTGGCATAGAGTATTCAGACTTAGGAGTCGTCCATGCCAATAGAAAACCACACATCCTTTGGCGCAACAGAAAAAAAGCTTGGAACTGACCCCAACACAATCAATTTTGTTTGATAAGTTATTTCAATTTTTGAAAAATCGTTCGTGTTTAAGAACTTATCAGTTACACTTATCAAAAGCATATCATAATGGATAAACAAAACACACGAGCAATGACAAGGCCCCATTGAGGGTGAATAAACCAAAATTGAGCCCGGGAAATGGGTCTTAAGTAAGTGTTCTTGTTTTGTGCCTCACTTTCGTCCTTTCAATAAGTATCTATCTGATTGAAGACGGCAACTAGTCACCCGATAACAGACAAACTCCACCGTGACACCTAAAGACTTAAGCTTCTTTCAAACAAATGAACATTTAAGCGTCAAATTTCAATTCTAAGGACAATGAAATGACCTAACTAATCCGACTTCCAGCAGAGACAATCAGTGCATCAGTACCGCTCACCTCACCTCTAACTGATGCAATAACGTCAATTATCGCCACCTGAATGTTAATAGATTCATTCCAAGCCCCCAACAACATGGAAGCCCTTCCTCCTCACTCAGCCAACTTAACCCCTTACAATCCGAACGCTCGTTTTGCCTCCAATGTAATCCTTTGGGTGCATTGTTGTCCTGTGGTTCCTTCTTTTGTTCTTCGATTCGATCCCTTATCCCATCATCTTCTCGTACGTCCTTCAATTTTCTTGTTTTATGGTTCGGTAATGTAATATAGTCAGCTAAATGTCAGACCATCATCACTGCCTCTGGTAGTCCTCGATCCTTGTAAAGGGTAAGTTTCTTTGGAATTCATTTCAATTTTTTTCCATTTTTTCTTTTTCGTTTTCCTTTCCAGTCTCCTTTTGTACAGAGACACAATAATAAAATAAGAAGGATAAAATAAATACAAAACAATATTGACAACACACACACACACGCAAATCCAAAAGGAGGGTGGAATATCCACAGATGTGCCATAAAGTTTAGATGATAAGAGATACGGGTCATATCGGCAAACATTGAAGGAGCAGAAGCAGTAGCCAACCATTCAATCGTGATACACTGCCCTGCCAACACAGCTAGACACACACTCGTACACACACACGCACCGAGACTACTCAGTACTTTGCCAAATAATCCTGTCAAGGGTATTACAGTGGTGGCTGTTAATTTACCTAACTATAAGCGGATAGTTGCCTTTTGAGGGTTATATCTGCTTCGGTCTTTCTGTTCTCCCTGATTTGCTACACACATTTGCCGAGGGTTGCTCGGTTTTTGGGGTGAGATACACACACACTGCGAACTAGATACCTGCACGTGTGTATATTGTTTTACGGTTTGTTTTTCTTTGCCATAGAATTACAGGTTAAATATGCGCTAGATGTTTGATTAAATTACATTGATTACATTCGAGGATAATCACTGAGTTCCCTGACTGAGATGGACTCGCCACTGGTGCTCGTACTTTGGAATTTTTGTCGCGTATCCTTTTGTTGCAAAACGATCGATTTCCCATTGTAAGTCAATTAGAGTGGAGGCGAATGTCTGAAAGTGGACAAATTATGTACGAGTACGTAACCGTTAGCTGGCATAATGGACGCGCTCTCATAATTAGTCTGATTGAGTGTTGTCGCCACTAAATATTTTGTATCTACGAGTGTGTAGGTGCCGTCCTTGTAGTGTATTCTCCCTGACAGAGTTTAATTACCATCTAGAGGATTTTTGTGGTACAACAACTCAGTGACAAGGGTTTAATTGGCCACATAAATTGTGGAATAGTTGATTTTATTGCGCAGCAAGGGTGAGGAGTCTTAGACAGATGCCGGCACACAGCGCTGCTGGACAAAAGCGACTACGATATTGAGTTGAAGGACATTTTTTTCTTTCTGGGGCAAGATAGACGGACATTTCACTCGAGGCTGTGGACTTTCTTTTATAGTTTATTGGCTATCAAGGCTACGAAATTGAATGCAAATTGGGAGATGGAAAGGAGTGACACTGGTGCATTGGATCTCTTGAAAGATGCATGAGGGACGTCTCCGGGGAAAAGGAGATTTTTCAATCAATCGTAGTGAGTGGGATACTCATATGCAGCGAAGAATAAGGAGAAATATGTGCGAGGATATCAGCTTGATTAGGTGATTCTCCACGTAAAAATGGTGAGTTCCATCCATCAACTGCAGGAAGACGTGCACAACTCTTTAGAAATTAGAGTGAAAACGATGACTTTGAGGGACTTTTCGAATGGTAGCAGGTTTGTCAAACTTTTTATAATTTTATAAAGGCTTAGGGTCTAGGGACAGTTTTGTCGATTAAGCGACCAGAAAGAGAAGGGAGAAAATACGACTCATTTTCTGTCTGCTTCACTATTAGAGCGGCAATCAGGTGGCTGAGCAGGCTTTAGAGTATCCCAGCTGCGAATAAAAAGTAAGCAGCTCCCAACCAAGACCAGCAAAACAGAGAACTGAGTTAGCCTATAGCGGTCCCTCTGAGGACTATTAAAACGATAATCAATGTGCAGATGCGACAGGAGTTCAAAAGCTACTGGAAGAATCTAGATACCTGCAAAGTGGCCAGATCTGTAGTAAAAGAACCGAGTAACGACACAGCAAAACCAGCAGTAAACTCAAGGAGAACATAGGTGATATTGATGGTGGGACTCATAACAGGGCGAACCAATCTCAACAAACTCGGGCAGGGCACACCAATCTCAAGTTCAGTCAGACTCGGGCTAACTCAAACAACAATCTGTGTCAACTGTGAGGAAGAAGATATAGAACACTACCTCTGCCACTGTCCTACAACAGCAAGGTTAAGCCGAAGATACTGGGATCCTCAACGATACCGGGTCTAACTCACCTCAGTAAGAAAGGAATCGGTAACACGTTGCAGTTCGCTAGACGAACAAGACGACTTCCTAAGAACCGTTCGACATAGTCTCTAGCCAGGAACTACAGCAGATGTAAACCGGCCCATAACCGAGTATTTGGAAGCCACGGAAACATACCCCAATCTTTTCTAACCAGAGGTCTAAGCGATCGAAAGATGGGCCCAACTCAACCTTGCGGACAAGAAATCGCATACTGTCGATACCTTCGGATAGCTAGGGACCATCCGGGCGTAAGAGTCCGATGAAATCAGGTCTACACTGGTGTGGGAGTGTCTTGCCAAGATAAACAGGTAAGACAGGCTAAGGAGCTTCTCGGGAATAAAAACTGGAAAAGCAGCAAGGGTGCGCATTCTGACAGGCTTCCCAACGGGTCGCTTAAGGAACACCGCAGGAAACTGGGTATAGAGCAACGCGGAGATTGCAGATTCTATTAAGATGTTGAGGAAACCCTAGGGCACCTTCTTACGAAACAGTTTAGGAGAGTGGTTGTAAAATAACGCGGAGACTGCAGATATTGGATGAAGATATTCCGCTTCATCAAGAACATTGGGCTGGAGGAGGTGCTCTAAGTCCAGAATCGAGCAACGTGGAGATTACAGTTTCTGAGGGAACCCCAGGACACCTTCGTAAGGAATTTGGAGCACTAGTTTACAAAAGCGGGGAACACCTGGAGGCCTATCAACTATCAGAGAAACCTCTACCATCGTTCCGGTTCATCGAAGAAATTCTACTGAAGGAGGTACTTTAAGTCGTGTACCTCACCGACTAGAGCCCGAACAGATCTATAAGCTCCTAGTACGCTTACGCCCCTAAAATACACCGACTCCTAGGCTCCATGATAATAATTTGCTCCAAGTCATGATGAACACGTTTCAAATAAAGTTCTCATAACCAGTTCCATAAATCATGTGGATTAGTAATCTCGGAAAACTATTTCGTATTTGGTTTGTTCCCGCATGTCTGTCTGTCCTTAAGCCTTCTCACATCCCCACCTTAGTAACCACTGAATGGATTCCAATCAAACTTGGTTCAAAAGTCGGTCTTATCTATAGATGATCCCATCAAGAGTGTAACGTTTGAGGTGTGGACTCTCAAAAAGCTTCGAACCTACGAGCACTACAATGCACCAGCCTTTGTGACCTCAGACTTTCATCATTTGAGTAAATTGATGACATTCGTCATCAAACAGTACGCACTTATCGCTCTAAACGAGGGGAATTTTCTTTGTACAACTGAAACAATGGAACGTCATCGAAGCAGTTTCACTTTATTTTTATATTTTATCGCCCTTCAGACTCATTCCGGCTCCGGCTTATCGTTATCCAATGTACACATGTCCCTGTGTACGTACACATACTCGTACCTCGTAGTTTTACGATTTTTCTGAAGAGAATGACAAATGTGCATAGATTCACCCCAAGCCTACACGGATATAGTAATTATAAAGTGTGGATGCCAAACTTCCCCATGAAGGCGTACATTTCCTGGCAAACATCACGAATGCAGCAGCAGTAGCAGTGGAAAGATCCCAATAAATCGCCTCCCAACAGCAGCTACGTACTTCCACTCTCTCTCGCTCAAGTCAATTTAACAATTTCACCTAAGCATTTGCTC
The DNA here is from genome assembly GCA_946965025.1 of Blera fallax. Classification (NCBI taxonomy): domain Eukaryota; kingdom Metazoa; phylum Arthropoda; class Insecta; order Diptera; family Syrphidae; genus Blera; species Blera fallax. Next base: position 3,719,836 of record OX337248.1, read on the forward strand.
GACCATTAAAATTAAAATTAATTACTTAATCTTACACCCACTACCACCACCACCGGCACAGCCCCAGCCCCAGTCCCATCCCTGATGTTCCTGGCCCCCCGACACAACACTTGATATTGTTACAGCACACGATTAATTTACAAATCCACAAAGTAGCATAACATCATTATATCCCATAAAACAAAAATAAAAAAAAGATACTTTTCGTATCTGTGTACGAGTGACTGTGTGTGGGTATCTACAGCGAGTGTGTGACGACCGGAGCGGTGACTTTAGAATCCCAACAACACGAATCAACATAATTTCCATAAACCTTAGCAAAACATAAGCACCACACCGCCACAGAGCACCCTCCTTCCCCTGCCCCAAACGCTGTACGATGTGCCACACAGATACAATCCGTATCTATGTGTCGCTCTAACTGTTGAAATGCACAAAACGCGAGAGTCTCTTTCGATTTGTTTGGGTTCATGATTTTGGGTCAATTAACCTTTAAAAGGGGATTCTCTCCGAGAGACTCTCTTAAAATGTCCCACTCTCTGCGAGAGTGCCGCCGCTCTTATACCCATCGAATATTTTTACACTTTTTATAGAGCGGTATTTCATAGATTCTTTTGTATCTTTTATGCTTCTTTCTGGCTTATTTCTGACGTCTGTGGGTTTTTTTTTATCTTCCTCTACTTTGTGTCGAGAGAAGTGACGGTGGCGGGAATTTGTTGTTGTTTCTCGTGCTTTGGTTGTTTGGGAAATAATTAAAATGCATAAAATGATACTTAGCACGTTAAATGAATCATTTGTTTGTCTAAACAGAGAAGTAGAAGTAGGGAAAAAAATTGAAGACGAACTGTAGAGTATGGGTGGATGTGCGGTATGTTGAAACGAGGGAGTTCGGTTGGTTGGAAAATGTTTGTTATTGGTAAATCCAATGCCACATTAAGGTTCTCGATGAAATGTGATTCACCGAACGTGTTTCGATTGATGTGAGCATACTTTGGATGGACTACAGAATCTAAAAAAAAAAGTCGGGCGGAAATTTTTAAAGACGCGGGTAAACATTAAAAGCGAGTCCCTGGGGTAATGCTGGGCGGTTTATCGTAAGTAGAAGGGACAGTAATGTGGAGAGTTGTTCATTTGAAAAAATCACGTTTTCGACACGAACGGGTCCAAACTCAGTCTTCTACTTCAAAATCTCACTGAACTTGCATTGACATTGAACGAACTATACGAAAGGCTATCTGTCAAATTGAACTGTCACTCCGCCCACTCTTGTTGACATTTATTTCCAGTGTAGTCTGTCAATTTACTTCAAAAATTTTAGTGGTGGCCACGGAGTGATAGCTAGAAGACACCGCCACCAAGCACAATAGAGAAACGAATAAAAGACAGCTGAGGACCAAATACAAAGGGTCATTCTAGGCAATGTAACTACTGCGGACTACATAAGACCGTACCTTGATTTCAGAATTCCTTTCTTAAGCACATTCCCGAGTAGAGAAGAAATCGTCGACTAAATAATTCGCAATGCACCACTGCCAACACAGATCTCCGAAGCTCTCGACATACGTAAGTAAATCAGTTCACCTCCCAAACCACAGTAGAATTTTCCAAGCAGAGGTGAAGGCGATGAAGGCAATACCACAGGATGCCAGGCGGCAATAAAGGCGATTTTTGCTACTAAAATTAAATCCAAGCTTGTGAAGTGCTGTCGAGAAGGGCTAAAGATTGTTGGGTCCGTGGATATGAAAGCATAGAAGGCTGCCGAATTAAATTAAATAGACTCCTTGGTAAACACCGCGAATTGCACACTAAAAGTCGAAGCAGGTTTCAAGGCCCTAAGGGAGGCAAACAAAAGATAGTGTTCTCTAGACACTTGTGCAACCACAAGAAAAATTTAGCCTTACTTTGACAAATAGAGGACCGAGAGGCTTATGCAAAAGGATACCCTGGTTCTCTATCTGTCGACAAGTAAGGATTTTCCCCCATTTCCGATTCTAAAAAGGAAATGAGAGCTAAGTGGGGTAAGAAGCGTATGCGTAGGTTGAAGCGTAAAAGCAGAAGGATTCGTGCAAATTCGAAATAAACTGTGCGACTCATGACCATGGAATGCAAACATCCCGACACCTTTACAAAAACTATTGCTTCGAGGCTAAAAGTCATCACAGAAAACTAAGACTAACGAAGGAAAGTGTATGTCGAGGATGTGGAGATGAGGACGACCCACTTTCTCTATCACTGTCCACGTCTAACCCACCTTAGACACAAACTTCTAGGGCGACTCCTCATCCAGAGAACGTCATTTTCAAATCACCCGGATGGTTTGCTAATTCGTCACAAATAAGAAGCTGAACCGTAGGTATAGAGCAAGGTTAACCAATGAGCAAGAGGCAGACACATCTTCACTATGAGTATCGTAATGGGTCTGTGGCGTTGTGGATCACTTCCACCTCGACTACCCAACCTACACTTTGGAGAAAATACACAAAATAGTTGGCTAAGGATGGTCTAATATGTGGCAGTATGCAAAGCCATAGGGTCGACGCTTAGTCCCAAGAGATTTTGGAACAATCTCAAACTAGATAGGTAGAACCCAATAGAATTTTCCTATGAACACTGCCAAGAAAATGCAAGCTTTCCCAGAAGACCGTGTTCATATGAAAATCCAATTGGGTTCTACCTACCTAGCATCGGTTTTTAAAATGCAGACCGCAGGCTTCCAAGCTCAGATTCTTAGCTGTATCATAAGAGTAACTCAACCTATAGGCATATAATTCTTTTGAAAATAATACGAAACTCGTCAGAGTAAAATGGTGTGGAATCCGTTGATAAGTAAGACCCGCTATTCTAAAAATAGAATCATCAGTGGATAAGAGTACAAGCCGCCTAAAAAGTTGACGGGATACACATAACCCACTTACGTGGTCAACACTGAGAGTAGAAAACAAATTAACTCGCAGACAGGCTGTCGAAAACCTTCAAACTCGACAAAATGACGCAGGACATCAAACATTGATCAGAAGATTGGAGTGCAATCAAGCCCGAAAGTAACAAAATTAAAGGATCTAAGGTTAAAATGAAATAGGAGATGATCGATTCAATGGTGAGAAAAATAAAAAAAAGTTTTAATGAATAAATGAATAAAAAACACTCACCCCAAACCGCACAACAATTCTTGATCATGATGTTGCCTGAAATGAAAAATAAAAAGGTCCTTAATTAGGTAAAGCATTTAAAAATAAATACATATAGTCTTGGAAAGGTAGTCGAAAAGTTGAGGCAAATAACATGACACAGAAAGGAAAAGTAGCCGTAGTGAAGGCAGTAACAAAAGGCTCCCACAAAACTACTTTAAAATATGATGATTCCTTAGCTAAGGTACGTAGAACAACCAATTCAAACTCAGAGTAAAACTAGGGGTGCTCTGCGATTTTGTGCCGCTTGTGGTTTTCCGTCGCACGATTATGTAGTCGCAAGTTTAGTCGTTTTTCTGCAAGGAATGCGTAAAAGCTGTGGTAACTATGCAAAAGCACCGATACACTCAATAAAACAAGAAACATTCCAAGGAAAATCGGGGGTGTAGCCCAGCTGTAGACGTTATAAATCAGAAGAACCAGACTGGCCACGAAAGTACAAAGACTGACTTCCATATATATAAGAGGGACAATGAGGATCAGTAACAGAGCTAGAAAGGATCGTCAATTGAATCATACTAAGAATAATCAGAGAAGGCAGTGAGAAATGAAAACGTCGCATTCATGGTGAGGGACTCTTTCTGAATCGGTCCCACTTATGGACTGCCTTGATGTTGTCAAGAGACACGGCTTTAAGTTTCGACAATAACACCTAGGGAATTGAATCCGGCAAGTACTTAAACAAACCGTCGAACGGATCCAAAATGTCTACGAGACCTGGGTTAGATGTAAACAGGAATGAGCTTAAAATTTAGCGTCCAAAGTTGAGGTTCATACAATCGAATAAGGCGCCGTCAGTATGTATCTAACCTCCAAAGAAAATATCCCGTTGGGGTGTCTGTCTGTATCAGGCTATAGACACACTTAGACCCGAACAGTCCTTTGTGATGCCATGAATCTTCCTACTTAGCTACCCAGGGTCTAATCAAAGCAACCGAAGCTTTTTATGAAGCGGATGACGCTCATGACGTCTAAGGAGAAAACCTCTGGGGCCTATATCGTCACTAGATCTACTCTGTTTGGACTGAAGCAAGCGGCCTGGTCCATTATCCGATCGAGTATCCCAAATCGGAAGATCTACAAAAATCCCACCAACACCATCCCTGAGGAACTGGGAAGATTCAGTGGTGAACGAGTAAATTTGTGGACTGTTATGGAACTTTTGTGGCATTTCTATCGTTTTTCTACGACAACGACTTTCAATCGTCCCATCAGTTCCGCGCTAAACTGTGCGTCAAATCAAATATTTCATAGAAACCTCCACAAGCTGCACAACTATTTGTCTCAGAATGCATTCCTCTTCATCATCATTATTCATCCTCCTCCGATACTGATCTGAATAAACAATCACTCAACCGTCAAATTCCTCACTAATCACCGATAATACATCGCATTCCTCTGTGTATTGACTTCTCGCTGCTGCGGCTGCGGCTGCTCCAAGCGAGACCCAAATCCAATTTCTCTAATTTTTTTTTAAATGACACTCTTCAGGCCCTAGGCTCTGGTATCAGTTGTTCTCAAATTGTTTACACTTTTCATAACATTGCGAGCCCCCCACACACCGGCGATGGCGGTGGCGGTGACTCCAAAATTCCAAACACGCATCACTCTTCCAGCGATCGATTGATGATCAGCCGTCAAGCTGCGATCAATCTCCCTCGGTTCCGTGTCATGGAAATCTCGATGACAAGCGATTTATACCCACCAAGGCACCAACAATCAAAACAGAGACACGATACGGGAGAGCACGAGAAATTTCTAGTATCAGTTGCGGGTTGCGGGTTGAGGGCAATTCCTTCTCTCTCTCTGTCTCTGCTGAGGGAACCTTTCCAGGCAGTAAGCAACAACGGTGTAGCAGTGGCCTGGGTTGCCATTCACTTTGGAATTTTCGGTCGGAATTGCATAATTGTTCACTTTTACTTCTTCGGTGGAGGTTCGGTATCTCGATGGATCGTGTGACGTATCTGAAAGATTTTTTTCTTTTTTTTTTTGTGGAAAACTTTTACTTTTTCTCGCGGTCTCTGTGGCGGAAGATCCTCGATCATAAAAATCAATCTGCGCCGCTTTTGACGATCCACAGTGGATCCTAGTTCAAGTAACCATCTCTGGAGTTACAAAAAAAATTTTTTTTTCTTTCAATAGAAAATCCAAACAAGAAGACCAAGAAGACGAGAACAAAAAAAAAACTGGAAACTAAACGAATCTGCTGTGAATGCCGAATAGAGGTTAAGTAACTTATTGGTCGGTGCGGTGGCGGCGGAGGAGGTTGTACTGTCACTTTGACAAGACGGTGGTGGAGTGTGAAAAATATCGAACAGTAACAGACAGGCCAACCAAACAGTACAGAGATACATTGTATCTGTATCTGTATGTATGTCGAAATGATTATTTTTTTTATTTTTATTTTCTCCGTTTTCGTGGGTTTTTGTCTTCAGAGTGGTGCCTCGCCTCGGCTCTTTCGTTGGTTTCGTTTCGTTTTTTTTCAGGTTCGGGGGAACCCATTAATTAAGGCCGTCGAGTATGCTGCGACGTAACAAATTAACTTAGAATGGGTGAAGGGGAGAGACGGGCGAGGAGTAACGAGGGTGGAATGGAATGAAAACTGGGGTTTTGCGTCCGAAAATAGGTTGTTATTGGTATGACGACGACGATGTGTTTCAAATTCAATTTAATGTTATGGCATGCGGATGGATGATGATGATGTTGATGTTGGGTATTTGGCTCTCGGTGGCTTTTGTTTTGAAGGGTGTTTTAAAATGCCTGGAAGATGGTGTTGAAAAGTAATTTCTTTGATTGAAAAGCAGTTTATTTAAGCAGTTTTGTCTTGGATAACATCGGTGGCTGTCACTTTTATTTTTGAGATGTCTTACTTTGCACGCGTTTGGGCGAATCTCTGTTACATCATCGTCGCACAATTTGAGTTTATATCTCGACTTCCAATGCCGAGATAGATGAACAGTCCAGCAATGAAGAGTTGTCCGACTTTTGATGCAAAGGCAGCGGAACCGCAGAGTTTTGTGAAGTCAAACGAGCTTATGTCATGTAACTGTCTCTAAAACAACGATTAAGGGGAGACGAGATCTGCCTTTGCGATCGCTATAGGTGGAACGCAAGTGTCGTCCATTGTACTTTTCCATATGTGGACACATTTGACTCAGACCAGGGGTTTTTCTGTCAGAATTAACTGCAGAAGATACTGACGGACTATTTTAGAATAGAATCCTGTTCTACGGCACCAACAAGAGAACGAGGCAGTAGAACGTCACAGACGGTGTTCCCCAGGGCTCCGTACTAGTTCCACTACTGTAGAATCTCATGCTTGGACTTAGAAACCGGACGTCTCCGACAATAATTGACTTTGTCGAGCAATCGTTGAAGTGACCAAACTCCGCAAAAGAGCTGGAGTATGACTGCAACGAGATGGCTTAGAGCTGGCTAATAGGTATGGACCTACAACTACGGAGGAAAAAGTAGAAAAATTGCTAATCAACAGCAAGCGGATCATAGAGACCATAAGACTAACCGCCGACGATCAAGGTGTAGTTTCCAAAACTGAGTTAAGCAACATCTGCAGCATGCAGCTGAAAAGGCAGCAAAGGCTCTGGCAAGAATCGGACCAAATATCATCGGACTAAAGGACAAGAAGAGATAATGCTCTACGACTCTATCGGGTGGTGTCATGAAGACGATGTCGCACAAGAAGACGATGCAGGCAACTTCTTTCTTACGAAAGAAGCACATCAGAAATACCCTTCCAGCAGGACAACATCAGCAACGACACGTCGAAATGACACCGACGTACAACCAAGGAGAAATCTAGAAGGATGGCAGGAGAGATGGTGGCCCTTGTATTCCTTGAATTCCCACCTGACCCAGATGCTTACTGACCATGGTTTGAACACGACAACAACCCCTATTGCCCAACCAGCAGAGAAGTAGTTAGTCGAGGATGCGGAGAACGTCATGGCCCACTGACCGCGATGGAATGAAAGGCGGCATCGGCTGGTGAGCTTCACCAGACAGATGATGAGTAGGAAAGATGTTTCTAAGCGACGCTGTGGCAACCATTATGAAGGAGCAGACAAGCAAGGAGCGACAACGAAACGCAGTGCAGAAGGGCAACTACGGCTTAAGTCCCCTCTCGCGATGAAATAGTTGATTTCAGGTGGTGGGACCGTGAAAAACATTAGTTTTCTGGGATTCGAACTTCGAACCTCCCGCTCAGTGGGTGAGTGGTAATCCGACACTCTTTTGTCGTCTTGCTACGTAAATTAAAGAATCCGTACCAGGCATAGCTCTTACAATTAAGCAGACTCCGTCCACAGAGCATATAGTGAAGTCTATGAGTGCTAGCAGACATCTAGTTACGACTGATTCAAGACTAGCTAAGGAAAGTTTTCCCTAATCTCCCCCAAACAACAATTGACGACACTTGTTTTCTGAAGCAAGTCGGCACCAGAATAGACGCTAATCTATCACTTTACCCGGACTTCGAACTCTGTCACACAGCCTTGACTCACCGGTAGAGACCTCCAAGCAGCCTCTAACATGACAATTTAATCTATGAATTCTCAGGAAAATAGATACCCTGCCTAAGATCCAAAGAAAAAGAAAAATTCTCTAAGAAACTTTCCACCACCATCCATCGAACGAACAACAAGTTCCAAATTCAATCTGCGAACTGTATTCCAAGACCTTAAACGAACAAAAAAACCGTTGATAAGAGAAAGAAGCAAAGTAAACATCATCATCTGCTTCAATCTGCCTTCAATATTATCGCATATGCCACACCGCACACACTGCGATACACACTTTCCAGCGCAAAATAAAAATAATAATTCGCGTGCTATGTAGCGCAGATACACCTACAGATACTCGTACCATGGCTGGCTTTTGATAGAAACAAGCCACGTCAGAACTGAGTGTGTGTGTGGATCTGTATCTTACACACAAAACCAATAAAGGTCTCGAGTGAAAATCGCAAGTACCTACGACCAAACCAAGCCAAACCAATCCGCATACTCAACACAAAGCGCACAAAAATTTTTTTTGTAAAAATAGCGGAATATATCAACTAAAAGAAAAAAGATTGAAACAAACCCCAACTACACGTAGATACAAGATACAAGTTTCAATAATAATTATATTTCTTTATTCGTTGGGTCCCCCCGTCCCCCCGTGGCGCCCGTTGCGCCCTCTTCCTCTCATCAGCTGTGTAGCTGCTGCTGGCCTTTGTTTCATGCGTTTTTAGTACAAGAAAACGTATCTTTTTTTGGTCGTCGCAGTCGTTTTCTTTTTCTCTAATTTCTGTACTACTTGCGCGCCTAGGTTCGTTATTCGTTTGCATTTGCGATAAATCATGAAAATTTATTGTAGATTAAAAAATATTCAACACACACACTCTCTCGACGACGACGACGACGACGATGATGATAATGACGATGACGATGATGATGATGATGATGACATAAAAGCCACACGAGGAAAAAAAAAAAAGAAAAGAGAACGTTACGATGAATTTCGAGAAATTCGAGAATGCCACCACCAGCAGGACAAAGAGAACTCTGCGAGTATCTCGTATCTTTTAGTAGAACACAGCTCTTTACAGTGAGATACACAGGAATATACAAATATTTCAAGGTATTTCGAGTATCTAATGCGATTAGATACTTTGCCAAATCAAAGTATCAAAGAAATTTGCAAAAATTTCTCAGATACAAATGCGTTAGAGGGCTTTGGCAACCCAAACTGCGGTCGGAGAGTCAAGAATTAATATTTAAAGTTTTGCCAATTCACGTGCCACAATTTCGTTGCTCCCTTTCGAGGACTGAAGGTACACACGTGTGTGTATGTCTGCGGGGAGCCGGCACAAAGGCACAAACTACTCTGCAGAGGCACGGTTCAACCGGCTGGATGACTAGGTAACTACCGTGACTATATCTACTCATCTACCTGTCAGCTTGTGTTTGGCTTGCCATTGCTTGCTAGTTGCTGCTGCCTGTGCCTGATGCGGGGAGCTGCCTTAATTTTCTTTTTCAGTTATTTTTCCCTCTGAGAGAGGTAATTCTACTTTTATTCTCTCTTTTTCTCCATTTTTTTGAGTGGATTTCTCTTGGTCTCTCTCCTCTCTCCTCTCACTCTCTCTCGAACGACGACAGTGAGTAGAACATTTTAACTAGAAGCCGATTATGCAAAATTATGTAAAATTGTTATGCCCTGTGTGCTTCTGTTTTTGTTGTTGGCTACCCACCACCACCGCCGTCACCGCCGTCGCCACCACTGTTTGCCAGCGATTAAGGGAGGTGTATTAAATTTTATATTCGATGAACTTGCTACAGATACAGGAAATCCAAACAAAAAGATACTTTTTCATTCTTATTTCGTTGTCGTCGCTCGTCACCATATGGTTGCAAATAAAACAACAAAATCGTGTGTGCGCATGTGTGTGTGTGTGTTATCTAATTTTTCCATGGACAATCGGTGGATGTTTTCTTTTTCGTTGTTTCGTGTATCTAAATGGTGTTAATCGCCACAGATACATATTATTATATTTGTTTTTACTTCACCCTGTAATATACAGTTCGTCAACTTGATGTGGTGCCTTTTTAAAGGAAGACACGATTTTTTTCCATTTTTTTATGCTGATTTGTGTGCCTTCTCTCTTTCTGTGGAGAGTATCTGTATCTATGCTCATATTTCGTTTCAGTTCATTATTATTATTGAGCTAGAGACGCAGAACACTCACTTATTCATGGTGTAGTTGGCTATGCTTTTCGTATGATGATGATGATGATGTTAATCTAGGGGGGAACGACAACGACGTTGGTGACGACACGAAATATAGAAGAGGAAGGCTTGTTGCTTCGTTGTTTTCAACTAGATTTTTCCTCCTATTTCTATGTGTAAATATCTAATAGATACACAACTGCGACCATGAACATACCTACAGACCTACATAATACGTACGATCATCGTTTGTTTTCATTTTACTCACGAAATAGATTTGAAACTTTCGTTCCTGGTGAATTTTCTTTCGAGATACTCTTAACAGATACTATCCCTGGTCGAAATCCCACTCGTAGATACTTAAAAACCCCTTGAAACACCATGCAGATACGAGCATGTAGTCCCTAAGCAAAGTATCTGGAAGTCCGCATGCATACCTAATAATATTTGCAATTGTTTTTCCGCTTGTTTTACTTGATTGTGTTATATCTGTGTCATAACAATCGGTTACAGTTGTAGCTTGAACGCGATAATCGCTTGTGACACTGTGGAATACACGCTTGGCACATGGTCAACGTACAGAGGGGGCGCGAAGGGGGGAACAAAAAAAGAAACCATCGTGTGTGCGGATAGATAGATAGAAAGATAGAAATTATGACCTGCTTCTGTTTTCTCGGTTTTTGGAGAAAACATTTTTTTTTCTATTGTTTCGTTTGTCTGTATGCAAGCATGTGTGTAATTTTTTTGGGAATTGTTGTGTTTATCTATCTTAAAAGTGAATTTTTTCGATAATTTTTTTTTTCGTCTTTTTTGCAATCCACCAGGGAGATATGGACGGAGAGGGAGAGAGCCAAAGACATGGACTTTGGATTGAATTTTATTGTATTTTTTTGTTATTATCGCGGTGTTGCTTCTGGATATCTTGTGAAATGGCGATAACTGAATTGTTATGAATGAAATATTGTATTGATATGGCGTCGATTTCGCAAAGATAGAGAGTTATGAAGTTGGATCTTGAAATTGTTTTGTTGCTCGGAGTTGGTAGGTATTTTGTTGGACTAGGGAGGCAGGAATATTAAATGTTTTAATTAGCATTCGTGGTGGGGAACTTTATCAGTTGGTTGAATCAATTATTTATTAATTGCTTCGCTTTGATTTATAGAAGAAAGCCAGAGGAATGCGGAATTCAGAGAACCTTTGGGTCAAGCGGCGCATGCATTGAGTTTAAATGGGTCCACCATTTTTCCAACACAAAGCTGTCATTTATTGACAGCTGTCAAGCGAAATCTTGAAAATATAGACGTCAGCAACGCACAGGAAATGTGAAAATTCATTGCAAAAATGGTGAAAATAATTTCGTTGAGACATTTCGCGAAGTCGCGTACTTTTTTAGGTTACTATGGAGCACCTTCTCGCCCAGCTATTGTGAACCTGAACAAGAAATTTAGGTCAAGGTCAGTACCAGGTAAGTGATATAAAGAGTCCAACTCGCTGTCATAAGGCCACGTCAGTCGAAAACATTGCTGCTGTGACTGAAAATGTCGCAGAAAACCTAGGTTTGTCCATTACGAGACGTTCCAACTAGTGTACACCGTACTTCGCATGAAGATCGTGATTACCTCCAAGATCGGAAAGGAGGCAATTATCAAGCTGAGGCGGCTTCGGGACACTTCGGGATACCGGGTAACAAAAGAGCAGATGCTCTTGTTAAGGAGGGGTCAATGAGCCCCCTCGTGGGTCCTCAGCCATCAATAGACTGCAGATTGGCATTCTTTAAAGAAGCAATAGCTAAGCTGCTACTAAAACAGCACCTCGAATACTGGCGACGTTTTGGTGCATGCCGCCAGACGAAAACTCGGATCAACGCACCCAGTGCGGCCAGAACTAGGTTTCTGCTTAATCTACGATACGCCTTCGGAGTTCAAGCCTTTGTGAGGTATGCCTGGAAGGGGACGAAACAGCAACACACTTCCCGTGCGACGGTCCTGCTTTTCCACAAATCAGGTACTCAACCTTGCTAATTTGAGCGTTTTGCAAGCGCACTGGCAGGTTTGGAGTGCAGACAATACGAGCCACATAAGAGGTAGTGCTGCTGCCTTGCATGGGACAACCTTCGGATGAAGTACAATGGTCCCTCAGGGACAATATAACAATTAACAAGCTCATCGATAGAACGCCGAAATTGACGACCAAAATGGTGCAAATACGAAGCGGAGTTTTCGACGACTAAGAGGTTTAAATTCGTTTCCCACAATAAATTTCGACCATTCAAATAAAAAAGGGAGTTTTTGATCAATTTCCCTGACAGAATGTATCTTCCGGAAACTTATCGACAGCAGCGTATACACTCTGTCAACCCTAATTTGTCAGCTGCCAGTTTTCTTATAATTATGCAAAACAGGGGAAGGGAAAGGGGAATACAATTTTAATTCGTTGATTAGGCATTTAAACAAATTTACAAATGACAGATACTTCGACATGCACGTCATTCCCTTCCCTGTAGGTACACATAATTTACCATCCCAACCAGCCTCGCGCGATAGATATTTCCAGTGTGTGACAACCCCCCTCCAGCTAATTAATCGCCGTATCTCATTCTGATAGAATATCACAAAACAATTTGTATAACTTAACGAAGGAAACAAAAAATATTCCAATAAAATCATAACACCATTAAATTCCATTTAAATAACCGAACTACACACAAAGTTCTCTCCCTCCTCGGTTGATTTTTCTTTCAAACTATTTATAGACCCATGAGTACTAACTAAAGAGAAATAAACACGAAAATAAATAAAAGAAAACGAACGAACGGCAAAAAAAAGAAGGAGAAACTCAAACAAATCAACTTGCAGCGAGCACCACACGGCACACACCCCGCACGATAATATTTTCGCTCAAGTAGCTTAGGAAAAAGCTTCCACATAATTATCGTCTAAATTGCTCAGCGAAAAATGACAACTCGGGCTCGGGCTCGGTCTCGGGCTAGAGGTATACTCGTAAACAAATTAGTTTAGAACCGCCCCACACCACCTGTACAGAGGTGTACCCTCTGCCTTCGTTGAGTTTCTCGATATCTGTTTCTGGTTCTGGTTCGGGGCTATTATTAGGCCGCACTTCGATTCGAAATACACGATAGTCTAATTCGGTTGTATAAGGAATAAAAATAAATTCGAACAATAATACTCGTAGATACGAGTAATGGAAAAAGAAAGGGTGCTTGTTTGACATATGAACGGTTCATGTAGTTTTTGACATTTGACACATGTGTTTGTGAATAGTTAACATTGTTCTGTGCAGCGAGGGGGACGCACCTTTTGACGAAGCAGAGGGGTATACTTCGATGTGTATCCGTAGACTAGAAGCGCAACTTAATTGAATTATTGTTGAAGTAGAAGATAATTTCGGGCTTTTAAATGGCGGATCGGTGATATTTCTGTGGCGATTGGAAGCACAGCGACAACACTTAGAGAGGAAGTTTGGAAATATATGTATGAGGGCTGTTCCATAGGGTTACTAACAGGGCGACAACGCTAAATCAAACCAATAATCACCTACGTGTCCTATTTTGGGGTTCCACCAAGCAGTGCTCACTTCAAAAATAACGCAATGAGAGATCGACAGATACAATAGACTGACTTCTGGGTCAATATTAAGGGCCTTAGGCAAGAAAAAAGTTCACCAACCTAAACCGATATAAACCCAAGACTTTAGTCGACCTAGACAAAAACGACTTAAGAATCTTTACGGGACACAGTCCACTTAGATACCATCTGCACAGTGTGAAATTGTCAGACATATGTATACCGGGGCTGTGGAGAGCAAAAGAAAACCGTTGAACACAGTCTTTGCGTTTGAACAGGAGTCAAAAGGAAAAGAGTGCTCCACTTAGCGTGGGACTCTGTTAGCTCAGTTCAAATTAAGAACCTGGAACCTAAACCCATACTGAGGTTTATTTAGGGCCTCACTATGGGTTCTGGTTAAAATTATGTGGGCCAGTACAGAAGATCTTACAGGTCACAGTGCACATTAAGGGCCCTAGGATAGTACGAGTTTAGTTTAGTGTAAGGGTGCTCTAATAAAAGTATTAGGCAAACCCTAAAAATTTCACATGTATGTATATGACATCTGTTAACGATTAGTAAATATGGAACGCAACTATCTGGAAGAGGTTCAGCACAGGAACCCCCCAAGGCGCAGTTCTCTCTCCCCCATATTTAACGCCGTGTAGATTAGATCTTGGTAGTACTGATGGAAAACGGCTTCAACGAGACGACCTACGCTAATGACGTGGTCATCCTGGTTTTGAGGTAAGTTCTTTCGGTCCTATGTAAAAGGCTCAACTTCGCACAACAACTAGAGGACAAAGGGCTGGGAATCACCCCTCAAAGACGGAGGCAGTTTGTTTCACTAAAAAGAGATCAATCCCAAGTTCAGCACGACAACTGGATGTAATTTGGATTCCAACCTAAACTGGATAGATAACCTTGATGAACGCATCACGAAAGCAAGCGTAGCTTCCTACTCCTGGAAAAAGGTGTAACAAGTGGGGCTTCAAACGGCGGTTGTAATTCTTACATGTGGTTCGCTGGTATGATGGAAGGTATGCTATGGCTTTGGTATGGTCTGAGGGAAGTGCTTACACGGGGGCCTTTTGATCCATTGTGATTCCCTAGAGATATGGTGAAAGGTACTTTAAAAGCATACCAATTGCCAAACCCCACTAAAATCCCAAGAGCAGCGTGCATCGAAGTCATGGGATCAATATGAACTAACAGCGGCAATAGAATCCATGCTTAGCTTCATTCCGATTGGACCTATACTTTAGTAGTCTGACGGCTAAAACCGCTGACAGAAGGCCGACCATGGTCATTGAACCCTTACGTTCATTCCTCAACACTACCCCGATAGGAGAAGGTGGCCTAGGAACAGTAGGTAGTGTGTTTCCTTCTGACCTGCCCATTGCAGGCTCAAACTTCACTAGGGGAACAGTAATCACAAGCACAATAGAGAAACGAATAAAAGGAGATTCGCTGTAAGAATTCCCGACAGAGCCTGTTGGAGAAACCACAGATCACCAAGGAAAAGGATCCGACCTTCTATGTATATCGATGGTTGTTAAGGAGACGTTGACGTAGGAGCCGGAGTTTATTGTGAAGCCCTTAGAATAGACCGTTTCTTCAGAATAAACGACGACTGCAGTGTCTTTCAAGCCGAAGTCAAGCTCATTCTACAGGCTGCGGCAATTAAAGGCTGGCAATACGTTTGCTGTCTGTAGGTGCTCTGTTGGGTCTTTCCTCGCCTCCCGGCATGCTCATCTACGACACGACAAAAGCAAGACATATTGTCGCAGACGGGAACGATTAAAATCCGCAAATATCTGTCTTCGAATCCACTCAGAACCCTCCGCAGCACAGATGCCATCAGAAGTGAAACATTTTCGAATATTAGCACGACTCCTCAATAATTAGCTAAACCGCCTTCGTTCGCATGAATAATAACGATGACAACACACAACAAGTCGCCACCGCCGCACACAATAACTTCCAATGACGGATGCGGACGACAAAGCCAGCAAAGAAGACGACACCAAGATCTAGTCAGAGAGTAGGGAGGCTGAAATACAGAACAACATCGCAGCAGAATGGGTCTATAAACATCCGTTTAGTCATCACGTCACCTTATCCGATATAAAAACGTCAGAACTTTTGAATTGTGTGCGCTCTACCCTTGACACACACGCCGATACTCCTCGGTGTCACCCAAAAGTTTCCTCTGAACCAAAACCAAAACCAAATACACACACTCTCCGGAGATATTTCGTTTAGATACAGTATCTGAGCATCTTTTCGAGACAAAAACGCGCAAAAGAATCTGAATTCTAATCTCTCCTGCAAAAAACGAAACAATTTTCTTGTTTTCCACTTGATTTTCATTTCTTTCTCTCCCCTGCTTCGCAGCAGAAGCAGTAGAAGTACAACGAATGAGGTGGGGAGGCAGGCAGGCCTTTGTTGGGAATTTTTTTTTTTGCCGTCTTTCAGGTGGAATTTCTTTTTTAAAAGCCAATTCGCCCGTCCCATCGGCGAAATTTTATTCGGTCATCCGTTACTTGGCTTTGGTTACTTTGCCGTGTGTTTATCCTGGGATATCCTTCAAATTCCCGTTTGGTTGGGCGATCATTTTGAGATTTCCTTTCTCTTGTGAGGCGGGCGGGCGACTATCTGCGTATCTGGCTAATTGCAGTTGCAAATACGTTGGCGTTTTATTGCTTTGTTATTTGGTAATTCTGTCGTAGGTTGTTTTGACATTCAGTTTATAGTTTGTTTTGCACTGGTGGGCTTTGAATGTTGCCATCGAATTGAGTTAACCTTTTTAAAGAGCATCTACGTAAATAGGTGGCTTTAAGCCTAGTGCGTACGCTAAGTGCTGACTGAAAAGAGTTGCAATTTGGGCGATTCCCCGAAAGTGGGATAATTTATGGAATAACTGGGTGAGTTAACCATAGAAGGGAGCAATGTGGACGGAGGCAAATATCCCTAAAAATTTGTAACTAAAAGGGTGGCCCATCTGTTGGTTTCCTTTTCAAATCGCTGTTGAGACTACAGCGTTGAAAATTTTCCAATGATTGTTGCCCTGTTGAAAAGAGTGCACCTTCCGATTAATTTTGGAAAAAATTTCATTCAAGTGGCTGCCTCGACTGGCGTGGTAGTAACCCATCCTGTCAACCCAATTTCCTGCTGTGCATAGCCGATTGTTTGCGATAGCACGATGGGTATTTTCCTTATTTGAGTCATTTGTATGTGAATCGTTGGTCCTTAGCATAAAACACGCCATTAATTCGGTACCCATAGGCCTCCAAAGTGGACGATAGCACGGTTACCGAACACTGTCTCAGGGAGAGACCTTTCACGGGTCTATAGCTCGATAAGAGAGTAAGTAAAGGTCCTAACAAGCAAGGATTCAAGGATAACTCGAAAACAGAGGACCCGATTCGTCATTTAAAAAAATGCTTAACGAAGGAATGTTTGGAGCCAAGAGACCATTCGATTTCCCATGCCTGTCGAACGTTTATCAGACATTCGCGAGAAGAGGAAGCGGGAAAGAACTTTTTCAGTCTGCGGACGGGTAGGTAAGGAAAGTGGCTGGTTTCCCGGCTTCCTGCCAAGAGAACACGCAATTAGAGACCTAGCTTCGCTTTTAGATCACAATTCACGGGGCTTTCTTGAAGAGAAAAAGTGGAAGTATAGCTCAAATCAGCGTGTGTAGTTGAGGAAGTCAATGATGTCATTGAGTCTTATGTCTGAGATGTCCGAGAGGTCACCAAAGAACGATGTCCAGCTCTGGCCAATGCCGGACATCAGCAAAGAAAATGCGACAAAGTTTCATACTCGCTTGGCTTCTGGGCAAATTTAGCTGCCGAGTTTAGCTGCATGTGTGGCTATTGGCCAGTGACCCAAGTCTAGCGACGGCTGTACATGATCTGCATACGAGGTTGTGTTCCGTATACGTAGATCAAATCTTTCTGGAAATGACTCAATTCATCAGATTCGTTCACCTAGACCCTGCCTTTGAGGTACAGTCCAAGAAAATGTTTCCCTTCACGAGCCATAGTGGGTGATATACATCCGCCGCCGATAATTCGCGAAGAGTGGGGTCACATCTGGTCACTTCGTCCGCTCTTTCATTCCCCTCTATGTTCCTATGGCCAGTAACCCAAAAAGTAGACATCTTGAAACGACGGATAGTCAGTCAGTGTCCCTTTGAAGTCCTCTAGAAGCTTGAGTCGTGGCGGAATTGAGCTGTGATCAGTTCGTCAGCTCTCTCATTACTCCCTAAATTTGTTGTGGCAGGAAACCCATAGGAGAGTGATCTTAAAACGACGGGTAGCCTGGGTCAGTGTTTCTTTGAAGTCCTCAGCAAGCTTACGTCGTGCTTGAATCGCTGCAGTCGTGGTTGAGTCGAGAGCCTTACTCGCGGCCTGATTGTCGACGAAAATAGATAATTTTTGTTTGGGTGACAATTTGTTCATGAGTAACTTACACGCTTGCCTAACTGCCAGGACTCATGCCTGGAAGACACTGGATGAATTGGACATACGGAAGGATTTTGATATTTTAAGTTCTACTCCTGCGAACGGGTATCCTGTTCGATTGCTTTTACGCCGAATTCCTAGAGCAATTTTGATTAACTTATCAGGATAACCTATGCTACGCCTTAGTCGGCTAAAAGCGACCAGAGAAAGAACTGAATTGTGGCGGACTGCATGATTTTTGGACGGATTTAAGTAAGCTCCACTAATCGACCAAACGAAATGCCGGTCTACTTCCAAAATCGAAAACTTTTTGGTTAACATTTGGAGCAACATTTACCATGTTGCTGTTGGTATTGGTTCCCTTTCTGACGCAAAGGTCATTAAGAGAGACATTGGGACACTCTTGCTAGAAGTCATTAACAACAAGTATCTCGAGTGTGTACGAGTATTTATTCATAATCCTCTGCCTGGCTTTCCCATCCAAAAAAACCACATGTGGGTCCTTAAAATTAGACATTTTTCACCGAGTTTCCACCTATCCGCAAACAAACAACAAAAACCAAAAAACCCCTTTGAAGCATGTTGAAATGATACAGAGTATGCTTATTGTGCTTCGTTCCTTTTGGATTTATATTCCCTCTTACGGATAATGAATTACGAATGATTACCCGTGAGATGGTAGACAAGTGACACAAAACGAAGGAACAGAGGCACAAATGAAAATGAATGAATAACAAGCAAACAAGTAAAGCATACGAGTACACACACTGCACACTACACACCACACACACCGCACGCGGTAGAAAGAGCCAACAAAACGACGACGACGACGACGAACTTATTATGAAAATGAAAATTGTTGTAAATGGGCAAATGTGGAAAATGTTATAAATACTGTGTGCCAAGAATGCGAATGAGAGTGTGAGGCGATTAAGCGGAATGTTTGAAATGGTTCGGGTTTTTTTTTTATTTTTTTTAAATGCTGCGCGTAATGAAATTCTTGTTGGTGTATTGTGCTTGAAAGAGTGTGGCATTACCCTTAGGATTATCGAACTTGTTGTCCAATTTAGAACGGGAAATATCGTAATAAAAAGATAGGCGTTGATGGGCGCTTTAAGTGAAGACCGTGGTGGCCGGTTTCGTTCGCTATTTGGACTAAGAATTCGAGTTGGCAACAAAATATTCAAAATTTCAAGAGGTTTCACATTATTTAAAGATTGAATGCTAATTGCTTGAATATCATGAATATGATGCACGCTACAAAAAAAAAGTAGTAAGTGGCGCCCAACGCGGGGCAACTCATCCTTCAAGACACAAACCAAGGGGGCTACCTTTCGCAAATGCTGGCCAGGAAGACAGCGTTTGTTTTGTGTCGCAAAACACGAAGGGTGGCGTTGCCAACAACATCTGCTTTGCTTCGGGTCCCTGACGAACCTATGGAATGGAGAACCGTCGGGAAGGTACGAGTAGAGTAGAGTTTAGAGAAGGAAAACTACGCTGACCGACGAGCTAAGCCATGCAACCATCATTTGTGTCGTTCTATCGCTGATTGGGCTCTAGAGGTGTTGCAATCTGATCCGTTGTCAGTTATAGAAAAATTTTGCTCAGTGATGGGGTTGGTTAGTAAGCAGAATTATTACGTATGGAGTGAGACAAATACAAAATTAGGCCGGAGATCATTACCCGAACATGATCAATGAATTTTCTTTAAAAATATCCTCGCAATTGATCTGGTCGACGAGTGCTTTCAAACAACAGAGTTAGGCTTCTCCCGAAAAAAAATAGTTTATTCGGCGCCCGAGTAGGGACTGGTTATCGACGGGACTTCTTGTGAGCGATCTCGTTTTTATCCCTTGTTTTCTTATATAAGACGGGTGAACGAGTTTTCTATCATTCGCAAAGGGGTCCGCACGCTTTCTACAGTTGTATCGCAAAGGGGTTCCTTTTCTACACCCGGTTGTACTTGAGAACGCTCTTTACTGGTTTCTATTTCACTCGCAACGGGTTCGAGACCACAGGAATCTTCGCACACATTCTTCTGTTTCACCACAAAGGGGTTTACTAATTTCCAGTACACTCTCGTACCGCTTCCTGGTCCCTTCTCGGGCGCCAATTAAATTAGGAGTCTTGCAAGATGATTTTTCTATCTTTTCAACACAAAATATCTTAGTTCGTCCAAAATGAATAATCTGCTACTACGAAGACTAAGACGAGTTTGACTAAGAAACAGTTTTACTCATACGTGACTCATTTCTGAATTTTCTGACTTATAGCGAAGAGCTGTTCTGTGAATCCTAACTGCCGAAAAGACGTCAACGAGTCTGAAAGCACATTCGTCACCCCTTTTATCAGCTACGTATGCCAATTAGTTTATGAAACCAGAGGAGATAAGCTGCACACGATAACTAGAACTCGATATGATTCACGAAGTCTAAAAAGAAAAAAAAAAAACGGGACCCTTTCATCTCCTTTCATCTAGCAAAAAGCAAGTAAGTTGGTGAACAAAAGTTTTAAATAGTTCGTCTGTTCTGTTCGTCCTTTCGACGAATCCGCCGCCTCTCTAAAGTGACAACACGTTCCCGTCGAACCTGCTGGAGGCAAACAAAGCAAAATCTATCCCAACCGAATAATGCTGCACTCATACGAGTAAATGAACTCACACTACGTCATGTAATAGAACGTTATACGGGGATATGGCGATATGCCGAGATATCATTCAACGGGCACACAGCGAAAAGGTATAACAGCTTCGCTCCACTCCACTCTGGCTTTGGCTTCAACGTTCATTTCCTTTAATTCCCGGTCTTCTGTTTTTTTTTTTTTTGTGTTTCATGGGATTCAGATTGTACGGAGTATCTCGCCTTCTTGGAGATATACTGGCATACGTGCGGAATTGTATCTGTAGATACTTTTTTCAGTAACTGAGTTCGGTTGCCGTCGCGCCGCCTGCCGCTGATGGGTCTGGGGGGATATGAGTTGCGTATAACTTAGACTCCTAGTGATATGGTGGCTCACTGGCTGTGGCACTACACTAGCTCTCCGATTCAAAGGCAGTGGCACAGAGAAGAGCTGCACAAGTGGTGGGCAAAGTGTGCATTGTTGCTCATTGTTGTTGAGTCGACGTCGATTTCAATTCGATTATCATCGTCGTCGTCGCCGCATACATCATTGTCTGCCGAGGGGGGTATCTGTAGTATCCCTGTGTGCATGAGAGAGTGTGTGTGTTTTGAAGAGAGAAGCCCATTAATATTGTGTTGAAACGATCATAGGAGTCAGAGAGGAGTTTAGCCACCGTGGGGATGGTGGCGGTGGGTTCCTCTGTGTGTGCAGTTTGCATAGAATTCTTTAACCGTTTAATCAGCAGTTTATCGCTTCCGATATGTTGATCAGGACGCGATAATAGTGGGATAAATGCGAAAGATATGTGCGCATCGTAACAATGTGATTTGGACGGTCTATCTCTCCTTAGAATGGAGATTGATTGTGGATATCTGAGAAGCTGGGTGGGATTTGCCTTGTTTTCAGTATTTGTTTGGGTGAAATGGCGAGTAGATAGAGAGTTGGAATTTTCTGAAAGGGTTTAGAGGCACACCAACAAGGTGGAAAATAATGATCAAGCACAATATTGCGCGGTGGATCTTCTCGAATATTGTAATGGAACCATGAAAAGGTAATTGTTACCAGATATCGGTACAAAAATACAACGGCTACATGCACCATTTGAATGCCTATTGAAAGTCACAGATTTGCTCGGGATTATCACAGGACGCTACATGACATAATTTTTTTTCCTAGAGAATGGCGCTCAACGTGGGACTGTTTTGCTATAGACCGCTGGGTTGCCTGTTGGTCAAGTATCAGAGTCTGAGACTCATGGAAGAGCTAACAGAGTGAATTTGCACGATAGTTCGATAGACCACAGCAGGGTGAAGAACCTCAGAGACTCGAGACTTACGGACGAGTTAACAGAGGGAATTTGCATGAGAGTTCAACAGTCCGCAGCAGTCCGCACACTCACCAAGGCACGTACATACATATGTATACCAAATAAGATTAAGATTTCTCGATAAAAGCATAAATTGACGACACTAGGGCTTTGGTAAAGACTAAGGCTTTGTGAGGACCTCCAAGGCCCAGTCTACACACAACTGGTGTATGGTGCCTGGCGTGGTGTGGACAAGTGTACAGAGATGACGTGGTGTTGGCATAGTGACTCGTGCCACCGACACACCATTTCAGCGCCACGAGTGGCTTATAAGAAGCCTCTCTCGCTCGTCTAGGTTCAAAATGCATGACAATTTGAAATTTAATAGTCAGGTCTAGGAAGAAGTGCAATGGAGAACTGACAAATGTCTCTTCATCGCCCTGTCTGTGTGCCCAAAGCCTGGTCCACGCTCGCACCATGTTTGGCAGCCATACGTCACTTATGTATGTGTGGATTGGGTCAAACAAATCCGTCCAAAGTAGTTTCCCAAATGGAAAATCCTGCAAATATTGGGCTTCTAACGCGGGTCTCTCTACTACTGATACTGCTGTGCGATGCCCTGAAGGAAGGAGCTGGAGTTAGCTCAAAAGACTTGAAGAACTCCGAGGAATAGCCTGTAAGCAGAATGGTCACATGGTTTAATCGTCACGGCTTAGATGTTTCTACGGACCCCTTAAGCTCCCATTCTGTATGTCCACAAAAACTGATCAGATTTTCAAGCATCGAAACTTGTAGTTAGCTGCTAATTTGGTACGCGTACACTAGACATAAATAAACAAAACTTTCCCAAGAATAGTCGACATTTTGGTTCGCATTTCAGTCGAACATCAAGCAAATATCGCCACAAAAGTATTTCCATTGAATCAGCATCAATTGAGTCGTTCTCCCATAAAAACTTGAATAAAAAAATCACCGTTCTGCCATGATCTGTCGCTGTAGTGTAAACGTAAATAATAAACATATTTTCGCTCCTCAAAAACTTAAACAATAGCGCGAAACAAACACTCGTAGGTTGTTCGTCAGCATTTTTGTTTTTCTTTTCTATTTTTGATTACGCATGAACCTGCTCCTCTCGGTCGCTGAATGTGATCCAATAAATCTTTCCCTACGTAATCAATTTGTTTACACAGAAATATATGTGTTTTGCGCGGGCTTTTGTTTATCAATCCAAACACAGCAAAACCACACACAATCAGCTCGGGCTATTGGCAAACTTGACAAACTTGACTCTAGCTTCGTGCGACTAGGTACGTAGGTAACGAAATGATAAGATTGACTTGAGTTAATCGAAGTGTGTTCTGAAAGATATTCTTTTGTTTTGTAATATTCTGCCCGCCTGCCGCAGATACTATGTGGTATGTGTGTATCTATTGCACAACAGTCGAATGTTGCAAAAAGATACTCGAACTATTGAGAGAGTGATTCATCGGATGCACGTTGCTGGTGGTTGGTGTGGCTTTGTGTTTTGTATTTAAGCGACCACGTAACTTGCTGTCTTGCAGTGGAAGATAAAAGAACGCTGTGGGTGATAAGTACATATTTGGATGCACGTACTATAGATACTCAAACAGATGGGCACACAACTCACAGCGAACGGCACACGGCCAGGAAATGACGTCGTATCGAATGGATGAGAGATAAAATTTGCGAAATCGCAAGCGCAAGAGTAATTTTCGTTTTTAACGAGCTTTTTTGTGGTGTTGGGCTTGATTAGATTGTAATTAGCACCTCAACTAATGTGTTTGAGATGACGCAGAAAACTTTTAAGACTCTTGTTAGACTGTACGAAATTATACGAAATGTACGATTAAAAGGCAAGAAGAAAACCAATATGGCGTGTGCCCTAGTACTCTGTCATTTGGATTTCAACGAAAGTGTAAAATCTGACTCATATTTGGGTCACATGGCAGGTAGCACGCTCTGAAAATTAACACCCCGAGTTAATTTAACAAAAAAACGCAATTATGGACAAAGTCTTTTGTGTTCCATGAGTAATAAATCGCATTGTTCTGAAGGCTCCTGGAGTTGTTTGTTGTTTTTTTGCGAATTTAGGCGGAAGGACCACAATGCTACCATGACCCGAATACGTTCCAAAACATTTTCCCAAGAATTCTTATCAGTAAGACCCCAGGAATTTATGTTTTTTATATGAAATCTTTGAAAAAATTTGCCAAATAAACTTCATTATCAGTCCGTCGAAACGTCTAGCCGATCAGTTCTTGAATTTTTTTTCATCAGTTTTTGCGGAAGATGTTCGCATTTTTGCAAATGGCGTCTTGTGTCATCGCGACTTTGACATTTGTGAAGCCAGCAGAATCAAAATACTCGTCGACAAACTATGGCTTGCTATACTCTTCAAGAACGAGGAGTACTTGTGTCAAAGTTTTTGACAAATAATCGGTCGGTGGTTTTGGTTGATTCGAGTGGAAATATTCTGCGGGTGATTTGAGTGGAGGAGGAGATACAACATACAACGACGAACTGTACGGGCTTCTCAACTACATCGACTTAACCAGAAGAGTGAAGGTGAAACGATTCAGGTCGCTGGGTCATGTAGAGCACATGGAGACCAATGCTCTGGCCCGGAAAATCTTCGAATCCACCCTCGAGGGACAGCACAGTTGAGGAATAGCCGCTGAAAGGGAACCTCAACCTGCCTAGCGTGCGAAACTGAAGGCGGCTAGCGAAAGATCGAGCTGCCACGCTTGTTGGTTGAGGCCTAGATCCACCTCGAACTTTAGCGGCACCTTGAGTAGATTAAATTAGATTGGCTAAATGGCTGTAGGCGCACTGCGATCTATATAGATCTATTGTACTCCCCCGACTTGGACCTCTAATCGATGAGATACTCGACTTAGAACACCTACTCCAGTCCAATTTCCTTGATGAACTGCAGTATCTAGAGTCAAACTAACAATGGTAGATCCTCTTCTGATAGTTGTCCACCTTAAGTAAGGGAATTTCGTCGTGGAGCAGCTGTTCGGTTGAGAAGATTGCTGATGTGGTTGCAGATGTCCAAGAGTACTCTCAAACATCTACCAAACGAAGGATTGTCGTACTGGGTTTAGAGAACATATGGTTCCAGCAAGATGGTGCAACAGCTCGAGCGACAGAGGACATTCTGCAGCAAGTTTTTCCCGGTCGCTTAATCTCTCTCCTGAACCAACCGATCGTTGCCGACTTCTTTCTTCAAAATCACGGGTCTAGACGAACAAGGCACAGACTTTGACGGCCCTAAAGGAGAACATCCGACTACCAGAAAAGTCATAGAAAATGATGTGGAACGAGCCCGAAAGTTGGAATAACTGGCTAGGAACAGGTGTTCCTGTTCCACTCCCACCTAAAGAGCCTTCGTATCCACCCCAGAGTAACTCTGACTTGCGTTGAAGTAATGCAGACGAATTGACTCTACCAACTGACACATTTCCTAGCAGAGTTGGGATTTGATATGTATCTGCGTGCTTAAAGGAACAACAGGGTTCCATTCCAGGTCATTTTGTGTAGACCACAAAGCGTCGTCGGACATAGAACTCCGCTAAACTATAATTTAATTGACTTTAAGAGGGCAAATGACAGTGTCTACAGGGCCATTCCACACAAATTGATGTCCATTAGCAAAGCAAGTTACAAAGGCGCGATATGTAGCCCTGCATAGAAGTCGAAGGAGTTTGGAAATCAAAGCCGAGTATAAGTGACAATGAGTGGAATCCAGTTTAAAACTGACGATGTTTGTAGGACGCAACGTGAGTGTGGTAGATTCACAGAGAAGACCAAGTAGCGTGCAGCCATTTTGATTCCTCCATCTCACACATGGTTATGAAATGCTAATCTCGACACAAACAAATCATTTCATCGTTTCGTCTAATGTCCTACCACGACAAACATTTAACGAGGGAAGTCATTAAAAGATCGTCAACATTTCTTTCAAAAACTCAAACTTGTCCGTCTCCCTTCCGTAACTAGTTATCACACTGCTACATGGAACCCGCTTGAGAACCCGTAATTTCCTTCAAATCACTTTCATCCCTTGATTCGCATTATTTCTTCACTACTTCCCCCGATATCGCCCTGCAATTGTTTGCGACGATAATGGTTGTGTCTATTCAATCCCAGCTGCTCATATTCCTTTGTTACATCATCACAGTTGTTGTATATGTACATAGAGAATGCTAAAGCACAATGGTCCCAAATGACTCCCCTATGGAACTCCATGAAATCCCCCTCAATTATCGCTCAAAATCAGTCAAAACTTTTCAAGTTTCTCAACAATCACAACTCGTACATGGGTACATCTAAACCTCAATAGATTGGCGAATAAAAACCCTCTTTTCTGCGGATAACCTTTTGATAATTACCAATATCCAAAGAAGTACACATCTAAGCATCTATCTCAACACTTAAGGCCAGCGAAACTCTCAGATGGATAAACGGATAGATACATAGATACTCTTTCAAAATCATTTCGTTAATACAACAATTACTTGTGATTTAATTTTCAACTCACAGCCATAGGAACTGAACTCAACGGACACAAACGAAACGGCCGGCTAAGGAAAGGCAAAAAAAAACAAAAAAAAAACAGTACAACAGAAAAGCAAGAAGAAAAAAAATAATTTATGACCATGGCCGCATTAATTGAGCAGCAAGCAGCAAGCAGCAGCCAGCAGCATTCAGCAAACACAGAGTACACAACGACAACGATTTCTGCCCAGTTGTTGAATTTTGATTTCTTTCTTCGTCTCTGTCGTTTTTCCTCTTCATTTTGATTTTTTTTCTGTTATTTTCTAAATTCGTGTCTTCATCTTCTTTTATTTTTTATTTTTTTTTTTCTGATGGTGGGTATGTAAGTTTTTTAGTCTTGTACTTGTGGCTTACCCTTCGATGTTTGTCGTCTTTTTTAGCGAAATAGGAAAAGAAAAAAAGAAAAGTTTTTCAGATACGCGCGGCGAGATATCTGTAAATCGAAAGAAGGAATTTCCCCGCGCGATGCATACATATGTTAAAATATTCGATAGTGAAATTCTATATTTAGTATGTGAAGTGAGGGGACACAATCAATTTGATAGGGAAAAACGCTGAAGAAAACGGGGTTGACAGTGCTCGCTATATGGTCTCTCTGTGCGTCACAACGTGTGTAAGGTTTTTTTTTTGTTTTTTTTTGCGGCTGTTGTTCCTCCACTTTTCTACATTAAGCAGCAGCGTGAGGTTATCGCACCTCGACTATTATCTCTTCGGCTTCGGTTGGGAAGAAAAAAAAAAGGAATACTACGAGGGAATGCATATGTTGTTGGGATACAGAGTGTAACTCTAATTCTGTTCTATGTTTTCCATGCCGTAGGGACCCGCCATTATGAGGTTAAATTTTATGCACATAGGGGTTGATAGCTGAGCAGAAAGGGAGAATGTTTAAAAATAAGATTAACTGGCATAACGCTTATCGGGTGTTGTTTGTTTTGCTGTTGGTAATTCAATTTGGTGTCCGACGACAGGTATCGGCAATCTCGGAACAAATTGACCACTTAACGATGAGTCAATTATGATGATGTTATGCTTTTGATACCTGATGCCTAGGGGGGACAAATATGCAGAATAAAAAATATTTTAGGAACAAAATAGAGATGGCGCCCGACGCGGGTCTTCCAAGTTGCTAAGAGACTTATGTGAGCTTAGAATGAGGTGAAATCCAGCTCAGTTCACAGCTTCTGTGTGCCACGACAAAAGAATGCCACCAGATACGTAAGAAACACCAAAAAAAACTGAGAAAAAGAGGCTTGCTTCCTAGCAGCACAATGCACCAGTCGAGCCTGGGTACCTACTCCTGTGGAGCTCTCATCTTATCGAAACAAAACAAAAGGGAAATACTACCAAACAATGACCTTACATGAGTCACTTGAGTCTACAAATACCACCGACAAGTCCCAACATTTTATTATCACCTTCACACTTTATCGAGATAAGGACACCAAACATTGGAATATAGAACCACGATCAAGGCTTTTCCAGCTTCGACACGTTTTGCCAAAAACCCTTATCAGTTACTGTTACGTTTATGATTAAAGCTGTCTAATCTAAAGATCTCTGCCTACACAGTCCGTTTACACCTACTTAGCTTATCAAAAATTTGCTTTAATAGAATTCCAATCAAAAGTAGCGATTTCACGATCTCATTCTATCTTTGATTGAAACGGATACGAGAAGAGAGCTAATTTTACTGATTTTCTATTCTGAATGATTGTGTATCTGTGAGAGATGATGCCATTAGGTTTTAAAATGCAAATAAGATGCTGTCAGGGGAGAATTTATGTCTCTGGTTGTTATAGACATACTTGTCTTATCGGTACAAGAATCTTCCGCATGCTAATTTAGTCTGTAAAGATGGTG
Organism: Blera fallax; assembly: GCA_946965025.1. Taxonomy (NCBI): domain Eukaryota; kingdom Metazoa; phylum Arthropoda; class Insecta; order Diptera; family Syrphidae; genus Blera; species Blera fallax. Next base: position 3,748,148 of record OX337248.1, read on the forward strand.
TTAATGGCTAGATAACATTGATGGAAACTGTTATTTGCAACTACAATGTATCCTCTTTGCTAAGTTCAACAATGTCAAGTTCGTGTTCTGTCAATTTGAGAAATATTGGCATCAAAGAAAATGTTGACATCTGTATGTCAGATTCCTTAAATAATTCTAGAATGGGTTGCATAGGGATATAAACGTAGATAGACATGGGTAGTGAATGTCAGGAAAATATGCTAAAATGTACATAAATAGTTAAATGTGGGAAAATAAGTCTGAAAGTTGTAACCTTACGACAAGCTTCACAAGTATTGAAGCGGTCAACGAAAAGAGATACCATGCAAGGTCTCTAGCAAAAGAAAAATAACGTCTGCAAGAATATCACCAACTTAACGAAGCGTTACTTGGACGTTACGAAGGTTGCTTGAAATTTCACAAGTAAAAACTTGGTCTACCTAAGCTTCACAGAGGTGTTTTCTACCGCAAGACTTCCAACAACTTGAATTCATAATACACTACACTACAACAAACGTAAGGATTTCGAACCTAAATTGTTACGTTCGCCCACTGTACAAAGTTAATTGAGGCGAGGCTCTAAAAGACGACACCAGCATACAGAACAAGGGAAGAGTTACTCTAGCAAATCACGACTTCCTTGGGCTTAGACGATTCTCGTTAGAACAACCAACCAAATCTTGTACAAGACACAGAGATATAAGAAACAATCACTCTTGCCGTTCGCCATTTCTTGAGGCTAAAAAGGATCCGTAGAACATTGAGTAGTAAAGCTCTCTTCAGAACAACCAACGAGACCTTGCATTAGACTCAGAAAACAATCACTCTCGCCATTTCGTCTAAGAAGAAGTTTTTATAGACCACTGAGGGGCCTTTAGACCTTGCATAAGACACTCATCATCTAAGACTCTTTGCAGAGAAGCCCGCACCTAAGCAAGATCGTATAAACCCGACTAACATTTGAGGATACTCATTCTCAATGTAAATCTACCTCCTTCGTATAGAACAAACCCGTTTAACCTACTCAACCTCAACCTCAAGCATTCCTAAGCTCTGTCACGTTTTTTTTCTCACACGGAAATTGACTCCAATTGGACTCCAATTTGTTGAAACTATTTCCAACCTCGTCAGCAAGACCCTAAGATTCTACATTCGTCAACTTGTAACCGATACTCGTATCTTTGTACCTTCCCGTGTTGCGATAACGTTCCTATCTATTCGCACGTGTGGACGGTTCTCTGATAAAATGTTACGTTTTGAAAAATCTCAAGAATTTCTCACTGATATTTGGTTGGCGAATGATAACCCATGTTATCGCGGTTCTTTTTCATAACAAGATTCATTTACTGAAGGTTAACGTACTTCCGAGGGAAAGGAACGATTTGTACGTGAAACCTTGCCCTCAGAATATATCTTTTCTTAACCGATAAACGGAAAAGTTTCATATCTGTCGCTTTTTTACGTAACGTTTGGTGGAGTTTTTGATTCGTGACTAAAATTTGTGAATTCTAACAGATCGCTGTCGAGCTCAAATAAAAAAAGTGTGTTAAGCCCGATAGAACTTTAAATTTAAAATTCGAACCATTATGTCCGTCCAATTTGGATCACTTTCTCGAGAAACAGCTGCCGCATGTCACGAACAATGTTGGCCTCCAAGGTGTTAATTGTTCCTGTTTATCAGCATAACTCAGTTACTTCACGTATGTAAATCCACAGAAACTTATCAAGAAAAATCACATTGAACAATCTGGGAGCCCAATTGACACTGCGACAGATGGCCAGATCGAATTAAGTGCGCCATAAATGTCACGAAGTCATCTACAAGTTTCACGAATCGACGACTGAGTTTTAAAGTGAATTCACTTAATTTGGTAGCACTGTTTAACTGTGGGTCTACTTATATCTTTTGCGAGACTGTCAACATCATGGCCTATAACCCCGGTTGGGCGCCAACAAATCTTCTCCATCCTTCACGATCTATAGCAAGATATTTCGACTGAGGCCATGTTTTTCTCTGGGAGTCTAGTTCTGATAAAAATGTTGGTTTCCATGTTGTTCTCAGTCTTCCAACCCGCCCTGTACCCTGTGCAACAAATCCATCGCCAATCTCGCTGCGAGATTATACTGATCATAAATGTCAAAAAGAGCAGACAGAATGACAGCTCGGTTTGACAGTTCTCCCTATCGTAAGTTCTATCGAGGGAAAAAGACTAAAACCTATCTATCATAAACCCAGTTCCCTTCTGCTTTAATTTATTGTTTGTTCTACACTAGTCTTGATTCTAGAAGTACCTAGTCCAGCACTAGATACAGTCAACATGAAATAGGAGCGTTCAAAAACGCGTTTCGTGGTGCATGACTAGACCTTGTATACAGAAAGAAAACTAAATAAAAATTCGCATAAGGATGCGAAGTGTATTTGAAATTTGTCCCCAAACTTGAAGGAATAATCCCTCACAGAGGTCATATTGATGTTTGTGTGGGAGCTTTAAAGTATTGCCTGTTCGGCACTGGTCATGATTTTTAGAAGCACTTAATGAGGATAAGTCTCAGGACTTTGCTAAAAGAACGGTCACCCGCAGTACTGCTACTACAGATAGGGCTCTCCATTTGCTTGATGGTCTAAAAGAACGTTCCTCAATGAAACTTAATTAGCGTTTTAGTGCCATATAATAAGACCCCGTCTACCTAAATTCTGCAGAAAGTACTCGAAGCTCCCTAGGTTCCGATTGTAAAAAAGGAAAAACCTTTAAAAAGATTAAATTTCATTCTTTTCATAGACGTCAGTCAATCTAGTTCATAAATTCTCCACAAAGAACAGATAAATTTAACAAGACTATAATCGAACGAATAACAAACAAAACCATAAGAAATAGGTAAACACAAATTAAGCAAATATGATAAGCAGAGTAGCCTCCGTCCGAAGGAGCTATGCGTCTATAGAAAGACACTCCAACCTCAGAGATAATTTTTTTTGTTGTGTTGTCTTTGTCGTTAATCGTTTGTGTTTCAATTCATTTGTCTCTTACGTCGAAAGCTAGCTAAAAACCTCACATAAATTGCATACTGCACAGGCAGACATTTGGACGGTCGGACAGACGAATGGACGGATGGAGGAACTGACAGACCACAGGTAGCTGTGGTGTGTTCCCAGAACACAAGAGATCTTGAATATTCCCACTGAAATCACATTGTGAGCCAACCGAACACACAGAGTGGAATTATCGAAGCGTATCTTATCTTCCGTTGGCGTTGATTTTTCATTTCAATTTTTTTTCTCTGCTTTTTTTTTTTCATTATTTTTCGTTTTCGGTTTAGGTTTTGTGCTCTGGCGTGTGTGCCGTAATCGGCACTTTGCTTAGACAAATTCGCATGTGTGGTATATGTATACATAGATACTCGCACAGGCGAGTATATAGTATGAAAGTATCTACAGAGATATTGCTACTAAATTAGTAGAATGGAGAAATCATGATGGGCACGTGTACATTGGCAAGCATATTATAATATTTGTCTTTGAGTCTTCCTCTTCTTTTTCCTCCTGTGTTTGCTACTTCTACAGCACCCAAGAAGAAGTAGAGTGTAATGACGTTAATAGCCCCAAATTGGTAGATTTTAGGAAAACTTTGTGTTATCACCTTCGGGATGAGGGGAATTCTGTTACTAAAAAAACGGTTTGAATGGTGAATCAGTAAAGGTATGCACCTCTAAGTCGAGCACGGTTTTGAGTCATGCTTTGTAGTGACATTTGTGATGGAAAAATTCTACCGACGTTAACAAGCTCTGGTTTCACTTTCTCTTACCTTGGCTCAGTCAATTCAGCGAGATACTTTTATTTTACATTGATGACTTAAGGTGTTTATCATGCTTTGCTTTGACATTTATAATCGCGAATGGTTTTCTTTGGGTAGCAACGGTTACGGCTTTATACATGGGTTGTCGGTATATTGTTTGTTTTGACATTAGTGCATCGAGTGAATACTAATCTGAGAAAAACTGAGAGAAAGGTGCGTTGAGAGGCCCCGCTGATATTCCCAATTCGAATTAGTGACATTTTCACGAACGGCCTATGGAACCCTCATGATTCACTTGAAAAACTGCTACAGATTCCCATTCGTTCCGAGATGGTGGAGTAGTTAAAAATTAAAGGGCTGCCATTTTAAATTTCACTGTCTTTTTGACTTGTGAAGCATAAAGCTGTCATTCGTTGACAGATGTCAAGCAAAAACTAAATGGTTAGAGAAAATGGAGTCATCGGATCTTATTTCTTCGAAAATGGAGTCGGTGCCACCGTCACAGTCAAGGGACCAATATTTGGTCTGCAATCGAGGAACTGGACTTGAATGATGTTTATTTCCAGCAGAATGGGGTTGAGATCCACACAAGCGTGTAAAACAATCGTGAAAATTTCCCGGAGACTTCTTTTTGCGTTTCAGAGACTTCAATTGGCCGCCCAGACTTCTTTCTTTGAAAATACTTTAAGGATCTACAAACGACTCAGCCGCATCAGATCTGTTTTTGGAAAAAAAGCAGCAATTGGTCGAAAACGCAATGAAAAATGCCCTAAAAAAATGACCAGTCGCGTTCAGCTTTAGTAGATGCTTACATGTAGCTAGGGGTATACCTAGGGCTTGCCTATCAGACAGAATCCTTAGAGTAGCTTGCTTGTCTGGCGAGCTTGTCTGCCCTGCAGTTTCCTGGAATGTCTCTGTGGCCTGGCACCCAGCATACGTGGATGTTGAACTGCTCTGCCATCTCCATAAGAGATAGACGGCAGTTGAAAGCAGGTTTGGAGTAAAGTGACACGATTCCAGGGACGATTGCCGCTTGGCTGCCAGTGAGAATGGTAATATCCCTGACAGATAGTACACTTCAGCCAGGACAGGGCTTCCTTAATCGCCATGATTTCCGCCTGTAAAACGCTACAATGAGAAAAAAAAATATTCTACTAGGAGCACATGCCGCCGGTTGTCATAGTGGCTGCTAAAATAAAATATTTTCCAGGGTTATTCAAGTGGAAGCTTGACAGTGCATATCGCTTCATTTTTAACCGCCTCAGTGCTGCCAGCGTCTTAGGAACACTCAATTCGAAATTAAACAACAGATGACCCACCCTTTTAGTGATTCATCTACTTATGAAGGAATAATTCTAATTTTTCCTGATATCTGAACGAAATTCTGCTGCTGACGAATGAATAAAGCAATCACAAACCCCTCAGCCACCTACTGACACACTGCAAAAATTAAAGAAAACGAGATAAGCCCACAAAGATACATACACACGTACATAGACATGCCTATAGATACTTTCGATACCCTAAACTGTGTAAACAAATTTCCATAAATTCGTCAGAGAAAACACATAATTCCGATGTTATAATTCCGACCCCCCCGCCGTCGGGCGGAAACTATCTTCGATACTCATAGATACACTTGTAGTCTTGTTAAAACGGAATAAGTAATTTTAAAAAATGACGCCGAATAGTTTGTATCTCGAAAGCAAATTTACGCATCAGATACTATTAAACCGTAAGTTTTTTTCTTCATTAGAAAATGGGTCAGATACTTGTTCACTCTTTTCATTCATCAGTTTCTCACTGTCTTTTCCTATTCGTGTGCTAAAACAGAAACAGAAATAATAAAACACTCGAGTGTGTAAAAATTCACGGTTACTCTTTAGCAAGAGCTACCAAAAAAAAAGTATCTATGTATCTACGACTTGCTTGGAAATGTGTCACACGTTCCCTCTGTGCTCTGTGCGCTCTCCACAATCAATAATATTTTCATCTTCTTCTTCGTTTCATTGTAAAAATCAGTACGAAAACAACAAAAAAAAAGAAAATCAAACGATTATGAGCTGAGAATGATTATAAATTCAGAGTAGTAAAATAAACATTATTCCCCCGTCCCCTCTTAAACAGCACACAATCCGCTGCCAGCAACAAATTTCAAACCCAAGACGAAGGGGACGAACTAGGTAAGGTATACCTAGGTAAAAAGAAAAACTAAACACACATAGCCCGTATGCAAAACAATAAAAGAAAACAAGTAGAGAACAACAAGACAACACGAAACGAAAAAAAAAAAAAAACTACAACATACTCTGTGAAACAGATAAAAATCACCTACTTCTTCATAAAAGAGACATATGGAAGCAATATAAAATAAAAACGTAAAGAAGAATGAAAAAGAAGCAAAAAAAAAGCAAAATACACTTCGATGGAAACAGAAACTAAAGCAAAAGCAAGCAAAATGAAAAACGGAATGAAAGTATAGTAAGGGTAGGGCCAGCAGAGAGAGGGGGTGAAAAAGAAGAACAACGGCACACGGGAGAAGGCATACAAAGTGACGTAAAATGGATTGGAATTGAGTTTGAGGGAAACCCTCCTCACACACAGAGAAGACAGAAGTACACGAAAGGGAATAACAGAGAGAGAGAGAGAGAGACAAAGAAGTAATTTCTCTTAAAAGACGATGTGTGCAAAATTTTCCAGAGTGCAATGGTCGATGAACGATTAAATAAATTGAAGATACATTAATTGAATCTCTGATGGTAATTTGTAGATTAAGGCATTCAAAATCCGATTAAGACCCGATATGATATGCCTTTCGTCAGTAAAGTGTGTGAGAATGGGAGTGGATAGCAGAGCAGAGCGGAGCACCCAAAACGACACACAAGAGACAATGTCGACAATGTCCAGTGGCTTGAGGGCATTTTGTACAACAGAAGCTAACCCACAGCAGAGGAGCCCCAGAGGAATGGGTCGGAGCATTTTGAATGTGCCACAAGGCTTTTACGACGGTTGTGGAGGTGAATTTAAATTGAAACAGTTTTTAGGGGAAATACGGGCGCTGGCGTGGGGGGGGGGGGGGGGGGGGGGGTGTATGTGGATGTCAAAGAGGGGAAAATGGAATTTGATTTTCTACCAGTCTTTGAATGCTAGGGCCAACCAACTTTTCAGATACTAGTCGCAAAAGACCGTGTGTATGCTTCTATATTTCGCACAGAATCGTGACTAGTGTAGAACAAACGAAAATTAAAGCAGAAAGCAGAAGCTTTTTGCTTTTTCCATAGTTAGAACTTACGATAGGGAGAACTGTCAAACTGAGCTGCCATTTTGTCCGTTCCTTTCGACATTTATGATCAGTATAGTGTCACAGCGAAAATGGCGATGGATTGGTCACATACTGAGGAAACTAAATGACAATATCACGCTGGGAGACCAAGAACAACGTGGAAATCAACAGTTTAAGCAGAGCCAGACCTCCAGAGAAAAACGTGGCCGCACTTGAAATAGCTTGCTGCAGACCGTGAAGGATGGGGAAGATTTTTGGCGCCCTATGCTCCAACCGGGGTTACAGAACATGATGATGAGAGTCTCTCACACTTACACAATGCTACCACATTATTCGAGTTTACTTCAAAAATCAGTCTTCGATTCGTGAAACTTGTAGACGACTTCGTGACATTTATAGCGCACGTTATCGTCCATTCGATCCAGTCATCTATCGAACTATCAATTGGGCCCCCAGATTGGAATTCGAACCTGGGCCCTCTCGCTCAGTAATAAAACGCATTAACCACTGAGCCACGGCGCCCACTTTTCGAGTCCAGATCAAGAAATAGGATCGGATGTAGAGAAAAAAAAGGTGCATTTCGCCATTTTGTAGGCTCCCTCTGCGAACTGTCCCGAGCTTGATGATTAGAGAGCACTGCTTCGGTAGGTGATTTAAAGTAGAATGGACACCAACACACCGCCCCGCATAGTCTTCTAGAGGACGACCTCACCTAATGTGACGCGCACAAGTAAGACGAGACCTCAATCGACCGCTGTAAGTGGAGAGGCTTCTTGGTTGAGGCCCAGGTTCTGTAACGCCACCTAAGTAAGTGAAGTTCTTCAAGCCTCCACAACGAAAACAGGATCACAGAGGGAACTTCTGCAACAACAGAAATCATGCTTATCGTAAACATAGCGAGGTCAGAATAAATTGATTGAACTGTCTGAGTAAACACAGGTGAACGCAGCCAACGCCAAGTTAGACAGGAGTAAGCTGTGTTCAGTGCACTGCTTAGAAAGAAAACAGGTAAGAGCCTAATAGTGGCCCTAGACTCGCCAAGTTCTGCGGGGAAATTAGTTAGGACTTCGTTAGCGAACCCGATGGACCTATGATCGTGGTTAGCACCCTGTAAGAACCCTGCTGTACACCACTCTTTGGGCTTCCATAACCTAACTTCACACAATAATTTGCCTTATGATCCCAAACAATCTCAGATACAGTGCCTGCAACATATTAGTTCTCGCAATTGCCTTTCACAAAAAAAAAATCTTTTTTTCAAAATGCGTGCAGCATCTGTTCGCATAAAAAGGAAAATTCTTGTTATGCTCCTCGTTTGGGAAGGATATCTACAACACAAGCAAAGACGTTGAACTCTTTGTTGTAAAACATTTTTATTAAAAAAAAAAAAAACTTCTTTTGACCTTTTTCTACCTCATGCTTCCGCATAAAATTGCATGTGTAGTGAAATAGGATGCACATGCATAAAACAGCGACTGCAAGGGTATTATTATGTAACTCATCACACTCATATGGTGTGATAAGGAGTTGAATTATACAAGTCCGGGACTTTTAGTAAAAATTTAATTCAAATAAACGAGAGCAAGGCGCGTTGACCTTAAACAAATTTGGAAGGCAATGAGGTAGCACTGGATGCGGCAACGCGCCTTTTTCCTAAAATTTTGTTCGTTGACTGTCAAACTTCTTTAATAAATTCTTAAGTACTAAATAAACTGGACAATAGCGACATTCCTGGAACGTAATCTTAGCGCGAAAATAAGTCGACTCTCTTTTGATAAACTCACTGATCACGAGTTGTGCCGCAAATAGTCGTTATCACCAAATTTTGAAAAACGGGGATTCACTTTACTGTGCATACGTTTGACGGAAATCGGACGTTTATGAATCGATTTCATTCTCACGAACGGAATTTAAATTTAGAATTTAAAACAACAAATCTGAGCACTGTTAAGTGGCTTACAAGGAACGATCTGAGGATTGGCAATTCTACAAACAGGGGCTGGTAGAATGGGGAACTCGTTTCAGCGAATAACTCAAGAGAAACCTGAATAACCTGGAAAGTTTTTAAGCATACAACTCAGAGACTGAGGGTACAGTTTAGTGCGTTGAACGGTTTAAAACCGCCATTGCTTCATTTGGGGGTAGCTCTATCAAAAAACAAGCACGACGAGGTCCCGCAGGAGGGCGTACTTTCTCCTCTGCTCTGGAATCTTGTTCCTCCCAACGAACTCCCCTGGGGAATAGAGAACACCGGATGCAAGGTTGTTGCTTACGCGGACGATGTAGATACATATCTCAATATCAGGCAAGTCGTCTTAAATAAACTAGTCAACTGGTCCCTTTCACTAGGAAATAGGAAATCCCTTGCTTCTCTGGGGGGTTCTATCCTTAGTTTCTCAAACAGCGCCAACTATTTGGGATTGAAGTTAGACTGGAGGCTCCACTGGAGAGAGAACATCAACGAACGTGTCAAAACGCAATGGTTGCCCTGCACTGGCCTACAACCATCGGTGGCAAAACCGATTCCTCTGCGCTGAGAGCCTCTACAACAGCGACGCTTAAAACCATGGTTCATCTTCTCCCGATAGGCATCGTCGGACAGCAACGATTCGCTGTCTATCTTCACGGACTGGTCCAAAACCCAGAGACGCAGCCGGTGCCGGAGTTTTTTTCGAGGACTTATGCATCCGCCTCTCCGTTAACCTTCCGAACCATTGCAACCTTTCTTACCGTAAAGGTTCCCAAAGAATTGCGATGGGCCCACTATTATGCCTGGTGTCTATGACGGCTTCATAACACTACTTAACCTAGCACAACCTACGCCACGTGACTGCTTCTATGAAACCAATAAATCAAAACCAATCTCTTTGCTCGATAACTTGGAAACATCCTTGTGAGACATTTCCTGATGATACCCGTGTCTCTTGAAAATCTAGTTTGACAGGTAAAACAGTTTTAAAACATGTGGGAAAAGCAGTACTGAAACTCTAGACCCAAGTGTTCAAATGAAAGGACCATTTTAAAGGAAGAGATTTTGGTAATTAGTAGATGGAACCTCAGCAAGTAAACGTCAGTTTTGATAGAAAAATCACTGGCTACGTAGATAAGCATATTCGACTTTTAAGTACGAAGAACCCAACATTGCTCTTCGTGGAGCACCCTTTAGATGCACGGCACCTTCAGTGAACTATTCCAGCCGTTGCTTAACAAACTCCAGTATTTCATATGTCCACTCATTTCAAGCAAAGAGAAGGCTAAATACTACCAGAAGCTCGACATGTCAGCAGAATCATGTCATGATCAGCAGTAGATTTTAAGATTTTGGGAAAAGGTTTCTATGCAAGCAAAGGGAAAGGATGGTCCTAGTTGACAGACTATTTAACTTAACAGTTATAGACAAAGGGGGATAGAAACATGGCTGATATTTCTTTTAAAAAATTGCAAACATATGTATGTGTGTAGTCAATAGATAAATGAAATATTCACTCACCGTATGTGCAAGTTCATTAGAACCATTCTTCTTGAGTTGTATCATAACAGGTGTCCACAGCAGCCAGCATTTTGGAGTTGCATCACCATAAGCACTGAATTGAGTTAGACGAACGAGCGGAACTTAATATCGAACGAGACGCACGAGCACTTTTTTTTTTCAAATTTTCGAGCGCATTTCCTAAACGATTTTAAGGGAGATTAATAGAAAAAAACGCAGCACTATTTTTGGAGGCTTAAAGACAGACACATTAGAAAACCACTTTTCATGAGCTTCACTGTGGTCATTTATGGGGAGAACACATTTGCGAACACTTTCAAACACTCTTAGAGTCGGGGAGATATGCACAGCGGGATATATTTTCTACTTTTTCGCGATGGGCATTACTTTCAAAACGATTGAAAAAGAAGAAACACCCTGAGAATGGTGGGAAATACCTTTAAATACTTCCGCGTTTACTAAATTATACTACAGAAAAAAACGCGGCACTCCTTTTGGGAGGCTTAAAGACGAACAGACTAACTGGCAAGACGATTTTTTTAGCTTCACTGTGGGCATTTAAACCACTTTTGTGGGAAGAACACATTTGCGAACACTTTCAAGCACTATGAGCAGGAGTTAGATTTTCTTTTTACGCGATGGGCATTGCTTTGAAAACGACTGAGAAGGGGGAGCACGCTTAGAATGGTGTGAAATACCTTTAAACACGACAAGACTTTAAAGGGCATGCACTTTATTTGGCTTAGAATACAAATTTTTTACACAATTTCCACGTTTACTAAATTATACTACAGAAAAAAACGCGGCACTCCTTTTGGGAGGCTTAAAGACGGACAAACTAACTAACAAGACGATTTTTTTTACCTTCACTGTGGGCATTTAAACCACTCTTGTGAGGAGAACACAATTGGCGAACACTATAAAACACAGGAACACTATGAGCAGGGGTTATATTTTCTATTTCTTACGCGATGAACATTGCTTTTCCAAACGAATGAGAAGGGGGAAGCACGCTTAGATTTTTGGGAAAAACTTTGAACACTAAAAGGGTTGGGGATCACTTTTTTGGCGCAGAATACGAATTTTTTACAATTTCCCCGCGAACCGCATAGAAATCCACTTGGTGACATCTACGTTTTTTGGAAAAAAAAAAAAAGGAAAAACACTTCAATTAAGACAGAGACAGTGGAGGGACAGAGATAACTGCTTTCTTTCCGCGATGGACATTTATACTACGAACAATGCACCGCGAACCGAATTAATACATCCGATGGAATTGAAAAAATCGGAAAAACGAATGCTAAATTGGCCCTCGCGCTACCACTTTGGGCAAAAAACGATTTTTTATACGCAAGGGGCAATCAATCGAGTATTTAAACCGGTTCCCGTACCGCAAACCGCAGTTTACATATCCTCGCACTTTACGTATCCTCAACCCGTAGTTTCCGGACCGCAAACCGCACTTTAGTATCCTCAACTCGCACTTATGCACTTATTCTCAATGCCACAGCGAAAAGCCTGAAAAGAGAGAAAGATTGGAATAAGTTTAAATTTCAGTAAAAACGTTCTAAATGTCTGATACAAAAAAGGAACAAAATTTTACTTGTTTAGAGGTTAAACGAAAATCCTTCAGAGCTTGGCTATCAAACGAGAAGAAAACGCGGATTATTAGGACCTTCAACTTCGAACGCCTAGAAGGAGCTATAGACTACATTGAATTCAGAACCTCTCCACCATGCCATCACCTGCCACAAACTCCAACGACCAATGGATCCATTGTCGCACCATTCTCAAGGAGGAAGACCAAACTACCATAGGCTTCAAAGCACTCCGGAAAAAAATTCGTGGCTTTAAGGTGAGTCTCCGCATCTGAAAAAAGGTGACAGATACGGATACCAAGAGCCCGTGGGAACAGTACAGAGTCAAAAGACTAGAAGAAAAGAAAGCCCTGCGTAGAAAGAAGAGGCACCACGCTGCGTATGACAGCATTCACCGCTTGGCAATGGCCGAATTCGGGATCGCGAGAAAACTTCAGTGTTGAAGCAAAAAGCACGGAGAGCTGGTGTCAACACGGAAGGTACTATCTTTCATAAGTCAATCCAGCTCCAGGGATATGCAGACGATACTAACATCATCGCGTATTCCCAAGCGAGCCGCTGTAGAGGCTTTCATGGCGATTGAGACAAAGGCTAGAGAAATTGGCCTGAAGGTCAACGAGAACAAGCAAACCAACACCTGTTTACAGCTTAGGACAAAACGTCACTGTCGTTAGCTACAACTTCGAGGGAGTAAAGGAGTTCACCAGCCTCGGAGTGAACAAGTGATACTATACAGACCTTTAATACTGGCAGTCCTACTACTTGGCTTGACGAAACTGCAGGGCAACTTCTAAAGGAATGTGGAACACTGATCCACAAAAGAAGAAATCCCCTGATTGCCTATCATTTATTAGAAAGAAGCTCTACCACTGTTGAGTCCAGTCCAGGTACTCCAATTCATTAAGGAAGTTGGACTGGAGAAGGTGCTCTAAGTGGAGCATCTCATCGACTAGAGCTTTAAATCGGGGGAAGACAATAGATCTACAAAAGATCGCAATACACCCCTCTAACCAGCGGAGCTGATCTTGGCCTCCTTCGAGAGAAAAAATGTTTCGTCGAATATTCTATCCCATATGCCAGAAGGATGAATGGAGGAGAAGATTTAACCGCTCTAAGGGTCCGACTACACTGGCTCAGCCACATCAATCGAATGGGGGACAACGGTCCAGGCAAGAGAGCCCTTGAATCCCACCCCTCAGGTTTGTCTGGACAGTGAAAAGTTTATTCAAAAATGGACGCTAATCTTAGACTAACGTAAGCATACTAGGAACTGCGCATATAATATTCTTTTAGGGTTGCAAATCGAGCCTCTACCGTGTAATTTTCAGGAGGGATAGCAGTGAATTTAGACCTTTTCATACTGTCCAGTGCCATACATTTTATAACATCCTATTCAACTTCAACATTTAAAGACTTGTAGCAACGAAGATGATGTCACACTGGAATCCCCCACTGCGGGGTTTCAGTGTTCTCCTAATCACAAACAGAGAATGTATCTCAACTGCTGCTGAGCACACAGAAAAGAAGATTAGCAATTTATTGACAGCTTTTGACAGATACTGCAGTATATTACCGTTGGTTGGGGTTACGACCGGAGCAGGGGCCAGCTCCCGGCTCTATTTTACGTGAGGTTTTTGTGATTAAATTAGGAAAAAAAAAATGTGCAGGGAAACAACCCGGGGGAATTATTCTACGAATGCATTGCTTGCATAGGAAATGTAAATACGTGTCAGGTCGTAAAGGGGAACATAGATTTGGAAAACAGTCAAAAACTAGGAAAAGGATTCGGAATGAAATTGATTTTTGACCTGGAACCACGAAGTGTTCGTGAGAAAGGCAAAGGGAATGAGGTAAGTATTTAAGTGCGTCACCTCTATTACGACTGTTTGGTGCAAATTTAACGTAAAAACTACATAAACTCGAAAAGGAAACGTATTTGGGTTGATTCTACGTCTACGTAAAGGAATATTCAGTGATCCTTTGCCGAACCCAGTACCGGGATGGACTTCTACTTGCACAACTGGATCACTTTTACCAAGATACAGAAAACAGGCATCGTGTTGTGGAGCTTTAAGTAGGTACTGGTAAGGTAAGGTAAGGTCTTAGCTCGTAAAAATGGGCATAAAAAGACAGGACAAAATCTTAGTAGCCAACAAGGTGAACCTCTGTTGGCTACCGGGCCAAATGGGTATCCCGGGAAACGAAATCCCGGATGAACTGGCTAGGACAGGGTCACATCAAAGCACCTCGTAGGCACTTCCCGAGGCTAGCACAATGCTTTGCAAGAGATGTCAATGTCTATTTTTGAACAGGAAGACAGACATTAAGTCCAACGAGCTAACAAGCGTTGGTTCCGATTAGATACATGCTTCTCAGGGGTCTACTATTGGGCACAATGGACTCATCGTTAGTTTAAGTGAGCCGTTGACAGTCTCTTGTTAGCTAGGGCACCCATCTACCCAACCTAACCTAAGGCTTCTTACTGTCTGCTTTATTTTTTGTTATATTGCACACGGTGGCAATTTGATTTACGTGTATGACTTCGCCTTGAGGTAATTTCCCTGTGCGATATGTTACTGAAACAGACAGACATACATACATACGTACATACACACCTATTTATGTACTTATCACTGCTGCCCCGATACCAAAATAAAAAGTTGCATTTTCTAGATAGCAAAACCTTAAGTTTGACCTTGATACACTAAAGCTATCGCACTTGTATCAGTGTGGTGGCACATTTGTCCAAAATTGAGTAAAAAAAAGCACATAACACTAGTGAAAAATTGACAAATTAGCACATTTCTAAGTTTAATTATAAATGTGACGTTATATGGGGAAAAAATAGAAATCAAAATCCCTTAAGCCCATCTCCATCGCATTCAATCGAAAGAAAAAGTGCCTTTAAAATCGTAACCTCTCCTAAACTGCATTAAAATGCCATCAATCCGAAACGATAAACATTTCTTTTTAATACTAATTAACTGCCAAAATCTGTCCCAAAGTGGTTTTCCCCCTACAGCCACACACCTTACGCATACATCTATGTACATCCAAACAAAAGACATAGTATCCGTATACGAATCTCGTTTCTCCTCCTCCATACTCTTTAAGTTACCATAACTCTCCCCAAAGGCGCTCCAAAGAGAGTGAATCAGACTTTTTATCTTGTTGAACTACTTGTTCTCAAATCGACTTCGTAGATACCTACTCTCTTAAAGCCACCCCCCATCCCGCCGATAATCAGCCTATAAGCAATTAAAGTTTTGATCAAAATTCATTATTTTTGATACATAAGTCAACAATTTAGTTCGGGGAGGAAACTACAACAAATTTTGAATGAACGACTCATTTTCTGAACCTGAAGTTGTGGAGCATTATGAAATGTTTCAAGCGTTGAACATGCATCCGCGCACACAATCAACTCAACATAAAAGTGAAATCGAACAAAAAAAAATTAAGAAGGCAAACAAAAAAACAACAACGAAACATGTATCTTTGATTATCAATCGTCGTACGTACGTGATTACTTCAAGATACACCGTGTACAGTGTACACTGTACATGTGAAAAAATTACACAGATTCGCTCTTTAAGTCACACAGATACGAATATCTCTTGAGTTTCACGGGGTTCATCGATGGGAAATGGGAATTCCCACAAATTCACTCACTCTCTCGAAACAGAGAGAGATGAAGAGCGAAAGAGAGTCCTCTCAGCAGAGGCAAAACTCTGAGATTCAGAGTACTCAACACAATTGCCATAGTAGGTAGCAAAGATAGTCGGTTTAGATACATCGAACCGAAACATATGAACTAGGTACGGGAGGTATTTCAAGTCAGTTCATTGCGAACGTGAGAACCGTGAAGACGTGTTTTGTAAGCGATACACACTTAGCATACTAACACGGTTTTTTATTATTATTTTTTTTGCTTCTTCTTCTTGTACAAATCAAACATAATTTGCGCTGCCAATAACAGGATTACATTACATCATAATTGTCAACCTGTGGATTTCTATAGAAAAAATACTCAAGTGAAATTATAAAAAAAAAAAAATTAAATAATTTCCCCGAGTGTGCTCCTTATGGATTAAAAGATAGAAAGATACGCGAGCAGTTATCAATCAAATCTCATCCAAATGCGCTAGTATCTCCATCAAAACAATAAATCACCGACGATAAAGTATCTCAAACAGATTTTATAGTGAATTTTTGTATTTTTTTGTGTTATTGCTATTCACAGCTGATTTGTGTGCAAAGAAAAAGAAAGTGATAAAGAAGAGTCAACACAAAACAGTCAAAAAAAAATTTATTCACGGTCCAAACAAAGGATAAGACAGTCTCCCCGAGACCGACATTCAACCCAAAACAAAGGATTAAGTGAGTGAGTGTGTCAGTGTTTAAAAAAAAAAAAATTACAAGAAAAAAAGTCCTTTCAAAAGGATACAGAACGATAACAATTACAAGAAAAGTATCTCAACTCAATTAAAAATTACAAGAAAGAGAGAGTGTGTGAACCCCACTTAAATCATATGTGGTTTACCTTGCAATAAAAAAAAAGAAAAACTAGTTTTCTTTTAGTGAATTTTTCTCTCCCTTAAACGTTCTTCTCTTCTCCGACACTCTCTTGTCGTTTTTGACTTATTGCTGTGCTAAGAGAGACACACAGAGAGTATCGCTTGTGATAAACATCTTTTAATTGTACGGCCAATTATAATAAAAAGAGAATCGAGACCAGAGAAAAAACCATCAAATTAATGCATAAACAATTAATTAAGTGAGATCAAGTGGATTAAAAACAAAAAAAAAGTGTGAAAACCTCACTCGAGTTCAAACGTAGAAAAAAAACAATGACCTTGCCAACAACAACTCCAATTAACGGCACAGACGACGATTCCGATATGTTCGGACCCCCCAGGTCATCACCACCGATTGGCTATCATCATCATCGGTCACGCGTTCCAATGATTTCGCCCAAACTTCGTCAACGTGAGGAACGTAAACGTATTCTTCAGTTGTGCGCTCACAAGCTCGAAAGGATAAAGGACTCCGAGACAAATTTACGTCGGAGTGTGTGCATCAATAACACATACTCGAGGCTGACCGATGAATTGCGTCGGGAGAAACAGTCTCGTTACTTGGCTAATTTACCAAAGTGAGTATTTTTTTTTCTTCTCCCCTTTTTACTGTTTCTAATCAGAATTAGAAACTTTTCGTCTTTTTTGTGATGATTTTTGAAAAAAGTGCAAAGAAAAGAAAAATTCAAATTGTTCGAAACGCGCCGTGACGTCAGCAAGTTTACAGGAGATTACGAAATGGGAAATTCTTTGGGTGTGAAGTGGACTTCTTTTTTGGAAATTTCTGTGACAATTTGTTTTTTTTTTTTCAAGACATTCAAAATGTCCCTAAGGTGCAGAAAACATAATTTTCGACTTCAAAGTGAAAAAAAATTGCTAAAGCTACAATACGTGACGAATTTTGAGTTATTTTTCGGTAATTTTTGAGCTTTATTGGGTGAATTTTGGGCAATTTACCATTTACTCGAATGAGCTCAGTAATTTAGTGGTTAACAAAAAAAAAAATTGTGGTCAGAATTATTCGAAAATGTTCCAGAGTCAAAGCAATAAATTAGAAATTTTACCCTTTTTTGTAAAATTTTTTAAATAAAGTAAAAATAGAAAATAAAATAAGAAATTAACAATTTCCTTAAAAACCCTGCTAAAGAAACGTCGAAATAAATCCAAAATGATCCGAATTTCTGCTACAAAATGGGAAAATAAATTTAAGCTTAAAGTTCAAAAAGCACAAGAACCTGAACGCAATCGGAATTTGAAATGCCAGCTTGGCAACTCCGAGCGAAACAGCAGTCAGTTAAATACACAAAATGGCGGATCACAGTCCGGCGTCTTAAGTTTAAAAAAAATTAAATAAATCCAGTAGAAGACTGCGAACATCTAACAAAGAGCAAAAATCGGAAATCTTTTTGGTGAAACCTCAAATGATCAGAATTTTTGAACAAAAAGTTTGAACCAAGTCATTTTGACTTCGTTTGAAACCTAGTCCAGAAGCTTAGTTTTCGAATTATGCACACTTTAACGGCGCACTTCGAAGAATTTGTCATTTAAATAAATATTTTGGTCCAAAATTTCAAGAAATTTACAAAACCTACAAATTTCCGACGAAAGAAAATTAGAAAGCCAAAAAAAAAAAACTAAGAACACAAAGATGTTCATAAAAGTCCAAAAACTGCTAAACACCTTCAGAAATTAAACTAAATTTTAAGCAAAAAAGGTCTTACATTCAAATTCATTTGAAACAAAAGGCGCATAGCTATTAAAAAACCTCTACAACACTGCCATCATTAAAATACTGGTACAAATCTGTACTGGATACCTCCCTACCTACTGAAAAACTTGGTTGCGATCAGAATTTGACAACATTTAGTGGAAAAAATCTCACTTTTTGGCAACCAGCTCTTAGAGTTCAAAATTTAACAATTTTGAGTGGAAAACGCCTCACTTTTTTGGCAATTTAAACGTCTAGAAAAATCTAAAAAAAATTTAGGATTACGAGCGAAGTGCAAATCTATTCAAATTAGCGAATTCATAGGAAAAAATTTTCAAAATTTAGGACAAATCTGTGCAAATTAACAAATGTGAAGGATAGAATCTTCAAAGCTCAGGGCAAATCAGTGGAAATTTACGCATTCGTGAGATAACATCGTCAAAATTTACCACAAATCTATGCAAATTAATGAAAATCTTCAAGTTCAGATAGAGGTAATCAACTGGAGATCTGCTTTTCACCATGACTCTTGGAAAAAAAAATAGAATCACCGCAAAAATTTACAAAAAGCGAAAGCTACTCTACATCTGGCTCCTCTCATTCGAATTTCTAAGAATTTTTTTCGTACATTCTTCCATGGAAAAGAAAAAAAAAAAAAAACTCTTAAAACAATTTCTCAGTGTCGTCTCCCCGCAAAGGAAATCATTTTGCATACTGACGCAAATAAATACAATTCCACTTAACCCACTTTACCCTCACTTCCGTCATTCAATTACCCGGCATCATCTCCTCCTCTAGTCATGCATATTTTCCCCGAATTAGCTGAAAAGAAGTCCCACACACCCACAAGGCAATCGTACAAGCAATTAATAATTAAAACAAAAACAAAAAAAATCACAAACAATGATCCGATGATTAACCCCATCCAGTAATCGCTTTACAACAAGCGCATCACCTTGTTCACAAATCAAAAAATAAGCAATCCATCCAAAAACGCAAACAAAAAAAAACTCCTCTTTACCATACGTGCCATTTATTTCATTATTCCATCCTCGTTCATTGCTACTTACACTCCCCCCACACCACGCAGTCCGGCAAACACCACTCCACTCATGTTATCTGTTTGTCATTTCATTAATTGTCGCAAAACGACTTTGAAATTCCAGCAGACTCACCAACAATTTCAATCCAACACAACTCGACCAAAAGAAAACAACAAAAAAAAGCTCATAAAACCCCCCCCCAAAAAAAACAACAAATTAACGAAAAATATCAAAAACCAACAATAACAACGACGACACAGCACACATCACACAGCATAACGAAATTTCCGAGCACCGATTTCATGAAAATGCCCCATCCACACATATTTATAACAAGTGAGGCAGGCATAACGCTATATATCGTGTATTAATCTCTTCCACTTCTTCACGTCTTCTTTCAACGTTGTCGTCGTCGTTGTCCGTTGTCTTTCGTTCCACAACCCCCCCGCGCCCCATATTCCCATTGCATATGCACAATCTGTACGGACATAGTGTGCTGTTATGCACAAAGAATAAACAGCAACAAACAAAAAAAAGTAAAAATTGTATAAAATGTATCTGTGCTCCTAGCTGCTGTTTGTAAAAAGTATCTAAGAGACGCACATTGCAAATCAATAAAAAAAAAAAAAAGAAGAAAGGAGGGGGAAGCATAGCGCGCAAAGATAATACTCGTTCGTACAAACGAAGCGCGCTATTTCAAAATATTGCTTGTGTAGCACTTGGTGAAACTAACTTCACCTAGTGGTCGCGCGCTCGCTTGGACTAGGCACCAGCTTGAGGTCACAGATACGACGAGAAAATAAGCGGACAGAAAAAAGCAGCAGCGAAGCAGCAAAAAAAAAAAAAAACAGTTTAAAGAAAACAAACAAAATAATTAGAGAATCAACGATTTTTTTTTCTTTGCAAAATCACCAGGAATGACCCTCACGCGTTTTGAAGTAATTGTTTCTCGGTAGATACAAGCGATAGATAGGCAGGTATTTTGATTTCCGGACGAGGGGGATGTCCTTAGAACTTTCATTTGGATTAAGATTCTATCTATCAAAAGCTGTCAGTATTGCATCGTCGCGTCGACAGTAATTTTTATTTCCAAAACGGCTTTTGTGTGTCAAAATACTGTATCTAGAGGTGTAATTTCGAAAATTTGGAAACTCCCCAAAGAGGCTTAATTTTTAATTGAAAAATGTGTTGAAGCTTTTTTGTTTCAAAAGCTTAAACGTTAATCGGAAACGACTTGTGTGACGTTTGTCAATTCTACACCATCGGCTTCCAGTTTAGTTTTGAATACAAAATCCATCACGAAACAACCATTTTCTAATCAAACTATTCTACATTGCACCTAAGATACTGTATCTATGGATATGGATATGACGGCGAAAACTATAGCAATTCCGTGAAGGATTTCTCTATTCCCAGCTACAAATGAGACATTATGCAACCGAACCATAGGAAAAGTCATTTTTTACAGGCAGTATCTGTTGCTGAATTACGCATTTGTTTGTATCTACATAATCTCCCAACAAACAGGCATATTTCCCAATTTAAAGCGTAATTTTCGCCTAAAAAAAATCACAAGCGATAAAGCTTTTCTGTCGTAGATACTTTTTTTCGTCGTTGTTTAGTTCAAAAGTTCAATTCCCCCTTCCAAGTCAGTCGATACGTAATAAAAGAAAAAAAAATTCAAGAAAATCTAAAGTTCGAGGGCACATCATACTCGTACATATGATTGCCATTTTGGCCATTATCCACCCACTTTAAGAAGGCCATCCTTCCCCCGAAATTCATTAGAAAACTATAATCAAAGTGAATACAGAAAGGAACTGGAAAAAATGCAAACCATTCCTCCTGCTCCATTGCCTGCCTGGCTGGTAAACACACGAAAGAAGTTATGATGATAATAATAGCACGTAATAATAATCCCAAGTTTCACCCTCAAGATACAAACAAACAAATACACTCCATGTGTATGTGGTGAATGCGGGAAGAATAAAAAAAAAAGAGGCATATCCGGAAGTGCGGTCGGAGGTGCCAGTAGTGAACCAACAGCGTGTGGAATATACATGTAAAACGATTTTACTGACGTTGCTCTCCGCGCTCTCTCCCACCGGTTCCCCCTTGGAAATTTATTGGTCGAAGGATGGATGGTGGAGAATGACATTTGTTATTGGGAGGGAGGGGGGTGGTGGTGGGGGTGACTCTGCGTGATAGTGACATAGCAAGTGTAGCAGCAGTTAAAGAGCTTTTTGTCTATTTCGTTATGCAGTGCATGAAGGGAGTATTGTGTGCGATGATGAGAGAGCTTTTCTTGTGTCAAGTGTTACCACATTATTAGGTGGACATGTTTACCTGGTAATGACCGATATTTATCGGAAGTGTCATTTAAATTATTTTCCAATTTGATTAGGGAGACAATTTTAAATGAGATTTATCCGAGCAGGATATGAAATCGTTCCTTGTTTGTTGTGTCTATTGCGATCGCTGTGTTCGATTGACGGAAAATTAAAGTCGTTGTTTAAACGCTTTCGTTGTTTTTCGCAACGAAAAGGTTTCAGTGTTTGGCAATTGTATGTCAGGCGTTTGTTTTCGTTGAGTTTCGTTCTGTTATCTGTGCTAAAGGCTTGTTAGTTAGTACCGAGATTGACCCCGAATTACAGTAACAAACAATTCGTTTAATCTTACGTCAGTTGCTCGAATTTGAATTTATTTCGTTAAATTACACGCCAATTGCTTGAATTTAGATTTCTTTCGTTCAACTATGTACATGTCAAACACTTTCTTGGCTTTCACTGATTGGCTGCTTGCCTATTTTTCTTTTTTGTATGAATCGTTAAGATTCGAATAATTTTATTGTGATGTAATTTTCGTCAAGTCTTACGTCAATTTCTTGAATTTGACATTTGAAATCACCTTTAATTTGAATTTAAGTACGTATATTGCATCAGCATTGCCAGATATTAAGACAAATCAAGTGAATCGCTTATCCCATCCACTTGTTGACCACAATTAGATGAATAAACATTGACAGATACCCGATTAGAGGGGGAAAAATTCCACTGATTAGACCGATCAAATGGTCGACATTTTTCTCGGTTTTCTATGTCAACGTACGACATTGACAGTTTTTTCTTTTTTCAAAATTTATATCGTTTTGACTTAGTAATCTTTTGATGGCACCCCTCCGACAGACACAGGTCTTTTCTTTGTGTACAAAACTACATAAATCAACCGATCCCAACAAGCTTATCAATGTTCAAGGTGTTTTCATTTTAATTGAAATCACCCGAAACGAATAAATAAAATAAAAAAAAAACGAAACGAAATATGTAGGTCTGATTTGCGGGGGCCTAGTTTTTAGTAAGAGATATATAGACAGAGAGTAAACAGACACAAAGCCACAGAGAGAAACATTGAAAAGCTATCCTCATTCTATAGCGCAGCATAAAACGGATTTTTGTATTTTTTTTCCACTTCTGTGCTCTGTTGTTTCTTTTGTTTGGTGTACGTTGTGTATTGATTTAACCTCAATTTTTGTGTTGTGGGAAATTGGCGATAAACAATGAACAGAGCGAGAGAGAGAGGGAGCACGAGAGAAAAAGAAAGACGAAAAGAGAGACCACAGACACTCATTTTAAAGAGCAACACGAAACGCAGTCACTTTCGCTTTTACAGTTGACAAACTAAATGGGTATCAAAAAAAAATTGGTATTTCTTCTTCAACTAAATTTCTTTGTTAGGAATTTGACACATAGATAGATTTTTGAACGAAGAGAATGAGGTAGAAAGAGAGGTAAACAGATTGTAAATAATTATGTAAGCATCACGATAGAATGTAGATTAAAATCGGCTGCTGGTGATTTGAAGATGTGCTATGCACACAACGGTATAACTGGTCGATTGATTTAAGGCCTTGTTTTCATCATTGCATTACTATTCGTACGTACTTCTTTCGATTTCTGTGCTGCTGTTGTTGTGTTTTTATGATGTATTATGTTCATGTTATGAGATAAAGTAACCCATTTGGGTAGTAAAGTAGTTATGAAGAAATATAAATGATGCGAACGAAGAGGTGGACAGTGGAGGCAGCGCAGAGATGAAAGAGAATAGGGAAAAAGTTTTATTTTTTTCTTAGTTTTCAAGTGAAAGTTTTTCCTTTTACATACCTACATACGCGTAGATTTTTGTTTTTCTTCGACTGTTTGAGTAATTGTAGCATTTTTAACGGAATTATTTAGCCCCAAAGAGAGGTTGACAGTTAATGAGGAATTAGCTGGTGATTAGCTCTGCTAATTTATGGGTAATTATGACATAGGTTATTAATTTGGTTGGAATTTTGAAAATCGGAAGAAATTTTGACAGGTGTCAATGTCAAAAGTATGGGAAATATCATCATCAATGTTTTGCGTCAGTTTTCGAGCAAGAGAATGACTAATTTTAGGAGGATCACTGACAGCTGTCAATATCAAAACTACGTTGTGTCATAAGAAAGGTTAAAGATTAGACTAATGACGAAAAGCTGTTTTGCAAAGGGATCGCTTATAGCTGTCAGTGTCAAAATAGCTGCCGGTTTCGGGTTAAAACTCCTTCTATTGAAGACCAACCTCATAAGAGTTAATGCACCGACAATTCTTTCAAAATTCATCACACTTTACATGAAAATTAGCATAAATTAAATCATTAGCCTTTTCTGACTCCTTACTAAACATTCCCTGTTTTTTCTTCTAATTTCAGGTCTGAAACCAAACCAGAATCAGCTCGCGATAATGTTTTCAGTTCATACAACAGCTGCAGTATCGACAGTTCCGAAAACTCTACAAAAGAGTTAAATAACTCAACAACCCGCACAAGTTCCATTGATGCCACACAACCGCATAATCTGACTGCAATGAACAATTCCTCGTGCTGCAACCAAACAAATCATAACAACAACAACAACCTAACCTGCTCAACATCATCAGCGCGTCATTCATCGTCATCTACCACACCTTCATCGTGCTCAGAGAAACGTGATCGTAAACGTTCCCTATCCAGCAATAGTGTCGATGCCGATTTAGAAAAACTCGACCGTGAATTGAGCGCTATTAACGCATCAATGCCTCTAATCGATCCGGAGATCACACAAGGTGCTGAACAACTCGAAAAGGCTATGTCATCCCGCAAACGACTACGCAGTGAAGACGAAAGTGATCGTCTGGTACGCGAGGCTCTCTCACAATTCTACATCCCACCACAGAGACTTATATCGGCTATCGACGACTGCCCGCTAGATAGCAAAAGAGTCAAGCTATCTGGTGACTTAGACCTCGATTTGGCACTCGATATGAATCAAAATCAAAAAGAATTCGAAGTAATTATGGATGCACTAAGGTTAGGCACATCAAGTCCAACGCCTGGTAGTGACTCATGTGGCCAAGCAGCAATGATGAGCGAATCGGGAGTTTTCCACAATTTAGTCGTTACATCGCTGGAAACATGAAAGTATCAGTAAGAGAACAAAGTCCTTAGAAAAATCTTTTTGTTTTCGTTTTACTTTCTCGATAAAAAGTTGACTTAAGAATTCACTATGCAATTTTATATTCCTCTTCTAATTTTTAATAAAACGTATGCTCAACCGCAGCATTCAAAATAGAAAAACCAAAACCACACAAAACTCCATCCCTACATGACGCTAGTCATCTGATATTTGTATCCTTTTTCCCCCCTCACACGGTTTCACACAGACAGACAGAAAGAAGTATTTCAAAATTCCATAAAAAAAGAATAATTTACAGCAGTATTTTGCCTTTTTTTGTTTCCTGTTGCAAAGTGCAATTAGTATTCCTTTTCTTTGGTCCACAATCCAGAGCAGACATCAACAAAGAATCATTAAAAAAAAAATAACAAAACTAAACTATTCAATTAATTTTAATTATCAATTAGATTATTAGAAGTGCTGTGATATAAATCAGTAAGAAAATAAAAAAAAAATTTAATCAAAAGAACAAAAAAGAAAAAGAAAAAAAAAATGTATAGGCCTAAAGATTTAAAACTAAAATATGTACCCAAAAACAAAATTTAGTACAGAATTTTTTAGAATAAGCAAACCATTAATTTAGTGAATATAATTTAAATTATGTATACATAAACATAAAAAAGAAAAAGAGGAATCTAAAGGAAAAGAAAAACTTTTTTTTGTTTCGTTAAAAGATGACAACTTTTTTTTTTGATAAATAAAAACAAAAAAATCTCAAAAATTTATTAAAAAAAACAAGAAAAAACAATTTTTAATATAATGTTGCCAGCATTTTAAAAGTTTAAGTTTTTTTTTATATAATTTTTATTTCTTTGTTCATTTAATTGTTTAATTTAAATGTTTTCCTTTTCTTTTAATGTTTTATTTTTTATTTAAAAGTTAATATTGTATCAATGAATGACTTTATTAGAAAAAAATAAAATTTTGTTTAAAAAAAAAAAGAAAAACATTTTATGTTGCCTCTATGCCTATTGAATTTGTGTAATTTTTTTTATAAATAATTATTATTATCATTTTAGTTAATTACAGAAAAATATACAAAAAAATCTAAAAAAATGAGTTAAATAAAAGTATTTAAAATTGCAAAGAAAAAAAAAGTGCTTTGGTTTCGTTTTTATTTTGAATCCTTGTTTCAGATTTCGTTTGTTTGTTTCGCTTTGATTTTTCGTTGTATTTGGTTTGCTTTGTGGCTTCTTTTTTTTGGCGCATGATTGGCTTTAAGAGTATCAGCAGAAAAAAAAACTATGAGCGAAAATGTTCAACTAAATAGTGAGAAAAATGAGTGACAATGTTCCTGTAGCGATGCCTCGGAGAACGATTTGTCAGTTCAATTTGTACCCTGCTAGTCAGGGGTATGAAAACCTACTACCATTAGAAACTTTATACCGCCACAGAGCCCTAATTGCCCGAATGATATGCCATACGTGAGATTGGAATTTATGCCATAAAATCGTTAGTGAAACCTAACTTTATGATTAAAACTGAGGACTTAGACGAAAAGTTAAATATTTTCCATTTGTTCATGGGAAAAATGATAGAAACAAAGAACCAATCAAATAGAAGTGCGCGACTATTACTTTTTCCCTCAAAGAAAGTAGAGTGAGATGGTGAAGGACTCAGAGAGCCCCATCAGAGTACTGGAACCTTTAGAAGACCTTTGGTAGTATCTGCTATGGAAGACGTCCGTTTTGTTTTAGCTGGAATCAAGTTCTCGAAGGAAGTTAGGATTGTTTCGGAAGAGGAGGAGATTTCGAGTAAACTTTTTCCTTCCTGGGAAGGAATTTCCATCGGATTTTTTTTTTCTTCCGGACTGACTTCAAAATCATGCGGTTCGTGTAGTACGAAGAAGTTCAAGGTTCAAGGCCTATGAATTTGGATTGGGACCCAGATCTGGCTAGTACATCAGCAAATTCATTGCCAGCGAAACCTTTGGGAACAGGGACCCATATGAATGATAGAGTGCTGTTAGTTTTGACTAAAGTCTGTAAGATTTGAGGGCCTTTAGGATTTACTGTTTGATAAAATATTTCTAATGCATTCTCTGGCACATAGCTCTGTAGCATAGACCTCGGCTTGAGAAATAGATGTTTTATTACTCTTACTTGTAAGAAATACAGAGAAATAGTGCGTCAGCCTCATTATTTTCAATGACATACTTGCCTTACAAATCGATTAGTGTTCAAAGTGCACATACGATTGTTTTTTGTCGATCGAATGACATTTCGTGAGAGCGCATGTAGGTACATATACATATGTATACGTTTCTCTATTGCGGAAGATACAGATACTATCGGTTACACGATAACCAGTGTCATAATACCAAATAGAGATTTTCAGATGATATCTGATGTATGTATATGTACGTTCACGAAAAAGGCGATCTACACGAATTCACTACTACAAATCTGCCACAATTATTGATTTTTATACATATGACCCCCCACCACTTTACGGCTCTATCCAATAAACGCCTCCATCACTGTGACAATGCTACAAACACGGCATTCCACAAGAACTCATGCGATTGCATAGTGTGAAAAAAGACTTCTCTTGCACCTCTACCTATAATTCTAACCTTAATCACTAGTTGCATTGGCAAATATTCCCGATAGTATCCGCTGGAAGCGCTGCTCTGGATACATTGTAGAGAAACTGCGACTCAAGTACTTTTCGAATTCATCAATGTACAGTCTTTACAATGATTCTACCAAGCTAAGTACGCTTCTTCATCGATTTAATTATCAGATCTGCATATGTAAGCACAGATTAAAAAAAGCTGATGTCATGGGTGGCGCACCTTGTCTGCTTTGATGAATGAATCTTATGACGACATACTATTTACGTTAGAAAAATTGGGAACTCCAACTGAATGAGTAATTGCCTGCCAGGTTCTTATCGCTGCACTAAGTTACTTAGTCATGGTCATGTGTAGCGAAATTTTGAGTACCTACATCTCCAAATTGGTGATGGATAACACCTTTGCACACATGCAGATGGCGTAAGATCGTTACAAAACTCTCTTGAGACTTTCCCCAGCTTGCCAGGCAGGGTACAACTCTAACGATTTTGCCCGATAAAGCGAATCTCAGTATATGTACTATTGCTACAGTTAAATTGCTACTCAAGCTCAAGGCTACTAATCTAACCGATCGCAGATGGCCAGTTGGTACTAACGACTTCTGTAGAAGCTGCATGGATGAAGGAGTGGAAGAAACCATAGAACTTCATCTTCTCTGCCCATGCGAAGCTCTCTCCGCTCGTAGTGAACTCGAAGCGAAGCCATATCACTTTTCGAAAACGTTTCTGACTGCAGGTTAAGGGCAATAGGATAGGCTATCGGATTGCTAGAGCAATATTTCAAAGAAAAACGTACATATTAGCACAGACCATTCTCTAGGACCCACTATGTTACTTTTAATTTGTTCATGTTTTCAAGAATTTGAGGCACAGTTGCCGAGGATATTTGTGATAACTTAACTTGAAATACAGTTTCACATTCAGATGTGAATTAAATTTAGTTGCCATTAAATGACTAACAACTAATCTTGGAAAGTTAGTCACAAATAATTCAATCATGACAAAGTTGCCGATTTAATTTACGATAAAAATAAGTTATCTTGCGCCCGGAGGCGATAAATTCATAGAACTGACTAAGAATTTGACTAAATACCTAATCAAAGGGCCTTACAGAGCTCCGAAAAGAAAAGTTTATCAAACTGCACAAAGAATGAATCTATTTCCTTTCCTTATGCACACCCATACACATGTATTACACAATAACAGCTGACTACGTACTTAAGTAATTATTACGATAAATTACGCTTCATATTGCACGTACAACAGTCGACAGAAAGCTACACAAACTGCTGATACACAGTATTTGATGACTAACCCCCCCATTCCCTAAACACAGTCCAATACTCTCAAGCAAGCAGTCCTTCCCTAAGCTCTTTAACTCCCTATATTCCCCATCAAACGACCACCGACATTGTCAAAAGACCGTGGTATGAAAATTACTATTTGAATTCCGTATTCTGTTCAAAATAAAATCTCTAAATGCTGTCCATGAGTTGAATTTTGACAGCTGGAAGGAAATTTTTGTACGCATTCCAACTGTTTGAATCGAAAGTAAACAGCTCAGAAACTGAAACCGAATTAGCTATTAAATAAAAATATCTGTACACAATCAAGTTCATAATCGTCAGATTCAAAAGCTTTTGATAAGAAGCACCTGAGTAGTTATACAACAGATTTAAACAGTGTTTTTGGTTTTTGTGATAACCTAGTCATCGTCATTGCGGCCTGTTTATTTGGGTTCTTTTTCAAAGAATTTCTCCTTTTCTAGTTCATGAATGAACGACGAAAGGAGGAATTATCTCTCTCTGCTTGGCATTGAACTACTTTTTTGATATATCTATGTACAGCATGCGGCCCATTTGGGTGTATGCGACGCATTTTGCCTGTTTTTTGTGGCCGTCAAATGAAAAAAAAAAGCTCTCTGACTTGACACGAGCGTTCGCTTCAGTCTGTAGTGATACGCTATTGCTGGTTGTGGAAAGCTTCATAAAAGACACACATAAACTATGCTCTCTCAATTGAATATCGAGAGCAATCGAAAAACGATTTCTTATTGAATCGTGACTAACGGTGGACTAAATGAATGAGGATTTCTTACAGCGTATACGGGTACTTCCGCAGTGTCAATTAAAAGCTTAGTTTGACGAAAATTTAGGCAATGTAGAAGGAGGTGGATAAGGAGATATTATCATTATTTTTCTGTTATTCATGACACCTATGGTGACGGGGGTGGATGCGTTAAATTGGCTTTTATGAGTATGTATGTATAATTGAGGGCTCCACACATAAATTTCTTTTTAAAGGAATTGTGAGGAAGTATCGAGGAGTACACCATGTCATAGATGAGAGCATTTCTTAAACGAAAAATGCAAAATAAAAAGGTGGAGGTGCTGGGCGAAAACGATTTGCAACTAACGAATATTTACTAATTTAGTCAAATTTTGATTTCAACAAATGATTTACAAGTTAGTTGAACTATTTCGTTTCATTATTGCATTTGATGATTGACAATTAGCAACTAATTTCATATTTTTCAGAGACTAACTCTGAAAACATTTCGACACAAATAACAGCGGTAAAAATACGTTAACTATTAACAAGCTCAGTCTTGTTATCGGGATAGTTGCTAGTTGTTAATACAATCCAACTAATTAGTCGGGAAGCTAGCTTTGTAACTAATCCGTCTCAACTAAGTTAATCACGCGACTTAATAGCTGGTCTTGAATGACTAATTTTCAGAAGCTAACAATATTTAATTTAATCATGACAAAATTATTTAATTAACTAATGCCGAACTTTGCTGCCTACATATGGATACATGTGTAGGTAATGTTTAATTAACACCACAGGAAAAAGCTAAGCGTTCAACTTTGTGAATTGGCTATAAGCCAAGAGAGTATTAGCTAAGGTAAGGTTAGTAAAACCGGTACCAACTAGCCAAACAGTCAGTCAAATGTTGACAAGCAAACATCAATCCGTGAAACCGTGAACCAAAAAAATAAAATGCACGACTGCATCGTACGTATCTACTACTATGTATGCTCATTGATATATCACTCATGACTAACTAAACTCAAATGCAAATTTGGAGAAAATCTTTCAAAAATGGCCCTTAATAACCCTTTCCAATTCCAATTTCGGCTCAAATTGTGATCCTACTGAGCTCAGGCATCTAGTTTAGGTTGCAGCTGAACTTAGATGTAGTTCGAATTATTCGTTCCCTCTTCTGCTGCGACTTAGCTTGAACTGAGACGAACCAACTGCGTTTCAGACACTAGATAAAAGAACCTTTACAACGACTTTGACTTCTACTTGAAATAAAAACAGCATCTGAAGAGAATCTACCGCGGAGTTAATAGGTAGTAGATTTAAAACGGTTATACTTTCAAAACCCAGCCCTTTCTCATCAGCTGTAAAATCATATAGAAATCCGAACTACAAACACATTGATGAGTTAAAGTGATGAAAAAGGTTATAAAGTTTGAGTAGGTGCACCTAGATTGGAAACACGATGAAGGAAATTGAATTATTGGGACGATGCCGAGTTCTCTACTCGTTGAATGAGCTAACAATGTGCCTGTGAAATTCTATACAAGATACAAATGCGAATTGAGCATAAAACGACGTGATACTCCTTGTACTGTGAACTAAGTCCACTTCAATGTCCTTCCATTTGTTTGCTTTCATGACTAAATTTGTCTTACAGCACTGTTTGTTCTTAACATTTCAAAACTAATGAAATTAAAACCACAAAAGTAGAGGCAACACTAGGATAGAGCTACAATACAAAATGAACAACTGAACTTAACTCGAAGATCTAGGTTCAAAAAAAATGGCAAAGCGGACTACAAACTCTAAAATGATAGCTCCTTGAACACCTTGAACTCACTCCTCAGCTTCAACTGAGCGAAAATTTAAACCGACTCTGGAACACCGGGCATTAAAAAACCAACCAAAATCAAAGCTTAATCTGTAAATAAATAGCTCTTAATGCCAATTCTCTCATTACTTCCTTTTCTTTTTCCAAAAAAGTGCCAGCAACTGATTAAAAACAATGTAAATTAAACAAAACAAAAGTAAATAAAACATTTACACAAAAAAACAAAAAAACTTAACAATAAGCTTAAAAATTTAAATATATGATATGAAACTAAGTGCTTTTTAAAATGAAACAAAACAAAAAAAAATAAATTAACAAGGAAACTGTTAAATGAACAAAAAGACACACTTAACTATAAGTAAAGATTTTTACAAAGATAATAAGAAACAGTACGCAACTTGCTAAAGACCCAATTTTTATCTCATTTGCATCGGTGTGATAAGTATATAGTATTTTAAACATTGAGTTTCAATTATTTTTTTAAAATATATTTAACAGTAAGTACATTAAAAAAAAAAACAAAAATACAAGGAATTCTTTAGCAACAACTTAGTAGTGAATGCGATTTTAATATAAATATACATTTTGCCAAAAAAAGGAAGTTTATCGTAAAAATATATGAAAAAAAAATATTTTAAATTGAACACAACAACAACAAAATTATACATCTATCTATCTCTATATCTATCGTGCGTATAATAGGACCAACAAACAAACAAAAAGCGAAATTGTTACTAGAATAGTTTTTCTCCCCCTTTTTTTGTAAAAAAAAAAGTAAAAACAAAAAATTCCAACAACAAATCTCGATGTAAAGTAGATTTAAAACAAACAAACAATTAAATTGTATAGTTATAGATAAAAAACAAAAGAGAAAAATAACTAAAATTAAAGTGGCTTCAATTGTATGATGGTAGTTTTTTTGAAACACAAGAAAAAAAAAACACAAAAATACAAATTTATTGACAAGATAATACTCATAAACAGCGGAAAATTTATTAACTAAATCAAAGCTGTAGAAACTAATTAAAAACAAAAACTAATAAAACAACAAAATGACAAATTTAGGGCCTTTTTGGAATTTTTGAAACAAACAGCAAGCAAACAACAAATTGATGTAAACAAAAAGAAAACAATTTGACAATTGATTGCAGATTTTATTATATTATAGTTAATATTTTTAGATTATCGTTTTGGTTATAAAAGAAACTAAAACACGTAAACAAATATTGTAGAGCCATAGAGAATAGTAGTAATATTAATATTAAACAATAAAATCATTGAAATACCTAAAATTAAACAGAACATACAAGCGAAATGGCTTTTTTTCTGTTCAGAAGTGGATGCAACTTTGACTTTCTGAGTTTCAGGGTTACAATACTATCGTGGCATATGTGTAAAGGTTTGTAACGAACAAATACAAATATCTGGCGCAACAGACCGTATCCAACTTGGAGCGCGGCTGGAGGTAGTTAGCTAAGGACTAACTGGAGAAGCTTATTGGTTGACACCCAGGTTAACCCCGAACTGTAGTGCCACCTAAGTAAATAAGTAAGAAAGACCGTATATAGTCCACGGCCTAGTTTTTCGCGTCCATATTTTTTACACAAATGGAAGGGACCTCTAGTTTAGAGCCATATCGGAAAGATAAAATTGAGAAGCTTCTCATGACAATTATTACTCTCGGAAAAAAATGGGCTTGGAATCAAAGATAATCAACTACACTAACATCTGTACCTCACTACTATCACACGTGTAATAACCTATGCATCGCTCGTTTGGAGGGAAAAGACTGATCAAGCCAACTACCGCCCCACACTACAAAGACTTGTCTGTGTAGGTATTACGGGTGCAATGCATACTTGTCCGAACTCTCGACCACACATCCCTGCATATACATAAGTGTTATGAAGAATGAGGTGGCAAACGCCCTAAAGCTTCACCTCCTATGTAAACACAAAACCACCAACTTAGCTAAGACATGTGAAGATCCTAGAAAAAGAATCAATCTCTATCGTCCCTTCAAAGTTGTCATTTGAAATCACATTTATTCTGAAATTCCTCAACCGAATAGTACACTGACAAATAAAGAACGTTCTGCATCATAAGGACGCTCTACTTCTACCTTCGAAAGCAGAGATTTTTGCTATCGAGCTTTGTGCCACAGAGTGCAACAGAAGAAACCTCCAATAATCACACATAAACATCATCTGAGATAGGTAAGCGGCCCAAGATGCATGCGACTATGCTAACATTATCTGCTCAATTCTTACCACTGCCTTAGGCTACGCGCACAGTGATGCGAGAAGCGTTTTCTTTGCGACAAAACCGTTCACATGCATGTACATATTTTCAAGTACGTGCGCATAGTGAAGCGACATTCAATGCTGTGCGCACGTTCATAAGACTCCCATGTAAACAGTTTTATCGCAAGCAAACGCTTCTCGCGACGCATCGCTTTCTCGCATCACTGTGGGTAGCCTTACATGAACTTGTTCTGCTTCTTACTAAGTTTACTTTGTGAAAAAGGGACGTGTAAACCGAAGAAAGTATCTATTCTAATTCAACAACCAAGAAAACTACAACATCGGTAAGACAGTTGTCGTATACGTGTTTGTACTACAACCCTCGCACTACATTGCCATATACATTTACTTAACGAAGCTCACAACCACAAAATAGAGTCGAAATGGTCGAAAGAGATTTACGTCTGAATTAAAAGAAACCAACATTGCAGTGGAAATTGAAGGTGATACAAATCCAAATTTGAATGCAAGTGAAAGTATTCGATGTGAATTATTGCAAATTATAGAAAAAGACACGGTATGCGCCTCTTTCAAAGGACACGCATCCATTTCAATTGTGTTCCTTCAAATAAAAGGCAAACTATTAACCGCTGCTATTCTTGGGCCCTATTGAATGAATTTAAACATCGATAACTGAATGACTTCGATCATTCACCCATTTCAATTGTGATTTACAGTAATGAAAGTTGTTTTGTTTTCTTCTTCAAGTCAACGAGAAAAATTCACAATATTAGTGGACGACTTTAACGCAAAACACACCTTTTGGTGTTCCAGACCCATCCCATAAAAGGCGTTGGAAAATATACTTGTGACTGCCTATGAGAGTTGAAGAAAGTATTGATCCCTCCTTTGATTGTTCTCCGGTTATTCTAACGATGTGCGAAGCCCTGCTTAAAAAAGAAGGACGAGCCAGACTAACTAGAATAAAAACTAATTGAGAAGGCTTCAAGAAAGATATTGAATAGAGAGCACAACTTAAAACATCTTTTGAAGTCGAAGACGAAGTTGATCGCTTCGTTGACATCTTGCAGTCTGCTGCGTGGAACAATACTCCCTTTCAAGGACTCGCGTGAAAAAAGAACTGGAACCAACCGGAAATAAAAGAAATTGCACGTAAAAAACAAACTCTTCTCCCGCAACATAAAGCACATGTGAATCTTTTGTG
Organism: Blera fallax; assembly: GCA_946965025.1. Lineage (NCBI taxonomy): Eukaryota > Metazoa > Arthropoda > Insecta > Diptera > Syrphidae > Blera > Blera fallax. The sequence continues at coordinate 3,783,075 of OX337248.1, forward strand.
TAATTTATTGAAAAAGTCGATTAAAAATCTTAAAAACGCCAAATGAAAGCTTAACTTAAAAAAAAATTTAAATTAATCGCGGTGGAGTCAGTCATAGGCAATAAAAAAGAACCCACGTTGAGGCAGTACAGTTGCATAGCCAAGTAGCCAAGAGGTGTTTCACTTTCGTCCTCAGCCGTGAACGGCGCTGGGGATATCTCTGGCCCGATTTGTTTGTGTGCCAGCTGCATGTCTTGGTTGTGTGCAGTGACCTGTTAGAATCCCGACCAACCAAGAAACATTACTACGAGTGGATCAGGGGAGATAAAAGAAAAAGAAAGGCCTGACCGTCCATATACACAGAATAACCGATATAATTCAGCAAAGATTCGTTCAACTGTTCTTGGAAATACACTGGTGATACCACCATCAGCAAGCTCGAAGTAACACAAAGAGCGATGGAAAGAACAAGCAGGAGGAACGAGGTAACAAATAAAGAAGTCCGAAGAAGAACTGGAGTATCCGGTATAACTGCTCAGATTACAAAGGTAAAGTAGAGGTGGGCAGGACACGTGGCGGGAATAACGGATAACAGTTGGACAAAGAGACTGATAGAAAGGAGACCAAGGGAAGACCTGAAAAACAGAGGGAGACCACCATCGAGCTGCAATGACGACATAGAGTAGTAGCAGAGAACTGGATCCGGACAACATAAGACAAGACAGAGTGGAAACATTTAGAAGGGGCCTACGTCCAACTTTGGACGAGGCAGGCTACATGATGATGACTACCATCCTGGTAAACGAAACGCAGGTAAAACCATCGAAAAACACTAGAAAATTGCAAATGATATTGAACCACACTCAACGAAACCAAATCTGCTTATGTAAATTTCTTACAAGAAAAAGAATAGTTTACATGTTTTTACAAAAACTAGGTTCGACTTCCGTTTGCAAACCTAAACATGTATCTCGAAAAAGAAGGAGAAGCACAGCGTAGAGAACAAGCAATTTTTACATAAGCATAGGCGGCCCAGTACGGATGCAGTAAAGTGGGAGGCCCTATAATCCTGATCATAACCTCACCGAACAAAGGAAAAGAAGAATTGAAATAGGGTGCTAAAAGCAATCGTTCACACGCAGTGGTACATTACAAACCACGATACCCACAGAGATCTCAGACTTTTTGCATCCGAAGATGAAAAGAGAAAAGAACACGAAATTAATATAACAATGTAGGAATAAGGCTGAATGATGTTTTGTTTTAGTAGCTCACTTGGAATGAGACCCGGTGGTTGATAAGACTCGAATTACTTCTGATCAGCAAACCTGCCTGGCCTGCTTTGTCAGATCTATGATACAAAACGTAGTTCCGTTTGAAAAATATTCGACTAAGTTCTGTTGTCATCGTAACATCCATATCACTTCCTGCTGCCAACCAATTTCTGATGGTGTATTTACGAGTACATGTGCAATTCCTTACTTGAAATTTATATTTTTTTATTTTTCATTCCTTTTTTACACATCTATTTACAATACTTTCATTTTAATAATAATTATTTATTGTTTCATTAGTAATACTGCAGTAGTATTGCTTTACTTGACGTATTTTAACAGCATTTTAACGAAAGAGAAACAGAGAAAGACAGAGAGTAACATTTTAATGATTATATCTGCAACGTCGTACATCGTACATGGAATAAATGGAATAAATGAATTAATTAAACAGGTTTATGTTGTTTTTTCTTTTCTTTTAAACTTTAGGCCGAATGTTTGTTATCACAGAGTTATTAGTATTTAAGACTTTTTTTGTCACTTATTCTTATTTGCTAGTATTACGCTTACTTGCTGTCGCGATTCTCTATCGTTGTTAATACTTATATTGCTAGAGATTCATTTTGTTTAGTTCTTAAAAGCTACGTATTGTTCTTTTCTTTATTCAATTGAACTGTCTTTTGTTTGAAAAAACGGGAAATAATAATAAAAAATGGAATAAAAAAATGGCACCTGTTCTAGGATTATCTTAGAATCTAACTATTATCTTACCGTTACCATTAATATTAACATTTCCTGGTCAGTTTATTTTTTTTATTCTTTTTTAAAGAGTGTCCTTAGAGATTAATGAGCATACAAGAGAAGCAAAGAGTGTGAATGTGTTATGAAGGCTACACTGAGCAGTCGAAGTAATTGTTTAGCGAAAAGTGTTTGGGTGAGGAGAGGTTTTGAATCAAGTACATGAAGGACTAATAATAGTCGTGTTTTTTTTTTGTAATGAGGAAAATAAAACAAATATTGCCTCTTTAAAGCGGCGATAAAATTTTGGAATGTAACGAAACAAATTTTCCTCATTCGATTGCAATTGTTATTTGATGCAATCAGTGAAAAGAATGGCAGAGAACGAGTTGCAGATTAGGGCACACGTGCCCATCACATCTCTAAACTGATCAGGCCTACGTTCGATATTCGTAGAGTCTAATCTCTGCGACGGATGATTTTGATAATATTTTCTGGCCAAACAATTAGCAAATCAGGCATACTAGTCATTCGCATGTTCGTACACCTACACGTATATTCATTGGCATATATGTAACTCAGGTTTGAGTCTTTGTCTTTAGAAAAAAAAACGATTAAAAGGCTGAATAAAAACTTATTTTGCCAAACTTCCACAACTTGGTATCCCATGTCCTGGCTATAGCTTGGGCCGTCAACGTCTAAAAATACCGACTTCGATCTTTAGGATCAATGGTAAGACTAAGTGATGCACCCGCGCCTATTCATAAATAAAACTTAAGCAAAGCCTTACGCAGTGATATTAGTAAGCGAGATACGCAGTGCCAAAATTTTTTGTATTCTTTGCTTTGCATTGACTTTGTATAGAAAAGAGATTTAAAACCGAGAAAGAGGAGAAGCCTCAGGGAAGAATGTCAGTTGCTTGAGGACAGTAATCCATTATTGTCTATGCATCTGCTAGCACCTACTGACAAAGAATTGAATGGCAAACAATTCTCGCTGTCGCCAACAAATAATTCGGTGCCAAGTAGAAAATCGACAAATGCTTTGCGCAAGCAAATGTAAATAACTTTCTAGATGATTTGGATTTTGACAACGAAATGTGACATTTCATTCAATGCAATGCACGGAGAAGTGCTATGTGTTGTTTATGAACAATAACTTAAGCGCATAACAATTTTGCATGCACAGCAAACACATAGCTAACACTAAACTGTTTGAATAACTCTTAATCGCCTGACTCGTATGGAAGCATAGGTACATGTATAAGTAGTTTAAAAATTTGAGATCGAAATCATTGTTCATTAGGAGTAAATCAAGAAAGTAACAAAGAAGTACTAGTAGCGGATCAACGAGCTCATGAAATAGCCAAACAAAACGAGGATTCATCACGAACCTTTTACACCAATTAGGACTATGAAAGCCTAACAGCAGCGTAGCATTACCAATCGCAATACAACAATGCAAACTTGGCATAGATAGACCCGCAAATCTAGGCCTCTTTTTTCAATTTTCAACCACCAGAACAAACCTAAGCATCCAAACAAGAACCTGTGAAGAGGATGTTGCCTTATAGTCAATGGAGGTGTATGCGGTCAAATATTTCATCCCGTGTCTGGCTAAATTATATTTCTCCTTTGCAGCTCTGAATGATTCTACGAATATTAATATTAACTAAATGAACAGAAAAAAATTGACTCCCTACCCCCTACAATTCGAGACTGAATATGATAAATTCACAGATTTAAAATGAATTTTCTAGTTTGTGTCTAGCACTGAAATGTCCCTATACAAGCTCTTTAAGGAGGTAACGCTTCCTGTGAAGCTAATCCACATTTAAAAATTTCAAGGAAATATATAATTTAAATAAATAAAAACATTTCCAAATTTTCAATGCCCTCCTCACACACATGCTGAGATCTGTGCTATGAGATGGTCTTTAAATAGTTGTCTACACGATTTAAACGTTAGGCAGCACATTACGCATTTATACCCGAAAATAACTGAAATCAGAGTCGAAGGAAGGACCATCTCATGCTACATATCCAAGCGTGGATGAGTTCTACCTCAATCAGTTCACTCATAGTACATGGGGGCATTGGGCTACAAGGCCATATAATAAAATTATATGTGCACTACTCACGTGACAATCTTGAGAAGATGTGTCTTGAGTTCTTGAGTTGATTGGGGATTTGTTTCTTGATTTTTTGATACAATCTCTTTCTCTGATAATTTTTTTCTTTTGTTTTAGCACTGAATATATTTTTAAGTGTGTTTTGGGGGCCTTGAGTTGAGTGTGCAGTGAGCACAAGTGTTCGTGAATGATATGATGACCTGCTTAGAGCTATTCGCTCGTTTGTACTAATTCTAGTCTAATGGATCAATGGATGTTAGGTGTGTGTACAGCTAGACTTTACTTATTAAATACACGACTTATTGATTAACTTGATTTTTCTGGCTTGCAACCTAAAGGATGGAAGTATATTAGTAATGGTTAACCTACAAGACACATGGAACACTCTTACAGCCAATTAAACCGACTCAGTGATCTCCGTTCAAATTGCATCACTCTTCATTCTTTGATTGGACGGTTTTCTTACGACTCTGATGAATCGACGGAATATCCTTTTTCGAGTATTTACTTCTGCCCAAGTGCGAGAGTAGACCTCCACTCGGAGCACTCACACTATTTGGTACTTTCTTGGCATCGAGATTCTGTTGTTGTTTCTTACTTACAACTGCTGAACTTTCCATCGGAATGTGATTGTAATTCTGTCGTTGCGTCTTCTGTTCGATAAGCTTCACATTTAGCTGGCGAACATTCTCTGGTGATAGAATAGACACACGATTTGTACGATTCATATTGGTTTTTGGAAGATTTTCACTCTTTTCAATCGGTATTGCTGCGGGCTTTTTCTTTTGGTCTGACTTCCGTAAACCAAATCGACTGCTGAATGTCAACTCTTTACTGGGAGACGCCGATCTATTCTCTGACTTCTTCCAGAGAGATTTACTTTTAACTTCCTCACCACTGGCAGCTGGAGTCATTTTCTTTCTTAAGTGACTAAAGCGTTTCTCAGACGTTTTCTCGGGAATGGCAAAGTCTGGCTTTGGAGTCTTTTGTGTGCATTCTGTTGGAGACGAGAGATTCTCATCCGACTCAGCTGGTTTCAATGCGGTCTGTGTGGAGAACTTGTGTCGTCCAAAAATAGGGGTTTCATTCACTCGATAGACCTTTAAGTCAACCTTGTGCCTATTGTACATTTTGAGAGGAGACTTATCTCGCTCGTCTCGGTCTTTGAAGAATGTTTTCATAGAGTTTTGTGATTTCGTGATATTATGGCGACTGGCTTCGTCCAGCGTCTCAAATTTTGACTTGCACAGATTCAATTTGGCCCGAATGTCATCTAACGCGGATTGGTATGATTTCTGTGCTGTTGTCTTTTGTACTTGAATTTTGGTGGGAATGGCTGCTTTAACACTCTCATTACCATTCTCTTCTAATGGCTCGAGCTGATGGCATGTAGTTTCCCTTGGACTTGTCTCTGTATTGTTGTTAATTGATTGGGTAGTAGTGGAAGTAGTAATATCAGGAGCAGCTACCCACAAATTTGCCTCAATGTAGTCTAAGCTTGTGTCACAACTCGTGTCGTAGCTGTCGGAACACTCAGTTAAGTCTTTGACGTTGTTCAGGGTCAAACTGCCATCACCTTCGTTACGAATTAGGAATCCCTTTTCACCAATCATCTGACTCTTGTACTTCGACCGTTTCAGAAGAGTTTTGTCGTCTTCCAGAGCACATCTTACTGCTTCTAGAACTTTGTCGGTCATCGGACTGGCTTTAACCGGTAGAATGCACTTTATTTCTCGGTCTTCCTCTACATCAGAGTCACGCTGAGAGAATCTATGAGCACAGTGCTGTCCTTGCAGCAGCTTTTGCTGACGACGTGCTCGAATACTGCCACGAATTCTTTCACCATTTGGTGAAAAATCCTTTCCCAAGTGAGGTGATTTCGGTATATCCCTTGGCATGAATAATGGCTGTGGTGTGGCGCTGTCTCGCTCGCATGATTCCACTTTGATTTTGTCGCAATCGTCGTAGACTTTCTTCTCTGCAAGTAAATTGTCACTGCTAAGATTCGATTTGGGTGATAGCAGTCCATCTGGCGTTGATGTTTGACTGGAATCACGTGAGGCTTGCATTTTAAAGTGGTCCACTTCGTATACCAAATGATTGTGTATCGGATCGTCCGGCGAAGTGTGCCGATACAATCGCTGAAGCCACACTTCAAGCACTTCAAATGGTGGGCTGGAATTGAAAACAAATGTGATGAGAAATATTTGAATAATAAAAGGTTTATAAAATTTGAAAAACGATAAATTGACAGTAAACTCGATTCGCTCAGCTTCAACTTCTCTTGAAAAATTATCTTTGAGGCGATAATCAACACGACGTTGTGTTATTATGTAGACTTTACACGTTTTCCCAAAGCTCCCTACTTGTAGAAGACACGTGAGTATGTTGGTAAATCAAATACAAACCGTTTGTCGGGATTCAGGTCACAGCATAAGAAAGCAATCTTAAAAAATGTCTCCGGGCACTGATGGCAGAATTTTTCTCTAAACAGCTGTGTGTTCAGACCGAAATCCGATGTTCTTGGCAGGTAATCTGGATCGGCTTGTACACGTCCAATTATCTGAAAGTAGATTCATGACTTTCAATCCTTTCATTTCATATAAAATAACGCCCCCAACACATACTTCACATAATATAATTCCAAATGAGAAAATGTCCACTCTCTCATCATATTTATTGCCCTTCATCATCTCTGGAGCCATCCAATAGGGGTTCCCCACCACGGTATACCTCTGTCTCCTCTGTCTACTACGATTTCTTCCGATTGTACCCGTTTTTCCACCCTTCCCAGCGCAATGATCCAATGTGCTATACATTGGTGATGTGATTATCCTTGCCAAGCCAAAATCTGCAACAATCACCGACTTGTCCTCCCTCACGAGACAATTGAGTGAATTTAAATCACGATGAATTATATTCATCGAATGTAGATAACTCATTCCACACGCTATGTCCTTGGCAAACGATATTCTCTGCTGCCACCGTAGTGGGCATCCCGAGTCATGGATTAGTTCCTTCAACGATCCACCGGCAATAAATTCAGTCACCAAGTGCAACTTTTTTTCTTTATACAAAACTCCAATGAATTTCAAAACATTCTGATGGTTCAACGATCGGAGGACAGCTACTTCTTTCAAAAAATTACGTTGTGCCTCCTCATCCACGCGATATAGTTCTTTTAACACCATCACCTCCTTAGTCACTCGGTGAGTAACTTTAAAAACCTGACCAAAGAAGCCTTTTCCGAGCAGTTCACCCTGTACCAAGTCCGATGCTCGAAAGATACGCTGGGGATTGGGCTCGATTCGGAAGGATTTGGTTCTCGCCAGATCGTAGAGTTCATTGTTTGGTGGATGATTCTCATCCAATAACTTGGACATGCTTGAGCTTCGCTCTTTTTGATTTAAAGTACATGAAGTCGTTATGGTTGCCACACTTTCTCCTGGACTTGCATGGCACACTGGAGTGAGATTGTTTTTCTTATTTCTCAGCAGACGAGTTTTCAGACCACTCATGTAGCCTTCATCTTTCTTTTGGAACAGACGATCTTTATCTTCTTTTGTAAGACGTGGTGAGTCAGATTTATTTGCAGGCTGTAGATACTTTTGCCGTTGTACCTCATAGTCGCTGTTGCTGCGACTTAAATCCTGCGGATCATGTTCCACAGTCAGTTGAAGTATCTTATCTGTACTGCGAATGAGGTTGTCAATGTGCTCAATCGAGGTATTGCGTACTGGAGTGCCATTCACCTCGAGAATACGATCCCCTATTTGAACGTTTCCTATTTCCGGATGCAAATCGATTCTGAAAAATTAATAAAACTTTTTAGAGGACGTACTGTATGTATGTGGGAATGTTAAAAGGCAAACAAATTAAAGGGTGAATGACGAACCAAAAATTGTGCGAAAATAAAACCAAACTCATGCACAAAATATAAACGAAAGGCGTTAGAATATAGTTAGAAATGTACCTATACAATCCGTAACAGGAATCTCTCGCTGATGTTATCAATGAGAAAAGATATTTCCCCACCTGGCCGACTATCCTACAAATAAAGCTTAACATCAAAGAGAAAAGAAAACGTATTTATTTAAGCGCATGTAGTAGTTGCAGTTTTGTAAATGTCAAAGTTGTGTGGCTTTCGTTTGTTTGTTTGTGTTTGTATGCATGCACTGTGATTTTGCATCAATGAATCGATCAATTCTCTTGCCTGCAAATCTACAAAAAAAAAAACAACTTTCTCAAGGAAAACTCTCTGTTTCCAGACAGATTTGCCTCTTGTCCCATTTGTCTTCAGCACCAATGTTACGTACAAAAATGTCTCTTGCGCGTAAGTCCATCCATCAACCAAAAAAAAAAAAAAAAAGGGCAAATTTGAAAGTATGGTTGCCAAAAAAAAAAAAACACTTTTCTCATATACAACTCAGAAAAAGGAGTAATTCTAATTCATTCTTAAATAGAATGCACCAACTAATAGTTAAGCACTATGATAATGTTGCACGTAACGATTTTTATACCTGCTTCCTTGCCAAATAGGCTATATCCCCCACCTACTCTAGACAGGCACATGGCGAGAATATATAGAAGAACAATGGAGGCAGCGTATCGAATCAGTGCTCTTTTCGAACGACGTCCTATGAAGCAGCGTTTCGCTGGTATGGTGCCAATAGACCTACTAGCACAAGGGAAGCATCTCGACAGAAAACAAACGGCGACATAAGCGACAACGCAAACCGATCACCAGACTCCACCAGGAACGAAAAGTTTACGGAGATGAGATTGCTCTGAAAAAAGAAGCTGGCCGCATAAGATTATACCCAACATTGAAGTGTGGATCAGCAGGAAAGCATGGAGATTTTAACTTCTACTGTCTGAATGAAGTGAAACCAGGATTAAGAACATGATCATGATCGGAAGATAGTTGAAACGGCGTTAGTAACATAGTGGCGATCATTATATTGAAGCAGCGACAAGAGGAGCGACAACGAAATACAATGCAGGAGCCTGAAACTGCAAATACAAATGATTAACGAACGATCTAAAGCTGTTAGAGCTGACCATCGCCGCGAAGTAATACCTAACGGCAGTTCCGCGGGTGGAGTGGTTGAAATGTGCTGGGTGTGGGTTAGTACCTAGACATATTCCTGGCATCGACGATTATTCAGGTTTACGAATTGTGCTTGCTTACATGGCGAGAACTTCTACAAATCAAGCAAAATAATTGTGAAGATGTAAATAAACAAGAGGATTATTTAGTAAGCAACGATAATCGATGGGAACGTGCAAGAGTGTCATGCAAAGTACGTCGTCCCTTGTCTTTATTCCAATTCCAATAAAGAAGGCTACAAGCTATGTATTCCGCTGACGGACTCGCGCTTATCGAGTACGTCGTCCTTGCAAAAAATATAACCGTCCACTAGCGTTTAAGTCTTTTATTGACGTTGCAGTTGCTTTCTAGCCCGACCATGGCTAAAAGTCCTTCTTACAGACTTGTTCAGAGACACCGATTCTTAATCTTCTGCAACTACGAGTACCTTGTATGGTTGGATACATTTCCATGCGCTGTGAGCAATAAAGCAGCACAGATGTAACATTCATCGTAATTTAGAGTGGAATCTGGTCGTATTGGTATGCTCAATCTGGGACATCATTCCGAACGTAGAGGTTTATTTTCCGATTAGTCCATGAACTCCTTCATCATCACCCAACAAAGCAGCACGAAGTACACATCAGCGATTCATTACTGGCCCTCCTTTTCATTTGAATTTCTAGCATAGTGTTTCGCAGAACGTGGCACTTTTACTCATAAGCTGTGTTCCAATCGATACAGAATTTTTGAAACCGCCAAAAGGGAGATAATTAACGACTGACAATTAAAGTATCGCTCAATGAAAGCTGTTAATAGGATATAAGTAAAGCGATAAAGTGAATACGACGGAACATCGATCGCGTTTTATTCGTCAGAGATGACTGTAGGCACCCGAACCCGTACGAAATCTACACGTAGACGAACACGAAACGCAAATTTTCGAAACGCTTAGGTTTCAGAACGTGTGTACAACGAAGAGTAGATTACTTTCCAAATTTTTTATTCTTGCAACACCTTGCTGACGACAGTAGGCAGCCAGTTTTCTTCCGATATTTGGCGTCATTCCAAATCGATTTAAATATCATTACGACATGGGCTAGTGATGTCTGTACTTTGCTAATTCCCATCAGTGTTGCCTGTTCTCGTTAATATTCTACGCAAAATCATTACAAATGCGACCTTATCTGCCCACCGAACCGTATCACTACATTGTCCGAGGCCATTATTTAATCACATTGCCCTATGCTATCTCGGAGTCAGTGATGTCACTTCACTATTACAATGTTAGTTATGTTTGTTAGTCATGTGAGGTTTTATGCGGAAAACAAAACAAAAACTATTTAACCAACTTACTCTGATATGCGTACGGCACGACAACAAACTCCATCGCCGCTCAGAAACTCTTCACTACTGTTCTCATCGTCCGTAGTCAGACGCAACATTGACTTGGACGCATTCGTCCAGGGAATTTTTATCAAACGAATGGAATGTAATGGCTGACTGATGCATGAATCAGCTAGAGATTGCTGCTGCTGTTGCTGAATACTTTGACCATATACCTGCGACTTATAACATTGTCCACAAAACAACTTTGACCGCTCAATTAGCGCGTATGTATCGCCATCCCCTATATACGTTCCACAGAACTCACACGAAAAACACTCCGGATGGAACTTATGATCCCCTGCAACCATCACTGGACCAGTTATTATGGTACTACATTGCTGGCACGACTGCCCGAATTGCGTCCAATAGTCATCCTTGCAGAAGAGCAAGCCATTCCTCTCGAAATACCAACTCGACAGCTGATCGTCACACACCGAGCAACGAAAGCACTCACAATGCCATTGCTGGCCCAAGGCCGTCTTGTATTCATTCTCACTGATCTGATTGAGGCAGCCCGAGCATAGAATTTCATCCGCAGAAGACTTATCTGCAACAATTAGAAACACCAATTAGATCCATCAAATGACACATTATACCCCAGCGTTGGTTATTGTGTGATAAAGCAAAATGCAATTCTCAGAAGCGCATATAAGTAAAGCAGCAGTTGTTGCCGTCATCCCACACGCATGTTAGGAAAAAGCCCCATTTCAGACACAATTAGTTCACAAACAATCCCAGTTTTTAGCCAATTCGAAGGCCAGCACACGAAATATTGCACTTTTCATATTTCCCGAGGTTTTGGACGAGTTTTACTCACATTTTGGGATTCCTTCCATTGCTGCATTATTTTGTACGCGGAATGTGTAATCTTCACAGACTGAGACTGGCGCTGCTGCTGCTGCTGCTAATGTTGATGATGATGATGATGGTGCCGATGACAGTTTAGTGGTAGTGGTAGGAGTAAACAACACTTGAAAACCCGATGAATTTTATACATTGAGCAAATTTGTATTTATTATTCTATAATTTTAATTCGCGAGATTGCAGATGAAGTTTTTGAAAACAACATTGGTGCATTTATGCTATGGGAATCGAGAGTGAGAATGAGGTAGCAGGTTGAAAATCACGTGACGTAACGTACATTTTATGGTGTTCCATGGATAAATTCAGAATGACAGGTTTTTCTAAAAAGAGTTGCCAGGTATTTTTGGATATTTACTCTCTTTTGGGGGGAGCTCTGTAATCTGTAATCTCTGTAATCGTTATCATTATTCACCACTTTAAGGCAACAAGGCAATTTCTGGATGCAGAAAATAGTGATTATCTTATATCACCACCACAGAAAATAGTATCTCGGAAACTCTTTTTTTTAAATTTCGAACTCCAACTCAAATCCCGCAAATCTCGTGAAGTGAGTGAGTGAGTGAGAATGGAATGGAGTGAGAAATGAAATGGTAGCAGGTTGAAAAGCACGTGACGTAACGTACATTTTATGGTGGTGTTCATGGATAAATTCAGAATGACAGGTTTTCTTAAAAGAGTTGCCAGAAATTTTTGGAAACGTTCTACTTCGCAAGAGATTCCTCACTACTCCGGAGAGTTTCTCGCAAGAAAAAAAGCAAAGCTACTGAATCTCTAGAACAAAAGGAACTGAAGAATGAAGAAGTCAGGATCTTTATAGAGTAGTAAATAAAACATTCCGCTACTTTAAAGCACACTTTCATACATAAACATTTCGCAATCAGCCTAACTGCCACGCCGATATCATCAAATCCAGTAGCTAAACAAAAGAGCATCTCCTACCTGTGGATTTATAACACGAATTGGACGGGGCAGGTTTTCCATAACCAGGAAAAGGCGATTTTGTGGTAGAAATATTGGGGGATGGGACTTGGAACTTAGATCGAAGTCTAATGATTGTCAAATGGAAATGAATCTGACTTGCAATTATTTTGTTGGAACTTTACTACTCAACGGAAAGATGACACAATAGATGAAGTAGCTTGAAAAGTACGTCGTCAACACGGAAGAAGAGAGGATAGATTATTATTATTATTGAGACCTGATTATTGTGTAAAAGAACAACTAGGCAAAAACCGATTCAAGGATCACAACCGCCACCATTAGGAACTGTGAAACTGCTCAAATAAAAGAGCACATAAAAGATTGTGATGCAGACGTAAAGAAATTGAAAAAAAAAAAAAAAACATTATAGGAGCATGCTAAGCAAGCACTTATAGATGGGGCAAGGACGTAGATAGATATGTAAGCCTTTATTCCAGAAGTCCACATGTTATCTCGAAATTAAGCTAAGCACTTCGTTGCGTATTCGGTATGGATACATTCTGCCCCAAGAAATATGATTTTTTTCATATGAAAGATTCAGACAGCCATTGTGAATCTATGAGCCGTCTTTCAATTATTTTAAGACTACAATATTGCTGAAGAAAATAACTCCTAAGCATAAGGAAAAGATCGAGAGAACCTTTGAAAGCTGTCAAAAGAAGCCATTTCGATGTAGGCTGGGAACATTATAGTCAAAGAAAATCCACACCGCTAAACAACGTGAAAGTGAAAGAAAATAAATGAGTTCAAAGTTCCTAAACCACCTAAAAACTTGGCCGCACTCCCTCCCTAAATCGACAATACAGTTTCAAGTGGACTCTATTTTGTTCCACTTTGACAGCTGTTCGATTTGTTTGTGTGCCGAACTTTACGGTACACGTACACTACTCCGGCGCGGTGCTACCTACCCACTGCGAAAGGACACGTCAGTCATTTACTCAAATACCTAGCAACTTTCATCGGTTTTTCCAATTCGGTTAGAAATTGCACAAAATCAACCGATTTCTAGAAATTTTCTTCAACATTTATAAATCGGAAATATAAACAAATAATTGTATTCATCCAAAACACAAGGAGCAATCGGTAGTTAGGTGAGTTTTTCAAAGAAAAAGGCACAAATTTCCAAAGCTAACCTACAAATAGGGACGACAATGTCGAAGCTTCTTGATTTTTTTTTTTTAAATAGAAAAAAATTATATTTTCTTGCAGAAATGACGAGATTGCGAATGACCCCATCATGGGGCTTCCGAGTCCTTACTCTGGTGGTAATCATTGCCTGCAGTATACCAACTTTGCATTCCGCAGCTGTGATGTCGGTTGATCTTGGTAATGAGTGGATGAAAGTGGGAGTAGTGTCTCCGGGTGTACCAATGGAAATCGCTCTGAATAAGGAATCGAAGAGAAAATCGCCAGCAGTTTTGGCTTTCCGTGATGGAGTACGATCTTTTGGAGAGGATGCCCAGACGGTGGGTGTGAGGGAGCCATCAAGTGCTTACGGATATCTATTGGACTTGCTGGGCAAGCACGTGGATAATCCTATAGTTGATTTATACCGGTAAGGAACTTTGTGGTTGTACAAGGAATAAATGTACATATACATATATGACCCAAGTATACTATGAAGTGAGGGAGTCAAAATAAGAACGAAGTATACGAGGTGAAATTTGTTAAATGAAAGTAGGACCAATAGCTAGGTTCTCTAGCCATCAAAATAAAGGATTCGACGGTCTGCTTATTGACAATTTACAATTTTTCTAAGAGTATACCTATCTGTAGCAGAGGAATCAAAAATAAATAAATTTGAGTAACTCCTCGTTTCTTGTGTTCTCGTAAAACAGACCTGTGAAAACTACGAACATGCAGAAGGAACCACATTTCACTTTCTCTACCAATGTCTACACCAGATCCGGATAAGACGGAAAAATTCCTTTACTCTCGTACATGTACGATTTAACGTTTGTCTTAAGTTCTGCTTTCCTTAGCTCATTGGCTTTCTAGCGCAGTTTTCTTCAACGTCGAAAAGTTAATTGGTTAATTGGTTACCACCACTGGGTGTTCTTGCCAGAACCATACAATTATTCCCTAAATCTTCTCGTTGACTCAAAGACTCGCTCTCCTACAAACAGAATCTCGCCTTGCGCAACTATCTTCTTTTTTGATTTAGCCTCTGTATCGTTAGACTCAATACCAACCTATGAATCCCTTTTATACAAAACTCAACTAATCACATCGCCTATAATTTTTTTTTTCTATAGCAAACGCTTCCCCTATTACGACATCGTCGGTGATGAGCAACGCAACACGGTTGTCTTTAAAAAGGGAGATGAACGCTTTTCCGTTGAGGAGTTGGTTGCACAAATCCTAGTAAAAGCCAAGGAATTCGCCCAGGACTCCACAAGTCAACCAATCACCGAGTGTGTCCTCATCGTTCCAGGCTTCTTTGGTCAAGCTGAGCGTTCTGCTTTGCTCGCCGCTGCTCAGCTTGCAAACTTAAAAGTTCTCCAGCTTATCAATGATTATACAGCAGTTGCCCTCAACTATGGAGTCTTCCATCGGGCTGAAATCAACGAAACCACTCAGTATTACTTGTTCTATGACATGGGCGCACAAAAAACATCTGCAGCACTAGTTAGCTATCAGTTGGTCAAGGACAAACAGACAAAGGAGACCAATCCAGTTATCCAAGTTCTCGGTGTTGGCTACGATCGTACTCTAGGAGGTTTAGATGTTCAGCTGAGACTACGAGATTACCTAGCCAAGGAATTCAACAACCTTAAGAAGACCAAGACTGATGTCACAAAAAATCCCCGTGCTATGGCCAAATTATTCAAAGAAGCCGGACGTTTGAAGAACGTTCTCAGCGCGAACATTGATCACTATGCGCAGATTGAGAATCTAATTGAGGATCATGACTTCAAACTGCAGGTTACCAGGGAAATATTGGAGGAACTCTGTGCTGATATCTGGCCAAGAATTGTGAAACCTTTGCAACAGGCCGTGAAGGCTTCAGGTCTCTCGTTGGATGTTGTCAGTCAGGTTATCATCTTTGGTGGTGGTACTCGTGTACCAAAGGTTCAGGAAATTCTCAAGGAGGAGATCAAACAGGAGTTGGGTAAAAGTTTAAACGCTGATGAAGCAGCTACAATGGGAGCTGTATACAAAGCAGCTGATCTGGCTACAGGCTTCAAGGTAAAGAAATTCGTCGTGAAGGATGCTGTACTCTTCCCCATTCAGGTATCGTTTGAGCGTGATCCAGGCGATGGTGCTAGTGTGCGTCAGGTGAAACGTGTGCTTTTCGGACCGATGAACTCGTACCCACAGAAAAAGGTGATCACTTTCAACAAACACACCAGCGACTTTGAATTCTATGTCCACTATGGCGATCTAAGTCACTTAAGTGCTGAGGAAGTATCCTATATTGGTGCATTAAATCTGTCCCATGTGGAGTTGTCAAAGGTGAAGGAAACTCTGGAGAAGAATCAGAACGATATTGTCGATTCGAAGGGCATCAAGGCCTACTTTATATTGGACGACTCAGGTTTATTCAGTTCCACCGGAGTAGAATTTGTTTATGAAAAGCAAAAGTCTGAGGAAGAGGAGGCAGATATTGAGGGAACTCTAGCTAAGTTGGGAAGCACAATCAGTAAATTGTTCTCCAACAAGGATGGAGATAAAAAGGAAGGAGCGGAGACTAAAGAAGAGGACGCGAAATCCGAGCAGACTGAAGGTGAAAAACCATCAGACAGTCAAGAGGAGGAGAAGGCATCGAAAGATGAACTGCCAAAGGCTGGGGCCAACAAAACTGATGAGAAAGGTAAGCAATCTAATTGTTTTTCTTTTAATTTTTTTTATTAAATTGGCTCTGTTTATTTTTCAGCCACCAAGAACAACACAGTAAAGGTTGTGACCATCAAAGAACCAATAGAGTACAAACTTACTCTGCAATACACCATTCCCCTCGAGGGAGAAAGCTTCGATAAATCTTTAGAAAAACTAACCGCCATTAACACAGCTGAAGATGCACGTGTTCGTTTGGAATCTAGCTTCAATGCCCTGGAATCTCATGTCATTGAGACTCAAGAAAAGCTGAGCAACAACGAATACGCAAACTGTGCTACAGAGGAGGAGAAACAAAAGATTCTCAGCGAATGCTCCAGCATTTCTGAATGGTTATACGAAGATGGTGCTGATGCTGAAGCTATTGTCTACGAGAAGAAACTCGAGGATCTGAAAAAAATTACAAATGTTGTGCTCAGTCGCCACTGGGAGCATGAAGAGCGCCCCGAAGCAATTAAAGCTCTTGATGGTATGATTGAAGGTGCAAAGGGTTTCTTGGAGAAAGCAATGAACCTCACCAAGGATGTCAACCCCGAAAGAGACGTATTTACTGACGTGGAAGTAACAACTCTAGCTAAGGTTATTGAAGAGACAGCGGCCTGGCGAAAAACGGAAGTCGCCGCTCAAAAGAAACTCAAACGCAACCAAGAGCTGCGTCTGACTGTGAAAGACATCACCGATAAAATGGCCTTACTCGATCGTGAAGTTAAGTACTTGGTGAATAAGATCAAAATCTGGAAACCGAAAACAAAACCTGTCAAGAAGGACACAAAGGAGAAGGTAGAAGAAACGCAAGAGGGGGAACAACCACAAGAAGCGGAAGAAGTGCAAGAAGAGAAGCCAAAGACTGATGGTGATGAGGAACAACAAGACGCAGAAAATATCATTAAGCCAAGTGAGACAGATGGTGATGCACCATTGCACAGCGAGCTGTAGAGAGACCTTATGAGCGCACCTATTTATATTAGGCATTTATATACGAAATGTAAACAATGTAAACAGATTCATTTTTTTGCTTCTATACTCTCACTCTCTGGGATCTCGTCTAGAACTCCTGTTTTCAACTCTTTCCATTCCGTCGTTCCTTAGTTTGTATTCAAGACTCATCAGTAAAATAAAAGTAATAAAAGAAAACAGAACAAAGCATGAAACAGAGAACTCGTTGCAAGAGTTTCTTTTATAGAAAAATTTACCGAAATACCTTCTATGGTTGATTTCTTTTCTTTTTTTGTACATTTTGTGGTATAATCTGAGCATTAAGACAATTTTTTAAGTTATTTGTAAATCTAATAATGAAATTTAAAAAATAAAACATTTAAAAAAAAGAAAACAAATTTGGAAGTGACAACTATAATCGGCTTATGGATCACGAACACGCTGCGACCGGACTTAACATTCTCATTTATCTGCAAATTTTTAACAAATAACAGCGCCTCAGTGGTAATGCTTGCCAATACGTGAAACCCACGTTTTTGGAAAATTTAAAGTCCATTGAATACACCTGTGAACTTTTAGGCCGCAACAAAATTCAAAGAAACCATTAAGAAAATCAAAGAGGGCGTCGGGTAAGGAACCAACGAAAATGACCCACTCCAGATACTCCGATGGAAGAGGTGTTCTAAGTCGAGTATCTCATCAACTAGAGCTCCGAGTCGGAGTGGACCAATAGATCTATAAAGATCGCAGTGCGCCTATACCTTATAACCAATCTACAAACTCAAACTTAAAAAAGAACAAAAAATCAGTCAGTCTTCTATACGGACGGTTCCAAAACCGATGAATAGGTGAAACCAAGCCTCCGCAGATTTCAGGCGATGGCAATGCTGGTCAAATAAAATAACTTAAGTGAACGTTATGAATTATCTGTTGATCCTTGGTTTTCAGCCGAATGCTTCCGTTTCTTGACAGAATTAAGGGTTAATCCACTATTTTTCGAACAGACAAATTATCTTAACGAATCAATCATGACATTTATAGTCACATTTAGGTTGTTTTTTTTAGATTTTAGAGATTCGATACATACAATTTATCTGCACACTCAAAGGCAAATCTAACCGCCCACCCTTTTGAAATAACAAATCCTTACTTTTATGCTGCACATTTGTTTAAAACTTATTAGCATTCTACATACAAAGTTAAATGCTACAAGTTATGCAACAAAAATATGCTACAAATTTTAAAGGCTGAGCAGTTAGGTGTGCCGTTGAGAGTACTTGAAATTGAAATTAGGAGTCCATCTAATTACAGAACAAAATAGGTAATCTTCGTAGCACATCCTTATCTTCACAAAAACTAGAAACAACATGATCCCCCTTTAAATCATCGACACAATATAATAAAAACAAGGAAAAAATGTAACGACTTACCCGGAGTATAATGTACATTTCCTTAAGCAATGTTAAACTGGCAGCAGAACAAGCATATTTCTGGAAGAAACTCCGAGTCAAGGGAATATCGGCTTCTTCATGATCCCAAAATCACAAACAGTGAATTGTTTTGAATAATAATTGTAAGACTTTTCCGTTTTGCTCCTTTTTACTTTGCACTTTGAAAAAAAAAAAAAAATTACTGGCAGCAGTTAAAACCACAAAATTTACAAGAATATTCCTGAAACAAAAATATATGTAAATAGTAACGGGTTATTCAGAGACATGGAAACGAAACAAGTTTCCGTTTGAATAAAAAATTAAATGCTCTGGCTATAAATTTAATAAAAATAATAGATTCTCACGGAAATATTTCTTAAACAATAAAAACTTAGACAAAGAATAACAAATTTTCCAAAAAAAAACTGAAAATTCATATTTCTTAACCTTAAGTAATATTTTTTATATTTTTTACATCGTTTGATGTGAATATTTTGCATGAAATAATGAATTTTAAGAAAATTGGGTGCTTACTTTTCTGGAAATGGAATTGTTCATCCTTTTGATGAAAAACTAATTCGGACGCATTAAACTGCACAGTAAATGTAATAAACTTGTAAAGACAGCCAGCCATATTACAGTAGATTTCCACATGAGTACTCCTGAAACAAGAAAGAACACGAAAAAGAATAACGGATTATACAAAGAAACTACTAAAAATTTAATTTCTTTTATATATGTACATATTTTCAAACTCCAACGTATTTTTCCATCTAAAAAGTCTCTGAAATGAATTATTTTGCATAAAATTAGATTTTTTACTTACTTTTCTCACTGATTGAATTACTTTGTCGCTTTCAAATGAATTTCTCCAATTACGGTACATACGGCGAACGCGTATGGACTTGCATTCCAGCAGCTTTGTAACAGAAACATTCCTGAAACGAAAAGGAAATGAAATTATAAAAAATAACTCTTCTTTGAGCGCTCTAAATATATATATTTTTTTTTAAGACTCAACTTTAGCGCAGTAAAAATATGTAGAAGTGATCGAGCCTCGTACTTCCAATTTTTAAAATTGTTGAGCAATAGATCCCACAAAGAAGCTGCAGCATTTCAAAATTAATCTGCAGAAATAAGTAAATTAATCAATAGAATCGACAAATCTCTGGTTTATAAAATAGTTGTATGCTTACCTTTTGAAGAAAAACTGCCTTAAGCACAGTAGATATAAAATGAACTTGTAAAGGCAGCCATATGTATTTCAGTAAATTTCCGACATGACTACTCCTGAAACAAGAAAGAACACACAAACGAATAACGAATTATTTAAAAAAAAAAACTAGTGAAAATCAATTATTTTTTACCTATTTTCAAATTCCAATATACTTTTCTATTTAAAAACACGTCTGAAATGAATTATTTCGCATAAAATTAGGTGCTGTAATTACTTCTCTCACTGGAATACTTCGTCGCTTTCAAATCAATTTCTCCAATTACGGTACATACGGCGAACGCGTCTGGACTTGCATTCCAGCAGCTTTGCAACAGGAACATTCCTGAAACGAAAAGGAAATGAAATTATAAAAAAAGGACTATTTTCAGCTGCAATGGTTTATTTTCAATTTTTTGAAACTCCGATATTTTCTTTCTTTAGCGCAAGAAAAATATAAGTGATCGATCCTCGTACTTCCAATTTTTAAAATTTAATTCAGAAGTCGTTGAGGAATTGACCACACAGAGAAGTCATTTTGATTGATCTGCCTTTCGAGTGCAGAAATAAGTAAATTAATCAATAAAAAACAAATCTCTAGTTTTTAATTTACTTACTCTTGTATTTTTTATTAAAATTTAAATTCTATTCGTACTTTTCACGGAAATATTCCAAGACACTTGCTACGAGTACGGTATTGAGAAACCAAAAGACTGGTACCACTTGTAGCACTGTTCGCTTGGAAATTCAATCGAATTCACCAAATCAGCCATTTTTGTCACACACAGAACCAAACCAAAACTGTGCGTGTACAGCAGAGATTCAAGCTGACTGGATTGGATTGGTGGAGTTGTGTCTGTGTGCTGTTCGCCGTCGTCAGAGCCAACGGGATACACTGAGAACCTCTTCTCAAATCAAAGAAAAATAGAAATCAAATAAAAAGAAAAACAATTAACAAAATAAAGAAAATCCAACCAGTGATTATGACAAGTAGGAAATCGTTCAAATTGGATGCCTTCCAATTGTAGGACTTTTTTTTTTGAATAATTAAATTTTAGCAAGAAAAAAAAGTAGAATGTCATTATTTTTTTCCCTCAATCTGTGTTGAAAAAAAGTCGTGCGTGCCCGCTTGCACATATCATTCGCGAAAACAAAGGCCAAACACTACCCGTCTCCAGTTGATGCCAATTCCAATGTCGTCTTCCTCCTCGATCCAACTGCAAAGTATAGTTTCGTATCCTTTTGTCATATGGACTGGAAAAGATGAAATCTCCTTCATACAATTGTTGCCGTCATTGTCTTTCTTGCATGCATTGAAAGAGTGAGCTACTGTTCGCTTGAATGGTGTTTTTGTTTCATTAAAAAAATAAAAAAAAACAGAACAGCCGTGTCGTGAGAGAAGTGTTGGCGAAAGTGTTTATTATGCGGAGTGAAAATTAATTATCACCGAAGAGGAAGCAAATGAATAATAAAAAAAAGCATTTTTGCACCACGGACTTTGTAAAAATAACAAGAAAGACAATTTCTCGGTGCATCCAGGAACATTTAATGATCCCCCATCCCCTGATAGTGTGTCAAGTGTGAATAGAAAGAACAAAAAAAAAAAAAAAACCAAATTAAAGGTAACCCAAACTAAGAAAATTAATAAAAAAATTTTCCTGATTGTGAGGTGGACAGGAGGAGGAACAGCAGTACCTAGCAATAGAGAAAAGGCCCAGACCCAGTACCCAGAGAAAGAGAGCAGTTCGAGTCAGCAGTAGCACGACACCAGCCAGTAGTGTACTGCTGTAACATGGCGTGTTTGAACACATTGAAGTTGGAAATAAAAACTCTCGAGAAGATCTTTACGAAGAATCATGAACGTTTTCAAATTCTAAATTCCAGTGTCGACGAGTTGACGTGCCGTTTTATCGGTAAAAATGGAAAACGTTATGATATTCATGCAAACATTACGGTAAGTCTGTGTGAGGTGTGCGGGAGGAGGCCTGAGGAAAATTACGAAAAAAGCAAAATTATAACAGGATTAAAAAAAATAGTAGAAAGGCCATTTTGTTTTTCTCAGTGAGATAGAGTGGTGGGGGAGAAAAATTGACAACGACGACGGGGTGAAGATTTTTCATGTGTTTTTCCCAACTGATGGTTGTGGATAGAGGTGGGTGGAGGGAGGAAAATCATTGTGCATCGTCCTTTTATTGCCCTTTCGTAACAATTTTGCAACTAGCTCCATCTCTTGCAGCTCCCACACGTTTTTATCCCCCCATCTAGTTCCCCTTGTGTTTTATTTTTTGTCCATGCTCCCTGCTGTTTTTCCTGCACTTGACACAAAGGAATCTCTGCAGTTTGTTGTTATTGTAGTTGGTTGCTCACCTTAGTGTGTTTTTTTTTCTCTTCCACCTTTTCTTTTTCTTCTTTAATCTTTCCCTTCACAATCGTCCAAAAAAAAAATGTCTATTTGGGTCGATCGACAGATGACGAGAGTTTTGTATATTGCCTCAACATATGTTGCATGCCTGGCGCCGTACGATGGTCTAAAAATGGCGAACTAATTCGCATTTGATTAGTCACAACCCAGATTCTTGAGAAGATTTCCAGGGATTTTCCCAAAAACGTTTAAGAGGTCACCTGTTATTCACCAGAGAATCGATGTGAATACATGACGACATGCACGTCAGACTTGGAGGTTTAAGAATGAAATGAATGATGGATTGGTCAAGCGAGGCTGTGAAAGATCTTTTGTTTTTCTCGCATGCACTACAAAGAAGTCTCTGAATCAAGATAAGATTGGTAGGGAGGCATGTAGAATGTTTGTTTACTCGGTTCTACTCAATTGCTTTGTCAAAGAATTGCACTTGCATGACCTTCATGGGTTGCATTATGTTTTTTGTTTTAATTTTTCTATGCTTTACTGTTGTTATCGCTGATTTATTGCGTGTATTTGTTGAAAGTTCTATTTTAAGGTTTTAATACTTTTCAATACTTCTGTCAACAGATACGTAGGAATGACGATGAATATTATTTGCTGAAAGTCCCCACATTATCGGATGGAAATTGAATCTTTAATGCTTACATTCTGTTTGAATTAAATTTTACTAGGGAAATCAATAAATTGATAGCCGCCATAATACCACGTATTGTCGGAATTATTTGGAGATGATCCAATTTGAGTATTGGAACAATATTTTAGTCTAATCTTTCAGAATGTGGCAGTGGTTAGTGCGACAAACTACTGAGGAGGAGGTTCGAAAACATCAGCAAGCTTCTTCCACCTTTTGAATTCGGGATTACACTGAAAGTTTCTCCCATTTATGAGGGAAATATAATACAAACAACAGGAATATCTACGAGAAGTTGAAGCTGAGACCTTCACAACATTTTTTTTAATGCTTCGAAAGCATATAATAAGACTAGAGCGATAAAAGTCTTATACAAAATCCCTTTACTTGCTCGCAGGAGGTCTTTGCTAGTCCTATGAATTTTACTCCTATTCAAGGCTAAATACTTTTCTCTTTTTGTCTTGTAAACGCCGCACTGACATTGAACTATGCTTTCAGGCGACAGTTCAATGTAAGCTAAGGTTACAACACCAAAGCTGGTGTCCTAAAAGCCTAAATGAACTAATTCAAAGCAAATAAATGTCTATTGATGTACATACATACCTAAATGTATGCATATAAATACATATGTATGTATGCACATGTACATGTCATTACATATGGCTTTTTGTTTCAGATGAAATCCTACCTATCTATTATGATCGATTTTTCTTGCCGAAAATAACACTTGAATGACAAATCAGATTGTTGACAAAGAGCTTGAGGCATGGCGTGCTCTTTTCATACAACTGCCAAGAACAACTAAAAGGAAGCGATATTCGATGCTGTACGTTCATACGTATACATAAGACTACATGGAAATAGTTTTATCGCAAGCAAGCGTTTCTGGCATCGCATCACTGTACCGGTAGCCTAGGACTAGAGCGGTGATCTATTCTAGAATTGCCTATCATCAGTTCTTTTGATTGAAAATTTATAAAATGCCACCCTGCTCCCTCAAGAATATTAACATCAGTTGATTTGACAAGCTTTTTCAAAAATTGTATTCAAATGCCTAGGGTACCTAATGTTTGAAAAAAGGGGAGAATAGTTTCAAGAGACGCTAAAAAGCATTTCATAGGGAACAGTTCGTGGAATTGCAAATAGAATCACTTCAGACAGAAATTTATTTACCAAACGGTTGTACTAAACTTTTTATCGGAGTAGAGACACGTTTGGAAATCAAATAAGCAGATCAAGTCAACCATATTCATCTTAAAATCATTGGCCCAATTGGATTAAACAATATACCGTAGTATTACTCTAGATCTGCTTCAATCAATTCAGATAAATTTTCCTTCCCACTAATGCAAACATTAGCAGAATCCTTTAGAAGACAAGCTAAGTGCAAGCGGAGTGTCTCATCGAATAGAGCTCCAAGTGGGTGTAGCACAATAGATCTATAAAGGTCGCAGTGCACCTACACCCCTATAACCCATCTACAAGAGCAAGTAGAAATCTTTAGAAATGCAGACAAAAACTCAAACTAATGATGTAGTTAATGTTCTGGAAACTAAAACGGCGCAATGAAGTTCAATATAAATCTCCAAAGCATAGGCTATATGTCTCAGCATTTTTTTCTGTTCCTCTAGCTACGCATATTGATTAATTCCACACCCAAATGTCAACTTTTTTTTATTTATCGATTTGTACACGATTGAGTTTTGCCCCCTTATCTAATTACCTAAATTAATGTTAATTTTTGTTGGGCATACAGAAGGAACTTCATTCAAAAGTGGCTTAGTGTGGTTAAGAAGTACATTCGCTATCATAATCTTGCAAGTGGGAAAAAGTCCCCTGATACAGCATTTATCAGTAAACAATAACAAACTATGAATCGCTGGCTAAATTAGAAATTGCAGTCAATTCAAAACCTGTTTGGTTTGTTGACGAATATAATTGCTGTGTGATAAATTGAATTTTCAATGAGATGTGACTCAGATAGAAATTTTCCCCAATTTGACTTCAATCGACTCCACATTTAACTCATAATTTTTAATAATTAGAAACCGATTAAATGTTTTCATTAAATGCATAGGGTCCTTAGCAGGTGTTTCCTTTTTTTTACGAAGTATTCCAAGTAACACAAATTTAGCATCTTTGGAAGGATGATTTCGAGAGGTCATTCGTTAGGGCAAATTAGTCAGCTTTAGTTTTAAAATAGAGATAGAAAGGGAACTTTTTTAATTGGCCATGTTGGAAATGTAAATTGGTTATAGGCAATCTTCTTTACAACTTTTGTGAATCAGTGGTCCACATTCTTTTAGAAAGTGCCCTCAATATCTCCGCAGAATCTACAGTCTCCATTTTGCTTAATACCCAGTTTCCTGAGGTGCTCCTTCAGTGTCACTTCTTTGGCATGTCTCTCAAAGTTTCGCTCTTTTGCATTCTTCTTCCTTTCTTAGTTTTTCCCGTACCGTATGCGGCCCCAGCCTACAAAATGGTTCCGGATCGGTAAATACGGTTTCCGATCCTTACGTTACTAGTTTATCAGCTGCGTCTATGTAGCATTTTATGGTGTTTTTCCCAAGTTGGCAATTCACGGTTTCATTACTCCATTCTCTTTGCTACTCAGCTTCCAGTTGAATTTCCTCTCGAAGCAGTATCTCTTGACCATATCATCTCTGAGCCAATCCAGAAGGGAGACTATTTTGGAAAGTGTTTCTCCCTGTCTGCAATGTCTTTTCCTTTCCCGACACCCTCTTCGATTATTCTTCGTATGGTTCCTTCGGTGATTCTTTCTAGCACTAATTGTAGAGGATTAATCGCCGTGTTATAACGAAATAAACGAGAGAATTAAATTAAAACTAAGAACTTGGAAGGTACAGATGTTACCATAATTCCTAAAAATAACATTTCGGCGACATAGCTATCGAGAGATTGGATCATCGTGCATAAATATCTATCTTCTTGAGAATATAACGACAAAATTGATTCAGCGTAATCTAAACTCTAACTCTGTGCAATCAATTTCGTTGTTTATTATTTTTGCAACAGCAAAAAAGAGGGGTAAATATTTTGCCTTATCGACACAGGAAGAGCACTTGTAAAAAATTAGTTTTTTTTTTAAGTTAATACCAGCAATTGTTTATTTCACTAGAGAAATATGAAATGATTCGCATATTCTTCCCCATTTTGTTAAACGTTAGAGTAGAGAGTAAACCGGGAAAAATAAATCATTTTATCGTTTCCGATAGTTATACGCCTTTATTGCCTTGAACCTTTGATGCTATATTTGCAATTTATTTCTCTGTACCTGGTACATTTTTTTAATTGGCCCTCATCGGTTTTTTAGGCTTTTTTTTTGTTTTTGTTTATAAACAAAATAATTAACAACTCTTGCAATGATAGTGGCGGTATGGTATGAGTCATTTGTAGCAGGCCTATTGTGAATAAGTCATTGACCGTTAATGTGTTGTATACGGGCGTATACATGTGTATTTTGCTTTTGTTTCTTAAGAGAGTGGCTTTTGAAGTCGTGATTCTGTACAACTAGCCAAATAAAATGAGTTCAGTGGCTTGTGGCATTGTTTCACTTGTGTATGATGATTTTCATCATCCACTAGATTGAGTGCGATTCAAATTTTAATTGAATGTGTTTGACAACGAATAGCGACAAAATTGAGTGGTTGCAATTTATTTGTGTCAAATAATCTTCACATGACGGTCTGTTTATTTGGAAAAGCTCTTGGAACAGTAACACAACCATTCTCTATTCGTGAACCCTTAATGAATTTCGGAGGTATACACACATAAAGTAGATGAGTTCCACTGACCTGGCCATATTTATCAGAGGAAACTCTTCAAAGTTTAGGTTCTTAGCTTCAAATGATTACATAACTCTTTAAACATCATACATCATACATCATCATCATCATGTACAAACACAAATATCTGGCGCAATTCGATCAACGGCCTAGCTTCTCGCGACTATTTGTGTTGTGCGTGTTATATTTCTTCGCATAATTGGAAGCGAACCTGCAGTTGAAACTCATATCCGAAAGACGAATAGAGGAAGCCATTTTGAAGGCAAAGAAAAAGAATATTTTTTCGGTGGTATTAAGGCCGATGTTAAAAATACATATCATTCGACGGAGATTATATTGAGAAATAAATTTTTTTAATCGGATCTCTTCTTTCACTTAATGCTTATCAGCCACCCCTCGTATGCATTGTATTAGGTGGTAGATTACTAAACGCTTCTAGTCTCAGCTTTTGTGATGTGTTATTGTGAGTTACGCTGCGTAGAATAAGCAAACTTGTTATAAAACGTGCTTGGACTATACACAGTTTTATCTTGGGGCCTTGACACTGAAACAACTAATCCAAAGAATCATTCACAAAAGCTTTAGAAAAACTGTAACGATGCACATGTTTAAATAGTGCTATAGAAGTCTTTGAAAACTTATCTTAGAGCTACTATCGCGAAACATAGCTTTGTGCGTATCGCACTAAATAAAAGTATCAACCGATTAAGTAGTCTCGATTTCTCTTGTATATTTTTACATCTGAATTATCGAACGGAACATATGAATTTAACATTTAGTCTATCTGTCCCTGCATAGGTCACATGCTTGTGAACTTGAGAACGTTCTGACAGATGCCGACTTTGTATCGAACATAAAAAAAACTTCAAATACAACTCAATTTCCAGCAACACGAATAGACGCGAGATGCTAGGCCCTGAACCACATACGATCTGTTGCACCAAGTATTTGAATTTGCAACTAAAATTTTCCATCCACGTTGTCCGCTGTCTACCGACTGTCCTCCCTCCTTCGAATAATCAAAACTTAGGCCCTTGTAGAGACCAGTTCTCCCCCTTCCCTAGCCAACCGATTCGTTTCGTTTTCAATTTTCTTATAAATCAACTTAAAGCCAACTGAAGCTAAAACACGTGTATTCAATACAACACAACAAAAAGGACTTAATGGCAAAAAGACTCCGAAGTGAAAAAATAATAAAAACTGAAGGGAAGGAGATCGATGTGATTTGAACTGAATATGACATTTAAAGAATTACTAGGAAGTACTTTAGTTCGATATCCAGCTCTTTCAATGAGACATCTTCCCTGGGTTCTTCACCAATTGTCCCCCTGCGTCTGACAGGTTGGAAACCGAAGTAAATAATTGTCTGAGTGACAAGTAGAAGTTAAAAGGTTATTAGGGTGCTTAAAACACCCACACGATTAGTTTTTATTGTTGAACAGTCGATATGAGTCCATGTTTTCTGATCCAAGCCTTAGAAGGGTGGTTCAATAAGTGTGCAAGCAAGTGTGCAACGTGCAAGCTCCACAGGTGTCTGGATTTATAATTCTTATATTGTTGTATGGGAACTTTATTCTTTCACGTGGGAAGTCATAAATGCATTGGTGGTGGATTTGTTGACACATAAAGATTAGGCAGAGGCATTGGACAAACATTTCAAATCTACAAAACTGCGAATAATTTTTGCAGAAAGAGAGAGGTTTGCGACATGTGAACATGCATATTCTCTGGGTGTATACCCAATGAATCTCTCGGCATCGACGTACATTTGTACTGATTGTTCTGATTGTTGTACGCGTCACTTGTTATTTTCTTTTAACGTTTTACAAAGCCTTTCCAACTACAATGTCTAGCAGCAAGTGTCTGCATAAAATTTCAAATAAAAATCTGAACATCTATTTCTTTTTTAGGAAACATACCCATCATCCCCTCCAGTTTGGTTTGCCGAAAGCGAAGAGACCAGCGTTACAAATGCAGTACAGATACTTAGTAATACAAATGGCCGTGACAACCACGTGATTAATCAGGTAAAAATGCATCCCTCTAGCGAAATGAGATGGGATGACTTGTCTTATTTGATATTTTATTCATTTAAAAGGTTGGAATCCTACTGCGAGAATTATGCCGCCTGCACAATGTCCCTTTACCGCCAGACTTAGACAACCTTACAATACCATTTCAATTGCCACCGCCCAGTGTATCACCCCTACATCAAATGCAACAGCAACAAATCGAAGACATTGACTCCGATCCAGACGAAATCGAAGATCCTGTCGGTGACAGTGAACAAGAAAGCGAAGGCGATGAAGATCTCCCGTTGGAGATGGACGATGGTCGCAACACGAACAAGGTTTGATTTACTAAATCTAATCTCTGAGCTTAAAATCTACTTAAGTGGTGGTGTGGTTTATTTTTGTTTTCTTCATTAGAAAGATGAAATGGAAGTAGAACACCTTGCCACACTAGAAAGACTGCGACAAAGTCAGAGACAAGACTACTTAAAGGTAAGCTGAGTGATGATAATTTTCTTTACGTTTCTCTGATGCACATTCTTTTGATAGGGATCAGTTTCTGGTTCTGTGCAAGCGACAGATCGCCTAATGAAAGAACTACGTGATATATACCGTTCGGATTCCTTCAAGAGTAACATGTACTCAATAGAATTAGTTAATGACTCGATATACGAGTGGAATATCCGTTTAAAGTCTGTCGATCCCGACAGTCCGCTACACAACGACTTAGTTATGTTGAAAGAGAAAGAGGGCAAAGACAGCATTCTATTGAATATCATATTCAAGGAGACGTATCCATTTGAGCCCCCTTTCGTTCGCGTTGTGCATCCGATTATCTCAGGTGGGGATAGTTCTGATAAAAGTTCAAATATGTAGAATATATTTATTATTTTAATTTTTCCAGGCGGTTATGTATTGGTGGGCGGAGCAATTTGTATGGAGTTGCTTACAAAGCAAGGCTGGAGCTCTGCGTACACTGTAGAGGCGGTCATAATGCAAATAGCAGCGACTCTAGTCAAGGGAAAAGCTCGCATACAATTCGGAGCGACAAAGGTAAGTTTAGTGGTGAGCGATGCTGGATAAATTTTCGGGGAGGGGCGATTAGAATATAGAATTAAATTTTTAATTTTAGGCCTTATCACAGGGTCAGTACAGCCTGGCACGTGCGCAACAGAGTTTCAAGTCGTTGGTACAGATACACGAGAAGAATGGTGAGTTTTTTTTTTCTATTTTGAAATGCAATTCCACGTGTAAAAGGGGCTTCGAATGAATAGTGAAAGGAGGAAATGCATTTTAGTAGGTCAACAAAGCATATAAGCTTTAAGATATGAATTTCTTTAAACCCATCTCATGTATGCAAATCAAGACTCTCTGCTTTTGCCAAAAGAGTTATGAAATCTGAACCTGAACAAGCCCTTTAATCCCATGAAATAGAGTAAAATATAGATTTGAAGACTGTTTCAGGGGCACATCTGCCAGAATTTCATAAGTCACGTCGTGGTTTGAAGACCGTCTTTGCTGTGTAAAAAGTAGTAAACGGACTCCATTCAATAATATATCTGATAAACTTGACAACCTTTATGGTAGGTGATGCCTTTCTTAACCCAAAGTCCCTGGCTGTACACTACAGGGTGAATTTCCAAGACAAAACAGCAAGCAAGTCTCTATAGCCAGCCACAAATTGCTACTGTTTCGACTGAAGTGAAATTCAGTTATTTTAGGATCAGTTGTCAACGAATGACCAGGGCAATGGCATTGTAGTCTGAAAATGGCAACCTAGCACAAGCAGCAAATGCTTATCTTTGGCACATCCTTGTACGTGTTGAAGCTTACTGCATTGATTTTGGGATCTTAATTGTTTTTTTGTATACGCAATA
This sequence comes from Blera fallax, assembly GCA_946965025.1. Classification (NCBI taxonomy): domain Eukaryota; kingdom Metazoa; phylum Arthropoda; class Insecta; order Diptera; family Syrphidae; genus Blera; species Blera fallax. The sequence goes on from OX337248.1 coordinate 3,813,684, forward strand.
GTTTGTCGTCTAAAAAAAGTTTTGAAACTTATGAATTAACGTATGACGCATGAACATAAATGTATCAGTGGAGAAGTGTGGGTGTGAGGGCATTAACGTCTACAGTCTGATGTAGACGTGACGAAGTAAACGTTGGCAGACTAATTACGAATAAATTTAGTCACGTGCGAAAGCAGAATAACAAGTGTGACTAACTTTGCATTATCAATTTAAGGTATGCATTTGCAGAATAGTCTCTGTACGCAGCAGAATCTTAAGAGAACAGCCAGCAGGCGTTCATGTCGGTCTACTGACACAAGATCAGAGTCCATGTTTTATGGGATGTTGTTGTACTGGTGTACAAGAACAGGATAATAATTTTTTTTTCTTAAATGTTGGATGGATCTTGTAAACCAAGCAAATTACATGAAATTAAGCAAAAGTGATCTTTAAAATTAAACAGTCCCGCAGTCCCATTTTTTTTCGAGAAACTGCGGTTTAAGTCTGATAAGTCTGCTATTACACGAAAAGATATTGCATCTAACTGCTGCGCCAAGTTTGTTATTATTTGACACGATTTAAAACATAGAGATCAAAGAAATGAAAAGAATTGCGAAAGAAGAGAAAAGAAAACACAAGAAAAAACTGAAGAATTTCACAACTCATACGTGTTCGTCTACCCCACACACATTTCATTGCCTCTACATTAAGACACTAAAGTGAAAACACTGATCATGTGATAGCCCTCTTACTAAAGAAAATATAACCATCTGCCTTCTGTGCATGACACTCAGAAACAGTTATCCTTTCAATGCCCATTGACCCTGTGGCGGAGACAATTTTTTGCAACACCTTTCGAGGTCGATGGCACTTCGAGGCAGTTCGAGTATTTGCAAGTGTTATTCATAAACGACAATTCTTGTGGCAGAAGAGAGGATCAGAGAACGAGAAGTTTCTGCAAAGACGTTCTGGAGAAAATAATGGACCCCTAACCCATATCTTGTTAGTGGTAAACCCTGGATACTTCAGCAAGAAGCTGATTCAGCTCATAGACCAATCAACTCTAAGTTGGTTGGAGGAAAATGATCATATTGCAACAAAGGATGCATCCTCAGTTGTGTGAAGTTGTGACTTCGACGCATCGGAATATGGCCTTTGAAAGTCGGAAACTATTCAATGCTAGCTCTTAGACTAAAAATCTAGATGTGAGGTGAGGTTTATTGTAACATCGAGACACCAAAGGCAGATTTGGTTGAAGAACCATCGAAGTGTGTGCGGATAGAGGGAAGTTCATAATGCAAAACGTTTTCGAGAAGTATGCTATATTTTCATTTTCAATCTGCCATATGTGTTTTAGCTGCACGTCTGCATGCATATGTACATACATATATATGTATAATGTTATAGGGAAAGAGAATGTGACAAAAACTTAATACAAAAAGGGTACTACTCGGCGGGCAGATCAGGGGAAAGAAAAAAAACCACGCATCCCCTGAGAAAAAACAAACTACCAAGTTTTGGAAATGCCTTGTCAAACCACCTAAGCACTCATCCATCCTTCACACCAATATACCAATAACTCTAAATAAATAACAAAGCTAATCTAAAAAGCCTCAAATGTAATTCCAAACAATGTAAAACAACACGAAAATCGAGAACATAAAGAGAAAGCAGAGCACTCGAATGAAGAACTAAAACAACCCACGCTGAAAGAAATCGATAAAAAATACGCAGAAGAGAAATGGTTAAAAATTTGCACTGACGGATGTAAACTAAAAGCAATGAAGACCCATGCGCAGGACAGGTGTACAATAAGTTATTTAGTCATATTCCACTAAGTAGCAGACTTTAATGAAGGACTTAAAGGCCATTGTAATCTGGGTACAGTCTATCAATAGATTCCAAAGTAGCAATACGAACCATACTCGTAGCATCCAATTCATCACTTATAGACAAAACCCTGACGGACATCAAACAAAAGCTACACTTCCTAGAGAGACAAGGGAAAACTATAGTCCGCCAATGGGTGCAATCAATCTTATGCTGATACCTCTCTAATTGGTGCAGTTGAGGGTGTCTCTTTTCTTGTAATGGACATATGCCCTCATTTTAGTATTACAGAAAGCTTAATGCTCGATGAATAGGTTTCCCAATTACGACAGAGCAACCAGAATTACGAAATCAGTACTTAATTCCTCTGGACTGCTAGTTTCTTTTCCTTCAACAATGCTACCAAAGCCCTACACCTTTCTGTGGAATGAAAGAATGAAATCTCTGCCTTTTTACAATTTACTATTTTTTTTTATAATATTTCCTTTCTTCCCCAGGCTGGTTCACACCCCCAAAAGAAGATGGTTAAGAAGCATTGTGTCCGCACTCCATTATTATTATTTTTTTTTTTTTCATATCCATTTATCTCTGTTATATTTTTTCGTTTAACGTTCGTTTTTATCAAACTACAATTTATTATTAAACAAAAACCAACAAATTAAAAAAAGAAAAAAAAAAAGAAAACCAATTTTATCGTTAATTTCTATTAAACAACAAGAAAAAATAATAAAACAAAAAAAAAATATTTGCAACTATTAATTAAAGAAAAAAATAACCAATTAGCAACAAAAAAAAGGTTATACAAAGTAATATACTACCTATAAATATATAAATATATTATAAATATAAAACAAATTAAAATGAAACTACATACTTAAGTTTATTATTCAATTGAAATACAAGAAACAAAAGCTAACTAAATATTCAAAATAAATAAGTTAACCTCAAAATTTGTTGCATACAAACAACAGCCAACAACAAAAGCAAACCAATAGTAATAACGAAATAACATTTCCCGATTTAAATCATTTAAATTTATCAGACTGTGAATAGTTTTTCCTTTGCGTGTGTTTTTATTTTTTTTATTTAAGTTATTGAGTTTCATTTTTAATTTTGTTACTTCATCCCCCGCCCTACAGAGAAGTCTTAGTAACGATAGCAAAATGAAAATAAAAGAAACGAGAAAGAGAGTAGAAAGAAGGAGAGTTGATTTTAAATATAAGAAATCCCATAGAATGTAATGATTTATGTTTTAAACAAATTTAAGCTTAAGCAAGAGATGATGGTGGGAGAAGCAAATGAAATTGTTGACAATGACTCGATCGAAGAGAGAAATCACTGTAAAATAATAAAAAAAAAAGAGAAAAACTAAAGCAAATGCAAACAATTGTGTATTGAAAATGTTTTTTAAACAAAAAAAGAAAGTTAAATGCCAAAATTGGTGTTTGGGAGGGGTATGTTCATACAGAAACAAAAAAGAAAATTAAATGCCAAAATTGATGTTTGGGAGGGGTATGTTCATACAGAAACAATGGATTCGTTGCGCTATATGGAATAATTATTAGAAAATCTACAATCAGTCACGAAAGTGTACTTAGAGCCCTGAAAAGTGCTACATCAATTCTTATGAATAAAATTTTAATTTGCTTACTAGGTAACACATTATGGTTTAAAAACATGATTTAAAATAAAAACAAGTTTTTTCCTCGGAATAATTTAAAGAAAACAAGAAAAAGCCAAGAATACAAGTCACAAGTCAAGCACATTTCAGGGTAATATGTAGACTTTCGTGACTGACTGTATATCTCTGTATATCACATATATGAACACGTTTCGCGGTGGCACATTGAAAGTGCCCCATATTTTCGAAGATATTGATGTGTATTTCACCAGCTAAAGAGAGGACACTCTAGCTTTGGAGTTATACTCCGCAAATGGAAAATAGAGTCAAACGATTTATGCAGAAGTTTTGGAGATGAAGTGGCGCCGTGGCTCAGTGGTACGTGCGTTTGACTACTGAGAGGGCTTCGTTCGAGGATCGAATTCCAGAAAACTCCAAGAAGTTTTTCCACGGTCGCACATCTCGCGAATATCTGATAAACGTCCGAGAGTAATGACTCGAGAAAGCTTCTCAAAAAAAGCCTTTCGAATAAATGGCTGTAAATTATAGGTCCCTTCTATTTATATAAAAAATATACCACGCACAACACGAATGGTCGTGAGATGCTTTCCAGGAGCTAAAAAATGCATAAAGGCCGCGGGCCACTTCTATTTTCCACCACAATATTTATTTTAAAAAGTTATTGCTGCGAATGTAACATAGTTTTAACTTTCAGCAGCACTGCTAGAACTGCATTTTAGCACTGGACCTATGCCTACCTATAGCAGACTAAAACACATACAAAGACTTCCAAAGAAGAAGTTCAGTGTATAAATGACTCGTCATAAAAAACGGTATAAAAGGTCTGTATTGACACCAGCGCTTATGTATTTGTCTGAGAAGTTTTACAGATGTTTTGTTTATTTATTAGAATGAATGTCGTTTCTAAGAGCATTTTCTAGCTCATAATGTATGTTTCTGTAAAACAGTCTTACCCACAATTAAAAAATTATCCCCCGCCGGCGTTAAAGTCAAATCAATAAACGAAATCAAAATCATTCAACTGAGAAGCATTCGCAAAAACTAAAGAGTCTAGCCGAAAACGAAAAAGTTGTGCAAAGCAAACGTGAGCTGACCGGAGTCCAGAGAGGCTGATCTACTCTTTTTATTATCTGCTCATTGGAATGTTTCCGTAGTTGCTCATTAGAACAACATAGACACTGTCTGATTGGAAGCAGGCAAACTGGGATAAATGCACTGCACACTCAGAAGGGAGTATCGGCATCATTGGCTTTGATGAAGTAAGCTGTTTGGGAGGAAACGGAAAGTAATGACATGCACATAAGTGACAATCGATTGCATTACAAAAAAACGAATGAGATCTACCAAGTAATGAGGCTTATGTTACCCATCACTGTTAGGTCTTTCAATCGGCGTCTGCCTTAGGAATTGGAGATATGAACATCTCTGGACTGGAACTCAAAATGATCGGTTATTTTTCCTGTATGAACATACCCCCGCCAAAAGATACATTTCTCATTAAACCGTTTTATAGATTGTTAAGCCAACGCATCTTAAAATTCATTCATAATTTTATTTTACCTCCCCATAGAACGCAAAATCAACGACTAACCGACATGTGTAAATATTTCGATCAACAAATAAAATATTCAAAAACATAATAAAAAACAAAAGAAAACCAAAATATTCCGAAGCAAATGGACTTTTTTTGTTCCTCTATGCCCCTTTAGAACCGCGTTTATCTATGAAATGAACCTATGTTAACCCTACGAACGAATGAAAACACTTTGTAAATGAAAACCTATTCTAGGCCCCACGAATGTGCTTATTGTATAAATGTGTGTGGAATAAATTCAAATTCAGTAACAATTTCTGTTTCTAGCATACATACAGTTTTATTTGCATTCAATAATTATTATGATGAAAAATATTGAGAGGAAATAAAAACTTTGTACATATATAACAAATAAACGTTGTTTCCTTGCATCTGTTGACTTTTTTTTTAGTAAAAAATATTTTTTATAGTTTAAGGGCAATAATCTGCAATTTATGAACTAATTGAAAGTTACTTCCGTCCTAAAGGTGAGCATTATCTGCCATTTTGGCATTAAGTGTGAGTTTTTTTCGGAAGCCCTAGCGCTCCGCTGCCCAAAAGGTTTTTTTTTTTTTTTTTATTTACCCAAAAGGTAATAAATAATATCTGTTTTCAGAGTCCCGCATCAGTTAATTTTGAAATTTACATTTTATATTATCAATTTCGAATGAATTCTCCACACCGGATGCGGAAGCGCTGGGGCTCCGTTGACCATCAAAATTTGAATTACAAATATTTGCATTACTTTCATTCCTCGCAGAAATTTTTTTCCCCAAATATACTTGAGAAGTATTAATTGAAGTTCTTACCATGTTTTTAAGATTTTGTATTCACTTTTATTAAGTTTTTAATAAATTTAATTTTCACTTCACACTAATTCACCACTGCACAAACTGAAATAAAATGACCGCCGGATGCTAAAAGGCGGGTAAAGTGCGCTGTATTGAATTTTCTTCCGGGTATGTTATATGTGGAATGTTGAGATGACGTCATGTCGGTCTAATTGTATGAAATATGAATTCAATAAAAAATTGAAAATACTTTCTAACATTATTTATCCAAATACAAAAATTGTCCAATTCAGGAAAAAATTGTAATTTCACCGTGGGTGAGGAGGATGAACAGCAACTCCGCGTTGTGCCAATATATTCATATACTCGTAAACATCGAGCAATACTAACTCCAGCCTTCATATTCGGGCCAAAAGACCAGGCCGAACCTGGCTGTTAAGATTCAGCACATTAGGCGCCTTGGTTTAACAATGATGAGTGGCTGCAGACAGAATGCCTTAGTTTTGTAAAAAATGTCCAGTTGATCGATGTAGCCAATTTTCTCAAGCTTTTATCATGCCAATGGAGCAATATATGAATCAGAATGGGAACTCCCACTGGCCGAATACAACATTAGATGCAAACAGTCCGTGTGTGTAGACTTAAGACAGTCATTCGTGTTGCCGCATAAGAAACATGCAATTTAGGAGTTTCTCATTTCTTAATGACGATAGAGTGATAAGAATTTGTTTAATATTTTCTAGGATTCTTAACTTGGCTGGAATCTTTTTGCAAGCAAACGTTTACCAACAACATTTAATATCAGATTAATTAAATTCTGAATTGAAAAGAAAAAGCACAAATGGAGCTCTTCCAGGATAGTTTCTTACTTCAAATGAGAAAAGAGAAAAAAATAGTATGAATATATATAAAACACCACTCGACAAAAAATCCAACACTCAAATCGAACAGAACTTTCAGAGTTTGACAAATACCCTCTAACCCGTCACTGTCGATTTTTTTCTCAAACCCAAACAAATAGAAATTTCCACTTTAGTGTAGTAATTATTGCATTTTGAGCATTTAATAATGTCCGTCGCGATATTGGGCAACTCAAGCGATTATAGTGTCAAATATGAAATCCTAGATACGGTGGAATTGCTCGAGAAATGTGGAGAAGTATTCCTCGAAAGACAACTGGGCAGCCTCATCTATCTCTGTACGCTTTGTGATGATAAATTTAAAGATGTTGAAGAGTTTGCTAAGCACATATCTAATTTACATCTATCAATCGAGAGTTTTATAACTTACGAGCCTAATGAGTCAGATGAGGATGATTTAGAGAAGACAAACTCAATTTTGGAGCCCATCAAAGAAGAATTGCAGGAGCAGAGCGAACATCTTGATGTCTCTGTTGATAGCATGGTAAGTAATACGTAAAAGTTTTAGAGTAAGTCTGTAGCAATTCCACCTTTCCAGATTAACAGTGAAGATATCTTCAACATCATCGAGTCATCCAAAACTGTCCTCGACATTCAAGTTTATGTCGACGAACTACAACTGGAACCTGAAATCAAACAAGAGGCTGCACAGATACAGATTGCCGAGCTGCCAATAGATCTCCCAGAAAACCAAAATAGTGTTCAAGATAATACAGCAACTCGATGCGAGGGAACGGGGAATGAGCCTCCAATGGAAAATCACATTGAAAGTGATGTACCGGAGGCCACTGAGGGGGCATATGATGGCCTCCCATTAGGAAGTCAAAATCACATTCAAAGTGATGCGCCGGATCCCAGCGACGAGGAGATTCTTCGGTCCAAGCTGAAATGCAAATACTGTGGTGATCAATTCGATTATGTCAGGCACTTGCGGCAGCACGATTGTGGTCTGAGGAAGGGAACGAAATTTCATAATTGTTCCGTTTGTGGAAAGGTGTTTAAGAAGAAGTCTGGCTTGGACATTCATATGCTGATACACAAGGGCGAAAAGCCGCACAAATGTGACATCTGTGGATCTGCGTATGCCTGCAAACAGAACCTGATTGTCCATATCCGACGGCATACAGGTGAAAAACCATTTAAATGTAATTTCTGTGACCGGAGGTTCGCCTCGTCTACAGAAAAGATCTCGCATACGCGTACGCACACTGGGGAGCGCCCCTTTATCTGTGAATTGTGTGGAAAAGCACATACGTCCTCATCACAGCTAACTGAGCATATGCATCGCCATTGGGACATACGGAACTATGTGTGCGAAGTGTGTAATAAACGATTCAGGAATTCGTATAATTTGCGAATGCATCGATTAACGCATGACGATGCCCCAAGGCAGTACAACTGTGAGCATTGCTTGTCAGCATTCAAGACGCAGAACAATCTGCGGCAACATGTAAAGATCCACCTGGAAGAAAAGAATTATGTCTGCAAGATCTGTGGGAGAGCGTTCGCACAGCATCCCGGGTTGTATAGTCACATGAAATCACATGCGCTATCAAAGTGACGAAAATAGCTTTATTAACGTTATAAAGAAAAAAACTAGACAAAATGAATCTGTGTTTTTATTTAGTCCACGTTTTATACCTTTTTCAGGTGCTCTTACGTAATCACGTCTTCGTACAGTCTTATTTCTTTGTCAAAAATTCACGCTATTTGGTAGAGAAGATCTTGGGTCCATAGAAGATTTTATAAAATATGTACCAGGTCTGAAGATGGGCTTAGGATCCAAATAAACCGTCGAGAACATAGACAACCCAAAGTGCAGTTCATGTGTTCATATATGTACATAAATATGTAGTGTGTGTATGTAGTCCAATTCATGTGATCCTTTCCCGAAAGGAGGTCTTTAGATAATCAAAGCAAGATCCTTAGATCGCCGATTGGACATCTTTAGATCACCGAGAGAACTTTAAATGATCGAGAGAAGATCTTTAAATCGAGAGGAGATCTTTAAATCAAGAGGAGATCTTTAAATCGGGAGGAGATCTTTAAATCTTCGAGATGAGTTCCTAGCATTATCGAGATGAGGTCTTTAAATCATCGAGAGGAGATCTTTAGATCACCGAGAGGAGATCTTTAAATCTTCGAGAGGAGATCTTTAAATCTTCGAGAGGAGATCTTTAAATCTTCGAGAGGAGATCTTTAGATCGCCGATAGAACATGTTTAGATCACCGAGATATCTTTAAATCACCGAAAGATCTTTAAATCTTCGAGAGGAGATCTTTAAATCATCGTGAGGAGATATACATATGTAGCAAAACAACGCAGCGCAACCTTTTCGAAAAATCTAAAAATTCTCGCTGCGAGACAACATGATGTTTTTGTGCTACTTCCAAGAGTTCTTCACCTTTTGACCGCATATCTAAGGTATAAAATAAATAAATTAACAAATGCTTAAGTTGAAAAGTTAATAATTTAATAAAAAAATTATTTGCAAAGAAATCGCTTCAAATGTAGGAACTCCGAAAGAATGCCGGGCAAGAGATTACTTTTTTTGTGTTTTTTTTTTGTTGGCAAACACACCCACATTTACCAAAAGTATTTTCCTTAAATTTTTTTTTATTATTGCTATTCATTTTGTCAATAAATTACGAATTTTTCAACTTTTGATTTTTCCTTCCAATTTTTCCCTTTTTACTCACACGTTAAAAAAAAAAACTGGAAAACTTGTTTATTGTGAATTGACCAACTCTCGCCTCTAGCGGGCATTGTGAAACAGGCTTAGCTCAGCATCCGGTGGCGATTTTAAATCAAGTTCGTGCAAGTTATGAAGTAGTAAAGTGGTTACAAAGAAAAATTAAAATAAAGTGGCTAAAAGTGAATAAGTGTTTATAAATTTATAGAAAGAATTGTGTTTAATGTATAATAATAAGATCTGTTAAAACAAATATGAGGAGGTTGAGGAAAATACAATAATTATGGAAATTTTATCATCACCAATGGATTAACTGTAATTCCTTTAGGAAAATGGTGGAACTGCACCTGCACACAAATTAAGGTAGGATGGATTTTAATTTGAAAATAACTGATTTGAGATTTTAAAAATGTAACAGAAAAGTAATTTAATATGCAAAAAATTAGTTTCTGTGGAAAGATAACTAAAATGGGGGAAGAAAACTTTTTTCTATACAGTTTTGTTGAAACAATATTTTCACATCTTCTTGTCTAGGTTTTTGGATTATATAGGCAGTTAAACGGCAGGAGAATAATTGAGATTAATATTATGGGGTTAGGTTAGGTGGGTTTCTATTTATTTTTCTATGAAAGGATTGCTTTCTTATTATGTGACGCTGACCACTGGGATGCACACCAAAAGATGCGGAAGGACGAAAAAAAAAGCCAAGTAAAGCCCATGAAACACGAAGTAAACGATGCAATTAAATTGAACCGGATTTCGTCTGTAGTTTATTGTCTGCCATGTATGTATTTCTATTCTAAATCTTGATGTCTTTCCTTCGAGCATCAACTCTTAAGTAAAGCTCTACATTTCGCGAAACGTTATGCACCCGATTTCGGGTAAAAATTCTGAAAAAGCTAACAAGTAGGTTTAGATACTTCCTGATGATCTTCTGCCGACTTATGCATATATGTATCTCGAGGTAGTCAGTAGGCCTTCCTATACACCCCTTAAAAACTAGTTTTTTTTAGTATCCAGAATAAATTTAATTGCAACGAAGTATTGAGCAGTGATCATAGGGTTTTCGAGATTCTGTAACGAACACGTTTCAATTTTAAATTACTTTCTGATTTCCATGGTGCTGTGTTTATCGTCATTGTCGTGTTCTCATGACAACATTCATTACCCAATTTTTCTTACTCTTACATGGTCTTCTTCTGTCTATTTCTGTTTTCGGCTGATCTATTAGTTTTCTGAAGATCTATAGGCCCTGCGACCCTCTGCAGACCTCTAAGCGGTCAATATGGGATTGCATTCTATGGGATTGCCAGGGATTAATGAAAATACCGGCCTACCACTAATAAAAGACTAAATACTTCTGTTATCATGCTGAGGAATTTTTTCCAAGTTGAACTTTTATTGCAAACATTTAACACATAATAAAAGTAAAAAAAATACAGTACACATGCAAATTAAATTCACATTTAAACGTAATTAGCTACCCACTTCCTTTGTCTCAATAATGCTCCTTCTTGTGTCTCATAAATGCTCGTCTGCCGTTTATCTCCTCTCCACATATATCACAGGGTTGTGCAAAGTGCGTCAACATGTGTTGATCCAGCTGCGATTGGAAATGGAATGCCTTTACGCAGTAACCACACTTGAACTCCCTCCTAGACGCGTGCAGCCGCATATGCCTTGTCAGTTCACTTTTTGATTTGTACTGATTGCCACACTGATCACAGACATTCGGCTTCTCACCCGTATGATCCAGCATATGGTTCTTCAACTCTGTTGTCGTTCCCAGCCTCTTCTTACAAATCTTACATTCGTGCCTCAGCTCACCTTTGTGTCTCTGTACATGCACCCTGTAATTTGTTCGATCGGCGATTTTTAGTCCGCAATATTCACAAGTAAACGCACGATCGTTGACATCCAAATGGGTGTCCTCGTGCGCCTTTAAACTGGGCTTATGGAGGAATTGTTTTTTGCATATGCTGCAGGCATATGGAAGGTCCCCCGTGTGTTTCTGATAGTGAAGTTTGTACTTAGAGTTTGAGTAGAATTTCTCCTCACAAAAACTACATTGAATCTCCTTGCATCCCCGGATTTTTCCTTTTAAAAAATCCAATTTTTTTAGGAGTAGTGTTCTCAGTGGATGTGAATCTTCGTTCTCAGCATGCATTTCCCCTTCTGATCGAAGTGACTGGGCATAGAGTGCTTGAAGTTTTTTAATTTGTAAAACAACCGACCGGCGTGTTGTTCGAATTGAGTACTTAATTTCTATTGTTGTTGCAATTGCGTCGTAGGCGGCGTAGCGGACTCTTCGATTGCGGAAGTCATGGTGGGACTTATCCCAGAGACACTGGCACCTGTAGTAGCCGTCGATGATATCGAGAAGGATTTGAGATTTTGGTACCTGCAAGCGGAAGAATTAACAGTGAGGATGGGAGAGATGCTAGTTATTGTTAAACTTACCTCAAGTAGAGCACTAGTGTTCCCTTTAAGGAATGTAAGCAGTTCGAAGTACCACAGGTTGGAGATGAACTTTTCATTGGGGTTGTTGTTGTTCGTCTGGAATGTTTTCATTTTGCGTAGTTCCCTGTAGAATGCATAGCGAAGCCTGTTCAGTTTGTAATTTAATTCTTGAATTGTTAGCGAACACTGGAATTTTTTTTGGAGGTCGTCAACCATCCCCTGGAAGACGTCATTTCGCTCAGCACGATTGTGGTAGTCGGGGTGTCCTTTGTTCCATAGACATTCATTAGATTTGTACAATTCGATTATTCTTGTGGTAAAAGGATCATTCGCCGTTAGCTGTAGAAAACGAATATAATTTAGAGGAAGACACTTGAAAAACTATGTAAATGGAAGTTTTTAGAGTTCTATAGCGATCTAGAAAGCGTTTGGAGATTTAAAGAAACCTTTATGATTCATAAAAAACACTCCAATTTGTTAAATGAGGGTAATGCAACGTATAACACCTTTGACAAGTAGATAGCATTCTTAGTATATCTGGTATTAAGCGGTTAAGCCATTTACGTTGATTTGCCAGCCATGTTAGAAATGAAAGAATACGCTCAGAAGTAGGACAGAAGAAGTCGATTCTACAAGAAATTGAGGAGAGGCAGCTAAAATGGTACGGACATCTGCAAAGGATAGACGAGTCAAGAACAGTCAAACATAGAAATGAGAACGGAGGGTACTTCACGGAGGGAGACCTCGAACAACTCGTCGCAATCGCATCCAGGACGTAGGAAGGATGAGGGACAAAACCCTTGCAGGGATGAGACTAGGCAGCCAGGACCGAGTACTTTGGAGAATATTGATATCCGGAGGCTTCTTGTTCTATTGTTGTTTTTGCTTTCTGACCCCAGTATAGATTTTCGAAGATTTCGGTATTCGGCGAACCAGTAGAGATACTATAAAGTGGATCCCTATAATCCTGATCATAATCTCGCCGAACAAAAGGAAAAAAAATTCATTCATTCATTCAGATCTACATACATGTTTGCTCTCGAGGACTTATGTATACCATTTCGTTGTTGAGTGGAGCTAATGCGCTCTTCGAGTTTATTATTGTTCATATTCTTGTGTGACTGATTCTTAGGAAATTTTTTAAAGTGTGGCTCATTAATCTTAAACTAGAACCACTCTTGTCTCGTGTGATGTCCCTGTGTGTTGTGACGCTATAGCTATCATGCATTTCTTATGGCTGGAACCATACTTGTCTCGTGTGGCCTCACAACACACCACAGGAGATGTCTGCACAGTCAGCATCACGACACACCAAAAAGCGACACTCCACGCGAGACAAGTGTGGTCTGGCTTTATTTTTCTGTAATCAGCACAATGTGTTGCGTTATTTTTCTTCGGTAGTGTTACAAAGACAGTTTGTAGCCAATTATCCGGAATCGTGCCATACCTACAGGTTACATTGGTTGACCAGTATCGGTATACTTTCTTCATTTACGAGTTTCAAAAGTTCACTCTTTATCTGGTCCTGTAGCTTTTCTATTTCTGAATTCCGTTAACAACTCATGACTTCTTCTTTCATGATCTCTGGTCATTCGGATCCGTAACGGATTTGTTACACATAAAACACATGAAATTAGAAGCAAAACACTCGTAATACTGTTGCACATCAAAACAAGTCCCGAAAAGTCGGAAAACAGAGAGACGACACAGGCAAAGAGCAATATGTAAATGCATTTGGATTATTTCCACTCGAAACCTTCGCTCATAAATACACATTCCCCAACGACCGTCAAACATAATTTATCTTGCCTATGTACGTCTCGAGCAGGTAGACCAACAGTAGTTCTCGTCTCGGAGTAAAGAAATGCTTTCTAATGCATTTCTCCAATTGGGATAGAATAGCAAGTGAGAATAAAATCCAATTATCATTGGGATAGACCCTCATATCATTTTTTCTACCTAACTTGTCTGATCTGAATGCATGATTCGCATGATTGTGATAAGTACAATGACTTGATACACAGTCGTTGGTTCCCAATTCGAAGAAAAACGACTTTGCCGTCAATGATTTTAATTACGTTGGTCCGACGTGTTATTTAAATTTGTATACACGCATTTTCTGGAGGTTAAAGTAAAATTTTATTGATCTGGAAACTCAAAATGTTGACTTCGGAAAAAGAAATTAGGAGGTGTACGTCGTTGTACATCGAATATTGGTTGAAGAAATCGATTGTGAAGTGGTATTTCTTAATCCATTGATATAAGAAACGAAACAAGTCAATAACTTTAATGGGAAGACTCATCTTTCTCGGTAACTCTTAAGAAAAATTCGATCGAATGAAACTAGGTAGTCGAACAAGCTATGCAAACTAGGTAAACCACTTTCTGGTTCACATCAATGAGCCAATGACCCCACTCGGGTGCAGTGCCAAAATTTAGTGCAAATTTAAGAGATTCACTAAAGAAGCACCTTTGCGATCCGGTTTTGATCGTTTTTTCTTTTTTTGTTTGTGTTTTGATTTCAACGAGGTGACTGACTTACCGCGAAGCATTTATGGTTACGTCATCGTTGTTCAACTAATGAAGCAATCAGATGTTAAATAAATTACATACCTCATCTCCTTGATATTTTTCGCCATTCGCAGTGCTCTCTTTATCAGCTTTTTCTTCTCCTTCACCCCCATTCTTAGGTGCCTAAGAAAAAACAAAAAAAATTCCATTCAAGACCTTGAAGCACACATTACACAACACAACTCACAAGTGGATCTATAACGCAAACATTATCCTCGAACTGCTGCTGATCCACATCCTCAAAGAGGTAATATCCCATCTCCGGAAGTAAATAGCTTTCAGTGGAACCGTTTTCGCAGGTTTCCATGGTATTTTCGATTTCACTTCCCACATCATCGCAATTTGTGTACTCGATAAGTTCCTGAAATGCCTCTGCTCCATCTTCCACACTTAAACTTTGATCGGTAACGATTGGAGCGTCACACAAACTTTCACATTCCGCTTGAAGGGCAACTTCACTGGGTGATGTCAGGGGTCCGCAAGGCGCATGATTCACATGCTCGATAAACTCATTTAACGCGCAAAATCCCTTACCACACACTCCACAGTTAAGCAAGAAAAATTGCCTATCGGGCGTATGGAAAATTTCACCACATTTGATTGTGAAAAACGCAATTTGTTGATCGTCTTCGATTGTTGACGATGACTCCCCCGATGTTACACTCATTTCACTCTGAACACACGATTTTATTTCTATGCCGTGCCCTTTTTTATCGCGGCTTTTGTTTACTCCTCCGACGGAAAAAGAAAATTTTATGATACGTCACCAAGAGGAATCCAGATTCCAACAATCCAACTGATTAGACTTTTTTGTTTACTTCACTTCCTCTCTTTCAAGCTCATTCTACATTCGTTTTCGGACGTAGTGTCTCGCATGGGAGAGAAAGAGAAATGTTTTCTTATTTGATCGTGTGACCGTATTTACGATCTCAATCAACAAGTTGTGTCAGAATGTAGTAGATCAATTGATTTAGAAAAAATTTAAACAATTTAGAAAAATTATGTAAATTAAAAAAATAAAACTGATCTCCGAGGCACCAACGTCGATGGACATAAATTGACTTCGCGTTGCATGTGAGGAGAAGTTCTATTTATAAAGGGTTAACCGAGTGACCTTGAGCCGAGGTACGGTATCATTGATGGATGTGTGAAAAGAGAAATTCTTTCCAATTATGCAAATTACCCATTGAATGGTAAATAGCCTTCGATGGATGGTTATGCAATGACATTAAGATCCTTATTTTTGTCCTTTTGTCTCGTCAGTAAATTATTTCTCTTTCTAAATCGAAATGAGGGCAGAAAGGGTAATATAACGACCATTTCAAGGACACGGACTTGCTGCGGTATTGTGACTTGTAGATCGATTCATCTCCGTTCAGAGGCGTTAGTTTGTTTTATTGTAGAGTAGTTGGTGCGTGAAGTGTTAGAGATTTTTTTTTAGGCGGTCACTTACTTACATCCTGTATCCCCTTGTAGGTCCTAGGGGCTCTACTACCCCTACGTGCTATCGTGTACGCTTTCTGGAAATGTGCCGCAGGTCTCCCTAACTGCCGTACCTCCATCTCTTCCGGATTACATTGCATTGCTTGGTTTGCAATGCAACCATTGGTGCCTATGTGCCTAACCCGTTCTCAGATAAAGATGTTCGTTGAATATCCGATCGGAGGCCAGATGATCCTTAAGATGTTGCGTAGGCACCTGTTGCCAACAGTTACTCTACAAGTGTTACATCCGTACAACAACACAGAGTCAATGTTGGATCGGAACAGTCTCAGCTTGGCTTTTTAGGCTGACCGCATCTAGGGGGTAAGGTTTCAATGCAAATCATCTTCGAGGAGGTCATGTAGTAAGAATAAGGAGAAACAACGAAACCCGTGAAATCCACGACGTTGGATCGTTCTAGGCTGGGTAGTCTTCGGTAAAATGAAAAAAACATAGCTATGTGTTGGAAAAGAAGGGTATTTGATCAATGCATTCTGCCAGTAATCACCTACAGAGCGGAGACCCTATGTAACCCTAACAAGATATACCAATAGCAAGCTCGAAGTTGCACAAAGCGCGATGCAGAGAGAGCGATGCTGGGAATAAGCAGGAGCGACCGGGTAACAAGCAAAGAAGACCGAAGAAGAACTGGAGTATCCGATATAATTACTCAGGTCGCAAAGGCAAGTGGAGGTGGGCAGGACACGTAGGGGGAATAACAGACAACAGGTGGACAAAGAGACTGATAGAATGAAGACCAAGGAAAGACCTGAGAAACAGAACGAGACCGCTATTCCGCTGGAGTGACGGCATAAATAGAGTAGTAGCAGAGAACTGGACTCGCATAGCACAAGACAGGACAGAATGGAAACATTTAGATCAGGCCTACGTCTGACTTCGAACAAGACAGCCTACATAATGATGATGGTTATGAATCGTCGAAGATATTTGTCTCGAGAAGTTTTACAGATGCATATTTAAATGGAGTGTTTTTTACAATGCTGTGATTGGGTAAGGCTACCTGGAGGGGCTTGTTAGTTAAGACCCACGTTCACCCCGTGGATGGATTTTCAGTTCCCTGCAACAAAATTATGACACCTCGATCGGTGTGCACCAGCATATCTCGGAAGGATCAGACTTATTCGATGTACCGATCATACGCACGTTACGGCTAGTTTTTATACTGTGGTTTTCGTATGTACATCTTAGGGAAATCTCTTTATGGCTTTAGTATCTCCCTCTCATGGACAAATATTATCTTCCGCTACCCTTTACTAGCTTCTCCTGCTCCAACGGATAGCTGTTTGGAGATGTTGATCATGTGGTAGGACAATGGACTTTACTGGTTTAAGTCAGGTCTACTGCAGCCTGCCATGACAACCTAACCTAACCCACCCTTTACTGACTCTGTTCTCTTAGCTAAATTATTTATTTATTAAGGATGGAAGGCTACTACGCTTAAAATAGAAGAAATGCTACTGTTTTTAGCTGGTTTGTCAATGTTCCTTAATTTTTTCTATTCCAAGTGTCGCTCAACCTGTTATGGACGTCCCACAAAGGCCCATTACTTTTCTCCGACCGTGCTGTTGTTATTAATCTAGTGTCGCAAATGGTTGGTCTGTATTTGATATGGTTTCAATTACGGGCACTAAGTTTTATATTTTTGATTCGACGATACCGTCCAGTCACTTTTAGGGCTTTCATTTCTCTTTCTTTGTCAAGTGTGAGTTTGCTTCTCTTGGTTAGGTATCTCTGACTATGCAGTTCCTTGGTCTTGAAAATTTTGGTTTCCAGGGGTCTTGGACTGTCGGGGACAGATCGTTCCAGGGTGAACGTACAAGCGTTCATCATCCTTAACTTAACTTGATTTGAAGTTCATTTTGCGTAGGATATGCCATCAAATTACTATTGTTGACTATTGCTACCAAATCTGTGCTATCAGTCATTAGATGTTAATGATTCCCTATTAATTAATACTGTGGCAGCATATGGCCTAAGGTTTCATTTGAAAGAGTTCAAAAAGTATAAACAGGGATAACTTAACTGTTATAAATATAAGAGCTTGACTTCGATTTCAGTATCTGATAAGAAAATACAAGCAAGTACCTACCGTGTATTCCTGATATTGCAAGGCACATCAATTTAGAAACGCATCAGCATCCCTTCTGCATTATTTAAAAGGAGCCTTCAAACGTTAAGCAGGGGCGATGCAGAGTTTATGCTGATGTGCTTCCGAATCTGTTCTATGGGGTGACTTAATCTCTTCACCGTAGTTGAATGCGTTCAACTCATCTCGAGATATCTCATTATTGCTGATGGCTTTGTTAGAATTTCTCCCCCGCTGTAGTGATAGTATCCGCACTTAATGTTTTTAATAGCTTTTCTGCTACTTCTTCATTTATGGGGAAATGGGTTGTAGCTCACTTAGCTTGCCACTGCTTAAGACACTGGCAGCTATTTATCCTTACCTGTAGATACTAATTCGAAGTGCTGTTTTAAATAACTTATTTTATTTTCCATTAAACAATAATAACAAAAGGAAACCCTACACCACGATCTCACTCAACAACTAGCGCCAACCATTAGCCCGTGTGACTTCATGTGGGAGTACACGCCGGCCTTCTGCGCAAACAACTTCCCACAAATCTTGCACTCATGTTTCTTTTGCTCCAAATGCAAGGCTTTATGCTGATGAAGTGTCTTCTTTCGTTTAAATGCCGCACCGCAAACCTCGCACACGTGCTGACGCTCAGACGAATGTGATGCCATATGATCTCGCAGAGTTTTCGGCGTGTAAAAGGCGCTACCACATATCTCGCACTTGTGATCCCTCTGATTGCGATGTCGTTTCATATGCTGATGAAATTCGGAATTCGCTGCTAATGGCTTGCCGCAAATATCACAAATGAAGGGCTTCTCACCCGTGTGCATTCGCAGGTGGCGGTTGAGCTCGGTCGATGTCACGAATCCCTTATCGCAGTGTTGGCACTTGAATGGATGTATACCCTTATGCCGGCGCATGTGGACGTTAAAATTATGCCTGTCATACGCTTGGAAGCCACACTGATCACATTTATGCGGTTCCTTATGCGTTATCTGATGGTAGGCGTACTTGGAACGTGACACAAATCCTGCATTGCATACCGCGCACTTGTAAGGGTAGTCTCCGGCGATCTCGATCTTGTGCTTCTCATAGTCGCCCAGAGAACGAAAATGTTGGTCACAGTGAGAGCAATACTTATCCTTGATTCGCGGAATTCTTCCGAGAAATTGAAGGTGTTCATAGAACCAAATTGGTGGTTCGCTCGTATTGTTTGTGTCATAAAACTCAAAATCTTTCTGTGTATTCACAACGGTCGAATGGAGGAAGCTGATGGCTGACAAGACTTGCTCTTTTGTATAAATTATGTTGTGCTGCAAGAACAAGTTCATAATCTTATCGTAAGCCTCCGAATGAGCTTGCGAATTGTTCCGATCTTTGTTCTTTTGATCCCACAAACAACCGTTTGCCTTATACAGTTCGATGAATTCTATCATTAGTGTTTTGTTTTCTGTGAGAAACGTAAAATCTTCGTTGGCTTCTGGTTTGGTACGGATTTGCAGTTCTGGAGCTGTTACAGGATTCTTGTCAGCAAATGGTTCTAGGAATGACATTCGGTCATAGAAAAAGGGTCTAGCTGCGTATTTGCTAGCAATATCTCCTTGCTTAGCCGCGGCCTCATGTCGCACAGCCCGGAAGTAGGAATCTCTAAGGAAACGGATTTGGTAACGAAATTCTTCAATTGTCAACTGACAGTCGTATTCTTGGCTCAAAGTTGCAATAATTTTCTCAATTGTTTTCTTTCGTTCAACCCGCAGCATATGTTGATGATGTTTGGTGTCCCACAATATTGGCGCAGCTTTATAGAGTTCTATGATTTCAAAGACATGTTCTCTCTAAAAAACAGGTAATTAGTCTCATTTAACTGCAAATAAAAGTAATGCTTACGCTCTTGAGCTTCCTTTTCCTTTGGTATATCTGCAAAAGAAGGAAAAGTGTGTATTAAACTCTCGATATGGGAGCATTTCTTACCCCTTCTCCCTCTGAAGCTTCATTTTCGGATGCCGATTCTATTGCCAGTTCGTCATTGAAAACATCATTGGCATTTGGTTGATCAGTTACGTTCTGTTGCAAAACAAAAGAAGGTGGACTAAGGCCTTGGAAGTCTATTTTATGGTGCTTACGTGAATAATTTCTGGTATCTCACCAGGCTTTCGTTCAATGAAGGACAACATATCGATGTACCAAACTTTCGACTTGAATTCCGAGTCCTCGTGCTTCCTGCGTACAATCCGTTTATAAGTAGAACGCAGCTTGATGAGTTCTTGACTTAGTCCTTTAGGCGTAAACTGTGTTTTGAACCTAGTGTTTATAATGCTTGCCAGCTTTCCGTAGGCTTCCCTTCGAGCGTTATTATCATTGGTGTAGTGTTTCACGGCCCATAGGAAGGGCAATTTTTTGTATTCCTCTATGATACCCGTTAAAAGCTCCCTGTTCTTGGTGATGCATTTCTGAAAGTCTTTGATTAAGTACTGGCTTACTGTTTTATGTTCACTGAAACTTACTTTATTCTTTGTCTTAGGCGCTTCATTTTCAGACTGTGTGTCAGCTTCGACCACGTCATCTTCTGGTAGGGAATCGCTATCCATGCTTGAGTCGTCATCACTTTCGAGTGTGGTGTCTTTATTGCCTTTTTCCTTCTCCTTAAGCTGGTCTTCTGATTTTGTTTTCTGCGTTTTCCGTCGACACACTGCAAAATCACTCTCCCTCGTTCCGATAAATGACAACCTGTCGAAGTACCACAACTGTGGATGGAACTTTCTTTTCGCATTCGCATGCTTTTTCTCGAATGCTTCCTTATTGCGTAGAACACGCCGGTAGCTGCTTCTTAGCTGGACAAGTTTATTTCTAATCTCTGAATAAGTGAAAGTTGTCTTAAATTTGGCATTGATAGTGCTTGCGATTTCTTTGAACGCATCATAGCGGTTAAAACGACTGGTGGTCTTGTAGAGATAATTGTTCCACAGACAAGGATGCTTCTTGTATTCCTCGATAATTCGTAATGTTATTTTCTTATCGGTTTTTCGTCGGCCAGATCCACTCTCGCCTGTTCCATTTTCGCAATCATCATCATCATCATCATCATCATCGTCGTCGGATTGGTGGTCTATCTGGAATGGTACAAATCTAGTCATGGATTGATGGGAATTTTTATGTCTTTCTTACCTCATCTCCTGGAGTTTGATGTTTGGGTGGGTTTTCCATCTTAAATACACCGGGATTTATTACAATTAATGATTTGTCATCCATCATTTCTTCTGGTACTTGCTTAAAAAATATAAACAACGACAAATTGAAAATAAGGGTCAAAACCAGTCGTACACAGAGGGGGACTTCTAAGGAAACAGTGGTCATCCAGTATCTAATCTACAAGTAGAGCTTAATATTTAAGTGAAAGTCATTGGTAAATCTATGCCTCTAATAAAAAGTCAACTGTTAGTGCTCTGTGCTGCTTAATGTAATCAAATTTTGTTATTTTGTCGGATCAAAGAAGATTTAATCGAAACATCTTTCTTTCAATCGAGAGGAAGTATTTTTTTTACGATCACTTCGTCAATTTTCGATCGATTGTTTATGAGCACAGAAATCTACTGATTGATGAATATGTAAACTAAGCGATGGCCACGGTGTAGTAGATAGTGCAAGTGCTTGTGACCTGTCTGGTGTAAATTCGAAACCCGCCAAGGAACAGCAAGCACAAGAGGGAAACTATTAAAATCTCAGTTTCACCAACAACTACACGAAACAAAGAGTAGTTGCCTGGTAGTGCAATGAACCCGGTAGAATCTGAGTGCTTCTGGGATTTATCTAAACTCTGTGAGCAATTAACAATCGGAAAGTATCCTACGACTCTTCAAGATTCTGAGCCTTCCTATAACAGGGTCAAGAAATGGGCTCGCTTATTTCAACAAGGACGAGAGAGCTGTGACGACGACCCCAGCCCAGGTCGTCCTGTGTCGGAAAAGTTAGTTCTAGCGGACCGAAGAATAAAAATGTGGTAGATAGAAAACGCTCTCGCCAATCGACAAGCAACGACAACTCGAGTGTTGCAAAGATTCTTTGGACTTATTGGAGCTAACCGAACCGAGGACAATCACGACGAAATTTACAAACCGAATCGTAACCTCACATGAGACTTGGGTTCGCCAATACTATCCGGACTCCAAACTATCCAGTCTATCCAGTGGATTAAAAAAGGGTAGAAGGTGTTTTGCTGATCGATTTCCTGTCACAAGTATAAGGTGCCTGTTTACACCGCGCGGGTTTCTAAAAGGGCCTAAAAAGAGACAGGTTTTTCAATGACTTAATAAGGAAGCCTCGATTCTAAAGAAAGTACGAAATTCTACAGTCATGTGTACTGAAAACGGGTCTTTCGACAAAAGTAGTAGTTGCCATTTACTTTTAAAGGATCTTTACTGTTGAAAGCAGTCATTTCTTACCTCTTCATAAACATCTTCCGTCTGATTAGACTTATGATCGATAAATGACAATTCGTCGTAGTACCACAAGCTTATCCGATAGTTAGCCCTATGCTTCTTCCGTTGAACTCGTCTGTATCCACTCCGTAGATTAACGATCTGTTGCCTTAATTCCTTATCCGTCACATTCTTCATGTATTTATGATTGATAAAACTAGTGATCTGACGAAATGCGTCCTTTCGAGCATATTTATCATTATACAAGGTTGCCGTTTGGTCCCACAAAAACGGATATTTCTTGTACTGAGCTATAAGATCCGATATAATCTTTGGTTCACTCAACATCTTGCAACTAGGACGTTCTCGTTTCTCCTTTTTCTGTTCACGGTGTGGCTGATCATTTTCTGAATCAGATGACTGCAATGAAAATCGTTTGAAGTGCGGGAAAACAATTGGAAAATTGTCCTCACTCACCTCTTCGTCTTCGGAAACCTCAACCTTAGCATCAGCCTCACCTTCCTGAACTGGTTCTAACTATGGTTACATGAATCACTGAAAAACCGTTTAATAACAAAACATCTACAAACCTCGATATCATTAATCGTTCCCTCAATAAAGGATAATCGATCAAAGTACCACAATTGTGGATTGAATTGCATCTTGCCATCGGTGAAGTTCTTTTCAAATCTCTCTTTCCTTTTAAGTACCCGCCTGTATCCACATCTTAAGTTCTGAATTTGTGTCCGCAATTCCTTATCGGTGAAGTTCATTTTGAATTTGGAATTGATGACCTTTCTGATTTGCTTGTAATGATGCCTTTTGACTCCCCGACTGGCAGTTTTTTCCTTCACATCCCACAAGATTGGATGTTTCTTATATTCATCGATTACTCCTTCGATCATCTTGCGACGAATTACTTTGTCGATTGTTAGATCATCCTCGTCTTGGTAGTCTGTTAGGTATTCTACATCTGAGGCATCTAGTGCCTAGAAATGAAACTCCCATGACAAATTAATTGATTGACGGACATGAATACGCCTTACCTCATCTTTCTCCTTAACGACTTCCATTTTCAGAGCCATCAATGGGTCCATTGGATTGTCGTCATTTGGAACACCATCGATGTTGTTGTTTTTTAAAGCATCCTTGATCAAATTGTCGATAGTATAGTTGGAAATTTCTTGATTTGCGGGATTTTGATCCTCGTAGTCTGGAACTGCTGAAGGTGTGCATTCCTTGACATGTTTAATGAATAAATTGCAACTAAGTAAATTGAATTCCAGCGAACACCTTCTACAATTGATCAAAAAGTGCTCTAGGTTCTGGGAACAATAAACTTCTCCACAATGTGTGGTAGCCACTTGTGGGTTATAGGCCACAACCGTGGATACGGTTGCGGTAGACATGTTTATTGGATTATTTAGTTGCTAATGTTTTGTCCATTAGTTATTTTTAGCAGGAAATCAAAATCAAAAACGAAATAAATTCTGCACTTTTTGTTTATTACGACAAAATGTCACAACGCTCATCGTCGCAGGGAAACTGTTATACGATTTAGTGGTTGTTTGTGCACTACGTTGATGTGTCAATTGAACGTGTAACAAATCGGTTTGCCGTAGATAAATTCCCATGCGTGAGTTCTGTTTGTAAAATAAGTTTGAAGACATTACGATCCTCTGACGCCGGATGATAATGGGGTATTGTAGGTCTTAAAGCAGGAAATAACGATACAATCGTTGTACAACGTATGTAAACAACAATTGTATAGTGTGTATCCAGCCAACCAATGGCTGTACCAATATTTTTGTACGGTCGCATGCGTACGAGCATATTCGTAATCATCTATTATGGGAGGATAGAAAATGGAAAAATATGATTTGTATTAAATAAAACGGTTTTTGGACCGATTTTATTGGAAAATATCGTTCTGATTCTTATCTGATTGTATCGTCTGCTTGCTTAAAGCAGTTGGCCCGCTTTCGGTACAACACAAGTCGGTACGGCGATTGTATCTTGTATTTCCGACTTTAAGGATGCTAAATATTCCTGGTTTTATTAAGACCCCGAATGGTTCTGTAGTTATACCATCATTTCGGTGGTGTAAATTTAAGAAGGACGTATGTTACTCATTACTCTTTGTAAAGATTTTGAGGCTCGCAATTTAATTGGTGTATCTAAATATTCTGGTATCTAACCATTCTGGTATCTAACCATTCTGGTATCTAACCATTCTGGTATCCAACCATTTTGGTATCTAATCACTCTGGTGTCTAACCATTCTGTAAATTCAGAAGCTAAACATTTGCTTTTGTCTAAAAAAATTTGTTTCAATTAAAAATTTATTGTCATTTGGAGCTAAAAAAAGGATTAAAATGTTGTCTCCAACCTTATTTTTACCGATAAATGCACTGAAAGGCTTCCATATGCCGCTGCGATAGCGATAACTATCGTTACTGAACACAATAGTGTGATAGGGATAGATAGCTGTAGAGGTCTTCTACTCAGTTTCTCCCAGTTTTATTTGTATTCTCTTGTGTTTTCCACCATTGCGCGATAGAATGCTAGCCACGATTAATCGCAATCTAGGTATAGCGACAATCCCCAATATACATATACCGCACTCGGTGTGCATGAACAAGCAACACCTGTTGCTATAGATTGCTTTCGCTATTGTAGCTGTGTGGGGAAGCCTTCAATCTGCAACCGATTTGCTGCAAATATGTGCTTAGTATGATTATTATTATTCGTAAGCAAAGATTTAAAAGTCGAAGAGTTCGTGGAACAGCAACGCTTTTAAAACTTTTTCTAAGGCAAAAAGTGTCGTTTCTGTATTACATGCTGATCCATGAAAATCCATTCCTATTTGAGTCGATCCCCCTTCACCCTTCTAATCGGAAAAGCGCAGTGATTCTAAATGCTTTATATATCCAAACGAATTCTTTAATAAATATTTTCCGCCTTCGATTCATACACTTCGCCGTTTGTATAACAGTTTTACAAAATGACTATCTATGAACAAACCCTTGCGCTGCAGTCATCACAGATTTTGACATATCGGTAGATGCGAAAGTAAAGTTCGCGTCTGTTTCAAATATTTTTGCAAATTTTTATTTAAAAAAATTATGAAAATTACCCGAATTTGTCGAGTGCATCATGACCCAAGTGAAAACAGACATACTACTCAATGGAATGCGATTAGAAATACATCCCTCCAAGTTAACAAAATGCGGTGAAATCCACATCAACGATGACTGTACAAATGCTTTTCTGTTTTGCGCCTTTTGCTCTGATGAAGACGATCCTGATGTGAAATTCTTCAGAACACTCCCGGAATTCATTGATCACATTCGATGGCATCGATCTGATGATTTACAATATCTACAATCGCCGACATCGCCAAAGGATACAACGAAAGGATTATTTGAGATAATGGAAGACGATTCAAGGAGCAATTTAAGTGCACCACGTCATGAGGCAGACGATATAACCGATTGGATTGCACCGCCTGAGGAGCTATTCGAACTGAATACGATTAGTAATTTTATTGTTATGGACCCTCATGTTGATACAGTCGAGACGAATGAGGTAAAAAACGAAGAGCTGTCGGCAAAGGTCGATGAAAGTATAGTAGTAGCGCCTTCTAATGCAAATGTAGAGGAATCAGCAGCAACAACAACAACAGCCACCATGACGACGTTGACTACGGATGAAGAGGCGCCGGAAATCACTGGCGAAGTTTTCATTGAGCTTTTAGATTTGTTTAAGAAGTGTCCTTGTGTATGGCATGTTAAAACTGCAGCTAAAACGAGTCCGGAAATAGTTGAGGGCGTGTACAAGTTGTTGACGGCGCATTACAATAAGTGCGCCCAGCAATCCAAGTCGGTGGAATATGTGCGGGGGATCGCGACGCAAATAAAAGATTGCTTCTTGGAAGAGTACAAAGACGTGGAGTATTCAATGAACGACTCATTGGATTGCCTACCATGGTACTTTCCGTACTTGAGTTTCATGTTGGACAATGATTCCAATGAATTGGATAAGAGTGTAAGGAATTAATTATTGTGATAAAATTAATACGTATACGATTAAAGTTTTGTGCAAATAGGTTTTTACAGATTTCCTGTGTCCCATATGTACGCAGGAACTGACTTCCCAAGAAGAACTATGGGATCATCTGTGCCAGATTCACATCCAGTCGGAGGCAGGCGACATGGATAGCGATGGGTTTGAAGACATGGAGGATTCAAAGGATGAAAAGAACGTAAGACAATGCAGTCCCGTCACAGAATTTTAATTATTTCACGACAAATTCGCTTTCAGTATTCATGGGGCCACTATCCGAGGGAAATCGTGGAGAAATTCATAGAAATCTATAGATCTCAGACACGGCTATGGGATAAAAGCAACGATGAATACTACTCCCGTGCATTACGCCGACAATCGTATGATATGCTTTTAAAAATACTCCGCCAACATGATCCGGAGGCAACCCGGTCGGAGGTGGTCAGGAAAATTAACAATCTACGCACTCAATTCGCATACGATAGACAAAAAATTCTCTCTTCCAAAAAGGGCTCTTACGTGTCGCGATCTTGGTTCTACGATAAACTAAAATTTCTTGTGGGCAATATGGTGAAACCTAAGCAGAAGCCACCGCCGCCACTAAAGGCGAGGCCGGCGAACTTCAAGAAAAAGGTAAAAAACGCAAAATGCCCAGTGTGCGCCACAACATTCACAGACCATTCGGCGTGGCTGAGTCACATGCAATCGGCTCACACGAGCGATGATTATCAATCAGAAGATGGATTCTTCTACTGCACGATATGCGGCTGGCAAAACAAGACCAAAGAGCTTCTCATGCGGCACTTACGTAATAGGCACACGCACAATATGCAAAGGTGCACCGATTGCAATTTAGGATTCCGTCTTTTGTCGATGCTTGTGGAGCATCGAGCAAAGGTTCACAATGACTATTTGCCGTTTAAATGCGAGACATGCGGCGAGGGCTTTGCAACACGTTCCCGTCTACGGACACACTCAATTACGCATTGGAGTGCAGAAGATTTGCCACACAAGTGTGAGCATTGTGGTGCGAAATTTTCCGATCGCAACACTTACAGTGCGCACATTCGCCGGCACAAAGTGGAGAAAAAATTCCGCTGTGATTTTTGTCAAGAAACCATGGCATCAATAGCGGATTTGCGT
The DNA here is from genome assembly GCA_946965025.1 of Blera fallax. Taxonomy (NCBI): domain Eukaryota; kingdom Metazoa; phylum Arthropoda; class Insecta; order Diptera; family Syrphidae; genus Blera; species Blera fallax. The sequence goes on from OX337248.1 coordinate 3,841,349, forward strand.
ACACATACGCGTACACATTTGGACGTCTGTCCGCATATATGTGATAGTTGTGGAAAGGCTTTCCGTAGCGCACCTCTACTGACGGCACATCTGAACGAGGTTCATGGTGGCGTCACGTTTCCATGTAACAAGTGTGAAAAGGAATTTCGAACGGAAAAAGCACTGGCCGATCATTCTTTAGGCCATCAGACAACGCACAACTGCGAAGTTTGTGGAGCGAAGTTCTTTCGAAAAACATCTCTGCGGAAGCACAAGAGGCTGAAACATGATTTTATTCCATATGACTATCCGCTATGATTCGTGTAGTTCTCAATTATGTGTGTATGTGTATGTGGGGGAAAATGCGACCAGTGGCAGTGTAGGTAGGTACAAGGATGTGAAGCGTTCATTATTTTTTCTTCAAGAAATTTTCGTCTGGCGCAATTGTAGTAAAAGTGAATCAAGTAATAAAATAAGCTAAAACTATGGTTTTTTTCAATCAGAAAGTGAGTTTAGTTGTTTGATTACTCTACCAAGGGTTCTTTGCTGTCCCATCCGCTTCTTTGTATGTATACGCCATTCTTTGCGTTCGCATTTTTCTATATGACACCTTACTCTCGTAATTGGTTTGATCTATTCTAATCTAACATCGTTTGTTGATTCGCGTGCGTTTTATGGTTAGTCTATGCGACAAGTTACTATTCCGTGTAAGTGTCTTACAAGAACAGCTGAAATAATTTATCTGTGTTTTTCTGTAAATATAACGAGTGTTTTGTGATTTTGTATCCCTTCTGTGTGCTGTTTTGCTTTAGAAAAAAAAGTGTAATCTAGCAAACAATGGTTGGATCCATAAATGGTATCGTTTCGGCACGGAACAATAGATTGTGATTGCAATTTATCAAGACCGCGATATCTTTGGCGTCGAGAGGCCAAAACACGTCGACTATATTGGCTGGACCACATCGACTGAATGGACAATAATGTTTCAGCTAAGGGATCCTTGAATTTCATCCTCCAGGTTCGAGACGACAAGCGGATGCCAGAGCGCTTGGTCTGGAAAACTGGAAGCATCATGCCGAGGATCGAAGAGGATAGAAGGCTGCCGTTTCTCAAACAGGGAACCTTCACGGCTTGGCAGCCCATTAAGTAAGTAAGAGGATGTTCAGGAGCATAGCGATATGGAACCACGAAATGTCAAAAGAAAAAGTGTCCCTATTCGTTTATTTTGATTTGTTTGCTGACTAAACGGAATTCAGATTGGTAAATAAAATAATTTATGTATCCAAGTGTTGCTGGTAGCTGAATAAACCAGTAATGCTGTGGTTTTCAATTAAGTACTAGCGAGACAAATACAACTTGATGTGAAGATGTCAAGAAAACGTGAAGCAAATTTGAATCGTCGCTACACCAACTTGTTGAATAAAAGAACTCAATTTCAATTCGACGTGACATCTGATGTAAAATGAATGAAAAGTTTCTCAACCTTAGAGTACCTAGTTTTACATTTTACCAACGTCTACGATTTCGATGGGACATCGCACATGGGACGGCTCTACTACCAATTTTTCCCTGCGTACCACAAAATAAGTAGCACTTACGTCGGAACTATTTTATTTACAGAATTTCTGTGAAATAGTAAATATGCCTACAACTCGTTCAATTCAAAAATTTTCCATGAAAAATCGGCCAAAATTAGCGGCGAATTCAACATTTCCAAGCATACGCCGCCTCCAGTGACTTTCGAACACACCCGGCTTTGTAAATTCTTCGATTTTGACATTTCATCAACGAATCTCAAACATACCAAGGTGCATAGATGAATTGCATTTTTTTTTTTTTCCATGGAATAGGGAAAATCTAGTCAACTGAAAAATGACCCAAGTGAAACAATGTGTTTCACGTAATAAAATTCAACCGGAAATTGTTGTTCCCCAACTTACTAAGTGCGGTGAGATCCACATTAACGATGATTCAACAGACGCTTTTCTATTCTGCTCTTTCTGTACGGATGATGAAGACGTGAAGTTCTTGAAAACGCTTAACGAATTCATAGACCACATCAAATGGCATAGATCAGACGATTTCTCGTGTCCAAAGGATGAGTCGGTGTCGTTTTTTGAGGTTGTTGAGTTGGAAGTAGCAAGTGATTTGTGTGAACGTCCTATAAGAGAGGAACCCAACCCTAAGGTAAATCGCTCAAAAGAGGAAGGTGACGATGAACCTTTTAACATCGATGGAGATGCGCTGATAAACATCTTGGACCTATACAAGAAGTGTCCCTGTTTGTGGCATAAAGAAAGTGCGACAAGGGAAAAGGACATCGTTGAAGCGGCTTACAATATGCTCACCACTCTCTATAACAAGTGCACAAAACAAAATAAATCTGTGGAGTTTGTTATGGATTTCATAGAAAGGATTAGAAAAACTTTTCTAGATGAGTTCATGGGTGAGGACACGACAAGTGATGCGTCGCACTCATCGCCCTGGTATTTTCCGCATTTGGTGTTTCTCCTGATGTCTGACGAAACGGCACTGGATGAAAGTGTACGAAATGAGCATTAAAATTATGTCATTTTTTTTAATGTTCATGCATTTTGATAGATTTACACGGATTTTGAGTGCACTATATGCACCCAGGAAATGGGTTCACAGGAAGATTTGTGGGACCATTTGTATCAGTGTCACCTCGAGTTGGGTGAGGAAAATTTTAGTAGTATTGGCTTCGACGATGAAGATGATGCCAAAAGCAACGACAGTAGGGAGGTAAGTGTTTTCTATTTGATTGAGCCTTCTTCATGACCTATTTTCTTCCTCCCTACCCCAGTCCGAAGAAGAAGACAGCAGAGAGTTGCTAGAGAGATTTATTGAAGCATACGAAAATCAGCCGCGTCTTTGGAATAAACAAAACAAAGACTACTACAAACGTAAACTTCGGAATGAATCTTATAGTGTTCTTCTTGCAATACTCCAAGAACACGATCCGGCAGCGACGCAATATGATGTCATCGAGAGAATTAAATGTTTACGAACAAAATTCGCTTATGAAAGGCGAAAAATCGAACAAAGCAAGTTGTGTGGAGGAGAATATGAACCACTTATCTGGTACTACAAGAAACTCCTATTTCTCATCAATGAAGTCAAGACGAAACCTATAGAATCTAATCAGCCGATTCCTGAGGAGCTGCTGCAGCCGGTTGTTTCAAAGAAAAATTTAGTTTCAGACATGACCTGCAGCGTCTGTTTCAAAGCATTCACAAATAAAACAGCGTGGTTGGATCACATGCAGTGTAGCCACGACAAAAAGGCTTTCCAGTCGACTGATGGCTTCTTCTACTGTCCTATCTGCAATGTACAAAACAAAACCAAAAACGCACTTATCCGTCACCTGAGACATTCGCATAGTACGGACCTAAGGACGTGTCAGGATTGTGGCACAAAATTCCGCTTTCTGTCTGCGTTAGCAAAGCACAGAGCGAAAGTCCACAAGGACTTCCATCCGTTCAAGTGTGATCAATGTGGGAAGGGATTTGTGAATCTCTGTCGAATGAAGGCGCATGCAATCATTCACTGGGATGTGAACGATCGCCCATACGCATGCGAGCACTGCGGAGCAAAATTTTCAAATAAAACGAATTTGAAAGTTCACATTCGACGGCACACTAAAGACTTTTACTTACGTTGTGAGATTTGCGCGCACATGGCGGCTACATCGACCGAATTGCGGTTTCATAAGTTCACGCACACCAAAGAGTATCCTTGCATTTGTGATATCTGTGGAAAGGGTTTCCGCAGCAATGCACTTCTTGCAACACATCAGAACGAGTGTCATGGTGATAAAATGTTCAAGTGTGAAGTGTGTGAGAAGCAATTCAAGTCATTGAAAAAGTTGGAATACCATTTTGAGGGTCATAAACCAGTGGCGGATCAGGTGTGTGAGACTTGTGGAAAGAAATTCTTTCGTAGTTCAGCGCTACGAAAGCATATACGACTAAAACATAAGGAAACACTGGAGGATGTCGTGCTGTTCGATGACTTAATTGATGACAGAGAATGCTCGGAAATGGACGACGACGAAATAGAGCAGCTTGAAGATATTAATTAAAACATAGTCTATTATATAAGAATACAGTTATTCGAGTGAGCGTAATTTATTCATAGTCTTTAATTTTGTTGCAATAATTGCAAGATTCTTCTGACAGAGTCCCTTTAAGTATTTAATAAAACTAAGTGACATCGAGTGGCTGTAAATCTTGCGTATATCCAGTGCCTTAGAATATTCTCCTTTCGAATGGATTTAGTTTTAAACAAAGGGTTTGCCGCAATGTACTAACATTTTAATACAAGGTAAAAGACCGTTCAATTATCAGTCCAAAGGTTAGGAAACTTTAACTCTAACGAGACACACTATAGACAAGGTCCAAGTATTCAAAAAACGATAGAGAGGGCAATGCCTACGTTCAACTTTGGACACAACGGGCTGTTTAATGATAATAATGAAGGCTAAATCTATTATTTCATATTGTTAACCCTTAGAATCCCGGACTTCCAACCGTGGTTCTCGATAACAGCTTTTGCTACTTTTGAAACGCATCTAACTACCTATTTTTGCAGACCAGTTTCGGCACTTATACAATTGATTTTTTTCAAATCCCAGAACCACTCAGATTTTAAACGGTCCTCCTTTTGGTGTAGTAGTGGGAGAAACTCGGATTTTATTCGTTCCTCTGTTGTGCTTGGTGGCCACTACTACTCAGTGGCCACCACGAATACAATTGATACACCTTTCCCAGTTTTTATTCTTTAGTTTTGATGAGTGTCCTGGTTCATATTTGTGTCCTATGTTTGTAGTGTCCCTTGAGCGCGACAAATTGTTGTTTGGAAAAAAATGTATTAAGCTACTGAAGTTCCTGTATGGAATTTCACACAGTAGCTCGATATTTTTGCAGAAGAGACTGATTTTCCAAACCCTCTTCTCACCCTACTTTCTCAAGAAAACAATTAAAATAATCAGTAGTTAAATATTTTATGTATTTCTAAGCCTTTAAGAAGTAGTTTCGGACAACACTATTAAAATTAAAATCACTCCGCCTACAAATCTAACGCTCTATTGAACTCTACTATTTTCTGGCACACCGCCTTATCCTTTTCAGCAATTTCTTCTCTCAGCTGTGCTCGCAAATTCTGTAAATTCGGCATCGTCTGGCAGTCTTCAATGTTGAGGAGGCTATGGAATATGGTCTCCCAAAGGGGTCTATTGAAATACCTCGGAATATGTGTCTTGTGTGTCCATCCAGCGGGCTTTTTAATAATCTCCATGTATTTTCCGAACAGGAGAACATGGATAACACCCGCCAACCCAAACAGATCTAACTGATATGTCCACGGGCGCTTTTCGTGCATCTCGGCACACTTGAAACTTTCAGTTTCGTGGATAAATCTGAAGGTTTGACCCTTCTTGAAAAGATCCATGTCAATTGAGGTACCAAAGTCGATTAGTTGAATTGTGGGCTGCTTCCTACCGGGTACCAATCTGAAAAAAAAAAACACCATTTAACTACAATGATTATGTCTACTTCCAACTTACTTCTCCATGAGTAGGAAATTATCTGCTTTGACGTCAGCATGGATAATGTTCGACGCATGTAGGTGGTCCATAATGAGGAGTAATTGGCTGGCCATGTGCATTACCACGTATTCATCGACATTTTTCAACGTCACCTTTTTAATTTTGTTGCAAACAGTGATAAGGGAGCCATAGCGAGAGAAGTTTGACACAAGGATCCCCGCGTTGTTGCCAATTAAGGCGCATTCTATGTTTTGGAATCCAGAGAGCTAGATGTAAAGACTAACGAGCTATAGCAAGGAGTCTGAAATCTTAAAGGGAAACCTACCACTTCTGCGCTATTCAGGCGACTATGCAGTTCCAAACAGATGTAGTATTCCCACAAGTTAGCTGGACGCTCTTGCTTTAAAGCGAACATTTTTCCCGATTGTGGCTCCTTGGCACTAGTGAGTAATAGAATGCATATCGTACAGGGCTTTGGGGTGAAAAAATGTTTGTCAACTTACCAGTAAACCGCTCCATAAGAACCTTCTCCTATTAGCTTCAGTACGTTAAACGTTTTCCCATTTATACAAATCGTGCAGTCCTTACTGATTGGCTTAACCTTTCGCACCAAGTCGCACGTTGGTAATTTTTCGATGTAGCTAGTGAATTCAATTTGACATAGGAATGCGTCCATTAGCTCTCGGTTGAATGGGTTAATATCCTCAGTCACACAGTAGTCATCAATGATTTGCTGTGTGTGATCTAAGTCGACTTCTCGATGGACAAATACATTGGTTTCAGGCGTTGATTCAGACCGGTCTGGGCTCCAGGCATGTCGAGCGATGTTTGGTGTCTTTGGAGTCTTTGCGTAGTAAATACTTTTCCCAAGATCATCGGCATCGTTCTCCTCATCTGATTCAGGTATTTCTATACAGTCACTTGGACAGGGTGTCACTACGGAATCCTTGATGTGTTTGAGAGAAACTTTTGATGAAACTATTGGGGGTGGCGGCGGCATAAGATCCACGCTTCTCTCCTGGGGAACTGATGAGAATATACTTAAACCGTGACTCTTCTCACGCTGGGAAGTTGAAGACACATTAATTTCATCCATTATGTGCACAGATTCCTCCTTGATTTGAGACTGACGTGGGCCATGATTTGGTAGCCATGTAGAATTCTTGATTATACTTAAATTCGCTGCGAATGCCTCTGTGCGAATGTTATCTTCAAAAAAATCATCTGGCTTGAGAGTGACGTCGCAATACACGTTTTTATTGGCTGAAGTTTTCCTTTGGCAATTTGAATCCTCGAAAATTGTAAATTGGTTGGTTTTTTTCTCTTCGAGGACAGCGGCTGTTTTTTGACAGTTTGAGTCCTCGAAAATGACGAATTTCTGTGCTTGATCAGGTTGCTCTCTTGGATCTGCTGCACTAAAACTGTTGAGAAAGGAAAAAGTGGAAGGGCTTTCTGATTGATTTATTTGAGATGTAGGCTTCTGCTGCTTTAGAATATCCGCTCCATGCAACAAATGAGGTATTTTCGATATATTTTGTGGTTTCTCTTCGACTGATGGTTTCTTTGATTCTAAAAATGAGACTTTACTTGGTTGTTGAGTACTTTTCGAGAAACTGAATTTAAATGTATCCTCCGTAGGCTTTTCCTGCTCCAAGGTAGGCTTATGTGGGATTTCAATTGAGGAATCTTTCCGTTGACTAAGGAATGATATTTTTGAGGGTCTTTGAAGGTTTTCCCCTGGCACAGGGGGTCTACACATAATCGAATCTTTTGGGGGTTTTGGAATCCGCGTAGAACCTCTACTTGATAAATCTTCCATAGCGACATCCGCAGATATTTCAGTTTTTGCGCCGCTAGATGCTCCCGAAGAACTAGTTACGAGCTCGTCGCCCATATGTTTTTGCTTTGGCGAAGCAAACTTCATTGATAAATTTGGCATAAACGAGTCTCCTGTATCTATCTTCCTTTGTGCAACATCAGTTGGTGATAAAATTGGACTGAAAGGGTCCTCTGGCACCTTAAAACTCTTCATAAAGGCACCTGTCGTTGATAAGTTTGGCATGAAAGAGTCTTCCTTTTGTAGTTTCGCATCGGCAGTTGTTGATAGGTGCAACATTAAGGAGTTGTGAGCTACCTTGGGATCACCAATATCTTTTAACATTTCTCCCGCCTTGTTAAGATTTCCATCTCCTCCAGCGGAAGGAAACTTCGTACAAGAATTGGAAGTATTCTTTTCACCATTGAATGAAACCTCTGAGACTTTCTTGGTTTTGTCAGTTCCTGCGGCGGATGAGAACTTCCTCATAAATGAATCTTCTACAGCCTGTTTGGACTTAGAAGCTCCAACACTCGATAAATATGACATGAATGAGTCTTCTCGAGGCTTATGGGCTCCAACAGTTACACTTGGAAACCCTGATAAAAATGAATCCTCCGTTGACTTCTGTGTTGGTAAATCCCCACGCATTGATGGCTCCTTTGGGAACCCCGGTAAAAATGAATCTTCTCTTGAATGTTGTCGTTGCAAGAGACCGCCAGTCGAGGGTTCCTTTGAAAATTCTCCTAGAAATGAATTTTCTTTTGACTGTTGACGTCGAAAATTAGCGCCTGGGCCTGATTGACTCTGAATTCCAACTAAAAATGATTCCTCAGTGGGTTTTTGCTTCTCTAGGTTACCGCAAACTGCAGATAAATTTGGTAGAAACGATGATTCTAAAGTCTTCTTTTTGTCTCCGTCCACAACTTCCATAGGTTCATCAAAATTCGGTAAAAATGATATATTCGACGGCTTTTTCACTCCCATAAGTGACGAACGCTTTGCTCTTAGCTCCGGTGAGTCATAGTTGCACTTTAACTTAGTTTTTGGTGAGTCTTGAAAATTCATAAATGCGGAAGCTGTAAATATTGATTTATTGGCAACTGGCGCTGATGGTGGAGTAAAGATATTCTTCACTGCATTCGCTGAAACCGCGGGTTTCTCTGGACTCCTGGCAAAGAACTCTAGCATTTCGTCGTCAGGACTAACTTCATTTACCACCGGCTTCCTAGGGGCAAGTATCATTTTGGTAATGGTCTCTGTTTTGTCCTCGTGAAATTTAACAGGCTTAATACTTGGCGTTGTATCTTCTCTGTCCTCCAGACGGGAAAAGTTCCCAGCTTTTGTAAACAGCATCTTTGGAACGGTCTCAGTTTTGTCTTCGAAGATTTTTACAGCCGGCATCGTTGGTATAGTATCTTCTTTCTGCTCCAGTCGGGAAATCTCATTGTGCTGCCTTACGATTGAAGTCCCTTCCTCTAATCTCAAAGATTGCATCAGCAACACCTCGCCATGGTCTTTCTCTGGAAGGGAACTAGCTTCTTGAACAGTTGCCAAAGTGCACACATTATTTGTCAGTGGTATCCGCGACTGTTGCCCTTCGACTTCGAATTCTGCTGAACTTATGGACGACTTGGTGCTGGCTGTATTGACAGTAGCATGCTCAGAAGTCTCCATGATGGTTGATAACTGTTTGCCTTGCAATGTCAAGCCTGCATCGTTGTATTCTGGCGGTGAGAAGGCTGATGTAGGATTTTGATTTGAACTCCCGGGAAGTGGGACATTCTCAATTCCAGAGAAATTCAAACTCGTGGGTTGTTGTTCAGTTGGAGATGTCTTCAGTACCTTAGCTGGCGCCTTGGGAGTGCTCACAGACTGTGCTTTTATGAAGCAGTTAAATACTTGTGTGGAACAAGTCTCATTCGCATCGTAGTTATTCTCTTCCTCTTCGTATATTTGGAAGTTGAGTTTTTGTTGCCTTATGCGGGGGGCTGCGGGTGTCTTAAAAGCAAAGACGTTATCATCCGCTTCATCTTCGTAGATGTGAATAGGAGCTTTCGGCTCTGTAGACTCATCTCGTTCAGCCTTCTTTGGGGTTTTCATTATGACACTCCTCCGTGGTATTGTTGTCGTTGGTGCTTCAGGTTCTTCACTTTCCTCTAGATTCGTTGGAAGTCTGGCAAACTGTGACGGAGCAATTGACTTTCTTGTAGGGAAGAAACTTTTTCTCCTGGCAGCCTCCTTAGGCAAACAGATTGTTTCCTCCATCTCCTCTGTCATGGCTATGGTTTCATTGCCACCATACCTTAACTTTCTCTCACCACTCTTCCAGCGATGATACATTATCTCTTCAAATTGAAGTTCTTCTTCCTCCTCAGAGGGGTAGCAAATTTTTATATCAAATACCAGCTTACTTTTCCCACTGATATTCACCTCTGAAGGGTCAAATGTGGACATTTTTGGCTCCTGTGTCTGTGGCTGATTCTTTTTAGCAAAGTTTGGATACATTCTCATACCAGCGTTATAGTTAATCTTCCAAACCATGTCATACTTTCTTACGAAGGTGTTTTCGATATGCTTTCGGCTGAACCAATAAAATCCACGGAGCTCCTCTGGTGAGAACTCCATATTTGGCTGAGGATAAAGCAAACATTTGTCGTAGAATGGATAGGAACGCGGCACTAGCTCATTTTCCAAAGTGACTGGGAGATTCCACTCTTTCTGTGGGTTGTTGCGTGCCACAAAGCCGTCATAGTACACAAATGGTTTGCCATAGTTGATTTTTCCCTTAATTGGTTGAAGATCGTCTTCGTCTTCGAGGATTTCAAAGCCTAGATCTGAACGGGGTTCGGAACCGAAAAGTATTCCTTTTTTCTTGTCGTGCGCTTTATTCCAAGGACCAGGTTCCTTAGCATTTTCTTGCTTGCGAGCACTGTCTAAGATTGTTGTGACGACGGATTTGACAGACTTAGAGGTATCGGGAGCTGGTTCAAGTGGAGGAATTGCATTGGGGTCTTGGTTTTCATCTTCAAAGACACGAACGCTGACGTTGCCACTTCGGGAATTTGTGTTAGGATGTGCAGGGTTTAGCTAACAAAAGGAAATTTAAAGAACTGGGGGAAAAAAAAGAGTTAAAAGAAAACTCACCTGGACTTTCCCCGGTACATAACTCTTCACAGCCGCCCCAGTACGCACACTGCCCACCCTCTTTCTATGTGATTTCAATGAAGTCAACGCGTGACGCTTCTCCTGCAGAGAAGATTGGTATTTCTGTTTTGAATTATCATCATCGTAGAGAATTCTTTGCGACATGGTAAACCCAAAGTGCTGATGAGCCTCCTGTAGCTCCTCAAGTGGTTGAGCACGGCATTCTATTCCCCTTCTAAATATCTGATCAGCCTTACGGAAATTACCACTCAAATCATAATAGTACGCCCAACAAATATACAAATCAGCGACCATAGTGCCAATGCCTTGATTGTAAAGTTGCTGGTAGCACTCTTGTGGATTCTCATGTGTATCAATCTAAAAAAAAAAAGCTATACCATATCGGCGAAGAACACTAAATCAAAACTCACATATTTAATGTATAATTTAATCATTCGTCTGTCTTGATGGTAACGTTCGTCCTTTTCGAATTTCGTTAAGCATTTAAGGAGTACCTCTTCCAGACCAGACTCCTTTCCGCCAGAGGGAAAACTCTGTTCTATCCAATAAATATACTCGAACCAGGGTTCGAGAGCATCCTCACCCTCGTAATTTTTAATTGCATCCTCGTACTGTCGCCTCTGCTGTTGAAGTTCGTGGTGCGATTCAGCATGTAGAGCAGCTTGAAGAATACTTGCGTTTCTACCAGCTGCCAAGGGTTGTATATTCTCTTTAGCTTCATCGAATTCCATTTCAGTTTATGCAGTAATTATTAACAGTAAACAAACACTTAATTCCTGAGAGTTGTTTCATAAAATTTGCGATTTCCAACACAACACTAATCTTTGTTGAAGAAGAAAACTGTTTAACAACTCTTTTCGAATTTGAGGCATCAGTGAAGTTGGCTGTAGTTGTCGTATGTGTGCATTCAGCAAAGATTGTGAAAATGATAAACGAAATTAAATTAATAGTTGTGATCTTAAATAAAATCTGAAGAGCTCATAATTTTTGATCAGTGCAGTCTGAAAATCATTTAATTTTAATCCGTATTTGCAAATAAAACTGCTAAGTGAATTGAGGTGTAAATTGCGGATGTGGAAGTTTACAGTTTAAGTGATATGTAAGTAAGGATAACTAAAAATTAAATTTGAAAGCCAAAACGTGTGAACCCGAGATTTATATGTGGTTGTAAGGATACATATTTTCTTTATATTTGAATTGAATAATTATATCGCTCGATTGTAATTTATAGGTTTAAGAGCAGTGGAGGTACTCTAAAATGTAGAAAGTCCATGGTACTTAGAGACTGTGGTGATATTAAATAAGTGTACAAAACAAGTGGGGAAATACAAAAGATTTTATTAAGTTTGTTGAATTTAACGTGTGCAGATTGGGGTATAACGTAGGTGCTTTTGAGTGCAAAACATGGCAACAAACATATGTACATACTGGGCGGACTACTTTGGTGGAATTAGATAGCAAAATAGTAATTGAAATGTCAAACTCATGAAATAGGACCAACTAACAACATAGAATTCACCCAACATTCCCACATTCGCACAGCTGCCAAGGGTTGTTCTTCATGCTTATCATCATCATCAAATAGCTTGTTGTGTCCAAAGTTGAACGTAGATCTCTTCTAAATGTTTCCATCGGTTTCTGTTTTGGGCTATGTGGATCCAGTTTCTTCTGATGTCGTCGCTCTACCTGGTTCTCTTTCTTAAGTTCTCCCTTTTTTTCATTCCAGGATTCTTTTCGCTCATCTGTTATCTGCCTTTCGAGCTACGTGTCCTGCCCATCTCCAGCGTTCCTAACGTGTTGTTACATGTATCCGACACTCTTGTTCTTCTACGGACTTCTTCGTATTCGGTCTCCTTTCGAAATGTTTAGCATTGCCCTCTCCATCGTTCCTTGTGATACTTGGAACTTCCCAATAGTGTGTCTCGTTAAGATAAAAGTTTCCACACCATAAGCTATCACCGGTAACACGCATTTGTCGTAGGCTTTTCTCTTTAGGTATTTAGTTTTCCAAAGGCTGCCCATCCGAGTTCAATGCGGTCTAAAGGTTTCCAGTAGTGACGAAAGTTGCAGATGTTTAGTTAGAACAGTATTCATGCTCAGCGCAAATACTAGATTCATATCCGCATTCTCAAAACAATTCATTTTCAAAATTTCTTTTATGCCTATTATTCGCTATGACGTCACACTCGAAGCATCCATACTTATAGGCACACCTATTGTATTTTTATGTCATAAACGGATTCACCATAACCTCTTGTGCAATGTCAAAAAATCGCCGCTGAACAGCTGCTTTAAAGTGCACAGTGTTCCAAATGTAACTTTCAATTCAAATTTTTCAATCTTTTAAAAAAAGTGCAATGAAACTCTTGAGATCTATTCGTTTTCGTGAAATTTGCTCTTCACTGCCTCAGAATCTCGTTAGAACGTCCAGCAACTACAAACGTCCATTATTGCCGATACTCCCCCGGGACAACTTAATATCACAACTCAGAGACAAAATTCGTGGGGATGATAATCTTCTCTCTACCATCGAATGGAAGAACTTAAGAGATCAATTAATTACCAACTTTAAACACGTAAACCCGCACAACATCGATGCTGTAATCCTTAGTCAGTGCAATGACTCAGTGGACTTGTCAATTGCCAAGAACTACATTCACTTTCTGGAAAGTGAAGGAATTCAACCAAATTATGCGACATTAGGTAAACTCCTGAAGGTCTATCACTTGACATACACAAGGAATGGAATTTCTAAAACGGATGAGGGGGAAATCTTGAAAATTTATCATAAAATCCGTCAGGAGCATGATGTTTTTGATGCTACCACTTGTGAGAATCTAATTCATGGACTGTTGGCAACGGAGAAATGGAAAGACTCGTTAGAACTTTTAGAAATGACTAAACTATCTGCGTCACCTTCAATAGCTGCGTATAGTGCGCTTATTTGCAGAGCTTTTACTGATAATGATATGTATTTGGGATGGAAATTGCTGGAAGAGATGGTAGAGGCTCGTAAACAACCTAAATGTGAGGCATACATAGCCTACATTCTTTCTATATCCAAGGAACCGGATACATTTGTTGAGAATATGGAAAAGCTCTTCAGCTTCCTTGGGAAACATGAAATTCTGATAAGTCAGTCTGTGGTTGAAGAGTTAAAGAAGTGTGCAGCAACACTTGGCTACCCAATTAGCCTGACCACATTGAATAGGAATGGAAAATGTACTAATTGCCAATCATTTATGCAAAACATATCGATTAGTGATAAAGAGTTCAATGCACTGAGTTCGTCGTTTCTGGAAAGGGTTCTCATACGAAAGGATGTTTTCCAGAAATCAACCCCGAAAGAGGTGGAGACTTTTATTAAATTTGTTGATGAGACGGGACCGTACGACTGTGTTATTGATGGTCTGAATGTGGCTTATTCGTGCGGCGCCAAGAAGCCGCCGAAGGTGTTTGTTCACTTGGTAATGCCATTTGAGATTCTAGACTATCCAACACTTGAAATCGAATTGAATTTTAGCTGTCATCAGTCGTGAAGTACTTTCAAAGACAAAACAAACATGTCCTTGTCCTGGGGAGGAAGCACATGAATCACTGGCCAAAGGAAGGTATCAACTATGTTAAGAAGAACGCTTGTGTATTCCTGACAAATGATTTGTTAGTGCGATGATGTTAACTTGTATGAGTACTCATGGTGCTTTCTTTGGTTGTAGGTCACACGATGACCCGTTTCTCCTTTATGCTACAATTAAAAGCGGCCAGACGACTGACTTCTTTTCAAGAGATTTGATGAGATCACATGCTTTTTTGCTCGGAATGGAATTAAAATCGATTTTTAGACGCTGGCAGCAGGAACATCAGTATTCGTTGATAGTCGCAACCGACTTGGGAAAAGTTGTTGTTAAGGTTAGTGCCACATAAACACTTAAATGCTATCGAAGACTTCGCAGTTCTTTAAGAGTTACTCGTAACTCTTCGTCTGGACTTTCTGTTTCTGCAGTCAAATGCAGTTTTTTTGAATTGGACAGCTTGTTGTAAAAGCTTTACGCTTGTGCAGTCCAATAAGTTTAACATTGCAAATCGCCATACAATTTCTAATTTTCGCGTTTTCGATATCGCTGCTGTGTTCGACTACAAACTAAGAATTTTAAAATTCATGCAAGATTTCTTAAATCCTTGCACCACTCGAAAGGTATACGGCGTCAATAACGACTGCGCGCCATCTTATTTGGAGTTCATCGCGTTTGAGCTGCCTCATCCCAAAAGATCTCGATTCCTCCTCGAGTGTCCTGCGCCACTTTTGCCTGTTGGTGTTACCAAAAGCTACGCAGATGCTATATACTAAAACTGTCCTTGTCTGATGAGACGAAGAAAAACCTGTCACACAAGCAGTAATGTATTCAGACTTATCGCTACAAGGAAAAAATCATCCGCATTACTAAGCAATTGCTTAGTTACATCAAAATAATTCTTGATAATAAACGGTCACGGCTTGGCTTCCAATCCATTCGTCCATCAATTCTTCATCTATCATGTTCCACTCACTACCAATATTTATGTATCGCTTGTTTCAGGAACCAATCCGTCATATAAAATACGCTCAACAAGTTAACTCAACCTGGCATATACCGTACAAGGAAAACTACTCAGCAAACCCCGCCGAAATATTTGAAGTTCCCGAAAGCTGGCTGTGTATTAAATTGAATAAATAAGTTCTGTTGAAATTCCCTTTTTTATTTTTTATTCAAATAAGTTCGTTTAAAATTAATTATGTCAGAAGAGGAAAATGATGATGGTCGTACCTACACAGATAAAGAGGCCGCGGTGCGTGCTAGACAACTCGAAAACTTAAACGAGTATGTCAAGCAAATGGCCTATCAGCCCATTAAAGCTCCATTAGCATCCGAACGCACCGAAAGTTTGGCACAAACAAAAAAGAAAAATATTCTTGGCACCTATGTGGAACACAAGGATGACGTTGAGCCAAAGGAGCGAGCAGAACGGATTGCTCGAATCACAGCAAAATACAGACCAATCACCACAGAGTGAGTGAGTCAATATGTGCTGAATCGTGCTTCCAACTCATAATTTCATATACTTTTAGCCAATTGGAGGATTTAATTCGGCAACATCGTAAGAAACAGTCTAAATCCGAGGAAGAGAAAAAGCGGCAACAGGTTCTGTACAACGACACTTTAACAAAATTACAGAGGCAATGTGAGGAGCAGCTAATGAACACAATTCTAAAGAAATTCGCCAAAAAAGTTTCGAAGCGGGCAAGCCTTTTACCACCGTCAAACGTAGAGACCGAATCATATCAATGTTTGCAGAAAGCTCTCGTCTGTAACATGTATTTGGCTTTAAAAGTTCCAAATGAAAAACAGACCCAGGACCACATAATTTACAACAAATTAGCCGCAGTTTTAGCAGATTTGATACTCCAAGCCCTCTTTCTGGCACAAAATGCAGATGATGAGCAGTTAGCTTGCGGGGTAGAGCCACCACCCAGAGAACTACCGGAGAATTCTGAAAAAGATCGTTGCATTAAGTTGAGAGCCCTACGTGCAGCTAAAAAGAAACTCAACAAACGCCAAAGGAGCTCAAAAGGCTGTTCAGCTTTTTCTCATATTTATTCAAGATAGACAAAAAAAAAATCCGTTATTTTTCTATCAACTAACTAAACTAATTACAATATTTCCCGGAGTGAAACAGTAAAATTTAAAAATAAAACGATTTTGCGTCCCTTTCATCTTTGAATATCATAAATATGTATGTATACGTGAGGGTGTGGCGGTATGATTAGATGAAATTCCGATCTGCATTGATGTTCAGTTTTACGTTTTTGTTTTATTTAGTCACAACGCAAATAAAAGGAAATGTTCTGAATGCGCAAACAGAGTATGGGGTGATGGTTGTTGATGTGAAGAATTTTTTTTTTAAGTCAGATTCGACTAAATTGTGTGTAGTTTTCTATCCCTGACCGTTGTACTTTTCAAAATCCGGTACTGAGAATACAAACGAAAGACATCCGAATCGAATGAGTGTCCCATGAGTTAGAATCGCTGATCCTTCCCAACAGCCAGAAATCATTGGTGATGGTGGAGCATTGGTACACTTGCATTCGGCAAGTTGTGGGGCAGCCATTCTGAAAGTAAAAGAGGGAGATAGTTAATAAATTTATTACACACGTGCGGGGTTTGATTAAAGATTGCATAAGTCCTGTCTAACCTAAAAAAAATTAGTCTACTCTTGCTAAACTTATATGTCTCCACTAATTTCTACTCTCCGTTCCAAATCAATTTGTAGTCAATGTGGATTTCCTTGTACTTATGGAATCTCACTCCGTTGAGCTTTTTTACGCCCAACTAAGAGTACTCAGACTAGAGAAACATTGTTTTCCTGTGGATTGGATTGTTTTCATCCAACGATATGGTTTTGAATGCGTTTTTCTACTTTATGCGAATGAAAAAACTTACACACGTGTAAAGAAAACTTCTTCTGGACGAATGCATAATGGCAACGCCAATTGCAACTGAAAGAATCAAGTGATTCAAAGTGCCCAACAGGATCTAGTTTCTACGAATTCCGTGCAGAATATTCGTTCTAAATAAGAAAAGTTTTGCTTTGCCAAAGTATCCCCTGAAAGATAAATTTTCGATGTTAAGACTCGCTTTTTTCTTGCATCCTAATTTCAGTTTTGTTGTTAATTTATGCGCTGAAGATCAGAATTTTTTTTTTAAGAATCTTATCAATCACCTTTGTGACAAAGTACGTTAACGCATATCTTGCGCAATTGTTTGTTCTAAGGTAGACTATGCTGAAAGCGAGCACGGTGACATGAGCTGACAAATGGAATCTCGAGATGAAATGATTTTTCATTGCGTTGACT
The DNA here is from genome assembly GCA_946965025.1 of Blera fallax. Taxonomy (NCBI): domain Eukaryota; kingdom Metazoa; phylum Arthropoda; class Insecta; order Diptera; family Syrphidae; genus Blera; species Blera fallax. The sequence continues at coordinate 3,858,770 of OX337248.1, forward strand.
GAAACTATATATAAAAAATCTACTTACTTTGCATCTTTGTCGAGAATGAAGTTCTGTCGTTTGATACCTCTCCGCTTGTCCAAAATTTCCTGCACCTTCTTGTGCACATCCATTGATATATTCTTGTACTGTTTGGCTGGTGTTGGCACCATCTCCCTAAAATCACACGTGTACAACTGTCCATTAACCTCTGTGCCATGTTCCGAGTAATTTATCAGCTCAAAGTGTTTACTCAAATCATCGTAGAATATTGTGGCATGTTTCGGTGATACGCGTCGACATTGACCCACACTGTCTAGGCAGAGATTCACACTGTGCCCGCTACCAATTGTAAAATTCCTGTATCGCATGTAAGCCGATTTACTCAAATCGATTGTGGCAAACCACTGATCATCGTCCAACATGTTTCCCAGAGGGGTTAGAACAGCCCGTGTCCTTATTTGTGATCTGGCAATTTGTGGTTCTAACCGAATGGCTATCTCTTGTGTTTTTTCAGTGTCCGTCTTCTGTTTCGGCACGTACGTCTCGTACTTGTCTATGTCAACGCTGGGTTTTTCCTCTGTGAACATGACCGAAAGACGAAGTAAATCCTCCGGGCAAAGTATCTGACTGGGCAAAACTGTTGGTGGTTTCTCATTGCCGCGCATCAGCTCTCGAATGCGTTTGGCCGCTGTGCGATTTTGATATTGCACAACTACATCGGGATTGTCTTTGATTATCTGCTGCAGCCGTTGAAATGCCAGTTTTTTTATGATGTCAACATCAAGGTACTTGAGTTCTGTGTCGATTTTTACATCTGTGATTTCGTCCCCATTCTCTCCGGGTTCCTTCTTGATTTCATTAGCGTCCATCATCTCATCAGAGTCGTCAGAGTCATCGTCTTCGGATTTGATATCAATGTCGACGCCTTCACGTTTTACTCGTTTTTTGCTCGTTTTTTTCGCTGATTTGTTGTTGTTGTCCTTTGTGTTTTCCTTATCACCAGAATTGCTTTCGACATCGCTTCCTGATTGATCCTCATCGTCACCAAAGGTGGCCTGACCGTTCTCCTTTTGTATTTCACGCAGCTTCTCCTTGGCACACTTCAATGCCTCAATGTCTGCTATGAGGGTGCTAGTTACCGTTTGCTTGTTCTCATCAGATAACAAAGAGACAAGAGCCTGCGATGGTGGTGGTATTCCCCTACGGTGCAATGCGTTTGCACATCGATAGGCATCACGAAGAGATGGTAACAGTTTTGGTGGATTCTCGTAGTGATATTTTACCATTGGCGGGATTATGATTGTTTCGGTACATCGGTTGGACGCAACTTTAATGCGAAACGGCGGATTGCGGGTATGAATGCGACGAAAGAATTCCGTTTTCACGACCTCGTGGTCGAATGGCATCGAAAACTTGCTCCAGAGTTTTACGCGTTCGGTCGCTGATATACTATTTACTAGGTTCCAATCCTGTAACACGGGGCTGGTAAATTTGAAAACAGAGTGGTCGGCGACAAGTACTTACAATGAAAGTCTCAGCATGGTTGGGACACATCCAGAGACCTGTAGGGAGCGCTGTCATCGGTGGGTCCAAGCAATCCTGATGAAAAAATAGGGGACAGTAGTCGCACGCTACCAAAGGTGCTTTCTTGCAGGATTTTCTGCAATAGAAACAAGTTTTTGCTGGAAGCGGCACGAGTCCTTGGGAATCCAACTCATACGGCTTGGAATTCCGACGAACACCAGGCTTTTTGTTGGCGCCATTCTTAATTGGTTCAACTAAAGGAGAAGACATGAAAAAAAGAGCTTCATGCATGCCGTGTGCTACCTACCTTTATCGTTTCCTGGAAACTGCGTATGAATCTCCAGTTCTCTTGGCAATTCAAACTGCTTGGGGTTCAAGATACTAGCTGCTTTAATGAGCTCATCCAGTGGTGTGGGTTTCTTATTAGGATCCAATGCCTTTGCAATCCCCACTGGAAGTTTCTGTGCTGTTGCAGCACATTTTTCCGTTGTGGCTGTACTCAGTTCACTTGATATAGACGCCCGACTGCTGCTACGCTTGCGAAGAGTACGAATTTTCAAAGGAATCGATTCCAGGTCTGGAGTATTTGGCCGTGACTGATCCGACTGTTCAGCGCACAAAAGTTTCGTCACACTTGTGGATCTCTCCACCGAACTCGCTTTTGACGATGGTGGCTTGACAGTCATGCGACAATTGTGGCACAACCACTGCCCACTCGGTATGTCCTCCTCGCTAAGCGGAGGGTCACTGCAAAGGAGCAACGGTGAATAACTCAAACTTTCTGTGTTTAACTCGAGAACTCGCTACACTACTACTTTACTCACTGGCACTGTAGATGAAAACTTGACGGACATCTATCACAACACAAGAGATTGCCACCCTCCATGCAGGCATCGCAAGAATCATGATTGTGACCACGTCCTGGACGCCGATAGTACGGATGCTTGACTACAATTGGCTTCTGTGCACATTTATTTTCATCTTCTGGAGGCGGAGGTTTGATGAGATTTTGAATTTGCTAAAAGAGAAAATGTTGTACAATAAAATAATTTTATGCGTGTGGTATCCATGCGAGGGGATTGCGCAAGATCCTATTAAGAAGCCTGGTCAGATTCAGCGACCGTTGCTGTGGGAAACTATGTCGACTGTACTTTGAAAAATGCTAAATGCTCTAATAAAGAGGTAGATGGCATCCTAGGTTCCATTGCTGGCAAGACATTTCAGCACGACCCCATGGTTGGACCCAATTCTCATTGGTTTCAGGTAAAAATACCTTTGAGAGTTTTAGGGAATAGTTACCTCCATAATGGAACTGGAAGTGGCCAGATCGTGTTCTATCTTGGACATGGTGATTCTGTGATAGAATTGTGGTCGAATTTGAAAATTTCCTGAATTGACTACGATTCCAGCGCTTAAATGTTTGTCCACTATTTACTGGTTGACAGTTCTTGAATGTCAAAGTTTGTTTTTTCGTGGGGTTCTTATTTTGGATTTGATGCTACAAGGGATATTAATCTTTGTGGGGTGTTGTTTGTAGGCGCGAAGATACAAAGGGAGTGTGTTCATAAAACATGTTCATGTAATAGAAAACGTATGCATGCTTCATTGAAGAAAGCAATGGCACTTTCTCTCATAGAAAATGCTCTTTCTATGTTTTTTTTTTCTATATTTTATTGATTGAAAGGAGCAATTGTACATCCAATCTCAATGTGAGCAAAAGAAGTGTACTGCTATTCCTAGATCTATTCTATTCTGTTATTAAATGAAAAAGAATCTGTTATAAATTATATGTTGTAAAATATTCTAATCAGTCAATGAAGTATTAATTATCAAATGCGAAGGTAGTATACGCTAATCATGACTGTAGTCATTTTGGATCCTAAAAAGTTGGTATACACGTATCTAAGACATATGTATAATACTGTAGAATGTACGAACCTGTAACGGACAGAGAAGATAAACACTAGACTATGTATGTATGTATTTACTTTCCGTTTTAAAATATTTGAATAACGCAGGGTAAGGAAAATATATATTTAGGCCTTCATTGCAATGATGATTTCCAGCCTTGGAATAGAAACTTAACAATAATTTGTTCATCGGCGAGAATTATAAAAATGAATTCATTTAGAGCAGATTTTTGAATTCTTCATTTGCTTTTTTATTAGCCTTTCTTGATTTGAAATCATTTTCAGCTCACTACAATGATGATTTCCACCCTTCGAATCGGAGTGGAATCAAAAGAAAAGCTTGGATGAGTAAACAGCCAAGAACTCTGAACTCTGGTAAAGCCCTTGTCTAACTCGAAATCGATACAATTCTCAAAGCAATTAATCGTGATAAGACCAAGTTATTGTTCCAACTATTTTTTATAGCTTGCCTTGATGGCTTCGGTTTCATTCGGAATCGGACTTAATGGTCTCCGAGTTATGTTTCCAATTATCGGCCTTAGCGGGCCCCATGCTATGCACCAAACTATTTTTGTAACTCCCCTTTGTAGTCACAGTTTTATTTGAATTTAAGTTAACATCCCGAACCTATCCCCAACGTATTCTACTACATTTATGTCCAACGCAAATGCATCCCAATAAAACTCATCCGTCATCTCTTGTCATCGAGTTTTTCCGTCATCGACACAAGAGGAAGTGGATGTTAGGAAAATGTTTTCTTTCACAACCGACTCAAGTGCTCTAGCATATTTCTAAATACAGTTAAACTCAGTTCATAAGTGCATATCCTATAACATTTCATACTTTGCGTTCCCAAAGTTTTTTTTTTCTTAATTTTTTAATCACAAGTGAAGAAAACGAATAAAAAATCTCAATCCCTTGTGTCAGCGAGTGTGAGTGGATAGAGAAAGACGGAATTCGTCTCCCAATTGAATTCTTGCGTTGCCAAATTAATGTGCTAAAGAAGAACAACACTATTCGCAATAAATATGATTAGATAACTCACTCAAGTGAGAGAGCCTCCAATTGTCAAAATTTTAATTCTACACAAAAGTTTTTTTTCGTGCAACATATCTCCAAAAAGGAAACGAAAAGAGGAAACGCTTTTTTATTTAATTTTTTCTATTAAAAACGCAGAAAATGGCCAGGAATTTTGATCATTTATTCAAATTGTTGATCATCGGCGACAGTGGTGAGTGGGCAAATGCAATTTATTCATGTTTTTGTGGGAGAAAAATAGAATTTTATTCTGCGGCGCTGTGTGGTGGATACCATTGTTCGGATGTCAGTCAGTCATCGCCCTCCCCTATTTCTCTCACTGCTACTGGCGTTGGGTGTTTTTTTTTTTTATTGCATCTAATAAACGAAAGAATAATTATGTTCCCAAATGACTAAGAAATATAAAATTGATTAGTGTCCGATTGACAGTGAGACAAATTTCCAATATTTTTGGGGAGTGCTAAGCCAAAGGTACGCAAAATTTGATACCGAAAGGAGGCAGATAGTGATATCCACCACACATAGTTTTATCTATTGTCGCTATCGCTTAATTGAAAGGAATTAAGAGAATGTATGTCGCTGTTTCTTGTTTTTTTAAAATTTTTTCTTTACTATTTGTAGGCGTTGGAAAGTCATCGTTGTTAATTCGGTTCTCGGATGATACATTCTCAGGAAGCTACATAACGACGATTGGAGTTGATTTTAAAATTCGCACAGTTGTTATCGATGGACAGCGAGTGAAGTTGCAAATCTGGGATACTGCTGGCCAGGAGCGGTTTCGCACTATCACAAGCACATACTACCGGGGTACACATGGTGTGATCATTGTGTACGATGTAACGAATGGAGAGTCGTTTGCGAACGTGAGACGATGGCTAGACGAGATCAACAATAATTGTGACGTAGTTAACAAAGTTTTAGGTGAGTTGGTACCAGGCAATATTTAGATTTATTCAAATGTAACTGGATTGGCATAGATTTTATCGAGTGTCTTTATGAGAATCATTTTCTAATATTATTTGCGTGTTCATGCAGGAAATATATTTTTAACATCAGGGTTTTGGTTCGGTCTGTCTTATGATCTATTCTGGTTGTAGACGACACATGCTTCTTCGTTAGTTCATTCGGCATAATATCCTGGACCCTACTCACTTTATAAATTTGTCCTCGATGAAGCTTTCTCTAGTGTTGTGTTTCAAGAGGTTCACTACCTAGCTTTATTAAAAAGTTTGCCCACAAGGACAGCTAACAACTTTTCTAATTTCCGTGCAGGAATAATATTTTGCAACTAAATATTTTGATGGATATCTGCTCTATGATCTATTGTGTGTGTTTAAAGACATCTCATAGATCCTTAGGCCCCTTCGCAAGTTCTTTCCAAGTTTTGTCATCAAAAGGTAGATAAGAATGGGGTAATTTTCTCCAGGATGAGTTTCGCTATAAGCAAATATTCTTGGAAATGCAAATGTATATACATGTGCATAAATATATTTATACAAGAAGGTGCAAAATTTTTATTTAATTTCATTAACTGAGGAACAACTTTGTATGGAAGCATATTGTTTATTCAAAAATTATATAGCTTAAAAGGGAAATCCCCGATAGCAAAAATATAAAATTTGATTTCTTAAATTTAAACGATGTACAAAGTACATATGTCGAACCATGCATCGGGCATGCTGTGTATTTTGAATTTTAAAATATGTACATTTCTCAAATTTCATCAATGATTGGTCTCTAAATCGTATTTCTCTGTGATTTATGATTCGAACACACACACTTTGATTCTGGCAATTTTATTGCCAGCGATGAATTAGTTCGTCTGACTTTAATTGAAGAGTCTGTGCCACAATCTTTCATCCTTGTTGATTCCGGGCACGGTGCTTGCAACTCAAACAAACTTTTTAACCTGCTCTGACTTCGGCTTTCAATAACCTTTTGAATCCGTGATTCTTATACCTTCGTACCTGATTTACAAATAGAAATATTCGTCGCAGCACACCGTATGTGATCCAGCCCTTAACTTCTCGCGTCCATTCGTGTTGTGCGTGTTATGATTTTTCGCACAATTGGGAACGTTTTACAGTCTCATGGCAGTTATAACTCTTGGACGTTTTTCAAACATTCACGAGTGGTGGGACCGTGAAAAAAACTGTTTGGTATTTTCTGGGATCCCGCTCAGTAGTCCAACGCACTAACCACCGAGCCACCTCCACTTGTAATCGTAATTGGCGTAGTACCGAGTGTTCAACTCGGGCAGTATTTCACTTTCTTTATTTCTTGTCTGGCTTGTTGTTTATTTGCTTGACGTGGTCGAACCAATGTAATTTGTTGGGGCTTGGTCTTTTGGATTTCACCTATGTACATCTTAAAACACCTCATAGAGTAAAGGGTGGCTTCTCCTAATCTATGCTCAGCTTTTCTGCTTTCCAGAAGACTGTTCGATATAATTGTTGAGTTCTTCTTTTTGCAAAAATGGATCCGGCTCGGATATTGATGAACGCAATAAAAGATTAACAACTTCGCTTCAATACTGTATTTGCTCTAACCTCAACGTACAATTACAGAGTGTGTAATAATAATAATAAAAAAAACAACGTGGTTTATTGACTGTCAAAAAAGTCAGAAAAAGATAGAAAGAGATACATATATGCATTATGGTTATTATTATTAATATGCTGGTAGTGTTCAGAGACCCAACATATCTGCCCCGCGATGATGTTCGGAAGAATATCATCCAATCTGCGCCAACTGATCATCTGTATAAGGTACATACGACTCTAAGAAACCTGTAACAAATAAGGTAATTGTGCAATTGATATTACTGTGTTTGGTCTTTCGATGAATCTTGCCAATTATCTTGAATGGGCAGTGGGCATAACTTCACGATGGGGCGTTTTACTAGTCCATTTTTTGTCTTAAGAGTGACGACTCTCACCAAATTATCAGTTCCAGGATGTAGCTCCACTATTCGGCCTAAAGGCCAATTATTGCAGGGAAACCTCTCATCCCTTATCATCACGATATCGTTAATTTTCAGGTTAGGGTTGCGCTTCAACCATTTTGGGCGTCGTTGTAATCGTGACAAATATTCATTACTCCATTGCCGCCAGAATTGTTGTACCAACCTTTGACAGTGATGCCAACGATTGACGAGACTGAAACGATTCGTTTCAGCCCGAGGTAGGGCAAGCAGCGAATCTCCTACTAAAAAATGTCCTGGGGTTAGAACCATTAGGTCATCCGGATCGTTGGTTAACGGGCACAGTGGCCTTGAGTTTAAGCATGACTCAATTTGAGCCAAGACCGTATTCAGTTCTTCATAACTTAATTTTTGTTCTCCAAGTGTTCGCTTGAGGTGGTATTTTGTTGACTTAACACCCGCCTCCCACAAACCACCAAAGTGTGGAGAGGAAGGTGGTATGAAATGCCATCGTACCTGGTGCTGAGCGAGTTGCGGGTGGATTTTCTCAATAAACCGTTGGTAAGTACTCCTATCTTCCTTGAGCTTTCTATTCGCGCCTATAAAGTTGGTGCCGCAATCGCTGTATATGTCACTACATACACCCCTCCTGGCGATAAAGCGGTTCAAGGCACCAATAAAGGCATCTGCGGTTAGATCCCCAACCAGTTCCAGGTGGATAGCCTTTGTAGTTAGACAAATAAAAAGAGCAATATATCCTTTTAAGGAAGTACGACCTCTACCCTTAGAGGGTAAAACGTTAAAAGGCCCAGCATAGTCAACTCCTGTAGATGAAAATGCCCTTGCGGGACGAACACGCTCGGCAGGTAGCGCACCCATCATTTGCGTACAAATTTTTGGCCGGTTCTTGTAGCAAATAATGCAACGATGAATTACAGATCGAACGACATTACGTCCATTTAAAATCCAAAATCGTCTCCGGATATGACTTAGCGTAAGCGTCACACCACCATGCAGAGTGCTCAAGTGACTATATTCGACGATTAAATTTGTTAGATGATGTTTCGCCGGTAGGATGAATGGATGTTTTTGATCCTTTGACAACAGTGCATGTTTTAATCTACCACCGAGCCGTATAATCATTTCCTTTTCGTCAAGGAATGGGCTAAGAGGGCGCAATGTGCTATTTTCCGGAAGTGGTCTGTTTGAAGATAAAGAGTTCCATTCGGAGGAAAAGGCTTCTCTTTGTACTAATCGTATGATATTAATCATAGCCTCATTCAACTCGTCGATTGATAATCTTCCTGTTGTTTTGGACCCGAGCCTTGGACGACAATTTCTGGCAAAACGAAGGCAGTACGCAACCATTCGCACTGTTTTGGAGAACGATGACCAGTTTCTCAGCAAAGAATTTACCTCCGACTCCTCTGTGTAGTTTAAAAATATCTTCACCTTTCTTACCTCTTCTTCAACTGCTGGGCTTGGCATATTTAATGTTGATTTCGGCCACTCATTAAACGGCAACTGAAGAAAGGACGACCCATGCCACCACAAATCGCAATCGGATAGTCGTGAGGGACTTATTCCGCGACTGGAAACATCAGCGGGGTTGTTTTCTGAAACAATATGTCGCCATTGATCTACTGTGGACACCGCTATAATTTTTCGGATTCGATTTGATACGAAAGGTTTCCATCTACTGGGATCTCCTCGAATCCAATTTAAAACAATAGACGAATCGGTCCATAAGAAGATGTTCGAAGAGGAGACATCCGTACAAATATTTTGTTTGATAAATTTTAACAACTTAATGGCCAAAACGGCTCCACACAACTCAGCTCGGGGAATAGTTAACTTCGTTTTTATTGGATTTACCTTACATTTTGCCATCAAGAGGTTAACTGCGAATTGGCCGTCCTCTTTACAAATTCTTAGGTAAGCAGCAGCAGAGTAAGCTGATTTGGATGCGTCGCAAAATAGATGTAATTCATAAGATCCCAAGTTGCCTCCACTGCCTAACCATCTTGGAACACGTAGCTGTGTAATGGCTGAAAGCTCGTTACCAAATATTCTCCAAGCTCTTTGAATTTCTTCCGGTAATTGAGTGTCCCATCCTGTTTTGCTTGACCATAGTTTCTGTAATATAATTTTTGCTGATATGATTACCGGATTAAGCCACCCTAATGGGTCAAAGAGTCGTGCAATAGTAGACAAGATCGAGCGTTTAGTTGGGAATTCCAGGGCAATCTTGAAATTGACTTTGAATTTAAACTCGTCGGTGCAGGGATCCCAATATAGACCCAACGCCTTTATAGCGTCTGTTGATTTGAATTCTAACATACCATACGTATACCGGTATTCCTGAGGGATATTCTCCATCAATAAAGGATGATTACATGCCCACTTTCGCAATTCAAAGGACGCGGTCCGTAACATGGCGATGACTTCCTCTTGCCTCTTCAAAGCGACCTCAATGGTATCAGAACCAGATAAAATGTCATCCACGTACATTTGCTGCTCTATTATTTCTGCGGCCAACGGATAACGACTTCCTTCATCGCGAGCCAACTGATGCATAGTGCGTATTGCTATGTACGGAGCAGGAGCAGTTCCGAACATAACTGTCGAACAATAGTACTCTTCAATTGGCAGATTAGGATCCTTCCTCCAAAGTATCCGCTGATACTGCGCATCTTCCTCATGCATATCGATGCGCCTAAACATTTTTTCAATATCTGCCATAAAAACATATTTTAGCTTGCGCCAGTTTGTTAGGATGGCAGATAAATCCTTCTGAAGGGGTGGTCCTATGGCCAAGATATCATTCAGCGACTTTCCATTGGAAGTCTTCGTAGATGCGTCGAAAACGATCCGTACCCTTGTGCTTATTGCAGACTCCTTTACAACTGGGTGGTGAGGAAGGTAGCAACAAGTATAATGCGGCACTCGATTATCTCCAATGATGCAATGTTGATCCTCAGTTGTCGTAACCGGCTTCATTTGCCCCAATTGTAAGTATTCGTCGATTGATTTAACGTATGCGTCCTTCAAACCCTTATCCTTCAACAGTCGCCTCTCTAAATGCCCAAAGCGCTTCAATGCCACGGCCCTTGACCTCCCTATGAACTGCGTAGAATCGATTTCTGTCTTTAGGGGCAATCGAACGAGATATTTTCCGTTTTCCAACCGTTCGTGTGTGTCGCAGTAGAATTTTTCACACCATTGATCCTCCTCTGACTGGTTAAGTGGCTCCGGCATGTCTTCTAATTCCCAAAATTTCCTTAGTAGGTGATCGATTTCGAATTGAATATGTAAAGATGACAGCATGGAAGATGATGTAGATTGCCCAACTCTTTTTCCTGATACGATATAACCGAATGTTGTTTTCTGAGCAATAGGCAAACCACTGCCTGCCCTACGAGTGTCATCCAGAATACAATCATCGTATACGTCACTACCTAACAGAACATCAATAGCTTGCGGCTCAAAATACCTTGGATCTGCTAGATCTAAATGCTGTAGATGGCCACAACCTGTGGTGTTAACTTTCCTTTCTGGCAAAACACCCGCTACTTTAGGTAATACATAAGCCACAACATGATAATTTACAAGAGGATCTAACCTAGAACAAATTGATATTTTTACGCTATAGCGCCCGGTTGTTACTATAGATCCTGATAATCCATTGACATTGATATATACTCTATCCCGATGAAGACTCAATAATTGAACAACCCGTTCCGTCACAAAGGAAGCCTGTGACCCTTGATCCAATAATGCCCTAAACTGATGTAATTGCCCCTCTGCCGACTTAATGATAACAACAGCTGTTGGGAGAAGCACGTCATACGATATGGATTGATGTTGTCTATTGTCCCCTGATATCAACCTACCCTTTGTTGCCACATGAGTTGCCGATGTCGTCAGAGTAGGGACCGTAGTCTCCCGGTCAACATGGATTAGGGTATGATGTTTTCCTCCACAGATTCCACACGTTCGACGGCTGCTGCACTTCGAGGAACGGTGATTGTATCCGAGGCAGTTAAAGCAAAGCTTGAATTGTTCTACCGCTGTTCGTTTTTCCGTCGCACTCATTCCGATAAACCTCGAACATTCCCGCACTGGATGATCAGCCTTCTCACACACAGGACACGTTATAGCCCTTTTTACAGCATGCATCGATTTAAAATCCTTCTTCCCAAATGATGCAGTACCTTGTCCTACAGATTTCCTCTGCCCCATTGTTCTCTGCTTGGAAGATGTTACCATCATTAGATATTGTTCATCTAAAAGAGATAATAATTCATCAAACGTTGGGATACTAGTTTGTTTTCGTAGAGAGTGATCCCACTCATTACGAATTGAATTCGGTAACTTCTTGATTAAGAAAAACACAAGAAGCTGATTTTGCTCATCGATATTGACACCAAGGTTTTTAATGGAGCTGAAACATGAACGACAGGTCTGTGTAAAACGTTTTAAGGCGGTGGGATCATCACGAACTACATCCGGCTGCTGATCTAAGACTTCCATATAATGCGAGAAAAGTATGCGATTATTGTCGTACTGCGTGCACAACATTTCCCACGCATCCAGATAATTCTCTCCTACAAAGCCAATGTGTTGAATATCTTGTGAAGCATCTCCCACCAACGACGCCTTAAGATAGTGAAACCGCTGCAAACTACTCAAGCTCTCATTCTGATGAATCCGATCTAAATATATTTCCTTGAAGGCAGGCCATTCGATGTGGTTTCCACTAAAGGTGGGAAGTTTAACTTCTGGTAAAGGAACACAATGAACCGGTTGGTTTAGCGCAGGAGAAACAGTAGAGTCATCAGAGTTGTTTCGCTTAGGTTGTGTTACCGATGTTGCAGCAAGGGAGTCACGGATAGCAGTAACAGCCTCAATATAAATTTCCTCGAATTTGTCACAGACATCGGCGTCTATATAGTTCGCTTTAACATTTTGATCTTTGGATTTGCGAACTAAAATACGATGGTTTGTTCGAAATTCCACTCGATACGATGCCAATGAATCTAGACGAGCATTGTGATAACCTTCGGTTTTTCTCGCAACGGGATCTTTCTTGAAGTTACGTAGAGTTTTCTGCACGGAGTCGAGCAACATTAGCTGCTCCTCAACAACATAGTCCTGCCCAATTTCATCTTTATCTCCAGGCATAACGCTTGTAAAGAACCAAATACAGATATCAATGCACTTACCTCGTGTTACGACTGAGTTGCGTATGTATTAAGCGATTCCCACTTAAGACTTCTGTCGATGTTTTCCGCTGCTTTTACTGCTCATCCCCAGAATAACCGCTCCGAATCCTCACAGGAGGCACCAAATGTTGAGTTCTTCTTTTTGCAAAAATGGATCCGGCTCGGATATTGATGAACGCAATAAAAGATTAACAACTTCGCTTCAATACTGTATTTGCTCTAACCTCAACGTACAATTACAGAGTGTGTAATAATAATAATAAAAAAAACAACGTGGTTTATTGACTGTCAAAAAAGTCAGAAAAAGATAGAAAGAGATACATATATGCATTATGGTTATTATTATTAATATGCTGGTAGTGTTCAGAGACCCAACAATAATAGTCCTGGTAACGAAATCGATACGATTTTTCCGATCAGTCTTCGCTGATCTTCACGAGAACGTCAGCCAGTTTATGTTTCCCTGAAGTTTTTGTCTTACGCGGTGTACCAATGTATCGGTGATCAGCACGCCCCTCCAATACACGGGTGAGTTATAGAAAACGGGGGGTCTCCTTGCCCAAATTCAGAGTACTTTTGTAATACTGTTTCCAAATTGCATAGAATACTGAGCGTTTTCAAACCTTGTATGTACATATGTATGTATGTATGTAGCATTTGAATTGTCTCGATAGCTTTTGGAAGGATAGTTTTTCTTTCATATGCCCGAGGCATATGAAGCTGATTGATAGTTTAGTGCTGATTTTACAATGCATATGCATATCCGATCTTAATAAACTGAGTTCCTGAGAGTCCGAACCAATTTTGCAGATTTTTCATCTAGTTTGCTGCTGTTTTTCTGCCTTCGATTTTCCCTTACAAGATTACTTGTAACAGCTGATACTTCTCGCTCCGCAAAACGAGTCCTAGATATTCCAATTTACGTTTTTTCTTCTCTTCTCGAATTTACCCTTTTTAAAACTTCTATATTTGAAATTCTTTCGGTCCTTGATATTTTTAAGACCCTTTGATACACCCACATTTCAAAGGCTTCCAACCGCTGCATTATTGTTTTACTCAAAGTCCATGTCTCTACTCCATATATGTAAAATCGTAGACCAAACAGCAAACATAATAATCGAAGGTCATTGGCACACTTTATTCAGCTGGCAGAACAATACTCGCATTTGTTCGATCCTGGATTTGATCTCCTCGGTAAAGTTAGCTTTGGGGTTGAATTGTGCCCCAAGTATCTAATTTTCTCCATGCGATTTACTTAAACATCATCGATTTTTGGGTCTGCGTTACGGAAGAAGTCGTATTTCAAATGCAAAAACCATAATTTTTAGTTTACGGGCAATAGTATGAGACAACGACAAAATACCAAAATGTTCCTTGGTTTAGTGGATATGAACATGTTTATATTTTTACGATTTTCGCCCTTTCCATTTGCTTTGTTATTGCTTATTTCTTTTATTTATCTCTCCATATTGAATTTTGAATTCTCTTTTCGGCTCTTGCAGTTGGAAATAAAAATGATGATCCGGATCGTAAGGTAGTTATCACTGAAGATGCTCAGCGATTCGCTCGACAAATGGACATTGAACTGTTCGAGACATCAGCCAAAGATAATATCAACGTCGAGGAGATGTTCCTCTCGATCACGAGACAAGTGTTAAACCATAAACTTCAACAGAGCGCACTGTCTGCACAACAATCGAATGATACGATAAATCTAAAACGTGCACAAGGTAAGAAACATCGAAGTAAATGCTGCTAGCTTTAGATTAAACAAATAAAACTTTTCTAATTCTTTTTTTTTTCTGTTGATTTTTGAATAAAAAATTCGTCGTCTTTTCGTTTTTTGTTCATTATAAAAAAAATAATTATATGAAATAATTTCTATCTTTCTCTTTGTCGAAGTAATAATTGTATGTTGTAATGAGATATTAAATAAGAAAAAAAATACATGTCTTACCATTCTTACCAACCACACACAAACAAACAAAAAAAAATACAACAAAAGTGGAAAAAGCATTATACATATATTTAACCACCAAATTCTTTTTATAAAAATAAAAAATAGTAATTTTTAGGTCGATTAGTTGTCTCTATATAGTGTATAACAGAAAAGAACATAAGAAGTTAAACAAAAACGGAGTCCTTTAGTAGTGGTGGCTTCGTGTTTTTCTTTTGTACATTTTTATATGCATTCTTCTATGTTAGCCAACAACTTTTTTTACAAATATTTTGTAATTTATGAAATGAAAAGAATTCAGAAAAAAATGGAAACAAATTATATATGTGTAATCTAAGGATGTGTTTGTATTTAAAGAAAACGATATGAAAAAAAACAAAAAAAACAAAAACAAATATAAAAACCAGAAACAAAACAAACAATAAATAATATATTTAACACTGACCTGGAAGGGGACTTATTTTTACTATTTTCTTCGATTTATTAAAAACTCGGCAATGGGAGGCGCACTGATCTACACATAATTCTCTTAGCTTTGCCTTCGAACTTTAAATGAACATCCTCTTTTTATTTACTTTCCATGTCCTGTTCATGAAGAAATAAAAACTTAACAGCTGAAGAAAATCTGAAGTTTATGTATATAAAAAAAAATTAACTCAAGATTATTTTACTAAATTGCAACTGTATCAATGTGCTGAACGCTTTCGCCACTTTCATATCGTTGCACGCAACCATTTAATTCTGACACTCGGTTGCTGTCACCATAGTACGCTCAGAAGTTGTTTACTTCGTAGTAAAAAACGAAATTAATTGATTTAATTTGAGATAAATACTAATATTCAGTGAATCTTATAAAAATGAGCTTCGTCCAATTCGAGAGTGCAAAAGAAAAGGAGAAAATTAGAGAAGAACTAAGGAAAGCCAGGGAAGAGTTATTGCAGAGGGTAGGTTTGCTTGAAACGTATAAAAATCGTAACTGTCAAATTCTACAGTATTAGCTATAAATAAAAGAACCGACTAAATTGAGATCTATTTTTGTTGTTAACTCTTTTGTGTAAAGGCTAAAAAGAATGCAGAAGCCCGTGCAGAAAAACAGGCCCAGAAAACGCTGAGTGGAGAGGCTACTTGGATGCTTCCAGATCTAGTGAAAAAGATCGACAAATTGAGTAAAGCTGAAAAGAAATCCAAGAAGGCATCCAAAAAGACAAAAAAGGAGAAGAAATCCAAGAGGGACAAGAAATCAAAAAAGAAAAAGAGCAAACGAAAGTATTCATCAAGTGAAGCTGATAGTGATTCCAGTGATACAGAAGATGAAATGCTCAAAAAGAAGAAAAAGAAGCGGAAGATGTCTACCGACAGCAGTAGCTCATCTGCATCCTCCTCGTCTACTGAGACTAAAAAAGAAGAATGGGTAGAGAAGGTAGAAGAAAAGCCACCCCTGGCTCGTGATGATTGGATGACAAGTCCAATGCTGCTGAAAACATTCTCTAAAAATGACAACAAACCTGTCAAAGAGAAGCAACATATAGACGCGTACGATCCAGGTAAGAGCAGTAGGGAGTTGAATCCGCATTGGAGGAATGGAGGTACAGGACTTCCCACATTTAGAAAACCAAGAGATGATTATGAAGACGATGGTGGGACATATAACAGCCACTCGAGGAGTTACGATAGAGCATCTGGTGGTTGGAGAAAACAAAAGGAGCCTAGTGCTGCCATAAGGAAATCTCGAACTCCAAGTCCCAGTTCAACATCAGCGTCCGAGACAGAAGAAGTTGAAAAGAAAGCAGACAAGTCAGAGCCATCCTATTCCACTTCGAACTTTCTTACCGACCAACAAATGAATGAGCTAGGAGCAAAAATTATCAAAGCTGAAATAATGGGAAACAATGAACTCGCAGAGGAGCTAAAAAAGAAACTTGAGAATGCTCGGGTAGTTAGAGGGCAAACAAAGAAGGCTCAAAAGCAGACATTCCTCAAAGAAAAAGAGGAGAAAACGAAGGATGCTCCAGATGAGCATGTCCTGCTCACCAGTACTGACAGTAAAGGGTCCACACGTCCACTTCTCAATCGAACTGAAAAAGAAAGTGATCGTTATGGAGGTCGAAGAGGCAAACAGAAGAATAAAAGAACTGAAACTCATGTGTCTGGCGAACGGGTGCGATACTTCCCTGACGATGACAAGTACGATATCAAACAAATGGTGAGCATAACTTCATATTTGCTTTCAGTCTCATCTCATCTGCTTTGCTGTGTTTCAGTTTGAACGAGAGAAATACACGACCGCAGCGGACTCGGATGCCCAATTCGCGGAAATCGCTGGAAAACACAAGAACCCCAAGGATGATCTGGAGGACATATTTGCCGATAAAGTTCGCAAGAACGTTGATGAGTACGAAAAAGCAGACAAGGAAAAACAGCGTGCAATTTATGAACACGAGAGACTCATAAAAATGCTAGACAACTGTGATAAATGTTTTGATTCACAGAAAATGGAGAAACAACTCATGGTGTCTATGGGAAAGAATGTCTACCTGTCACTACCGTGGCATGAAGGTCTTCAGCCAAATCACTGTTTGATTGTTCCAATGCAGCATGTCGCTTGCTCTACGCAACTAGATGAAGACACGTGGGAAGAGATTTCGGACTACCGCAAAGCGCTAACGAAAATGTTTGCTGAACACAAGCAGGATGTGGTATTCTTTGAAACTGCTCGATATCTGCACAAGCGGCCGCATATGGTAATACATTGTGTACCGGCGAATAGCATGGAAATGGCTCCATTCTACTTTAAGAAAGCCATCCAAGAAAGTGAGTATGAATGGTCGACGAATAAACAGTTGGTTTCGCTAAAGGAGAAGGGTCTAAGGAGGGCTATTCCCAAAGGATTACCATACTTTTGGGTGAACTTTGGAATGGATTCTGGATTTGCTCATGTCATCGAGGATCAGGAGAGGTTTCCATCAAATTTTGCTCAGGTAAACAAGAAAGCATGTGACTAGAGAGTGTTGACTAATCATGATTTTGATTTTCAGGAAATAATAGGTGGAATGCTGCATTTAGATGCAAGTAAATGGCGTCGACCGCGAAAGGAACACAACATTATACCGAAGGTGAAAAATTTAGCCGATTGGTGGAAGCCGTTCGACTTTACGGATTGATGAGTTAATTTTTGTGCCAGGTTGTTGTTCAATAAAATATTTCTTACAAAGGATTGGATATCTTAGATTAAATAGAATTTAAGGAACATTATTGAGTATCCAGAGTCCCCCTTAAATCAACGTGATTTGTACAATGAAGTACTGCTGTCATATTTTAATATAAACCGGTTCGCAGACTGCAGGCAAATTACTTGAAATTGTAAGTCACTTTCAAAACCTGGCCACGATAATTTGGCTTGTGTAAACTTAATGTTTCTTCTCAACAGCTTGGATATAACCATCCACTGATTGCCACAAACGATGAATGTACTGCGTATTTCCAGATTTAACCCAATTTTTTAAGCGGCTTTTATAGACTTAAGATTACTACCCTTGGTAAGGCGGTTGTTTGGAGTCGTTATTGAATTTGAAAGAAGTTTACTGAAGATGGTAAGAAGGACGTAGACTAGACGTAATAAGCTTTACATGCTTTTTAGGGCATAGACTATAACAGGCAGATGTACAGTGGCCTGCAAACGAGCATTTTTCCTTAGTTAAAACGAATAAATTGATGTTTCAGCCCGCGTATCCTTCCTCTACATTCCTCTCTTCCCTATCTGTGCTGGTTCGACCCGTTGCGATGATCAACCTGACTGAGGGCCCACTCAAATGGCTCATTCGTAAACTGGATCAGGAACATGGTGCCGGGTTGGTTATGCTAAAGCGATGCACAGATGAGCTACGTAATCAATGTTCTCACGGAACTCTGTCTAATAGGCAACATGCTAAAAGGTTGGGCCTCTTCACAAACGATCTCTGCAGGAGCTGCAGGGACAAAGAGGAGAATCCTTCATCTCCTATGCACCTGTTCAGATTTGTATCAAAGAATACTACTCCATTAATAGGCTCTTTTCTTCAATGAACATAGTGTGTATGAGACCTGGTACAGACAGCTACCCTAACCTAAACCCTAAATCTTTTGCTATAGGTTGGCACCACTCTCTTTTTAACGTGTCAAACAATTCGCCTTTGCAAGTCGTGCCAACATTTTTCTTAATTATTTCGCACATAATGTATTTTTTGTTTCTATCTTTCCCAATTCGACGCTTTAAGTTATAGTTTTTATCCAGTCTAAATGGTTCCTGACTACGCGTGATATGTAGTCCCCTATTTGCGGTTGACTGTTGATTTGATTTACAAAGCAACGTTAAAGTGTCGTTCGTGCCTGTACCCACCAATGACACCAACCACATGCGCCCAATAGCCCATCTCGCAGCCATTTGCTCTATTTGCAGCAGAAATTCCATCAGTGATACCTCAGATTGCCACCTGTAGCGCTTTGAGTGCAAAATACACCACCACACCCAACCCCTGCTTGCCATTCGTCCTATCTGTGCAACAGAATTCCCCTTTCCTTTCTGTGTGTGCCAGCCACACTACACTCTCCAAGTGACTCATTTTCTCTCAAATAGAACGCACATTCTACACAAACACGGAAAAATCGCGGTGTTTACGATTCACAATCGGTTGCTCTCTCCAAAAAAATCGTTTTTCTACGCCTAGCGAGGGAATTTTTATTTTTTTTTATTTATTTCCAACAAAATTTGTTGCTCTGCCTTCAAAGTTTTTGTTTATTTGCCTGCGAGCAGAATAATTGTTTATAATTTATTACGCAAAGTGTAGAAAGCCATCAAGCAAAAACCCTGCCCCAGCTAAACGGCGGACGTCTTACAGATCTGTCAAAGAGCCAAGTCAAGAAATTTTCTGTTTTCTCCGGGAAAGAAGAAAAAAAAAAAGCGAACGGAAAAGTGCGAAATTCCAATTGCAAAACGCTGGACTCTAGGTGCGATTATGAAGTGGAATTTGCAGTTCTAAAGCCGAAGTTCTGTGAAATCGTGCAAGGAACGCAATTACAGACTAAGAAAGTAGTGATGAATTGACAAAGTTTTGTATTGTACACCAAACGAGGTAGCAAACGGAGGGGGTTACGTTGTGTCAATCAGTTATTAACCCAGTTAAAGCGTAGCACCGAGCGTTGGAAAATGTTTTCGAAGAAGAAGAAGAAACCCCAGATATCGATGCCCAGCAACTTTGAGCATCGTGTGCATACGGGATTCGATAAGCGTGAGGGGCGCTATGTCGGTCTGCCACTGCAATGGGCGTCTATAGTCGGGAATAATCAAATTTTAAAGTCGACAAATCGACCACTTCCTCTGGTGGATCCGTCAGAAATTACTCCAACTGAAATTCTAGATTTGAAAACCATCGTGAGACCACATCACAATAATAACAAACTCGATAGTGCCTCGTTGAATAGTACAAGTGGATCGGTGGTGGTGCAGGATGGAGGAGCGCCGATTACCAATGGAGGTATAAATCTACCGAAGACATCGCATGTTGCCAGATCGAACTCGTTGCGAAGTTCGAGCCCACCTCGTGTGCGGCGAGACTTACGTGGCAATGCAAACGTCCCACCAGCAGTGCCTGAGGAGCCAAGTACCGGACCGATAGTACAACCACCACAACAGCAGCAAATGCCGTATCCGGGCATTCGGAGGGATCCAGTCACGTATGCATCCAAACCACAGCCACAGAAAGCTTCAGTGCAGCAAAACCACATCGGACCGCCCCCACAATTCCAGCAGCCTCCAGTAGAAGCACATCACCCAATGTATCCACCAAAAGCAGCCCAACACAATGGTAATGGTCCACTTGCTGTGCACACCGATCTTAACACTCCTCTGCACTATCGACAGCCACCACCGCAACAGAATTCTCCAGCCGGTTCCATAGCAAGCTCAGCATCACGTCCGTCCCAGCAGCAACAACAGTATCTAATACAACAACAGCAGCAATCTCATACGAACAGCAACTTTGCCGTCCACCACAATATGCCATTGCATATGCCAAATCCAATTGCTCAGCCGCTACCACTGCATGTCCAGCAACAGCAACAGCAACTGCAGCCACAACCACAACCACAACCTCCAAATCGACCTCCTCCGCCAGTGGGCAGCCTATCGCACCCCGCTCCACCGACGAATCTGCAAACGAATGATCAAAATCAGAATCCACATCATCTGCATGCTCCTTCGATTCATGGCAGTACGAAGACCAGTTCACGAGCGTCCAGCTCTAGTGGAGGCAATAGTTCCCTTGCGCCAGGCAGTACAGGAGCACCCGCTGGTGCTCCAAAACAAGAACAAAGGTTGACGCATGAGCAGGTAAGTAAATTACACCTTCCATCTTGATATGAGATAAATGCTCTCTCTCCTTGGCAGTTTCGTGCGGCCCTACAAATGGTTGTATCAGCTGGAGATCCCAGAGAGAATCTTGACAACTTCATGAAAATTGGGGAAGGTTCTACCGGCACAGTATGCATTGCAACGGACAAATCAACAGGTTAGTGCGCGTATTAGTCTACTTATATTTCCAATTGACCCCTGCTTTGATCGGGCGATGGTTTCCTTATTGATTTTGTATTAAAAAAAGAAAAGAAAATTATTTTGCATGCATTTGTTGCGCCGCCACAAAATCTTTTATCGATTACTAGCCTGCTGGAATGGGGTGGTGTGAATTACGTGATTAAAATGGGCAAATCGTTGAAACAAACCTCGTTTCTTAGATGATGATAGGCTTCTCTTTGTTTTCTCTTATCGGGGATATGACAGAATTTTAATTGCAATCGTGTGGAATGTACATAAGGCTACCTGCGATGATAGGAATTTGCTGAGCACTGTTAGATGTGGGAGTGGTTTTTCGGTGAGGTACTTGAAATTTGGGTCTAAGTGCAATGTGTATGTGTCGTTCATACTCGTAAATGGAAAGATGCGAGACCAGTGATACGTAATCATTGAGTTTAGGTTTTATTTTCACTTTCATTTCGTTTCCGTTTGTGCATTCTTTTGAAGTAAAAGAGAGATAGATAGAGCATTTGTGGTGGTAATGGTAGATATTTTCGAGCAAAGAATTAACAATGCAAATGAAGCAGAATACATAATTTGAATGTTGAATTGGCACGATGAATATCGATTTTTGGAGAAATTATATTTTTCATACGTACCCATCATGGTGGATGGATTTTTGCATAGAGAACTGATTTATTGGTTGACTTGTCTTAGCAAATTGTATGCCACTTTGTTTGGTCGTTGAATCTATTTCATTTGCGTGCATTTTTTGTATTCATTGTGTTGCACAGCAAGTAGTTTCTGATTGCCACAATGTCTTAATGGAATCTCTTATTGTGTGTTTTGTTTGCTTTATGGAGTTGAACCATTTGGCTTTTCGCGTGGGGTGTGAGAGGATTTTGGCATATTCTAGACCAGTAATTTTCACCCATTTTGTAGCCATTATGTCAGACATTCTTGTTTTCTTGAATTCAAATTAATTAGGCTTAGTTCAGCCGATAATGAAATTAAGTTCTAAGTGAGCCGTTGACAACTTTCTGTCAACGCCACCCATCTACTTTATCTAATCTACTAATTGCATGCAGTTCAGGTATTAGCGACAGGCTATGCTTCTCATGTCACGTTGGATGCAAAAGAATGCTTAGCGAGCTCAGCAGTCTTAAAATTCCCCGGATTTTTTTTAGATTGTTGAACTGTTCTGCTGTTTCGTTAATATATGAGAGGCAATCTTAAGAAACTTTTGTTATTGATGAGACTTGTTGCAGAGATTTTATAGTGAGCGATCGTTGTCTTAAGTCAAAGATGTTTTTTTGAGCAGGCCAGTGTGCACCTTAATGTTGTTTCCACTATCAAAATTCGGAAATATAGGTGACTTTCTTGCATTGTACTGCACCTAGATTGTAGATTGGTTATAAGGGGTTTAAGCGCACTGCGACCTTTGTAGATCTAATGTGCTACCCCGACTTGGAGCTCTAGTTGATGAGATACTCGACTTAGAGCACCTCCTCTATTCTGATTTCCTTGATAAATCGGAGTATCTGAAGTGGATCTAACAACGGTAGATTTTCTTCGAATAATTGGTATGCACCCAGGTGTTTTCTTCTTTTGTGAATCAGTGCTTCACATTCCTTTGGAAGGTGCCCTGGGGTTTCCTCAACATCTCCGCAGAATCTGCAGTCTCCACTTTGCTCAATACCCAGTTTTCTGAGGTGCTCTCAAAGTCTACAGCGACCGTTAGGAAGCCTGTAAGGATGCGTAGTCGGTTCTTGCTGATATACAGACTTCTTTTCCAGTTATAATTTCGAGATGTTCGTTGGCCTGTCTTAGTAAGAGATTCTCCCAAAGTTCTCTTTTGCAGTCTTCTTACTTTCTTAGTTTTTCCCGTATTATATGCGGCCCCAGCCCACAAAATGGTTCCGGACCGGTAAATATGGTTTCTGATCCTTCTCTCGCTAGTTTGTTAGCTGCTTTATTTCCCTTTACTCCCTCATGACCTGGTACCCAATAGAGGGTGACTCTGTTGTTATCACTTAGTCAGTTTATATTGGCAAGCTACTCCCACACTAGTGTAGCACTGATTTCATAGGAAAATAAAGACTTGATTGCGGCTTGGCTATCCGACAGTATCGTGATGTGTTACCCGCGATACTTTCTATCGATATTAAATTGGGCGGATCTTTCAATTGCATAGATATCCGCTTGGAAAATACTGATCCCTAGACCTAACAAAATGTATTAGTTCTCCAATTAACTAAGACGGGCGACCGTGCAACGAGTGTCTTCAGTTTACAGTTTCTTATTAGATGTCGTCTTTCATTGAACAGAAATTAATTTCTTGAAACGTTGGTATACGACTCCTTGAATATTGGAGGTGCTACCCCAGGTACAGGTTGCTGTTAGATGGCTAGTAGATTGTATTTAGACCGAATCGAACACATTGAACTTTAGAAAATACAGTATCTGCACGCCTGAGCACTTCCTTCATTTTCCTTGCTAGACATAAGTCTTTAGGTTGCCACTCAGCATTCCCCCCGCTAATAAAATATCTTAGGCTTCAAAATTTAACGATTTTATTTGCAAACAAAGACTAAATGAGACTAAAATCCCAAAAGGAGTTATCGAAATATTCCCTGATCTTTCGACCTTTGTGGAATACTTGTCATAGGTTGGATTATTTAGTTCTCACTTAAGCAGAGTCAAATAGAGAATAAAAATAAAAATTTAAAAATCTCAAATACATCTTTTAAAGTTCCACTTCAATAAATTCCACATCATCGACAAGAGATGCGCTTCTCTTGTCGGCGTCTCTTACACGTCCCACAATCCATGCTTTCTGTTTATTAGCATGCATAGCTGCATACTCCTCGCAAAATGCCTGCGCGTTATCAGCAGGCATACATATCAAAAGGCCGCCAGAGGTTTCTACAGCCTTCCCACTCTTTAACTTTTTATCTTGCCCGACTATTTCAGCGAACTTTAGGACATTCTTTATGATTGGTAGCTTTTCTATGAGGAATTCCACGCTTTGCTTTTGGAATTCAGCGAGATTAATTGCATGTCCTAGCAGGCCAAACCCAGTGATATCTGTGGCTGCATGTGCTGAATATTTGTGCATTAGTTGAGCTCCTTAAATAAAACATTTGTTATCTGCAAATTCAGTAAACAAAAAATGAACCACTGACCATTCATGTTGAGGTGTGCCATTGAGTTGATGGCTGTTTGAAAGGTTTCAACGATATCCAGTTCGGTTATGTGTTGTGTCAGTTTCTCGTACTTTTCAACCTTCTCCTCCCACCAGATGTAGGCATTTGTAGCCAGTTGTGTTCCCAAAGGTTTTGTCAGAACAATAGCATCACCTGGTTTTGCATTTGAGGGCCTAAGGATAAGAGAAATCAGTAAAAATAATCTTGCAATCAATGTATCAAAAGTCCCACATGATAATTTCATCATTTGTGCATACGGAGCTCGCTATTCCTCCAATGATACACCAAGGATTCACAGCAATGTTCCTTACACCAACTTCACAACCAGCTAACTTGGCAGACTCTTTAAATCCATCGATGATCAAGGGGACGATGATGTCTCTTTGTTCATCTGTGAATTCTGTTGGCGAGCTTATTATCAAGCTAAGTTTGTCAATTGTAGTCACACCCACAGCATAGAGATCGCTTAGCACATTAGCAAGAGCAATCTTTCCCATGATTTTCGGGTTATCAATTAGAGGGTAGAAGAAGTCAACGGTTTGAACCAGAGACAAGGTCTTGTGTCGTGGTAGAGGTATGACCGCGCAATCCATGCCACTACCTGGAATTTATTGTATTTTTAGAAAAAGAATGCATTTGACGATTTAAACTTCTTTCTTACCAATGTAATTATCGTTGTGAGACGCGTTTGGACTTATAGAAGATGTATTTGAGATGTCGACTCCCTCAAGATATTTCAAAAGAACTTCCTGAGGGAGTTTGCAGCCTCAGCCGCGTAATGTTGAGAATTTTGTTAATCGGAAATCGGCCGGTAGGCCGTAGTCTTCCGGGCTAAACATGTTTATTGTTTATTTTACTTAGTTCGGTCCACTTGTTGACTATTATCGGCAAAACACGGGTAGTTGATTGGATTTTTTTTCTCAGCAACTGCTTTTCCCCACTGTCGTCGCAGTGAAATGTGATTGATGACGGGATGGGGTGTGTTCATATGGCTTCTGATAAGTGAAGCCACTTTGTTGAAATAAGCTTAAATACTTTTTTTTTCATAAAATCATTTAAAAACGTTTTTTTATATAAAACGTAGAACGATGCTCAGGTGATATCATAAAACCATATAAAAATATTTGTTTGTATGAAACGTAGATTTAAAAAATGTTTACACTTGTATTGCCAATGTTCTAATTTAGATAGGTTGACTCTTCTTTTTCATCGTAAACCTATATGATTTTTTCTAACACATTCAGTTAATGGCAATTACCAACAGACAATTAAATTTTTCTCATTTTTCAGGTCGTCAAGTTGCTGTTAAAAAGATGGACTTACGAAAGCAACAACGAAGAGAACTTTTATTCAACGAAGTAGTTATCATGCGTGACTACCATCATCCAAACATAGTCGAAACATACTCCAGTTTCTTAGTAAACGATGAGTTGTGGGTTGTGATGGAGTACTTAGAGGGTGGTGCCCTCACCGATATAGTGACACATTCCCGTATGGATGAGGAACAAATTGCCACAGTTTGCAAGCAGTGTCTCAAAGCATTGGCATATCTGCATTCGCAGGTGAGATCAGAAACAAAACCTATATGTTTCAAATTCCTTATAGATTCTCTTCCTCTAGGGTGTAATTCATCGAGATATAAAATCCGATTCGATCCTACTCGCCGCTGATGGTCGAGTGAAACTTTCTGATTTCGGATTTTGTGCGCAGGTCTCACAGGAGTTGCCAAAGCGTAAGTCCCTTGTTGGCACTCCCTATTGGATGTCGCCAGAGGTGATTTCACGCCTTCCCTATGGCCCAGAAGTAGACATCTGGTCTCTGGGTATAATGGTTATCGAAATGGTCGACGGAGAGCCGCCGTTCTTCAACGAACCTCCACTACAAGCGATGCGACGCATACGTGACA
This sequence comes from Blera fallax, assembly GCA_946965025.1. Lineage (NCBI taxonomy): Eukaryota > Metazoa > Arthropoda > Insecta > Diptera > Syrphidae > Blera > Blera fallax. The sequence continues at coordinate 3,884,985 of OX337248.1, forward strand.
TGCAGCCTCCGAATTTAAAGAACGCCCATAAAGTATCACCCCGTCTGCAGTCATTCCTGGATCGAATGCTAGTTCGCGATCCAGCTCAACGGGCAACAGCCACCGAGTTGTTGGCACATCCATTCCTACGTCAAGCAGGTCCTCCGTCCCTATTGGTACCATTAATGCGAAACTCAAGGCAGCATAACTAAAACAGATAACAAAAAAAAAAACAGCTTTTGCGCTAATCAATTGACACGAATAGGCTAAGTTTATACAAACACAATAAGTATTTTTTTTTTTTAACAACGCAAAGCCTTAGAAAACAATTTTTTTTAAAAGAAGAAGAAACTATTCAATAATATATACACACGTAATGTGTTAGCTTTACAAGTTGATTTCAAGTGGAAGGAAATATAGTATCCGTGCCTTTATCAGTGAAATAATATAAAATATCAAGTTAGACGAGACAATAAGCAAGAAACGAGAGAGCGAAGGGGAAGATAAAGTTTTTGTTTTAAACTTTATCCAAGTCCAGCTACAGTGAGTATGCAAAAATATTTTTATAAAATATGAACTTTTGAGAGAGTCAGCAATATTTTGTAGTGCGATTTCTTTTTATATATAACATTAATATCCATTATAGTTGCATTTATTTAATTTTAATTTTTAATTGGGGGAGAATCTTGCAAAAGTAATCTTTTTACACGAATATTTGAATTGTATACTCAAAAGGTACATCGAATTTTATAGTAACCGTTTGGAAATAAATAATGTATTTATAGTTTCCCCGTTTTGTTATTATATATTATCAGTGTATGTGTATTGTCATTCCTACTTTAAGTTCTTAAAAGAAACCTATTCAACAGACATTCCAATAAATATTTTTGTAACTATGAGTTTAATTATGTAAAAAGTTTAATATGTTCTTTTTTGTTCTAATCATGGCGACGTTTAGTGTCGAAGTATTCTTGTGTTGTTTATAAATTATTAAGAAGAAAACCTACTTAATGTAAAGTACAGTAAAGATTATGTTATAAATAAAAATGGTTTAAGAACAAAAAGCGTGTGTTGCATGATGTAGAGGTGATGTTTGCTATCTCAATTAAAATGAGACCGATGGAAAGAAAAAATTCAAATGAAACCTGTTACAAAGGAGAAGAGAAGATAGAACGTGGCACACATAATAAGAGAGGATGACGAGGATATGAGGTACGTCTCTATAGTAGAACTGCCTCTCATTATTTCTTGTCATGTATAAGTTGTTTTATTGGTTCTGTGTTTGTGTCTGTGTCTCTGTCCGTATGTTTGATTCATTTAGAGATTCATAGGACTTGAACGAATTTCTTGTCTCTGTCTTGTATTCATTTTTGTGTGTCAGGAGCAGTAACATATCAATGGAGTGTTATATATGTCCTCATAAACATATACCTATATATATATATATACATACATATATACATATACCCATTTGTTGTTAGCATAGAAAAATAACTGTTGGTTCGTTGCGCTGATGACACCGAATTGATTTTAATCACAGTGGGAGCGTTATGCACAGACAACGGAACTTCTTAGCACCATTTTTGTAACTCTACTGTTCTCGCTTATGCTACAATACCACCAAATGGAAATCCAAGTGATTTCATCACTTAAACTTAAAAAAATACTTTATATACCCCTGCACTCTTAATATCTTAAGTTTCCAGCTTAAAGAGAAGAGAAAGATAAGATGGAGGAATCGCATTCAAAACAAAATTTTTATATCGGTAAGTAAATTTTTTTTTCTGCGTTAAGATTGCATTTATTAGGAACAATTATGTTAAATTAAGTCTTTTAAGTTGGATGGAAAAACCTTAATAATCTCAGCTCAATATGTGTGTATGTACGTCGTATTAAAACTAGTCATTCGTAATTTTAACCAAAACCCCTCGAATAAAATAAAGCACATATACATATATTTGGTTATGGTGAACACACCCCCAATAATATCAAACTTTTCATTGGTACTGTACCAATTCAAGAATGTATGTCATTTGCCATTTAAATTTTCCCGTTGGAACCGTACGTAGAACCTCCCAGCCCAATTTAATTTCTCAATTATTTATATTTTTAGGCGCTTTAGGGCCAACTTCTAATTCCGAACCAATATGGAACCTTCCAAGGACATGGACGACATAAGCTATCTCATCCACCTCGAAGCTTACAAGCGGTTCAAAGATGAGGAAGCCCACCTTCGTAAAATGGTCGAGGAGAAAACGAAGCAATACAACGAAGTCAAAAGTGAATATCTAAACTTGTACGGTAAATACGTCGAAGTGCTAAAATTATGTGCTGCTCGTGAAGCCCTACAGACTGGGCAATTCCAAGATGACAATAATATCGAACACGCCGCTAAAAGTATCGAAACAATTGCCTGCAAGACGTCCATAGACCAACAAGTGGAATTCCTGCAAACGCACATTCTCCGGCTGGCCAAAGAGATTCTAGCCAAAACTCCGGACTTCAAACACCTGCCAGAGCTTCACCATGATACAGCGAATAATAAGAATCGCGTGGATTTCATACAATCTTCCCTGGCAAGGGTCGAGTCAAAACTGGAGGCTTCTATAGCATCAGGCTTGGATTCGTTCGTCAAACGGATCGAGGAATAGATTGGTATGTTTACTTTATAAAAGGAAAAACTAAAAATCTGTTGTAGTTTGTTTATTTCACGATCGGTTGCACATAGAAAGCACAATTTCATATCTTTCCAGGGCGCACGGGGATAGTGTGTGGTGAATCAAAAAATAAACGAAAAAAGTGAAAGAATATGTAAAATGAAATAAAAAAAAATAAAAGAAAACAATTTTTTAAGGGGGGTTGGAAATGAAAATAGAAAAAAGCGGTAAGAAACTGTGCCTAGCTGAGAGTTTTCTGTTTACCATTTTGAACGTTTTGACCAATCTTTCGGTGTCCAGTGAAGACATTTGGAGTCGATTCGAATCTTTCGCTTGTCCATGGCCTTCTTGTGTTGCTCTATGATGTCCCGACTAATGCAAACTATGTACTGACCCTTGTAGTAGTTGATGAGGTTCAAATTTTGCAGCGTTGATATGACATCCTCCTTCTTAATGCTGGTTCCTTCGCAAATGTCACTGAGAATGCATAGAAAATTTAGTCAAGAAAGTGGGGTAGGAGCTACTTACTTGATGGTGATGTGCGGCTTTTCATTGTCTCCCGTCGGCTTCTGTGCTATAAAAATCTCAAGGATTGTCTGTGCCCAATACGAGCGATAAGATAGGAGTCCCAAGTCGGAGAGTGGTTTTTCTGGGGATCCTGTCTTGCCTTCGAACTTTGACAACTCGTAACTGAATTCAATTAGGAGTTTGCCATATCCCTTACGCTGATACGGTGGCATAGTAAGAATACACGCCACATTGTAATCTTCGGTGCTTTCCTTTTCCTTGGAGAAGTATCCAACAATGTGGAAGCCTCTTGAGTCAAACTCGGTCATCACGTAGAATAAAAACGGGTCTGTGTCGTAGTATAGCGTCTTGTGATCCAGAAAAAGTTTTGCTAGCAAGCACAGGTTTTGGGCATAGACCTTATTCTTCCGCCCATCGATTTCGAAGAAGGAGATTGTATGCTTGCGATAGATTTCGTTTCCAGGCGGATGCCGCAGATTACATTTGATCAGGTGGCGTTCGAGACATTTTCTGCTTTTGCGATACTTTAGGCAGAACTCGCATATGTAGATGCAGGGCGTTTGGCACAATTCCTGTGGATAGGGTGAGAAATACCACGGTTTGATGCGGTGCCTTCCCAGTTCGATCATTTCTACGTTTTTCATTCGGGTCACCACGTCGTCTTGGTGAATCACCATACTTCCTGATTGACGGGGAGTTTGTCCATCTTGCGAGGTCTCCTCTGCCGGCTCTACTATCGGGGGTGCCTGTGGAGTTAACTGAATGCGACGGGGTTTAGCACAGAATTTTTACTATTTTATGACCAACCTTTCTTTTTCGATTAATTTTTTTTTGCAGGGCAGCAGCAAGAACTGCATTTCCATTAAGAATCTCATTATTTATTGGAACCGGGCTGGCAGGGCGCGACACACTGCCAGTGCCTGCTAAGGAGTGATGCTTCTTGGGAGTGGTAACACCAGTGCTTGCTCCGGTTGTTGTACCATCACGCCGTGGGAATTGAACTTTCCTCGTATCTAAATCTTCCTCATCGACCCATTCATCCAAGCGTTTGTTAACTAGTGGAAAAGGAATAGTGTCATAAGTAATTGAAGAGATTTCATAAAAAGCTTACAATCCACATAGTGTACGTAAAATTGTCGTTTCCCTTCGTGCTCCTTAATGCTAACAACTTCCGCCAGTGGCCAATCTTCTGTTTTGTGCATACGAACTGGAAGTCTACAGCCTTCGGTGAGTGCTGCCTAAAAAACAAAGTCAAGTGAAAACAAAAACAAATGAATCACCGTAGAGGAGTAGATTTTATAATTGAAGAATATTCCACTCGAAGAGCGTCCACCATGGAAAGATGCTGCTAAATTTATTGTTAACTTACTGTAGATTCACATATTGATGAGAAATCCTCATCAAAATCGATCTTTGTTGTAATTTTCATTGATAACCCGTTTGTTATAAATTTAATTGAGAAAATGTTCACTGACCAAGAGAATATACGAATGACGAATGGGATGTATGTCATGATGACAGTTGGAAAGTGACAACGGGAAAAAATTCTGTACAGTTAAGGCTAACAGAACGTTGAAAACAAAGAATTTCCCTCGCATTAAAGGGATATCCGGGAAATATTATGAAAAGGAAAAGTACGTTTGAATTTAAAACTTATTTTTATGAAATTTCATCAATTCCGTTTCTAGAGCAGCAGTTCAACTAGATTCTATGCGTGGAAATTCAACCAGATTCTATGCGCAGCAGTTCAGCCAGTTTCAATGAGCGAAACATATTTATTGAATTATCCTGAACTGTAAATCCATCCTCAACAAGTACATGGACATCAGACTCAATGAATTCTTCCAAAGATAATTGGCGTTTGTTGGCATTTCAAACCATCATGATGCGATACCGAATGATGAAAATGTTTCCTGGAACACTCAAAGGTAAGGAATTTTGTTTTGTCAACAGTTAGTATCTTTAAAAAATTCTGTTTATTTCGTCTCTTTCGCAATCGCACTTCTTCCTCTTGACAACTTTCCACACTCAGGTGTTTTTATTTTTAATCTGAATTCCCTAGAAACTCGCCTGGCCGATTAGTCTAAATTTATGTTTTGTTTGTTTTGTTGTCGTCATTGTTTATATAAAATGCGTTTATTGGACCTTGCAAGAGTTAATCAGCAGCGATTAATTGCGAATTACTTAGGGGAACGTATGTTTTGGTCTGGTTTATCGTCATTGGTTAGTAAGATTTGAATCATTAAGCTAGTTTGACGGATAATCACAATCGTGCCAATCTTATCGGAGTAGAATTTAGTAAACGTATTTCGTCTCACCAGTAGCCACTGTCTTTTTCTTTTGCTTTTGTTCGGCGAGGTTATGATCATGATTATAGGGAACATAACCATCTCACTTTACTGTATCCCTACTGGTCCTAGGTTCCTCGATTTGCCCTCAAAAAGTGTCTGCAGGCCTCCCGGTTTCGGATCACTTCGTCACTGCGGCCAATCAAATGCTGTTGTTTTTGCATTCGTGTGATCCAGGAGTTTTTTTGCCTGCCTCTCTTCTGCGCTTGTATAAAAACGTTGATTGCTATTTCCTTTTTAACATGGTTCGTAGGATCCCTCCTTTGGTCCTTTGGGCCTGACAATACCAAATGCTCCAATTTTTTCGGGTTCTTTGACGTGAAGGCTTCCTTGGATCTTTGAGCTTCTAATTCGATTAAGCTCTGTTACTCCTGCTGTCAGGGGAAACATCTTCATCTCAGCTGCTGTTAATTTGCTTAGTCTTGTCAGAATCTCTGCACTCGGTATTCTATCGGTCCATGCAATTTTTAGCATTTTCCAGTACAGCCACATTTCAAAAGCTTCCAGTCTTCTTTGTAATGCTTTGCGAATCGTCTATGTTTCCGCTCCATATAGTAGCGTGGACCAAACGTAGCATTTTATCCACCTTATTCTTGAGTCCAAGTGGAGTTCGTTGCCGCATATAACTTTTTTCAGCTTTCTAAAAGCTGCTCGAGCCTGTTCTATTCTACATTTTGTTTCTTGAGCCAGGGGAATCAACTTATTTGGGGAGAAATTCAATTAACCGCCTTAAACTAGTTCAGTCTAACACACTACGCAAACATCTCGCTAATCTCACTTCAATTACGTTTAAAACTACATACTCGGCGCTATATTCGTAATGAACGTTTCAATTACCTATTTGAAATTAAATTTATACTGTTCAATAAATCAACTGTAGCCATACGGGTTTAAAAACGTCACTTGTTTTAATTTTAGATCTACAATTATTGTTTATCTCGATTAAGTTTGCAAATGTACATATATATGTTACAGGCATATATGTTAATATAAATAGAACTTATTTATACTATCTTACTTCCGTTTGATTTGTTATTTTGGTTTATAGCCAATAAGAGCTTTTTTGTCCTGAAATAAGCGCAACTAAACAGTGGCTGTTAATCTCCAACTAGGTCGAAAGTAATACGTGGTCATCCAACAAGATGTGTCATTTTAAATCAATAGAAAAACGCAACATTTTTATGAAAAGTGGTAATATTTTTATTTTAATCTAAAATACAAGCTCTGAGGTTAGTAATGGAAGGCAATATCTGCCAAGTGTCCGTCTCGGGTCTGCCTACAAATAGTTACTCTTTTGATGAAATTTTTCATCACGTTTTCGCATAGTTGCGGGTGTATTTTGTGTATGATAGCTGCATAAATCGTTGGTGAATCATTGGTGTAGACTTTATCTTTAACATTATCTTCAAAGGAAAAAGTCTCATGGTGTCAAATTGCACGATCTCGACGGCCAATTGAAGTCTCCATTTCGAGAAATCAACGTCACACAATAGAGCCATTGTTTTACCAGCTGTGTGGCATGTGACACCTGCTGAAAATAAACGTCGCCCACGTCCATAGCAACAATTTCAGGCAAAAAAAGTCCGTGTACATCGTCGTACCAACAACATTTTCTTTAATCCTTGTGTCAATTGGACCTAATAAGCTAAGATCTTTTTGCAAAATGCGGTGCAAAGTGGTTGTGGATAAGCCCAATTCCTGTGATCGTCCCGAGATGGACACACCTGGGTTTTCCGTCACGCTCTCAGCTACGGTGGCAATACTTTCAGCTGAGTTTGCCGGACGAAAAGGGGTTGGAGTCTTCACATCACTAACGTTCAAATTTATCGATTTAATTCACTATAGCTGTGCGGGAAGGCGCTTGATTGATGATGACCAAAGGCAGTAAGAACTTTACGAAACGTTTCCGCGATATTTTCACCGTGTGATGGTGTGTATCAAAAGTCAATGACACCTCTTGTTGGATGACCCTATACATTCTGTGCGTTAAAATACATTTTACACTCTCCTACCCTTACAACATTTGAATAAACGGCGATTGAAACCGTTGGTAGCTTTTAAAATGTGTACCATCTGACATGTTTTAAAATTAATTCAAGCATCGTATTGAATCACAGGAAGGGATTGAGGGATTGATTTAAAATTGAGGGCCACCTGTAGAACATTTAATTTCATTTGAAGCTTAGGGAGGTTCTACACAAAATGATTTATAAATGTAAGCGTTTTAGATAAAAACAAAGAGATTCGAATCATCATTTCAAGGGACTAAAGAACTTTCCACTCGTCGCGCGCTAGGTTTACTGACAAGGTCAATGTCACGTTTTAAATAAAAACAAACACAAAATGTAATGAAATAAATAAACCAAATAAAAATTATTCAAAATCAATGAAAGACGTAAATGTCTGAAAATGTGCTAAACAATAAAAATGACGAAGAGCGGCGCGTGCGTGTACCAATAAAAATCAGATTAATAACTAACATGAGAGTTTATTGTTGAATTAAAATTGGAAAAGCAAACACAAATATAATATTTTAAGAGTGTAGAAAAGTCCCTGATAAGTCATGTTAAACATCGACTTAACACTGCATAAATTGGAATTTCAAGTCTTCTAGGATAATCCGTTTGAGCTGTGCGTTTGCCTTGGAATTAGCAATTTTAAATGATTTTTCTGAATAAATTTTGCTGTGGCTTACACTTGAAAAAAAAATATTTATTTCGTGTTTTGAATGTAGCCTTACTAATTTTTTACTTATATCGTTGGTTTAAGTAGCTTGACTCCATACTGGGCGATGTAACCTTCATTTTCATTTTCAGTTTTTATTACTCTACGGTCCTCACGATCAAAAACATAAGAATGAAAGAAGAAACACATGCACATCTGCATTTATGTGGGTGTTGTTCTTTTCTACAGTTTTTCAAAATTGTGTGTTATGTCCTTGCATGCATATGCTAAATAAAGTTCAGCCATCCACAGGAGTTCGACAATTTTCCAAACCTCGTTAATTATTTCTCGCGAATGTTTGGCGCTGGACCACATACGGTCTGTTGCGCCATATATGTATTTGTATTTTTTTCGTTAATAATTTTTAATTTTTAAAGTACATGTCATCTTGTAGCATACGTACAGTCGAACAGTAAAAAGCCGTTGTAAGTCAAAGAAAAGTTTTCATTCAAAAATGATTTCATTTTACAACAATCCCCAATAAATCTGTGTATGTATGTATATACATACATATGTATGTCTGGCGTGATCTGAGATGGCATTTAAAACAATTCGCTTTTAAGTATTTTTGACATCGACGCTGGTTTCTTTCGGCTAATTTGCTGGCGTAGTCTGGAGTAAATAATCTCCATATTTTTTATGTAACTCACGTATGAGTTCAATCGTCATTGTTAAAATCTTTCCAGCTCTCTTAGGTTTCATTAGAATCCACATTCTATTGGATCTTTGTTCTTTATCAGTGTAATTCTGTAAATGCCTCTATGTGTTTATGCTTCTATTGATTGGCGTTTTTGATTCCAGGCGTCTTTGTACTTTCTTTGAGATTCCCTGGCCAGTATGTGTATTGGTGTTATTCCTGCAATGACACACGATGCATCTCTTGAAGTTGTGCGAAAAGCGCTGTTCACTTTCAGTGCTTATAGCCGATTTATCGCTCCAATTTGGCGTCTGTTTGACGTTGTATTCATGTCCATACTGGTGATTCATACAGAATTATAGACGTAAGAACTCTATCTAGCAGTAGTCTTTGACTGTGTCTTGTTCCTCCGATATTTGGTATAATTCGTGTGACCGCATCATTCACCAATGAAGCTTTTTTACTTGCGTACTCCAAGTGCTTCTCAAGTGAGAGTCTTGAGTCAAACATAATACCTAGGTATTTGATGGCCGATTTAGATGCTATCTCAAAAGTTTAATATTTTCTTCTGCTTCTATTTTGTGTTCAACTAGTTTTAGCCCAACGGTTTCTGAAATGTCCATTTGTGTTTGCATGTACATACATATGTAGGTTCAAGTAAAAAAACCTAAAATTATTATTTTACTTCAGAAATTTATCGCATAATATATCCGTTTAAGACGTGTTCAAAAGTGCGAAAAAATTACTGGATTGTTTTTTTTTTTTAGAATAAGAACAGTTATTACAATAATTTGAATGATGGCTTGAATTAAATACAATTTGAAGCTAGGTGTTAATACCCTCATAAAAACAACTTAATTACCTCACTATTTTTAGAGAAACTCATATTTGCAAAGCGTATACCACCAGTTCAGAGTTTTAAAATCTAACTTTCGGAACTTAATACCGTTCGCTAGAGTCGACTACAATCCGGAAAAATCCTATTTACTTCCTGAAACTCGACTGTTAATTTATCAATGGACCAAAGAATTATTTTAGTCTAATTGTCAGGTGGAGTGTTAATTAAATTATTTCTTAACAATCCGCAGCACGTCAAAACCATTAAATTTTATAGTAAATTAATTTATTCGCAGTCTATTTTCACAAGTGATGTCATTGACGATTGTCATGCACTTCGTGTAACTGGGTGGCAGAACGTACATATGTACCTGTGTATGTACATATGGAGATAATTCTTCCTTCTAAATTCATATGTGCATATATCGCATGCATATGCATACGTGTATGCATGTATGTAGTTGAAACCAAATTCATAGCACAGAATGCATTGAGATTTGGCTTTGTTTGGGACCAAGTTATAGCGCCTCTGTCGTGTATTCTCAGATTGCTCTACCAGGGTTCTTTATGGTTCTCTTTTGTGCCCACAAAACTATTAAAATTTGATTGGTTTACCTGCTTATCCATCTATTATCCTTCGAACCACCAAAGTAGTACCTCTGTCTTGTATGGCTTCCTTGGATCTCTTCTTGACAGATGTCTCCTTGTACTTGTGCGCACCACCTTAGCCGAGTTCGTCCTCAACTGCGTTGTTAGATTCAAAGACTCTGTGGGCCGGAGCATCATTGTCCATTCGATCTACATGTCCTTGCCGTCTTAAGCGACTGCTGCGTAGTTTATAAGTTGATGTCGCTGTACAGCTCGTATCGTTGAATCTTTTCCTCCAAAGCCCGTCAACGCAAACGGAACAGTTTATTTTACGGAGAATTTTTCTCTCGAAACGACCGAGGATATCTTTATCCGCTTTCGACAGTGTCCATGATTCAGCGCCATAGATCAAAACTGGGATGATTGAGGTCTTGTATAAAGTCTCCTTAGTTGTTCGGGAAAGGACTTTACTACTCAATTGCCTTCACAGTCCAAAGAAACAGCGATTGACAAGAGTTATTCTTCGTTTGATTTCTACTGATATGTTATTGTCAGCAGAGCCGAGGCAGACAAAGTCCCTTACTACCTCGAAGTTGTAGCTGTCGACTGTGACGTCGACAAGCACTTGGTTTTCGAATCATCAGCACTTGCTTTAAATCTCGATGAGTTTAAATTCTTTAATTAGTTTTTTAATACCTGATTTTCGTTTTTATTTGAATGCTCTTCTACTTCTGTAAGGCTCTCTTAAGGTAGGCTTGTGCCTGTCACACTTTCAAACAATTTGAGCTAAAAATTATGAAAAAGATAAAAACCCACAAGTCGTTGGGCTTTTGAGTTTTTCGTCATGGGGCCACCTCTTATTTGGAAAAATATTTTCACACTGTTAGATCGTGTGGCACACAGCGTTGCCTTAAAATCTCAGCTCAGTCTTGAAATTGCATTGTAAGTTGTAGTGTAGCAGCTTCTCCCCTAGTGCAGTTTAACTTGACTAATATTTAGACATCGTTGTTAATTCTACGTGGAATAGTATTTTGCTGGCTTCCGAAAAGGTGCCTTAACCCACAAAGAATCTCATTTTTCATTGAAATCAACGATCTGTCGAAAGGCCTGATACCAAATATCATACTGATAGTCAGAGGATTGCCATCTCCATCCCCATATATTGCAGTATTGTACATTTATATATTTATTTCCCTCGCCTATCATTGGATTCATCCCTTGTTTTAAATTCCTCTTTAGAAAATCTTTCTTTTATGACTAACAGTATTGCAACATATCTAGTTCATCGGCAGCGCGCCTTCTGAAATGCAAATCTTATCTAACATCAATAACCCACCTTCGTTTCGCTCTGTAGTGGTTCCCAAGTTGCCCACGTTCGTATATGTATCAAAACCAAATAGCATAAAAAAAAATGTGAACTAAACGTATTCTTTGATAAGCAAATATCGGTGATCAGTCATCCTTCAAGTCGCCGAATATGCATAAGCTAATCGCGTACGAGTAGGTTTGGCAATAAAAAAAGGCGTGAGAGCGACAAACGTCACTCTGCACTACAATGCGCTCTCAAAAAACAAAAGAACAGCGTTTTTACCACGGCGATCATATGGTTCCAATGTCATCGCGGATCACAACTGTGCTTCCAATTGTCGAGCATAAAACTAAGGAACACACAGACCTCCCACTATACACCATTGTGTCACACCACGATCGCTGCTACCGGTGTTCTCTCTTTCTCTGTGTACCTATACACTTAGCAGCTCCATGATCTTTTTCTTAACCAGCACCACGCTAAGCACTCTAGGAACAATATAGAGCGTTCTGCTCTGACTTGCATCATATATTGTATGATCAATCGGGCGATCGGGGTGGTGTGTGGGGGGGTTTTGTGACGTTGACAGAGACGACGGACAGAAATAAGGTAATCAGCAACAACAAAAATAAGCAAACGCTTAATGATAGTAGAATATTTTGCTCTCGCTACTAGCGCTGAGGAGCGTATTGTGCCCAGCACACAGTCATAAGACGAACGTATAAAAGCTCGCGTCCGAAGCGGTCACCATTCCCTTACGCTGGACGTTATTTAACACGTTACACGTTGTTTTCCTTTACACATATAGTACATATACTCGTATATATATTTTTATATTTTTATTTTGTGATTCTGTTTTGATTTTGTTTAGTAGTAAAGTTAGTCGAAAACGAAGTGGTTTCGAAGCGGCGTGGATTGAAACTTTATCGTGTCCGTGTATCGTCCCGCCGCTCACTCGAATTGTGATGCGATCGTGAATTTTTGAAACAAAATTGTTTTGCTGTTTTCCGATTCCGCTCCGGAAGGGATTTGTATAAGGAAAATAATTAACGTTTTCTTGTTGACTAAACAATTTTAAGAAGGAATATCGATAGACAGTGGAGATTATGGCTGTGTTTTAAGAACAAAACATTTTCTGTTCCTTTGTTTTGTTATATTTCTGTTTGTGTTCAGGATAAAAAAAGGATCCAGTGAATTTCGGACATCAGAGTGGTGAATGTAAATATTTTTCTTTGCCAATAAAGACCGGATAAGAACTTGTGAACGAACTTCTGCTGACATTCAGTGGTGCAGGTGTTTGTTGGTAGTCCTTATCCGAGCTTGATTGTACTTGTTTTTGGTTTAAGATAATACAAATGATGGAAAATGTAGGAAAAACTATTAAAATCTAATCAAGTGTCCGTATGAGACCTCCCTTGGTGATACGCATCTCGATATAGCCGAAGGCAACTTTAAGTGAAGTGTTAATGAATTGTCATGGAATAGTTTGGTGCGAAATCCGATCAAATTCAGCGTGAAATACTGGGCAAACATGCCTAAGTGCTTGTTTTCCCTTGAATACTTGTTTGTGGTTTTGATCTAACGTAGGATTGGGAAGTTGTAGCCATTTTTAATGAGGGTGATTGGGTTCACGTTTTTAACGATTTAATTTACGGTCGAAAATGAGGAAATCTGATTATTTTCAAAGTCCTTGGGGCATTTCCGTCCAGTCTTCCGTGCAAGCAAAGAAAAGAACGTCAAATTGTCTGTTTACAATGTTTTACGTAGACAGGAAAGTGTCCTTCGGATAAAAAGGTGAAGAGTACTCGAATGTAGTTGTCCTTAATTTGGAAAGGTTTCCCGAGTGATGCCCCCAATTGTAGATTGGTTATATGAGTCTAGGCGCACTGCGACCTTTGTAGATTATTATTGTTCCACTCCGACTTGAAGCTCTATGAATCCGAGTAAATAGAGCAGATCTTCTTCTAATAGTTGGTAGGGATTGGTGTTTTCTTTTTTTGTGGATCAGTGTTCCAAATTCCTTTAGAAGGTGCCGTGGGGTTTCCTCAACATCTCCGCAGAATCTACAGTCTCCACTTTGCTCAATACACAGTTTGAGGTGCTCATTAACTCTACAGTGACACGTTAGAAAGCCTGTAAGGATGGGGATGGTGGTTCTTGCTGATGCTTATATATAACTTACTTGTTCTAATTTTTGAGATGTTCTTTGGCCTGTTTTAGTCATTTCTTTTGCATACTTCTTCTTTTTTCCCGTGTCGTATGCGGCCCCAGCCCAAAAAATAGTTCCTGGTCCCAACTAAGTTGTCTCAGTTTGTCGATAACAATGTTGTATCCGACGGCTTTAAATTTTGCATAGAGTACTTTGAAGAACTATTCTATAATTTTATTTTTTTCTTTTAAATATTCTGTTGCTACAGTTGCAGTCTACAGTCTATAATATATTTCTACTACCCGAGGATGTAATTCAAGGCTATTCAACTCTTTCGAATCTATGAAGATTTAAAAACACAATTCGACATCTAAGGCATTTCGCTCAACTTTAATTTTCATAGTCAATTTTATGGGACGTGGTCATAATTAATTGTTGTTTCAGTAGGTCAATTATTAAAAACGTTCTAAGTATATTAGACTGAGTGTCCTGCAGTTATTGTCCTTTTCCTATGATCAATAAAATAATGCTGGTTTAGTGGAAGCATAAACTCAGTCAAAATGACTGTGCGTTGTCATATATTTCCAATGAAACCTTTCGAATTAGAGTTACCCGTTAATACTTTCTGAATGTAGAGTATTTGAAGGTTGACATTTAAAAGGTGGGCAACGTTTCCTATTCAACGCGATCGTTTTTGTAATTTTACCTATTTCTGAAAAAATTTCTCCCCACTCTTTTAAATTTGACAAACTACGAATTTTGGTGCAAAAAGTACGCGAACGGATTATTATTACTTTTTTATCAGAAGCTGACCACAAAGTTGATGTTTTCGGAAATTGATTAGAGAAAAGTTGAAATAAGCGGCGACAGAGTCTTATTTTGTAAATACGCCAGCAAAAAACATAAAACAAGCTATGATTACTAAAATAATTATTTTTTTTCCTTAGAATGACCCCACCTTTATGTGGTTTAAAGCCATACCCTGTACATTTCTGTGGTTACGAGTACGTGTTGCATATGAGGTTATAAAGACACTTCTGCTTGCAATGCGTCCTCTTCTTTCGTTTGAGATGTAGTATGCACACACAAAAAGAGTTCAACCCCCGATTATCTGACCCGAAATGTGACCTTTTTTGTTCTCATGATTTCGAAAACTTGAAGGTTCAGAAAGAAACAAAGTTGATTCAAGTAGCGCAATGCATTTCTAATAAGTAAAAGACTAAGAGGTGGCTACGGAGTAGTATGTAGTGTGTTTGCTTGTGACCTGGCCGGTTTAAGTTCAAGCCCTGTTAGGCGATCACGATACAGCAAAATGAATAAAATCTGAGTTTCTCCAAGAACTACACAAAAAAAAGGAGTTGCTGCCTGGAAGTACAATGGACCGTATCGAGTCTGAGTACTTCTGGGATTTGGTTGCTCTTTTTTTTTTTTAAAAAAAATCGCTTTTGTAATGCAATACGTGCATGTTTTTTGCGAATTATGCGAAATTCATAATAATAAACTTTAATTGGGCGTGTAGTAAACTAGTACTTGGCAGCTTCTGAACCATCTGTTCCTAGTAATTTCGATCGGCGCACATTCATTTTATTATTATTAATATTTTTTTGTTGCAGTAATGTGCCTTGAAACTCGTAAAGTTTGCTAGTTAAATTCTCATTCGTGTTAAAGAACTTTGAAACGCCTTTAAAAACTCCTTTAAGAAATCAGACATGTTTCAGAAAGTTTCGTATTTAAAAAGTTGAGGATGTGGTTTTCCTTGAAAGGTACTGATATGAGAGTTATTAACCCGTTCAACCCATATGTACTTGAGTCAGGATTGTCCAATTGTAGTTCACTGAATCACCTCACATCAGTTTAAGTTCAAAGTAAAGTTAATTGGAGCCTACCTTATCAGATTGTAGCCTGTCGTTCCTTCAAGGTTTAGGAAACATCCGATTAGAATTGGCTGCAAGATCAAGATGATCTGATGAATATCAATTTATGCGCAAAGTAATTGTAAGAAGGCAAAGTCTGATTATTTGATTTGAATTACTTAAGCGATATCAAACAAATTTATTTCATTCATAAGCCAGACAGACTAAAGGCCCCCACACAAGTGAAGTGAAATGAAAATCCACGTCTCACTTACTAAAACGTATCAGAGGCTATTATCAATTTGCACGATAACATTTCCTATGCAAATGTACAACTTGTCAACATTGTCAACCCTCAGAATGTGTTTTTTTTTGGTGAGTAATACGCTTGTGGAGACGCACCGCGCGTGCGCTTTTTGAATGTTAATTAATCGAGTCCGATGAAAAGTACACATTTAATTCAACAAAAGGAAGATTTAATTTCTAAGTTTATCAAAAGCAATTGAGCCTAAGAGAGCCATTTAATGGACATTAACTGTCAGACGTGACTATGACGATGACGACAAAGCCACTGATGATTGACTTAAATGTATTAGTCTGGGGATTTCGTTATTCATACATATTTGGCATGTCAAGTGATTGATTTTATTTTAATTATAAGTAAGCATACGCTTTACTGATTACTTATTTGCATAGTTTACATAGTCACAAACGTAGGTAGGAAGAAAACATAAACAACAAAGTAAAAAAAAAAAACTTAAAATTCGGGCTAATTCTTCCAGATTTGACAGAGTAAAGTTGAATTTTTTGTGACATTTTTTCGGGGGCCGAATACGGATCTCAGAACCCTATTTTGCTACAGTTATGGGAGACCCTGGGCCTCAACCAAGAAACCTCTCCAGTTAGCGTTCATAGGTAGAAGTGGTGGTTCTGTCAATCAGAACCCAATCAGCACAATTGTACTTGATACTACGACTCATGTGACCTGGGTGTTGATGTGTTCCAACCTGTGGAATTTACGACATCAATAGTTCATCAATTTTCTTACCTGAGATCTCTTCAAGTGAATTAAAAAGGAGTTTACCAAATGCTCGTTGCCTGAGCCGGCACTAGCCACCGAACAGGAGCACATATAGTGAATGATGGTTTATTTTTCCGTTGCGATAGTGTGTGTTACATGGGATGCCTAGTTTGCCTGCTTAATTCTGGCAACATCTTTGTTTTTGTCTTATTATAGCTTCGCCACATCCTTTTAGATATGACGCAGTTAGTCAACTTAGTACATTTGAGGTCGGCCTTTCTAAGAAAAATTGAGGAGATGTTTGCCTTAACTGCTGCGAGCGGAGCTACCTACCTAGCGTTCATAACAGGTATCGGTTCAATAATTCAAAATTTGTATTTAAAAACGTCCAGTCATCCTTTTTTTGTCGGGTTCGGAAATACTCCACTGGAGCACTCAGAATGCAACTGGTCCATTGTACATCGTCACCCTTTCCTAAGGAATAGTAATCATAAATTCTAATCATTCTCAATATTCGAACTTGACTTGACAAATTTTAATTGTAATTACCGCCATTCTAAAAACGATTGCTAGCAGAAACTTAAAGCAAGATTATGGCTTCGGTTTTTGAGTTTTTAAAAGTATAACCAGGATAACCAAGCCGCAATAGCGCGTTATCCTTCATAGCCCGTTATGGCATGAACTTTGAATACGTTTTGAATCTGAGTTCACCAGCTATTTGCATTCATTCATATATTTACTATGCTAAGAAGATGTTTTTCGAAAGATAGCTTAGAAGTAAATTTGAACAATTTGAATAATTTTTTTTTACCACTTCAATAACTTAAAAAAAATCTTTATGACGTTGCTCAATTCGATGACTAAGGGCATAAGCTTCTCAATTACGCTTTCGGATATGGCATTACACGTAGGTTTCTAAAAATGAAAAATCAAGCAAGTCAACAACGATCGCTTTTGTACCATTTGATCCACACTATAGAACCGAGCACGATCCAATCATTGATTGTGTGTGCGTAGCCTTAGACGCCTTGAATTAATTTATTTATTTATTTATTTATTTATTTATTTCATTTCATCAACAAGCTTAGCTTACAGATTACGAATATATAATAATAAATACAAAAACAATAATGAAAGAATATAATAAAAGTATAAGTACAAAAATCAGTTTGCTAGCAGTGTAATTAAAATGTATTTAAAACGCTCTCTCGAAATATGAAAATCTACATGTCTACTGATTTCGTTAAATGATTTCAGAGATCTGGAAATTGGCTCATTCTGCCCATAGTTTGTTCTATGCCCCATGCGATAAAAGATATGACGATCCCTTAACACCCTTTCAGGGGCATGAATTTGAATTTTGCTGTTCTAGTGAATTTTCCAAAATTGCCTATCCTCAACACTTTTTTGTAATTTCCCGAAAACCTAAATATAAGGTCATTAAAAAATGTCCATTGCCTTCATTGCACTCAATCACAGTTTGTTAAAGTCAATGATTGAGTGAAGTGTCATCATTAACTTGATAAGTTTTACGAAATTCGTACTAATCGATCGTTCTTCTCCATCATGGAAAAATTAATTACGATATTCAATCAACATTGCAAACTAGGATTGGCAATTCAGTGGAGAAATGTCTTCAAAATTCACGATTTTATAGATCAATCATAAATGTTTACACTTTTGAACTATTCGTCAGGTTTTTCCTTATAAGATCCATCAATTTTCGATCTCTGCTTATTTGCTTAGACCAAATTCAACTTCAAAGCACTGATATACAGTGAAATGAAAACCAAGCGAATGTCACGAATTTATTTTTTTGTTGTGCTGCACTTTTACAAAACACACGATTTCAATTTCGGTTAGCAAATTTAAAGTTTATTTGAAATAATATAGAAATGTAGCTACTAACCTACGCGTTGGCATGCATAACGACAATTTTGGATTGCCACCTCAATAAGAATTCGGCGAATTCAATCACGTTTATAGTTCGATAAGAAAATCGTTGCTTGTGAGGGGAAATGCTTGAGACTGTATGATATGATGTGACTCTTATTTTCATCTACTATATGCACCTACTTACATATACATATGTATGTATATATGCTTTATTTTATCAAAACTTCTGTTGCCAGAAACTAAATTTTGATTTCAACACTAGCCAGCTGCTACTTTGAAGACATGTTCCTATGTATATGTATGGAGATGTAATTTACAAAAAAAAAACTCTTAGACGTTCAAAATTTTACAAGCGAATATTTGCAAAACCATGGTAGCAAGTAAGTCCCTGCTGTTCTGTCCTGTTATATGTAGTCCCAACGGAGCTTGGAGTAGTGTACAAAAATATAATCTTAGAAGGTTTGTTACGTAATTATGAAACTTTGCCATCATCGCAGACCCTGCGTAGCTTTTTCTAATAGTGACGTTCTACCTTTCTATAAATTAAAGTCGATTACAAAATCGATTTCTAATTTATTTATTCCTCTATGAACAGGACTCCAAGCTTTTTCATAGTAACGATCATTTACTTGGTTATTTTCAAAGTTTTCGGTTTAGTATTAGGTGGCGCCTTAACCAGCAAGTTCCTTTAAGTTGGACTATGGCATCATCCCAATTCTGCCTTCACCTTGTTTCGTCCATAGCATTTGTAGGTGACTTTCCCTATAGTG
Organism: Blera fallax; assembly: GCA_946965025.1. Taxonomy (NCBI): domain Eukaryota; kingdom Metazoa; phylum Arthropoda; class Insecta; order Diptera; family Syrphidae; genus Blera; species Blera fallax. Next base: position 3,904,281 of record OX337248.1, read on the forward strand.
TCCCTGGTGTCTATGGTACAAATCAGGACTGCAGTGATCAGTGTCTTGTACAGAGGTACAATAGTTCTTCTTTTCTGCAAAAAAAAAGGACCTGATGTTAACATTTTAATTTTTTACCCCACAAAATCCAACCAGAAATTCTCAAGGATGCATGAATATCCGCTCTGTACTATCTTTCTGAGATTTGCTTTTATTTTTTTTTTTAAAGACAAAAACAAATGACACTCAAGGTACTACTAGCGCGTACCTAGTACAAACAAGTCGATGTCATATCGATAAAGATTGATCGACGGGTTTCTAAGGTAGCGCCACACACATTATTTTCGAGTAATAAAACCATAAAACTCTACATCCAATTGGTCTAGGTCTAGACTTTTCAATGTTTTCGTTCGATTACATTCTGCTTAATTAATCTATCTAATCGATATCTTAACGATCACTATCATGAAGATCACTCCACGTAGGCTTAATTATCGATGAACACAATTTCAAATTCATAATCGAGATCAGATTTTTTGAACCAAGGCTCAGAATGATCGAATTTCGTTACAAAAAACTTGTTGCAGCTATCAAAGGAAGATAACCAGCACTCTCACTTGTAAGTCTCATGTAAAATTGTACCAAAAAGGTGTTCCAGTCAGTAGCTAGTCACCACTATTTTCCAGTTAAGACAGCGAGAAGTATTTATTTTGGGTGAAGGTTCTAAGCGTGCCGCTTCTTTGTGCGTTGGCAAACACAGTCATACATCATCAGCCGTGGGTGGATTTTTTATTTGTTTTTTGTCTTCTTCTACTTAGCCGACATTTAATTTCCGATTATTTCTACCTGTACCGGGAGATTGATAAGGAATTTTTTAATTCTTTTTTGACTTTTTAATTTTTTTTTTTGTTTTTAGATAGAATGATTTATTGAAGTTGTCTTGTGATTAGACGGTTTGGTTTAGTGTAATCCAGTTTTAATCGATGATGGCGAAATCGATTTGCATGCGTTTGATCCATATATGTAAACACGATCTATCGATCAACGGTATAAATTCGGAATGGCAGACATAAGTGACGGTATTTGCAGTAATTTCGAAGTTGAATCATTTTCGCATTTGTCAATTTGTTGACAGCTGTAGTTATTATAGCGAATTACCTTCAGATTATCAGAGCAAAGAACATTCTATAAATTTATAGGAAAATAATTGAAGACTTCATTGAAAAAGCTTCTGCATTCGATTTAATATTTTGAACGTTGAAGCCTTCACAAAGCTAAACCGAGCAATGGTTGATAGGAGGAATTCTTTGTGTGAAACCAAATGAAAGCTGGCAACATCCTTATCTTTCTGCTGGAGAAGCGAACGATAAGCCTATTTTACTGCCCATTCAAATTTAATTATCAGAAAGTTAAGGGCTAGAAAGAGGTGTTTCATTTTACACTGCAATGTTGGTAGTCAGCAAAATCAATGATCGATTTATTCGTAGGTCCAAATTATTGAGCTCGACAGGGCGACTTTTCCCAACCATTCCTACTTGACAAGAAGGTGGAACTTCCAGTTTGCCTTCAAATTTCTGTCCCGCTGTATAAATGTCCCAGTATAGCTAGTGATGTGGCTTTTGAATAAAATTGTGAAGTAGATTTCACTTAATAATCGAAGTAAAAATAGCGAAATCCATTTTATAGGCAAGTTAGAAAACATCAACACTTCTGGTTAAGATCTATTGCAGTCCTTTTCTCATGTCTCTCTCTGTCACTTAGTCTAACTGCATTCTGTCCAATAGTCGACCCCTGAGAAGCTGAATTTCAGTTAGTAACGGCTGAACTAAACCACCCAGATGTGTGTATAAATCTCAGAAGTTTGTTCAGTTCAATGTTTATTAGACTATCCAGCTTCGCAGGAAAGTTTGCGAATGGATTATATTTCCTTCCCGTCACTGAAATCGTTGTGAGGTAGTCTTACCCGTACTGCATGATTACCTATCACACAGTGCTCTGTCTGAATATCCCTGCTACTGAGTTTCATTCGAACTGCGGATCTCTTCTTTTCATAGACTGGCCATAACGATTTGGCTTTGTAAGTATCTAATCGAAAGCAAAGCCTTCTTGATTCGTTTTTTTTTTGTTTTCCTTCTAATATAACTTAAAATCTAATATAACGCCGAGATATTTAGCAGTTTCTCATGAGTTTATGATCATTCAGCATGATGCCAGTCTGTATTTGCAGTGAATAATGCTGTGAAGTTAACGAACTCGCTCAACCACTAATAATATTTGCTCGTGTTCTTGTTAAAATTGTCCAACGGTTTGTTATCACAGTAAGCCTCTACATCATTCCACTTGTTTATAAGTATGCACATATCTAGTACTTCGAATTGTAAAAGGTTTTTTTTTGTGCTAGCGCCATTTGATTAGTTATGGTTAGTTATAGTGACTGTTTTCAAACCGACTCCAAAACATAGGATTATTCGCTTAAGAACACACTTCAGCTGTGTACTTGAAGTCTAGAAGAGTAGATAGGTTGTCTGAGTGCCTTCTTGGAATTGCAATGCATTATAAAAACTTGCACACTACTACTCGTATAAGAGCTTTAAAGTCAATTCAAGTCAATGGTCATGTTATCACTTTTATAGGAAACCTCTTATCTGCACTCTAGAGGAATTGAAAACAAGATCACGTAAACAAACCATTAAAGAATGCCTGATAGAAATTTGTCACTTCCAAGTTGTCTAGATCTGAAGGGGCTTATCAGTCTTTAAGACATCTGTCAATTTTTTTTTGAATAGCTCTGTGTGTACGTTTCGAAATTGAATTGCATACAAATCTAATCGCAAAGGTTACGTTTCCAAACAATACCAGTATTCTGATCAAAACCAAATATAAGTCAATAAAATCGTCATAAATCCCTTACCATAAAGTATTGCAGTTAAATAAACTACAATTAGCTTTTGTTATAGTTGAGCACGTTTATTGTATTTATTGCAGGCAGGCTCTATGACAATTTTATAATTTATAGATGCCGCTTAGTAACTTGTAAAATCGACAAGTTGGGACTTAGTGTAATAATTCGTAAGGCTTTTTTGTTCTCGCGTTTTATTAATTGATTTTTTTTTTAGAATTAAAGAATGATGTCCCCGCGGAGATGGATTCTACTGCTGATATTTTACATCTCTTATTTAATGTTTGGAGCAAGTATCTACTATCACATCGAGCACAATTTAGAAACGGAAAAACGTGCAAACCAGCTGCAACAGAGGATTGAAATAAACGGTGAGTAATAAATTTAAGTTTTTTACGTTGAAAAATCCCTCAAACATTAGTTTGTGTGAATGGAATCGGGTATTTTGAGGGATTGCTTACTTAAAAAATCGTTTAGTTTGTCATGTCTGAATCTAGAGTGCAGACTAGGTTTGCTTTTGCTAGATGCTCTTAGAACCCATTCAGTTAAAAATCATAAATACCTAATACAAATCGTTTCTAATCTTTTTAAAATCTGACATGAGCAATCCCTGCATGTCTTAAGCAAGTAAATTGTTTTCACACTTCCTGTGCACGTGCGCTTACTTGCTAACATTAGGAAGGCTACACTACGTCATTACTATTCCGATGGTCTCAATGACATTAATAATGCCTCTACGGCTAATATTACCAACTTTATTAGGAAAAGTAATTGGTTCCAGGAGCGGATAGAGTCACCTATGTACCTACACCTATTTATGTAGTGGCGGCACAATCTTGCTTTAAGTGTACCTTACTGAGGGACACATCAACCAAATATTTTCACATCGATTGTGAATTAAATAAAATAATATCGTTAGGGCGGCATCCTAGCAGTAGGCAATTTTTCAAATCCTTAATCGCTAGAGTCTATTCCGAGAATTCTTTAATCTGAGGGCCAGAATGAAAATTCCGATTTCAACTCGAATTGTAACCGCGTTTCTGCCGGTATTGCATGATTTCTCCCAGAATCTTCATATAGTCTTACCTTAATGTCGGTATCTGTTACGTAATTTTATGCTTGCTCTTGACTTTCGCAGCCCATTGCGAAACCTCCATTCATTAAGGTCTACGATGAATATCTCTTGTTAGTGTCCATTGCCGCAATGAAAATCAATAGGCTTCCAGCACTTTTCACTTCTTTACTTCGCTAATTGAGTTGTAGTAGGTGTCCTTAATAATGTCATTCAATCTGGCAGGTTCCTTATGCTTTATTTCGCTGATGACAAATCAGTTTGTTGTAAATAAGTTTGTTGATTTATTTATTTAGAAGATTTCATTTAAGTTTTCATTGTTAACTTGCACCTGTTGCCTTGTATGCACTACTTCGGTTCCTCAGAATGAAGGCCCTATCGAGCACAGTAAACTTTCTTATAAATTCTTATACGTCTCTCGAAAGTAACGATGCCTATGATGTTCATAGAATCTCTTTTTCGTTTTTAAGACTTTAGTTTAGCTTTGGAAAACTGCCCCAGGGCAAAAATTCCCCTTAAATTGTGCTTAAATAAACATCGTTAAGTCGGAATTAAGCGTAGCGTGTTTTAATTTAATGTATTTCTAAAACTGTCATTTTCTGAGCGCATTAACTGCATCTATTGGTAGGTACTTCCTAAAAAGGTAATAAAAAGTGAGCAATAAATAAAATATAAAAAAACTCATTTATGGAGTTCAGAAGCAATTTTAGTTCGTAAATAATTGCATAGCGTTTCGAATGCCCACTGCGTTCATAACTTTTAACTTGATTTCCTAAAATTCATAAAGTAATGCATTTTTTTAATGGGCGCGGTGGCTCAGTGGTTAGTGTTGGATTACTGAGCAGGCGATTCGAGGATGGAATATTAGAAAACACCACAAAGTTTTTTCACGGTCCCGCCTCTCGCGAGTGCCTGCCTGATAACCAAATGAAAATTCCCTCAGTTTTTCGGACTGCAAAGATGTTCGCATTTAGGATCTCTTTCCTTAACTGAGGGTGTTTAGTAAATTTCCCCATGGTATTGAATGAATTTTTTGACGCTAGAATATTTCTCACCGTCATAACGAAAAGAAATCGTCGAAGGCGAGAGGATGTTTTGTGTGGCAGTTTCTAGTGGATAGAACGAAATTTCTGTTGCAAGATCATGAGGATCTAGTGATTTATACTGGTTTGTGACCTTTATAAATACATGTGTATCTTGCGTTCTTCAATGACGATTGTGATCAGACGGGATGATAGTATGTAGCACTTGTGGGTTGTTCTCGCACCAATATTGGCAATTTTGTTTGTTAAGAAAGCCATTCGTCCAAAAATGCACCTCGTCTTAGAAGATGATTTTTGACCGAAATCAGGATCATCTCCCCAGTGATCAAGACCCAAATCAGCAAACTTCCGATGCAATCTGTGATCGCTTGACTTTAGATCTTGGGTCAATATGTCTTTGAAAGGAGTCAGCCTAAATCTTTACATAAAATTCTCCAAGCTTACGTCTGAGAAAGCCCCAATTGTTGCAATGGTCATTAAATCGACAAATTTAGCCCGTCGGTAATACTGAAAATTATTTAAATGCCTTCGCTCTATTTCTAAACACCCGTCATTGGCTGTGTATCAATCCCTCGTACAATATTCTCTAAGGAGGAAACGTATATGTACTTTTTCAATCAGTTGTCCAAGATGCAGCAGAATAACACTGCAATTTTCGGAATGAACTTAATTTCGAAATTACAGAAAATTTCATTTCATTACATAATTGTTTAAACAATTTAAGCCTACTTCAAGACCAATTGTAAATCAATTGCTCAGGTTGTCCCATCAACAAGTATTTCCATTTAAGCGCTTACGATTCAGCTTAATGAATTAATCAATCTTTTTCGGAAAACTACCCACAAATGGCTTGTCGTTCCTTTTCCTTTGGAAGCACAAAGATCGTCCACAAATACTCGCATGACACATTCCGATGGCATTACAATATAACGCGCCTCCAATTGTGAGGAAGTGAAAATTACCAAAACAAATTTACCAAATCAAGTGAACCTTTTAGAAGATGTTTCTGCTTGTTATTGTGCTGCTGCTGTGCTGTGGCGTGGCCCCTTCAGCATTCTCTACTACGACGACGACCGACCAAGCTGATTAGGGTGATGATGGCTATTTAGACATTTACGTAGGAATTAACAAATCTGCGATGACGAATACCACTAAGGGGGTATGTCAAGTGTCTCTTTGTATTTCCATCAACAAGTGATACTCTCGACCAGATAGAGCTTATGACAAAGCCTCATGGATAATAATTGAAACGTAGAGCAGATTGCTTGTGAATTTATGACGACAGAATTGGTCAAGATGCGATGAGGAAGAAAAGTGTGTTATTTCTTTGTTCTCCTTCTCGAGAAGGATGGAGTGTGATTTAATGCAAGTGGACATTCGTTTGTCTTTGTTCGGTAATGGGGATGTTTATTAAATTTTTTCTATTGTAAGCGTTTTGATTGAAGTGATATTTTGCAAATTGAGTGAAGAGATGAGATAACGTGCGATTTGTTCCTTTAGAATCGTCCATATGGATCCAGCTGGGTTTGTTGGTGCAAACATGAACCAGGTAAAAGATTGTAATAGCAAATGGTTGTAAAACGACTTTAGTGGCTACGTAATTATGTACTTACTTGGAGCATTAAAAGCGTTTACTTTGTAGCTTTAAATACTTGGGGCAACAGACCGTTTGTGGTCCAGGGCCTAGCTTCTCGCGACCATTTGTGTTGTGCGTGTTATATTTTTTGTAGCTATGAACATATGATTAAATTACATGCTGGACTTACTTTACTCCTTAGCTGTTTTGCACAAGGTCGAGTTCACTACGGTTGCATTGTAACTTCCCTGAGCTGTAAGTTGCTATTGAATGATTGGTAACTACAGGTTTTTTTTTTGCCTGTACCTGGTTCTTGTAATCCTAAGAGACTTGTTTTTGTCTGGTCTAAATAAATTCTACCTTTCTGTTCCCTGAAGCACCATGGCAATCTTAACCTCGAATCGCAAACTTTGGTACATCGATACCAGGAAGTCAGTGATAAATGTAATGCTGCGGGAAAGAGGCATCACCATAGCGACTGGGTCGTGCTTAGGTTAGGTTAGGTTATCGTGGCAGGCTGCGGTACTCATATTTGCTTGTTGTAGTACAAGTTCTCACGGATCTATATTTATTGTTCGCCTCTGTTAAGGATTTGTCCCCTGCTTCATACTTAAGCGTCTAAGACGGAATATTCACTGAGAGGTCAGCTTCTTCTATGTTTAGTGCTAATTCTTGCATAAGTTAGTTCGTCAAGGTTGTTGAAGAAGTAGGCTCCTAAATGCAGTTTCATACGAGCGCAGACAGCTTGGCATGAACAAAGAAGATGTTTATGATTTCTTCCTCGTTAGTGAAGAGAACCAGCCTAATGGTGTGCCTCCGGTAATGCAGTGTTTGCCTATTTGCGATTGGTACTGTAAGTGGCTTGAGCAAAAGTTTAACTGTAGCGATAGACACAACCAACAGGGTTGTACTCTGCCTCGCGAGCTCGTCAGCCATGCAATTCGCTAGAATGTCCCTGATTCTAAAGATAATAACTTCATTTCTTATTAATAGCATCCCTAAATTGCATCCCGTTTCATTGAAATTTAAATTTCATTTAGTCCCAACTCCACTGAAATGAATACTTTCACGAAAAATGTAAAAACCCCCCTTTCGCGTGTTCGAAAATCTGATCTGATTTAAATGCATGATAATCTACGTGCTAAATGCTTGCTACCGTCTTTGAGTCGTGCCAAAAAGCTCGCCCTGAAACCTCACTTCCACCGCAAATACCCAGACGTTTCCACACACACACTCTTCGCGAAGGTGCAAACTAATTCGTTAATTGACAATCAACAACAAATTTAACTGACTATTAGTGATATAAATTTACACCTGATGAGAGATCGGCTTAAATCGGGACCGTATTAGATCAGAATCATCCAGCATGTGATACCCTTTTAACCGGCAACCGAAATGCATACCGAAATGTGATAAATAATATTTCTTAAGGCGATTTATTATTTTATTAGTTTACGAGCATTGTGTTTTCCATTTTATTGGTCTTTTAGGTAGAAGCGATAAAAATAGAAGCTAATATAAATCATGGAGTTATGGCTGAATAGCGCCGCTGTTTGCGCAGGTTTTATAACACCGACCGATTCATGTCAATAAATCGTGCGAAACTATTTGTCAAATTAGTGTGTTAAATTGGAGTTTATTGGTTGACATCGCTTTTGGTTTAGGGTCTAGCAGAGTGTGGGGGACAGATAGTCATTTTAGGGTATTTTAATATTTTTTGATAAACTGTCAAAAATGCTTTGTTGACGTTTGTTTCGAATCTGATTGAAGGTATTAACCAATGACATGGTCTGCTTGTGATAGACGTGTTAATGCGATGTCATAGAGACGTGAATTTGACTTTTGTGAGGCTTTTATTTCGCATTTGCTTGTGCATGATGGCATTTATAATTCCTGCACGAAATCGGTGATGGTATTGATATTTTAAGAAATTAATTTCCTGATATGCGTTACGTACATATATACATACATATGCGTTCATGTGGGACGTCATTGAAACAACTATAGGTAGATCGTGATTTGTCATTTTGCGAGATGAGAGACCTCTTGTCAGGCAGGTTTGACGTGACTTAGGGTCGAAAAGATTATTTTAAGTTCGGAGGAACCACTCACTGGAATGACCCATTTTTTCTTTTTATCGACACACAGTTGATTAAAGTGTTATCGTTAGTTTTGATAAGAAGAACATTGCACTTTGGTCTCACTTTACGTTGTAGATGAGAATCTGGCTATAAAACTGTGATGTAAGTTGATCGTTTGGCTGTGGACATTGGTACATATTTCCTGATCCTCAGGCTGGTTTTTTGTGTTACTACTTCTTATCCGAAAATCGTTGTCCTATTTCGTTTGCTACAAGGGAGGCTTGTGGTTTTTTCGTAACTAAGGCTTTTTTACATGGTAGGGAAGTTGCCCCAACGAATAAGCCGCAACCTGAATGGCCAGATCCTTATGTACAACCCCTGGGACGAGGGACCTGTTAAACCGATATAGGTAACCCAAAGTGCCTTTCTGACCTGACTTCGACAAATAGGTCGGCTTTAAATAAGACTTCCGCTAGTCTCGCTGTGGACGCCACCGTTGACTCCATCGAAGGAATTCCATCGCCGCACACCCTCCTTCTGAGGACCTGCTGACAAGAAGCAGGCAGTCAGGGCTTAGATATGGTTCTTAATGCTTTTGATTGATGATAAGTAAATTAAATAGTTTGACAGCATTGACGTGCAGGATTTGTGTATCAGGTATATATATCGATGGTTCTTTTCTGTTAGCCAAAATTTTTTTATCGAATTGTATTGTATTGCCGATTGGACCATGGGCTCAACCAATAAGTCTTCTTTTATTAATGTCAACTATGGCCACATAAGGGTGTATCTTTTCGAAGGACCTCAACCCCTCGAATACTAAACTCAATTCTAATTTTAAAAGTGGGCGTCAATGCTGAAATTTCACTACTTTGTGATGGCCGTTAGGGAAACACCATTCGAAGGTCTTGAGTCATCAAATCATTTCATTCCGCGAACTGTCAGATAAAAAATGACATTTGTCGTGACATTTCACTGACATTATTAAATATTGAGACCGACTATAAATCTTTCAAGGCAAGAAATTTGCAATATTTTACGATAATTTTTTTTTTCTCTTTCGAAAGTAATACCTACATAGATACGTCGAACGTATCTATACCTCCACGTTAATGATTACAGCCATGTGGTAATAGGTAACATCACTTCAATATAGTCTTGAAGGTATATCTCAATCTCTCAGTAGTACTTCTTTGTCAGTCTACACACGTTCATTTGTATTTGTTTGTGTCTCGCTGCCATACGACCTACACGAAGACTACGAAATCAATGGCATTACTCGTATCTAAATTATTGAATTTTACAATTATCTCGAGGATGTTTACACACTTCATTATGCATTATCAGTTGCTTCTCAAAGAGCCTATACAATGATAATGTGTTCTAAATCGTTATGTATGTGAACGGCTTTTCCGCTGATATCGATTGTCAGCCGCAAAATAGTGTCTGGCTCTTTTTGGATGGAAAAATTACGATGTTGGGACTTCCATGAAATTAAAGTTCAACCTGCCTACTATTGATGATGTTATGATACTTGCCTGTTGACGATTCATTAAGAAACGTAAAATGAAATTTGTTATCACAGTTAATGTTTCTAGCGTTCTGCTGGGGAATTACCAATTTCTGTGACTCAATGGCATTTTATCTTCGTAAAAGTTTAAGAAATTCGCCAACTTGTAATACTGAAACACAAATATGTGGGTCTGATTGCTTGTCATCGGTTAGGGTTTAATAAAAAAAAGGTAACATGCTTCGCAATTCCCGACTTAAAAGAAAGCCGGCCAAAATTGAAATAAAACTAGTCTTCACGACTGAAGAGGTTTTGTATTCGACTAATCAGAACTACTTTTTGATCATTTGCAAGGAAACTTGTAAGTAAATACCGATGTTGAGTATGAATGTTTCCAATTCGACAGAAGTGAATTTGATTTAGTTAGAATATATTCTGATTTTTCCACCCCTTTTCAATAATTTAAGGCAGAGTTTAAGTCATGTAGTTTCGTAAACTCTATCTCGTGGAAGATTGTGACTTGATAATCATTAATAGTCACACAAAAAAGAATTACTTTCTTTTGAAGTGTGTATCTTATAAAATTTCAGATTTTGTGTTAGTATCTTTGTCTTAAAAAATAATAAAACTTGCTTTGCTTTAGAAACTTAAGGATGTTGTGCCTTGCACAGTAGTCGCGCATTTAGCTACTAATCTACCTCCAACTTCTCAATTTATGTGGATAATTCTAAGTGTTAGGATTCACACTATCGTCCCCCACTTATTTAGAGATTCTTCACATATTTATGAACCCCTAACCTATTCCAACCAAAGTTTAAAACCTCAAACAAAGTACATACCAGTGTTCATTCCCATGTTTTCATGGTCATATCCACATGTGTGCACTCCAAATGTGCTCACGTCAGTACTTTTTGCATTCCCACCGATTTCGCGTGGAAGTGTAGGATTGCACCCTCAGGAGAATAAAACGCTTAGTTGCAGATCTGATTTCCAGAACTCTGGTGGTCTTGTACCTGCAAATGTTGTATAAAAAAATTTACTAAACAGGCAACAAGTTGTCTTTCCTACACTCATCAGAGGTAAGGAGCAACGATTTCTTTACTTTGGAGTTTTGGTTAATGTGCCTATGCGACATTATAAGGAATTTAAGAAGCCAAAGTAGACTTCCCTACAACAGCAAGAATTGCATTGATAAAACACTTGCCTTATGTCTCGTCTTTTGTCTTTGTTAAAATATTAATGTTCAAGGTCCAGAAGTTGGCAATCATTTACCCGTGCTTACCATCGTCGGATTAAGAGTTATTTCTTTCTATGAAGCTTCTTAAAAGAAAGTAACGAAAGCAGTGCTTGAACAGCGGCCACAACAGTGACTAAAATCTCCTTTGTAGGTTCACTCAGTTTATGATTTTTCTCACTTAATTTTGAAACCAAGTATGTACATATGTACACGAATTGTTATCCACTTACTTACACTTATTTTTGAGTTTCTATGAAGCCGGAGTTTTGAAGCAATATTGAAATCAGTTGGCAGTTTTTATTATTGTTCGATAAGTGGTCCTAAAGTTTCTGAGATATTAATGTTTAGTCATGTACATAGAGTTGGACTAATTGTGAATATATTCGGTCATCTATGCATTTGCAAGTGAATTTGAATTCCTCTTAGGCACAAATAAAACGATTTTTTCGATTTTTTCATTCAAATTGTTTGCTCAAACGATTATCATCATTTCGCTAACCGATGTAATGATAATGAATACGCGCAAAGTAGCCAAAAGCGGCTCTTTAAAAAGAACGTGCTTTATTGCATTTCGCATATTTGTTATAAACATATAAAAAATGGTTGCTTACCGTATTCAAACAGGTATACATATGTATACTCGTATACATTTGTATATCTGGCTATCACCTAGCTTTAGAACAGAAGAATGGCAGTCGTACCTATTGTTGCGCCTCTGACGACCTCGAACTTGATCAATCGATTGACACTATCTCCATCCATTTACACCGCACCTAGTTTCCGATGTACAATAAGTGTCTTCCGTGAAATTTCAGTAATAAAATGTAATTCGGGATCGTCCGTCTAGCTTTGCCTAATCCATCACCTTCGCCGGCCGTACATACTCGTAGAAATGACAATCGCAGGCAATTTAATTCACCATTTGTTGCCCATCTCTCGAGGGGGATGATGCGATTCCGGATGTCTACTATCATGATCGTGTAGCGAGATATTTGCGTTCGTCTTTTGAATTGTCTATTGAATATGTGGGTTAACGCTTCATTGCATTGTCGGGTTGTAGAGGCCTGGGTGACTGACTGAATTGTCATAGATCTATACGTTGGTATTTCTCACTTTGATAAGTGAAAAGCGTACGTAAGCACGCTCATTAGTTTAGTGGAATTACTGTAATTTGATTTGATTTACGAATCCTTGTTATTAACATTTTTTTTTTGAGATTGAATCGGGGGAGGGTAACTATTGTGATGACTGATTAACTGACCTTATGTTAAATTGAAATCGTCAACTTATGCGACATTACGTTACTTGCAATCGGAGTAAAATTCAGCCAAAAATTTGATTGACTCAGAGTCCCAAAAGTAGAATACGCAACCTTATTACTTTCGGTCGCCACTTTCCATTTATTAACCCTTAAGTATCCAAAGTATTTTTAAGACACAAGCATACATAACGTGTTTTCAGTCGGACAGTTTCATTGTTGCCGATACACCTATTTCTTATCATGGATCTTTAACCAATGTTTTAGGCGCCAATATTTTAAAAAGGGTTGGTAATGTGGGTACTTACTTACTTGCTTAACAGGCTCCCAATCCGTGAAGAGTCTGTGCCTGAGACACGGCAGCCTTCCATCGTCTGCGATCCAGGACATGCTGTTTTCAGTTTTCCAGACCAAGCACTGGGATTCGAAGATCCTTTTAGCTGATACATTATCGCCCATTCGCTCTATGTGGCTGATCCAGTCTAGTGTTTTAGTTTTTCGGACTACATCCACATTTTGATAGAGCTCATAGAGTTCGCGGGTGTATCTATCTTCTTCTCCATTAGCCCTGTTTGCATATGGGTTCGAATATTCGACAAAGTATTTTTCTCTCGAAAATGTTCAAAATCCAGTGTTATGTAGAGTTCACGACGATGAATGCTGCATATCATATGCGGCTTTGAAGTTGATAAAAAGGTGGTGAGTCCCGAATTGAAATTCGTTGGTCTTTTCCAAGATTTGCTTTTATATGAATAATGTACCCATTGTGAGTACATTTAAGTTTATTTGTATTCTTGTTTTCGAGCTAAGAATATTCAGGAGTTTACGTAGAAAACATTGAGTTAAAAACGTCTATCGCAAAGGATGGTGCAATAATTCCATTGGGAGTCGGTGGTTTCTTAAGTTATTTGATTTTAATATTTTATTTCGTCGTACTTTCTGTGTCCTAATGAAAAAGTTAAATCAGAATACATCATACATTGAATACTAATAGAATTCTTTTTGGTTTCTGTATCGTTTTAGAATACTTAATTGATCAGCTCGCAAACAAGAATGAAACAGTTCAGAATACTGTACTTGAGAAGATCACCAGCTACTGTGGCAAGCCGGTGACGAATTATACAACAGATCAATTTGAGGATCCCTACACGTGGACATTCTATCATGCGTTCTTCTTCGCCTTCACGGTTCTCTCAACCGTGGGCTATGGTAACTTAGCACCTACAACAACGCTTGGCCGAATGATAATGATTGCATATTCTCTAATCGGTATACCTATCAATGCTATACTGTTCACTGGTTTGGGAGAATACTTCAGCAAAACAGTAAGTCCGAGAAGACGCACTTTTCTAAGCAGTTTTCTATATTTAAATTGATCATACCCTTTCAGTTTACGTCGATATACAGGCGTTACAAAAAGTACAAAATGTCGAATGATATACGATACGTTCCACCACAATTGGGTCTGTTTGTGACGGTAGTCATAGCACTGGTGCCAGGAATAACAGTTTTTATCGTATTGCCATCGTTCATATTTTCGTATTTTGAAAGTTGGTCCTTTTTAACATCAGTTTATTATTCATATGTCACGATGACAACGATTGGCTTTGGAGATTTTGTGCCGACATTCCAACCCCAACAAGTAACAAATTTTTAAATTGTGGTTACCTTAGAAGCTAAATGTGTGGTTTGTATTCCTACAGCCCCGTGAGTTTGGAGGATGGTTTATTGCCTATCAAATATTCATCATTGTATGGTTCATATTCTCATTGGGATACCTTGTGATGATTTTTACTTTTATCAGCAAGTAAGTCTCAATTATTTGATATGCATGTGTATCTGAGATTGTATCAGCATTAAGAATGTCCACGAGATTGACATAAGTTCACAATTTTCAGAGGTTTACGAAGTAAAAAGCTATCGAAATTGGAATACCAGCTATCAGAGAATATCAAGGCGACTCAGAACCGCATTTGGAATGGTGTCACTAAGGATGTTGGCTACTTGAGAAGGATTCTCAATGAGCTGTACATTATGAAGTTTAAGGTAGGTTGCTTGTTTACTTTTTGTTTTTTTTTATTTGTTTAGTATAGTGAGGCTATAATACACTATAAGACGATAAGGTTATTGTTTTACGTCTAAATAACATTTTTGTCTGAATAATTAATTAATGCTGTGCTGGGATAAATGAAACACAGCAAATAACGAAGACGATTGAGTTGATCTTCATCGTCGAAATAACTTAAAACTAAAATGTTAATCCTGACAAAATTAACAAAATTAGTTAGCTGTGATCTTGGGATAGTTGGACACACAGCAATTATATAACACAGACGATTAAGGTTTTGGTTTACATCGTCTAAATAAATTATAACGAAAATTTTAATTGACTTTGTTCTTGGGATAAGTGAAAACAAAGCAAAAATATAACACACACATCAGTAAAGAAACTTTATTAATAAAATACATACTAACTAATAATAAACTATTTACGTATAAGGCTCACGTGATAAAATTCAAGAGATGTCAAGTGTGCCCAATTTAAGTTTAAAATTCCTGCAGTTATGTTTGATAACAACCGCAACTGAGCGGTTTCTTTTCATATTTCCTAAATCGATAGAATGAAGACCTAATAAACCTTTAAGAACGTTTTCTTAATTAATATTTGTTGGCCTACAGCTTAGTCCTTGGTACCAGAAATTTTTATTTCATTTGAACGCGTTATCTAGACCTTGCACTCTCATTTCTAAATTAATTTCTTAGTAACTGTTTTCGTTCAATTTTCGCATTGAAATTTGAATAATTTATTGTACACTTTAAGTACTTATTTACCTATAGATAATGTCTATTACTTTCTCAAGGTTATGTCGCAGTCATCGACGCTACATGTCCATTCGTCACTCACTTGTTAATCCTTTTTTGTCGTTTCCATTTAAATTCTTGCAAATACATATATCTTTTGCCAGCTAACTTGTTAGTTACTGTGTTCATAGGTATGTCAACATTTAATGTAGTAAACCGGATGAAAGTTTAAGGCGTCCGGTAATCAAATTTGTTGCCGTAAAGTGCTATGCTTTCATGCAAATAAACCAAACAACCTGGGTGGATGTGTTGTTAAATTTGTGATCTCTCATAAGGCAGACAAATTTATATATTCAAATTCAACTTTGAGAGTAGAAGTAGCTTAGTTTAATAAAAGAAAGAGACATGTCTTAAGATTGCTTCGAGAAGTCTTTATTCATAGTTGGCTTCATAAAGTCCTCGACATTCTGAAAGATTTAGGGAAATGCAACTATGTTCCTTCAGACTAGTCATATTAATCCAATCGTCTTAAAGTGTTTTGCTTGTACACACATATATAAAGTACAATGTGATACTGCTGGCTTCACACGCACGTGATGTACAATTGGGCATGCTCGGCATTTCCTTTTTAGAAAACAAATTATTTAATATTTTAACTTTTATTTATTTGACGCAAATCACAGGAATTAGAATTGAATTGGTAAATAAATTTTAAGTTAAAATTAAGGTTACTTCTAAGGATTCAGTAGAAATTTAAACATAAACTTAAACCACGTAGTATGCACATCAATATTCGCACAGTAAACTTGGTTTCAATCACTATACCATTGCACAGTAATTGGATAGACATAATTGAAGTTTAAAAAAAATGCATTTTCTCATTGATTTGCTTCTTTTTCTTTCATTTTTCATTGGATTGTACAGATTTGTCGAAAGAAAAATCGCAAAAAGGCAAGTAAGTTGTTAAATAGTGTAATTTTAAAAGCGATCTCGTTGGAATATCGCTAAAAATGTGTCGAATATTGACTTGCATATTATTTTCACATTACTTTGCTATTGTTAGCTTATGTGGATTGATTCTAATCCGTGCATCTTTTCTTTCCATAGCCCGTCTATAACGAGCCGTTGTATTTCACAGAAAAACGGTCTATATCATGTCCTGATCTGACGATGTATCGTGTGGATCCACCAGTGATCAGTAGAAAGCGGGCCTTCTCCGAGTGTTATGGGGTAGTAGATAATCGTGTTGGTGGCACGCCGCCATTCAGGACATCTTCCGATACCGAGCTAAATAATATTAACAAACAGAAGACATTTGAAACGGCTGAGACTTTCAAGCAGACCACAGATTTGCTAGCTCAAGTTGTTTCGGCGCTAGCGAGCATAAGGCCACCAGAAGATGATCAGACACTGGCTTCGTCTGGAATGAATGGTGGTTATCATGGGTTCAGCGACTCTCAGATTTTGTCTAGTGAGTGGTCATTCCCACCGCCAGGTATGGAAGGAATACCACAGCGAGGACGTGCTTTCTCCGATTTTAACCTTAATCCAAGGACAGCTGTACGCCCAGGAACGAATGAATGGACATGGAGTGGAGATAATAATCAAATTCAGGAAGCCATCAACGTTCGCTTTAGGAATCGTCAAGCTCGTGAGGACTATTATAAGTCGGCATTCCCAACGCCATTGGAACACCCAGGAGTTGTGGTTGATATTGACCGTGACGAGGCGGGCACCAGCAGGCAACGTAGGAAGTTCTCAATACCAGATGGAGGCAAACAATTCTTCAAGAAGTTGATTCCGTTCAGAAAACGTTCAACACAGGGTCTAATCGATAAGAATGGATTCGCGGATAGGAAATTCTCGATTACAAGTGTGCCTGAAGTGCCTGATCCGTTCAATACTGGACACTACAGCACAATTAATGTTGGTCAAAGAGATATCAAGAAAAGGCTTGGAGGTTCAAACAACATCCAGAATATGTTTGCGAATGGAGCGCCTGGTGCGCCTTCTTTGATGAGTCGTCGAAACACTATGTTCGATGTGGATCCACACCAAGAATCGTATCCAAGAAATGTGCTTCCAGTTTTCCCGCCACCAGCAGGTGGTGCGAGAAAACGACGTGAAAGCCTCTTTACACAGAATCCAAATATGCGTAGGAATAGTATGTTCCCTGGAGTTGCTGGCGGTAATCGTCGTGGCAGTCTTTTTACAGATCCAGCTGCCCGAAACGCAAGTCGTGGAGCAGCAAGTCGCCGCCCAAGTCACTTCTCAGGTACAGATGAAGAAAATGCTAACCAAGAAATTTTGGAGAATACCACAATCGCCGATTTAATCCGTGCCTTGGAAGTGATGCACACACAAGCTGTCCTACAACAGCCTCTAGAAGAAAGTGCAAACGATAAGAAGAAACGAAAACTTGGCACAGCAGGGCTCGCCCCACCAGCTCTTCCGCCCATATTCTCCATTTTCAATTCAGATGATCAGCCATCGACATCTGGTAATCGTTTATACTCACGTCGCTCAACAATCGTTGGTCCTGCATCAAACCAATCGACCGTCTCCAATATCCTGACGCGTCGTCGTCCATCTGGGGTACCAGTGGAGCATAATGATCCACCACCAAGCTACACTGAAAAGGAGTCACCGAAGTTCAAGCGACGTTTTAGTGTCCGTCCTACAAATCTACAAACTCCTCCAGGAATGGCTCCACCACCGCCACCAATGCCGAGTGGCTTGTTAAGTGCTAGCAGTAGCCAAAATGCTGCCCAGTCTGCCTTGCAGAGAAGACTCTCTCTAAGGCCATCACCTCTTGCCAGAGAAACAAATGAGGGCACTACGACGTCAACGGGTCGTGGTGGTCCAAGTTCTTCATCGAAATCGGGATCAAGTGGAGCTAGTAGAGCAGCGGCGCCACCTAGTAGCAGTAGTACTCATTCACCATTGTCACGAATTGTTCAGATATCACAAGCGCAGCGAAAGAACAGCGAGCAAATGGATCCCAAGTAGTCAATACACTTTTATCCTATTACTAGAAGTAGTTAACTAACAGTATTATCTGAATTAGTTTAAAATGGGCTTACGAACGTATTTCGAACATCCGCTGGCGGTGTTTTTGTCACGTAACGCCCAATAATGCAAATGAAGAACAAAGTAGAAATTATTATTTTCTTTTTCCTCGTCACATTGAACTCATGTTAGATTATTAATTTATTTGATAAAGTACTTTAAAAAAAGCATGTGTTTTGTTTTTGTTGTTGTTGTAGACTTTAAAATATATAATAAAGTAATTTATTTTGTACAATGGTAGTAGTAGACTTATTCTAAAATGATCACGTAACCCCAGTTGTCTTTGCAAATGTGTAGAGCTTTGTGATTTCAAAGTTAAAAATTTCGAAAATGAATTAGACTAAAGGAGATTTGACACCATTACCACCATTACTGTGTTACAATGTTCCAAATTCTGACACTATAGTATCAAACAAAGGGTGAGTTCATAATTGTGAAAGAAATTTACCGTAGTGAATTGTGAAAACATCATTGTCTAAAGCATTGATGTCGCAGTAAAAAAAATCCGCTACCGGCGGAGGACTTAAGTGACTTTCCTTAAAACTTATCTGAGTTATACTTCATACATTTTGCACTAAATTTATTTTTAAATTAAAGAAAAAAGGAAATACTAAATTGCCTTGTGTTTCCACCTTCTGACGTTTGCATTTGCAGTGTTCTAACTGGCATACGAATATCAACAGGTGAACTGTCAAAACCAAATGTGTGGGTGAACTGTCAAAATCATCTGTGTGACTTTCAGTCGCTGGTGTAATTCTTTTGGTTTATCTTTCTCTTTTATTTTATCAATTTCCCAACATTTTGCAGTCGTGTTGCCTCGAACTCAGCCTTTAGTTAATTCTTTCATTACTTCACCATGAACGACATGTCGCAGAAGCTCATCGAAGATTGTTTCCTTCGTCCAATCTCTGATGCAAGATCCACGTAAGTTACTCCCGCAATCGTTCACGTGAGTTCTTTATACATTTACTTCATAATTTCCTTAGAAATACTACAGCAGAACCACCACCGTCTAAAGTTACACTTAAAACTGAGCTCCAGATACTCCGGCTTGGCGATGAATCGCAAAAAATGATCATGGAAACGCTGCGTTCAATTCATGGTGATGACTTTCAATTGGATGACCCGTCGAAATACAAGGATCGGGGGACAAAAATGAAGAAATCTTACTGGGAGGATCGTGGTACACTGATTGTTCAAAGTGTATCGAACTACTCCGTGCAAGAAGGCAGTGTTGATGATCCTTTGGATCGATTACAGCGATTCGCCATTGTAAAGCTAGAAAACTATGGTTTCCCCACGTCGCATTGTGTCGAGGCGTTGGAACATTGCGAGTGGCACAGTGACGAGGCCCTTAATTTACTGTTTACCAAGTATATGAAGATACCTGACACTGAAAGCAATGAAAATTTTGCTGAACTCGGTGAAGAGGCACTGCAAGAGATGCGTGAGGATGAGAAGCTGGCTCTTGAGTCGATCTACGAGAAAGCATTCGAGGAAAAAGAAAAAAATCACATCTGGAGTTTGAAGTTTAAAATTGATCATCTGTTGGTTCATAGCCCATCGGAAGAGAAGAAAAAGAAAGACGCTCAGGTAACACACACTTCCAATGTCAAGCAACCGAAAGGAAAGGCAAAGTGCAGGAATTTCGCGAAAGGTCAGTGTAAGTTTGGAACGAACTGCCGATTTTCACATGCATTGGAAGAAGGGGCGGATGGCAGCAAAGAAAGAACTGTCATTGGTCCAGACGAAGACGATGAAAAATGGTTCTACTTGGAGGTAAGATTCCCCAGAGCCATCAAGTATCCGTATGAAGCACCATTTGTGTTCCTGAAGACTACTTGCCACGACATTCCAAGGCAAGTTCTGCTTAAAATCTCGCGAAAATTGTACAGAGAAGCGAAAGACATCACCGCCGATGGAATGCCTTGTGTGTATAGTATCTCCGAGCAGCTGCAAATGGATGAAAGCATGTCACATAGCATAAAAGATGACCGCGAACCGTTTCTCGACCCAGATAAATCCCTATTTTATGAAGAAATTGCCACAGAAAACGGACACAATGGTGGACCATCTGAACCACTGCCAACCCACTACGAACGAGGCCAGTTAGGGAAGTCTGAGGGATCCAATCTCACAGCTGACCAAATTATTCGAGAAGACCGGTTGTTGATAAAGAAATTCATGGAGCGGCAAACGAACGAGAAGTATCGGAAGATGTTGACGGGAAGGAAGAGTTTGCCTGCCTTTGCCAAGATGACGGAAATTCTCGACCTCATCGCCTCGAGTCAGGTGCTCGTGATCTCTGGAGAGACTGGGTGTGGTAAGAGCACGCAAGTACCTCAGTTTATCCTGGACAATTGGCTGTTTGAATCCTCAAAGTTGGACAAAAGTGAAAAACCTTCGCATGTGGAGGTTATCTGCACCCAACCAAGGAGGTTATCGGCGATTGGAGTGGCGGAACGTGTTGCGGACGAGAGAGCCGAGCGAGTTGGACAAACGATAGGATATCAAATAAGACTCGAGAACAAAATCTCCTCATCTACACGATTGACCTTCTGCACGACGGGAATTTTGCTGAGACGCCTTGCTTCTGATCCTCTGCTATCCGCCGTCACTCACATCATAGTCGATGAAGTGCACGAACGGAGTGAGGAGTCCGACTTCCTACTGCTGATTCTGAAGAGAATTCTCAAGCAACGAAAGGATTTAAAGGTGATTCTCATGTCTGCCACGTTGAACGCGAATTTGTTCTCTGACTATTTTGGAGGCGTGCCGGTGTTGGACATTCCCGGAAGGACATTCCCTGTGCAGCAGTTGTTCCTGGAGGATATCTTGGATATGTGCGACTATGTGATGGAGTGCGATTCACAGTTCTGTCGAAAAATAAAAAAGAAAGAGGAAGAGGAGTTGATGCGGGAGCTGGAGTATTCGGATGTGCAATCAACGATTGAGCTGCCGCCAAGGAATATCAAGGACGAGAATCTAAATTTGGGCGCACTGTATGCGAGATATGCTGGTGAGTATCATTATACATCATTTAAAACATATACATCATGGTTTGTGAATCTAGACTACTCTAAGACGACCTGCAAAACGATTTACCTGTCAGAACCGATGAAAATCAATACAGAACTGGTGGAATCCGTGCTAAAATACATTGTTGAAGGCGACCACGAATGGCCACGAGAAGGTTCGATACTTATATTCCTTCCTGGACTGCAGGAAATCCAATCTGTGCACGAAGCGCTCTGTGATAGTCGAATGTTTGGCCCAAAGTAAGTACACCACATATGATCCTTAAATATTGTCTAATGATTTGCTTGCGATAGATCTGGAAAATTCCTCCTCGTGCCATTGCATTCTACCCTCTCTAGCGAGGAACAAACCTTAGTCTTCCGTCCAGCTCCACAGGGAAAGCGTAAAATCGTCCTCAGCACCAATATCGCCGAGACCTCCGTAACCATTGATGATTGCGTGTTTGTCATCGATTGTGGTCTAATGAAAGAGAAACGCTTCGATTCGAATCGAAACATGGAATCTCTCGACTTGGTTTGGGAGTCACGTGCCAATGCAATGCAGAGGAAAGGACGTGCTGGCCGCGTTATGCCTGGTGTGTGTATACATTTGTTTACTGGACATCGGTTCAGGAACAACATTTTAAGTCAACCGGTACCCGAGATACATCGGGTTCCACTGGAGCAATTGGTATTGCGGATCAAAACTCTGCCAAATTTTGATGGGCATAAGGTTGTTGAGGTTTTAGGTAAATAAAAAATTAGATTTGATTGCAGTTATGAAGGGTAACACGTTCTATTCGTAGGTCAGACACTGGAGCCTCCAACCGAGGAGAATATCATATCGGCTGTGACGCGATTGCAGGATGTAGGTGCCCTTGATGAGGAGCATGGTTTGACTGCATTGGGTCACCATTTATCTGCACTGCCTGTTGATGTTCGGATAGGAAAACTGATGCTGTTCGGTGCAATATTCCAGTGTTTGGATAGTGTGCTAACAATTGCTGCCTGTTTGAGTCATAAATCTCCATTTGTGTCGCCATTTAGTAAAAGGAACGAAGCTGACAAGAAGAAGAGAGAGTTCGCCATCTGCAATAGTGATCATTTGACATGTTTGCTGGCCTATAAGGTATGTAAGTCTTTGAGTACATTTTGTGTTGATAGCCATATAACACTTTAGAAGTTCAAGCGGCTCTATGCATTATTTTTAACTCAGAGAAAAACAGATCCGCTACATTTTTCGTCCCGGTGTGAAACACTTCACTGCAACACTCAGAATAGTAGTTACTTACAATTGTACTTATTTGATTTCTGGTCCGTGAAATTCTCGGGCTAATCCATTTGGTTGGTCTAAGTTTTGCTCCACCGCATTCACTCGGTTATAAAACTCCTATTGATATCGTGATTTTAAGTTGTTTGGACTTGAAATGTCCTTGAGTCTTAGATGTTCGGTCTAGAACTCTAGAATTTTTCTTAATCTGCTGTTCAGTCGATTTGCTCGCCCTCGCAATTCCATTTTCTCTTCTTCGTTCCCCTTTAGAAACCCGCGTACGCCCCGTTAAAACGTCAATTTCTTTTAAAAAACCCCTAAATTTACAAAGCATTTACCTTTTATCTCTTTCAGAAATGGCTAGAGGTGTCCAAACGAAGTCGCCTAGCCAGTCGAATCTATGCCGATGAGAATTTCCTTTCGCTGAAAACCCTGC
The DNA here is from genome assembly GCA_946965025.1 of Blera fallax. Taxonomy (NCBI): domain Eukaryota; kingdom Metazoa; phylum Arthropoda; class Insecta; order Diptera; family Syrphidae; genus Blera; species Blera fallax. Next base: position 3,927,530 of record OX337248.1, read on the forward strand.
AGACGATATCTGAAGTTAAATACCAATTTCTAGAATTGTTGGTCTCCATCGGCTTTGTACCGATCGATGTTCCACGAAAACGAAAAAATGCCGAAGACACCATACTCGCCTTAACTGGTAAGTCTCACAGTACTCAATGTCCATCATCCTGTGAACTCATAATTTTCTATGTCATCCACAGGCCACGACCTCAATATTAACGGTGACAACAATCGGCTTCTCATCTCTCTCCTATGCGCAGCCCTCTATCCTAACATCGTTAAAATTCTCACGCCCGAGAAGACTTACATCCAGACCGCCGGAGGAGCGATGCCAAAAATCGCAAACGCCAAAGAACTTCGCTTTAAGACCCGCTTAGATGGTTATGTCTCCATCCATCCATCATCAGTTAACTCTGAAGTGGCAACATACCAATCTCCATTCTTGGTCTACCAGGAGAAGGTGAAAACTTCGAAAATCTACATCAGGGAATGTTCAATGGTACCACTGGTTCCATTAGTACTCTTTGCTGGCAGTGACTTACGCATTGAACTACATGGTGGTGATTTCCTAGTTCTTCTCGAAGATGGTTGGATAATTCTCAAGGCACATAACCACGAAACAGCCGAGATGATACAGTGTTTGCGGGTGGAACTGATTAAACTGTTGGAGGAAAAAATACGAGATCCATGCTTAAATTTGTTACACCACGAGAGTGGCCGGAAAATTATCCAAACAATTGTGTACTTGATTACGAAATAAGCGAAAATGAATACAGTTCAATGTAAATTGACTTGTACCGGACTTTCATATGTTAACTTTTTTTTTAAACTAATAAATTATTTATATTTTTTAAGAAATGCATCCGTCTACTATTAAAAATGACCGGATTCCATATTTGAGTTCAGCCACATTAACAGGTCAAGTGTACGAAATTTCATGGAGATAGCTCTATTATTTTCGGAGATATCGACTTTTAAAAAAAAAGCAGAAATAAGTAGTACATATTATTTTGTTAGTCACTGTACTTGCGTTTTGTTCCCAACTTTTAGCCACGGATAATTTTGTGATTCGCTGTACTTGTTTTGCACAAAAAATTCAATTCCACGCGTAATTATTTGACTCGCTGTACACCGTGAGGCTATATAAGCTGAGACATATACCATGGTAAACGACCATACTATACAACTCGTACAATGGTGACTAAACTACCAAAAACATTTAAAGTGTTTAGAGGTTTGTGTTGCGGATGCATTGGTGTACTTGATGCCGGTTCAAGTATTCAATAACAATGCATTCAACCGCAAAGGCGGTTGTACACATGAATAAAAACACAAACGACGTTGATTCAACTTTATTTAAACGCAACAACTAACATGTTATCCGGGCTATTTTCCTCTACAATTACATTAAATGTAATACAATGACCTCGGAGCTTGCCAGGAAATGAAGTTTCTTTCTTGAAGGACGTTGAGGAACATCAAGTCGCGCAGACAATTCGTGTACAGCAGCCACTTACCACTGGACCACCTTACCTTTACCAAAACTTCAGGAAATGAATTTTTACAGATAAGTAAAAATCCTGCAAGTAACGACTTTCCTCGTTTGCAATCCCTCCTTCCAGGTGTTTTAAATCCTTGCTGTTGCTAATGTTGAATGTTTTTAGCCGATTTAAGGATATACACTAGCCGATAACATACCGCTCTGGCAAATGTCAATATTTCGCGCACTTCGTGCTCTAGACTCGAAAACTTATTTAAGAAACAGTGGTGCCAGATCTCGTTTTTTCATTGAATCGTTAATTGAAATGAACTGAATTACAAGACTTTTTTGCCATACACGATACAATTTAGGATAATTTAAATGGCGCACAAGTTTTCATTGACAGGCGATAATATTCTTTTGTAAACAGCTGCTCTAGGATTATAACAACGATAACTCCATTTTCTTGATTTTTTTAAAAGTCACCCACCTATGCGTAGCTGCTGTGAAATTTTAAGGACAAAATTTAAAACACATTACCATTATTAAGTAAAATATATCTATTTAGGGAATACGTGAATAGTATAAACAATCTAATTGTTTCTGTTCTCTCTCATGCTTCTCATTTTTTTTTTACAGTTTTTTCTCTTTTGCAGTAATAAAATATTTTAGTTTTTCTCTTTAATTTACAATTATTAATGTGGATGTTACACTTCCTCATCAAATCTAACTTTTTGTATCATTTTGTTTTGTTTAATTGTAACAATTTCAATTCTTTGCCTCACTTACACAATAGTTTTTTTTATTTATAATATATAGCAAGTATAGTTACACTTAAGTTTCAATTATTGTTTAATAAATTGTTCAAAATTATTTAACAGTACGTATTTAATATACATTTTATCTCTTTTATTAGCTTTAAATGTAGTAGTAAATATTTTTTTTTTATATATATTAATTTTTTTTCTTGTAAAATGTGTAAAATTTTCCTTTATTATGTTTTTTTTTTTTTGAATTTTAAATTTAATTTCCCTTTTTTATTTTTTTTTTGTTCCTAGTTTGAAAGCTAGATTTTTTTTTCTGTTTTACTTCGATTCCTAAATTCCTTATCTCTAGCTAAAAGGGGGTTATTCATCAATCACCTAGGTCTTTAAAAACTCACAGTTTGTATCGTAAAAATATCTTAAACTTAGTCTTAAGAGAATTTTAATATTTCGACAATTTGAGCAAGTGTTACTCTCGATAATGATGGTTTCACTTGGTTGTAGATATCTGCCGCCACTGTTAGTGTTGTGGTGGCTGTGGTTGGCTGCTCTTCCTGTATTATGTCGTGCCCCAGCGGTGTGAACTTGCTCGGTAATAACGGACCAAATTTGTTGCATTGGCATTTGACGGCAAAACCGACACCGCTAGTGACAGTGCTCTGTCACATCGACGATAACCGATTTTTTCCAGCAGAAGAGGAAATAGCCGACGGCAGCACCTAGAACTACGGCAATGCAGAGCCAAACGTTGTACGTCATGAAGATCAACATTAGGAGGAATGACAAAGTGACTTGTATGATATGCAGGAAGGACTGGTACAAGTGGTTGAATGAGAGCATCGACGGTCTGTAATAAAATGTGGGGAGAGAAGGGTTAAAATTGCACTAAAGTCGAAGATTTATAGAACTAAATTGGATTTATAGAGCCACACTAATGGCTCTTCGGAAAGACAACTTCACACTAATGGTTGTGGTGTAGGGGGAGGATAGACGCCGATGGCAATTAACAGCACCTTTTGGTGGCCGACGGTATCGCGAGAAATAAATAAGTTGTTGCTACATAGGGCAATAAATAGAGTAAGTCACTGGACTACCTCGGTTTCCTTGCAGCAAATTGAATATTGTACCGCAAAATATTTACAATTCGCTATTAAAAGAAAAGAGAAAAGCTCTTATTCCATTTTTTAAACGCATTTATTCCGCAACACTAAATTCAATCAGGATTTAACGAAAATTAATACATCTCCCAGTTAATGGCACTTTTTCTCAGAACGTAGTTTACAGCGTAGGCGAGAAGGTCACCAAAGCTTGTTGATAGTTTGCAGACGGGTATCAAAGGACCTACAATACGTTGACAATATGCCATAGGTAGATCGTTTTATGTTTGTGCTCAAATAAAGGTACAATAATTAATTGTGTCAGTATTAAATTGGTTGTGACTTCTGGAAATTAATATTTAAAGAGCAGTAATTTATTTATGACTAAAACATTTCAATTTTGTGTGGATATTTAATTATTTTAATTGCGACAAACAGGAAATTTTATTATTATTGGAAAATTATGATTGGACGCAGTACAAGCTGGTTGCTAAATGAGACCCTGGCCGTAAATATTAAAAAAGATATCAAGGGGATATAAAAGGGCGGCTTAAAGCGCAAAACTATAACACTGGGTATTTTAGTAGGAGTGCTTCACGACTAGGGAATGTCTTAATTCCAATGGCCTTCCGAATGGATATACATATATGGACCCAAGTGTGAGGAAAACAACTTTATCCGGTTACATAACCTTACAAAACCAGTCTCACTACAATCTTCTTCTTAATACATAACGTATTAAGCCGTATTTGCATTGCATAAATACTTTTCCTTTTTGCTTTGATAAGTCACTACGATTATGCCATTTCATATACAACACATTCAAACCAACTGCATTTAGAAATACAAATTTGGCTTGAACCAGTCCTCTTGTGCAACTGTTACCTCGTTGCGTGATAAGTATTCTATTTAATATTAGTTAATCAACCTAGAATCAGGTAGCAAGTCATGGCCCATGGGAGGGTACAATTAGCGCTTGCTTTTTTCGAATTGGTGCCACAGTATAATTATCTCGTGCTCGCTGAATTTATTTAAAATATTAAATCTGGGTTTAATTAAACCCTAAAGTAAAAACGCAGCCACTAACATCAACAAATGCAAAAAGGCTAAGACCTATCTCAGTCACTACCACCCTCACCTGTTACATGAATTATTTATTTAATTGGAAATCCTACCACTTAAACGACGAACTACGGGTAGAGAAACGAACGAAAACCCACATTCTCTCTGTTCACATTAGGTGCACTGCAAAGGAAGCATACCACAACCCATTTGAGGATGTAAATGGTGCTGCATAAGATTGTAAAGAGTGTAAGGAATGGAAGTAGACAGCAATGCAAAAAATCTTCCGCATACGCCGTCATGGCTACGGGTACGGTAGTTTTTCCTTTTAAAAACTGTTTTCTAGATTAAAGGATATGAAGGAAGTCCACATTGGATCGATTGAACAAATTGTTGTACTGTATTGTTGGACAATGTTCGCAATTTATTAGGAAGCTATACAAAATTGTGTTGTGATGGCAGCGTCTGCTGCACACGTTCTTATCGTTACTGACTAGTGCTTTGTGCATTATTTATCTAGGATGGGTATGAAATGCGAATTCTTTTATGTCAAAACATCAAATGCAATAAAGAGAAGTACAAATGATTTCCTAAGAATTACATATACCAGCGCTGACAAGAAAGCTCTTCGAGCTACGGAAAGTATTTTTACTTTGGACGGATTTGATGTCTTAGAATCCAGGAACCTTATTGCTTCGGGTTAGACGGATTGATAACAGCAAGTTTATGAATTCTATCCGTACACCTTACAAATATCTTATTCATAGAATCTATGCATGTGTGTATATCATCTTTCATTATTCGTGCCGAGTTTTATCATCGGTCTTTGCTTAATTCTTACACAAAAATTATTGTCAATTAGATATTTCGCAACCGAATACTAGCGTGGAAGAGAGGCAGGCCAAAAAACAGTAGCATTTGATTGGCCTCAGCCACATAATGATCCGATACCGGGAGGCTTGCAGATACTTTTTGAGGTCAAATTGGCGAACTGCACAGGCGGACCAGTAGTGATTCAGTTAAGTGGGAGGGTTATGATTCCTATAATCCTCATCATAATCTTGCTGAACTAAAGGAAAAGAAAAAGTTATTTCGTGTCAAAGAAGTCAAGGAAAAACACTTTTTTTTTTTTTAAAGAAACAGAACAGAATAAAATATCTATCGTCGGCAGTGGAAATCGGAGTGAATATGTTCCGACTCGGTTTGATATTTGTCGTCTTGTCAACGTATATTTGGACGTTGGTAGGCTGGTTCAAAATATGCACTCTGACTACCTAGCTAATGTCAAATTCAACCATACGACGTGATATCTTATCTTATACATTCACAAAGGTATTCGCAAGGAAAACGAAGCATGGACCTTTGAAAACATTAAAGAAAATAGTTAAATACCAACATTGCACGTCCTGAGACTATGGAAACAATTTAAAAAGAGTATGACAATTTAAGGGATGCATTATCACTCACTCACCAGCCATAAATTAATTCAAGGAAAAATAGAGGGTCAACCACACTACGACGACCTAATCTTTCGAGGACATTGCAGACATTATGATAGAAAATTGGAATTGTGCCACCCTAAAAACAAATCCGGTTTAATTACTGTAGTCAAACATAATTTATGGACACACTTTAACATAATCATAAAGATGCCGCTAAATCTAAACATAGATACTAAGCACCAGGCATACTGAAACGAAATAGTTAAACTAACAACCTCGTGTGCCACCTTATTCGGAAGCCAGCACTCTGTAAAGAACGACAACGTAATGTTTACGTTGTGTATACGCCTCTAGGAATTTTGTTGCGTAAGGATACTCCAAGCGGAACGTATTAATTGGCATATTTTTCACAAAAAGGATTACATACGCCATGAACCTTCATTTTAAGGATTATCAACTTGGTACTTACGGTTGTTTGTGTATAACTTCGCCCACGTAGCTGCAATGAGACAAAAACATTTTACGTAATTGTTAGTTAAATAAGCTACCCTTGGTCGGTGTACAATTGCAGTTGACTTACTGTACTGTTGGTGCAGGTCTTTGCTCCTCGGATCCCTTCTCTGGCATAGAGACAGGTCGGTATTCCAGCAGGTTGTAGGTCTTCCAAAACAAGTACTCTCTGTAGTACTTGAGACCTTCATAGAGGGTTGCCATGACAAATATCGCAATCATTGAGCCGATCAGACCGAGAACTGAGTCGATTTTCCAGAAACTGAATAAGATTGTTTCATTGCAACCGAAATGGAACTGTAATTGGATTGAAAAAAATTGTGCATCTACGAAGGAAGTGCATGGATTTTATAATTACCGCCATTGACATCATATGCTGCATAGAGCCAGGTTCTTGATCACTATAGGGAATGTGTTTATGTGAGGCATCGTTAATGATGCCGATATCTTCCGGACTGATCGTTGATGACCCCGGCATATGGTGGTGCATGTGATCGTGTGGAGTATCTGTATTCATTAAATGGTGATCTGAATTCAGTAGGCGGGTACATGTGGAAGAACGAATTGTTTGTTGTTTTTTTTAAACAAAATGAGTGATATATGAGCAGAAATAAAAAGCAAAACTCAAATCAATTAAATAATTCTACTGAATGCGGGATGTGGTTACTAAAAAGGGGAAAACAAATTAGATTGAGATACCCCTTACCGTGGTTTGGTATACTATGTTGCGAGTGATCCATGGTGGTGGGCGGTAATTGGCTTTATTTACGGCGGCGTTCTTCAGTAGGAATTAGTAGCGTAGGGGATCAAAAGATCTGAAATAGAAAGAGGAGTAGATTAATTATTGGTTATAGTGCATTAGTTGTCTTATTTAAAAATTGTGCCTTAAGAGTAATTTTAAGAAGCCTGAAAAGAAGCATTAAAAATGAAAAATACAAAAAAATATTGGCCGTGGATTTGTCTTACGATGATTCAAGATTCTCCTACTAACCTGGACTTGAATGTGACCAACTATAGACAAGCGTCTGCAAAGGTCGTTTTCAAATGCGGAGTAGCCGCTGGATTCGGTGCCGGTTAAATTTGTATTAATTGCACTCTTATTTGTAGGAACTGTTTGGTGTTTAGTGTTCTGGGATTTTCTCAAAAGTAGCTCTTTATCGTCAAGATTTAATTAAAATTTCATATTTCACAGGTAGGTTTTGGAAAATTGGTAATTTATCAGTCGAGCTAGTGTTTTTCGCCAAACTTTGAATTGGTCGCCGTAGAAAGAAAATGAACAGAAAGTTGTGGCGGAAAATGTCAGTTCAACTAAATTAGGAAACTTTTCTTGATCTCCTGGCAAAGAAATATACTCAAAGCATACGCCTATGCAATTCGTATGTGGATCAAGTAAAATCTTCACTCACGTGTTAAAGTGAGATTATGGAGACAACATTCTGACAACTTTCCAATATCATAACTTAAAGTGTGTTTCAAGAAATGGCAGCCAATTTGAATTTGTTTCTGCGTTTTATGTTTCTTTGAGCTAAAGCTACATACATATATACGAGTATGTTCTTCAAAAAACCATTAAAATATGTCGTTAAAAAATCGGAATCTGAAAATGCACACGTCATTTGAGGAAAACAGCAGAGCTGTACAACGTTTCATACACATAATGATACACTGGATGGTTTTGGCACTACATTTCCTTCATCGAAATGTAGGGCTCTATAATTCGATTTGTGTAAGGTGGGACTGGAAAAAAAAAACTGTTCTCGACATTCGAATAAAAGTTCAGTTGCTTCGATGCACATATGTTGTACCAATCGATGGAGATTTGATTCTTTTTTAATATTTGGGCACTATTTTCACTATTTAACCCTTAAATGCCCACAGCGTCTTTAAAGAAACAACCATTTTCAAGGTATTAGAGCCTAAAATATTGGTTGAAAACCTTTGATAACAAAATATCAAATTCTTGTCTCATAGCGTTGGCGAAGCAGTTGAATATACGATTTTATTGTGTGTCAGGGCACAGGGATATTCCGGGGAATTGTAAGGCTGACGAACTCGCCAAATATGGAACAACTGTACCCATCCAGAAAAAGGTGCATACATTAGGTATACGAGTTGCTCCTAGCAAACTCACATTCATGCTAGATGCTATCGAGAGAACAGATCTTAGCAGGATAAGAGGTACGAGTATGTATGACATGTCTAGTGACAAAAAATATGTGGCCACGGCTGCATCTAAAAAGCTCTAAGAAATTAATTTCTCTCAACAGATTGCACATTGGACGCTATAATGCCACTTGTGTACATGTTTACGCAGTTTTGACATTTTTAAGAGTTTTTGGATTGTTTGATTTGATTAATAAATGATTAGGTTTTTATGATAGGTGATATTGCTGAGAAGGAAAACAAGTCTGTAACCATAGTTCGGACTGGTATAAATAGTTTAAATTTACAAGTTTTTAAAGCAGCATAATGCTATCGGCTGTAATAAAGTAGCAAAGCTATAAAATTTTCACAACGCTGAGGTTACCAAGGCAAACGTTAGATGTGTATCATTTACATAGCCACCTGTTACTATTTGGACATTCAAGTTCCCTTGCAAAAGATATATGTACATATGTAGGTATGTACAAATATATTATATACATATATGTTGTACGCCTTACCAGGATAAGATGACGATGCCAACTTAGCAATCAACCAACGATATCGGTTAGAAGCATTGTTCGTTTTGGTTAGAAAAGTTTTCTGGGGTTGCGTTCTAATAAAAACTTAAGCTCAAGACATTAAATCTTCTTGGTACACCACGAAAGGGGGATACAATTTGCAAGGACATTTATTACATCTCTTCGAAATGGGTCATGGAAAACCAAATGCAGTACAACTTTATATCAGCAAATTGGGCGACAGTAAATAATGTGCAAACATGTGGGTGCTTATTGCTTCCGGGAGAAAAGATGGGGGTAAGTTTCTTTTTATCTACCTACACTGCTGTCGGTAAATTTTACTGCTGACTTCTGCAGAGTGCAACTATTAAAAACATCGGTATGTTGGGGTAGTGTGTAGTTTTTCTTTGTCAAAATTGTGTATTTGGTATAATGGAAGGATATGTGGATACGGATTACTTCTAACTGAAGCCAGCGTACGGATATCATCATCCAATATCAGCGGATTAATTACTTGCCACGACATATCCACTCCCACTGTTGTTCAACGCATGAATTTATGTTCATCTAATTTATTCATTGTCGTTATGAGTGAGATACAATAAGTTTGATAAGCTGTATGTTTGCTTACAATGAGAAAAACAAAATTGGCGTTTAATCAAGCATTCATAGAGGAGATTAGATTGATGGAAGACTAGTTACGCTTTTGCCTGGTTAGAAAACTTTATTTCATTTTCTGATGACGCAAGCTGTGTCTGCAGTCTTTTTTGAGGTATTCATTGTAGAGTTGCTTCGGTCTTGCACTTAGAACAGATTTACTTGATGTGATTACATATAGCCGCCTAAACCCAAGATGTTTTAATCGATACCTATCATCTGATTTCAAAGCCGCCTATAATAACATTTAGATGAGCTATACAGAGCCATCTCTAGTTTTGGCATCCCGGTCAAACTCCGGGAAACTCCAAACTGCACCGCCTGTGCAAAATGACGATGAAGAATACTTGCTTCTCCATCAAGGTTAGTAATGACTTCACCGAGATTTTCGATGTCAAAAAAGGATTTAGGCGGGGTAAGTGACGCGCTGTCATGTGACTTCTTCAACATCATCCTTGAAAATATTGTTCGAAACTCACAAGCCAACAGTGGATTGTGCCTCCGCTTTTAAAAGTCTGTGGAATTACTTGCATACGCCGACCATATTTGACATTATTGGCAGACCTCATAGGGCTGTCACTGTACGGACAGAAAAAATGGGTCTAGGGTAAACGAGGGCCAAACGAATTAGATGCAGTTAATAAGTAGGGACACACAACACCAACGAATCGGACAGAACGTCCCTGTGGACAAGAGGCATTGCCTACCTCGGCCCCGCTACAACATCTGGCAATTACATCAGCAGAGAAATCAAACGAAGATTAACTGCGAACCGTTTTTTCTTCGGGTTAAGAAGACAATTGAGTAGCGAGACCCTGTCGCTATAGAATGCTCATCGCAGTTCTACTTTACGGCGTGGAAACATGGACTTTGTCAAAAGTGAATCAAGATATCCTCTGTTGTTTTTAACGAAAAATTCTTCGGTGAGGAACTTTGGAAGAGAACATTCAAAGACGTATTATATGAACTGTACAGCGACATCGGCCTAGTCAAAAACAAGAACTATAGAGTGAAGAACTGACGCTCCGACCCGCATATTCCTCAGATCTAACTCGGAGGGACAACAACGTAGTAGAGGAAGGCCTCGCGCACAACTGATTAGGGATCTCAGCCAACTTGGAATGCGTTACTAGAGGCAGTTCGCTAGAGATCTGACTTATTGAAGAGGCTTGTTCCATGAGGCTTAGGTTGATCCTGAACTGGGGCGACATCAAAGTATGTAAGTAAGACTGCACATACACAGTTTTTTCGTAGGAAAGATATGCAAATGATTTTAGAAAGCACTTACAGACTTGGAACCAGCTCTCGTCTTAAAGAATAATAAACTGAAAGAGACGTAGAGCATCAAGGAGTCAGTTTCAAACAAAAAAATACATTGTGTATCCACTAAAAGCATCAGGTGGTACCCAACGCGCAGGCAACATTTTCCCAGAATTCAATTAGCTCCACACTTTTGCTAAATTAATAATTCATTTGCATTGCAAATGTAAGATTGCACAATACCCATACGTACTTCGGCAGAAAATCATTGCAGCGTATCTCTCTGCGACCTTCACCTTTGCTTCATTTGGACTTGAAATTACGAGTTTCTGCCTAAAAGTGCCGCCTTGACTGACTTCTCCCCGAACACACGAATCCAATTCCAATTATTGGCAACTGGATAAATATACCTTAGAATGTAAATTCATTTTCAACACGGGAGAGACGTAGAATTAACACTTAACTCACAGGATAATGAAGTGTTAATTGTATGCAAAGTAATTATATTGATAGCGCAGTGCCACTAATTTATTATTACTCCATCAGAGTATATGAGGGATTATTATACGGAACGGGAAGGATTAGGGTTTGCGTACATTTCAACTCGTACAGTAGGGGTTCGTCCGAAAAGGCCTTTAATTTCTGAAATACCAAATACATGTCATTACAATTTTAGATTTCAATTGATGGAAACCCTTTAAGAGTTCGCACCTAGTCTCAACGTTTTTCGAAATTGTACAGAATTTCGAAAACTTTGGATTTTTTACTGGAAGTTTTTTGAATACGAATATCTCAAGAACGACGCGAGACTTTTTTTTTACCCAAATTTTAGGTTTTGAAATGTTCTTCGGAGTTAATGCTACGTTTTTAGTAGTATTCGAAAATTGTAGGGAATTTTCTAAAACTTCTGACTTTTATTTGAAGCTTTTTTTGCAAACGAATATCTTGAAAGCGTTGCGAGACTGTTTTTATCCAAATTTTAGGCTTTTATGAAGTCAGTCAGTAAGTAAGTATAATTTAAAAATTGTAAGGACGTTTCTGAAACTCGCGTACGAATTGAACACAAATATCTTTTTTTTGGATACGAATATCTCGAAAGCAGTTTTTTTTTTGTTAATGTGATCCCTCAATCCCATTTGTCACGAACCCCCATATTTAGTGGAAGCTGGAAGGGAAGAAAAATGAGTTTGGGGAGAAATTCTCTCATAGAAAATGAAAAGAAAGGACGTAGAAAGAAGTACAAAGACAACAGCATTAGTGTTTTTTTTTTTTTTTTGAAAATGTGTCTTTTTCCATGTAAGTGGTGGTCGTTCTCTCTTCTGCACAATCTATGTACATACATAAAGAAACGAGGTAGTTAATGAGGCAACTCGTTGAATGATATGCACATGACCTTAAACCCTTTCACTTAACTGAAGCAATTAGAAGCACAAGAGTGGAAACGAATAAGTTCTGAAGAACATAATAATTTCTCTGCAATGTACAGCCACCGGCAGGTTAGCTGAAGGAAATAATTTAAAATATGTATTTAAAATATACTAGTTTCTAAAGGGAACCTAAATGATTATAAATCTCGAGTTTAGTTTGAATTATAAGTTATGAACTATCTGCAAGATCCCGCACCTTTATGAGCCGCAACGACTGAAAGCCATGAACCAGAGAATGCATCAAAAAGTGGATGAGTGTCATTGTGGACACTGGGGACAATCGCTTAGGAATATTTCAATGAACCGATTAGGTTAATATTTTCCTGTGGCTTTAAAGTTCATCTGTAAACTCAGTATTTCTCTGCAACACTTTTCTCGCTATTTGATAAGTCTTTCTTTTGCTTCAGGGAACTTCGTTCCTTTCATCAGGATTTTTCTTCATCGAACGCCATTTGAAGGCAACAAACTCCACTGATGTGTAGGGACTTTTCTGAGAAATGCTGCTTTTGTTGTGAAATTTACTGGCAGGCAGTCTTTGTACGAATTAATTAGACTCGGAAGCCTCGTCTATGTCTTATCGAATAAATTTCTCTTGATTTGACATTGCCATGTGCTAAGTTTCTCGTCAAACTTCATAGCAAATCCTTGTAAATATAGCTGTTCTGAATGTACACCGATGAATATTTGATACTTTCAATTGGTCGGTGCAAATGCGAAAGCATTCGGGCATCAAATATGCCTGCAATCAAATGTGTCCTTAGTGGTGCGATGGATTTCATCAGATTCCTTGACATATTCTATCAACACAATGACCGTGAAATATACATGTGTATGGAGTCCCGCTCTACTTTGATCACTGATATAGGTACAGGTTGCATCCCTCAACTGTTGCAAAATAGCAGAGGTTACTAAAACCACACAGAAAACAGTTCTCGACTGATGGAGCAGAATTAATTTCAATGAATATGTGGACTGGAGTGCAACGACAATGGTGGCGGGTGTGAGATAAGGTCGAACTGCACAAAGGTACATCCATTTTTAATGAGTATGTTTGTGGGAGTAATGGGGTATATGATTTTCTGTTGTTTTTCGGGGTCAAAAGAATCGTGCACGTGCGTTGGTGCACGAAACAGTTTTGACTTTCACCAGAAAGGAACAGTGGAAGCTAGAAATGTTAGGCACAAATTTCGTTTCTATTCAGATTCAAGCAAACTGATCGATTTAAACGTGATTTCGCCATCTCTTGTTTACTCTGTTAGGCTTCCTATGATCACATGGACACAATCGTCATCAATGGATGGGAATTTGTTTAAGAAAACAAAAAACTGCTGCTACTTAAATTTTTCTACTAAAACCTGAAAAAAAGTGCATATGTACATGTATCGCTAGTTTTTTTGACTAACAAATTAAAGTGAAAACGTAACATTTTCAATTTGTCTCCTTTCAAAAGTAAAAAAAATAAATATTTTATGCAAAAAAAGAATCGCAGACCTGTGCAAAGGTCTAAACTGTAAGTCCCTTCTATTTGTGCGAGAAACTAGGCGCTGGACCATGTCTGTTATTACTCTTGGACGTTTGTCAGACATTCGCGAGAGGTTGGACGTTGAAAAATAAGTTTTTGGTGTTTTCTGAAATTCGAACCTAGAACATCCCGCTCAATAATCCAACCACGGCGCGGCGCCCAAAATTGCAGTCAGCATCTGAAAACAAAGTGCTGAATTTGCGCTGAAGGAGTTTTCGGTGCGTTGTAAGTCCGGTTGAGAACCTGTGGGCCGTCCTGGAATGCGCGGTTTATAATCAGAAAAAGCCAGAAACTCAAAAGCCATAGCAGCATTTTTGAACAGCCAAATAGCCTGGTGACAACGAAAACAAATCGTTTGGTAACTTTATGATACAAATTGACTCAACCGTTTAGGCTGTAAGTGGTAGAATGTTAACATATCCATATACACAGATGGAATGCATACCATTTCTCCAGGCATTCAAGTACAATTCAATCTTGCGAGTAAAACCAAAAGTGCCAGGTGGAATACAACTTTTGGCTGCGAATGTCCGGTGTCCTTTGACTCATTTAATTGGACTTGCAATGAATTCAACGTTTATTCTACCAAATTTAATTTAACTCATTAACATTGAAACAAACAAAATGTTTCCTTGAACATGCCTACACTTAATTATAAATAAAGGCTCCGTGGTATTCGTTTCAGTACAACTTGGCATCAGAATATTTGTTAAAATGAAAATGGACACAGCTATGCAGCTGCCCCACGTACAATTTTGGTTCGCAAACGATTTTGAGTTCCCATGTAAATATGCAAATGCACCTTCAGGCTAGTGACATTATTGGGAATCTGGAATTAAAATCACAAATAGCTTTGCATGTATTGGTTTTGCAATCCCTTTCATCTAACCGTGAGCGATAATTGTTGTAGTTGCAATAGCAAACGTGTAGGCTTCTGAAGTTCTCATAAATTCCCACACTCTTTGAAAACATTGTTTACAATTCTATTATTTTCACTGAAACTCAATCTTCTTCCTCGCAAAACAAGGTTTCTTAAAATCTAAATGAATTTGTTTTCCAAGCTCTGTATGCCCTTGAGGGTCGTAATGAAGTATACTACAAATAGATTCCAATAAGGCTTTCGAAAGAATCCCTCACTAAATTATTACCTCAAACTCAGAGCCTGTGGTCTACCACAATTTTTTCTTTCCTTGATTAGGTATTATTTAAAGAAACTACTGAGCCCTCTTTTGGCATTCAGGGTCAGACCCCGGCTCCGCGAATAATATCTCAAATGAACAATCGCCTCAATATTTAGGCCGAGTTAATTAGTTTAGGCGATTTTTAAAGTTGTAAATTTGAACAAATTGTTAAAACAAAAAAATAAGCTAAGATATTACTCATTTTGGTCGATTTTTTATCGTTCTTAAATGCTACATTTTATGGAAAACACAAAACTTTAGATCAAGGCGACTGCCTGACAGTTGTTGACACACACTCAGCGAAGTGGCAAAGTCGCGTAAGCGGCTAAATATTTGGTTGAAAGGTAAGCCACATAAGGGTTCAGGGCCTATGAGTTTGAATTGGGAGCCAGACCTAGGTAGTTACGCAGCAATCTCATTGCCAACGATGCCTTTGTGACAAGGACTCAGGGGAGTGATAGAATGATGTGTACATCAAGATGCTTGAAGGTAATGAGACAATTCTAAACCAGATTTGACTCAAAGGTGTTAAGGGTTAGAAGGTGGTGGCATTAAAACAACCGGACGGGCGCACGAACGGTAGTCATAGTTTCCGTAAGCTATTTAGGTAACCCTGAAAAAACACAAGAGCTTCTTTAGTATATAAGCGTTGATATTTTAACACAACATTTTATGCTTTTACAAAAGTTTTGCATTTGTGTTTTACGTTGGAATTCGAAGACAGCGCCCTTTTTTATGACAAAAACAAAAAATGTTCCCCGGTATTTATGTAAGGGTGCTCTCAATTAATTTCCGTAGGCTTAACACCTGAGAATGTTTTTGCAACTTTTGAGTCGTTGAAAGAGAAGTCCTCCCTCAAAGGCATGCATTCGTGCATTTTGTGTGCTTGCCTGAAAAGTAAATAAGAAAAATGAAAACACAATTTTCCCTCAAAGAAAATAAGAGGTAGTTGTATTGATTGCCGAGAACATACATACGTACTCCTCGTACTACTCGTTTCAACAGTAATTCATCAGCTACTGCCACTGATTGAAAATGAATTCGTTTACCCTTTAGGGTAAAGTTGCTCTTGATTTCGAAAGAATTCTTAATACTTTTTTTTAAGGTTGTTACAGATCGTAAAAAAGGAGGAAATAGGTATAAGCCGCGCTGGACTAAGGGTACACTTCGTAATAAACCACAGGACTTAGGAGTGAGATGTGCCTGGAAGAGGAAAAAACTGCCACACTGTCCTGCTTTTGCACAAATCAGGTGCTTTACGATAAGAAATGTCATCCTCAAGTATGAGGATCTGGCTACGCTCAACCTTGCTGTTCTTTTGCGTTTTGCAAAGCACACTGGCAGGTTTGGAGTGCAGGACAATACTAACCACATGAGGGCTATTGCTACTGTCTCGCATGGGGAGGACTTCGGCCGAAGTAGAATGGTCACTTAAAAATAGACGAAAAAAATATTTCTGATCTGAGATGCGTGAGATCGATTTTTAAAATTTACTTCGAAGCAGATTCATAAAAATGTGGTGGCAATTGTAAGGTTCAAACGTGGACGAGAAAGAGTTGAAGATGACCCATGCTGTGGAAGACCATTAACCTCAACTACAATACAAAGGAAAACACTGAACATTTTTTTTATCTTTTAGCTTCCTATTTGAGAGAAATTTGAAAGATGTACAACATACGGGCATGCATGGCCAAGAAATCAACAATTTGGATATTTTCTGAAGCACATTTGGATGCTGAGCCTAAATCGGATCTGAGCTGCGATTTTTACTTTTCGAGAAAATGCATTTTTTGTTATGATTTTTCCGAAAGCCAAAAATTCAAAAATGATCGAAACACAACCAATTTAAAAATTTTGTTTGTTTTCTGAAGCGAATTTGTATGCTTCAAGTGGTTATCAGCAACCGAACGTATTTCTGCCTCAGAAAATTGAAACAGAAAAGATGGTCATGTGCTTCAGAAATACTGTCTTAAACAATAAAAATTATACTGAAAAGGAAGATAAACTGAGTGGCATATCGCAAGAAAGTGCAATGTACTCTCATTGGGACTTTAAATGTCAAGGTTCTCTCCTATTCCACGGGGCATGAAGATAAACTGATTGGCATATCGTAAAAAAAATGCAATGCTCTGACATTGGGGCTACAAATGTCCAGGTAGGTTCGTTCACACGACATACGACAGCCGCGTGTACATTTCCGACCTTCTTTTCTATTCAACGGGGCTGTCATTATATTATGACCATTGACCTTAATTGCTATCTCAAACTTGACTAAATATCTAGGTTGTTGACATCACATACGACTACAGAATGTTGTGTTGACTTAGTTTACGATCTTCTTAGAACAACACTTACCTTGTTTGTTGTTGGCAATTTCTTCGTAAATACAAATTTCACAGCTTACCTAGAAAGTAAACAGAAAAAGTACAGATTAATTTAAGGATGGATTCACGTAATTAGCTACTCTTATATAAAATAAAAAAATCACAATAAAAACTGCTTGAAGGTTATAAAAACATTGTGGAACACAGATTGCATTCATCCACGGACCACAGTACAAAATAAATCTCACATATGCACATACATACTCATTAATTTTAAAAAAAAAAATTTTTGGTTATGAAAACAATGTATAGCAACAGCAGCAACGCAGTTCCATAATTTATAATCGGATCTCACCCTTATCTGATGGTGTGTTTACACTTTAGAATAAAATTAAGTTGATAAAGTTGTGTTTGCATATTTAAATGTTTGTGTACATAAACAATAAACAGCGAAATAAAACAGAATGTATCCCACAATAGGCGTGAATGCAACCCTCATCGGAGTGGTTAAACAATTTGTTAGTTTATAGTGTTATGCTTTCGGCGCTTTCAATGAATTCATTGGAATGCAAAAGGCGTTTTTTTTTTAATTGCTGTGCAAGCTAATATTTATTTTGTTTATTTAATAATTTCAGCTTTATCTAGAAGCGGGACAGAAGGAGTGTTGTATAATTATACGCTATCAGTTTATGAACGGATTGATAATTGCTTTCCAAGAAATGCTAGTGTCCTTATGTATAATGCCAACTGACAGCCCCAGCCCCCTAAAGCCATCAGTTTTCCTCTCTCATATGTGTGATACGTCGCGTCGTTGTGATGGCTATGGTGACATATTCGAATTTACGATCCCAAAACCTGCTTCCTCTCTCAATACACAATTTCCACATCACACAACTATTCCTTACAGTTTGAAAGGCGAGGGGAACACAACTGGCCGAATGGAGACCTAAGTGAATAGTGTAAGCTCACCCTCTAATCTTTATTTCGTAACGTTTTTAGAGGTTGCGTACATTTTTATTTATCAAAATATTCCCCAAGAATATTTTTATTTATCAAAACCGCAAGAAAACCGCATCAAAATCCATTCGCACACAGATGGGCACTGTTACACTTCCTTACCTATCGGTAGTCCTGCGGGGAGAGTGGTTGAAGAGTGCTGGGTGTGGATAAGTACGTAGGCGCATTCCTGGCATCGAGTATTCGGGTCTGCGAATCGTGCATGCTGATAGCCCGGGCTACTAGTATCTTTGGAAGATTACCACATCCATCCAAAAAAAAAAAAAAAAAACACTTCCTTTTGAAATGTGTTTAAATAGTACTCACTAGGTACCAACTTAAATCTGCCAACGAGTTAAGCCCCTTCAAGGATTCCACTTTACGGATATTTTTGAACGTCTGAAAATTCAAGTGCTACCATGTTAAATACTTGCAATTCTTCGAAGGACCAAACTACAATTGAAGTGGAAAGCAACCTTGGATTTATTTTATCCTTGAAAACCACCTTCCTTATCAGACAGCTGAACGAAGCTGTTGGCATCCTGGGAATGGTTTCCGACGAACTTACTTTTATGGACACTGATTTTCAATGTAAGGCAAATAGCACAAATCTAATTGAGGATGTCCTGAATGATTCAGGGAACGAATTACCAGTTTTAATTTAACAGACGGCTTTTACTCAGGGCGTTGATTATCGTTGTTGTAATTTACTCTGCCGTTTCGTTTAGTTATGGGAAGCATTTCGACGAACTCAAGCTGACATTGATTTTATACGATAGTTAACGCCTAAGGGATTTCGCTTTAAGAACGGATTATTTGTTCTTAATTGGATGATGGACGGCGTATCGCTACTGACTTTATCTCTACATCGCCAGTCTGGATGAGTTTATAACTCCATTTAATTTTTATTTTTTTTAAACAGAAGTCAATTAAAAGAATAATATCGTGTTCCTTGGTAATCTGAAGCAAGCACCGGTGTGTACATTCCCTTGATGTATTTTATTTTGAACGACAATTACAGTGAAAATTTACAATCGGATTGATTGGTAATTAACGCAATACTTTAGCTTGCCAATTCGAAGTACATGATCAGTCATTTATTTTACGTAAATAACCCATCGAATCGACGTGGTACAGATGAGATTTCGTTAATTAACGAAAAAACAAAAAAATGTGTCTCGATAAAGCCGTCACGTTTTTAAAAAAAAGCATCTAAATGATTGAGGTAGAGCACTTGATTGCCGACATACAAAAGTCGATGATAGTATACCGACCCATCAACAGAAAGCAGTAAAATATCCCACGGAAGCATGTGCTTGGGTTGGCAGCCATCTGTCGGAGAACTTCAAAACATCAGTGGGTGCTAAACAAGGTTGCGTTCTGTGTACTTGCTATTTATTTTGTACATAAATGACATAACTGAGCGTGTTAAACGAGGAATAGAGCTGAACGGAGCGAAAGACGATATCGTTTAGCTTGCTGATAAAGTAGAGACCATGCAGTTAATGCTAAATAGATTGACTACATACTTAAAAACTTAGTCTTAGCGCGCTCATTCGATTTTCTGTCGCTGCGAATAAAATATTGCGATTATTAAGTCGCATATGTGTTCATTCACATTAAAGACTGCGTGTTTCATTTTTCTAGGAGTGAAATTAAACTTTTCAGCAAGCCAAACGGCCAATTTGTGTAGTTTAAGGGAGTTTCGAAATGTTCAAGTATCTGCGATCTACGATCAATAGCGAAGCAAACATTGATGACGATATCAATAATCGCGTAAGCGTAGGGTGAATGAAGTGACAGGAAAACTCTGCTATCTTCTGCTATCTGCTACCGGAAAATGTCCCCTAAACTGAAGGGAAGGCTTAACACGCCGTTGTTCGTCCGGCGCTCACATACGGTTCGCAATGCTGGACAATATACAAAATACAGTATGAAGGCAAATTAACGGCAGCTGAGATAAAGAAGCTTCGTATGATAGCAGAAGTAATGAGCTTGATCGAATTAGAAGTTCAAGTTGAGGAGTTCTTACATTTGGCGAAAGACAAAAGTGAGTCGAATATGGCTTCAATTAATTCAGATTCGTCCCTTTAGACCGATTGTACATTTTCTATATTCCTAATTTTATTTTAAAGTTCAATTATAAACAACTGATGTAGCCTGTTGATGTTTATACTCGATAAGGGTCTGTATTGCTTTTTCATTAGTTGCCCAGCTTTATTTGTGGTTTTATAAGGACTATATTCAGTCCCTTTTCCTGTGATTAAGACCAATGCCTGTTTCAACATTTCATTTACAGTGTGTGATGGTTTGTTTGACTTTGACCTTGTGAACGACGTCAAAACCGTCACCAACAACTGACAAAAGTAACATGCAACCGAGCAACGTTTTCGAAATAAAATGTTCGCAATTCATCTGCACAATATGCAGCTTGGAGATGCAAAAGAAGGGGATAACAACGCACATTCTTCCCATAACATTTCGTTGACAATTTTCCAGATTCCCATTCCTCCAAACCACCTCCCCTCACATCAATCTAGAGCTGATACTTACAAACTTTTTATGTCATCATACGCACACAACACATTCCCTTCTCTTCAGCTATTCATTCAAAGTCATTTGTCTTTGTCAGTCTCCATCATTATTATGAAAAGTGACGGCTCTATACCAGTCGATTCAATTCAAGGCAAATCTAGGCCATAATTATGATCTCTGTCTGCTTTGAAATCCCCTAAGGGTGCTCAATACATATTCCTTCTTCGACATACGAATATGCATCGTTAATTGTTATAAATTGATGGAGAAACAATGCTCTGACGTTCAAATAGTCTACATCTTCAAAACGCCTGAACGAGTGAACAACTGTCCCAATATGGAGTTGACTTTAGTTTTAAGAATGTCTCTGCATCTCCCAGGGAGCAACCTCAACACTTACCGGAAATTGTTTATCCGGAGAACATAAACTGATCAAAATTAGTTTTACCTCTTAAATAAGGCAAACCACAAGCAAATTTAATGATGCCAGGCAATATCCGTCAAGTTCCGGAAAAAAAAACAAGGTCTACTCACATCCTTAACCTAGCCTCCAGGCATTAGGAGAACAACAACATCTGCAGATTGGAAGTTGAATAAAAAAAATTCTACAAATATTTTCATGTTCTATGCGACACAAATAGATTCATCTACTCGTACAGACGAGACGATTATTCCTTACCGTTGAAGTTTATTGATTTATTCGGTTTTATATGCTGGGGTTTGCCAAACGCCCAGGAATTTAATTTACGCTCAACTCTGTCTGCATGGACTAAATTAATCCGACATGCATGCTAACCCAAATGAATGGGCAGACAAGGAAATGGGAAATTCTCTGAATTTATGAATAATTAATTAAACCACAATTTGGGGTCTTGTACCGAAATAAATGGTCTAAAATTTTTCATTCATTGGTTTTATAAAAGGTCTTGTCTATGTAATCGATTTTGGATTTGGGTGCATCTATTTCAAAATTCCTAGTACTATGGGGTCATGTCCTGAGGATAAATCAGAAATTTTATTGTAAGCAGATGATTAACGGTATTTATTATGCAGAACAAATTTAGAAAATACTGCTTTCGGTGGAAACTAATTCGGGGAATAATAACGATGTGGGATAGCGTGGGTTTTTAAACAGGAATACGTTAAAGGGTACTTTATACAAGGATACATGAATTTGCTAATGTCTTTGCGCCTTAGGAACCGTATTTCTTAGTCTTCAAAGCAAAATTGTTGTGATCAAAAAAAAGAAAAACGTTAATGTTCTTAAATTGGATCAAATTTGGTAAAATACGGAATTAATATTTCTTTTGTATTCCTCGAAAAGTCAAGGATCTTCTGTAGGTGAAAATATCAAAAAGGATCGATTGCACTTCGCCGAATATGCGATGGTGTCAAATTTTGGTCAAAATGTCAATAAGAAAAGCTTTCTCGATCAGAATTTTCTTCAACGATTTGATCAGAAAAGATTGCCCCTAACTGCACTCCGGAAAGTGGAGACCTATTTTTTGAGAAGATATTTTCCTTTCCGCAGTACCAATTTACGTCAAACTCTAGTTCAACATCGATTTACTAAAGATTTGTAAAGTTCGAAATTCGTTTAAATTCTGACAGTATTATCTTATTATTACAGTTCTAATGATCAAAATTTTGTTCAACAATTCGATCAAAAACTCAAAATTCGAACAAGTTTAAGAGTAGATTCCAATTTCTTGAGAAATTCAACCCGTAGTAAATCATCGAGCATCTAAAGGTTCTTAAAGTTCAAAATTCATGGCAATTTGTTCTAAATTGTATTCTCTTATGCTGTAGCCCTAAGTAAGGGATTCGATGGAGAGACTGAAGTAAGGAGATAAATTAAGGCATTCTCGAGGAAAAGTCCTGAACAGAACAGAGACTGATGCTTACGTGCGAACACGTAATGCAAAATTTCCTCAAAAGGGTGACATTTGCAACAGTAGTCGAGAGGAATGTCTTTCATACTCGTTTCCATGATTCTGCAACAAAGGCTATTCCGAGCAAAAAAAAATCCACATAACACTGTCCATTTATCGCTAGAACTACAAGTACAGTACTCAATTAGTCGCTTTAGACACTAAATGTCATTCAAGGAAGCCATTAAATTGCAAAATTAGTTCTAAATCGAACCAAAGTTTGGGAGAACTCAAGCGAGAAATTGCATGATGGTAATCCAATCTCAAATAGAATTCATTCTAACTAAACTAAACTGAAACCAAATTCACCCCTTTCTAGATATTTGCTTCTTAAGAGTTTGTATTTTTTTGTTGCTCAAAAAACTTTCATCGAAATAATTTACTTCCAGTGACATTCACTGACATTATGTGGATTTTATTCATCTCCTCTTGTGGTCTGAAAAGGTGTTACGTGGATGTACAACAATGGTTAGAAAGGTGCCCAGTTGAGAGGTTAAATTTAATAGGAATTCTCATTATTAGTCAATCAAGTTTCTATTTCAACATAACCTAGATAAGGTGATGAAAGTGACAGCTGTCAACCGCAATACTTCTCTGAAAATTTTACCTAGAAAACGTTCAATTTTCTCACTTGAAGGTCAGCTCACATTAAAACTAAATTAACAAAAAAAAAATTCGATTAATGATCTGAAAATTATTTTAAAAAACAAAAAACCGACCTCATGTGTAAAATAAATAATAAAACTGAAATTCAATCACTGAACCGTTCAATTATATACGACAGGCAATGAACAGTACAATGGAAGTCATTGACGACTGAAAAAATATGCAAAAATTATTTACAAAAAAATTCTACCAATACGATGGAGTACACGAACATGAAATGAAACAAATTGGGTATATTAATGTTGTGGGTGTCATGTTTCCATTGAATATTAATGAAACTAATTGAAGTGGGTACTCCATTAGGCGGACCATGCTTTAATCACAATGAACGCAAGTTCACTTTTCAGTAGCATCGTTCAGGCTGAAGGGACTGTTAAGAGGGGGAACGCATGCAGGATTTGAAGGGTTTACTACTTAATTGGAAAATGCAAGTGTTAAGGTTGGGTACAGTCTCCGGTCTGACAAGTCGAATATGGCATGGTAACAACAATACAACAATACAGTTCCTCGAATTCTGGATAAAATGAATTGCGCCGTCTACAGAGTAGGTTTGGTAAATTGGTGTCCTAATTGGCAGGAAGTTGTCAACGGCTCACTTAGACTAGCGATGGGTCCGCTTTGCCCAATAAAATGGACTTATTAAGCCTAGTTGAATGGACTTATTGTGCCCAATAAAATGGATTTCTCGCCTACAGAATAACAGCGACTTTGTATGGAAAGGTACCTGCCGAAGGTTTTCATTTCGTGAAAATAACACTTAAAGACGAACGTATCAATTCTATCATAAAAATCACGGTCAAATGGATTTAAAATGAAACTAAAGCCTTCAGATAGTACCTAACAAAAAGACTTTATGTTGTCCAGGGCCTATGTAGCTTCTCGGAACCATTCGTGTTGTGCGTGTTATGCTTTTCACAAGCGAGTTACAGAGTAAAGCGATATCTAGAAGGCGAATTGAGAAGCTTTCTCATGACAATTACTACTCTCGGACGTTTGTCAGACATTCGCGAGAGTTGGGACAGTGAAAAAAATTTTGTCGTTTTCTGAAATTCGAGCTTCGAACCTCCCGCTCAAACACCTTTGGATACACAAAGTTTAATTTAAAATTTAATTTGCGTCAAGAGCCCCACGACATAATTTCCTCGCACTTTAAATCGATTTCAATTTAACTTTTCCGTTGACTTGGAAACTATCCCTATGGACTGCCTTGTAATGAAAGTTAACTGTGACATGTCACTACCTAAAGGTGCAACAGTTAAGCGGACTCACTACCTTTAGAGATATTTAACGACTACTAAATGAATTCAATTTGTATTTAAAACAAGAATGCAGCTGACAGCTGGTGTAACGCTACCTCAAAACAGTGTAGCAAAACCTTGGCCGCCATTTAGCCTTCAATCAAAACAAAAGAAACCATTTTGCAGCATCAATCTAAAGAAATGAACACACATTCAAATTCCATTCAATTCCATTCAAATTAATCTCTAATTCTGCACTTTCCCTCGATTTAATTTATTTTTTCTTTCAAATCTATTTGAATCCATTCACTTATTACAATCAAAAGGAAATACCGTTAAGATAAATAAAAAGCATTTCTCTGCCAACTTACAAAGCACTTGTTATGTCCAATTACACTTTTACCAGCCACAAAACAATACCAAAGAGAAAGCCCCTCACAGTAAATGAATGGCTTGTCAAGGGAAACAAAAGAGCCGCCTTAATCACTTATCAACTGAACCATAAAAAGATACTTTTATCATAAAAACTAGACCAACAAAATTTATACATACAGCTTTCGTTAAACTGATCTCACTGGGATACAAAACGTATCTCACTTCGAGCTCGCTTCACACTCGCGGAACAATAGAGCGCGCGCGCTTTGAATGCACCACTTTATGTGTCCACAGTCGATTGAATGCCAAAACACTTTCTATCGGAACAACAATTAACATGACAGCCAGCTGACCGCAGAGTACTTTGTGTTATCAGTTTGGCGAAAATGAATTCACTAAGTAATTAAAATTTACAGATAACAAT
The DNA here is from genome assembly GCA_946965025.1 of Blera fallax. Lineage (NCBI taxonomy): Eukaryota > Metazoa > Arthropoda > Insecta > Diptera > Syrphidae > Blera > Blera fallax. The sequence continues at coordinate 3,953,065 of OX337248.1, forward strand.
GCCTAAACCTGAACCGCACACAGTAGTGGACCTTTCACTGGGGACATTTTCACATAATAACGAGGAATAGGGGGCATGTCTGACCGCACAGACCGATGCATTCAGTAGATAAACAATTTCAGTGAAACGCGTATGTGAAATTTGTCCATGGCCTCATGAAACCACATGTTTTTTGACATTGAACTCAAAGACATTTACGGTGGTTAGGTCACTGATTATAGCGCGAAGGTGCAGGCAAGGAATGTTTAGTGAATTATTAAAGACTCGCAAGGAAATCTAATGCAACACGCAAATCCTTACTAAGGGTTCAGACGAATTTTTGGAAAAATTAACGTGCGCAATTCTTAACAAAGACAGGAAGAGATACCAGGAAATGAGAAGGCCGATGAACTTAGAACAAGTTGACCCCTCAGTGAATATCTCGCCTTATACGCTTAAGCATGAAGCAGGGGGAAATCTTTAACAGAGGCCAACAATAGACGGCGATCCTTAAGCCCTTGTGCTACAACAAGGAAACTATGGCCACCGACGGAGTTTTACAAAAAGGCAGGAAAAGGAGTCATTACGTGGCATACTTGTAACACTGTATGATGCCATTTGAAAAGACTAAGACATACATAAGAAATCCTTTAAAGAGGTTGCGGTAACGAGGATGAGGATACAACCTACTTCCTATGTCGGTATGGGACAAGAATCTATAGCGTTACTAAAGGGACCGAAAAGTGGACACACGACCTACTACTCCATGGCCACCACAAGTGTCACGTCTTACACAATGGTAAAGCGTGAGAGAACTTTAAAGTCTGAAGTCGAGTGCGACAGGGCTGCATACTTTCACCACTGTTTTATACAAACTGTTAGACAAGGACTCAGAGTAATTGGTGATTCCCAAAGGAAAGTTGAAGAGAATGCAACGCACTTGCTGTGTGATTGCACAAATGGATGACATACCCGCCTGGTCGATCATGAGGTTCTACAGAAAATCCAGTTCAAAGCTGACAAAACTACATAAAGCCACCAAGAATTTCGTCGCCAAATAATCCATCCGCCACTTATCTGCCTAAACTAACCCTGTGTCACAAGATTCAAGACAACATCCCAAGACCTCGACTTGTCCAAAGTACAGGTGCGATGCGGGAGTGCCATTAATCATGAGACATTAAAGTCGTCAACTAACAAAATTCCTTAAATTTCCCTTCCTCTGTTTATTAAAGTGGCACTTGGACCTCCTCTGTGAATCCTTCAGTCTTCTGAAGAGAACGTAACTCATCAATAAAGAATAAAAGTACGACGTTCAGGAACCCTCCTACCTTACACGAGCCCCTGACAGCACCCTTTCTCCACGATGAATACATAGTTCAACGTACATTAATGTGTAGGCCAGCAGGAAGCTGAATTATTCCCGTTTCACTGGCATTCCTTCATATCCTCCATCATCATATCGCTGTCAACTGTTTGGCGTATGGCTCTTCCTTATTATCTAATTCATCATGAATGCCTGGCTGTCATCGTGTCTACGTGTAGATTGAAAAATATTTCTTCCATCTGACGCGTTATCAAAAAAGGAGTCCCTCTCCTCTCATCCCATAAAGAAGGCAGGTGCTGCCGGGGAATTTTCCGCAAAACATGGGACACAAGGATATTTTCAATAAACCGGAGGGAGAACTGGAAATAGGTTGCTCCTTCAAAAACTCTCTAATTAAAGCAAACTTTTGCCAATAAAACCGGCTGAGTGGTTTATTCCATTTCCGTCCGATTTACCGCGGGCTTGTAAAGATTCATTAATTTAAAAGCCTTAGCTTGGCGGATGACCTACAATGCCCGGGAATTTGTGTGCTTCTCTAGTGTTTTTCATTGGTTTCTATCCTTCGCTTTTCCTGTTTTGCTTTTTTTTTTACTTTTTTTTTTTATATTTCCTTTGTTGTTGTGTGGAAAAGTTTTTCTCTGGGAAATAAAAACTCTGGGAAGGGTCAAGCAATGATGATGATGCATCTCTCACTAGCCATCAGCAACATGATACACCCTTTTCCAATTTGCATATTTCAAAACTCGGGATTTTACCGGCAACAGTAACCGCAAAATAATTTAGTGTTTCACTTCTCAAATTTGTTTGTGAGTCAGGCAGTGCACTTTTTTTTAAAATTACATTTAATTTTGTTAACAAAGCAGTCATGCACACTGTTTTTTGGTTTTTTTTTAAATACGGGAAAGATTGCTTTAACTTCAACTGACTCAAGTCGTCCTGGTGCTGGGTTAGGACGAGTGAGTTGGTTGCAGTTTGCCTCAAATGGTTATGTTAATGACTATCATGTTGGCCTTGGAACATTTTGTTGGTTCTCATAGTGCTTTTAGCAAGGATGCGTTTATTGTGGATTTTTTTTTTGTAAATGCCTCGCACATGGGAACGCATAATTTTGTTCATTGCAAGGGGGAAGTACTGCAGTATTTGCAGGATGGAGTTGGGTTTTGCATACAAAATTTTGAATATTTCTGCTTTATAAACTAATAAATCCACATTGTTCGAAGATTCCATTAAGAGGGAGCCTTGCAACTATATTCAGCGCCAAACGCCTGAAGGTCATATTGATTTACTGCATGTTGCTGTCCCAACATACATATGTGTTTTCGCCATCAACAGCAAGTTGAGAAGTGGCCACGCTGGATACAGATGCTGTACTTCATGAATATTAAACACTTATCACGATTGTTTATGGAGAGTTTATAGTCAAAAAATCTGCTATCTCGTAGCACTCCACTGGAATATTGGAATAAACTTGAAAATTATCATAATTTTCGCAGTGGAACACGATTTATGTACGTGACGATGATTTCAACATTCGAAGGTAAATAAGGTGATTAACTCACCATGCGTTCGTTGAAAGATAATTTTGAAATGTCGAAAAGTGGACGTTGTTGGAAGTGCTACATATAAGTCTTTTTGACTTCCCTTTAGTCCGAGAAGAGAACACTCCGATGAGATACGGGAAAAATCATGAAACTCATAAAAAAACAGTAAGACTGAGTCTTTTCAGTCACTAAGAGAAGACCTCCAACAGAGCTAAGCACCTCAAACTGTTTGCGATATGGTGTGGATGCGTATGGCCACCTGGAGTTTCATTATGAGAAACTACCTGCCAAACTACCTGCTGCGAATAATTACAAATTATTTGAAAGATAGAGCCATTTTCTACGATACGGACAAAGGGTCGAAAAGATTTAAAATTACAAGAGGAGTCCCACAGGGATCAGCCCTAGGCCCGGCACTGTAGAATATTATATACGATGGAGTTCTACACAATGTGGGCGCCGTGGCTCAAATGGTTAGTGCATTGGATCGCTGATTGGGAGGTTCGACGTTCGAATCTTTGAACTGAACGCAAAAGTTTTTTCACAGTCCCACCTCTCGCGAATGTCTGACGAACTTCCGAGAATAATAACTGTCATGAGAAAGATTCTCAATTTGGCTTCCGAATATGGCTCTAAACTATAGGTCCTTTCCATTTGTGTAAAAAAATATAACACGCACAACACGATTGGTTGCGAGAAGCTAGGCCCTGGATCAGATACGGTCTGTTGCGCCAAGAATTTGTATTTTTTTTAAGGTAGTGGCTAAAACCTTAAAAAAAAATGGTACACAGAACCGCAGAAGCAATTCATAATTCATGGCGATGGAATCTGGTCATTGATGAAAATGATTTGATGAAAAAAAAATCGATTGTACTTGGCTTATTACAGAGCTTCAAGCTGACTTAAAGAGGTGATTTAATGTTTCAAATGTTCGTTGATCAATACCCTAAACGACAAGGATACAAAGCTCAGGTGAAAATGTCATTTTTATGAAATAATTAACAAACAAACAATTAATTTAAAAGTATTTAACGATAACGAGATTGCATTCTCTCGTAACGTAATCACTTCCTACATCTCAAAATAGGTCACCGGGTATTCCAAAAGTCTCTTTACTTTATTGGGTCTAATCACGCAACTATTTATGAATGTAGTTGTACATTTCTGCAAATTTATTTCCTGTTTATGAGTTCATTACCACTACTACGTAGATTTTCCTACGTAAAAGCTCGTTGATGTGCAATGATTATAAAAACAGAAAGACCTCACACAATGGAAATCAAAGTTCTTCTGACTCAAAGGAGGTGTAATATGCTTTTGTTGTAGTCCTGCCACCAGCATGAGATGTTTGATTAAAAAGAAATTATTTTTCTAAAAGAGGATAAAATTGATTCGGCACTTTTTGCCATTTCCACCACTAACCATCAACAACGAGAAAAAAGGACTAACATGCGAAGCAAAACCTCTTAATCAAGCTAAACCCGTGGTTAACTCAGACGTCAGCAGTCTGGCGCAGTTAATTAGATTCACATTCAGTCACTTCCGTATCTGGATACTATTTCAGACAAAGTTTTCACATGCAATTAAGTGCAACGTGGCAGTGCGGTAAAGAGAATTCGTAAAACGTCCTAACGTTGACATCCGCAAAAGCAGAACGAGAAGTGGTAAAAATAAGGATGCAAAAAAGGCAGAATCCACGCTATCCGTAGGGAAAACAGAAGGTGTTTCGTGGCTAATGTGGAATTTTAAAGTCGCACCGCACTCAGAAAACCTTGTTGTGATGGCTTTAAAGGAGAAATTTCAACACTTCCTCAATTGCTGTGACCTCGTTTGAAAAATGCTTGTATAACACCTCCTCCTCCATGGTGTTGTGGAACTTTTCCGGGAATTGAAATTCAAATTGAAATTTGAATTTTCTATTATCTGAGGTAATTCTTCTGTCTACGCTCCACAAGACGTCGGCTTATGCATGCCGAGTACATACTCGTACACAATGGCATTGACACCATCACCCCTGACCATTTGACCTTTCGAGACACTACATTGCTGTTGAAACCAGTTTCCATCAATTTAAAAAATAAAGAAAAAAATTGTTTTACTTTGAAATCCTCTCTATTCCCCAGTCACACTCAACAAAGGGTATAAATCAGAGTCCTTATTCACAATGGGCAGCTTGCAATTAGCTTAAACATACCTATAAATAGAACTCGGGATATTTTGGGGGATTTTCTTTTAGAAGAGCGACTTTTGTTTGAGCCTTGTTGAGATGAAGATCCCATCGTCGTTATCTTCAGTTTTCATTAATGTTTTCCCTTTGCAAAGGGATTTCGTACATAATTCTAATTTAAGCATCCAGTATGAAAGGACATTCTTTGTATATCGTCATAGAGGTAGTATGTAAGTGCTGTCACTTGTGTATCACATTATTTGAACACTTTTTTTCCTACCGCTGCAACAGAATTCTCTACTTTAAAACTTGATTCTTAACTTATATCGTAAAAGCGTGAAATCGCATTAAAAAGGATGTCGCTAAGGTAAATCAAAAACTTGATGCGATGGGAAAGTTGTTAGTGGAGGTTTCTGGGTTGTTGGTTGCTAAAAGTATTTCTCATATCCTTTCCCGGATAGGATGTAAGTGAAAAGTTGAAATTGAAGTGGTTGAAGAAGTTTGTTATTAGCTGAAGAGTGTCATTCCGAAAAGAGGTATGTGAGGTATACGTCGGTATTGCAGTTTCAATTCTGCATGGCTGACATTTTCTAATATTTCCTGAGATTAAACCGGCAAACCTCTAAGGCGGATCAGCAGAAATGATATAAACTAGGAAACCCTCCTAATCGTTGAGTTTAGATCTAAGCCTCGTCGAAGTAGGAAGAAGTAAGAACAAGTTTAAGGCTATGTGGACGTAAGGTATACAATTTTGGGGTTGCACTAAGCAAAAGAATATAAATATCTAACAATCTTTCAAAACCAAAGACGTACATATGAGGATTGAGACTTAGAGACTTAGGAATAGGTACCTATCGTTGAGGGTCATACCCCGAATTCTCTGTGTGACAAACCTTGTCTTACCGACTACAAAAACCGAAACTGTTCTTAAGCCATGCTTAATTTCATTCTAACCTGGCTGAGTGAAGGCAGACTGCGTTCATTGATCCATTAAGGTCATACTTCCATACGGGTTCACATGAACCCGACGCTAGCATTTAAAAGGAGATTCGCTATAAAAACTGCTGACAAAATTTACTGAAAAAACCAAAGAATCATAAACGTAAAGGAGCTAGCCTTCCCTACCGACGGTTCTAAAATGGACGTTGGCCCAGAAGCCGGAGACTACTGTGAAGCCCTAAGGATAAACCATTACTTTAGAATTAATGACGACTGTAATTTCTTTAAGCCAAAATAGCTCTAACTGCGGAAATTATACGCGAGAGCAACATCGTTAGCAAAACGATTACTGTCTGTGTCTCTAAAGATAACCAGGCAGCCGTTAAGGCTCTGGAGTCCCTTGTAATTGAATCAAGGCTTGTGAGTATGTACAAATCGCTTTCAAACGAGATATCTAGAGCCAATACGGTAACCCTCTGCTGGCTACCAGGGCATATGGATATCGCAGGAAACGAAAGGGCTGATGAACTTCCAAGACAGGGGTCAGCGCCGTATGCATTTTAGGCTCACACTTTAATATGCGGTCCTAATTGATTCTTCAAGAAAGAAATGTTGGTCTGTACATAATTGCAACAACCTTGACGCTATGGCCGATCTTTGGCACGAAGAGTCCAAGTTTTCTGCCGAAATTTGGTTCTCATATCACACGTATCACGAGCGCCTCGATGTACTGCACAACCACAATTGCAGAAACTTTAAAGGCTAGAAAGAAAATTAATCTGTTCGCCACCTGCAGTGTGGTTGTCTCGCCCTATTAGTCAGGAGAATGAAGGCTCTTGACAGATGCTTCTTCTCGGAACTGGATGAGCTGATGGACCTCCTAAGATTCGTAGGTTCAACAAAGGAGCACAATGGGCCCAAACTGTTGGTCAAAGTGAACGGTGATTAGCGGGTTCGTCACAAGGCACCCAATTACCTAACCTAACCTCACTCAGCTGTAGTCAAAAACTTCTTGTCGTTCCTTCAGAAAGTAAGAAAGTAAGAAGCACTCTGAAAACGTGCACCTACTTGAGAAAAAAATAATCTTGTTCATCGCAATCAAAACTGCCTTAGAAAAGAGGTGTCAGCAAAAGAATTCGCCAGCTCATCGTGTCTGAATGTGTAACATGCAAGCGACAGGAGGACATGTGCAATGTACTACATGGTTCGCATAAATCACGTCATGGGAAATTTTATTTTCTCTCGTATTTCTTGCTTCTCTCTACCACGACACTTTCGTACCTGAGTCGACCTGGTTTTATATCTGCGGAGTAAGTTGGTGTTAGTATCTCGTGGCGGCGAGATAATGGCTGGAATTTATGTTTGCATTCATCAAACACACTTTTATGGTCGTGGATAAGATTAGTGCTCTAGTTTCTCCTGTCAGGGAACTGAGACCAGACTTGACATGTATTTTGGAGCACAGCTGACTTGATCATGTGTGATTAGTGTCCCGCTCAGTCTCAGTCCTAATTAACTTGTGATGAAATGTACAGATTTGCGGTATCTACTCGTACATTCTCTTACCAATCTTGGTTTTGCATAAAAAAAAAAGGCAGGAAAAAAAGGAACCTCCAAGTGGGGCAGAAACCACAGTTGACCCGAAGTACTGAGCTTGACAATCCAGAGAACAAGAACAGGTCAGCAAGCCCTTATGGCTAACCACCAAGGCATCTCTCATATGGCGATATGCTTAGGAACATGCAAGCTGGCCCTGACCCTAAAGAAGGCTGAAAGGTCTTGGAACAGGAAACCGAAATTAAAGCCTTAACACATGAGGTTACAATCGAAGTAAAAGTTCTGTGAAATAACTACTAAATTAAGGACCTGAAATTCATTCCAGCAATAGCAGTAAGTTCCATGAGAAAGACGTAAGCAGCAACGCAGATGCCTAGCAGCTGGTGTGGTCAATAAAACTCCGGCCAAAGTAGAACTCTTGCTGGGGCTAAAGAAGGCTGACAGCGCGCAAAACTTAATCTGCCATCTGAATGATATTGATGTCTTGGAACAAAAAGCGGAGGTTAGAGGCAGATGAGTGGGCCGCAGACATGGAGAAGGACAGTCGACGAGGAATCCAGATCATTAGGGATGACTTGGAGGGAGCTCCATCCCGTTGCTCAGAACTCAGAACACTATGGCGCCCCACAAGAAGTCAGAGGACCTAATGAAATGTAATAAAAGTGAAAAATAGGCAAATAAACCTCTACGTAGGTAATTGGGTGTCCCAGGCTACGAGCACAATTATGCGAGAACGTGATGCGCTACGGACCTTTTAGATTGGACTTGAACCAGCCAACCCATCAAGTGCAATTGCATCATCTGAAAATGAGACTCAGTCTCATTTTTGAGCAAACTCTCAGGCAAATTGTATCTTCGTTAAGTTTTATATCTTGCCAACCGTATTTTATTTTCGTGCCACTTTGTTTAAAAAGAAGGCTCATTCAATTTTCATACACCCAAGTTGGTCCTCCCAAACGGCCTAGAGCAATAGTTTTGAATTGAATATTCAATGTCATACTCCCACACTGTGCACTGCGTGCCTCAATATTAGCATAGAAATTTAATAAAAACATTTCCACTCCCACATGCTCCTCAGCTGGAATATCAACAGAGCACGTACAATAGGAAAATGCATTTTCCCTACCTCATCCACTCCCAGAAAATATTCACAAGCATTTGAAAAGTTAATTTCCATAAAAGCAAGTCGCTACTAAAAGTCTCTGCCCGACTTCCTCTGTTTGTCTCACTTCCTTGGAAACCTGAATGGATACTCGTATGTTTAAAGAGGCACCAAGGACATTCACATACTATTGCCTTAATTTGATTTGGATAATCGGATAGAAAGTCCATTGAATGAAATTTCGAACAATGGCGGACTATCATTTGAATTCACTTAAAAAACTTTTGAAAAATTGGCAGCAGATTAAAGTAGACGTGTTTTTCCGCATGGATGCAAGAGCGATAACCACAAAACATGGTAAGTGTACTGGCCAGTTGTTGACAGCTTTATGATGTCCTTACAAAGCCAGTTATTATCCAATTTGTGGTGGTGCTTATCCTCCCATAAACGTTTATTAAATTTTCAAAAAAGTGTGAACACAATTTAATTGAATATGCCCGTCTGGGTGTCGTCTCCCACGAGAGTACAAAAACGCAGATAAAATGCATGAATATTTTGCAACCGAATGTGGTACATATAATGGGTGTCCTTGACAGGAGAGCGGGGATCTACACAGAGCTAGAGGGCCATTTTGGATTTCGAATGGTGAGGGTTCATGAATAAAATGTTTGCATAGTTTTACGGATTAACCTTAGTGTTACAAATTCATGTGCATCATAATGGGAATGTAACATTTTGTGCTGTACGTCTGACAGGCACATGAAATGGAAAAATAATTTTGAACATCACGTGGGTGGACATTTTAATAATAATGTTGACATTGAAATTTAAATGGTTTACATGTGCACAACGAGCTCAAGTCAGACGTATTTTGAACGTGATTATCCTAAAAATCGATCGAAATACATCCGAGTTGTTGCATCAGATGATGAGCTGAGTGAAGGCTGTATTTTGATTGGTTGAATGCATGACATAAAGGACACACGACAATGATTAATTTGCTATTAAATTTGCATCTATGAAATCTAGGGCCATTCACAGCTCAGCGACCGGCGAATGGGCGAACTGCGAACTGCGAACAAACTATTTCTAGTACATTTAAAGGAACACAATTGAGAACTTTACCATTCCACTTAGCTCTTCTTAGCTCACTACCTACAAAGCCTGTTGACGACGTGACTGATGGGTTGCAACACTGGCCTACTGAGCGGGAACAATGAAAAAGCTTCATAATGGACCCTTTACACCATGGAAAATGAAGATTTTTTCCATTCATGAACGCAATTCAGGCTATCAGAGTTGCTGTACTGTATTTTTAGATTCTATTGAAATTTGTTTCTTGCGAAGCCATAGCTGGTGTTTTTAATCTCCAAAAAAGAGAGGAATGACTTTGTTTCCGCCGTCTAAATACATTCCCAACCGACGGATTGTTTAGAAAATGCCTTAAACCGTCTTAAAGTCACATTAAAGTCCTGCTTTCAGTGCAAACAAACCCACGCAGTGTTGGCAATTCGTACATAATATGGCGGCGCTTAACCCCGCTATCTGATGGATTATTGGACACGATATTGTGCATTTTATGAAACAAAATCTCAGTCATAAATTAAAATTTTATATCCCTTTGATTTTTCGCCAGCCATAAAAAAAATTGTTTACGAGTTTACGAGCTACTTAGTGACGGGTTCTCCGATGATTCAGGCAACGCAACGTGCGGTATGCTTTTCTTCCAAATAACTTTGAAAAATAATCGGCTTGACGAAATGAGTTGAAATTTAATATTGACTCAGTAACAGTCGTATAGTTGTGTGCAGTATCTATTACCTCCACAGTAGGTGCACAAATTGGTAAACAAAGGCATGCCACTACCGAAGTAAGGCGGTTAAAAATCTCGGTGAGCGTATGGTATGTGTCCCGTGAACGGGGACTATTTGCATTTGTAAAGGTCGGGGGAAGGCAGCCAGGTCAGTTGTAAGAAAATGTAGACATACATATGTACATCATCATCATGTAGACATACGACATCATACAATCATGGTAAAGAATCTTAAGTCATTTTCTACATCTTTTAGGGAGAGACGCTTAAGGTATTCTTTATGTGGCACATATGGAAAAGCCAAAAAGCCTAAACTTTGGCTCTGAGCTGTAGGTCCCTTCCATTTGTGCGAAAAAAATATATTTCTCCGAGCCGATTTCAGTATTTCGTAAAAAATCGGTTTTTTGAGAGGTCTGTACGCGAATATTGAAATACATATGTATGAACATAACACTCTCGATCAAAAAAATTTGTTTGGAAACTCAAATTGGATCACCCTTTAGTTATACTACGCATTGTTATGAAATAAATTCATTTTTGATCCATGAAACAGACTGTTTCCGTCCCTTAGCAATGACAATGTGGTCTGGACTACAAGAATCTCATGATACCATAACGACACACTTTTAGGAAAACAGGTTTTGAAAGGAAGAAATAACTGCCTCACCTGTAAAAAGATTTCGGAAATATAAGCTCATAAATGTATGAATCACCCCCCCAAAGGTTATCCTGCCGATTACATCCCACCGACTATCCGTCATCCTGTTTGTTTTTTTCTTCTTTTCCATCCAAAATTAAGCTCTCATCTATTAAATTTTAATTTAAAAAAAAAATCCCCGCATCTTACTTTAAGTACTTTCAGACCTCTCACCCCAAAAAGAATTACATATTTTTCTTTTGATTTAATTCCAGTCCATAAAAAGCATCCATTTTGAATAAACATCACGATACAAGGCAGCCAAACAAGCCCTTGACACAGCCTTTGAAGAGCAAAAACCCATACACACGTAAACACCCATGATGAGACACACTCACAAAACGAAAAAGAAGATGAACCGGCAATAGCCAACAATCGATAAAAAGCGTTTGTTATTGCCAATGCTTACCCCACTAAAAGTTGAATTGTGTCGAGTTTTTGTTTTTTTTTTATTTTTAAGTTGAGTGAACTTTAATTCCCGTAGGTTGCAGAAATTTCAACGAAATTAGGTGAAAACATGTGTTTCATTGTGCTGAATCGGAGAATCCACATCAAAGTCGAAGAAAAAAGGTTTAAACGGGTGAAATTACGTAAAAAAAGAGAGAAAAGAACCCTCAGATACAATTGTATCTATTCCATGCTTTTATGCGAATAATTATGCATGTTTTCTAAGGAATTCCCCCCTCCGACGCACGGTTCAGTGGAATTCCGCCTAAATGCATCCAACTATAGGAGGACTAAAGGACCCAAATCAAAAGACAGCAATTCTCCTTGAAGAGAAAATGAATATTCCCTGAGGCCTTTCTTCGTTTAGATGAATGTAGCCACTGACTGTACGAATAAATTAGAAAAAAAAAAAAAAAAATATCAACGTGTTTACAGAGTGTAGTCGGTATAATGTGCGAAAATGTAAAGTGTACACACACACACACACACCCAAGCCAACATCAATGACAGATTGACTGTCATTACGGACCATTTACGCTGGCATTTCAGACATTAGGCATACAAATGGGTGCGAGGGAAAAATTGGAAGGACATTTGTCACTTACAGGTGTAAGGCATGCAAAAGGGTGTCATTTGGAAATTGGATTGAGTTTGGGTAATAATCCAGCTAAGGTCAAAGTTAAATAATGAAAATGGGATGCTAAGTAATCTCTCAAATATTGCGCTGCAGAGTAACAGGTGGAGAAGCCTGGAAGCTGGAGAAACAGGACTAAATTTTATGTACATACTCATACATTATGTATTCGGTTTGTTGAAGCAATAGCTTCACGGAAGAATGAATCAAGTTGGAAACAAAGATGTTTTGAGTTGTATAAGAAGGATAATTCCATGTTCCATGCAGTAGAAAATAGAAAAAGGATTGGATAATAAATATGAGAAGGTTAACCCCTCTATTTACTGAAGTGGAAACTACACAAACTTCGGGTTCAAAGCGAACGTTTTTATTCATAGAAAAAAACGAAATCTCCTTGTCCATGGTCGGATCGGAGGGGATAAAAGATATTTCATGGCAGCATGTCGTCATTGAAATGTTTTTCGGCATCCACATCAGAAGTAGGTTTTGCAACGGCAAAGGGACATGGGTGGGAATTTGCATTGACTGTCTTCCTTCACATTGAAGGCGATTTCATAAACGTAGACGATATGTAAATGTCAAGCACAGCGTCACCAACTGACTACGCAAAATGCTCGGCTCTAGTTCAATTAGGAAATCTGTAACCAGAGGAACTCCCCAGGGTGCCATAATATCTTCTACAGTTACGTTCATTGACAATCTACAACAACACCGAGGCTAGAGACTGTGTAGAAGCTCAGGGACAATTCCTAGACACATTGAGCGGAAGGATGGAATCAGCTCTTTACCATCTCGGTACTGAACTGGTACTTTTCAGCAGAAAATACAAGATACCATCCGTCAAACTGCCAAAGCTGAGAACCTGCGGTGGAGTTCACGGCTGCACTCGCTTTGACTGACTAGAGTAGGGCTCTTGAAAACCAGTCATGTGGGGCATAGCTCCATTCTTTGACAATCATTTCCCAATTCCCCTGACAGATCGGATGAAATCCTTGGTACCCTTGTCTTCGATACACCATACGAAGTAATGTACCCTGACAGGGAGGACTGGTAAGGGAAAAAACTTCCTTTTCAAAATAAAATTGGAGTCTACGCGGATGGTTTTAAAACCAGTGAGGTACGGGTTTGGGTATATACTCGAGAGATATATACACATACTGGCGGCCCTGAGACTTCCGGAAGCATGCAGTGTGTTCCAAGCAGGATTATTAGAGATGTGATCAATATCCGATTAGAATATCGCCTAGAGTCCTACGTCACAAAATCTGAAGTAGTAAAGAATTGCCGCACAATGCCGCACTGATGTATGCAGGTACTGCGATGAACCTCACGTCTCTGAGGACATAGCTCATCTACTCTTCGAATCGGACCCGACGAAGTGCTCTAAGTTGAGTATCTCATCGACCAGAGCTCCAAGCCGGGGTAGCACAATAGATCTACAAATGTCGCAGTGCGCCTACAGCCCTATAACCAATCTAATCTGGTCTGCTCTTAGGTAATGTCCTTTTCCTTCAAACCTACTCATGTTTAAATATTACTTTTGCCTCTGCTAACTTACTAGACTCTGTTAAGGCTTAGTTAGCTATCTCTCTTTCACCGTCGGACACCACTTTTAAATTAAAAGAAAAAAACATTTCAAACGTTGACAGATAATCGTACATTTGTTGCAACATTATCTACATGTTTATCCCTCTCTTTCGCAATTTAATAATCCCCACGCTTTAAAGCAGTAAAACTTGAACAAGACTTTCACTAACAGCTTGTACGCAACACAAGTAGAACTCATTAAAAAAAATTATGGTGAACTACTTAAATTCGTTTTATGTTCACAAAGTGTAATAAGTTCAGCATGAGTACGCTGACAGCAGAAACCCCACGAACACTCCACTCGAATTTTTTTCTACTCTCCCTCTCTCTCTCTCTCTCTCTCTCTTTCTCTCTGAGTTTCTCTCTCGGGAGGCTGGAGTCAATTTATGCTCGCTCGCTCGTGCGTAAAAACAGAAAATCAAATCAAACATCAATGAAAGGTAGGTGGGTATCTCTATCTCGTCGGAGTTTAGTAATCATATCACGGGGGATACATATGGATACCCACCGAGTAATAAACCCAATCAGGCAGAAAACTTCAACCAAGATAACCCCCGCTTAGCTCCCCTGTCATCGATTAAAGGGATCAGTTACACTTTCAAGTGCGATTCAGAATTTATGACTTCAAGTGTCATTATTGGCTTCACACTAGCGTCACTTAGCCTTAATTTTAAAGCGCCACAACGACAGACAGATAGCGAATGCACTCAACCATTTAAACGGGATACGGCTATAAACCCCTACAGCGCTATACCAGAGTGTAAACAGTGCTTAAGATAAAACAAAAAAAATGTAAATAAAAAATTATTTATATAATAAAGGTTATCAGAGTGTTAAGGCATAAGGTGGGCATACTCCGTAAGAGTGTGGATGTAATTTGATTAGATTCACTAATTGCGGGGTGAAATGGGGTGGGGGGACGTATGAGTAACTCATTTTTCTTCGTACATATGTACATATATGGGTACATTGCCGGCTAATTTTGTGCAGCTTTTTTCTTGGTGGGCAGATTTGATTCAGTGGAAATGGAGATTTCATGTTCAGTTGGGGGAGATAGTGGGCCTTATCTCTTAATGAAGACTCGTGCAAATGGCTGATCGGCATGATAAGGGTGAAGGCCAAAAATAAATTTGCTTGTAAAAAATTCCTAACCCACGTTGTGATGAGTAACATCGTAGGTGAATTACTGTGTGTCGATACTAAGAATATGGATGTAGATGGAGGGAGATACTTATGTACTTCTGCAGATTCTTAATAAACCGTTGTCAGTGACGATGGCGAATCCGTTCAAAATTGAGTGATTTTGAAACTCTGACGCGACCCTTCACGTGTTACAAAGAACTTAAGTAGGTAATCACATCGAGCGTGCACCCATTTCGAAAAGGTTCCAGTGTAGACCGAAAACCAAGAGAAAGTCACCCTAATTCCAGTGCCAAACCGTGCGAAAGAATGAAAGGTTGGGTGGAAAACCAGCCGGTAACGAGCTCTCATAGGCGCACAGACGAGACATATGCTTAGCCAACCTTACTTCGATGCTCGGCGGATCTATCCGTGCGGACCCTCTTATTCGACGGCACTCATAGGAACCAAATTTATCAGTTAAAAAATTTTAGCACACAAAAAAAGGAAGGAGATGATGAACTTCCTTGGCTTGGTGGTAGACGCAATTGATGGTGTGGCCGCTGACCAAGAAACGACGAAAGAGGCATCCGAAGAAGTTGGAGGGGCACCTACTTGCAAATCCCGAGGAGACAGACATTTCGAGGGCATGCAGAGACTCAGGGAGGACGGAGGAAGCCGTACATCTAAAACGCATCTAGGCGGGATACAACCTTATCGATTTGCCGACCAAGATGAAACTCGGTATGCCCAATCACTTCAGTTAAACTGCTACTCAAGCTCAACACTATCAACTTAACCAATCGTAGGTGGAATATGGCACTATGTGTCTCATCACTAAAAAGATCTGGCCTAGCCTGGATCAGAAACGCCCTAACTGCCTTATTAAACAGAAAAAGTTGCTCATATCAAACACAACAGGTGACGTTACAGGGTGCTGTATTACTGGCAGGCATGCTGGGCCTCCTCGCAAACGACTTCTGTAGAAGCTTCATGGATGAAGAAGAGGAAGACACCATACTACATTTTCTTTGCACATTCCAAGCTCCCTCCGCTCGTAGAAAGTTGTACTCACTGACATTATAACCTAACCTAACCTAAATTAAAGCACCATTCTCGAAGAAAACGACATTCCCCTGCTCTACGATAAGGAGAAAGTCAGACTGTTATGGACCCAAAAGAGCGTAAGGAAATACACCGTGAGAAGGCCCGACACAAAGACAACAATCATGAAGAAATGTGTTAAGGCTTCAAAGAAAAAAGAAAGTGCCATCGCTAAGACAAACACCAGCAACGAAAATACCAGAAAACACAGGGTTAAGTCACAGCATAGGAAAAATTGCTCCCATGATTGATCTTACCAACTGGAAAGGCGGAATCAACACACCCGACTGCAAAAATCAAATGTCGCACGATCATTTGCTAAAAGAGTTGCACTTAAGGCAGTCCAACTTAGACGTGGTACCAGAGAAGCCTTAAGCTAAACTGACGATACCAGCCATGGATGATGAGAAAAAAAGAAATTCTAGGCTTCCTAAGAGCGCAAAACTCAGCGGTCCCTATAGACGACTGGCGAATTAGGGCCACGAAAGTAAACGAATGTTGTACCATAAGTTTAATATTCGTTATCGAAGAATCTCTAGATGGGCAATTGCGATTGGCATCCAATTGAAATCCTATCTCTATAAGGCTTCCCCATGCCAAAGCTGGAACAGCACCATAGCAAGGAATCTGTGTAAAATCCACGAAGTCCATAGTATCTCTGACCGTAGCAATGCATTTCATAAGCGTAGAGGAAGACAAAACCAAGAAGAGTCGTTGACAGTCGTTTATATTTAGTTCCACGATTATCAGACATTCACCCTAAACCAATCCGTTTGCATAAGTTGTGCTATGGACCGGTATCATTAGACCCAAAAACAAAATTAACATAATTTATACAGATTAGCTGGAAGATTTATCGAAGTTAATACTCCCACGGGACAACAGAGTGAATAATTTCAAAGAACTCGCTAATTAAAATCGATTGATTGGCCTAACAGCAAAGTGTTTTGATTTGAGAGAATATAACCTAGAAGTGGGATGAATGGGATAAACGCAGCCTGTCGTCCACCCATACAGTCGTTGTGCCCCTATGTGTGTGGGATCAACTTCACCTGCCATTTGAAATGGATTCCTCTGAAATTAATACAGAAACAAAAAAAAACAAATTCCAGACCATAACGCGCGGTAATCGATTTAGGATTTGGCAAAGCAAAACAGGTTGCACACAGGCAATCAGTGTTTCAAAAGTTAAAAACTCCTTGAAAACTTTTAATTAGATTTTGCAACAGAATTTCCCCCGGACAGATATACGTACCCGTTCAAATTTGCATATTTTGCTGGTTGATTTTTGTCTCTGCTCTGATTGATTTATTGATTGAGAAAGGCATCTGGGGGAAAGCAGATTTCCTTGGAGTTATATTGAATATCCTGACATCGGCCATTCGGTCATGTCCCTATGACAAAGCACAATTCCTCATGAAAAATGGGAAAACCATCAGCAAAGGGGGTACAAAAAGGGCGACACAACCGAGTTTACGATTTTGTTGTCCAAATTGGTTCATCCGTTCAGTCGGGCGAAGGTAGAATTAAAGACGAATTAAGAATGTACATCTGGGTGACTGGTTTCAAAATGAAATGACAAACTTTTTGCTTTCCTTCTACTTCTAGAATATTCCCAACCAGGCTGTTGGCACAAAATGAAAACCGACAACGAGTTTGCGGCTGATTTTATTTTGGAAGTATAAATTTCTGTGTCTATTGGTCCCACTGGATGCGAACAGGAATCATGAAACCGAGTTAAGCCATCTGCAGAGGCATTTGATAACTTGAATAGGTTCAGACTTGTCAAAGTCGCAGCTGACGAATTTGCAAGAAAAGGCTTGGAGACCGCTTTTACCGTACCGGAACCATTCTAAACGAAACGATACGGGAAGATCTAAGGGAGTTCACAATAGAATAAAACTTTGGAGAAACTCCTTAGCCTAAGACAGGGCAAAGATCTTCTCGGAATTATAACCGGAAAAGAAGCAAGGTCTCTGTAAACCTCAACAAATATCGGCTGCGCCTTAACGAGTCACTGTAGACTTCAGGAACATCTCAGGAAACTGGGTATAAGGAAACGCAAGGATTGCAGAGATGTTGAAGAAACCCCCAGTCACCTTCTATGGGATGTGAAGCACTAATCCACAAAAGGCAACGTCTCCATGCCTATCAACTACCAGAAGAAGATCTACCAACGTTGTATCCACTACACATACTCCAGTTCATCAAAGGAATTGGACTGGATGAGGTGCTCTAAATTAATTTACTAGAACACCAAGTCAGGACAACTTAATAGAAAAGATTAGTGGTACAAAAAGCACTACTGCGTCTCCAAATTGTCCTCAAGCGGGAGACCTGTCGGCGTATGTCGGCCCACACCACCTTGTTTAGTTCATTATCATCTGCATTCCACGTGTCACCTTAGTCAGAGAAACTCTCTAGTGTTCCCTCCTTGAAAGTTATCTGGCTAATCTTCTCGGTT
The DNA here is from genome assembly GCA_946965025.1 of Blera fallax. NCBI lineage: Eukaryota > Metazoa > Arthropoda > Insecta > Diptera > Syrphidae > Blera > Blera fallax. The sequence continues at coordinate 3,971,542 of OX337248.1, forward strand.
TACAAACAATCGTAGCCTATTAGCTTCTTCTTTTGCTAGCTAACACGGATTGATAATAATACAATATGTGTGCTACCGTCTTTACCAGACACAGCCTGCAGGTGTCATCTGTTAAAAGTCGCATTAGAAATACAAATATTTGGCCCACCGCACTGTGAAAAAAATTGTTCCTGTCTTCTGAGATTCGCACTTTGAACCTCCCGCGCAGTAGTTCAGCACACTAACCACTGAGCCACGGCGTACAAGAGTCTCATTGCAACCACTAATATAAGATTTAAAAGTAGAAAAACCCCTCGATGCTAAGAAGTTGTGGAACAAACTGTATTAGCTGCGCTGCAATAGTGTGTTAACAACTAGATCCAAGTTCCAAATAATAAAAAGGAGAATAAATATGACTGCTAGGCATGGTGCTCCTCTGGTAGGACTAAAGACTACGATAATTGCGTTATCTATGAAAATTAATCTACCTCATCTAACACCCATATTGCTAGCAGAAGTCAAGATTGAAGAAACGTGGGAGGACAAGAAGTGCACCTAACTTTCTCTTGGCAGGGATTATTGCAATTATATCAGACAATCAAGGTTAAGGCTTGTACGAATGTACGAGAATAAATGTATAAACTCAACAACCTGATTAAAAGGAACCATCCTCCACATCACGTTAGAGTGCAGGTCAATAGACTAGCGTGAGTGCGAGCGGAAGTTTATAAAAGTCATGTACAATTGAGCTGTCTGGACTGGACCAAGTGATTCTATTGAATCTCACTCGAAAGAATTTATGTACATCATGGATAAACGCAAACCCAATTTCAATCATCGGCAATAACTTTTGCAAGCCCTTTTAATTTTTTTCAGAAAATGGAGAGGAGAAGCTATTGTTTCATTGTAATGCTGGAGAGCTGGATGACATTCAATTCAGCTGGTTGCTTCTAAAACTATTGGGAAAATTTGTACATATCAGTAAAGGGACCTCTTTGCTTGAATCTGCAAACTTATAACTGCCAGGATACAAAACACAAGCGATTACCAGCAAAAAGAAGCAGAAAAAAAAGGAAATAATCACCCCCACGGTAGGTAGACAGTCAAGTATTACACTAGTTAACAGTGCGCTACATTCTGCCGCTGATTCCGAATTTGTCTCACATGCAAAGCAAATCTACGATGGACTAGCATACATATAAACAAAGTGAACTGTTCAAGACAATCACCGCAGCTTAAGATTGTTTGTATGTCCCTCCAAACGGCTGTTCAAGTCGAATTAGTACTTTTATCTGCCTTAATACCTTTCCTTTACTGTTTTTGGAATTTACACTACACCTTCTGAACGGAAATATACATATATCAGCAAACATTACTTCGGTTTACGCAAACGATGGACGTAGACCAAGGCCTCAGTAACATCTTGAACTTCGTCAGTCAAACAAGTGAATTCCTAAAGTGACCAGGTAGGAGATCTGGGTTTAAAACGCCCATAACATAGCATCACACAATGCAAAGCTATGTACGAATGTTCCTAACCACTTTAAAATTTAAGGGAACTCAGTTTATCTTAGTCTATACAACCAGCAGTGTACCCTCTTCGCTGCACAAGCAAAAACTTCGCCTTCTTCTAAGCTAATCTTTTAAATTTAGCCGAATATTTGAGTGCAAGTACATATATAGTCCAAGGCAAAACCGAAGCAATAGTGAGTAGACATCAATTGTGCTCCGCACGAGGGGACTCAGGAGGCACGTGTTTTTTTTACTGTCCACGGTTTCAGGGTCGAGATGCGGCACTATGATGACAACTGAAAGAAACAGCAACGATCCCAAGAGCAGTGAGTGAGTATTGCTGTCAAACACATTACCAAAGACCTAAAGCGTCTCGTGCGAGACGGAAGCAGAGTAAAGAAATCTCAAGAAGCTATGCATATATAAAGAAATAGAAATATGCCCTACAGCCTGTCTTCTCGAATCCATTGCAGGTTTTTTGTTATATTTTTCGCATGAAAAGAAGGGACCAACCGTTTAATGCTGTATCCGAAAGGCGGAATTGAGTTATTATTCCATAATATTCGTCATACATTCGCGTCAAGCGGAAAGTGACCACCAAGAAGTGATGAATTTAGAAGTAACACTGACCCCCTTCCTAGCAATCTGTAGTGGGTAAACGTACGTGGTCAAGTGCAGTCTGAAGCTCTACTTTACCCCCATATACTGTCCAAAGTAGATATGAATGAATGTCGTAGGCAAAGTTGGCTTGAGTTTCGAACGCTGCAGACACAAATTTGTTCGAAGTCCACATAAGTACGAGGGAATTTATGAAAATTAAAATGAGGAAAGAGCAAAGTAGAGCTCTACCAAAGGTAAACCACTTAGACTACTCTTGGTGATTCAATTTACTTAGTTCAAGTCGGCCCGCATCCTACAAGTATCCATTCAAAGTTTGTTATTAAAGAATTTCAATGGTCCTCGTGCTAGGTAAAGAAAAAATAAAATATTACCCACTCCATCCGCTCGTAATTTTGGCTTTCGAAGTCCAATTGTCGGATGCTTAACCTTGCAAATAAAGCCACAAACCATGGCCACACTAAAGGAATCTGTCAACATAATAGAAGTAATCTGCTAATAGCAAACCACTTGGCCCCTCTTGCTCTCTAAAGAAAAACATGAAAGCCATTCCAACAACGGAGATCACGATTAGATTAAAGAAATTATACCGCCTACACACTAAACCCTCTGAAGAGGAAGGTCAACGCCCCCAAAGTTAACAAGCACAAATGTGCACAAGAAACGAACGCAGTTTTCAAAATATATACTCTAGTTCAAGAAGCATAGACATTACCAGCCACAAACCATTTACCAGGATTCCAAAAGTAAATTCAAAGGAGATGTGGAAGGGGACACATCAAAGGACAAGGCTAACTGTCGACAATAGACAAGAAACCTATCAAATGACTAGGAAATTCTGTCCAAACAAGGTCGAGAGCCAGTCAATCGATTGTCGTTCCATACAGATATGCAGATTAATGACCCAGTTTAATGCAAGGAAATGGAAGTAAATGGGTCACAAGCCACGACTACCAATGCAAGTGTGAAAAACTAGGCCAAAGAGCCAAATGAAATTTATAAAAGTTGAAAAAGTTGCCGCAGAAAATGTTGGGGGGCTTCTACTCCAAGAAAATAAAAATAGACACATCTCTCCCATTAGCACAGATCCTCATAGCTACACGTGATTTCTGCTAATTGGTTACGCAAGCCTTGGAATTATTGTCCACTAGCAACTGCTGCACAGATATGCCGCAATCAATCAGATTAAACTCATAATTACAACGTTTCCCAGTTCAATTGGAACAATAAAACCAAATTTTATCAATGAGCGCGTAGCTCATGTCAGCTTGAAGCGAGAGGGAGAGCACGAAGTCGTGAAATCACGATACCATTAGACCAAAGTTGTTGTTGACCTTGCATTCTACTTCTCTAACGCGAAATATGTGACTCTAAAAAAATTGTTCCAAGTGCTCAGTAAACATTCACTTTATCGCAATCTTCAGGTGACGGTTGTAAAGATTAAAAAAGTCAGAGATACCTCAACAAAAACAACGAAATCTCCTCTAACATGGCGGGTTGAAATACAAAATATCATCCGGTGCAGTTTACGTATGTTGTTGGCGAATTGGAACCAGTTTTTTTCTACCTTCTACAAACAACATTCAGAGTAGATTTCTCGGATCTAACTTCTGCACGACTTGCAACTTGCTAGCAAAATACGTGCCTCACAACCTCCCAGACAAATGGAAAACGGGAAAGTTTTAATTGAACAGGAAACCTTGTGCTGTGCACCAAAGAAGTTATCCAAAATTTGATCAGAGAACGTGAAACACGAGTAGTTATGCCTTTTCTCACAGCGCGCTGCTGGAGGCATGAGTATGAGAAGAAGTACATGCATGAGGGGGGGCCATACAATTATCATTCAATTTGCTAACCAAAAAATCACAAAACTCCTCAATTCGCAGGTCATTATGAATTTCTACGAAGTTACATCATCTTTCGCGAGACCGCTCTACGATTACAACACAAGAAAGAGTGAAAATCAATTCTGTTTTTATATTTTTTAGTTGCGAAAGCACAAAAACTTACCCAATCAAATGGTTGATATCCAGAAAATTAAATAAAAACAATTCTTCTTCTTGAGGAACTCCCCTTGTTGTTCGGTTTGTCTGGGAAGCAGGATGCAATTTGTAAAAATTTAATTTTTTTCGGTCAAAAAAAAAGAAAAAGAATAAAAAAAAATGGAAAATAAATGCACTGTAAGACACTTTTTTACACTCTCCGGGTTGGTTCACTTCATGTGGGGTGACAGGAGTTTGGAGGGAGGACTTTTTGTCAATTTTTAGAGATTAAAACTTGGTCAAATTCCATTAAAGATTTGTCTTAATTTTTCACAAAAAAATTCACAAACACGACCGATAGACCAACTCGAACCGTTCAACTGTCAATGGGAACTGCTGATTTTACCGTTGTGGGGAAAAAAAGCCCCCTTTTTCGCAAGGTGGTCGACGTGAAAGTCACTTTTGATGGCTGTCAAAGTGACTTTTCTCTGGAATGGTGGATAATCGAGTTGCCGGGGTTGATTTTTTTTTTCTTTGTCAACGACGCCGTTCAGGCAATTAGGCTGAAGGAGGTTTGGAATCGTTTCGATGTTGAATACTCGTTTTAACAACTAAAATAAATAAATGTGTAGTTTTATACACTTATATAAAAGAAATAGGTTAGCAAAATTGTTGCTTAAATAGCCCAGGGATTGAAGCGATAAGCCGGCAAGTAAAAGAGTAAATTTGCAATTATTGTTTCCTCTGTCGAATCCTCAGTTACGAATGGAAACAAACAGGGGGTGTCCAATTTGATCAATTTGGTACCAAGAACCTTATAAGACCCTTGCATTTCCAAATCAATTGCTTTTCGGAAGTTGAAGAACATTATTTTATCAAATTGGATTTCTAGGAGTCGGGAGATTTTCAACCATTTTGAAGAGCTTAGAAAGTATACCTAACCTATAAATTCGATTTAAATAATTGCATAAAATATGTTCCAGAACAAAAGAAGTTTGCGATTTTTAACCTCACGTGAGTAATAAAAGAATTCTGACAAAAAGTAAATGCCGAATCCAATCAGTAACAGAACTTTTTCCGAACCATCTGTTGGTTCTTTTTTGCAATTGCTATTAAAGCAACACCGTTCAATATTCTCAATGATTGTTGATCTATTGAAGGGAGTATATGTATGTACCTACCTTCCGATCATTTATGGAAATTCGTTTTATTCAAATTTCTGCCGCGGCTAGTCTGGCTGTCCATCCGGACAACCCAATTTCGCAGTACAATGTCGATTGTTTGTGACTCTATTCCGAGAATAGCTTGAAGAATGTTTTCCAAAAGCGTGGCCATTCCTTGCCGATCATTGAAGTAACACTAGTCTTTGACAGTTCCACGGCGTCAAAATGCAGCTGCAAGTTCGCCAGGGCTCGTCTCCAAAACAGCGGTTCAAAAGAGCTTTTCTTTTTGGGCAAATGACAAGTACCTTGTGGCGAGGGCTGTTGTCCCTTTTTTTAACAGCATAATAAGAGTCAAATTTGGGGGTATCACTGGCCGAAGTCAATCTGAAATCTACAGACTGTATCTTGAGGACACGGAGTACATCCTGTGAAAATGTTCCGCCTTTGCTCAGGTCTGAATAAAATACTGATAGAAAGGGTTCATCACTGACGTCACCTCCTGATGAGCACAAGTTAAATTCTAAGTTTCCTTCGACAATTCGGCTTCAGCTAGGCGGAAAAACATATACAAGACACCATCCAGGTGGCTAGCTCAAAAGATTTCCCATTGAAAAAAGAGAAGAGAGAGTTGTTAATTCGCTTTAACTCGAAGGATGTGGTCTTGGGTACCGAATTAAGATCATTTATGATATGATCTTTGAGGTAACTTTAACGATCGCCATAAGATCATCATATTAACAGGATTAGAGACCCCCCGCTGCGGAATAGCCACCACAACCACTTAAAATAAAAGAGGAACAAATAAAATAAAATTTTCTCCAACCACAATACCACAATGGATAGAAACCAAGTCTCTGCGATTTTTTTAATACAAAGATTCCAGAAGCATTCCGACCCTATACTGTCTACTGTATTTCCAGCAGCAACTCATTTTTTTGTGTAGCAGTTGGGGAAACTTATTCGTTTCTTTGTTGTGCTTGGTGGCTGTGATTACTGGCGGGGCTTGAACTGCGATTTGAGTTGCCCTCCTTTTAATGTTATTTTACGACTCACAAATCGAAATAAAACACACGGTTTTTGTAAATTCTACGTTCTATTCATTTCTTTTTTACACTCAATTAATCTCACTGCATGTATATTTTTTTTGTATCACTCACACACATATTAAAAAATGTCTCAAACACATTACATCGGTCTCGTGGAATTACCCCCTCCTACTCTCTTTATATTGCACAAACAACAATCTGCATGCGTCTAATGTATATGTAGTTAAAAAGAAAAAAATTCGATTCAAAATCTATGTACAACTGGGTTTGTCTCTCATCACAGCTACGCTGTAACGTCGACAGCATCAAAAAACGGATGCTTTAGAGCTTCTTCGGCAGTGATTCGTTTGTGCGGATTCAGTTCCAGTAATTTGTGCAGCAAATCATATGCGCTCGCAGGGAACGGATCATCACCCAGCGGTTCTGTTACGTAGTGTGAGTTCTCGCACAGGCAGTTGTAAAAGAACTGCTCGCAGTTCTTGCACACTTCGCAGGTACCATCGGAGCGTTGATATTTCTTTGTTAGCTCTGGGGAGCTGAATTTTTTGTGATTACGAAGCCGGACGCAGAGTTTTCGCAGGTCCAAGGGTTTTGTTCGCTGACTTAATGTCACAAGTCGATCCAAAGTGAAGGCAGTTTTCCGAATTGCCTTATCTCCGAACAGAGTCACCATTTCGGCCAGAGCCACGTAGTCGTCTGGCGCTTTAAAGAATGGATAGATGGAGGAAAGTATTGAAAGAAGTATAACTCCCACTGCCCAAATGTCGACGGCAGTTGTTTGATCGGGATATTTTAAGAGAACTTCAGGCGGTCGATAGCCAGGTGTGCCAGCACGCGAAGCATGTACCTCTTTTTTTATCAAACAGATGTTGCAGACCTGTGGATGTCCAAAACAATAGCATTTCGCCGCCGTAGTTGCACTCAGGTTACGATTTGTATTATATTGTGGAGATTTTGTGACACCATCAGGTGATGGTTGTTCCTTGTTCTCTGTTTTACGTAACGCCGCGTTTCGAACTTTTTGCTGCAAGCGATCTGTCATGGTGACCCCTAGAATCGCGGATTTAACCTGCCGACTGAGTGGAGAATCCAATTGTGGGTTCTTTAGATTCTTCAAAGGTGTTGTTATGGTATTCAGCTGCTTCAGTGGCATTTTAAAAGGCGTACTAGCGGTTTCTGTAGGTGGTCGTACCGATATAAAGCGTGCGTCATTGTGAGTACAACAAAGACGTTTCGCATCGCCTTCTCCTTGATTTGTAGTGTCATCTTTGTAATCGTGCTCTCGCCGCTTCAACTCACTTGACGCCGAGTTATCTGCTGTCTTCATCACAACCTGCTGTGCTAGCCCAAAGTCGACTAAGAGAAACTGACGGTTTCGACGATTATACAGGAAATTACTCGGTTTCACGTCTCGGTGGATGACATTGAACTTGTGCACTCGCCGCAGGGCAATAAGGAGGTTTTTTATGAAACACTGGATCTCTTCGAGGGGCATTTTATTATAAAAATCATGGAAACGGTCATGCGCCAGGTAGGGCATGATGAATGCCACAGAATCATTGTGTCGGATTGTGCAGTTGATACCGACCACGTTGTCTTTGCCACTGAAAGTAGAAGGGAAAAGCAAAAAGTTGTTAGCAAATTGATTTTAGTTGGGAAAGCCTGCAGGTAGTTAGTATATTTAGTGGGCAACACTTAACTGAATGCAAATAGCATCTAACAGACCCCTATGTGCCTTCACAGTCCAGTATAATAGAACCTGCTTCATACAGAGGAGATAGCGGTGGAGCAACTGGAATGTGGCAAGCCACCACGCTTTTAAGGAATCTTGACATTTGCTGCAAACAGGTTGTGAAACAAATGTCGGCATGGTAAGGGACACATAAAGCTGAATTTGACCAAAGTGGCAGTGCAAAGTCCAGTAGAATTTTACTAATGATTTGCATCGAGCGTGCTTCTTTACAACCTATCGATGGACTCCAAGCACAACATACAGAAGCCAACTTATTATTCAAACTTTGGAACGGCTTTTTCGATTGGAATGACATACAATTTGCTTACTGTGCATTGTATTGTATTTGTAGGGCGCTGCCCATCAGTGAACAGTATGGGGACCATTGTAACTTCGGCCGAAGGCCGCCTGATAAGAGACAGTACAATAGCCCTTATGTGATTTGTATTGTCCGCACTCCATGCCTGCCAGTGTGCTTTGCAAAACGCAACAGTTCAGGCCATGTTGTGTTCATATTTATGAAAGAGAGATTAATTCTTTCAAGGCCTAATTTCTATACCCAACCAAGAAGATCTGAAACAGAGTATAATTTGTACTGGTCCGCATTTTCTCTATAAATAATTAACCGACTATCAATAGAAGAGAACCAGAAACAAGCTCATTCATTGGGGGCTGCCAGTTAATAAACAGAAAGTCTCATTTCTTTTATTTTTTTCTGCAACTTATAGGAAAGAAATAGCAGGATAGCACTAAGAAACATAGTTCGACAGTTTCGAGTTTTCACGATACAATCAACAAAATTGAATACATCCAGACCCCGTGGCATTTTCTAAAGAAAGGCGCCGAGATGAAAACAAAAGAGATCAGTCAAACAGTCAGAAGCACTTTCATTTCTTATTTATTAACACTCTTGTCCTCACCACCGATTCTGAGTCTATCTCTGGTTCAAGCCCATCGATCGCTGGCAATTGTGTAACACGCCCGTCACCAACCAAACTAAATGTGTATAGACCATCTTCAGAATAAATGTACGTCACTGGCAGTTATTTTTATCAAAAAGTCTTGCCGCCAACCCTTGCCCTCGTAAAGGCAAAAAATCAAAGCCACCAATTAGCCGATCATCAGAACCACTCAGTTTGAAAATTCTCGCGCAAAATCCACCAAAGATAACACGAAAACATGACGTATCTACCTCCGCCACATGCCTTTGCTATTTTTACTCGCCAACGAGATAGTTTCTTTCTTTGAAGAAACTATATCGCGTAGGTGGTCAGCAAACCTCTGTCAAGGTTACACTTAAATTCAACTGACTCATCCACACTTACCCAATCTCCACCATGCATTTGAGCTCCTTGATTATCCTATCAGGATGACTTGTGGGCACATGATGTTTAACAGCATACTTCCGTCTGTATTTCTCCGGCAATGCACGATCTTTTTTCAGCGTTCCCAGTAGCACCGTACTAAACGTTCCATTGCCAATGCGACCGATAATATCAAAAATATTTTCAATATCGGGAATTTTCTTTTTCAAGTCCATAATAGCCTCTGAAAAGCAATGAAAAAATTAATTCAGGAAACCGAATAAAGCCCTAGCCGTTATCCTTACCTTGACTCTTACTCCTCGCCGTACTTGATGTGGATTTCTCCGATGATCTGCGGGTACGTTTCTCCATTCTTCGGGCACGTTTTCTAATAAATAATACTGATATGAGATTTCTTAAAAATTCTAGCGCCGCCGTTGTTCGTCCAATAATAGGAAAAAAGAGTAAACAACCAAAAAATTTAGGTTAAGAACCGTGAAAACGAGGTCCCACTTGGATACTCCAAATGTGTGTGTATATTAAATCACTGGGAATTTTGTTGGTTTAAAGAACTATTTTGATGAACTTAAATTTTCTAGAGTGAATTCTTATTTTTTTTCAGGGAAAGTGAGATTTTTCTCCCTCCTATTTTGACAGCAAACAAAAGCGGAAAAGTCAGAGGGTGCTCGCGCGATGCTCCGTTCTTTTTTCTTTTTACTTTGCTAAGTGGCGGTTCTACAGTAGGGATGGAAGATTTATAATCTCGGTAGCTGGATAGAGATGGAGTAGAGGGTGCTTTTGTTTACAAAATTCAGCGCAGCTGCATTCAATTAGTTTTCTAAGGTCAGTATTAGTTAGTTTGTAAGTAAATTTCTTGTGACGTTTGCGAAAGAAAGTGGGCTCAGCTGTTTGGGGTTTGTTATGATTCTGCTTAAAAAGTTTTGTTTTTAATTTTTCTTTGATTTCCCGTGTAATTTAGGGGATTAAAAGGATGTCGATATCTGGTTTGAAAGTTGACGAAACAGATGAGGAGTTTTTCGGAACTCTAGAAAGGTCGGTAATGCAAGAAAATTTCATAAAAAGTGAGCGAACTTTAGTTTATGTTTTCTTCCAGTAGTCGAACAAATTTGGCCAAGCTTTTCGGTATGACTCAGGAAGAGGAGGATGCTAATCAATCGCTGAAATATAAGCCACCGAAGCAGGTACAGGGGCCAACAGATGAGACCTCAGCGATGGCATGGAATGTTCAAGTGGCTAGGGTTGTCACGGCATTTAAATTGTGAGTTCCCTCATAGAAAAATGAGTTCAGTGGGAAAAATTGTATGGCAGAGCCAGTCCAAGGGTCTTAACACCATTTGTGTTATATTTTTTAAACCAATGGAAATGTACTGAGTTTTTTCAGACATCTCTAGAGGTGGTGGCGTGGCATGTTATGCAGTGCAACACACTAAACACTTGAATCATTTAGTGATTGGCTATTTCCCATCCATAATTGCTCTTCGTGGAACACGTACGTCTGACAAAAGCTCATAAGATCGATAGATATACTCTAGAAAACCCAAATTTTTGAATTGCCTTCCTCCTCAGTCGGGCTTACTCTATTTAAGAGAACATTTATTGGTTACAGTATGTTCTCAAATCTGGTCCTGAGCTATGATTACGCATCACCTCATCCCTTCCAAAATCTTTTATCATCACTACCCCTCTTGAAATTAATTTTTCTTTCAGAATCAACCAAGAAAACGTGTCCCAAGGTCGGGTCGGACTAGCTTTGCTAAAGAACTCCAAAAATGATTTTAAAATAATCGTGTACCGTACCAAAACCAACGTTTTGGCAACAATAACTTTGAAATCTGAATCTAAATTGATTTTCAAATCATCGTACCTCCAGTTCCATGATGATACGCAGGGATTCTGGAGCATCTTTCTGGAAACAAGCGAGGAAAAGTCATTCATTGATCATCTGCCGCCTAATTTCTTGTCCACAATCGAAGAGCCTAAGGAAAAACCACAAATTCCTGTAGAATCTCCACCAGAAGCAACCACCGATGATAGTGACACCTCCAGCAAGGCCAAACTCCTCTCGCGGATGGCGAGAATGGGTCAACCACTCCCGAAATTAGCCACACTACCAACTGCAACAGACATGAGTGACTCCTCGGACACTGAAGTATTAAACATTCCACCTAAGCCCAATATTGTACCAAGAAAGGTATCGAAACAGCTGGTTCCGGTTGGGAATTCTCTCCAAACTACAAGTGTGATCACCTACACTCCTCAGGTTCAGGAAAACCAGTATATGAACATGCTATTCACCGAGAATCGAACACAGAACACCGAGCTTCGCATGAATCTGTCGAAGCTGGAGACGAAAATCGAAAAAGTTTTGGACAAAATTGAATCAATTGGTTCCAGAGAGGCCCCACAGGCAAATGGACGTGACAAAGATGATGAAATCGTTGGGTTGGAAGAGAAAATTCTGGAGTTGAGAAAGGAGAACCGTGCTTTGCGGCAGACTGTTAGAGAATTCGAGACCAAGAAGGCAGCTCCAGTGAGAAATGAGCCGAAACTCAAAGTGGAGATGTTTGCAGGATATGAGAATGTACTAGAAACCCTGGGCATGCACCTAGAAGACTGTAAAGATCTGGAAGACGTGACAATGGAGCTGTTGGAGAAATCAAGATCAAAGGTAGACGGACTTCGAAGTGAGTGCAAAGCGAAGGACAGAGAGTCTAAGGACCACAGTGAAGAGATACGAAAGCTAAAAGCAGAAAATACAGAGCTCAAGAAGTCAGTGAAGGACTCTGAGGACCTCCACAGCAAAGTCGAAAGCATTGCAAAAGACAACCAAGAGCTTCAACGCCGACTGGACAGCGCAGAATCCAATTCCCAGAACAACCTCCAAGTTGTTGTTAAAAAAATAATGAACAACCTCTATGGCAGCATAGCCGCGTCCCTAGACACAACAAACGAGCCCCTAACCAAGGAGATAATCCTCCGGATCTGTGGCAATGCCATCCGAAAGGAAACCATCAACGCCATCCAAGGAAACGCCAACTAATTCCGTATTTTCTTCTAAGTTTGTCATTTATTCTTAAGAATTAAAAGATATTTTCATATTCACAAGTCTCATGCGTGTGTTTTTGAATTAATTTTCATAGCGAACTGGATAGGTCATCGCTGGATGACGACGAAGAAGAAGAAGAATGTCTACGCTTCTTGCGGCGTAGTTTTTCCGACTTCTTACGAATTCGTTTCGTCTTAACCTTCTTCTTCGACGACGTACCGCTGTGTTTCTTCTTTTTCTTTGTTCTCTCATCACTTTCACTGGATGATGAAGAGGACGATGGCGACGATGAATACTCATCATCGCAAGAATCTGAAGAGGACTCCTCGCTTGATGAAGACGATGATGATGATGAGGAACTACTAGTACTAGATTGCTTCTTTCGTTTCTTTTTGTCTTTCAACTTTTTTTCACATTTTTTCTTCATCACCTTTCGAGATTTCCTTTCTTCTTCCTTTTTCCGTTTCTTTTCTAACTCCATTTCCTTCTCCTTCAACTCATTCTTTCGCAATTCTGTTAGCGGCGTAAGGTATTCGGTCTCTGAATCACTACTAGTGCTGTCCACATCTAAGAGGATTTCTTTGTTAGGATCAACCTACAGGAAAATCCAATACTCTATGGATAACAGGAAGAATATAATAAAGGTCAACCTACCTTGAGAAAATTACGACACTGGTAGGTGAGATGGCCAGCGTAGCCGCATTTTTTACACGCAGCACGGGCGGAATCCTTGTTTGGGTTGGTCAATTCAAAGTTCATTTCGGAGCTGATTATAATTGGATTTTGTTTATTACGTTTTCGGGTGTTTTTTTTTGTTTGATTGCGTTAAGATTGTAAAAATAGAAAAATTAAAAAATCGGTGGAGAGCAAACAAATGCAGTTTGACAGGTGCTCATAGCATTTTTTTTTTTTTTTCGCTTTTTAATGGGGTCGTGGGCTGTAATTTGTGGAATGTATTGATTCGCAAGGTACTGCCAGATAGGAGAGACCGCTTGTGAATTACATTTTAAGAGGAACTTTTGTTATAAAAAAATGTTAAGCCAGGTAAAGATCAGAGCTGACTTATTAGCGGACAACAATGATAAAGTTGTACTACTGCTTCAGCGTTTACCTTCTTTTTGTTAAGCCTGTATGTCCATCTTCCTCTTAGCTGAAAGTATTTCCGAGGTTATGTTAAGCAGTTTCAATTTTTGACATTTTTGTTAGGGAAATTATGAATTGATTTCCTTTTTGCATGCAATGAGGGTGAACGCCATTAATACCCACTTCTTATCCGTCAGATATAACTGCTTCTTCTCGGGTTTAATGTTTTCAAGGCCTATCGGTAGTTTCCATACTTCTTTTGTGCTTTCCCGCTGTAGGCTAGTTTCTAAACACGGGAAAAGCAAGTGTTCCTTATTTTCCGGATACTTTTCAAAAAATGGAGGGACGACGCAGTAGAGGACGGGCTCGTCTAAGGTGGCGCACACAAGTAGAAGGCGACCTCAACCAACTTGGAGTGGGCAACTGGAAGCAATTTACTAAGGACCGGGCTAACTAGAGAGGCATGTTGCTTGAGGCCCAGGTTCACCCCGAACTGTAGAGCCACCCAAGTAAGTCCCACAGAACCTAATGCATTCAGTAGCAGACACGGCCGTGTGCATTTCTAACGATCTCCATTTAAAAAGCTACCATTTCTCGACTGCTGTCTTCCGTACAATAAAACACTACAACTTAAGCAAAAATAACATTTATTGTGTATTACTAGTAAAGTATAGCTAGCGATATTTTGCGTACTATGTTAACTAAGTGTGGTGTATCCATTAAAAAAAAACATCGCGCGCGCATCCACTTTCAAAAGGTTTACATAGAAAAATTCAGCAAAAAAATGAAAAATAAAGAAAATGGAAATTATTCCATCCAAGCTGACAGCAATAGGCACAAAGCTGTACATATGTGGAGCATAACCACAACGGGACATCGATGATAGTGCTAAGTGTGCTTTGTGTGCAACCAAAGAACTAAGTTTTGACCTACGACTACGGGATAATCTCATACATCTCCAGCCAGAGCCGTGCGAATCTCATTGAGTACCATTGAGCCAATAACCATCTTCTCACAGTTGACCACGATCGAGATTTCACTATCCAGAAGCTCCAATGAGATGAGAACTGAACTCTTTGAGGACATAGTCTGCCCCACGAAGTACACAAAATCTTGATTAGAGCAATTAATGTTGGCCACGTTGAGTTTCTCGAAGACTCGCACCTTGAGGCGATTCTTATCGAGAGTAGTTGGACGCTGAACCTTGCTCTGGTGTTCGTTCATGCCGCGTAATTTTTGACGCTCCTCTCGGAAGTACTCCTCGCTAACCTGTACTGAGCGGATCAACTCTCCAATGGGCGCCTTTAGAGTCATTTTGGACTTTCCTGCACTTGATTGAATCTCAAACTCGATAGCGTGAGTAGAATCATTGAAATCAACTCCCAATACCCCTGTGGAGCTTTGTTGAGGCTGAATGCTCTGTATGGGCGCGAATTCGTTGATACTCATTCCAGAGGGGAGGGTCTTCTGAGTTCCCATTTGAATGGTAGTCAGCTCTTCGCTCGATTGATTCGTGAAAACTAACTCAATGGACACCATACTGGAGGAGAAAAGATGTGGCGAACGAGTGAAACGATAGTTGATACTTAGCCCGTTTCCAGTGAGCTTATTCAGCAGCTCTTGGTGTTTGAAGTCGATGAAGGATGGACCAACTAGGTCAATGCGATTGGCTGCGTTTTGGGGAGTAAGACCTCCCATTGGAGTACCTTAAAGAAACAGAAAAGAATTTATTTATTTAGCAGCAGGGAATCTATGTTTTGTAGTTACCTGGCGTCAAGAACCCACCAAGAGATGGGGTCATCACTGGTCCCGCTGGCGGAATGTCACTCAAATCCAGTAGAAGATCTAAATTGCTCTTCGCTTCAGGTGGTTGCTTCACCTCATTGGCCTTGGCTTTGACTCTCTCGAATTTTTTCTTCTTCTCACTGTCACTCTCTGATTCTGACTCCGAGCTGCTCCCATCCGATGAAGATGATTGTCCAGATTCAGAGGCAGATTCAGAACCACTGGTTGAGCTCGAAGCACTGTCTGCAGTGCCAGAATCTCCGTCCACAGGTATCTTGTTCTCCTCTGGAATTGCAACCTTCTTCGATGTTTCTTCCTCGTCGTCTTCTCCACTGGAAGACTCATCACTGGAACTAGATTCATCGGAATTTGAGTACTCCGAGCTTTTCTCTGATTCGGAGAAGAAATTCTTATCTTGACCCTTGCCATGGTTTGCCGTTTTTTGAGAGGTAGCCCTCTGCGGTTGTTCATCCTTGTAGGGTTCAATATTCCGAACGGATGCATCGGGAGGAACCTCTGGAAAGTTTGGCAGATCATTGTAACCAGTCGCACGCATATTCAAGTAGTGCGATAGAGATCCCAGCTGGAAGTGATCTCTGCCTTGATATTTGCTCTCTAAAGCTGGAGCAGGTTTAGGAGCCAGAAAGATATTGCGAGCATTCTTTGAGAGAACTGTGCTTCCTTCATTCGAGGGGAAGATAAACTGACGCAAAAAACGTGCACGATCACGTACATCGTAGTTTGGATCGTAGCGGGCCAATGTAAAGACATATTGGCACAAGAGGGAGGTCTGCCGTGGATTAGTTAAGTAGAGTTTGAGGCCCAGATTGAGGGCTTGTAGCTTGACAACATCCTCCTAGAAGATGAGTGGAGTTCTAAGATTGTCAGTGCAAGACACCTGTTACTTACCTCATCCATGAACGTTTTGGCCAACTTCCGCAGGACGTCGGGTGCGATTTTTGGCACCTTCTCGTTGTATTCACCGATTAGCCAGAGAATGGACGCACGTGCAGCTGGCACGGTTATGAAGTCAAGTAGCTTTGCCATTTGAGAGATTATTTCAAAGTGTTCCGCGGCTTTGGTCTGCAGGAGCTTCTTGATAACAACAACGCTTTCAGCGACGACGTGTTCTATGAGGAGGAAGAAAGAACAAAGCGTGATGAAAATAATGAGGAGGATTCCCTAAAACGTGCTAGGATTAA
Source organism: Blera fallax (assembly GCA_946965025.1). Lineage (NCBI taxonomy): Eukaryota > Metazoa > Arthropoda > Insecta > Diptera > Syrphidae > Blera > Blera fallax. Next base: position 3,988,015 of record OX337248.1, read on the forward strand.
GGATTTCAACTAAAAATTGAGGATTTTATGAACAAATAAAGAACTTCGAAAGGATTCTCATCATGAAAAGTGGATAATTCTGCGGAATAGATTAGGATTTCTGAGAACTCAATGCTTTCTGTGAACTAACATGACGAAAAGCCTAAATAATAGCCAATAACTCATCTTACCATCCCTGTTGGACAGCAAGTGAACCAGTCCGCTCAAACATGTTTCGGTGACTTCCTTAATGGATGCGGCACATCTGCCGATCGCCTGGATGGTTGCAGCAACAAATGGACGATCGCTGCTATTGATGTACGTCTGGAATTCTCTTAGAATAACCGAAATACTGGTGGCTGTTGCGAGATTTGTCAAGATTTCCAGCTTTAGCAGCTTAATATGAGTAGGATCACTGGTCCTCACAAAGAACGACTTCATATGTGGCTCGAAAATCGATTTCCTCTTTGTCGACATTGAGGCGATGCAGGTTAACACCACACTCTGGACTTCTTTGTGACACCGCAGCAGACGAATCAGTGCCTTTGCTATGATATTCACCTCCCCGCGCGGAGCAACATGGTGATAGAGCTGTGCCACAGCCATTACCACCGACGCATTACGACTCTGGAGTAATGGTTTGGTTTGACGTAACAGCATGCGATGATCCAAATCGATGACGTATGTGGAGCGCTTGGGTGACTTCTTTTTCTCATCATCGGACGAGGATACATCGTCATCTTCGTCGTCGTCATAGAATTTTTTGTTTCCTTCTCCGCCATCGTCGGGGTCATCAAGGTCTTCTGCGTTCGGATTGGCGAACTGAGTGCGGGCGTACCTCGTCAGCATGTTAATGATGATCACTTGACCCCATTCGTCCACATCCACTAAGAGGTTGCAAAGTTTCCTGTAATTTTTGTGAATGAGGTCGACACGCTCCGGGCAGACCTCCTCAAAGGCCATCACAGCTGAACCGACCACCAAAGTTGTGCGATCTGAAAGCAATTTCTCGATGACTGTCACCAATTCGTCTTTCTGTTCAGGATCCAATGCATGCAATTTCGGAATCGCATGGGCGGCTGTCTTCCTTACATATGGACTCATGTCCGAGGCGGAATCCCGAATGGCCAACATAACAATTGGGACTATCATCGACACTCGAATGCTTGAGAGCACCCGCAATGCACTCGCTCGAATCAATTGATTTGGGTCCTTCAATGCTCGCTGGAATGTACTAATCGATAGGAGCACCAAATCCTGTTGCTCCTCAGCATACCTCACTAGGTACACATACACCAACTTCTTGACTTCAATGTTTTTGGACACCACATTCTTCACAACAGCTGGGAACAGATCTGACGCGTCCCGACCTCTGGCTATCATTCCAATGATCCTTTTCATAGCCTCCAGCTTGAGACCATCCTTATTACTGTCCAACATATGTTTAAGGTCATCGTGCTTCTTGTAGTCGGTGTTGAAGAAGCCACCAGATGCCGGATCGCTACCGAATTCTATGTCCAAGCCCATCTGCGGTCGGTCGCCGTAGGAAAAGTTCGTCGATGCTTGCATCGCGCTCATTCCCACGGTTGACCCGGACGAGAGCATTCGAAGTTTGTCCACTTTGATGAAGGAAGTGATCCCACCACACACTGAATTGAGTCAAATGGGGGCGACACCGAACAAAGGAGGATGATTAAACGATTTTCAACACACTCCGGAGGGGTTTTATGCAGTTTAGTAGCCACTGGTGGTGTAGGGAATTAATTTTCAATAAAATTTTCTAGATGGTGTGCTTTAATTTTATGGAATTTTTTCTTAAATTATTTTCGTTGACCCAAAAGATGGATCATCTTGGTGAAATTTTCGCAAGAATTGATGACGTTTCGGTTGTCAAACGCCGTTTTGATAGGTGAAAGTGGAGGTGGCTATCGAGTGCATTTTTGTGGATCCTATTTGGTGCATTTACAGAATTTGGGTGAATGCGCAATGACTTTGGATATGAAAATGTTTGAGCAGCAATAAACGGCTGATTCCCTTTTGGATTTAAGGAAAAATTGATGCAGACACAGTGTCAGATGGAACCTTTATCTTCGTCCATAAAAAAGAATCAACTGGGGTTGACCTGTTACTGATTGCGGCATGGACTCAGAGTAAGTAAGCCAATTACAAGGAAAATGTCTACCTCGCATTCTAGCTTTATTTGGACACGAAGTCTTTACAACTTCCTGCCTGTGAATTTCATATAATTCTACTTCGAAAATGTTTATCGTTTTTAAGATACTTTTTTTTTATCATTTTCAGGTTTATAATCACGAACAAGTGGAATCCAATTCGCTTTCATACATGGCAGCTCCACCCTTTTTTGATTTGTTTACAATCGATGTCGGTGCCACTTTGACATCTGTCACCGCTAGTCTGCTGTGCGACTCCAAGACAAAAAGTTAATTAGGAGCCGAACCAAGTCGCATTTACAAATTTTTTAATTTTTTTCAGTTTTATCCCGCGTTATGCACTCTAAATTTCTGTACAATAAGTTTCTCATTTAATTTACGTGGTAATGATTTCACTTCGACGTACAACAAACCTTAGAAATGCCTTTGAATTCTATAAGCAACTGCAACCGTTTGCCCCGATCTCGATAGACGGCGTCAATCGTGTGTCCACTGTGCTGAGGAAGCGTAAATTCCGGCCAATTGAGCCAGATTCCAGCGCTGCACAGAGTGTACCCGATCAAGCGAGAGTCGTGATATGTGGCGGTGGCATTATGGGGGCTTCCGTAGCCTATCACTTGGCTCTGAGTGGATGGGGACAGGATACTCTGCTTATCGAGCAAGCTACCATAGGCGGTGGTAGTAAATGGAGTGAGAGTGGCCTAGCCGGAAGGTTTGAACCATCCGCCACGGAGTTAAAGTTGGCTGAGTACTCTGTGGAGTTGGTGAAGGATTTGACCGATAAAGGTCATTCGACGGGATGGAAGCAAGTCGGGTCGCTAAACCTGGCGAGAACATTCGATCGGATGACCTCGTATAATCGAATGAAATCTCAAGGTGTTGCATGGGGTATTCCATGTCAGATATTGACCGCAGAGCAGTGCAAGGAGAAATGCCCGATAATTGAGGTCGGAGACCTTGCTGGAGGACTATGGATTGCTGCCGATGGAGTCTGTGACCCGCATTTGGTGTGCGACACATTTATTAAGGAAGCTAAACGTATGGGAGTGACTGTCATCGAACATTGCGCTCTAAAAAAAGTTAAGCAGCACGAAGGAAAGGTGAGTCGTGTGGAAACTACCTCTGGCAACGTGGAGTGTGAGTACTTGGTCAATTGTACCGGCTTCTGGGCTCGAGAAGTTGGGACTTTGTCGGTGCCTCCGGTGAAAATTCCTTTGCAACCGGTGGAACATCACTTTCTTCATACAAAGCCCATTGAAGGTCTGGATTCAAACACGCCGTTCGTGAGAGATTGCGATGGAGGAGTGTACTTTCGAGAAAAAAATGGTGGCATCATAGCCGGTGGGTACGAACGCGAAGCTAAGTGTGCTTACGAGGATGGCGGAGTTCCTCTGTCTCAAAATGAACGTGAACTTCCACCCGATTGGGATCACTTCCATCAGTTGCTCGATGAGCTACTGAAACGTGTACCACTGTTTAGAACTGCAAAGCTCGAGCGTTTATGTAATGCTCCAGAGGTATTCTCTCCCGACTGCAAGTGGATTTTGGGTGAAACACCTGAAATACAGAATTATTACGTGTCAGCTGGCATGAAGACAATGGGTGTGTCGGCTGCTGGAGGCATTGGACGTTCACTGGCCGATTTGATCACGAAGGGATACACTGGACTAGATTTGCACAATATAGACATAAAGCGTTTCCTCGGACTGCATAGCAATAGGAAATTTCTTAAAGACCGTTCGAAAGAGGTGCCAGGAAGACATTTCAAGATAAACTATCCCTATAATGAGTTCCAAACGGGAAGGAACTTGAGGATGTCACCGATATTTCCAGCATTGAGGGAAGCTGGCGCTGTATTTGGGCAGACAATGGGGTACGAGAGGCCAACTTACTTCGATCAGACAGACAAGTTGGGTATGTGATACGTTTTATGGCAAGGGTGCTTCTCTAACAGTTTCTTTTTTTTTTCTTTCGCAGATGAGTTTGGCATTCCTCGATTCCGCATCGCAGAGACTTGTACGTTTGGCAAGCCACCATGGTTTGATTTTGTTTCGGCTGAGTACAACGCCTGCCGCGAGAGAATCGGGTTGGCTGACTACAGTTCGTTTACCAAATACGATTTATGGTCGAAGGGGAGAGAGGTGGTCGACTTGCTGCAGTATCTGTGTTCTAATGACGTGGACGTGCCGGTGGGGTCCATTATTCACACAGGCATGCAGAATCATTTGGGAGGATATGAAAACGATTGCTCTTTGGCCCGGCTGAACGATTATCAGTAAGTAGTTGCAATATTGAGGGATTGTTAGCTTCGCCAGCGAAGCATGGGTACCGCGTATGTATTATTCGAAATCATTTGGCTCCCGCATAGCCCAAACTGGTTTTCACGTGATCCTGGTTTTCCTTTGACCAAGTGCTTAGCAAACTCGGGCTTCTGTGCAAAGCTAACCTGGAAGTAACTGATTCGGATGCAGCTCTAGATCTTATCAAGCCTGGCTCCTATATAACCCTGACTCCTATATAACTCTGGCTCCTATATAACCCTGGCTCCTATGTAACCCTGACTTTTACATAGCCACGTCTTCGATTTCCATTCAATCCCCCTTTCCCAGGAAAGAATTTTCTTATGCGCTGCTGAATTTATTTCTTTCAGCTTTATGATGATTGCACCAACAGTTCAACAAACCCGGTCTATGGCCTGGATCCAAAAGCATATGCAACCAGGGGCAGGTGTTAATATTGCTGATGTAACGTCAATGTATACCGCAATCTCGGTCTTGGGACCCTATAGTCGAATCTTGCTATCCGAGCTTACAGACACGGATCTGTCGCCAAAGAATTTCCCATTCTTTACCTTTAAGGTTAGCCTTGTTCGAAATAAGTGCTTCTTCTGATTTCAGGTATCTCTCTTTTCAGGAATTGGACGTTGGTTTAGCAAATGGCATCCGAGCAATGAATATTACGCACACTGGGGAGCTTGGCTATGTACTGTACATCCCCAATGAGTTTGCGTTGCACGTGTACGGAAGGATTATGGAAGCTGGACACAGATATGGCATTCAACATGCTGGTGAGTTGGTGAAATCTCCTCTTCCATCAATGAATCCATTGAATGCTTCATAGGTTACTATGCTACCAGAACTCTGCGAATTGAGAAATTCTACGCATTCTGGGGCCAAGATTTGGACACATTCACCACTCCACTGGAATGTGGACGTAGTTGGCGTGTAAAATTTAACGTGAGAACCATTTCTATTTAAAAATTAACAATCGGATAACTTTGCTTTCCTAGAAACCCATCGAATTCATTGGACGCGATGCACTTCTCAAGCAGCGAGAAGAAGGCGTCAAGCGAATGTACGTTCAACTCCTATTGAACGATCACGACCACGAGGTGGATCTCTGGTGTTGGGGTGGTGAACCCATCTACCGTAACGATGTCTATTGCGGAATGACAACAACAACTGGCTACGGATTCACTTTCAAAAAACAAGTCTGTCTCGGTTTCGTACGCCATGTCGACGAAAATGGTGTTGAGCAGCCGGTAACCAATGAATACATCCTTTCGGGTCACTACGAAGTGGAAGTAGCCGGAATCCGCTTTGAAGCAAAGGTTAATCTACACTCCCCGAACTTGCCAACGAAATTCCCTGACCGCGAGCGTGAAGCTTATCATGCTACACGTGATAAACAGGATCAAGCGGATTTACTCTCGTATGAAACCAAGTTTTAGACTTTAGTTACCTCTTATCACGCACGAAAATAATGTTTCTCATTCTCTCATTCGTTATCCCATTCTATTTGTTGTTGTTATTTGTGTGAGTTTTACTGTAATTTATTTACAAAGTCCTGTGAAAGGACACATATTTGATGTATTTATACTTTGTAAGTAGAAAGACAAGATTAACTTTTCCAATCTATAGTGTTTATTTGTATACTAATAAGAGTTTTTGAAATAAAATTTGTTTACGTAATGAATTTATACGCAAATTTGTAATTTCTCCTGCAAAACAACTAAATTTGATTGCAAAATAATTTAATGAAAAAAAAAATTCCAAAATTCCAAAAGAATGTATGCAGTTTTTCTGTTTCGAATGAATTTTACACAGAATTGGCAGCATTGTTTCGTTTCTAATTGCGGCGAACTACCTTGCCGATCGTCACGAAAACTCCCCCGCCAAAAGGTGAATTTCTAAGCGTCCTTTCCGCTTTTCAATTGGAATTCGTATTTTTGTATTTTTAAATAGTTTTTCGACGGAAATGTTTAGTTTTTTTGGTATTTAACGTGTGCCGGGTATGTATTAAACATTTTTTTTATAAAATTTCTTAAAGAGCGATGCCGGTTGCAATAATTTTCGGATGAGAAAATTTACGGTGTAACTTTCGCTTGAAATTAATTTTCCAGAAAACTTAGGAGTCTCAAAGAACCGTTAGGAGTTAGATATTCTTTGTTTCAATTGGATTTATTGAAGTTCTAGTTAGATTGAGTGGGCTCAGGGATGAGAGGTCGCCAGAGGGATGGTTTTTCCTTGCTTTTTTGCCAGAGGGTTTTAGGTTAATGTTGCATTGGGTGCGGAGCTCTAGCGCTGCGCAGGTTCATCCGATGCAAAAGGCTTCTTTCACGTTGTACTTTGAGGCGATGCGTATTTTTTTTTTTCGAAAAACTGAATTTTGATGGTTGTGGTCGCGATTCTGTGGTTTTTTCCCTTGGGCTAAGTGTGTAGGGACCATCCTGGACCACCGATTGAAGCGGCGCAGTTGCAATGATTCTTGTAACCGGAGTATAGGCCTGCCGGTAATGAATGTAGAGTTTTTAACGCTAGAATAAGGTGTCAGGCAATAATATTAGCCTTGATTTAGCTGCTGATGACTTCGTGGTTCAGGGAAATATTACATCTCAGGACAAATTGGTCCATAATTCGCTGGCTTCGGAGCAGTTCCTCCACTCTAGCAGATGTAGGGAAGTTTAGAATGGTTTTTATTTGAAGTTGGGGTCTTTTATGGTACCAGTTGAGGTTTCGAAATCCTAAAATGAGTGATTTTTCAGGAACAGGTTGCCGGTCGCAGACTTTTCGAACTAAAAGTGATGAGCTTCCTATTGTAGGTGAACTTGAAGAGTTAGTTTTAGGCACTGAGCTCATTACCGATTAACTGTAATCTAAGGCAGGATAATCATTTCAATTTATACCACTTGGTGGAGTCTGTAGGAAGGCTTTAGATTTAATTAGACGCCTGGTTAGAAAGAAGTAGGTTTGCGAGTACTGATCACATTTCACAGGGGAAGACAGAAAGTCAAGAATATGTCCAGATCGAAGGGAAGCGAGATTAGGCGCCGCGAAACTCTCAATCTCTGAACATTCTCCTTCCGGGACGAAGGCTTGGCACTCGGCGTGTTTGTGGAGTAACATTCCGTCGGCATTGAGACAAAATCTACAGAGTGTTGGGAGATTAAGGTGGTGTAGATGTTTTCTTTAGAAAATCATTTGTGTTTCCCCCGCAACGTCGTTTGTAGTTCCGACGAAATGTATTCAAGCTGGATAGGAACTATTTTATTGTTCTGGCAGATAACAGGGGGTATTTGGTTGGTGTATCGTAACTCCCAACAAATGGATTCTAATTGGACATATGGCATGGTTTTAGTTTCGCAGTTGGTTGGGACATTTCTCCTTTATTGTTTAAATGATATTGAAACTCTGGGGGAACGAAAATTAGATTTTCGACTGTAGTTGGAGAGCCTTTGTAATTCATCGAATTCGTGTTGAAGGAGGGCTGCGTGCTTGGTTTCGTAGTTTTATTAAACTACTGAGAAAATATGGAGCGCCCTCCTTTTTCGCGTGTGAGTTGAATGTGTCGAGATTCGTAGCGGCCCGCTGAAGACTGTGATCCCCATGATTTTCCTCGTCTGTGTTTCTATCTCTCATCGGCAAGCTTTAAGAATTCATCACAGATGTTTCATTTTCTTAGTTGCAATGGGGTTAGGCGTGATTGATAGCCCTTTGGTTGGTCTAGTTTCCACCTTTTTCGAAGTAGTATCCGCTGTCATTGGTTTCGAAGACACGCGCATGTTCCGACATTTAACAGGGGAAGGCACTGGGATGACTTGAGTGTGTATATGTAGCTTCACTGTAGTGAGGCTTCTCTGAAACAAGACATTTTCTCCAACTTAATGACAATTTCTTCTGATAGGGATTGTAAGTGGGAAATTTGGGTTCAAATCAGGGTACGGCGTCAAATAATCCACTTAGCGTATAAAAATCGATTGAATTCTTGCTGATTGGATTGATTAGGGTCCTCTAGGTTTGATACTTCAGAAATGTAAAACAGAAAACCTGCTAAACTCTCTAGTCTCGCAGAAATCTTCCAACTATTCAGCCACGTAATGGAATGAGATATAAAGGTGTGTCAAGTTGAACTTATTCTGATACTTTTTCAAACCATTTGTGACTTGTCTTTGGGTCTATTTATGTGCGCAAATAGTTAGACTCAAAGGGAAGTGACAAATTATTTGGGAACACATGGCCGTATGTTGAACTTGATGCGTTTTTAGATCCCAGCTCTTCTTGTGGCTGAATAGTTAAAGAGTTTTGGGAGTTCAAATGGTACTCTCTGAAGGGCACTCTTAAGCTTTTGCTGGGCATGCTTACAGTGTTCGGTTGTTCAGGAATTCTAGTATTGTTTTATAGATCAAAGTTTGCGTTGGTTTTCCTGGTTAGTAAGCAAGCTCTGGTTGTGCAAGTTCTTCCATTTCCTTCGATGACGTGTGTCCTGGAACTTAGGTACAAGTGATTCGTCTTTTTCTAAAGCTAAGTTGTTATATTCCCTTCCCTACGTTTGTACTTAAGTCCGGCAAACTTTTCTTGTCGTAGCGGAAGAGAAGTAGTCTAGTTTCTACTTCTGGAAAATTCATTTTCAAGCGTTCGGGTTCGTGACGCGGGCGGTCCGGTCAGAAACTCGGGATCGTGTACGGTGGAAATTAAAGAATTCGTTCTGTTGAATTCGTTCGGAACCGTGCGCGTCTTTCTTTAACCGGAATCGGTATGGGTGAGCACGCGATACCATATGCTCGCGGGAGTTGTGTCCGACCCAGGCCAATGGTCAAAGCTGCGTATAGTTTCCTGAAGAATGCGTTCGGAACCGCGCGCGTTTTTCTTCAGTCGAGAAACGACGCCGGGTTAGTGCGCGATACCATTTGCTCGCGGGTGTTATTTCAGACCCAGCCCAATGGTCACAGATGCGTAGAGCTTCCTGAAGAATTCGTCCCGAATTGTGCGCGTGTGGCTTCAGGGTACTCAATTCAGCGTCCGTGTCAATGTGATCGATAAAAATGAAAGCGATAAAGGCCTTTTTTATGCGTCGCGTTAGAACGCGATACCATTTGCTCGCGAGTGTCATTTCAGACCCAGCCCAATGGTCACAGATGCGTAGAGTTTCCTGAAGAATTCGTCCCGAATTGTGCGCGTGTAGCTTCAGGGTTCTCAATTCAGCCGGAAACGGCATCGGGTTAGTGCGCGATACCATTTGGTCGCGAGTGTCATGTCAGACCCAGCCCAATGGTCACAGCTGCGTAGAGTTTCCTGAAGAATTCGTCCCGAATTGTGCGCGTGTAGCTTCAGGGTTCTCAATTCAGCCGGAAACGGCATCGGGTTAGTGCGCGATACCATTTGCTCGCGAGTGTCATGTCAGACCCAGCCCAATGGTCAAAGATGCGTAGAGTTTCCTGAAGAATTCGTCCCGAATTGTGCGCGTGTAGCTTCAGGGTTCTCAATTCAGCCGGAAACGGCATCGGGTTAGTGCGCGATACCATTTGGTCGCGAGTGTCATGTCAGACCCAGCCCAATGGTCACAGCTGCGTAGAGTTTCCTGAAGAATTCGTCCCGAATTGTGCGCGTGTAGCTTCAGGGTTCTCAATTCAGCCGGAAACGGCATCGGGTTAGTGCGCGATACCATTTGCTCGCGAGTGTCATGTCAGACCCAGCCCAATGGTCAAAGATGCGTAGAGTTTCCTGAAGAATTCGTCCCGAATTGTGCGCGTGTGGCTTCAGGGTACTCAATTCAGCCGGAAACGGCACCGGGTTAGTGCGCGATACCATTTGCTCGCGAGTGTCATGTCAGACCCAGCCCAATGGTCAAAGATGCGTAGAGTTTCCTGAAGAATTCGTCCCGAATTGTGCGCGTGTGGCTTCAGGGTACTCAATTCAGCCGGAAACGGCACCGGGTTAGTGCGCGATACCATTTGCTCGCGGGTGTTATGTCTGACCCAGCCCAATGGTCACAGCTGCGTAGAGTTTCCTGAAGAATTCGTCCCGCATTGTGCGCGTGTGGCTTCAGGCAACTCGATTCAGTGTCCCTGCTACCGTGGCAGATGAAAATGAAATCAAGGCCTTTTTAACGCTCCGGGTTTGTTCGGGTTTTCTTGCCTGCAGTTCGGGTGCAGTAAAAGGAAATAAATGTCCTGAAGAAATCGTTTCGTTTAGTTCGGGTGTGAGTGCCTTCAGGTCATCTAATTAAATTCAGTGTGTTGCTGCAGTTCAGCGTACTTTGGGATGATGACGAAAATTGTTGATTGCGTCAGGTGAGTCTCTTAAATTTTTGAAGAATTTTGAATTTAGTCGTTTGCTCGTGGGAAAATTAAGTCCTTGTTGCTATTCTGCTCGTTTGATAGGGCTTTGGCTCATCTTTCTGTGAAGTTCCTGTCAAATAATAAGATTTTCTTGACTTCAAGGGGAGGGAAGTATGGTTTTTGATGGTGTTTTGGACTAGATTTCTGTTGTTGGTACATATGTTAGGGTGTCTGTCGATTCAGTAGCGGGTTTCAAGGGTTTTTGTGTATCTTTGCGATGGTGTGTTGGGTGATAGGACTCGCGGTTGCAAAATTCCCTAAATTTTCTTATATAGAGGGAGGGCGATCGTGGTATTGCTTAGCTACATATGTAGGTGGGTAACACAGCGATCCTAAGTAGCTTAATGCATTTCCATTTCCACATACCGTGTTCCATTCACACTGCTAGTGCTGACGCAATGACCCCTTGTGTACTGGGATAATGGGTCCATAACGCGAGTAACTGGCAGTCGCTTTATGCAGACCTGTCATCCTGGCATAAAAATATTCCTTCCACTAGCACTAACAGTGAGCTTAGATACAGGCTCAAAGTGTCACGCACTGCACAAGGAAAATTGCTGGAAGAGTTCGAAATACAGAGTGGACTCAGGCAAGGTTGCATCCTTCCGTCAATATGGAAGGAATTCGATGGATATTTTCATCAAGTCACCTTGACTACGCTGACATCAGAGAACGGGCCGGAAACCTATGGGTATCACAATTCAACGGCGTAAGTGGAAGTTGATCGGGCACACCTTTCGAAAAGGTGTCAGTTTCATACGAAAACACGCACTGCAATGGAACCGTCTAACCCAATACGTCAGAATAGTAGGTCGGCCGAGAAGTACATGGCGCAGAACAATAGAGGAGGAGTGAGAGCTGAAAGTCGTTGCCAGAAATCGTACTCGATGGCTTCCTACGGCCGCTTTGATCTCGTTCTTATCTGCAAATCAAAGTCTGGGCTGTACCTCGAAACCAACGCCGTGTGAACAGGCGTGTTATCTTGCAAAAGAACACTCCGTGCCTGAGTTTCTAACGTCGCTTCCGTACGACCGCTTCACGTACCTGAGTCAATCAATTTCTGTGATATTGACCATCCATCGTAGTCCCCTTTGGCACGTAATTAATCCTCGAAACACCTTCTTACCTTAGGTACTCACACCCCTTGTGGGGCGTAGAGGTTCAAGAACGCCTCCGCGCCATCGAGTTGGAGTTCTGCAACGCGCTTGATCTAGAGACACCTTCGCAGCGCTCGTATTTTCAACCGCTAGTCTTCTAGTAACTATCAATCCCCATCCCTCTACCTCCAGCTAGTTCGTAGGATGAGGTGGGAACAGGTCACCTTCTCTCTGCGACCACGTTGGGCCCATTGTGAGACCATTTTGTCGATCGAGGAAAGCTACTCGAACCGTGCCTCCTGCGATAGACAATTTTTAAACTTTTATTCGTTCACTTTCTCCCTCCTCTACTGTACGTAGGCAAACTGCAGCCAAAGCACACACAATGACACCACCTCGCTGCTCACCCTCACCCTCCCGCCAACAACTTGTTGCAGCTGCCCTCAATCGCCACTACCACGTTGCTACTCGTACGCTACGATTTTCTATCTCTCTGTGTTCACACTGCGGTTTGTTTACATTTCCCACCTTTCGATTCCTCTCTTTCACTTCTCGTTCTTAACACTTTTTCCAGTCTTTTTGTGCGCCGCGACCGATAAAAGACAAACACAAGCACACATCACGAGTGGAGGAGTAGAACAACACAAAGAAAAGGAGACAAAAAAACTCGGGGATTGCATGCTGAGATTATCCAGCGCAGCACAGCACTCCTCCATGCCAGAGCCACGAACTGCAATATGAACAACGAACCGAACCCACCACAGGTCTCCTCGGTCTCGTAGGTGGCGGTGACACTCTGCTTGGAGCTAAAGTACGCGGAGTTCAGGAATCCCAGGCGGTGGTGGGGGTTGCTGCACGATGCCCCGCGCGCCTAGGGAACACACAAGATGCAACACAGCAGCCAGAGGCACACACTGACTGGAGTTAGACCGTAAAAAAGGGAGTTTCGAGTGTGTGTTCTCGACTCTCGTGCTTCTTCTCCTTTTCGTGTTTTTCTTCACTTCATTGCCGTAGCCGTAGGGTTAAAGCAGCGAGAAAGGGAATCGCAAGCGAATTGGTGGAAACGTTGGTGGAGTGGAGGCGATTATAACAACGACGACGATGACGACGCTCAACACCGGCACCGAAAATATTTAGTTACCACGGCGCCGCGATTGAGAGCGATCGTGATTTTGGTTCTGAGTTTCTGTCGGGATTGAAGTTGTTTTCTTTTTTCGTCGTTTTTTTTCGTTTCGCAGTTTTTTTTTTTTCATTCGTATTCAAATGGAAAATAACCCGTTAAGAGGCGCGCTGTTTGAAAATGTGTGTCCGGGATTATCTGCGATGAAGTGTTGAAATGAGTGATACGAGTGGAATTGTTATCTCTGAAGTGGAGTCTGTTCCATTGACAGGGCAGGGCTTTAATCCGTCGGAATCTATTGGCATTAACGCCCCCGGCGGAGGCTGTTGAGAAGTGAAGGTACAGTGGACGCCATTTGAGGCGAGGTTGCTTTTGAGTAGGAAAACAAAGTCTGTGGTTGGTAGGAGCTAGGTGGGGTTAGTAGACTTCGTGGGAAAGGATATTCGATGTGAGCACAAGGCCCGGTTGAAGTCAGATATAAGCAGGGAGAGGTGATGTGGGAGAAAGTCGAAAAAACCTTGAAGAACTGAAGGAGACCCCGAATTCAGAGGCTTGGGTAGGGTAGGAAGCGGAAGCTGTAAGCAGTTATTGAAAAAGAGGGAAGAAATCGTCAAGTTTTGGCAGAAGGAGACTACGAGTCCAGAGTCGTAGAATCGTATGTCATGTAGGGCGTGCTAGGAACAATATTCGGCTCCAGTCTGTTACCGGCTCCAAGTAGAGATTTTCCAACCTTCCTGAGAGGTTTGCGTCGTTTAAGCCTTACAGCTTCCATCAATAGATTCGCCCTGAAGGCTCAGAGGTCATCTTTAACGCAGTTTCTGAACCGCAGACCAGAAAATAGACTTTTTTAGGTCGCTACCCTGAATAGTGGTGCAGCTACAATCACGCAGTGAGCTTCCCAAGTTTCCTGTCTTTATCCTTCAGTCTAGACGAAAGAAAAAACGTCTAGTTTTGTCCTTAGGTAGCTAGAATTTAGAAGACTGCTCCATTTAGGTGCTCATTTCCTCAATGACCTCGCGGAACTGGAGTCCTGAGATGTCTTGAGTTCCTCTGTATAGCAGCCATAGGCATACAGGCATCGCAAAGGACCCTTCTGATCTAAGTATGTTATACAGGCAGCCATCTTAACCTCCCTAGCTAGCTTCTTTATGAGCATCCGTTGCTGTCGGTAAAGCAGATTTCTTAGATCGAATCCATCTGCGTTCTTTGAGAAACCTTTTCAATGCCTAAGTCTTCACTTAGTAAGTTCCTGGCTTCCTTGGAAAAAAATCAACTAAAACTGTGAATTTTTTCGGAGCTAGAGAGCTCTGTTTCCGTTTTTAACAATCTATGTCCGTAGTAAGACCGTCTTAGCGACCTGTAGAGTGGATTTTCCAATTTAAAAAGCGAAACTCCAAGCATTTTCGGTTGCTTCTTTACAAAAACCATTTTAAGGGATAGAATCGGCTACAAGGGCTCGATATTTCAAGATAGAAGTGTTTTCACCTTGAAAGCCTCGGAAATCGCTGCCTTTTCGCCTTCAAACCTTCGGAAATCGGTGCTCTCTTCACCGTTAAACCCTTAAACTTCGATTGAAAATACCTAAGCAGGCTTACTACTCACTCCAAATAAAGTTTTTCAGAAGGCAGATGCTTCCTATTCCATTGGAGGCCTGCTCTTAAGCACCAAACCATTCATATGTAGGGAAGGGCTGCACTCCGGGGTGGTTTTGAGCCTCAGTTCTGTCGATATTTAGCTGTCTGTACTCAGCTTCGAATTGCTAGTCGGTTAAGACCGGTTTCCACTAATGGATGCGTGCTTTGAAAGGGGAAGTCCTGGTGGAAACCCTATCCCAAACCCTCTTCCCTTTTGAAGCCTCAAAAGACGCTTAGAATTAGGAGCGAAAGTAGAAGAAAGAAGTTTAACCTCGTAGAAGGCTTTTTAAGCGCAGTTGTTCGGTTAGATGGTGTGGAACGTATCTGGAACGTATTTGATTGCTTCATTTCCCTGTTATTTCCCGCAGAGAGAGAGAGAGCCTAGTTGGCCATTCGAACGCGAACCCAATCTCAAAGTGATAACAAACTGAAAGGTTTCGGTGAAAGACCTACGCGATTCACCCAAAAGAAAGTGTACTGTACCCAAAAATCAAACACCGAAGCCTCCATAGCCCCTTGAACCTTCCACTGGTTCTCCTGCCCATTGTGAGTGCTTAGTGCTGTGTCATACAGAGAAGTGAAGTGCATTACGACAACACAACCACAAAAGCGGTCTCAACGTTCAAACTCCAAAGCATAGTGTGCGCTTCGAGGCAGAAAGACTGTGCAAAGTACACCAAAAGGACTTGTGTGACTAAGATTCTTCTCCTGCTGCGCCAGTTTGCATCTTCTTGGCCTGAGCTGTACGCGGTTTCTATGTTGCAATCATGATGGTAAGTTGCTGTTTTTTTTTTTTTTTCTTTGCCTCATTCTCTCGTTCGTTTTCTCCTCTTCTTTGTTTATTCTCACGTTTTTTTGAGTTCTTGCTTTGAGTGTTCCCAAACTGGTTTCTCGAATGAAGCTTGTCCCAGCGGTTAACTCCTGCTTTTGTTGTTCCGATTCCACGTTGTTTACCTGAGAATGTAACGCAAAAAAAAAACACGCTGCAAAATGTGAAAGGGATTTTGAATCCACTCTCTGTAACCGCCAAAAAAAAGGGAAAAAAAAATTCACGTCAGGATTTTTCAAAAGTCAGCGTTAATGGGTCCTCGCCATGGTGGGGAGGCGTGCTTGTTATCCTGCCGCGCACGGAAGCACATTTCGAACTTTTTTGGTCATTACTGCCGAGGGGGTACTAATTTATTCATATTCCTGCGACAGATGGCGCAGGTGCGTGATTTCGCTGAAAGTGTTTCAAGGGTTAATCTCGAGGGGTGTGTGTGCGGTGGCGTGGAGCAACAAGTGGTTAAATGGTGATTTGGGCTGCGTTGGGGTAGGTCCTTGAATAAATTTCGGATGTGGATAGGTAAATCGTGATTTGGAGCGGGAATTAACGAGGTTTCGGTGGAAAGTTTTAGGAAATTTACTTTTAAGTGGAAGTTGTAAATAATGTCTGTGGACTGTGGAGGATGTCGCCATTTGCGTTTGGTTTTTATGTGTGGAAAATGGATATTTCCCTCTCTCACTGCTGTCAGGAGTTGGCGTGGTAGTAATGTGTGCATGTACCTGGCTTCCTTTCGGTTGCGAATTGATATGGTTTTCGTGAGAAGAATTGGAGTTCTGATTGGAAGTAGAGTGCCTTCAAACCCATTTATCCAAGTCGACGAGATTCTCTATCCTTTGAATCCTCTTTTTGCTTTTTTTTTGTCAGTTTTCCATTTTTTTTGGGGTGGAAATAAGGAAGCTTCTTTGAATGGCTTGTGAACATTTGTCATAAAGGCAAGACTGACGTCCTATTAGGGGCGCTTCTGCCCTTCTTCTGAATAGTTTGTTGCAGTCCTTAGGGCAGTGGGCTATAAAAAGGAAGTTTTCAAGTGATAGCCACTGATTAAAATACTGGCCACTGGTCGAACCATTAGGGCCTTTGGACTACATGCGCATGCATGACCAGAACCACATCCACGTTGCCATGAGGAGGTGGGCAAAGACCAACGAACTCACCGTAGTTACGAAGCTGGGAAGACAGCCTGCAAATCGCACCCACTAATGCTCAGAATTTCATTTTAGTTGAACCCCCATCCCCTTCCGCTGATGCTTGAGAGTTGCTAAATGTCAAACCGCGCATTCTATCCTTTTAATCTTAGCTGTCAGGCGTAAGTGCCATCAACTCCATCTTGGAAGTGATTAGGAACCCAGTAGTTTCTGTTCTAACGCGGAGGCAGCTCTTAATTCGATCGATGAATGGTGCACTAGGAGTGGGCTTTCGGTCAACCCTCTAAACACGAAGGTTGTCCTCTTCACGAGAAGGAGAAGTGTGGAGTCTGACACAGTCAGTGGTATGGTGCGTCACTATTCAGGTCTCCGATTGAGCTAAATGTGTAGGAGTGACCCTAGATAGGAAACTTCTTTGGGCAAAGCATGCCAAGTCGAAGACATCCAAGGAGCGCTCTCTGTCTTCCGGCAGTGTAAGGGTGACATGGCTTGCCAAAGAAAAAGGTTCTCTGGATCTATACGGCTTCTAGCTTATGCGTCGGTTGTTGGTGGAAGGAACTCTCGCGTAAGTGTGAGATTGCCTTCATAGAACGACCTGTCTCGGCTGCACAGGAGCTTCCCAGAGTATGCCTGGTTCTGCTCTAGAAGCTCTGCTGGATTTACGTCCTCTTGTTACATATATCAGGGGTTGTACTGTCAAAGCAATCTACCGTCTCAGACGAGATGGTTATGAGCGACGAACCTGGTTCAATGGCTATGCCGCCTGATGGAATGACACCGGAACTTTGGCTGCTGTGTAAATTTAGAATCGGCTTTCCTTGCGTGCAGGACTGGCTTCGGCTAAAATCTAAACCTGGATTGGGCTGTAGTCGAATCTCCATGGATGGCTCCAAGACTGGTCAAGGATCTGGGTCGTGGAGACCGACAACACTAACCTACCCACGATTTGCCTCTGTAGTGACAGTCAGGCTGCGCTTAAGGCCTTGATCAACCCTTCAACCCGTTCCGAAATAGTTCGAAAGTGGAAGAACTCTCTCTGACTCTTGCCTGGGTCCCAGGTCACACGGGTTCTGGGAAATGAGATCTCCGATGAGATTGCTAAGCAAGCAAGTTGTCTTGACGACAACTTATTGGCGGTCTCACGGGACGTTTCCCTTTTGCTAAGCATCTTAGTGTGCTAAGCTTGGGGGACACCACTGTCTGCGTCGCCTGTAGAGAGGGCGACGATTGAGTGCTCCAGGGTAGTGTTTCCGAACACGACAGAAAAAAGTCGGGACCCCTGAGATAGTCAAACAACTGTGTATCAGTCGCCTGAGATGGCTAGGACATGTAGGGCAAATGGACTCTAATGATCCGGCCCGCAGAGTCCTTGAATCGGACCCGAAGGGACAACGCACAAGATGCCGTGCATAAAGAAACCTCAACTGACTTTCATTGCGTAACTAGAACGAGTTAGCTAAGGACCAAGTTCACCCCGAACTGTAGCGCCACAGAAGTAAATAAGACACGTCGTCTTTTGGATCTCGGTCAAATTATGTGGCACAAATCTTCCTGGCGTCATGGAAAACTGTAGCAGGTCCCGAATATGGCCAAGTGTGACTCGATATCTCTGTAGGTGCATCGGTTAGCCTCCATCACCATGTTTCGAGCTTTGACGATGTTTTATGGGATCATGCGCTCACGTTGTAACGCCCTGAACCACGGGTCTGCAGTGCCCAAGGATAGTGCTTCATAGAGTCTCACCGCAGAGGTAACAGGGGCTCAGAAATGGTTTGCAAGTCTGTAGGTTTGGTTTCCTCATTGACTCACATTGGATCAGTCTCCATGCGCTCTTATCCATCGCACACCCTCCCATAACCTAAGCTAACCCTGTTCTCTCAACAAAAATCCAATAAATCAACTCCCAAAGCACACACTCCTTCATCCAAACGCCAAGTCATCCAGTTCACCGCTCAAGGTCAGTTTACTTTGGCGAATTTGTTTACCCGATGATCCTCCCTCCTGCCTCAATCCAAAACCGATTGACACTCGCACATTCGTCCCGAGTAAACACAACACAATTTATGAATCTTTGCATGACCGGTCGACCCTTTCCTGTTCCCGGGAAAGGAGGATGCACACGGAGGGGATCCAAAGACGGCGAATCAATGGTGGCACGCTCGACTGCTGGCCAGGATCTGGCTGGCTGCTTGCAGTAAAGAGCCAATAAATTAAATAAAATTTTAATTAAGAAAGGAATCACCAAGGAGGGGGAGGGGCAGGGAACGGATCCACAGACTTTCTTGGGAAATGCTTGCTTCAATGGCGGCAGAGATAAGTGTTTGGCTGGTAATGCAATCGCATGGACGTCTAAGTGGTTTGCTGCTATAAAATTGATTTTTCGACCTGATTGTCTGGCTGAGATACTTTTTTGAGATATTTTTCTTCGACAAATTATCGTCACCATCGGCGGAATGGTGGTGAGAATTGGGCTCCATAAACAGCTTTAGTAGAAATTAGCCCGTTTAACGTTTAACATGACGTGAATTGGTTTCTTTCGCACGAGCTGGCGTCGTGCATTTCATGCGCATCTCGTATCGAAAAACGGGTCACATGCTTAGGTATCTGTCACACTGAGATGCTGATCTGATTTGGTGCTTCATTTTCATTAATTAGATCTTGCATATCAACCACGCTGCAAGCTGTAGTGTGTGTGTTTCTTTTTTTTTATCTGAGATGCACAATCGAATTTCCATAGGAATGCCTTAAACGAGGTCAGAATCAAATCCGATTCTCATGACTGGTACCTGTCACTTGACCTGAATCCATGGGACTCACTAAGAGGTTTTGAGAACCAGCTGCAGTTGTACTGAAAATTTGGGAATTTTTCTACAGTTCCCACGATGAGGAAGTGGACTAAAGTAGCATAATCCGGTGCTCCTCTACTCCGAGGTGACATTGGTGATTTCTTGCTTTTTTTCCTCAAGAAATTCCTCCACTGGGTCCTGTCGCTTGCTATATGCTTAGCCACATGGCAGCTGTCCGCAGGTTCTTTTGGGATTTTCTCGGTGGTAGTGTTCCATGGAAGGACAACGCAGTAGAGGCCGACTTCGGCTAAGGTGGCGCGCACAAGTAGAAGGGGACCCCAACCAACTCGGAGTGTGCAACTGGAGGCATTTACCTAAGGACCGGGTAACCGTCCGCTAACCCACGCACATCGTGGTGCGAAGTAGACCAGGTGGACCCTGTTTACCATATACAGGCCCAGGTAAAGAGTTCTAGCTCGCGCGGACCGTATAAGGTCCCCGGTAAAGCGGATCCAGCTCGCGCGGACCATGTACGGTCCCCCCAAGTTGGAACCCGATTTACCTAGGAGACCGTATATGGTAACCAGGGTGCTGCCTAATGATTCACCCCGTAGAATCAGTGGGGAAGGCTTCACGTAGGGTAGCGGCCACAAGAGGAAAGAATCTCAAGCAAATGGATGGGTACAACTGTTTGCAGCGAGATAGGGAAATGGTGAGGAGTAAAGGTTTAGTTGATTGAGATCCAGGGCCATCCTGAAGCGTGCGGAGAATTCAAGGCAGTTGATCATATCAATGGGGAGGACCTGTGCGGTGATAGCTAGCTGTAAAGGCTAAATGGTTGGTTGAGGACAGTGCCTAACTATCAAGAAAATCGGTAGTTCCATCATGGAATCACGGTCCTGTGCCAGTCGTTTTCGAGATCCTGTCCAACCGCATATGTGAAAAGGCTGGATTTCCCAAGGCGAACGAATGATGTTCAAGCAGAGATCCTTCACAAGTCACGCTGTTAAGTAGAAGCAAAGATGTGCAGGACCATGGACAGCGACTCTAGATTGTAGATTTGTTATAGACGTGTAGGCTCACTGCGACCTTTGTAGATCTATTGTACTACCCCGACTTGGAGCTCTGGTCAATGAAGTACACCTCTTCCAGTCGAATTTCCTTGATAAATTGGAGTACCAGGAGTGGATCTGGTGCTTCCTTGTTTTGTGGATCAGTGCTCCACATTCCCTTAGAAGGTGCCGTGGGGTTGCCTCAAAATCTCTGCAGAACACGCAGTCTTCACGTTGCTATACCCAGTTTCCTGAGGTGCTCCTTTAGTCTACAGTGACTCGTTAGAAAGCTCGTAAGAATGCGCAACCGGTTCTTGCTGATGTGTATTGAGACCTTGCGAGAAGCTCTCTTGTCGGTCTTAGCTTAGGGAGTTCTTCTCAAAGTTTGGTTTGGTAGAAGCGGACTCTGTTTCTCGCTGTCTGTATGCGGTGCATTCTCCTTTCCCGCCGCGCTCTATGGTTATTCTTAAGATGGTTTCCTTGGCGGGCGTGAGTCCCAATATCACGTCCAATGCTGCTGTGGGACAGGTTCTCATAGCCCCTGCTATGCAAATGCAAGCTTTCCTTCCGACTTGTTGAAGGGCTTTCCTCGTTGTGCTTAGCTTGGTTCTTCCAGCCTAAGCTACCACTGCGTACGTTATAAGGGGTCTGACCATCATGGTGTACATCCACCTCAGTGTAGTCCAGCTCTTGCCTGAGATCCTTCTGCACACCATCATTGCTCGCGTTCCTTTGACTACCACAGCTTCTTCGTTCAGAGAGGTTTCCTGTCCAGTACTTGACCTGATGTTGTGGGTCTATTCTCATCCCATTCACTCTACGTCATCGCCCTTCTTTTGCTGGTGTTGCTTCGTGCATAGATCCTTTGATTTCCATCCTTTTCTACGTCAAAACCGAATTACATTCACTACGCAGTATCTGCCATTGAACTTAAGAAACTGAAAATCCCGCAGAGAACATCATGAAGAGGAAAAGGAAAACCAAACGACAAACGACAAACTAAACAAATCTCGGAACCGGATTTCCCTTTATCAAGATGCAAACTTTACCTTCACCAGTCGCAGAGATTAACTCCGCCAAATGCATTACGAGTATGTGACACCACTCCACTTCCACCCAGCAACTGCACGGAGAGTGCAAGACATAATCCGCAAAAGTTACTCCCCGCTCCAGATTCGGGGCGAGCATAAATCAAGTTTCCAGTTCCAAAACGATGCCCGACAGTCAGTACCAGGTCTCCCCGCATGCGAAAGGAATGTGTGTTGTTGTTGCGTACATGGAGTGCGTGGAATACCGTGAGTAATCACCCAGAGGCGATTATGAAATCCTGAGCACATGCATCCGTCATCTGATTAACTGATTACAACAAAAAAAAAAAAAAACGAAACAAGTTCGTCTACTCGCCACCAGGTGTACCTCCCGCCGGAACTATCTGCAGATGACTTGCGATCGCAGGGTAGGGCACGTTCTCTCAGAAGGCATGTGTGCGCCGATGTTCCGCTTCAACAGATGCGTGAGTAGGTACGTGCATCGGAGTGTGGACGAGGCTGTTGCACACACGCATGCGCGCGCCTGACGTTGACTCTGATGCGGATGGATACACATCGGATGGCTGCACACCACGGTTGTGCATACGACAAAACGCAGGCGGTTTACGCAAATTGGTGATGCAATTGTTGCCGTGCTTTAGGTCGTTACACTCTCGTACTCGTATATCATCGAATCATTCAGTCGAGTATGAGTATCTGTCGCACGTTAAGGCAGAGCGATTCCATTACAGTTTGCATCCACGTATCTATGCATCGTCAGAGCGACGTATCTGTGCCAGCAGTGGAGCAGAGACCTCAACGTGGTTTCCAAGATCATTTTGTATTGTCTGTTGGCTCTGGAGATTCGACAGCAATTAATCATTTCTGTTCGAGTGGCTAGGACGGCGTAGTTTAGTTGACAAGTCGCTGCGTGGGACTAGGAAGTGATTTTGTGACAGCGCTGGAGATAGATGCGAAGTTAGTCGGGAAGTCTTCTGACGTTAGGAACGCTAATGTACGTGAATCGATGTTTGTTTGCCACGTTCATCGCACGACTGATTCCAAATGGCATGGATCTGCGTCACCTTAATATTCCACTTGGGTTAGTTAAGGTCATGGAAGGGTGTCTGGTGGATAAGGAGTCATCACGTCACATCAGGCCAGGGCAAGGGCATAGGAAATGTTGGGTTGACTCCAATTCTTCTGCATAAATCGTTTGACTCTGCTTTCCATTGATGCGTAGCCTGTTGTTTGGTTGAAGAGCGAGGGTCCTCTGGGACATCTGCTGCCACAGCATCCACCAAACGACTGCTTAGCTGCCGGCCACGTCTGTCACTATCCAGTGTTGAGCTCAATAAGGTACACTTAGAATAAGGTTGGTCCATTGTGCTGCCACTAGGCAGGAGGAGGTAGGTCACACTGTTCACTCCTGGAAACCATTGCTTTTCCTTACGAAGTTGTTGTTAGCAGCCTCGTCTAACCCATTCTTCAGCACTTCCTCGGGACGCTACAGTGACCTGGTACCCAGCAAAGGGTGAGGTTGTACTGTCCAGCTATCTTCTTAAGAGATATGCGGCAGTTTACTGGTACTGGCTGTTATGATGCTGAATATGAGGGATTTGATAGCTGCCTGGCTGTCGATATACAAAGCTATATCCTTCCGCGATAGTCAGGGGCTTGCCGAATCACGGTGACCGCGGCCTGAAAAACGCTGTAATTTTCCGGAAGGTTAAGGGAGAGGCGGATGCCTAAGTCGTCCGAGAAGACTTCACTCTGATCTGTCCGGCATCGAGTGCTTAATGCCTAAGCTGAAGTGGGTTTCAGTAGGCTAGCGGTCGGTGACCTTTGAGAGTTGGTCGCCATGTGTTTACCGATGGTCTGAAGCGCCGCTGTTGGAGAGGTTCTCAGTGCACCCTTGATGCTAAGACATGCCACTGTTTCAAGTTGGATTTCCTCTCCAAGGTATACCACCACACCATTGACCTGTACAATGCCGTACTGATGTGTATAACCAGACATTATGTGGGGTTGTAGGCCTCACGTGCAGCCCACCACTCATGAGTTCAAGGCAACCATTGCTTTTTTGACATGTTCCGAGCTGCCGGTATAGCTTTAATCCCAAGAAGCGAGCGGTGTTTGAGAGACTAAGAGTGGAACCTTTTAGTGGGGAAGTCGGGAAGCAGGGGATTTTGTATTTTCTAGTGAAAAGGACCAGCTTTTGGTCGGATTAACGCTAAAACCACAGATATTTGTCCAGTTGACTGACTTAATTAAGGCAAGTGTCTGCGGCTTCTTGTCAGATATAGAGACAGCTACATCCTCCTCGTTATTCCAAGAGGAGTTCGTTGAGACCAAGATTCTAGAGCAGAGGAGAGAGTATGCCCCTTGGGGTACCCCATCGTGCTTGTTTTTTTTTTTTACGGAGATACCCCCAAATTGGACAATTATGACTCTGCTACTGAGCATATGATTTACAATACGGCAGACAGATTCGCATGTGTTACCCCTGGGTAGGTCCTAGTGCCAGGCAGCCTTTCACAATACATGACAGGCTCTGTCGTATGATTCCGAACGCTTTCTGGAGTTGAACCTGGTTTGGTAGTTTGATAGCGTGGGTCTACACTACGTGGGTCTATGGTTTGTCAGGCTATAGGTTAGGTTGGGTAGGGTTGAGCATAATCTCATTGCATGCTTCCTCTGCAAGCAATGACCAAAGAGTATCCCTATCGCCATTCTTATCCATCGGGAATCGGCATCAGGGCTTGAATCATATCGCACACAACTTGCAAGAAACTTATCATCCTCAGTTGGGCAGACCGCTCTCGGACAATTCCCGACGCTTCTTCGCTTAGTTTATCAAGCCATGTACTGCTTGATAGGAAACTGTGGCGAATGGATTCTATTCCGTCTTCGCCACTGCAGTTCCTACAGAAGTTGTTGTGGCGTAGTCCTAGCCGTACTGCATGATTGTCCATCACACAGTGTCCTTTCACGACGAGTTTCATGAGATCTGCGGATTTCTTTTTGCCACAAACTGGCCATAACGATGTGGCTATGGCTGTTAGCTTTCTCGTTGGACTCAATGTCTATCTTCCTGCGAGGCGCCTAGATGTGATCAAAGGGCTTAAGCGATTCCTCTCCAAATACGTCTTCCGATAGGCTGGTGTCTTTTGCGTCACCTTATCATGGTCTTATGCCGTTGCACTCTAGAGGGCACTAAAAGTCACTTTCTTTGCGTTTGTAGTTCACCATGTCGCTCCATAAATTTGTTGTCGCTGCCAGCATTTGAGAGAGGGGACGATTCACTCCCTCACCTCCTCTGTCACCTTTGAACCATTCTACTACAAAAGGTGAGTGAAAGTACCTAAACGTCAAACGGTTGTCACCCCGATTGACAATCAGGAGAAAATGACATTTTACAGCCAATCACTGACAGCCATTCGTCCGCACTGCTGCACTGGCAGTAAAATATTTTTAGACACGACGCGTGCCCTTCAGAGGGTAACCGTTGTATGAATCCTTACAACGTAGTGCTGCTGCATTCCCTGCCTCCCAGTGGCGCCTCATTTTGCTGAGACAGCAAAATTCTTCTCCTGTCATCCCAACTGTCACCAATGTGCGTCGTTTCATTGAAATTTATGCTCCGAAAATCGCAGTGACAACATCGCACAATCGTCGGTAATAAAACAACAAAGCAGCGATAAAAAAAAAACGTCCTCGGTGTGCAACAAATGTACGCGCTTGCTAATCTCTGTCATTGTATCCAGAGCGGTGTTCAGTTGTTGTCGCCCTACAGTCGAGAAAGCTCATAAAAATCTCCTCACCTTCCCGTGCTGTTATTTACTCCTCGTGGAGATTCGGTTTCACAGCATCGCCAGCCGTCAAACTTCTACTTGTGGGCCACAAGCCCCGCTGTGGCGGTTTACACTCTCTGCTGTGGTGTGGTATTGGTGATGCCTGAAGCCAGCCAGTATTTATGGGATCATCTCTTATCGAACCGGTTTCACGCTTCCTCCATCCTCCATCGAAGCCCAAACTGCACCACCAAAGTGAAGCATCATTTCGGGTTCCGCTTTCGTCTTCTTCTCTTCTTTTGTGGATTTTTGCTTTTATGGCGTCACCAGTTGTTGTTGGCGGGATGCTGAATCTCAATTCCACCTCCGCATCTCTCCTGTGGACTGTGGAAGCGCGCGGGTGGAGAGTGGAGAGTAGGTGGCCTTTTAATCTTTTTCTCGACTTTTTTTTTTGCGTTTTGTTTCGTTTTCGCCGCTTCGTGGTGTGGGATGAAGGTAAGATTTTGAGAACGATTTAATTATAACGGTAAACAGCGGTGTGCTGTGCTTACCTATACACGTATCGATGGAGCGCTGCAGATACGACTCGTGGCGGATGGATACACACGCAGATGTATCGGTTTGGACCGATAAAAATCGATTTTAAATGCGCGCCGGTACAAGATTAATGGGCGCTCGGTTTTAGGCGAAAACCTCTTCTGTCTTTCAGTGCTTCTTCCAGTTTCACGGTCTTGGGGATGTGGTGGGTCCCAGGTGTGCGCACGGTACGCTGTTCTTTTTTTTTTTTTTGGATTGCGGCAGAGGTAATTTTATTCGCTCGCATCTTGTTGGTCGATGTGGAATTGTTGTAAATTGCATTCGAGCGTATGTCAGCGGGCTGTCATTACTCATGCGGATCGGTTTTGATTCGATTGACCAATTGGTGGCTTTTTTTTTGTCGGATGATTGGGATTATGTTCGAGATCGTCGTACTGTGTCGAGTGAATGGCTACTGCGCATTGTATTGTCAAAATTGTGTGCTTCTGACAGTTGACAGGAATTCTGTTTGACATGATGGTGGCGGTTGACATTATTTGACGTCTGTCGTCATAATTTGATGGTAATTGCCTTGCAACGTAGGTAACTGCCTAACTGCTGATAGGAGAGGATTTTTGGTTGGGGCCTAGGTTCACCCCGAGCTGTAGCGCCTTCTAAGTAATAAGTGAGGCTTGTGCGTAAGGCCGCTTGACGTGTAACCTTACGTACAATACTGAAGCACTCGTGTGAAATTTTATGAAATTAGTTGTCGCTGCGATGTGTTGAATTCTGTTTCAGCAAATCGCGTTGAGGGCTTTCAATACTTCAAACTTCAACTGAAGTTTGAAAGCCGATTGTGGTTATTTCGAAAATGCCAGCGCTGTCATTCGGTCAGAATTGTGCTCTGTTATAGCTGCCATTGAACCATGAAAGACAAGACGCATCAGCAACGCGTCGCCATTCGTTCTCCAAACGGTGGAGGAGCTACGTAAAATTTGTGGTCGGTATGGGAGTCCTGCCGAGAGCTTTATCGGCAGATAGCGCAATCTAGAAAACCGGCGCAGTATAGGGTCTGTGCGTCGTCGCAATCCTTGGTCGTATGAGAATACTTTCGAAAATGTGGCTGAGAAACGAAATCTCTTAGTTTTTGGTCGAGAGTCAATTGACTCGTCCTCACCTCATCAAAGCCAGACGTTGGCTGACTGCGTCCTTGAGTAAGTGGTACCTAAACCCCTTTTGGTGAATACACAGTTTTGTGATAAAACGCTGGCTAACCTCGGACCTGCTCTTAAGCCAACTTCAGGGGAAACTAAAGCAAGTGATGGTCCCGTGGCTTTAGTTCCTGCAGCCGCCAAACCTTCCACATCGACTACACCCCTCCGAAACTGAGATTTGAATGCAACTTCCGAACGACCATCCCTGCCGACAGTGACTGGGCAAAGATGGCACCTTGGGCGGTAACTCATGTGATGACACCTTGGACGGTAGTTCAGTTTACATCTATACAGATGGCTCCAAGATCGAAAGCCGGTTGGAAAACTCAATCTTCATCTCCTTCCACGTTCCAGATCACTGTAGTGTGTTTCAGGCCGAAATCATGACGACTTAGGAAGCCTTGTCCCTGTTGAACAAGCCAAGCGACTTTCACTTCAAAGGCCGCTTGAAACTGCCGATGGTCTCTCGAGGGGATGAGCAGTTCAGCATTCACCTCTGCTTCGTCCCTGGCCGTGGAGACAACTGGAAACTGAAAGGCTGACGTCCTCACCAGAAATTTTGTTCTCTCTCAGTCTGAGGTCCCCTTTGGCTGCAACGTTCTTTGCATGAAACCTCAGCAATTGGAGGTGCAGTAGTGTTTCCAGAGGCCGGATTGCGGTGTGGATTCTAGTGCACCTACGCAGGCTATTCTTCCACATAAATTAGAGTACGACGCTTAGGTCGCCCTCTTCTTTTCCTTTTGTTCGCCGATGTCAGGATCGGGAGTATAGGGATCATAACTCCCACTTTACTGCATCCCTACTGGTCCGCCAGTGGGGTACGCCTAACCCTTAGGTCTGCCTAAATGGCAAAATCCTTAAGCTAGATGCTTTCAGCAGGACCAACTACAGATGGCGAAATGCCCTAAACTGGATCAGAAGCGTGCTGCCGGGTGGGTTATGCTAAATCGATCACAGATCAGCCACGTAATCGGTGTCCCCACGGCTCATCCTTCATCTCCTTTGCACCTTTCCAGAATGGTTCCCTGACGTGAGTCCTGCTAATGATATCTCCTCGACTTTTGTCTCAATTTTTCGTGTCCTTTTGGTCATACTTTCTCTTCCCTAGAACCTCAACTATCGACTCCCATTGTCTGCCAAAAAAATGCCCCAAAAACACGCAGCGTTGAGATCGTTTCCAACACCGATTGTGGCTCTTGAAGAACGCATAAAATTCCACCGGGAACAAATTTTAATTAGATGCCCGCCAAAGGTCAGTGTCAACGAGTGCGCGTTGTTTGTTTACCATCCTTTCGGGGGCGTTGACTTCCTCGAAACCTAAAACCAAACAAATCACTCCACCAAGTGCGTTCCGTCTCCATTGAGTGCAACCCCAACGGGCATATCGCCCCAGACATCCATTAAACATTTCCCTTCTGACAGCTCCAGATAAGTAACACTGACACAAATCATATGGAACCCATCCACTCCAAGTGCGGGGTCATCAATTCATTAAATGCTTGGCACACGCACGGTCCCTGTTCTCCTCCAGCGTCGCCCCTATCGGAGGCAAAGAAAGGCGAAACGCATAAAAACCGTTTACGTTCGGAAAGAGATTACGGATAATAAAATTGATGGACGACATGTTTAAGTACGCGACCTATACGAGGCCCCCCTTGCCCCCACACCCCTTAAATGTGTGTGTGTGTGCCGTGGCATGGCTTTGACGATTCAATAAATATTTCAACCGTCGACTATAATTGCCATCGATTAAGCATTACGCGATTGTAAGGCGCTCGAAAGCCAATGTAGGTTAGACCTGCGGGTCAGGTGTGGTACTATCAAGAGCCTCTTGCCAGAGCTATTTATCGATCAAGGCCGACGACGACGACGACGGCGAATAAAAAAGTGAGGAATGCGAGCTTCTTTGTTGATGATGGGGTGTGGTCGCTAAGGGTGGTGCATGGTTGCTTTCGCCGAGGAAGGGAGCAGAGCATTAGGCAACCCCCACTAGAGGTTTCGTTAAATATTGAAAATCTTATGAACGACAAGCGAATGTGTTATTTCCGGGTTTTAGGGTGAGCGGCTGGGGGTAAGTGGAGGAGCTTGACTTGTCCATGTTTTATATGCGCCTGGCAATGTAGTCTCGTCTGACATTGAAGGAAGCTACAGGCGGTTTCAATGCAACGGGAATTTTATTCAGTCAAAGTGACCATCACTGAGACGTTCTAAAAAGTCAGAGGAAAAGTATCTGAAAAACGTAGATTCAGTGCGGTTGAGATAAAGAAAAAAGTGGTAAAGCGTGGTAAAAGAAGTGTGAAGGTGCAGCGGTAATCATTTCCACCCCCACATCCTTGAAGGTGCTGCCACCAGGCAGGGGCAGGTAGGTCCCACTGTCCACTTGTGGAAATAATTGCTTTATCTTACGATGCCGTGTATGTACATAGGCGTAGAGGCAGTATGGAGATCATTGAGCCCATGGAAGAGGTAATGACGTGACCTATTTTCATGCACGAATCGCGGGTTATTCTTCTGTTCCTGGCGCCACACCTCTGCACTCGTCAAGCTCTCTCCTCGCGGGACTATCGTTAGGTATTACTTCGGGGCGCTGGTTAGTAATCATGTTGTGGTCTCCGAGGTCGCTTCTTTGGCTCTTCTTAGGGCTTCTGATCTTCGCAGCGCGTCCTGCACACTCACTACGAATAAATTGCATCCACTCCATCCATTCATTCGATCCATTCGATCCATCCACTCGATCCACTCGCCTTCCGATTCCGTCATGTGTTTTACGAGATTTTCTGGACTTGGCAGGAACCCTTCATGCTCCGCATCCTCCTCCTCATTTGGACATTCTAGACGTAGGGGTGACCTATCGTGTTCAAATCTTTTTTTCCTTTGTTCAGCGAGGTTATGATCAGGATTATAGGGATGTATGTCCGATAGCCACTGTGCCCGGACGGGAACTGTGTGAGGTGGTAGTTACAGTTCCCTCTCGCTCTCTTTGTACTCCATGATTCTATGGTGGGAATGACCTTATGTCCCATCTGGTTTGCCACAGCGTTGCCGATGCCCCCATTTCCTCCTCCGTTGGTGTTGACGCGTGAGTCTTGCACTAGTCTTTGAGGAACAAAGCTAAAGAAGCTGCATGACAGCGTGTCGCCTTGCCTAAATCCTTTTTTGATATCGCGGCTCTCGATGAGTTCTTTATCGACGTTGATGTAGCAGCATGCATTCTCCATCGCCATCCTTCTCACACGGACGTGTTTAGGAGGGATGCCAACACTAGACATCGCTCTGTATAGCTCGTGTCTATAAATGCTGTCATACGCGGCCTTAAAATCGATGAAAAGGTGGTGGGGATCACTTCTCCCAGGTCAGGTGGACGGAATTGTTGGTCCACATTGTCTACGTTGAATGGTTCATTCGGTTCGCCTTCGCCGTTAAACAGTCTGCAGGAATGGTTCTTCCACATCCCCAACATCGACTGCGTTTCAACGATGCTCCCTTGATCGTCCTTACAGGCCTTGGTTCGGGCTTTGGGGCCTTGACAAGATTTTCTTACCTTTTGGCACAACTTTCCTCGATCGCGCCGGTGTTCGTCTCTCCTCTTTTGTTCGTAGAGCTCGCGAGCAGGTCTAGTCCTTCTATGCAGCGCGGCCGACATTCGTTTTCCAGCGGCATCCCTGATGGCCTTTTGGGAATGTTGCCACTGGTCTTCAATACTTGATGCTGGCGGCATAGGTCGTCCTAAGATATAAAGGGAGACTCGATCGGAGAAGCATTTGGCGATCTCTTGCGATTCTAGCCGTCCGACGGCAAACTCCTCACAGTGTTTCCTTGGCTTGGTGGGGTTCAGGAAGTAGTGGTCTGAGTCAATGTTGGCCCCTCGGAACTTATTTACTGGAGGAGTGCCTTGCGTCGATCGCAATGTGGTTAATCTGCTTGACGGTTGATTGATCAGGAGATTTCCTGATCTGGATTTTCCCCATACTAGCTACGATAACATGTCGTCCCGCAGCAAAGTCAATCAGTCTGAATCCGTTACCGGATGTGGTGTCATGTGGGCTACTCAAGCTACTCGTTGAAATCGCCCAGGACAGAGCTCCGTAGGGCACTTCTCATACGCTTCGTCCAAGAGCTCGTAGAACCTGTCTTTGGTGTCGTCGTCTTTCTCCTCTGTAGGGACATGCGCGCATTGTCGTAAGGCCCTCGTTCACAGTTAAGACTTCTCGCCAAAGTCTGCCTCCAACGACGAATCCACATCCATTTAGGCGCTGCTTCTGCTGCCGGTACCAATCGCCGTAGAAGGCTTCGCAGGTTTTCATCCTCTTTTTGCCCGGCCCATCCAAGCAGAAGTCCAAGGCTTGGGACGCGTCTGACCTATTTAACATTCCACGCACAGATCCGAAGTCCTTGTGTCGTTTGCATGGTTCGTCATCAGTAGATCAGTCCGTAACCAAGGTTTGTTGTTGCTTCGAAACTAGCCTAGTGATCGGGAAGTTACCAAGCGGCACAGCCCCCAATCTGGAGAACCAGTCCCACTGTGGAAACCCTCAGGAAGAGAGGTCGGTCTGAGCGCTGGCGCTCCAAGAACCCAACTAATTCTTGGAAATCCTTATCGACCTGGGCTCCAAATCTGTTGAAGAAGCCCGGATAAGGTGTTACATCCGCTCCAGAAGCTGGTTCCATCTGGGGAATTTGTCCGCTGTCGCGTAAATAGTGCTGCTCCTTGTGTCTTTTGTGTTAATCGATGGATCGTGGGGCTGGTTGATGCCACCTCTTCTGGAAATAACGTGATCTGGAAACTTTCTCAATCACGCCACTGATTCATTCGCTCTATAGCACGTGGCAATGTTTTGTTGGAGCCGTATGTTGTCCATGTCCAATACCGCGTTGCCTCTCTCAGTTCGATAGACGCAGCACAGGGCTACGGTAACCCTGTCAAAGGGGTTCTGAGATACCTCTATCTCACCCTCGTTAGACCCCATCTTGAGTATGCCAGTCAGGTGTGGTCCCCGCATTACGAAGCCCGATTCTCATCGAGGCTGTGCAGCGCAGGCTCATTCGCTTATTGGACTGCTGGCTAAATCGGGCCACGACAAGGCCTCCTCAATCGAAACTGTGTCTGTACTTCATTCACTTATATCTCTGCGTCCACTAATCGGGTATCCACCCCGGTACCCATGCGGTAGCATCCCCCACAAACATTTTTTTAGCGATTCTCTTAATTTAAGTTCTGCATTGCAAATCTCGCTTCAAAAAGTCTCCAAAAAGTGTGTGCGTCTCTATGTGGATACATGTGTATCCTGTGCTAACCCAGATTCGGATTTGACATGTTTATTCGATTGCAGACAAATTTCGGGTTGTCGCACACCCGAAACAGCACCTACACTCCCGAGACAACGACGACGACGACAGAGTGCAACATTTTTGTCTGCATGTTTCCACTTTGTTGCTGTGACAATTTTTGGAAGGACAAGCTGACATTGTCGTCTGGCAGTGGTGACATTCTGAACTGAAAATTGTGCCTTGTTTGGCTCTTGTACATGTTTCCAGTTCAGCTTGTTGGCTACAAATCTCTTACCGGAGTCTTGCTCCAAGGAAATGCACTCCATTGAACTGGGAAAATCTTTTCCTCTGGATTGGAAGGAATTTCTCTCCCCAGGATGTGGGGCATTAGTCACTCTATTGCTTGAGAAATTTATGCGAACTGCATCAAGATACATAGCTGAACGACTGGCAGTACCGACCCACCACCACCAACGGAATGGCCTTCGATTGAACGATAAACTGTGTGTGCAGCCTACCTTGCCTCTAGCTGTTTACTGCTGCTGCCTGGCCGTAGTCATTAACCTGGTTTTCCAATGACCTCCTGTGAAACATTTCAATTACATCCCACAGCCGTTACCTCCTCCATCCACCCCCGCCCACCATCCGGAGCACCCTTCACGGAAGCTTTTAGAGACCGTTTCTGTGTCCTAAAGTACAAAAATACCGGAGAGAGCGGGTGTATCGGAAGCGGAAGCGTAGCTAACGGTTTTCCCCATTCACAACACTGAAAAGGATATGTGACGATGACGACACATGCAAAGTAGCACAGTCAAGGCGCACTTAAACGCCTATCACGCTGCACAGAATTGCAAAAAAAAAGTGGAATTCCTGGCGAAAAGGATGCTTTTGAAGCAGATGACTGTGTGGGTGCTTACAAGGTGCATATATCATTGATTTGACACTGCCATAACCACCCACGTGTAGCGACATGCTCCTCCTGATTAGAAGGATCCTCGAAGCATATCAAAGGACACATGTGTGCGCAGTAAATTCTGCAACGTTGCATATGTGCCAGAGTTTGTGTGACATCTGTGCTAAATGCAGTGTACGAGTGGAATAGCTCAGGACATACCGGACGTGTGGACAACACTCCTGATGACGACAGCGAGATTTGCTTGTGCACTGTTTGCGAAACGGTTTTTTTTTTTTGCTTCGTTTGCTCCTTTCTTCACGGAAGTACGAGTCATGGAAAACGTCATCAAAGAGAAAAGGAAGCGACCAGACGACCGTACAGAGTGGGAGAAGGCAGACAATTCCAAGGATGCATGCAAAGTAGGAGGAAAATTCTAATTTCTTTGGCGACATAACGAGTCCTGATGATGTGTGGAGGTATGGAGGGGGGATTGTCGTGTCAGGTGAATGCACGAGTGGTGGGGATAGCGCTGTCATTAGTTGGCATAAACGTCGCTTTGGAGGGACGAAGGATCCATTCTACTCACCTGTTTCCACTGTCAATGGTGTGTGAGTTGGGTTTTTTTTGTTGCTCTCAAGGTAGTTCCGGTGGTAGGACGATGACTTTGTTTGTTTTAATCTCAACACCTTCCGGAAGCGATGATTAAAAGAGTGTCGAACCAGAGGAGCAGGGATTGTTTGCAAATTGAAAACGAGAAACCGGACTTTTCAGGGGGCGGGGGTGGGCATTGTCGCTGTGGATGGGTTGCAATAGCCAGTACAAGTGTCCCTCTAAGCAGATGTAGCCCAGGTCAAACGGTGTTCGTGGTTTTACCAAACGGCTAGGGACCTCCAGGTTGATTGAGAATGTGGGTCTAGAAATCAGGTCAGATTCTGTCCTAAAATTGGCCAAAAATCGTGCCCATTATGCTCCTTGGAAAACTAGTTAGGAAACCCACTGTTCACTACCGATACCCAGACAAAGTGGCCTTGTTCTCGACGTTGTAACTCCTTAACTGGCGTTGTTTTCCTCCTTATGAAATGGACTTACCTGCGACCAGAGTTGTGTCCTTAAGCACTTCCTCAAGCGTCAATCCCTGGCATGTTGCGGGAACTTTACGGGTTGTGTAGTTAGGTGCTTTCACGAGGGCCTATTGGTCCACTATGGTTCCCCTTAGGAAGGTGGTTCCATGTTTAACATTCTTACTGCTGGCTCCTGCCCGAACCAGCGTATGCAACGGAGCTTGTGCAAGCTCGCCGCAGTCTCGAGAGAGTCTGTTTCCCAGTCGCACAGCAAGAGTCTGATGGTTTCTGTTTCTTCCTCATCTTGACATCTCATGCAGTAGGTTGTTGGCCATAGTGCCGATCGTACAGTGTCCTGTCAGTACCCCTGTCATTTTCTCTTTCTCCTCTGAGTAGCCACGCGGTGTCGGTTAGTTCCCTGCTCTTAAGATCCAACTTCCCTTTCACTATGCCAGCAGGGATATCTATGATATTTGCTGCTGAGTGTCCTCTATGTCCACTTCTGATCCTTTCCGCAATTTCGATCCTTTCTGTATCACTATGTCCAGAGATGGACCGCGAAGATATTGCCAAGTTTGTTCAGGATCTAATGATCTCCCTATCCAGTCAGTGCCTTGACGACTGCCTGACTGAACTTACAGAACTCTCTTGCCTCGGTTCCTGTTTCCTCATCAGCTTAGAATTGGATGTCTTGTTCATTTATCAGTGCGTTAGGCTCCCATCCTTGTCTAAGGACGGAGTATTTTTTACTGAAATTTCGATGTGGAATGACGCCAATACCACATCTATTGAGTGTAGATGCGTGACCGTAGGAAGCTTTGGCTGCTTGTCCTCCTGCAAGGGAAGACGGTAACGAATTATTTCT
This sequence comes from Blera fallax, assembly GCA_946965025.1. Classification (NCBI taxonomy): domain Eukaryota; kingdom Metazoa; phylum Arthropoda; class Insecta; order Diptera; family Syrphidae; genus Blera; species Blera fallax. The sequence goes on from OX337248.1 coordinate 4,023,083, forward strand.
ATAGTCCCGCTTGAAGTGTTGATCTCAGTTCTCCTGCTGTTCCAATGGATGCTGAGCTTTGCGGTTTAGTGAGGTTATTAAGCTTGTATTGTCCATTACACTCCACCATGTCAGTGCTCCATATGTAAACATGGGTCGAACGAAGTGGTTCTCTTCAGTCGTTACTCCAGCGCATTATCCTTTGACTTTGGGTTGCTAGACCACCATTAGAGTTCAGTTTCAGTTGACCCAGTGAAGTTTCAGGCTTCCAGACTTCCTCTGAACAGATGGTGTGCATCGTAGAATCTGCCGGGATTCAAGGAAAAGGACCTTATTCCCCTCTAATTGCTGCTACCAACGACCTTCAATAAAAACTGAAATCCAGTCTGTAGTACCTTCTAAGCTCTCGGGGTTATTGTGCGGGGTTAGCTTAGGGTGAAATGGCTGCTATCGCCACCAGTCTTAGACCAAAGGAAGGTTCACACATGAATCATGGCCTACTCGTAAAGACAATTTGAGCTTCTGATGAAGGGTAAGAGGCTCCTGTGTTTCTATTCATCAGATCGCCAAAGTCTTTGTTATAGAAAGGTCCTAAGTGAGTTGAGCTGGCAAGTCCCAGAAGCATTCAGACTCTATACGGTCCACTGTACTACCAGGCAGCAATTCCTTTCCGCGACTCGTACTCCAACTCCGCGACCATGGTTGGCATCAGGGCCATGTGAAGCTGGTCGTCTGCTCTGACCAGAGATCCGCGGATCTCTTGGAGATAGTCGTGGCCGTGGAACTTCTATGCGACATTCAGCAGGGCTATGCCTCGATTGGCCCTTTTTTTTTTGGTAGATTAGGCACATAGAACTGAGACTCCAGTCGTCGGACATGCTTGCCTTGTCCTACTTACTAAGGTGGCGCTACAGTTCGGGGTGAACCTGGACCTTAAACAACTTTTTCCTCCCATTCTTTCCTAATGATCTGATGGAACCTCCTAGTCAGAGCATCGCCTTTGCGTGTTTGCTGTTCTTTAGCGTCATCATAGCTATGCCAACCCGGGAGGGAGAACTCCTTCATCGATTGGCTGGAAGATTCCTTCTTTCGGTGTCACTCTCTCTGATTGACGCCTCTATTCAGTATCACCCGCAAGTGGTCCTTAAGTATGTACCTCAGTGTCTAGGATTGCGCCACTTTTTCCCAAGAGTCTGTGCTCCAGGCTTGAAGACTGATTTGTAGATCCATCAAAACGCTGGGATGACAAGTGACATCTTTCGTAAAAGTCCCAGTAATGTGAATCCTGGTCTTAAACCCGACAAGGCCTTGTGTTGTTCACACTATCGACGCACCGCTGTATCCACACCACTGGCGTCGAATTCTCTTCGCAGCCAGTGTACGGACGCACCCCCTTCCCAAGTCACTCTTTTCATTTTCGAAGTTCAATGAACGTCTTCCCATGTTCCTTGCAGTGACCACGACCAGTGCCAAAAGTTGGCCTTATCTCCAGTCGATATCACCCCAACGTTTGACATTTGAACCCTATTCTCCGTCCATCTCTCCCCCCTTCGCCTCTGTAACCACTGTCAATCGGAATAGTGCACAACAATTATCAGATAAATTAAAAAAAAAACCCCGACTTCCGAGTTCCATTTTATGTTCCTCCTCTCTCTTCCCCCTCAGTCGCCAGGGAGTGGAAAGGAAAACAACAACGTTTCCTTCTCCATCTTGAGGAAGTTGAAGTTCATTAAAAATTAACGAACGAAACAAGCCAATTGGCCGTGGGGGGAGGGGGAGGGGGCCCGCCCAATCAATAGACTCCTCCATGTGCAATGTGCAAGGAGAAAGGGAGTGCCGCCTCGGCCAGTTAAGAACAGAACAATTGCAAGGGAAACGGTGGGTCTTTGGGTTGAATTTATGGAATCGATGAACCGTCAAATGGCACTCCTTAGACGGCTGACAGTGATGGGTTCTTGTTATCCAGGACTAAGCGAATTTAATTGGGTTTTGGATGCGCATTTGCAGTTTAATTTTTGGGGGAACTCGCTGATGAACCACCCCCAGTTCGTATATGTATCTTTTATCTGAAAGTTTGCACTCGATGCGACGAGAACTAATTGAAATGACTCGCAAGCCAAGTGCCACTGGGGTTGTTTGCTTGCGAGAATGCTTTGTTGACTTGCGTTTAGCAATTGGGGAGAACGCAATCTTATCTTCCTTGGAAGGGGGGCGGGGAGAGCGGGTATTACCGGGAATTGCGCGGAATTGTTTGTTCTTGTCTTGGGTTTATGTTGGCCGAAGGGTCAATGGCCGATAGGAAGAGGTTTTAATGACTCAGTGGGGAGTGGATAGGGGTGCACATGTCGGTGCTTTAAGTCGATAACCAGTGGAGGGTGGGGGACCGTTGATATTGAACGCTCACGTTCGGTTGAAATGGCTTGCGAAGAAGCAGCTTCAAGAAGACTACGTTAAGTAGGAGGTCTCTTCCGCAAGGTAGAGGTGGGTACTCCCTAAAGCGATACGGTGGAGGATCCTAAAGCTCTGCCACGATGATGTGGGTCATCTTACTGACGAGGAGACGCTCGAGAGGATTCAGATGACAAGCTGGTTCCCTAAGATAAGGGGATTCACCAGGAGCTACATATATTAAGTCCTACGTGGAGCGTGTATATTCAAAGAAGAAGGGAGGAGACCTGAGGGGGAGCTTCGACACCTTGTATCTCATTCACCTTGGAGCGTTTATGGGGAGAAGAGGGGGTACTAGGTGCGTCCTTGCAGGTGCGTCCGACGACAATTTCACTAGATAAGCAGTACTGCGAGCCTGAAGACCATGAACATCAAGGGAGTTGTCACCGTCCTGAAGGAAGTCGCCAGTGGTGGACATGGTGACCTGACCGATGATAGCTCAAGCCCCACCAGGGGAACAGCAATCACAGCCACCAAGCACGACGGAGAAACGAATAATATCTGAGTTCCTCCAACTGTGCTACATGGGCAGTACAATGGAGGCTGAACACCGTTCGAAATTGCACAACGAAGGGGAGTCCACACAAGCTTCTGTTCCTCTATACACCGAGGAGCATTTCGAGTGACCAGCTGCTGCTGGAACAGGGAGAACAGACTAGAGTAGAAGCCAATGAGATGAAGCAACGCGACGGCGAGACGAGGGGCACTGGTCAACATCGAGCAGAACCAAGCTTCTCAGAAGGTAAGGTTCAATGCGAGGCACTGGTCGCCGATGCGGTATCAGCCAGGCGAACATATGTTGGTGGAGAACGAAAGTTGGAACCACGGTATCG